>JASWHV010000002.1:16745839-19162714 GCA_030760725.1 Neostapfia colusana
ATTCATCCTCTTTAAGCTCACCTTCTCAACATGTTGAATCCAAAACTCTCATAACTTGTACATGTGCTAATAATGACACCAACTTAAAAGAAAAGTCAAACTTGACAAAAGACAAGCATCACTCTCAAAGTGGCAATGTTTGACAAGGAGAAGGTCAAGTATGCATGTAGTGCATACTTGGTCACAAGACCTCCTAATGTTAAACATGGCATTGGGTATTCTTATGGTGAAAGGCAAAATGCTAGAAGCCACAAGGATGACAAGAAGAGCATTGTCTTTGTCAAGGGAAATTCCTCCCAAGTTGGAAAATATAATAATGTTGATAAAGTTAACATTGAAAACTCATATGAAAAACAAATCTTGTTTAGAACCTTTGATGCTTCATATGTGCTTATGAAAAATAGTCTTGGAAAAATTCATGCCAAATATGTTGGGCCATGCCATGAGAACACCAAGTCTCGTGTGTGGGTGCCCAAGTCACTTGTCACTAACCTCAAAGGACCCAAGCAAGCTTGGGTACCTAAGACCAAAGCATAGTTTCTTTCTTGTAGGCATATGCATCCGGTGGAGCAAAATGGGTGCTAGATAGTGGATGCACCAATCATATGACCGGAGAAAGAAAAATGTTTGTGGAGTACGAATAAAATGAAGACTCAAGCGAAGGCATCTGTTTTGGTGATAATAGTCAAGGAAAGGTGCTAGGTACTGGTAAAATAGCTATTTCATCACAACACACACTTTTCATGTTTTACATGTTGATTCCTTAGATTATAACCTCCTGTCCATATCTCAACTATGTGACAAAGGTTATAATTGTTTATTCACTAATGAGGGTGTGACCGTCTCTAGAAGGAGTGATAACTCTATTGCTTTCAAGGATGTGTTAAAGGGAAAACTTTATCTAGTTGATTTCAACAAAGATAAGGCCGAACTTGACACATGCTTGATTGCAAAGACCAACATGGGTTGGCTGTGGCATAGACGGCTAGTACATGTTGGTATGAGGAACCTACAAAAACTTCTAAAGGGCGATCAAATCTCAGGTTTGAAGGATGTTGGTTTTGAGAAAGACAGGCCTTGTAGCGCATGCCAAGCCTAGAAGCAAGTAGGAGCACCCCATCCCGTGAAGAATGTAATGACTACAACAAGACCGCTTGAGCTCCTTCACATGGACCTATTTGGTCCAATTGCTTATATAAGCATCGGCGGCGAGCCCAAAATGAATTCTCATTGATGATCAAGAACATAAGAAGTGAAAATGGAACAGAATTCAAGAATACACAAGTCGATGAATATCTAGATGAAGAAGGAATAAAGCATGAATTTTCGGCACCCTACTCCCCACAATAAAACGGGGTAGCCGAAAGGAAGAACTGAACGCTCATTGAGATGGCAAGGACAATGCTTGACGAATACAAGACCTCTGATCAATTTTGGACTGAAGCTATCAACACTGCTTGTCATGCAACAAACCGACTGTACCTTCATCACCTACTCCAGAAAACCTCATATGGACTACTCACCGGTAACAAACCAAATATTTCATACTTTCGAGTTTTTGGTTCAAAATGGTATATTCTAAACAAGAAGCCCAGGACCTCGAAGTTCTCTTCAAAGTCCAATAAGGGTTTCTTGCTTCGTTATGATTTGAACTCCTACGCTTATCGTGTCTTCAACAAGGTCTCCAGACTTGTTGAAGTAGCATGTGACGTAGTGTTCTATGAATCTAATGGCTCCCAAACGGAGCAAGTTGATAAGTGTGTGCTAGACCAAGAAGAAGCACCATGTCAAGCATTGAGAAGAATGGCACTTGGTGATATTCAACCTCAAGAACAATCACAAGAATCAAGTGCTCAAGATGAACCTCAGCAGGAGAGTTATGATCAAGGGGGAGCCCATGCACAAAATCAAGATCATGAAGATCAACAAGATGGTCAAAGCATTAATGATGGCAATGATCTAGGGGGAGCCGAAGAAGATGATGATTATGAGAACCCAACACCACAAGTGCCACATCCGAGAGTACACCAAAGCGTACAAAGAGATCACCCCGTTGACAACATTATTGGTGATATCCAAAAGGGAGTGACAACTCGATCTCGTATAGCTAATTTTTGTTGATACTATTCTTTTGTATCCTCTTTAGAACCATACAGGGTTGAATATGCACTAAGAGATCCGGATTGGGTGATGGTGATGCAAGAAGAATTGAACAACTTCAAGAAGAACGAAGTATGGGAACTTGCTGAAAGACCTAAGTCCAACATCGTTGGCACTAAATGGGTCTTCCGCAACAAGCAAGACGAACACGGAGTGGTAACAAGAAATAAGGCACGACTTGTGGCTAAAGGTTACTCACAAGTCGAAGGATTGGATTTCGACGAGACTTTTGCTCCCGTATCAGGCTTGAATCAATTTGTATATTACTTGCATATGCTACTCACCATGATTTCAAGCTGTATCAAATGGACGTCAAAAGCGCCTTCCTCAACGGACCTATCAAGGAGGAGGTATACGTGGAGCAACCCCCTGGGTTTGAAGATCAAGAGTACCCCGACCATGTGTTCAAACTGCGTAAGGCTCTCTATGGCCTCAAACAAGCTCCTAGAGCTTGGTATGAGTGCCTTAGATATTTTCTAATTGAAAATGGTTTCAAAATTGGTAAAGCTGGTTACACCCTGTTTACCAAGCACTTTAATGATGATCTATTCATTTGTCATATCTATGTTGATGATATCATATTCGGTTCAACTAACAAATATTTTTGTCAAGAGTTTAGTAAAATCATGACAGGTACATTCGAGATGTCCATGATGGGAGAGTTGAGATACTTCTTGGGATTCCAAGTGAAACAACTAAAGAAAGGAACGTTCATAAGCCAAACAAAGTACACCCAAGACATTCTCAAGAAGTTTGGCATGGACAAACCGAAGCCTATAAAGACTCCCATGGCAACGAATAGACATTTAGACCTTAATGAAGATGGACCTAACGTGGATCAAAAGGTATACCGTTCCATGATTGGCTCTCCACTCTATCTTTGTGCATCTGAGTGTTTGTATGTGTGCAAGGTTTCAAGCCAATCCTAAGGAATGTCATTTGACAGCAGTAAAGAGGATCTTGCGATATTTAGTTCATACACCCAATCTAGGCCTTTGGTATCCTAAAGGTTCAAAGTTCAATCTCATTGGATACTCCAATGTAGATTATGTCGGATGCAAGGTGGATAGAAAAAGTACCTTCAGGACTTGCCAATTCTTGGGTAGGTCCCTAGTTTCTTGGTCCTCCAAGAAGCAAAAATCCATTGCCTTGTTCACATCCAAAGCGGAGTATGTTGCAGCTGGGAGTTGTTGTGCACAGCTCCTTTGGATGTGACAAACTCTAAGGGACTACGGTTACAATATGAACCGTATTCCGCTCTTTTGTGACAATGAGAGTGCGATTAAGATTGCACATAACCCTATTGAGAACTCTAGGACCAAACATATTGATATCCGACATCACTTTTTGAGAGACCATTCAATCAAAGGAGACATAGCCATTTCCTATGTCAAAACCGAGAAACAACTAGCCGATATCTTCACAAAGCCACTTGATGAAAAACGCTTTTGTGAGCTTAGGAATGAACTAAATATACTTGACTCTCGGAACGTGGCTTGAAACACTGCATACCTACTTGAATCCTCAAAATCTTACTTGCGAAAAACTATCCCCTATCTTGATTTTCTCTTGAAAACTATTTAAATTAGTAAATATTGATGAATAATGACCATTGTCTGATTGTTGATTGCTAACTGGGCATGTTCATCAAGATTATTTGTGAAAATTATGTCCTTAGATCACTATTAGATCAAATTCTCAATACTTCCCTAATTTCTACTCTTATATATCTAGTTGACCCATACTAGTCCGCTCCCTCAGACTAGTCCGAACAGATCTGCCATAACGGACTTGTCCGGTCCTCCACCGGACTAGTCCATATGTCCAGGTTTGAAAGTCTATACCCATGCAAACCAGTGCCCCCTTCACCCCACAAGCACTTTTTGGCTTCTCACTCCTCAAACCCTAGCCCCAAGGTGATTTTCAACTTTGGCCAACGAAATCGAAGTCCTCTCCACGGGAAATCTTCTCCTCGACGCTGTAACACCCCAAATTTTGATTCAAAACCCAAAATCATGTTCAGAGGGGAATTTAAAAATTTTTGGACGTGTTGCATGTTTTGCAAAAATTCAAATTCAAACTGGAATTCAAATTATACTCAAAACAGAAAAGAAATGGAAAAAGAAAAAGTGAAACGGGAAAAAAACCGGCCAGTGGGCCGAAACCCGCCAGCCGGCCCAGCTTTCCCCGCGCCAGCCCGCCCCCGCGCGCGCCGCGCTGCCTCTCACTGACGGGTGGGACCCACATGTCATCCCTAACCCTGAGCCCCCGCGACCCCGGACTTTTCCCCCGAGCGCGCGCGATCGCAACCGACCGGAAACCGCGTCCCGCCGCCCGAATTCTGATCCCAGCGGACTCCAACTCGATCACAACAGACCCACCGCCCTCCCCCGGCTATAAAAACCCCAGCTCCGATCAGTTTTTCCCACGTGATCGCCGATTTTTACTCCGGTGAGCACCGAGACTTCGCCGGTGAATTCTGGCCGATCTAAGCTCGGAAACTCTGATCTAACTCGCCGGTCTTGATCCACCGCCTCCGGGAAACTTTGCAGGTGCAGGAAACTCGGAGAGTTACGGTGTAAACGCAGCGCCGACGAGCTTCGCCGTGGTTTTGCCTCGGACCTCGCCGCCGATCACTTTCCAGGACCCCCGAGCTCGAGAAAACCCCCGAGGTGAGATCCCTGACCTCCCCTCTACCGATCTAGGCCATAAGATCACAGTTCTAGGCAGAATTCTCGAGGATCCGAAACTTTCCGGCGAGATCGCCGCTTCCCGCCGCCGTGCGCCGCCGGCAGCGCCGCCCGCGCTCGATCAGAGCGACGTGGCTGCTTGTGCGCCGTTTATTTTAAATCGCACGGTAGACTTTAAATCCCCGCGTACCGGTTCGATGTTATAATCTCAGCCGTCGGTTTAAAATCGGACGGTCCACGTCAGCCCCGCATTATAAAGATTGGAATTCTTACGTGCTACCCCCTGGGGTTCTCTGAAATTGAGAGCTAGCCCCGGAAACTTCAGATCTAGCCCCTGGAACTCCAGAAAATCATGTAAATTCATTTAAAAATCAGTTTTAGCCCCTGGACTTAATAGAAATTAGGAAAAACACCTCTGATAAGTGTAGCTAGACCCCTGGAAATTATGAAAATAATATTATAGGCCCTGTAATGGGGTGAGTTTACTTTTTAACCCTGTTTAGTATTTAATTTAGAAAATGGAATATGTGACTAGTGTTTAAAAAATAAAAGAGACAAACATAATTGTCAAAATTTATTTAAAAACTTTCTCAGTACTTAGAAAATTTTGGAGTGAGATAAAAGTATATTTTTGGGCTGAAATAAATCTGTTTCATCTATTATTCACATCTATTAGTATAGGGACACATTTTTAAGTAAATAATAGTTATAGAAAAATAGGGAAAATAATTATGAAATTGTCTATATCAGAAGCCAAGGTCAAAATATGTTATTAAATTATTTAGGACCAGAACCTATACTGTTTAGATGATGTGTATTACTAATTTCACAATAAAATACACAATTATGCATAGGAATATAAATATGAAAATATAGCAACTAGTAAATGATAAATGGAGTTTCTAAAATACAAAGAATTCAGTTTAGGGTTGATAGAAGTTATGAAAGCACATATGGGGAAGAATAATACTTTTCATACACACTTGGTAGTAAAAAGGTGAAGTAGTTGAATATAAGAAATTTATTGGAAACCTATATAATTAGTATGTAAGTATAAAGGTGGACACAAAAGTAGGAATCATATACACATGGTTAAAAGTGCATGCAAGCAACAACTCAACACACATAAAGTAACCACAACACATATAATGGTAAAGAACTTTTATAAATGTGAATGTGTGGTTTGTATGAAGTAGAAGTGTGAAATATGTCTTATGATTGTTGTTTTTCTTTTGCTATGTGTGATGGTATGAAGTAGAACCTGTTCAAGAACAAGTTATTCATTTCCAAGATCAGGACTACCCATTCCAAGAGCAGCAAGAAGGAGGCAAGTGTCCTTGACCACTTTGATCCTATGCTAGGATGTGTAGATAGAATTATTTGCATTGTCAAATGAAATATGAAACCCATGCTAGGAAAGTTTCCCTAGAATTGCATTACCTTATTTCCTTGTAGCTTGGGTTGGGATTTATTTTACCATGTCATTTATTTCCATGCATATGCTTAGCCATGCTTAGAATGGGATATTTGGGACATGAGATCATCAGTTTATATTACCATACTCTTGAATGAGACATTGTGAGTTATGTAGAGGTAGGGATCAAGGCAAGTTGGATGTTTTGGTTGTGTGCTGGGTGCACGAGACTTGGGTTTGTGTTTAGTGCTTGCCTGGATCCTAAGGACCGGTTCATGGAGCATGTAACCCGGCTTTACAGTGCCAACCACATGCTGAGATGGGGCAGCTTGGCCAATTAATTAGGTGTATCCCCGGAGTAGTATGGGTGTGTTGGATGGTGCGGGGAATAGGTGTCAGCTGGACTACCATATGAACCGCAAGGCTCAAGAGGGGGCCACTGCAGCGGGGTTGGAGCCTCTTGTATGCTGTTAGGGGTGAAACCTCAGTGGGCCCACGCTCGTCGGGAATCCCTTTGTAAAGGCTTCGTAGTGATCTCCTGGCCGCACACCTGGGAAGTGTGAATGTGGATCGTAGCCACTGGCATAATGGAGGTTCTTTTAGTCCACCCGGCAACGGGGGATGAAATCACTACTTGTAGGTACAGTGGTACAAACTCTGCAGAGTCAAAACTGTCTTGACAGCCGTGCTCACGGTTAAGAGCGGGCTGGACTTATTCATGATTAGAGGAATTGATGGTTTTGAAAGTTAAGCGGGGAGCTTAACATTGGAAATGATGTTATGGTTATTGGATTATGATAATGGGTTGGGAGATTGGGACCATTTCACCTGTGTAGTAATGTAGGTGCTTAATAAGCTAAGGTGATAGGTATTAATTGCGTAGTGCTTTAACCATGAGTTCAACCTCTCCTTGTTCTAGCCATGCATGATATAATTTTCCCACACTTGCAGAGTACCATTGGTACTCAACCTTGCATATTTGTTGGTTTATATTGCTGCTCAGGTCAAGATAATGAGGTGGTGTATAATGACCAAGATTTTGGACCCGAGGAAGGATTTTAGGTTCATGAAGACCCCCGGGCAACGCCTGTGATGGAGCCCTAAAAGAATAATATTCCGCTGCTAGTTTATTTACTTGTGATGAAGCATTAGTGTCCATTGAGACATTTGCGATGTAAGACTTATTTATATTCGACACCTGGCTTGTAATAAATGATGCTTCACTATTTGTCATCACATGTATGAGAAAATGATCCTGGCATACATGTGATATTCACTTGGTTGTTTCTTCGGAAAAACCGGGTGTGACAGAGGTGGTATCAGAGCCAAGGTTGCCCGTAGGAACGTGGACCTAGGTAGAAATGGACGTATTTAAGGGCCCTATTTTCTTAAAAACTATTTTCCAAGGTGTGGGTGAAAAAGTGTTATTAAAGGAGTCATTTTCTTCATCTTACCCCAACTTTCATTCAAAATAGGATTTTTGTTTGAGAGTTTATCTAACCTAATTTTTAAATTCTTTTGTTTTAGATGGTTCGCATGATTCGCACCGCTCGTAAGTCCACAGGAGGGAGAGTTCCCGTAGTTGCCCTTGCCGAAAGAGAGGAGAGTCGTCCAGTGACGTACCTTTCCTACGGATTGGCAGTAGGAGATTTGTTGCGCCGTCTTCGACGTATGCTCGAAGCCGCCGGCAATACGGGCAAGCTAATCATCCACTATAACTCCACCAGGACCATCCGTGGGAAGAGGGAAGAATGGAGTTCGGAGATGAGGATTATACACGAGAATCAGCTGCTGAAAATCCACCATTCTCCAGCTTGTCGAGCAACACAAGTTGACGCGGAGAGAGATGTCACCTGGGAGGCCATCACCTGCCAGAGTCACATCTATCGTCGCCACTTGGACAAAACTGAGTACATGTACGTCCTCCAACGTGAGAGTGGTACCACGGAATACAAGTACCCACCGGTGCAGCAAGGGACTTCCCATGAGCACATGGACTTGTGCTTGGAGGATGCTGCTATGCTCAGCACTCGACTGCAGGAGTGTCAACAAGAGCTTCAGGATGTCCGAGACACCCTGAAGGAAACGGAGGCGTTGCTGCGAGCTTGCTTAAAGGCGAGAGAAAGAGGAGATGGGAATGAACTGTGTGTCACAGTGAGTGATCCATGGACTCCTGACTCCCCGGATCGCCGAGCAATCAGGCGTCGTCGCACTTCTCCACCAGCAGCCTCCCCACCCAAAGCAGAGTCAGAAGGTAGCCGAAATGAGGAGGAAGATCCCGAGGAGCCAGCTCAAGAGGACGAGTAGTGTAGAGTCTTTCCCCTAGCTAGCAAGAGGTCGAGTAGTCGAGTCGTTACGTAGTTAATGGTGTGATAATGCTTGGTGTGTGACATGAGTTGTGGAAGCCATGAGCAATTGTCCACAGCCTTGTCTTCAGATTGTTTTGCTTTGGTGTGTGAACCCACAGGAAATAATAGTGCATTTATTTGGTGTGAGATATAAACCCTCATAAAACTTTAACAAAGCCTCAACACCTCAAAGTACCAACAAATGAAAGTAGTAAGATGATACCAAATGATATCAAATTAACATTTGTTGATTCTGCCAGATGGCCGGAAGAGGAAAAGGACATGCTGCCAACCCCGCCAACAACAATGATGAGGCATGCAACCCTCATCTTTCTGGAGGCCAGGACAGGGGTGGTCGCCGTGAAGAAGTTGATCCTCTCCACCAAATGCTGGAGAATCAAAATCAGCTTATCCAGAACTTGACTCAAGTGGTGGCCAACTTGCATCAAGTTCCACCTCCACAAGCTGCACCACGCCAACCAAGGTTGAGTGAGTTTCTAGGAACTCAACCTCCAAAGTTTGCAAGTGCTGCTGAACCTCTGGAGGCAGATGATTGGCTGAAGACCATTGAAAGTAAGATGAGGATAATACAATGCCAAGGGTATGAGAGGGTGCTGTTTGCCTCTCATCAATTGCAGGGACCCGCTGCTGATTGGTGGACCGCCTACGTGGCTGCCCATCATGACCCTGAGAACATCACTTGGGAAGAGTTCAAGCGTAGCTTCCGCAACCATTACATCCCAAGAGGTGAACTCAAAAACAAGAGGAAGGAGTTTTTGGGACTGCAGCAGGGAAACATGACGGTAAGGGAATACCTCACTAAATTTACTCAACTATCCCGTTATGCTCCACGAGACATAGAGACTGATGAGCAGAAACAAGATTGTTTCGTGGAAGGACTTACCGCAGAGATGCAGTGTGCAATGTCCTCCAATGAGTATGAAAGCTTTCAAAAGATGGTGGACAGAGCGTTTGTGGTGGAAAGGAAGCTAAAGGCCCTGGAAAATGAGAATAAGAGGAAGGCGGGATGGTCACATCAGGCCTCAGGGAGCAACACCCGCCCACGTATGATGCAGCAACCTACGGGGCAGACAAGCCGTGCTGTGGTACCCTATTCAGCACCAAGAGGGTACAACCCAAACTACCGGCCACCCGCAGCACCAGCACAGCCGCCACGTCAGTTTGTGCAGCAACCTCGCCCCGCATATCCACCTCGATCAGCAGCGCAAGGACCCCCAAACCAACCCCAAGACAACAAGGGCCAAGCATATAAGATTGGGGTGCAATGTTTCAGCTGTGGTGAAGTGGGGCACTACGCCCAAAAATGGCCAAAGAAGAAGCCTGCGCCGCCACAACAGCAGAATGTATTGAGAGGACGGGTGAACCACGTCACTATGGAGGAAGCATAAGAGGCACCCGACGTGGTAGTTGGTAAGTTTCCTGCCAATTTACACCTTGCAACTCTGCTGTTTGATTCTGGTGCTACCCACTCGTTCATTGCTCAAGGGTTTGTTAAGAAGCATGACCTAGCAACCACACAAATGAACCATATGCTAGCGGTAAACTCTCCAGGTGGAGAAATAAGGACAAGACAAGTGTGTCCCAAAGTGAGCCTAGACATTAATGGGGTAGTATTTACGGCTAACCTCATAGTGATAGATTCACAAGGGATAGATATTATTTTGGGTATGGATTGGTTGACCAAACATAAAGGAATCATCCATTGTTCGACCAGAACGGTGGAACTAACTCACCCCAATGGCACAAGAGTAAAGTTCATAACGATACACGAGCCTAGGAGGGACATTAAATTAAATCAAGTGGAGGTGAAAGTTGAGGAAATCAGGACTATCAGGGAATATCCAGATGTTTTTCCGGAGGAATTGCCAGGTATGCCTCCCGACCGTGACGTGGAATTCGCAATTGAGCTAGTACCGGGAACAGCCCCGATATACAAGAGACCTTATCGAATGGACTCCAAGCAGCTAGAAGAGCTCAAGGATCATTTGAGAGAATTGACGGAGAAGGGGTATATTCGCCCTAGTTCCTCACCATGGGGAGCTCCGGTGATATTTGTGCCCAAGAAGGACGGAACCCAAAGGTTATGCGTGGATTACCGTGCTTTGAATGAGGTAACCATCAAAAACAAGTACCCATTGCCTCGCATTGAAGACTTGTTTGATCAGTTGAGGGGAGCTTGTGTGTTCTCGAAAATTGATCTCAGGTCGGGATACCACCAACTCAAGATAAGGCAATCTGATATTCCCAAGACAGCTTTCGTATCTCGGTACGGACTGTATGAATACACTGTCATGCCTTTCGGGCTAACCAATGCCCCGGCATATTTCATGTACCTCATGAACAAGGTATTCATGGAATATCTGGACAAATTTGTGGTGGTTTTCATAGATGATATTCTCGTCTTCTCCAAAGATGAAGAAGAACATGAGAAACATCTAAGGTTGGTGTTACAGAGGCTGAGAGAACACCAACTATATGCCAAGTTGAGCAAGTGTGAGTTTTGGCTGAAGAGAGTTCCCTTTTTAGGACATATAATCTCGGAGGGAGGAATCTCCGTAGATCCCGCCAAAATCGAAGATATCCAGAAGTGGAAGACCCTGAAAATGTCGGGGAAGTTCGAAGCTTTTTGGGATTGGCTGGATACTATCGACGGTTTATTGAGGGATTCTCCAAGATCTCGAGACCTCTCACCAAACTGTTGGAAAAGGGAGTCACATTCACCTGGACGCCACAGTGCGATACGAGCTTTCAGGAGCTAAAGAAAAGATTGACAACAGCCCCAGTGTTGGTTATGCCAGATATGCAGAAGAATTTCACAGTGTACTGCGATGCCTCTGGAAATGGGTTGGGATGTGTTCTCATGCAAGAAGGACATGTCGTGGCTTATGCGTCCCGGCAGCTTCGGAAGCACGAGAAGAACTATCCTACACATGACCTAGAACTAGCTGCAGTGGTACACGCGTTGAAAATTTGGCGGCACTATTTGATGGGGAAGAGGACAGAGATATATACGGATCATAAGAGTTTGAAGTATATATTCACACAGCCAGATCTCAACCTCAGACAAAGGAGATGGTTAGAGCTAATCAATGACTTTGATGTGGGCATCAACTATCATCCCGGGAAAGCAAACGTCGTGGCCGATGCTTTGAGTCGGAAAGTGCAGATCAATAAGTTGAGCTTGAAGGACATGCCTGCAGAATTGAAGGACGAGATTATAAGGCTCAATCTATGTCTAGTAAATAGTGGTGAAGCCATCGCAATGGAAGTGGACTCCACACTCGAGCAAGACATACGCGAGGGCCAAAAGAATGATGAGAAGATACAAGAGATCAGACAGCTTATCAAGGAAAATAAAGCTCCTGGTTTTAGAGAGGATGAACAGGGAACAGTGTGGCATGGAAAAAGGATCTGTGTGCCAGAAGTAAAGGAGATCCGTGAGTTAATTTTGAAGGAGGCTCACGATTCTGACTATTCCATTCATCCTGGGAGTACGAAGATGTACCAGGACCTCAAGAGCAGGTATTGGTGGTATGGCATGAAGCGAGATGTCGCGGAACATGTTGCCCTATGTGACACATGTCAGTTGGTGAAAGCTGAACATCAACGACCCGCGGGATTATTGCAACCACTCAAAGTACCTGAATGGAAATGGGAAGAAATCAGCATGGATTTTGTCGTGGGATTGCCTAGGACCCAATCCGGGTATGATTCAATATGGGTCATTATTGATAGGCTAACCAAGGTAGCTCATTTCATTCCTGTGAAAGAAAGCTACAGCGGATCCAAATTGGCAGAATTGTACATGTCAAGGGTCGTGTGTTACCATGGAGTGCCGAAGAAGATAGTGTCGGACCGAGGGACACAGTTCACCTCGAGGTTTTGGCAAAAGTTGCATGAAACCATGGGAACCCATCTGAATTTCAGCTCTGCCTATCATCCCCAAACTGACGGGCAGACGGAAAGAACCAATCAGATCCTTGAAGATATGTTAAGGGCATGTGCACTCAAAAACAATAGGAGTTGGGACAAGAACTTACCGTATGCGGAGTTTTCCTATAACAATAGCTATCAAGCTAGTATGAAGATGTCACCGTTTGAAGCTTTGTATGGAAGGAAGTGCAGAACTCCCCTATTTTGGAACCAAACGGGAGAAAGCAAAGTGTTTGGTCCAGAAGTGCTACAAGAAGCCGAGGCGAAGGTGAGGGAGATTCGAAACAACTTGAGGATAGCACAAACACGCCAGAAGAGTTATGCTGATGTACAAAGAAGAGAACTCGTTTTCAACGTGGGAGACTACGTTTATCTCAAGGTGTCCCATATCAGAGGACTTCGTCGGTTCAAGGTGAAAGGGAAGTTGTCGCCTCGATACATCGGACCCTTTCAAGTTTTGGAAAGGAAAGGCGAAGTGGCGTACCAACTAGAGTTACCGGTTCATCTATCGGACGTGCACGATGTATTCCATGTGTCACAACTCAAGAAATGTCTGAGGAAGCCTGAGGAGGTGTTACCCATGAATGAAGTGGATGTCGCTGAAGATTTGTCTTATGCCGAGCAACCATACAAGATTTTGGAGACAATGGAACGCCTCACCAGAAACAAGAGAATCCGGATGTGCAAGGTGCAGTGGAAGCATCACTCAGAAGAGGAAGCTACCTGGGAAAGGGAAGATGAGCTCAAGGCACAATTTCCGGAATTGTTTTCTTAGAAACACCAATCTCGAGGACGAGATTTCTTTTAAGGGGGGTAGAGCTGTAACACCCCAAATTTTGATTCAAAACCCAAAATCATGTTCAGAGGGGAATTTAAAAATTTTTGGACGTGTTGCATGTTTTGCAAAAATTCAAATTCAAACTGGAATTCAAATTATACTCAAAACAGAAAAGAAATGGAAAAGAAAAAGTGAAACGGGAAAAAAACCGGCCAGTGGGCCGAAACCCGCCAGCCGGCCCAGCTTTCCCCGCGCCAGCCCGCCCCCGCGCGCGCCACGCTGCCTCTCACTGACGGGTGGGACCCACATGTCATCCCTAACCCTGAGCCCACGCGACCCCGGACTTTTCCCCCGAGCACGCGCGATCGCAACTGACCGGAAACCGCGTCCCGCCGCCCGAATTCTGATCCCAGCGGACTCCAACTCGATCACAACAGACCCACCGCCCTCCCCCGGCTATAAAAACCCCAGCTCCGATCAGTTTTTCCCACGCGATCGCCGATTTTTACTCCGGTGAGCGCCGAGACTTCGCCGGTGAATTCTGGCCGATCTAAGCTCGGAAACTCTGATCTAACTCGCCGGTCTTGATCCACCACCTCCGGGAAACTTTGCAGGTGCAGGAAACTCGGAGAGTTACGGTGTAAACGCAGCGCCGACGAGCTTCGCCGTGGTTTTGCCTCGGACCTCGCCGCCGATCACTTTCCAGGACCCCCGAGCTCGAGAAAACCCCCGAGGTGAGATCCCTGACCTCCCCTCTACCGATCTAGGCCATAAGATCACAGTTCTAGGCAGAATTCTCGAGGATTCGAAACTTTCCGGCGAGATCGCCGCTTCCCGCCGCCGTGCGCCGCCGGCAGCGCCGCCCGCGCTCGATCAGAGCGACGTGGCTGCTTGTGCGCCGTTTATTTTAAATCGCACGGTAGACTTTAAATCGCCGCGTACCGGTTCGATGTTATAATCTCAGCCGTCGGTTTAAAATCGGACGGTCCACGTCAGCCCCGCATTATAAAGATTGGAATTCTTACGTGCTACCCCCTGGGGTTCTCTGAAATTGAGAGCTAGCCCCGGAAACTTCAGATCTAGCCCCTGGAACTCCAGAAAATCATGTAAATTCATTTAAAAATCAGTTTTAGCCCCTGGACTTAATAGAAATTAGGAAAAACACCTCTGATAAGTGTAGCTGGACCCCTGGAAATTATGAAAATAATATTATAGGCCCTGTAATGGGGTGAGTTTACTTTTTAACCCTGTTTAGTATTTAATTTAGAAAATGGAATATGTGACTAGTGTTTAAAAATTAAAAGGGACAAACATAATTGTCAAAATTTATTTAAAAACTTTCTCAGTACTTAGAAAATTTTGGAGTGAGATAAAAGTATATTTTTGGGCTGAAATAAATCTGTTTCATCTATTATTCACATCTATTAGTATAGGGACACATTTTTAAGTAAATAATAGTTATAGAAAAATAGGGAAAATAATTATGAAATTGTCTATATCAGAAGCCAAGGTCAAAATATGTTATTAAATTATTTAGGACCAGAACCTATACTGTTTAGATGATGTGTATTACTAATTTCACAATAAAATACACAATTATGCATAGGAATATAAATATGAAAATATAGCAACTAGTAAATGATAAATGGAGTTTCTAAAATACAAAGAATTCAGTTTAGGGTTGATAGAAGTTATGAAAGCACATATGGGGAAGAATAATACTTTTCATACACACTTGGTAGTAAAAAGGTGAAGTAGTTGAATATAAGAAATTTATTGGAAACCTATATAATTAGTATGTAAGTATAAAGGTGGACACAAAAGTAGGAATCATATACACATGGTTAAAAGTGCATGCAAGCCACAACTCAACACACATAAAGTAACCACAACACATATAATGGTAAAGAACTTTTATAAATGTGAATGTGTGGTTTGTATGAAGTAGAAGTGTGAACTATGTCTTATGATTGTTGTTTTTCTTTTGCTATGTGTGATGGTATGAAGTAGAACCTGTTCAAGAACAAGTTATTCATTTCCAAGATCAGGACTACCCATTCCAAGAGCAGCAAGAAGGAGGCAAGTGTCCTTGACCACTTTGATCCTATGCTAGGATGTGTAGATAGAATTATTTGCATTGTCAAATGAAATATGAAACCCATGCTAGGAAAGTTTCCCTAGAATTGCATTACCTTATTTCCTTGTAGCTTGGGTTGGGATTTATTTTACCATGTCATTTATTTCCATGCATATGCTTAGCCATGCTTAGAATGGGATATTTGGGACATGAGATCATCAGTTTATATTACCATACTCTTGAATGAGACATTGTGAGTTATGTAGAGGTAGGGATCAAGGCAAGTTGGATGTTTTGGTTGTGTGCTGGGTGCACGAGACTTGGGTTTGTGTTTAGTGCTTGCCTGGATCCTAAGGACCGGTTCATGGAGCATGTAACCCGGCTTTACAGTGCCAACCACATGCTGAGATGGGGCAGCTTGGCCAATTAATTAGGTGTATCCCCGGAGTAGTATGGGTGTGTTGGATGGTGCGGGGAATAGGTGTCAGCTGGACTACCATATGAACCGCAAGGCTCAAGAGGGGGCCACTGCAGCGGGGTTGGAGCCTCTTGTATGCTGTTAGGGGTGAAACCTCAGTGGGCCCACGCTCGTCGGGAATCCCTTTGTAAAGGCTTCGTAGTGATCTCCTGGCCGCACACCTGGGAAGTGTGAATGTGGATCGTAGCCACTGGCATAATGGAGGTTCTTTTAGTCCACCCGGCAACGGGGGATGAAATCACTACTTGTGGGTACAGTGGTACAAACTCTGCAGAGTCAAAACTGTCTTGACAGCCGTGCTCACGGTTAAGAGCGGCCTGGACTTATTCATGATTAGAGGAATTGATGGTTTTGAAAGTTAAGCGGGGAGCTTAACATTGGAAATGATGTTATGGTTATTGGATTATGATAATGGGTTGGGAGATTGGGACCATTTCACCTGTGTAGTAATGTAGGTGCTTAATAAGCTAAGGTGATAGGTATTAATTGCGTAGTGCTTTAACCATGAGTTCAACCTCTCCTTGTTCTAGCCATGCATGATATAATTTTCCCACACTTGCTGAGTACCATTGGTACTCAACCTTGCATATTTGTTGGTTTATATTGCTGCTCAGGTCAAGATAATGAGGTGGTGTATAATGACCAAGATTTTGGACCCGAGGAAGGATTTTAGGTTCATGAAGACCCCCGGGCAACGCCTGTGATGGAGCCCTAAAAGAATAATATTCCGCTGCTAGTTTATTTACTTGTGATGAAGCATTAGTGTCCATTGAGACATTTGCGATGTAAGACTTATTTATATTCGACACCTGGCTTGTAATAAATGATGCTTCACTATTTGTCATCACATGTATGAGAAAATGATCCTGGCATACATGTGATATTCACTTGGTTGTTTCTTCGGAAAAACCGGGTGTGACAGACGCGTGGACTCCTCTCTCCGGACTAATCCAAATCAAACTTCGTGCTTCGACTCAAATCTTCACTTTTTCGGTAAAATCCCTCTCAACTCAAGTTCTCATCTTTCCTATACTTTTGCTCAATTTTTCTGATTCCTAGGGCATACATTACCTTTCTCGATGCATTCCTAGTGTATCCCTCCATGTTTTGCATCAATTTGCGCTAGATCTTTTGAAAATAGGAAGTTAGGGTTCTTCAGCAGGTCCGGACTAGTCCTGTATCAGGTGCGGATAAGTCCGGTACTCCGGACAAGTCCGCACTCTGAAAACGGACAGGTCCGGTTACCTGCCAATTGAACCTCTAACTTCTTATTTCCACATAATCTACAATCCATTTCGTCGATCAACCCTTGATTTTCCTGTCAGGCATGATGTCGTCAGCCTCCGAGGCCATGAAGAAGAAACATGACCACGTTGCTCAACCCTCTTCTCTCGACGATTCTCTTCCTAAAAGGAGGAGAGTGGTCAGTAAGACAGCACAAAGCAAAGACATTGTTGGAAGCTCTACGGCTCCTAGAAGAAGTGCCAGCAAGGGCAAAGGACTTGCTAGTGGTCCTATTGGTCCATTGAAGAAGAAGGCCCCCATTCACCGCAACAGGCAGCCATCTAGTGATGACTTTACTGGAAAGGGGAGTGAACTGGCTGACAAGTTCAGAAAAATTCAAGTCTATGAGCAGCCAAAGCAATGTGCAGGCCCAAGATTTTGGAGCAACTTCCATGCTGACTACTATGAGCATGTATACATGAAGATGAAGAATCTTGTTGTTGAGAGTCAGTGGCTCAACATTGATTACTTGCAATCCAAGAGATGCCAGGCCTATCATGAGGTACTAGAGGCATTAGAGAGGCATGGCTTGAAGGACCTTCTATCCTTTCAATATGACTGGAACGATGAGGTCATTACACAGCTCTACTCTACTATACTTTGCCCGCGATGATGGGGACGAGATGACCTGGATGACACATGGATCAAAATACAGTGTCACCTATGAGGAATTTGCCAGGATACTTCACCTTGAACATACCTTGGATAATGAGCTTGTCATTCACAACTTGAAGCCTTTGGAGAAGAATGAGCTGGAATTCCTGTATGATACAAGAATGCCATATGTACCTCCTACTACCAAGTACTTGAAGCCATTCTTTGCCGTGTTCAACAGGATCTTGAGAAAGACCATAGCTCCAAAGGATGGAGATGCAGGGACAATCCAAGGGACCCTAAGGACCCTGATGAAAGTAATAAGCAAGAAAAGGACCTTCAATGTCTTTGTGTACATCTACAATGACATTGTGAATATCTCTATCACTCCCAATAGGTCCTGTGGTTATACACCTTATGTCATGTGCATGATTGAGAAGGTGACAGGACTTGAGTTATTCAAAGATGTCTCTCACACGGGTCTCAAGCCCCAGAAGCCTACAGTCTACAATGTTCCCTCTGCTCATGAAGTCTCAAGGGCGTCGGAGGCTACACCTACTCCTGTCCCTCCACCCTCTAGAGAGTCCTCTAGTGGTATGCTCAAGATGCTCTCCTCTATCTTTGGCTGCTGTCGCAAAATTGTAGTTAAGCAACACAAGGAAAGTTTGGCCCGAAAGAGACATCAAAGATACATGAAGACCAACATCAAAGCCATCTGTGAGAAGCTAGATATTGAGCCAGTTGGATCACCACAGATTTCGAAAGACTCTGAAGAAAACTTCACTGAGATAGCTCCACTCACTGAACTAGAGTTTAGGTCTTTTGGGCTTGCAGGTGTCTCCGCTCCTCCTCCTCAACATGGTCATGAAGACGAAGATGAAGATAGGACCGAGAGTGAGGGAGAGAGCAGCGATGAGTGATTCCACTCAATTTTTCCCTTTTTGGTGCCTTGATGCCAAAGGGGGAGAGATTGAGATTAATGTTATTTGCTTTATCTTCTTGTGAACCTTAAGGACTAGTGATCATGGTCATGTATTTTAAGTTTGTGTATTTTAAGTTTCATGTACTTTTTATTTCAAACTCCGTTGGATGTGTGATGCTTAATCGATATTGATGTGATGACTACCTTTATTTTTTATATGTTCTTATCTTCTTGTGACATGTCACATTCTTTTGTCACACATCTTTAGGTATCCCACCATAAAGGGTGCATATATGTGATAAGTTCCTGTTACTCATTTGTTATTCTCATATATGCACACTTTAAGAAAATCAAATTTTATTATTAATTATTTATTCTCAGTTGGTTGTCATCAATCACCAAAAAGTGGGAGATTGAAAGTGCATCTAGGCATTCCCTTGTGGGTTTTGGACGATTGATGACAAACGAATTGAGATCCTAATGAACTTGTTGAGATGAATGCATATTAACTCGTGTAAGGTAGGATTGGTGCACTCAAAAAGTGAAAAATGAAGTGATGAAGAAAAAGGAAAAGGATAGATCCATGAACCAAGCACAATGTAGACTTACTTGTATAGGACGTGTGTGAGAGACACGTCCCAAGAGCTCAAAATCTTTTCGTAGGGGTAAGGGATTAAAACATATCCTAATCACTCACTGTGCACCGGACTAGTCCGCTCAGAAACTGGACTAGTCCGTTCAATTCTCTGTTGCTTCACAACACGGTGCACCGGACTAGACCGCTCAAAAACCGGACTAGTCCGTTCAACTCTCTGTTGCTTCACAACACGGTGCACCAGACTAGTCCGCTCAAAAACCGGACTAGTCCGTTCAACTCTCTATTGCTTCGCAACACGATGCACTGGACTAGTCTGCTCCGAAACCGGACTAGTCCGTTCAACTTTCTGTAACCACTTTAAATTGAGATTTCCACTGTGCCGCATGCCACACGTGAATTGTACACGGCACACCGGACTAGTCCGGTGAACATAACGGACTAGTCCGACCGCCAGGACTTTTGGAAACTTTGTATAAATAGAGGTGCACGGCCACACATTATAAAGGGACGAACCCTACTATCGGCGCACGCCCCAAGAGCATAAAAAATACTTCTCTCCACTCATTCTAAGCCAAAAAAAGATCAAATCTTTGAGGATCAGAGATTGGATCAAAAGAAAATCGTTCTTCTCGGCATTGAGCTCTTGTTTGTTTTCTCTCACACAACTGCTGATCATTATTCTCTGTGTGTGTGTGGGAGGAGTTACTCATCGTAATCTTGTGGGAGCACTCAAATTGTGAGAACACCCTATGTACGATCATTTGCCCCTATGTGTGGTTAGTGGATTTGAATCGGACTTTGTGATGATTCAACGAGGGATGCGTTGGTGAAGACCCGGTCCTTGGTGGACTCCTCAACAGGGACGTAGATTCCTGGGTGGAATCGAACCTCGAGATAAAAACCATGTCTCGTAACTACTTAATCTTTCGTCAATTTTCAATTAGGGGTGCTAGTACTCATTTGATTTACATCGACATCTTGTGTTAAAATTGATAACTATTGTTTCTTACTTCATTACACTTGAATTGTCATTTATTTTCCGCTGCATAAATACTTGAAGTAAGAATAAATCTAAATTTAACCTTTTAATTACGCTCATACCAGACTAGTTCGCACCATACCGGACTAGTCCGGCCTACCTGGAATTGATCCGTTCACTAAGTGTTTCAGGGAACCGTTAAAACATTCAAAGAGCCTATTCACCCCCTCCTCTATGCTACATTCAGTAAGAGGGTGTTTCCCTTGTCGCACGACGGGGGAACGTCTGGTTAGACATGGAGTGTCTTGCGTCGCTCGCTGCTGGCGCTGGAGTCGGAGTCGGAGCGGCCGTAGACGGCTTTCAACGCCCTATCGGCGTCTTGATACTCCATCTCTTGCTTAGCGCTGGCCTAGGTTTGGCCTTTTGTTTACTCTCCCGCTGGCGGGAGGGCACGCCATCTTGGCACGGCCGCTGTTGTTGCAGCTCACGGAAGTGTTCCACGAGCTTCTTGATCTCGCGGCAGTCGCTAGCGCTGTGGTGGTCGGTGTTGTGCACCGGGCACCACTGGCCATCGTCACTGGCAGACGATGGTCGCGGGCGCTTGTCAAAGCGTGGGGCTCGGCCCCCACCGGCCGCTGCTAGCGCAGCAGTAGGTTCCCCGGCCATAGGCTTGTTTCCTGCCTCCGGTCTTGTTCTTTTTGCTGCTGCACGGAGCAGCAGCCTCTCCAGCACTCCCTGCCGCGGAGGCAGGTCGCGACTGCCAGTCTCGACCTCCCGCCGCCCTGGCACATTTGTCGTCCAGGCTGAAGGGCTCGGTGACGTCTTGCACGTCGTGCATTGTCGAAGTGTGTAGCCGACACTTCCCCCGGGCCTGCTCTGGGCAGCCCGCGGAGGTTCTTTTTCGGAGGGGCTAGTCACTCACGGAGAGCTTACGCATTAGGGACGATGGAGGGAGAATCTTGACACAGGGATTTTTACGTGGTTTAGGCCGCCGGAGCGTAGTACCCTACGTCCACGGTGAGCAGAGCTGCTCGTTGTATTTCTTGTTGCTCAGAACCGGAGTCCTGAGCTTGAGGATGACCTAAGTGCTCAGATGCTGGAGCGTAAGTGTGCAAAGTGTCGATCCTAAGGGTGTGAATGGCTGGAGTGCGAACCCTTGCTAACGTTGCCTACCCGAGCCTTTTATAGTCCAAGGTTTGGGTGGCTTACAAGGTGAGCCCGGGACCAGACAGGTGGTCTCGGGGAGATTGCCTGCCATCTACCGTATCTGCCGTTACGCCGGTAGTTGTCTCTGGCGAGGGCTTCCAAGTCTTCATTCTGCCGCCATGCCCATGCCGCAAGCTAGTCGTAGTGGTTGGCAGGGGCGGCAGGGGATGTCTTGTCGCTGTGTTTATTGGCGTGCAGCCTCTGACGCTCCGCGCTAGTCTTCACTGCGATGTGATTGGGCGCAACGGCACCTGACAGAGGCGTGCTCCGCGTCTCCGTGCCTTGGGAAGGCACGGGTCTTGAATACCTTGTACGGGCAGGGTATGGCGCGTCTTTACTCTTGCCACCTACCGCGCGGGGGCAGGCAGCGCCGTCCTGCTGGCCACGTGGCGGGCCCGGATCTCTCCTCTGAGGAGAGGGAGGTCCGGCCCCGCGGGACACGTGGAACCTTCGGACCTCTCCCCGCGGAGGGGGAGGTCCGGCTTCTGTCGGCCACGTGGCGGGCCCGGAGCTCTCCTCTGAGGAGAGGGAGGTCCGGCCCCGCGAGACACGTGGCGCCTTCGGAGCTCTCCCCACGGAGGGGGGGAGGTCCAGCTCTGTTGGCCACGTGGCGGGCCTGGAGCTCTCCTCTGAGGAGAGGGAGGTACAGCCCCTCTGGACACATGGAGCCTCCGGAGCTCTCCCCGCGGAGGGGGGAGGTCCATCCCAGATGGCCATGTGGCGGGACCGGAGCTTACCTCTGAGGAGAGGGATGTTCGGCCCCGCTGGACACATGGCGCCTTCGGAGCTCTCCCTGCGGAGAAGGGCAAGGTCCTTAGGCAGTTTCCCCTATGCGCGGGGGTACCCCATATGAGGGTACCGACAGTGGCCCCTGGGCCCATCTCGGGGGAGATAGCGAGCCCGAGGTGGGGCCCCCGTCTCTTCCACTCCGTGCACCTTCTCGAAGACCCGCATTGACCGTTGCCGGAGCATGAACAGTCACGGGATCATGGCAGCGTGTGCCCCACTTGATGGCTGCTTTTACTATGGCGGTTCCCAAGGCTGCCACTTCTGCACGTCGTAGCGCCTTTTCGGGAACCGTCGAAGCGTCTTGCTGGCTCGTCTCCTTGGGAGACTGACTTCTTGGCCCATCGCTTCAGCTGGACGGCTTGGGTCCCCTTGTCATCGGCGCTTGGTCTTGGAGCTGAAGCGGTTGTCCAAGCGGCATATTCGAAGAGTTTCGAATCGCTTTGAATCGCGCCTGGGAAGTTTAAAAGGGGATCTCACCCGCATCGTGGCTTCCCTTTACACTTCCCAGCGCTTGCATCTTCCTTGAGCTCTTGCGCCCTTGTCTTCCCTGTTCTTGAGCATCCGTCTGCCATGGCTTCAAACTTGCCTCCGGATAAGAAACGCGCCCGGTCTCCTCCGGTTTGCGCCAAGTCAGGGATCCAGGGCGCCTGCGCGTCCTGCTTCTGGAGATGGCGCCCCGTCCGGTGGCGACTCCAAGAGGCCTCGGGCTCATCATCCCTATGGGGCTCCTCTCGAGCGGCGACGGCCTGAAGGTCCCCGGAAGTCGCGTCCTCCTTCCTCAAGAGATGGAGCCCCAAGGGGGAGCGCTGGTGCGGCGATGCCCGGGGGCGAGCCTAGGGCTCAGGCGCCCCGGGCCTCGGGAGTTGGATCGGCGCCTAGGGGGGCTTCAGGAACGTCCCCTGCTCCGCCAGTCCGGGCGACCGCGGGGCAGCCCTCGGCGGCGACGGGGCAGGCTCTAGTGGACCTACCCCGGCTCGGAAGCCGGGGTTCAGAGCCCATTGGAGCGCCCGTGTCCCTCGGTAAGTGACGTCTACCGGGTTCCAGAGCCTGTATTGTTTTCTTCTTTCCTTAACTCGAGAGCTGCCCATGTTTGCAGGGACCCCTCGAGTGCCGGTAACATTTCCGTTTCCCGGCCATCCCCGACTGACGGGGGATCTGCGCCGCAGCGGCCCCCAAGCCGGCGCCGACTCCTTCTGCGCCGGTCGGCCCGGCTCCTGCGGCAGTGGCGACACCTCCCGCCCATCCCCCTTCACAGGCTCGGGAGCTGGCTGTTGCTGAAGGTTCGGCGTGACCGGCTGGCGGTGTCCCTCCTCCTGTTGTCGAGGCGGGAGAAGCTGCCACGGGCCCTACGGTGGGCAGCGAACCGGGGTGCACCGGGAGCGAGCCTGCCCCAGTGTCGGCTTCTCCTGATCAGTGCCTTATCCCGGTTGCCGGAGCGTGGACTTCTACTGAAGACGACATAATGGAGGAAGTCGGGGGCGCGGCTTCGGCCTCTCCTGCCCCTAGCAAACGCCCTCGAGCTCGCCCAGACGAGCATCCAGCAAGTTCTGGCCACGCTTGGTCGCGAGTGGGAGGGGCAGGCAGAAGAGAGGGATCGCCTCCTCACCTGGGGGCGCCTCTTGAAGGAGCGGATCGAGAAGGTCAGGGAGGAGCTTGACTCGAGGCGAGCGTCGCTCGATGTCATGGAGGTGCTCCTTGACCGTCAGAAGAGGGCCGTCAACCGCCAGGACTCCAAGACTCGGCGGCTCCACCGGGAGGCCGGCAGTCTCATGCTCAGGCTGATGAGCGTCTTTCCGCTTTGGAGGGGCTGCGTCTGAAGCTGGAGCGCCGTG
Source organism: Neostapfia colusana (assembly GCA_030760725.1). Classification (NCBI taxonomy): domain Eukaryota; kingdom Viridiplantae; phylum Streptophyta; class Magnoliopsida; order Poales; family Poaceae; genus Neostapfia; species Neostapfia colusana. The sequence continues at coordinate 16,769,943 of JASWHV010000002.1, forward strand.
AGTGCGCCATCACGGACCAGGAGCGCACTACGGCGGCTGAGGCAGAGAAGGTCGCCACGCAGCTGGCGGCTGGCGAGGGCGACCTGAGGGCATGAGCTAAGGAGTTGGAGACCCGGAAGGCCAATCTGGTCGCGAGGGAGGGGCAAGTCTCCCGGGAGTGCCAGGCGGTCCTGGATCGGGAGCTCGCTGCCGACTTCCGGGCTTCGGAGTTGGAGCGGCTTGCCCAGAGTCTTCAGCTCCGGGAAGACTCTCTGGCGGCCAAGGAGAAGGAATTCTTCGAGGGGAGCCTCGATGCCTTGCTGGCAGCCCGACGCGAGGTGGAGGAGCTCCTGGCCTCACGGTCCTCCGAGGCCCGGGCGGTCTCGAGCTTCGTCGACCAGGCAGGGTCCGCCCTTGTCCCCCTCGGCCTCACCAGGAAGGTGGCCGAGGTGATCCCCGCGCTCGAGTCTATTGGCGCCAAGCTGAACAGGCTTGAAGCGGTAGTTGCCGGTGAGCTCGAGGCAGAGGGATGGGGCCTGGCGATGGAGGTTGCTACGCACGTGCTGGCGTGCTTCCGAAGCCGGGATCCCTCCTTCTCACTGGAGCCAGCGAGGCAGGGCCCCGCCGCGGAGCGGGAGGAAGCCGCCAGGGCAAAAGTCGGGGATGTGGCCGCCCTTGTAGCCTCTAGGTTCTGGCGTGAGACAGGGGAACCCTAGGGCTTGTATCTTTTCTTTTTCTTTTGTCGAGTCTGTAGTCCAGCTCATGGAGCCTCGAATGAATAGACTCATGTTGTTTTCTATGTCTGTGTTCTCTTATCTTCTTCTTGGCTTGGCCTGGTCGAGTCTTTAGCTCCGCAAGGACCTCGGGGGTCTTCACCAATCTTGAAGTCTTGCACATACACCTTCCTCGGGTCCTTGTGTTAAGGGCCCAAGGGGTCTCCGGAGCTCGCCCCGTGAGAACGGGGAGGTCCAGATCTGCCGGCCACGTAGTGGGTCCGGAGCCCTCCTCTGAGAAGATGAAGGCCTGACCCTGCGGGACACGTGGAGCCTTCAGAGCTCACCCCTGCGGAGGGGGCAAGGCTCGGCTCTGCCGGCCACGTGGCGGGCCCGGAGCTTCTCTCTGAGGAGAGGGGAGCTCTGGCCCTGCTGGACACGTGGGGCCTTCGGGGCTCGCCCCTGCGGAAGGGGCGAGACCCGGATCCTCCGGTCCTGTGCTGGAGTAGTCGATAGCTCCGGACCTCCTCTGTGCGGTCCCCGTAGCTAAAACCTGAAGGTCCTGCACACAGGTAGAGGAAGCGTAATTCTCCTCGAGGGCTTTCCCTTCCCCGTCTCTTAGTCTTATTTGACTTACGGTCCTGGTCCGGTATACGGGGCTTGGTCAATTCTGTGCGCGAGGCGCGAGGGTCCGGCTCCCTCCAAGTCAGGGTACGATTCGTCCGGCCCCTAGTACCGGACCTAACGTCGGGGAGGCAGAGTGCACAGGCTTTCGGTACAGAACCAGGCAAAGCGGTTGTACTCCCCTGGACCTCTGAAGGACAGGGTGCGCATGCTTCGGGTCGGAACTGGCAAAGCAGGCTACGCACCCTGGACCCCCCATGCACAGCGCAGGCCTTTCCTGGAGGTGACCAACTGGCACCGCAACACCTGACTGGGGGAGGCCCGAAAAGCCCCCTGGCCATCGGCAGGTGCCTCAATCGCAACCGCCTTCGGTAGGATAGCAAATGCTGACTATGGATGAGAGCGGGAAAGGGGAGCTAAATGTACGGTGAGCATACATGGAAAGTGCGGTCATAGAAATTAATGCATAATTTAAATGAGCACATAAATAAGAGGGTGGTAGAACAGGTTTCTGTGTAAATGCCCATAGGAGGAAGGCAAGCTGAACATGGAGGCAACGACCGGCCCCATTAAGAAGGGAAGCAAGACTCTACACGCTTGGGATCGGAACCAGTCCAAGCTGAACGTAGTCCTGGACCGTCCCCTGAGACTTAGCTGCTCCGAGCGCTGTTCCTGGAGCCTATGGAATCCATTACAGAAAGAAAAAGGCATGTTCCACTAATGCTCTGGGGTTAGAACTTACTGTGATGTTCCATGTTCCAAGGGTTCGGGAGCGGATCCTATCCTTGGTGGAGAGGCGTATGTACCTGTGGCGGCAACTTTCGTGACTCGGAAGGGACCTTCCCGGCTGCGGGAGAGTTTATAGGTCCTTCGCGGGAAAGTGTGCACCGCGACACCAGGTCGCCTTCTTGTAGCTCCCAGACGCGCTTGGTCCTTTGGCGGTAGCGCCGGAGCACCAGCCGAGACCGTGCGTTGTGGAGTGTTGCTTGTAATCGTGCCTCGTCGACGAGGTCGATATCTTCATGCCGGAGCTGGTCCTGCGCGGCTTCTTCCGGGAGCCCCGGGGTACCTTCCTCTATTGGCTCAGGCCGACAAGAGGTAGGCGGACCCGGACTCTTCTTGGGGGACCTAGGATGTCTTCTTCCGTTGGCTCAGGCCAACAAGAGGTTGACGGATCTTGGACGACCCCCGGGAGGTGAGGCCGAGGCACAGAGACGTGCGCTCGGGTGGAGCTGGCCTGGTTCTGCACCGCCGGGGGCTGGTGCTTGGGTTGCTGCAATTGCTTGGAGCTTTTCCAAGGCTTATACCGCAGCAGTGCAGTCTCCACAGATCTTTGGAGCAGTCGTAGTGAGCTACCGCCCTAACTCCTCATCGCTGGAGCTGGAGTCCTCATAGTTGTGTACCGTCTTTACGGCGCGCTCAGGCTCCTGGAACTCCGCCTGGTGGTCGACGTTGCCTTGGGTGTCGACCTTCTGCTTGCCCTTCCTTTGACGGAAGGGAGGGACGTCAGCACGCGGTTGCTTCCCCTTGCGGAAGCGTTCCGCGAGCTTCTGAATCTCCCGGCACTCAGCAGCAGTATGGCTGCAGTATTGTGCACGGGGCACGGCTCGCCTTGGTCACCATCTGGAGCTGGTGACTGTCGCTGCCTCTTGTCGGGGTGTGGCCCCCGAGCTCCGCTGGGTGCTGCTGCAGCAACGGAAGCTACGGTCGGTGGTTTCATCTTGCCACCACCCCGGTTCTTGATCTTCTTGCCGCTTCCTTGGGAAGCAGCGCCAGATCCGGACTGTCCTCCTGATTCGGAGGCTGGCTGTGAGTGCCAGTTCCGCCCTTCTGCTGCCCTGGCGCACTTGTCCGCCAGGCTGAAGAGCTCTGAGACGTCGCGAATCTCTCTGGTCGTGAGCTTCTCAAGCATCTTCTTGTCCTGTACACCCTGCTAGAACGCCACCACCACAGAAGCATTTTGGATATGCGGGATGGTGTTCCATACCTGGGAGAACCGCTGGATGAAGGAGCGCAGCGTCTCTCCAGGTTGTTGCTGGATGGCGTGGAGGTCGAGCTCCGTGCCAGGCCGGGTGTAGGAGCTGCCGAAGTTAGAAGAGAACTGCCGGCAGAGCTCTCCCCAGGAGGTTATGGAGCCCTGGGGGAGATTCATGAGCCAAGACTGGGCTGGGCCGTTCAAGGCGATGGGGAAGTAGTTGGCCATGACGGCCTCGTCCCCTCCTGCAGCAAGGATGGCGGTGGAGTAGATCTGGAGGAACTCCACCGGGTTGACGCTGCCGTCGTACTTCTCGGGCAGGTGCGGCCGAAACTTGCACGGCCACTTTGCGAAGCGAAGGTGTTGCGCCAGGGCCCCACATCCTGCCCCTGTTGCTGCAGGTGTTGGTGCCGCAAACGCTTGGTTCGCTGCCGGCACTGTATACCCCGGTATGGGCAAAGCTGTGCCATAGACCGGGGGCACCATTTGCAGGGCATATGGCTGGGGCATATGCTGCGTGGCGTATGCCTGGGGAAGAGATCGCGTGGCGAACGTCTGCGGCTCAGGCTGGTTTGAGGCGGTTGACATGCTGTCGCTGGCCTCTTGGTTGCGACGCCTTTCTCGTCGTCGCTCGATGATCACTCGGGCATCGTCGCCCAAATGGCGCCGTTCCAGCTCCGACCTCAGGTCCGCCGATGGGAGCCTGGTGGAGCGAAAATCCGCCGTCTGCCCGTCAACCGTTGGCGTGCACATCAGCGACACAGCCAGCTGACTGGGACGTCGTCCCCGCCGAAGTTGAGGGTTGGCGGCGGCGACGACGAGACGGTCTACGTCGCGAATCCACTGCTGGGTCGCTGACTGAGGCGCGTCCCCTACAGGTGGGTTGCGCAGTAGCGCTCGTGCAGCAGCTAGTGCGCCCCCATGGGAGACACTCAGCGCTGCAGTGGATCTTGCGCTCGCTGGAGCCGGCGCTGCCGGAGTCGGCTGTTGGCTCCTACCTTGCGCCGACACACTCCGTCCCGAGTGTGTCGAGACATAGTCCCCGCTGGTCACCATTCGTCGTGAACGTGGGCGGGGAGAGCTTGCCGCTGAAGGAAGCTTCATCATCTTCGTCGGCGGAAGCTCGTCGCGCAAGGGAAAAGCCCCCTACCTGGCACGCCAAATGTCGAAGTGTGTAGCCGACACTTCCCCCGGGCCTGCTCTGGGCAGCCCGCGGAGGTTCTTTTTCGGAGGGGCTAGTCACTCACAGAGAGCTTACGCGTTAGGGGCGATGGAGGGAGAAGCTTGACACGGGAATTTTTACGTGGTTTAGGCCGCCGGAGCGTAGTACCCTACGTCAACGGTGAGCAGAGTTGCTCGTTGTATTGCTTGTTGCTCAGAACCAGAGTCCTGAGCTTGAGGATGACCTAAGTGCTCGGATGCTGGAGCGTAAGTGTGCAAAGTGTCGATCCTAAGGGTGTGAATGGCTGGAGTGCGAACCCTTGCTAACGTTGCCTACCCGAGCCTTTTATAGTCCAAGGCTTGGGTGGCTTACAAGGTGAGCCCGGGACCAGACAGGTGGTCTCGGGGAGATTGCCTGCCATCTACCGTATCTGCCGTTACGCCGGTAGTTGTCTCTAGCGAGGGCTTCCAAGTCTTCGTTCTGCCGCCATGCCCATGCCGCAAGCTAGTCGTAGTGGTTGGCAGGGGCGGCAGGGGATGTCTTGTCGCTGTGTTTATTGGCGTGCAGCCTCTGACGCGCCGCGCCGGTCTTCACTGTGATGTGATTGGGCGCCACGGCACCTGACAGAGGCGTGCTCCGCGTCTCTGCGCCTTGGGAAGGTGCGGGTCTTGAATACCTTGTACGGGCAGGGTATGGCGCGTCTTTACTCTTGCCGCCTACCGCACGGGGGCAGGCAGCGCTGCTCTGCTGGCCATGTGGCGGGCCCGGAGCTCTCCCCGCGGAGGGGGGAGGTCTGGCCCTGCTGGCCACGTGGCAGGCCCAGAGCTCTCCTATGAGGAGAGGGAGGTCCGGCCCCACTGGACACGTGGAGCCTCCGGAGCTCTCCCCGCGGAGGGGGGAGGTCCGGCTCTGCTGGCCACGTGGCGGGCCCAAAGCTCTCCTCTGAGGAGAGGGAGATCCGGCCCCGCTGGACACATGGAGCCTCCGGAGCTCTCCCCGCGGAGGGGGGAGGTCCGGCCCTGTTGGCCACGTGGTGGGCCCGGAGCTTACCTCTGAGGAGAGGGATGTCCAGCCCCGCTGGACACATGGCGCCTTCGGAGCTCTCCCTGCGGAGAAGGGCGAGGTCCTTAGGACGTTTCCCCTGTGCGCGGGGGTACCCCATATTGAGGGCACCGACATGCATGGATAACTTCTCGAGCATCTTCTTGTCGCAGATGCCTTGCCGGAAGGCGACAACGACAGAGACGTTGGAGATGCGGGGGATGTTGCTCCTGACCTGGGAGAACCGCTGGATGAAGGATCATAATGACTCCCCATCATGCTGGCATACGGCGTGGAGGTCAAGCTCAATGCCGGGGCGCGTGTAGGAACTCCCGAAGTTGGCTGTGAACCTCCAACACAACTCTTCCCAGGACGTGATGGAGCCTAGGGGGAAGGTTCATGAACCATGATCGGGCTGTGCCGGTCAGGGCGACGGGGAAGTAGTTTTCCATGACGGCCTCATCCCCTCCTGCATCTAGGATGGAGGTGGAGTAGATCCGCAGGAACTCGGCGTGATTGTCTGTCCCGTCGTATTTTTCTGGAAAGTGGGGCCGGAACTTGGGTGGCAAGACCACTATACGAAGGTGAGGGGCGAGCGCCATGCAGCCCCCTACTGCCCCCGGGGAGGCAGGGGTAGGCGAAGCGTGGCCCGCTGGTACAACGCTCGGGGAGCGGTACTCTCCTTTGAAGTTGCGATGCCTCTCGCGGCATCGTTCGATGGTGGTGCGACCATCTTCCTTGCGAGGTGACGGTTCAACTCGACCCTGAAGTCAGCTGTGGCCGTCACGTGTGGGGCTGCCGCCTCACGGGCCACCGTCGATGTACGCGACTGGGCCAGCAAGGGTTCAATCGGCTGTCTCCTGTAGGCAGGAGAGTTCATGGCAGCAGTGACGAGATGATGAACGTCGCGCCACCACTGCTCCGCCGCCTCGGGGTGGCATCCTCGCTCGGAGGGTCGTGGAGCAGACCGCATGCTGCAGCCAGCACGCTCAACGGGCTCGGTCACGGCGGTGTTGTCGCCACTGCTGGAGTAGAGGGCCATCGAGAGGAAGCGGCCACTGGCGGTGTGAGCGCCGACGGCACACCGTCAGTACGGTTGCCGACCCGTCCCGACCTGAGCGCCACGGTGCCATAGGGACACCAGCAATCTGGTCACCAGTTTGGCCGGATTTGGGCACTAGGGGCGCCGCTGGTATGTCGGTCGTCTGATCGTCGGCCTGGCCAGAACTGCCCGCTCTAGAGTGGAAGGTAGCCTCGTCGTCTCCCGTCTGGATACGACGGCGAGCTGGGCGAGAAGGCTCGCCATGGGAGGTGATGTTCACCATGGTCACGTGGAGAGCGTGGAAAGCTCCCCCTTCCTAGCGCGCCAAATGTCGAAGTGCGTGAGCTGCGACACTCCTCCCGGCCTACTCGGAAGGAGCCCGCGAGGTCCTTTTATCGGAGGGGGCTTGGCACCCTACGTGACCTGGGCTCGAGGGAGCGGATGAACACCGAGATTTACGTGGTTCGGGCCGCCGGAGCGTAATACCCTACATCCATGGGAGTGCTTGCTCTATTTCTTGAGCATGTGTGCCTATGCGTTGTGGGATCTGGAATGCGAACCCTTTGCCGGGTGGTCACCCCGGTCCTTTTATAGTCCAAGGCCGGGGTGGTTACAATATGACTTGGGTCCCGACAGGTGGCCCCAAAGCTTTGTGATCCCTATACATGATCTAGGGCTTCGTCCTCTGAGTAGAGTAGTTGGAGGGAGAGTTATATCCCGCCGCCTGGCGCGCTGAGCGCCCTTGTCTGTGTGCCAGGTGATGATGAAGACGTCATCTTGTCACCGCATCTTCTCGCCCTGCCTGGGCGGCACTGTACTGCTGTCACGCCTCGCCGCCCTGTCTTGTCACTGTAATGGTGATCAGGCAGAGGGCGGAGGCGTGTGTAGTGCGCCATGCTTCTGGGGAAGGCGCGAGCCTTGAATGTGAAGCCTGACAGCGCACTTCCTTCTTGACTTTGTTGACCCACGGCCCACGACGGATCGTGGCGCATGTGGTGGCTCTGGAGCTCTTATCGATGGGCTTGGAGCCAGGGGACACATGGCAGCTCCAGACCTTACCTCAGCGGGGTGGCTCAGACCGGAGCCCAGGGCACGTGTCAGCACTGGAGCTGACCTCAGCTAGGAGGTGGCTCTGAGCCAGGGGACACGTGGAAGCCCTGGACCTCACCTCATCGGTAAGGCTCAGACAGGAGCCTACGACACGTGTCAGCACCGGAGCTATCCTTAGTAGGGAGGTGGTTCTGAGCTAGGGGACACGTGGCAGCTCCGGACCTCACCTCAGCGGGGAGGCTTAGACTGGAGCCCAGGGCACATGTCAGCACTGGAGCTGTCCTCAGCAGGAAGGTGGCTCTGAGCCATGGCATACGTGACAGCCCCGGACCTCACCTCAGCGGAGAGGCTCGGACCGGAGCCCAGGGCACGTGTCAGCTCCGGAACTCAAGTGCATGTGGCAGCCCCAGGGCTGACCATGGGGCCAAGGACACGTGGCTACGCTGGGCCCACCTCAACAGGGAGGCGGGGCCCAGGCTGTCTTTTACCCACTACTAGGGTACCCGGTCTACAAGGTACCGACACGGAGCTATAGAGGAGAAGACCCTGGTACCACACCTTCAAAAGATCAAAGTTTTTAAGCAATTTTCAGTTGGATACATACTATTAACAAAGGGTGAATCATTGGGGCCCTGATGCATATGCACCAGCAGGGTTCTTATTGCACATGACATCCAGTGTTCATTAGTGCTCATCGTTCATTACAAACCAGGGCAGATCGAGAGCTTTTAATCATGGGACATATGCATGCTCGCAGACCACTTTTGTTCCTTGTCGGCCCAAGCAAGACGATCCATTTTTTCATATCATGCGGGGCCTTGGGGTCTGCAACTGCCATGAATCGGTGTGCTGTGGGCAGCCTAAAAAATACCCTCTTACCTGCATATATCTTGCTTTAAGTCTCCACGTAAATGAAAAACCATATGAATTATACATACAAGATCGCCTCATTTTTCTTGTCCATTGAGCTTTGGAATGGGATGCATCAGCAAAATGTCACCAAGAGGTTGATCACAATATCGATAATATAATCACAGTCGATTGTCTGCCTTGCACCCATCAGGACGGCCAAATGACGTGGACGTTGCTACATGGTACAGAGGAATAGCTTTCACAGGCTGTAAAGGGGCTCCGATCACTAATTATCCTTGTTTGTTGGACGGTGTGGAAGGAACGAAATGCACGAGTCTTCCAAGCAAAAGAACAAACAGTTGTCCAACTCTTTTCAAGAAACAGGGAGGAGGTACAGCTTTGGATTGTAGTCGGGGCGTGACACCTTGCCATGATCACAACCTGTCAAGAGTAATTAGCTTCTCTCTTTCATTTTTGTAATGTCTAGTAGGATTGCTCGTCCTCCGGGCATGGTCTGTATAAACTAAACTCATCTTCTTATGAATACAAGCCGGAGCTTCCGGAGTTTTCAAAAAAAAATTGCAGTCGAGCCACTGATTGTAGCCAGTGTTCAAGGAGTCTAGATTCATATGGTGGCGATTTTAATGCAACGATGGTTTCTTACTCAACAAGTATCAGTTGCTCGCCTGACGGGTGGCCTCAATATTGAGATCAAATACATGATTCTGTTTAGCTAACACACTTACTCCCTCCATATATATGGTTATTCCTTTAATTTGTATTCACCAAAAGAAGTAATATAACCAGTACACATGATAAAATCTGTCCCATGAACATTTTTTGGTAGTCAGTAGCAAAAGAATAACAAGTGCTCATGGTCCTCTCATGTCACGCAGCCAAAAAAATCCAACAATTAATCACGTGCAGCCCGGGAAGGCAGCATGGAGTTGAGCATACATGGAGAACGTCTCCATCCATTTCATGACACCGTTGCGGACCTGATGAGTGGGCACTCAAATTCGTCGAAAGCCGTGAGAGGAGCCAAGAAGATATTTGTTCTTTTTCGTCTCAGCAAATGGAAACAGTTATGCCTGTCAAATGATGTGCTAGATCTGTTAACAGAAGAATATCTTTTAGAAGCTATATCACATAGAGGCCATGCAGATAAGTCGTTAGAGATAGATCTTATCATGAGTATTCAGTTGTATTAGATAAACTTGATTAAGATATGATGTAATTCAGTTGTAATTCGACTCTAAATAAGAAATGCTCCCGACCATACGGTGTACACAATTACGATCTGTTGATCATCTTTCATGGTATCAGATCCTACTCTTTCACAAACATCTATGGTCGGAAGCTCCAACATTTCCACAGCAAATGTGATCGCCAGCCTCTTGGCTCACAACTCTGTCACGGAGAAGTTGACTCGAGACAACTTTCCATCGTGGCAAGCCCAAATCTTGCCGCCTTTTTAGGCTCATAGATTGGAAGGTTTCCTGAATGGCTCGATCAAAGCTCCATCAAAGAAAATTGAGACAAACGGAATTACAAAGGAGAAGAGAAGATGACATATGTTTGTTAGAGATATAGGGGTATATTTGTACTTTCCCTTTTACATAAGGGCTTTTCTGTATAATTCGTATCTCTGTAGATCTATATATAGAGGCCTGTGGCCTCCTGAATAATATAGACATCTTTCACAACATGGTAACAGAGCCAAGATTAGATTAATTTTTTCGACTTATCTCGTCGATTCGTGCCGTTCTTCTCGACGTGCTTCTTCTCTGCCATCGGCGCGGCTTTTCTTCCTGGCACTCCCCTGCTGCCACATCTTCGGATCCACCAGAGCTCCTCTGTCTTCGCCGTGTGCTGTACCCAGAGTTGCCACCGGAGCTCCTCTGTCTTTGCCACGTGCTGTACCCAGAGTTGCTTCGTGCTGCTTCGATCTACTGGAGTCGGCGCGCGCCTGCCTGAAGCCTCGGCCGCCGCGTGCCTGCCTGAAGCCTCGGCCGCCGTGCTCAATCGGTGCACTCGATCCAGGAGGCTGCGCGCGCCCGAACCTTGGCCGTTTCTGCGCTGGAGTTCTGCTGTCGTGTGCCCGCGCGTTCTTCTGCTGTCGTGTCATCAAATCTTTTTTGCCTGCTGCTGCGTGATCAGATCTTCTGCTGCCATGTGCCCGCGTGTTCTTGGGTCCCTGGCGCCGCCGCTCTCTGAGGGCAGCACCTCCGGTTTAGGGTTCCAACCCTAAAAAAAATAGAAAGAAAAAAAAACAGCTTGCGCCGCTTTTTCTTGCGCTCTCGCCATCGTCCGCTGCTGCTTATTTTGCGCCCTCGCCGTCGCCGGTTATCCTATTAGGATGACTTCTTCTTCGGGCGGGGTCCCAGTTGTGTGATGTCCGGTGCTTTTCAATGGCACTAATTACCGTGACTAGGTTCCCCGCATGCGTCTGCATATGCATGGTCTACGACTCTGGGAGTATCTCACAGGTGATCTCAAATGTCCGCCTCACCCTATGGTTCCTTCTCAGCCCGTTATTTCGAATAAAGCTACTAATGATGATAAGAAGAAGTTGCTTGCGGATTACGAGACTCGTCTGTCTGCGTATGAGTCTCACTTCAGTCTATACAGGACATGGTTGGATGATGTTGCTTGAGCTGCTGCTATTCTTGCTGCCAGTATGGAGGATCGTCTTGCTGTTGATATCGTTGAGTTTGAGTATGCACATCAGATGTGGGATTTTTTACGCTCTCGTTACGAGCCTACTGGACAGTCTACCTATCTTGCTGCTATTCGTTAGGAGCAGCTGTTACAGCAGGGAGATGCTACAGTGGATGAGTTCTTTGATCAGATGTCTGCTATTTGGCGTCAGCTTGATACTGTTGGTCCTCGATTGTCGACAGATACTTGTCAGTCTTGTTATAGTCAGAAGGTTGCACTGGAGCTTCGATGCACCTATGATTTTCTGACTCGTCTTCGTGCCGAATTTGAGCCTCTTCGTGCTCAGCTACTTGCTCGTCAACCCTGTGTCTCTCTTATGGACGCTCTGACGAGTGTTCGTAATGAGGAGACTCGTCTTCAGACTGCTTGGTTACTGCTTACTTCTTCGATATTGGTGGCTCGCTCTATGACACCTACACACACGGCTCCTCCACCGACCGTCCCGTCTTCGGTTCCTCCTCCTTCTACAGCTGGGGGGTGTGGTGCTCTTCACTGTGATTATTGTAGTAAAAATGGTCATGTGGAGGCGTATTGTTTCAGGAAGAAGAAGGGTCAGGCTCGTCGGTCTTCACAGGGTGCTGGTGGTGCTAGTACTGGAGGATCTCAGGGGAGTTCTGCTACTACCGATGCACAATTACTCATGCTTCTTCGTTGCCTCGCTACTTCTGCACCATCAGGAGTTGCTAGTTCTGTGACTCAGTCTTCTGCACCTTTGAGTACTGCTGTTGCTTCTTCGTTTTCCACTGAGGGACCACCCCCTACTCCTACTTCAGGTACTTGTCCATGGATTCTTGATTCTGGTGCTTCATTCCATATGACTCCTTATCATACCAGTTTGTCGTCCTTGAGTTCTACGTATCGTTCTTCCACTGTTCATACTGCCGATGGTTCTCCTCTTTCGGTTGTTGAACAGGGCACTCTTTCATCCGACTCTTTTGTTGTTCCTGATGTTTCCTTCGTTCCTGGACTTACAATGCAGCTTATATCCGCTGGTCAGATCACTGATAATGATTGTCGAGTGATTCTTGATCATGATTTTTGTTATGTTCAGGATCATCGCACAGGTCGCCTAGTTGGTACTGGCCCTCGTCGTCGTGATTCACAGCGTCTTTGGAAGCTTGACTGGCTTCGTCTTCCTTCCGCTGCGCCTGCCAGATCAGTTGGCTCCAGTCTGGCTGCTTCGTCCACTTCGACGTTTGCTCAGTGGCACCACCGTCTGGGTCATCTTTGTGGCTCTCGTCTGTCCGTTTTAGTTCGTCGTGGTCTCTTAGGATCAGTCTCTAGATCTGAGTCTTTAGCTCATTGTCAGGGATGTCGGTTAGGGAAGCAGATTCAACTTCCTTATCTTTCTAGTGAGTCAGTGTCTGAGCGTCCTTTTGATCTTGTTCATTCAGATGTATGGGGACCTACACCTTTTGCTTCAAAAGGAGAACATAAATACTATATCGTTTTTATAGATGATTTTTCACACCATACATGGGTTTACTTTATGAAACATCGTAGTGAGGTGTTATCTATCTATAAGTCTTTCTCCACTATGGTCCGCACTCAGTTTGACACCTCTATTCGTATTTTTTGAGCCGATTCTGCAGGTGAATACCTTTCTGATGCTATTTGTAAGTTTCTTTCTGAGCAAGGTACACTTGCTCAGTTTTCTTGTCCTGGTGCTCATGCTCAAAATGGTGTTGCTGAGCGTAAGCATCATCATCTTCTTGAGACGGCTCATACTCTTCTAATTGCTTCCTCTGTTTCGCCTCATTTTTGGGCTGAGGCGGTCTCGATTGCCACTTATTTGATTAACATTCAGCCATCGTCTGCACTTAAAGGGGGGGTTCCATTTGAGCGTCTTACGGGTAAGACGCCTGACTACACCAGCCTTCGTCTTTTTGGTTGTGTGTGCTATGTGCTGCTCACACCTCGTGAGCGCACTAAGCTGACTGCTCAGTCCGTCGAGTGTGTTTTTCTTGGATATAGTTCGGAGCATAAGGTGTATCGTTGTTGGGATCCGATTGATCGACGGATGAGGATTTCACGAGATGTTGTTTTTAATGAGACACATCCTTTCTATCCTCGTCCTTCTTCTGATACTTCTTTTCTATCTGTGGTCAATCCCATTTCGTTTCTGTTCTTTCCAGATGCTCCAGTTACTAGTGTACCGCCTTCACACTCGGTGTTGCGTTCCACGGTTTCTCCTTCTTCAGACCCTGCTTCTTTGGCTCCCGATTATACTTCGAAGGCTCCTGTGACGTAGGTCTATACTCGACGAGTTGTCCCTCCTTCAGACGTACCATCTTCTTCTGATGAGCCGTCTACTCCAGTTGGGTCACTTTCTGATGATTCATATTCTCCGGCTCAGACTGCCTCTTCTGGTACGTCCTCTTCCCCTGAGAGATCATCTCCTTCTGATGATTCTTCTCCTGAGGAGCCCCTAGGACGTGGTCATCGTCCTCATCAGCCTCCTGATCGGTATTCTCCTTCTAGCTTTGTTGTTGCCGCTCTGCCTGAGCTAGCTACATATCGTGATGTTGTTCCTCATCCGGAATGGCAGCATGCGATGGCCAAGGAGATTGCTGCTCTCGAGCGCACCGGCACGTGGGAACTTGTGCCCTGTCCGCCACGTGTTCTCCCTATCACCTGTAAGTGAGTCTATAAGGTTAAGACCCGCTCTGATGGTTCACTTGAGTGCTACAAGGCTCGTTTAGTCGCTCGTGGCTTCCAGCAGGAGCATGGTCGTGACTATGATGAGACTTTTGCTCCTGTTGCTCACATGACCACTGTTCACACTCTACTTGCTGTGGCCTCTGTTCGTGACTGATCCATCTCTCAACTTGATGTGAAGAATGCCTTTCTTAATGGTGAGTTGCGTGAGGAGGTTTATATGCAGCCACCACCTGGGTATTCTGTGCCTGAGGGTATGGTTTGTCGTCTTCGACATTCTCTCTATGGCCTTAAGCGGGCTCCTCGTGCTTGGTTTCAGCGTTTTGCATCTGTAGTCACTACTGCAGGATTCTCTGCCAGTGCTCATGATCCTGCGCTCTTTGGCACACTTCGTCTCATGGTCGCACGCTTCTTCTTCTCTATGTTGATGATATGATTATTACCGGAGACGATTTTGAGTACATAGCCTTTGTGAAGGCCCGTCTCAGTGAGCAGTTTCTTATGTCTGATCTTGGTCCTCTTCGCTATTTTCTTGGGATTGAGGTTTCCTCTTCCTCTGAGGGAATTTATTTGTCTCAAGAAAAGTACATTCAGGGTCTTCTTGATCTAGCTTCTCTTACTGATCTCCGGACTGTTGAGACTCCCATGGAACTCAATGTTCATCTTCGAGCCAGTGATGGTGAGCTTCTTGATGATCCTACTCGTTACCGTCATATTGTAGGGAGTCTGGTGTATCCTGGTGTCACTCGTCCTGTTATTTTGTACTGTGTTCACATTCTGAGTTAGTTTGTTTCGGCTCCCACTCAGGTCCACTATAGTCACTTACTTCATGTCCTGTGTTATCTTCGTGGGACTATCTCTAGACAGTTGTTCTTTCCACGCTCTAGCTCTTTACAGCTCAAAGCATATTCTGATGCTACTTGGGCTAGTGACCCCTCTGACCGTCGATCTCTTTCTGCCTATTGTGTTTTTCTTGGTGGTTCCCTCATTGCTTGGAAGACTAAGAAGCAGGTAGCAGTTTCTCGTTCCAGTGCAGAGGCTGAGTTGCGTGCTATGGCTCTTGTGAGTGCAGAGGTTACATGGTTGCGATGGTTGCTTGAGGATTTTGGTGTGTCTGTTGGTATGCCGACTCCTCTTTTGTCTGACAGTACAGGTGCTATCAGTATTGCTCGTGATCTAGTTAAGCATGAGCTTACGAAGCATATTGGTGTTGATACTTCTTATATACGAGCACATGTACAGGATGATGTTGTTGATCTTCAGTATGTACCTTCAGAGCTTCAACTGGCGGATTTCTTCATGAAGGCACAAACCCAAGCTCATCATAGTTTTTATCTCTCCAAACTTAGTGTTCGTGATGCACCATGAGTTTGAGGGGGGGATGTTAGAGATATAGGGGTATATTTGTACTTTCCCTTTTGCATAAGGGCTTTTCTGTATAATTCGTATCTATGTAGATCTATATAGAGGCCTGTGGCCTCCTGAATAATATAGACATCTTTCACAACAATGTTGACAACCTAAGCTATGCGCTTTGGGTGTCTCAAGACCCTCAAGTTCTTGGATACTTGCTGTCGTCTCTGTTGAGGGAGGTGCTGTCACAGGTGACGGCGTTATCTACTACAGCCGAAGTATGGTGAGTACTTCAAGGCATGTGCTCTTTGAAGTCACATGCGAGAGTCATACAACTCCGGCTGTAACTTGCAACAATGCAGAAGAAAGATCTTTCGATAGCCGATTACTTTGCCAAGATGGAATCACTAGGTGATGCGATGGCAACAGCCGGCAAACCGTTGGATGATAATGATATGGCGACTTGCATCTTAGCCGGGCTAGATTCTGATTGAAATCCAGTCGTGGCGGCTATGACTGCACGAACTGTTGAGGTGTCGTTGAGTGATCTTTATGCGCATCTCCTCAGCTTCGTTATGCGATTGGATCTTCAAAATGTCAATGGTATTCCATTCTCTTCAGTGAATTCAACAACGAGATGAAGAGGAAGCTACAACTGGGGTGGCCGTGGCAATCGAGGTCGAGGTGATGCTGGTCGCGGTGGGTGTGACCGAGGTGATACTGGTGGCAGCAGGAAGATTGAAGGGGGTTATTGACCACAATGCCAACTGTGCAAAAAGTTTGGCCATGAAGTCAACAGTTGCTGGGAACATTTTCAGAAGGACTATATGGGTGAAGAGAAATCTACTGCCGCAGCAATGAACTCGAGTTCATATCAAGTCGATACAAATTGGTATGTCGACTCAGGGGCCACTGATTACATGCGAACTTAATAAGTTGCATGTAAAGGAACGCTACCTTGGCAATGATCAAGTGGACACAGCGAGTGGCACTTGTATGAACATTATGCATATTGGTCATTCTGTACTAAACACCCCTAATTCTAAATTAGATCTGAAAAATGTTCTTCATATTCCACAAGCAAAAAAGAATCTCCTGTCAGCAAATTGACTTACATGTGACAACAATGTCTTTCTTGAACTTCATCCTCATTCTTTTGTTGTCAAGGATTGGGTATTGAAGAAGGTTCTACATCAAGGTACAGCCATAGGAGGTCTTTATCCCTTGGCCCCAAGTTAATTTTGTTCAAAACATGCCTTCAGTATCGTGAAACCTACATCCTCGAGTTGGCATAACCATCTATGGCACCCTTCTATGACAAAAGTCCAAGAAATCTTGAATAAATTAAGTCTCCCCTGTGTCAAAAACAATAGTCATGACCATGTGTGTCATGCCCGTCAAAAAGAAAAGAGTCGTCAATTACCCTATCCAAAGTCATCTAGTGTTTCTAGTCATCCTCTTGAACTTGTTTTCTCAGATTTCTGGGGCCCAGCTCCCGACTCCATTAATAAAAACAAGTATTATGTGAGTTTTATCGATGACTACAGCAAGTACACATGGATCTACCTCCTTAAAAAAGATCTAATGCGTTTCACATATTCTCTAATTTCTAGGCATTTGTTGAGAGGTTATTTGATAAGAAATAATTTCAGTCCAATCGGATCGGGGTGGAGAATATCAAAAAACTCAATTCTTTTTTTTCAGCAGCTTGGCATCACTCATTATATCTCTTTTCCACATGCTCATCAATAAAATGGCTCTGCTGAGAAAACATCGTCACATTGTTAAAGTAGGAATTGCCTTA
Organism: Neostapfia colusana; assembly: GCA_030760725.1. Lineage (NCBI taxonomy): Eukaryota > Viridiplantae > Streptophyta > Magnoliopsida > Poales > Poaceae > Neostapfia > Neostapfia colusana. The sequence continues at coordinate 16,786,917 of JASWHV010000002.1, forward strand.
CTAGCAGAAGCTTCTGTGCCTCTGAAATTTTGAGATGAGGCCTTTCTTGCAGCAACTTATTAAATCAATTGCATTCCTAGTAAGGTCATCTCCAATGATACTCCACTTGAGCACCTATTTCATGAACAGCCGAACTACTCTTTTCTCCGCACTTTTGGTTGTGCGTGTTGTCCTAACTTGTGTCCCTATAATAAACACGAGTTAGAATTTCGTTCCAAGAAATGTGTTTTCCTTGGGTATAGTAATATGCACAAGGGATATAAATGCCTGGATATTGCAAAAGGACGAGTTTACATATCTCGTGATGTCATATTTGATAAATCAATCTTTCCGTTTGAAAAACTCCATAGTAATGCTGGTACTCGCCTGAATGGCTATATTGTCCTATCACCATCTCTGTCTTCAGATTCTTCAAAAGAATTTTTAGGGGATTTAGTACCTTTTAATCGGTTGCATGATGTTTTTACAAGTGCTGCTAATCCTTTTTGTGAGCGCTGTTGTGTACCAAAAGAAGACACAGACAAAAGCAGCACAAGATCCGAGGAGGATTCTCTGCGCGATGGCTATCAATCGCCAGTGTTGGATCCGGTGGATCTGATAGCTGACACAAACAACAAGGGGGAGCAGTCGTCGCCCGTACCAGGCCTGTTGCATGATCCACCAGCATCTTCGTTGAACGTGTCACCAACAGAATTTTCCCCGGCACGACTTCCCTCGTCGAAAGAACCTTCCGTTGGTTCACGTCACCAGACAACACCTGACTCCCCGGCAAGATTGTCTTCGGCGACAGTGCCAATCATTGGCGCAGGTGGAAACACATCTAATTCCCCTGCACCAGTGCTCTCTAGATCTTCTGCCTCAGGTTCCCCTATGTCACCACCATCCAATGTTTCTGTTGTGCCCTCCTGAGCAGTTACAAGGCTTCAACACGGACACGGTATAACTCAATCCAAGCATCTGTTACCAGGTTTTATTTGTTATGGAAATTTTTGTGCTACTGGTGAACCAGAAAATCTTCAAGAAGCCATGTCTGATCAGAAGTGGTGTGGTGCTATATAAACTGAGTTTGATGCATTATGCAATAATAACTCATGGCATTTATGTCCTCCACCTCAAGGCAAGAATATTATTGATTGTAGATGGGTATACACGGTAAAGCATAAAGCAAATGGTATTGATTGTAGATGGGTATACACGGTAAAGCATAAAGCAAATGGTACAGTTGATCGTTATAAAACTTGCTTCGTGGCTAAGGGGTTTAAGCAACGGTACGACATTGATTATGAAGACACATTTAGTTCCGTTGTCATATTACCACTATTCGACTTGTATTGTCTGTTGCAGTGTCAAAAGATTGGAAAGCAATTGGATGTTCAAAATACGTTTCTTCATGGCATTTTGGAAGAGGAAGTATATATGAGATAACCTCCGGGTTTATTGAAAAGAACAAGGCTGATTATGTGTGCAAACTTGATAAAGCAATATATGGGATCAAACAAGCTCCGCGAGCGTGGTATTCACATCTTAGCTCATGGTTGCAATATCTGGGTTTTCATTCTTCTAAAGCCGACACCTCGTTATTCTTCTATCATAAAGATGGTGTCACAATATTCATGTTAATCTATGTGGATGATATCATAATAGCAAGTTCTTCTGAAGCGGCTATCTCTACTCTTTTGGATAATCTAGGAAAGGGGGTTTGCAATTAAAGACCTTGGTCAGCTTCATTTTTTCCTAGGACTCGAGTGCATCACAAACCAGATGGTCTTGTACTATCTCAGACCAAGTATGCAAGAGCTATCTTGAAGAAGGTTAATATGAGTCAGTGCAAAGCCATAAATACTCCAATGATCAGCTCAGAAAAGGTATCATCGGAAGGTGGGGAGTTGTTGAATCTTGAAGAAGCCACGGCATACCAAAGCATGGTAGGTGCATTGCAATATTTGTCCATGACTGGACCTGATATTTCTCTTGCAGTTAATAAGGTTTGCCAGTTCCTCCATGCACCTACGACTGATCACATGATTGCTGTCAAACGCATCTTAAGGTACATCAAAGGAACACTTGATCTTGGATTAAAATTTAAGAGATCAGACGCTACTCTTGTGAGTGCCTTCTAAGATGCAGACTGGGAAGGAAATATTGATGATAGAAGATCCTCGGAGGAATTGCGGTTTTCTTCGGTTCAAATTTAATCTGATAGGGTGCGAAGAAGCAACCAGTTGTATCTAAATCAAGCTCAGAGGCTGAGTATAAAGCCCTAGCAAATGCTACAGCTGAAATCATTTGGTTGGAGCCAATACTTCGAGAATTGAAGATTGCTCATCCTAAGCCATCATGTTTATGGTGTGATAATTTGAGAGCCAGATATCTTTCAGCAAATCCAGTCTTTCATGCAAGGACAAAGCACATTGAAGTTGATTACCACTTTGTTAGAGAAAGAGTGGCAAATTGATAGCTGGATATGTGTTTTATAACTTCAGGTGATCAAGTAGCTGATGGACTAACAGAGGCACTCTCGGTGAAGATGCTGGAAAAATTCAAGACCAATATCAACCTTGAACGGTTGTGGATGAGGGGGAGTGTTAACAGAAGAATATCTTCTAGAAGCTATATCACGTAGAGGCCATGCAGATAAGTCAATAGAGAAAGATCTTATCACGAGTATTCAGTTGTATTAGATAAACTTGGTTAAGATATGATGTAATTCAGTTGTAATTCGACTATAAATAAGAAAGGCTCCCGGCCATATGGTGTAGCCAATTACGATCTGTTGATCGTCTTTCAACATCGATCATCACTATGGTTGTCTGACCTTTAACATGTACACCGGCAACTTCAAGGAAAAGATCTACATATCTACTCATGGGATCCAATGATAGTAATAAAACCTTAAATGCTGAATGGACGTGATGTCTCATCTTATTTGTGCTAACATGTAATTATGTGATCCAATCTCTTTTTTTTCAAAGTGTTCCAATATTGATTAAGAAAATTGTTGGACCATCTATGAACTTCTTGTATAACACCTTAAGCTGAATGGAGTTCTTTTCCTAGACACTAAGTATTGAGGTATTATGCATCAATCATTTACACCTGCTTAAGCTGATAGGAAATAGTAAACAATTCATTTATACTTCAACACCCTCTCATACGTGGAGTCTCTCTCTTCGGGCTGAGACATTGAATAGGAGTATGTCATGATTTGAATTCGAGACCTCTAAAGACCATATAATAGGAATAAATTATGCATAGCGATCATCTTGGAGGCCTTCTCAGGTAGTCCCCTCCAATACTAATGTATATCCATGATGTTCCCTACCTTCATGCGCCCAATATTGACAAGAACGGTGCATGATTTTATCCGTGATGCATTCTCAGGTATAAAAAAATTGATGCATGCCTCGTTCATGATAGCTTCGACAATATCAATCTCAACATTAACCTCCTTCCTCATGGTACTTCGATTGTGCTGTCGCCTTCGTCCAATATGCATCCCTATGCACCCACTACTTGACGCCTCTATGCGCCCGTGACTTTGTGTGTGGCTCCCTTGATTTCGACATCATCAACTACAAATACCTCAAGCAAAACTTCCTCGATCAGGACTACTTGCCTTTGCTCTCATATACCTTGACATTTGGTACAAAGGGTTATCATCCACTTGTGCTACTTATTGGTTTCTCCTCTATTTACAACATTTGCACTGTTGTGGCGCCACAACTACGGGGATGTTAGCTTCTTGGATTCTACTTTTGGCTTCTTTTCCAGTCTCTTGTAAAATCCCCAAAAGTGCTAGTAAGGAATTTAGCACATTCACCCTTAGGAAAAATGAGGGGAATTAAAACTTTGAAATTATAATGGTGTGATTTCATAGTGATGATTCAAACTTCCCAAAAACTTCCAAACATGGGGATCTAAATTCATAACTTGGATATTCATATTTCAAATATATTCTACCTCCCAAATTTCAGCTCATTTGGAGGGGTTCTACTATTTGTTTGGGATTAAAAGAGGAAGCCCTCAAATCTGAATCTAAATTTCAGTTTCAAATCCCAACTTCCTAAATTTGCAAATTTGGTTCCACAAATGTGTTCTCCACATTTGAATTAGCATCCATTCAAAAATTCAGAATTATTTGAGTTGGTTTGCTATGCTTTTGGAGCAATGGAAGGAAGGAGATTCAAATTCCAATTCAAATTCAAAGAGCCAAATATATTTCAAATTCCACACCAGAATTCAGTTCAATTGAATTTTGAAAATTCAAAAAATGACTTGGTGTGGAAGTATAGCTTTTAATTGTGAGTAGCTGGGGTAAAATATCAGTGGAAAAATTGATTAAGAAATAAGAGGGTGGGACCCAGCAGTCAGCCACACAGAATTGCTTTACCGCCTCTGTTTTCATCTCGGCGTGCCACCGAGCGGCTGCACGATCGGCCGGCCGACGACGTACCCGCCACCTCAATTAATTTTTCCACGTACTCATCCTCCACTGAGCAAACTCGACACTCGACCTCGTTCTTCATCGTGATCCCTGGCCTCTCCTCTCTTCCGTCCGAATTTCTGCTGAAACACTCCCCGGCGGAAAAAACTCTTCGGCTCATCGATGCCCGGCGAGTTCGGCGTGTTTCTCACGCTACTGAGCCACAGGAAAGCTGCACCAAGTCTCCTTTCTGCTTTCCGAAGAACCAAGAAGACGTTAGCACCGTCAGTTGGCTCCCGCGAGCTAGTTTTCTTTCGGACCTCCGGTGTTGCTCGCCTCTGCGCCACACCGTCGCCCGATGGATTGACAACCTCTCCAGCTCAAACAAAAGGTTGCTGAGGTGTGTTAGGAACCTTTCTTCCTTCCCTCCAACGAGCTCCTGCTTCCCTAGCTCCGGCGCCGAGTAATTTGAAGTTTGGCGCTGGCGGTTCTTGAGAAAACCGAGAACTCTTCGAGGAAATTCATCGTGCTCTGAGTAGCTCCACGTTAGATGAGCTTAGGATAGCTTCTGCACATGCTGGCGAACCCTTCTGAAGTCCTAGCAGCTCAAATGATCAAGTAGAGGTACCAGGCACTGAGTTTTTGTTGCCGCCGTCGCTTTGCCGGCTCGGGTCGCCGGTGAGGTCCCCTCTCCGGTGGGTTTCATGGAGAACGGGCTATAGGTCGAGGTTGTCCATGCCTCACTGGTGCTTTTGAAGCTAACCCTAGCCTGAATGACCCACTGCGGAGTGAGAACAAGGTCGCCAAAGTGGAGTTCGACATGGCCGCCGGTGTGTGGCGGACCGGAATCCGCTCATCCAGGATCGCAGAGGGTGGTGCCGCACGATGTGACACCTGACAGCACACATCATAAGGACACCTTTTATTCCATGGGAAACCAACTGAACTCTATAAACAGGTACAATCTTCAGTTACAAACTATTGTTTATATTACACAGCAGAAGTCTAAATTGTACAAGTCACGCCCGCCTATCTAGCAAAAGTCGGTTGCCCAACCCTAGGGCAACCCACACTAGCTGCACTCCTCAGCTCAGCGTGGCGTGTACGGCTCCCACTCAGCCGTGGTCCCCGACGGATGGTAACCCTCGCCGGTGGACTCATAACCCGAGTCCGTGGGTGGCTCCACACCTGAAAAACACTTAAGCAGCAACCATGAGCACGATGGCTCAACAAGACTTAACCGACTCACCTAGGCATGAAACTCTACATGTAGTGTACAATGAACATGGGACGGTAAGATTGCAGCAAATGGACACACCTACAAGTTCATCCTTAGTTCATCTTTTAGCCACAAGTTAACAGTTCATGAATGTGAAATTTAGTTAGCAATATTTGGTGGCACACATGTACAATACAATTATATCATAACAGCAATATTGAATCATCACATTTCATACATTAGCCTACGTCACGACTCAGTGAACAAGCGGTACTCGTCACCACGAGGGACGGCGAATCGACTCGATATACACCTGCAGGGAAACCCAAAGATCACATCACGTACGCCCACCCGTGGAGCTGCAAAGCACGCTCACTCGATGTCGTACGGGACAACCTTTCACCCAACAGCCCAAACGTCGAACCGGTCGCACCGAAACGGACAGGAGGTTCCCTACGCGGAGCATCTCTCTATGCCCGTTAGCAGATTTCCACCTTGCTGCCCTCAACCTACACCTATAAATCGGTGTGCTATGCCTCGACGCCCGGAGGTTTAGGTTACATCGGTTTATCGGGGCCCATATATCCGATATGCCTTCGGTACGTTCAATACATGCTTAGCAGGGCCGCACACGGATCAGTCCTCAATCGACATGGACAGGGCTGCACACACAAGACTTCCTCTTGCTGCGCCCTAGCCCCTGCCTAGTCTCATTTTCATTACTAAAGCGATCTCACATCACTCGAACCAAACCCGTGTGTCCCAAGCCTAAACTCGCGAGTAGATTCCAACTACTCGACTTGTACCGAAGTCCTATGAATCATTAAGCATAGCCTGTCTACTCGAGGTCTTAGACACTACCCTCACTCTTATATGAAACTTTTGGTTATGCAAGTGGGGTTCCATCCATCCTGTACCTAATGCACATTCATACTTCATACGACACATGTAAACAAAGCAAAACTTATAAAAGGGTTAATGCAAACCAGGGCTTGCCTTTTTGCTGCTGGTCAGTGGTTAGATCTTCGTCCGGAAGGAGGAAGTCAAGTACTTCCGGAGTCTCCTCGCCTTCGGCGACTACACGTTAATGAGATACTACATGTCAATTCAGTGCAATGTGTAAACTTGAATAAGTAACTACTATAACTCTAGCTAACCCTCCCCTTTGGTTCTGAAATTTTTGTGGTGGCTTGGTAGGGTCCTAACCAGAGTCTTGATCAAGTTTCATTTAAAACCAGGTTCATTTGAGCCTTGTACAAATAAAAGCCTATTTGGTCAATATTCGAGCCTCTAAGTAATTCCAAGGGTTTTCATGGCTCCAACCATTACTTTCTAGAAACTAGAATTTAATATGGTTCTAATGGAACTGGTTTCATGTAATTTGAAGAATCCTAGAGGAATTTATGCCCTAAACAAGTTTTTGAGAAAATCTGAAAAATGTTTCTGTTCATTTTTCTATTTTCTTGGGCAGTTCTCTTAATCACCCCATTAGGGGAACTAAATGAACTTGGATGAGTCTGAAACTTTTACTGTGACTCCAGGATTTTCCAATGAACCTCTCAGCCAAATTTCAGAATTTTTCATAAAGTAATTCTCCAGATAAAATTCCCAACAGTTTAAACTTTAGGGAATTAATTCTGGAAAACTATTAGGTTTCATGAGCTGAAATTGGTATTTCTGGAAAGTAATCAGAATCCTGAGTTCATAAAAATTTTGTTCACTGAATTTGGAGTTTCCTAGCAAAAGTTCTATGCATTTGAAGTTTGAACAAAATCTGGAAATTCCAAAAATGTTTAAATTCTGCGGGTGGGTCCCACCACCCGCCTTCTTCCTCCTTGCACGCGCCCGCGAGTCCAGCGGCGGTGCACTCAAGTGAAGTTCGCCGGAACCTCCTTCCCGACCACCCCTAGTGCCAGAACTGGCCGCCTAGCCTTACCTCGCCCTGTGGAACTTGTCTCGGGGGTCGGAGCTTGCCGGCGGTGACCGGAAACGGCCGTGCGACATCCACCGCGGAGGCTAGGGATCTGGCGAGGTCGTTCTCGCTCTCTGGGGCATGAAAAGGGCTACGGTTTGCTTGAGAAGCATCAGTGGGTCACGAGGAACCTGACGTGAGCAGTCTCGGAGGCTAAAAACGCTGGCAAACCCACTCTCGACGGTGACCCGAGCCGTGTTTGCACCGGCGGCTATGGGAATAGCTAATACTCGGCCATTCTGGATGGTTTTGCATGGTTCTTCCTCGAGGAGGGGTGCTAGGAGGTGTAGGAGCTACTTGTGAGCTAGCTTGATCATTGACTCAGTGTGTAATCCGAATTTTGGATTCTTGCCGAGCTAGGTCAGTTGCACTAGGGTTCGGGACTTTCTAAAATTCTTGCTACCCGATGGGTCGTTTGCCGAATGGTTGGCGGCTACACCAGCTAGGGGTCCGCAGGCACCTTTCTTGTGTAGAACGTGGTCAGCGACGATGGCTGGATGGGGCCGTCACCGGTGAGCCGAAGCTCGGCTCCGTGGGTACCTCCCGGTTCTTCGGCTTCGATGGCTCACACCGCTCACAGTCGGGTGCAGCTTGCTGGAGCAGCACGGGAAATAGCTAGAGTACGCCCTGCCGCTCCTTTTTGCTGCAGAGATCGCGAGTGCCCGGTGATCAGCACGGGTGCACGCCGGGGCTCGGAGGTGCAAACGCTGCGGTGAGTTCTTCGCGTGCGCGGACGCTGATCAGAGCGGCAGGCGAGGGAGGCAGCAAACTCTGCTTTGTGCTGCGTACGTGGTGATCGGGAGGGGGAGGCGCGAGTTACTCCCAGCGTGCGCTGGCGCGGCCGTGAGGCGGTAACCCGCCGCGGCGGCTGACCGACGACCACCGAGTGGGTTCTCTGTTGCTCACAGCCTCTGACCAGAGGGCCCTCCTCCCCCAATTATCTTTCTAATTTTTCACCCCTGTTTTGCTGAAAAATATCCCCAGCTACTCCCAATTAACTGTGAGACTTAAGCACCAAGTCTTGGTTTGAATTTGAGTTCTCCAATTTGAACTTTGTTTGGTTAAATTTGCTTCATGTTTGAACTGAAATTCAAATTTAGTTTTGAATTATTGCAAATTTAGCTCCCGACAAGATGAACTCCAATGGGGGTGAAAATTTGTGGACTAACTCAGAAAAATATGCTGAGTTTGAATATGAAGCTAACTTTTGAATTTAATTGATGAAAGTTGCTGCAATTTAAATTTACATTCAAATTGGCCTCTTTTTCAAATGCCCCCAAAAGTGCCTCAAAAAGTGTGGGATTTGCATGAAATTTGGCCTGAACCTTCCCAAGACTTTTTAAGTCCAAGGGGTGAGCTCAACCTCTCATGTTCATGTGTAGAAATCCCACTTTATGAAAGTTAGGGCTTCCCCTCTAATCACCCTTTTGATGGTGGTTACTTGCTCTTCACAAGTCATCACAAGATACCCACAACAAAAGCTGTGGTGTTGTGAGGTGATGAAAAATTTTTGCAAGTCCCTTTTTCTTGGGCTTTTACACGGTGCAAGCACTGTTCCGGTCATCGTCATCCTTTCCCGACCCCACTATCATGTTCAGCACGGTGTAAAACTAACAGGCGGCAAGTTCGGTGAAGTTTGGACCACGGGAACCCCGTCTCGGCGAGCCTCACCGGAGTGCGTCACTACGGGGAGCGCGAGGTAGACGAAGGAGGGCCAGGTCCCACCGGTCAGCCTCTGTCTTTGTGCGGGGATTGACTTGTGGCACAGGATCGGGTGCGGCTGCGCGGAAAATAACCCTGTGGCCTCTGTGCTGCCACCAGATAGCGCCACGGGTGGGGCCCACAACCAGAGTTTAAACTTTTTCCTGAATTTCAGATTTAGCTCAACTTTGAAACCCCATAACTTTTTGTAGGAATATCCAAAATTTTTGAAACAAATTTTGTTGGATTTCTCTCGGTCAGTACTTTGCAGAAATGCAAAGAATTTAATCTGAAGATCTCTGGAATTTTCTCCAAATTTCATCAAAATTAAATCTTTGGGAATTAGTTCCAGGAGATCCCTGTTATGGAATTTCCTCAAATTTGGCCAGAAGATCCTTCATAATATTAGTGATCTACTGTAAAAATTTGAGCTTCATTGGAGTTAATTTGCTTGGCTAAATTGTCTTCCCAAGTTCAGCCTTCATTTGAAAATTTCAAATCAAACAGAAACTTTTTCAGAATTGTTCACCAACTTCAAAAATTCATATCTCCCTGTAGATAGCTCCAAAAATGGTGAAACAAATTTTGTTAGAACCATAGAGACCTGCTCTAATTAGATCTTCCACTGTTAGCCATGTAAAAACTTCAGATTTGGGATCAAAAGTCAGAGAAGCCTTGTACTTGTGGGAGTTTTGGAGACCACAACGTTCAATGAAATTTCTCCAAATTTAGCTCTAGGGTGAAATGTTTTCATTTGTATCACTTATGTCTAGGGTGAAATGTTTGCATTAGAGTTAAGATGATTGAAACCCCACTTGCATGACCTTTAAATCATATGAAGGGTTGGGTAGTTTACAACTCGACGAGTAGAGAATGCCATGCTAATGTTCTTAGGATCTCGGTAGAAGTCGAGTAGTTAGAATCCACTCGCGAGATAAGATTTTATCACACGGTATGGAAAGAAGTAGAGAATGGCTTAAGAATGTGAAACTGAGACCCAGCAGGGGGATAGGATGCAGTGAGCGGAGGTCTCACGTGCGTAGCCCTGTTGGTGTCGATTGAGGACCGAGCCGTGTGCGGCCCTGCTGGACAAGTTTGAACAGTACCGGATGCATACTTGCATATGGGAACCAGGAAACCGATGTAATTGGTTAACCTGGGTGCCGAGGCTTACCCAACCGTTTTATAGGAGTGGGTTGAGGGTAGCAAGGTGTAAATCTGCCGGTGGGCACATACACACTCTACGCGGGGACCTCCTGCCCGGTACGAATGGACCGGTTCGGCAGTTGGGTTTTCTTTGAAAGGTTGTTGCATACAACAGAGTAGGAAGGTGTGAAGCATCACACTTCTGAAAGTGGGTGTATGTGACGTGTTATCCGGGTGTCTCCTGTTTGCAATCACCGTCACTCGCGGTTATTTGAGTACCGCTTGTTCACTGCGCTGTGACGTAGTAAGAAGTGAAAGAAGCCAAATGAATGTGCTGCATTGAACTATTAATGTCTTGAAATCCTGTATGTTGTAGTTGTAGAACTAATTAAGTTTATTTTCAACTTTGGGCATAACCACATCGGAGGAAAGCATTTCTTGTTTGATTGTGGACTTCCGATGTGAGGGCTGTCTAAGGCTCATTAATCTGCTGCTATAAAACTGAAAGTAAGGATTAACATGCAGGTGTGTCTTTATTGCAATGTCTTGTTCCTATATTACCAATACCTGCATGTAGGGTTTCATGATTAGGAGTGTCGGTTAAGCCTTGCTGAGCTATTGTGCTCACGGTTGCAATATTTGAGCTGTGTGCAGGTGAGAGCTATGAGGAAGGGTCCGAGGACGAGGCGATGCCCCCGTTGGGGTACATGGCCGAGCTGGAGCCCTTCACGCCTCCGTGATCTCCGGTTGTATGTTGCTAATGTGTAGCGTCCCCGGGCTGGACGGCTGCACTTTTTGCATAGCTAGGCTGAGAGTTTAGCTATTAATAAGACTTTTGCTGTAAATTACTTTTGTAAAAGACTTCCGCTATGTTTTTATGTAAAATAAATGTTTGTATGTTGTTCATATTCTTTTCTTGTGCACTGTTGGGTGCCGCATCGCACGACACCACCCTCTGCGATTCCAGAGTGGGTGAACCACGAGGTGGTCTCTACAGTCATGGTATCAGAGCCGCATTGGGAATGGCACGCTCGAAAAGAGCCTATTTTGAGAACTTAGAAATAGTTGAGTGAGGATTAGTCATTATGCCCATAAGGTCTATTATAGTAGTAGCTACTTAAGGTGGAACTTATGTGTTATACATTCTGTAACGACGCTCCGATGTTAGATAAGAGGTAAGGTACGCCACCGCAGGCGGATCAATTGTGGTAAGCTCGCCATAGGAGCAATGGTATGGAATGGTTTACCGTGGCTTGGCACGGTAGTGAATATGAGTCTCTGAACCTTTCCATGGTTCTGAGAGCATATGAAAAGCTGATCTCCAGAGTGCTTTAGGCAAAAGTGAGAATACCCCATCGTGTGGTAAGCAACACAATAGTATGCAACTCTTGAACGTTCAATGTTCAAAGGGCCTTATGCAGTGCTCGCCATCGGCGTGCCTCAACGGTCACGAGGCAGTAGGTGGTATCCGTTGGGTTGATGAAATTCCCAACCGTGACGACCCGTTCATGCTCTACATGGGTTCACCGTCGTGTGGTGTGAAAACACGACCATGTATCTTGAGACGTGGCTTGACTCAAGGACGATCTGTATGGCAATGATACGGACTGTATGTTTTTACTATGATATGGACCTGCCTGAAATGTCAAAACCTTTATGTGCACCATTATTTGCGGTTTTCTGCAGGTACACTAACCACGTTAGCGCATGACATGTAGAACTCGTTTGTGAGTGACATTCTTAGTTCCACCATATGAGACGTATATGCCGGAATACAGGCTTAGGATTTTTCTTTGGTGAGGAAACATAGTACCGAGATGAGTTGTTAATAGCATAAAAAGGATGTTTTCGAAGAAAAGAGTTAATTTGGGGTTTAGGATTCCATTTAGGGGTGAGTGAACTACCATATTGGACTGAGAGTCAATTGGGAGTATAGATTCAATTTCAAAGACTTAGAAACAACCACCCCTGTTTTCGGCAGAAATTTTGCTGAACTTAAACACGGCATAACTTAGGATTGGTTGAACCAATGGAGGTGTGTGATACTATTCTGGAAAGTTTTTGAGGTCTTCTACAACTTTTCTGTATACTTCCAGAACAAAATCTCCGTCCGAATGGATGAAAATCTCAGATGAGTAGGCACTGTCTAGAAAAAGGGCAGAACAAGAATGCTCTCTGGAATTTTCTGTATTTCGACCATAACTTCTTGTAGAAAAATTTCTAAGGGTCAAATAAGATACCGTTGCAAAGTGTAGGAAATGTGCTACAACTTTGTAGTTCAGTGTTTTGCTATATTGGGGGCAGAAATAGTAGGAATTTTGTGAACAAAACAGCCACTTGCAACGGAGGTGCTGTCAAAATTCTTGAGAAAATTATGTCAATTTGTAAAAATCATAACTCATAAAGTAGGAAGGATATGGAGGCAAATAAATACAATATAGATTCCTTTTTTAGTCTAATACAACTTTGTTGTTGAACTCTAGTCCAGATTTTGTCTCCAAGATGGCCAAAACAGTTGAATTCTTCGTACTGGTCTGCTGGACCAGAAGCTGGACAGAGAAGACCATGTTAGAAGTTTTTCGACCAAAACACTTGGTTTCACATTTCGATATCCAGCGGCTGTTGTAACACAGCGAGTTAGAGTCAAAAATTTTATGCATTCAACATATCACTTCGAGCGAGGACATGTTTGGGTCCAGAACAATAGCGAGGAATTACGCATGCTAATGCACTTAACATCCCGTGGCGACCCACGATGATCGAAATGAACTTTTAATCCATAAAGTTTATTACTTTGGAACTCGATCGTGTGACATGGTCCAGGGATGTATATGTTGTATAAAGTTTATACTTTATCCATATGTGTGAATGTTATGTGTATTATTTATTCTATTCTCGCACTACTATTGTATAGACTGGATGAAATAAACCAACATGTGCTGATTGTTTGAATGGTATGAATGCAGAATGGTGCGTTACACGGTCTAAGCAAGAGGAGGGAGGTCCTAGTCAGGTTCGTGGTGATGAGTCTCCACCTCTGGAGCAAACCACGACGCAGCAGCAACCACCTCCTCCACCGCCAGAACTTTCAAGAAATCTAGCGGAGGTTCTCGCTGCAGTACTCGGCTCGCACGATGAGCAAACCGAGTTGCTGCGGATGTTGGTGCAGCAGAATGCGTCCCGACCAGAAGGACGCCAAGACAATGGGCACGCCAGCCCCAACAGAGTTCATATTCGGACTTCCTGGTGACCCATCCACTGGTCTTTATGGAGGCTGAAGAGCCTTTGGAGGCGGAAAGCTTCATCCGCACCCTCCGAACACCAGAAGGCATTGTATGCAGCGCAACAGTTTCAAGGGGAAGCCAGTACATGGTGGGCGAACTACACCGCCTCATTACCGGCTGGCCATGCCGTCACATGGACGGAGTTCAGGGAGGTGTTCCGCGCCTATCATATACCTTCCGGGGTTATGGAGAGGAAGCTCCAGGAGTTTCTGGAGCTGAAACAAGGCGAGAGGAGTGCTCATGAGTACTCCAGAGCATTCAACCAGCTGGCGCAATATGCGCCAGAATTTGCGAGAATGGAGGAACATCTCGCTCAAAGCAATCGCGGCACATTCAACGACCTTGTCAATGTCATGATTTTATAAGAAAATGCTCAGCGCGAGCGCGGTTCTGATAAGAGGAAACGCAGCGCGCTGGCAAGCAGCAGTGGTGGGGCGCCAAAAAAGTACCGCGTGGTGTATCGCTCACCATCCGGTCAGAGATGGCAGCCACCAGCGTGACCGCCTCAGTTTCGCGGTCGACAATATAATGCGCCAAGTTTCCGACCGTCGTATCCACCACAGCAATAGCAGAAGCAAAGGATGGTCACGTGTGTTCCTCAGTTTCAACCATGTGCACCAGGATTCCGTCCTCAATTCGGAGGGACCCCTACACCTTACACGTGCTTCATGTGTGGCCGCGTCGGGCATATTGCCAAGGACTGCTCCGAGCAGCGACAGGGCAGGGGTGCAGCACCGTATCAGGGTGCAAATCAGTCCCGCAACCAGCCCAAGAAACCAGCACATAAACCCGGCAACGTCCACCACTTAGCTATCGAAGACGTGCTGGAAAGCGAACCCGTCCTCACGGGTACATTTTCTTATTTAGATCATCCCGTAGTCATACTTTTTGACTCTGGTGCCACCCATAATTTCATAAGTCAATCTTATGTTATTAAGTATCAATTTCCTATCATTCCCACAAATAGTCCATACTTGATTTGCTCTCCGGGTGGGAAAATAACAGCTGATAGGATGGTCTATAGAGCACCATTACAATTGGGTGGGAATCTATATCCGACTTCTCTAATTATATTGGAGAGTCAAAAACTTGATGTCATTTTACAAATGTCATGGCTACATCGCCATGGTGCTGTTCTTGACATCATTCCACGTGTGGTTCGTTTAAACTCTCCACTTTCATGAACCACATGTTCTTATTCTTGACCGTTCGGTTCAAGAAGCTCCAGCCACATATAACACAGAAGCCACAAAACTTGAGGATATTTGTGTGGTCCGTGAATACTTGGACATATTTCCGGATGATCTCCCGGGCATGCCACCCGAAAGGGATGTCGAGTTCAAGATTGAACTTGTATCCGGAACGACACCGATATCACGGAGACCATACAAGATGGCTTCAAATGAGCTAACTGAACTGAAGGAGCAGCTCAATGATTTAATGAAGAAGGGTTTCATTCGACCGAGTTCTTCACCATGGGGATGCTCGGCGCTGTTTGTGAAAAAGAAGGATGAAACTTTGAGGTTGTGTGTGGATTACCGACCTCTCAACGCCGTCACCATCAAGAATAAATATCTACTGCCCCGCATCGATATTATATTCGATTAACTTGTGGGTGCGAGTGTATTTTCAAAGATGGATCTTCGCTCCGGATATCATCAAATCAAGATCCGAGCGGAGGATATTCCGAAGATGGCCTTCTCGACGAGATATGGGCTGTATGAATATCTCGTCATGTTTTTGGTCTCACCAACGCCCCGACACATTTCATGTATCTCATGAACTTAGTGTTCATGCCGGAGTTGGACAAGTTCGTGGTGGTGTTTATCGATGACATCTT
The DNA here is from genome assembly GCA_030760725.1 of Neostapfia colusana. Classification (NCBI taxonomy): domain Eukaryota; kingdom Viridiplantae; phylum Streptophyta; class Magnoliopsida; order Poales; family Poaceae; genus Neostapfia; species Neostapfia colusana. The sequence continues at coordinate 16,802,502 of JASWHV010000002.1, forward strand.
AGTTTATTCCAAGTCTGAAGAAGAACAAGCCGAACACTTGCATACCGTGCTACAACGATTGCGAGACCATAAGCTTTATGCCAAGTTCAGGAAGTGCGAGTTTTAGATCAGCCAAGTGCCATTTCTTGGTCATATTATTTCTGCAGAAGGCATTGCAGTTGATTGAAGCAAAATCGAACAAGTGCTGAAATGGAAGTCCCCCACATCTGTCCATGAAGTCAGAAGTTTTCTCCGTTTAGCGGGATATTATCAGAGATTCATACCGAACTTCTCCAAGCTTGCTAAGCCGATGACTGAATTGTTGAAGAAGGGGATTAAATATGTTTGGAGCTCAGCTTGTGAAGAAGTTTTCCAAGCATTGGTGAAGCATCTTACAACAGCCCCGGTGTTAGCTCAACCGGATACGACCAAGCCCTTCGACGTATATTGTGATGCGTCCGGTATCAGGCTTGATTGTGTATTGATGCAAGGAGGAAGAGTGGTCGCCTATAGTTCACGTCAACTTTGTAACCACGAGCAGCACTATCTGACTCATGATCTGGATCTCACTGCGGTGGTGTTGGAATTGAAAATGTGGAGGCACTATTTACTTGGGAGCTTAGTGCACCTCTTAACCGACCACAAGAGTCTGAAATATATATTCACTCAAAAGGAGTTGAATATGCGGCAATGGAGATGGCTAGAACTGATCAAAGACTATGAGATCGAGATTCACTACCATCCCGGTAAGGCAAATATGGTTGCTGATGCCTTAAGCCACAAATATCACGTCAACCATCTGTCCGTCACTCCACTTAAAGAGGAGGAGCCGAGTTTGTACTTGGTTCCATATGGGGCATTATATAATCTTGATCTCGTCCCTACCATACAAGAGGAGATTATGGAAGCTCAGAAGAAAGATGTGGGAATGTCGCACATTCGGAGAAGAATGAAGAATGGCGAAATGAAGTGCTTCCGAAAGGATGAAAATGACACTCTATGGTTTAAAGACCGTATAGTGGTACCCGTGATATGAAGCTTCGGAAGAAAATCTTGGAGAAAGCTCATTTATCCAAGTATTCTATTCATCCGGGCAGCAACAAGATGTACCAAGATCTAAAAACCAGGTTTTGGTGAACGCGGATGAAAAGAGAAATCGTGAAGTACGTATCCGAATGTGATACATGTCGGCGTGTGAAAGCCGACCATATGCGTAAAGCCGGACAGCTGCAACTATTGAACATTCTGGCGTGAAAGTGGAAGGATATCAGCATGGACTTCATAGTCGGCTTACCTCTCACCTCCCACAAGCATGAATCAATTTTGGTGATAGTCGATCAACTAACCAAGTCGGCTCATTTTATTCCCGTACATACAAAGTACGTGGCCAAGCAATATGCGGAGCTGTATATTGCAAGGATCTTGTGCTTGCACGGTGTTCCCCGCGCAATTATTGTAGATCATGGTGCGCTGTTCGTCGCTCGGTTTTGGGAACAGTTGCACGCGTCATTGGGGACCAAACTGATACGAAGCTCCGCGCATCACCCGCAGACGGATGGTCAAACTGAACGGGTGAATCAAGTTCTTGAAGACATGCTACGTGCTTGTGTCATCCATCACGGTAAAAACTGGGACAATCATTTACCGTTGGCAGAGTTTTCTTATAACAATGGCTATCAGGGTAGCATAAAATGGCGCCGTATGAAGCTCTCTATGGCCGGAAATGTCGCACACCACTCAACTGGTGTGAATCCGGTGAGTGAGTGATATACGGCATTGAACTTGTGAATGAGGCTGAGGAACGAGTGCGAGTAATACAAGCCAATCTTAAGGCTGCTCAATCTTGTCAGAAGAGCTATGCAGATAAAAGATGCCGTCCTCTCCACTTCGACATCGGGGACCATGTTTATGTCCATGTGTCTCCGATGAAGGGAGTCCATCATTTCGGACTGAAGGGCAAACTTGCGCAGTGATTCATTGATCTGTTCGCCGTCACTGAAAAATGCACACCCGTGGCCTATCGCTTGGAGTTACCGGCATCACTCGCGGGAATTCACAACGTATTCCATATCTCTCAGCTGAGAAAATGCCTGAAACCCTGAGCTGAATCTGCACCGAAGACATAGAAGTTCTTCAACCGGATCTCACATACGCAGAGTATCCAATCCGGATTATCGATGAAAAGACTCGCTCCACAAGAAACCGGACCTTATGGTTTTACAAGGTCTTGTAGAGTAACCATACCGCTGATGAGGCGACATGGAAAAGCGAGGACTATCTACAAGCGAAGTATCCGTACCTACTATCGTCGTATACCAGGTAAAGTTTCCCCACTTTGCTTATCTTTTGGAATCTCGGGACGAGATTCTTTTTAAGGGGGGATGTAAAATCCCCACAAGTGCTAGTAAGGAGTTTAGCACATTCACACTTAGGAAAAATGAGGGGAATTAAAACTTTGAAATTATAATGGTGTGATTTCAAAGTGATGATTCAAACTTCCCAAAAACTTCCAAACATGGGGATCTAAATTCATAACTTGGATCTTCATATTTCAAATATTCTACTGTAACACCCCAAATTTTGATTCAAAACCCTAAACCATGTTCAGAGGGGAATTTAAAAATTTTTGGACGTGTTGCATGTTTTGCAAAAATTCAAATTCAAACTGGAATTCAAATTAAACTCAAAACAGAAAAGAAATGGAAAAAAGAAAAAGAGAAAACGGGAAAAAACCGGCCAGTGGGCCGAAACCCGCCAGCCGGCCCAGTTTCCCCGCGCCAGCCCGCCCCCGCGCGCCCGCGCTGTCTCTCACAGATGGGTGGGACCCACCTGTCATCCCTAACCCCGAGCGTCTGCGGCCCGGACTTTTCTCCCCGAGCGCGCGCGATCGTAACCGACTGGAAACCGCGTCCCTCAGCCCGAATTCTGATCCCGGAAGACTCAAACTCGATCACAACCGACTCACCGCCCTCCCCCGGCTATAAAAACCCCAGCCCCGATCGGTTTTTCCCACGCGATCACCGATTTTTACTCCGGTGAGCACCGAGACTTCGCCGGTGAATTCTAGCCGATCTAAGCTCGGAAACTCTGATCTAACTCGCTGGTCTTGATCCACCGCCTCCGGGGAGCTTTGCAGGTGCAGAAAACTCGGAGAAATACGGTGTAAACACAGCGCCGACGAGCTTCGCCGTGGTTTTGCCTCGGACCTCGCCGCCGATCACTTTCCAGGACCCCCGCGCTCAAGAAAACCCCCGAGGTGAGATCCCTGACCTCCCCTCTACCGATCTATGCCATAAGATCACAGTTCTAGGCAGAATTCTCGAGGATCCGAAACTTTCCGGCGAGATCGCCGCTTCCCGCCGCCGTGCGCCGCCGGCAGCGCCGCCCGCGCTCGATCAGAGCGACGTGGCCGCTTGTGCGCCGTTTATTTTAAATCGCACGGTAGACTTTAAAACCCCGCGTACCGGTTCGATGTTATAATCTCAGCCGTCGGTTTAAAATCGGACTTTACCTAGAATTGCATTACCCTGTTTCCTTGAAGCTTGGGTTGGGATTTATTTTGTCATGTCATTTATTTACATGCATATGCTTAGCCATGCTTAGTATGGGATATTTGGGATATGAGATCATCAGTTTATATTACCATACTCTTGAATCAGACATTGTGAGTTATGTAGAGGTAGGGATCAAGGCAAGTTGGATGTTTTGGTTGTGTGCTGGGTGCACGAGACTTGGGTTTGTGTTTAGTACTTGTCTGGATCCTAAGGACCGGTTCATGGAGCATGTAACCCTGCTTTACAGTGCCAACCACATGCTGAGATGGGGCAGCTTGGCCAATTAATTAGGTGTATCCCCGGCGTAGTATGGGTGTGTTGGATGGTGCGGGGAATAGGTGTCAGCTGGACTACCATATGAACCGCAAGGCTCAAGAGGGGGCCACTGCAGCGGGGTTGGAGCCTCTTGTATGCTGTTAGGGGTGAAACCTCAGTGGGCCCACGCTCGTCGGGAATCCCTTTGTAAAGGCTTCGTAGTGATCTCCTGGCTGCACACCTGGGAAGTGTGAATGTGGATCGTAGCCACTGGCATAATGGAGGTTCTTTTAGTCCACCCGGCAACGGGGGATGAAATCACTACATGTGGGTACAGTGGTACAAACTCTGCAGAGTCAAAACTGTCTTGACAGCCGTGCTCACGGTCAAGAGCGGCCTGGACTTATTCATGATTAGAGGATTGATGGTTTTGGAAGTTAAGCAGGGAGCTTAACATTGGAAATGATGTTATGGTTATTGGATTATGATGATGGGATGGGAGATTGGGACCATTTCACCTGTGTAGTAATGTAGGTGCTTAATAAGCTAAGGTGATAGGTATTAATTGCGTAGTGCTTTAACCATGAGTTCAACCTCTCCTTGTTCTAGCCATGCATGATATAATTTTCCCACACTTGCTGAGTACCATTGGTACTCAACCTTGCATATTTGTTGGTTTATATTGCTGCTCAGGTCAAGATAATGAGGTGGTGTATAATGACCAAGATTTTGGACCCGAGGAAGGTTTTTAGGTTCACGAAGACCCCCGGGCAACGCCTGAGATGAAGCCCTAAGAATAATATTCCGCTGCTAGTTTATTTACTTGTGATGAAGCATTAGTGTCCATTGAGACATTTGCGATGTAAGACTTATTTATATTCGACACCTGGCTTGTAATAAATGATGCTTCACTATTTGTCATCACATGTATGAGAAAATGATCCTGGCATACATGTGATATTCACTTGGTTGTTCTTCGGAAAAACCGGGTGTGACAGAGGTGGTATCAGAGCCAAGGTTGCCCGTAGGAACGTGGACCTAGGTAGAAATGGACGTATTTAAGGGCCCTATTTTCTTAAAAACTATTTTCCAAGGTGTGGGTGGAAGAGTGTTATTTAAGGAGTCATTTTCCTCATCTTATCCCAAAATTTTCATTCAAAATGGGATTTTTGTTTAAAAAGTTTATCTAACCTAATTTTAAATTCTTTTTGTTTTAGATGGTTCGCATGATTCGCACCGCTCGCAAGTCCACAGGAGGGAGAGTTCCCGTAGTTGCCCTTGCCGAAAGAGAGGAGAGTCGTCCAGTGACGTACCTTTCCTACGGATTGGCAGTAGGAGACTTGTTGCGCCGTCTTCGACGTATGCTCGAAGCCGCAGGCAATACGGGCAAGCTAATCATCCACTATAACTCCACCAGGACCATCCGTGAGAAGAGGGAAGAATGGAGTTCGGAGATGAGGATTATACACGAGAATCAGCTGCTTAAGATTCACCACTCTCCCGCTTGTCGAGCAACACAAGTTGACGCGGAGAAAGATGTCACCTGGGAGGCCATCACCTGCCAGAGTCACATCTATCGTCGCCACTTGGACAAAACTGAGTACATGTATGTCCTCCAACGTGAGAGTGGTACCACGGAGTACAAGTACCCACCGGTGCAGCAAGGGACTTCCCATGAGCACATGGACTTATGCTTGGAGGATGCTGCTATGCTCAGCACTCGACTGCAGGAGTGTCAACAAGAGCTTCAGGATGCCCGAGACACCCTGAAGGAAACGGAGGCGTTGCTGCGAGCTTGCTTAAAGGCGAGAGAAAGAGGAGATGGGAATGAACTGTGTGTCACCGTGAATGATACATGGACTCCTGACTCCCCGGATCGCCGAGCAATCAGGCGTCGTCGCACTTCTCCACCAGCAGCCTCCCCACCCAAAGCAGAGTCAGAAGGTAGCCGAAATGAGGAGGAAGATCCCGAGGAGCCAGCTCAAGAGGACGAGTAGTGTAGAGTCTTTCCCTTAGCTAGCAAGAGGTCGAGTAGTCGAGTCGTTACGTAGTGAATGGTGTGATAATGCTTGGTGTGTGACGTGAGTTGTGGAAGCCATGAGCAATTGTCCACAGCCTCGTCTTTAGATTGTTTTGCTTTGGTGTGTGAACCCACATGAAATAATATTGCATTTGTTTTTGTGTGAGAAATGAACCCTCAGAAAAGTATAACCAAGCCTCAACACTTCAAAGTACAAACAAGTGAAAGTAGTAAGATGATACTAAATGCTTTCAAATTAACATTGGTTGATTCTGCCAGATGGCCGGAAGAGGAAAAGGACGTGCTGCCAACCCCACCAACAATAACGATGAGGCATGCAACCCTCATCTTTCTGGAGGCCAGGACAGGGGTGGTCGCCGTGAAGAAGTTGACCCTCTCCACCAAATGCTGGAGAATCAAAATCAGCTCATCCAGAACTTGACTCAAGTGGTGGCCAACTTGCATCAAGTTCCACCTACACAAGCTGCACCACGCCAACCAAGGTTGAGTGAGTTTCTAGGAACTCAACCTCCAAAGTTTGCAAGTGCTGCTGAACCTCTGGAGGCAGATGATTGGCTGAAGACCATTGAAAGTAAGATGAGGATAATACAATAACAAGGGTATGAGAGGGTGCTGTTTGCCTCTCATCAGTTGCATGGACCTGCTGCTGATTGGTGGACCGCCTACGTGGCCGCCCATCATGACCCTGAGAACATCACTTGGGAAGAGTTCAAGCGTAGCTTCCGCAACCATTACATCCCAAGAGGTGAACTCAAAAACAAGAGGAAGGAGTTTTTGGGACTGCAGCAGGGAAACATGACGGTGAGGGAATACCTCACTAAATTCACTCAACTATCCCGTTATGCCCCACGGGACATAGAGACTGATGAGCAGAAACAAGATTGTTTCGTGGAAGGGCTTACCGCAGAAATGCAGTGTGCAATGTCCTCAAATGAGTATGAGAGCTTTCAAAAGATGGTGGACAGAGCATTTGTGGTGGAAAGGAAGCTAAAGGCCCTGGAAAATGAGAATAAGAGGAAGGCTGGGTGGTCACATCAAGCCTCAAGGAGCAACACCCGCCCACGTATGATGCAGCAACCTACGGGGCAGACGAGCCGTGCTGCGGTACCCTATTCAGCACCAAGAGGGTACAACCCAAACTACAGGCCTCCCGCAGCACCAGCACAGCCGCAACGTCAGTTTGTACAGCAGCCTCGCCCCGCATATCCCCCTCGACCAGCAGTGCAAGGACCTCCAAACCAACCCCAAGACAACAAAGGCCAGGCACCTAAGGTTGGGGTGCAATGTTTTAGCTGCGGTGAAGTGGGGGACTACGCCCATAAGTGTCCAAAGAAGAAGCCCACGCAGCCACAGCAGCAGAATGTAATGAGAGGACGGGTGAACCACGTCACTATGGAGGAAGCACAAGAGGCACCCGACGTGGTAGTTGAACGGTGGAACTAACTCACCCCAGTGGTACCAGAGTGAAGTTCATAACAATACACGAGCCTAGGAGGGACATTAAATTAAATCAAGTGGAGGTGAAAGTTGAGGAAATCAGGACTATCAGGGAATATCCAGATGTTTTTCCGGAGGAGTTGCCAGGTATGCCTCCCGACCGTGACGTGGAATTCGCAATTGAGCTAGTACCGGGAACAGCCCCGATATACAAGAGACCTTATCGAATGGACTCCAAGCAGCTAGAAGAGCTCAAGGATCATTTGAGAGAATTGACGGAGAAGGGGTATATTCGCCCTAGTTCCTCACCATGGGGAGCTCCGGTGATATTTGTGCCCAAGAAAGACGGAACCCAAAGGTTATGCGTGGATTACCGTGCCTTGAATGAGGTAACCATCAAGAACAAGTACCCATTACCCCGCATTGAAGACTTGTTTGATCAGTTGAGGGGAGCTTGTGTGTTCTCGAAAATTGATCTCAGGTCGGGATACCACCAACTCAAGATAAGGCAATCTGATATTCCCAAGACAGCTTTCGTATCTCGGTACGGACTGTATGAATACACTGTCATGCCTTTCGGGCTAACCAATGCCCCGACATATTTCATGTACCTCATGAACAAGGTATTCATGGAATATCTGGACAAATTTGTGGTGGTTTTCATAGATGATATTCTCGTCTTCTCCAAAGATGAAGAAGAACATGAGAAACATCTAAGGTTGGTGTTACAGAGGCTGAGAGAACACCAACTATATGCCAAGTTGAGCAAGTGTGAGTTTTGGCTGAAAAGAGTTCCCTTTTTAGGACATATCATCTCGGAGGGAGGAATCTCTGTAGATCCCGCCAAAATCGAAGATATCCAGAAGTGGAAAACCCCTGAAAATGTCGGGGAAGTTCGAAGCTTTTTGGGATTGGCTGGATACTATCGACGGTTTATTGAGGGATTCTCAAAGATCCCGAGACCTCTCACCAAACTGTTGGAAAAGGGAGTCACATTCACCTGGACGCCACAGTGCGAGACGAGCTTTCAGGAGCTAAAGAAGAGATTGACAACAGCCCCAGTGTTGGTTATGCCAGATATGCAGAAGAATTTCACAGTGTACTGCGATGCCTCTGGAAATGGGTTGGGATGTGTTCTCATGCAAGAAGGACATGTCGTGGCATATGCATCCCGGTAGCTTCGGAAGCACGAGAAGAACTATCCTACACATGACCTAGAACTAGCTGCAGTGGTACACGCGTTGAAAATTTGGCGGCACTATTTGATGGGGAAGAGGACAGAGATATATACGGATCATAAGAGTTTGAAGTACATATTCACACAGCCAGATCTCAACCTCAGACAAAGGAGATGGTTAGAGCTAATCAATGACTTTGATGTGGGCATCAACTATCATCCCGGGAAAGCAAACGTCGTGGCCGATGCTTTGAGTCGGAAAGTGCAGGTCAATAAGTTGAGCTTGAAGGACATGCCCGCAGAATTGAAGGACGAGGTTATAAGGCTCAATCTATGTCTAGTAAATATTGGTGAAGCCATCGCCATGGAAGTGGACTCCACACTCGAGCAAGACATACGCGAGGGCCAAAAGAATGATGAGAAGATACAAGAGATCAGACAGCTCATCAAGGAAAATAAAGCTCCTGGTTTTAGAGAGGATGAACAAGGAACGGTGTGGCACCGGAAAAGGATCTGTGTGCCAGAAGTAAAGGAGATCTGTGAATTAATTTTGAAGGAGGCTCACGATTCCGACTATTCCATTCATCCTGGGAGTACGAAGATGTACCAGGACCTCAAGAGCAGGTATTGGTGGTATGGCATGAAGCGAGATGTCGCGGAACATGTTGCCCTATGTGACACATGTCAGTTGGTGAAAGCAGAACATCAACGACCCGCAGGATTGTTGCAACCACTCAAAGTGCCTGAATGGAAATGGGAAGAAATCAGCATGGATTTTGTCATGGGATTGCCTAGGACCCAATCCGGGTATGATTCAATATGGGTCATTATTGATAGGCTAACCAAGGTAGCTCATTTCATCCCCGTGAAAGAAAGCTACAGCAGATCCAAATTGGTAGAATTGTACATGTCAAGGATCGTGTGTTACCATGGAGTGCCAAAGAAGATAGTGTCGGACCGAGGGACACAGTTCACCTCGAGGTTTTGGCAGAAGTTGCATGAAACCATGGGAACCCATCTGAACTTCAGCTCTGCCTATCATCCCCAAAATGACGGGCAGACGGAGAGAACCAATCAGATCCTTGAAGATATGTTAAGGGCATGTGCACTCAAAAACAATAGGAGTTGGGACAAGAACTTACCGTATGCGGAGTTTTTCTATAACAACAGCTATCAAGCTAGTATGAAGATGTCACCGTTTGAAGCTTTGTATGGAAGGAAGTGCAGAACTCCCCTATTTTGGAACCAAACAGGAGAAAGTAAAGTGTTTGGTCCAGAAGTACTACAAGAAGCCGAGGCGAAGGTGAGGGAGATTCGCAACAACTTGAGGATAGCACAAACACGCCAAAAGAGCTATGCCGATGTACGAAGAAGAGAGCTCGTTTTCAAAGTGGGAGACTATGTTTATCTCAAGGTGTCCCCTATCAGAGGACTTCGTCGGTTCAAGGTGAAAGGGAAGTTGTCACCTCGATACATCGGACCCTTTCAAGTTTTGGAAAGAAAAGGTGAAGTGGCGTACCAACTAGAGTTACCGGTTCATCTATCGGACGTGCACGATGTGTTCCATGTGTCACAACTCAAGAAATACCTGAGGACGCCTGAAGAGGTGTTACCTATGAATGAAGTGGATGTAGCTGAGGATTTGTCTTATGCCGAGCAACCATACAAGATTTTGGAGACAATGGAACGCCTCACCAGAAATAAGAGAATCCGGATGTGCAAGGTGCAGTGGAAGCATCACTCAGAAGAGGAAGCCACCTGTGAACGGGAAGATGAGCATAAGGCACAATTTTCGGAATTGTTTTCTTAGAAACACCAATCTCGAGGACGAGATTTCTTTTAAGGGGGGTAGAGCTGTAACACCCAAAATTTTGATTCAAAACCCTAAACCATGTTCAGAGGGGAATTTAAAAATTTTTGGACGTGTTGCATGTTTTGCAAAAATTCAAATTCAAACTGGAATTCAAATTAAACTCAAAACAGAAAAGAAATGGAAAAAAGAAAAAGAGAAAACGGGAAAAAACCGGCCAGTGGGCCGAAACCCGCCAGCCGGCCCAGTTTCCCCGCGCCAGCCCGCCCCCGCGCGCCCGCGCTGTCTCTCACAGATGGGTGGGACCCACCTGTCATCCCTAACCCTGAGCGTCTGCGGCCCGGACTTTTCTCCCCGAGCGCGCGCGATCGTAACCGACTGGAAACCGCGTCCCTCAGCCCGAATTCTGATCCCGGAAGACTCAAACTCGATCACAACCGACTCACCGCCCTCCCCCGGCTATAAAAACCCCAGCCCCGATCGGTTTTTCCCACGCGATCACCGATTTTTACTCCGGTGAGCACCGAGACTTCGCCGGTGAATTCTAGCCGATCTAAGCTCGGAAACTCTGATCTAACTCGCTGGTCTTGATCCACCGCCTCCGGGGAGCTTTGCAGGTGCAGAAAACTCGGAGAAATACGGTGTAAACACAGCGCCGACGAGCTTCGCCGTGGTTTTGCCTCGGACCTCGCCGCCGATCACTTTCCAGGACCCCCGAGCTCAAGAAAACCCCCGAGGTGAGATCCCTGACCTCCCCTCTACCGATCTATGCCATAAGATCACAGTTCTAGGCAGAATTCTCGAGGATCCGAAACTTTCCGGCGAGATCGCCGCTTCCCGCCGCCGTGCGCCGCCGGCAGCGCCGCCCGCGCTCGATCAGAGCGACGTGGCCGCTTGTGCGCCGTTTATTTTAAATCGCACGGTAGACTTTAAAACCCCGCGTACCGGTTCGATGTTATAATCTCAGCCGTCGGTTTAAAATCGGACGGTCCACGTCAGCCCCGCGTTATAAAGACTAGAATTCTTACGTGCTACCCCCTGGGGTTCTCGGGAAATAAGAGCTAGCCCCGGAAACTTCTGATCTAGCCCCTGGAACTCCAGAAAATCATGTAAATTCATTTAAAAATCAGTTTTAGCCCCTGGACTTAATAAAAATTTGGAAAAACACCTCTGATATGTGTAGCTAGACCCCTGGAAATTATGAAAATAATATTATAGACCCTGTAATGAGGTGAATTCATTATTTTAGCCCTGTTTAGTATTTAATTTAGAAAATTTAATATGTAACTAGTGTTTAAAAATTAAAAAGTGGGACAAACATAATTGTCAAAATTAATTAAAAGCTTTCTCAGTACTTAGAAAACTTTGGAGTGAGATAAAAATATATTTTGGGCTGAAATGAATCTGTTTCATTTATTAATCACATTATTTAGTATAGGGACACATTTTTAAGTAAAGAATAGCTATAGAAAAATAGGGAAAATAATTATGAAATAGTTTACATCAGAGGCCAAGGTCAAAATATGTTATTCAATTATTTAGGACCAAAACCTATACTGTTTAGATGATGTGTATTACTAATTTCATAATAAAATACACAATTATGCATAGGAATATAAATCTGAAAATATAGCAACTAGTAAGTGATAAATGGAGTTTTTAAAATTCAAAGAGTTCAGTTTAGGGTTGATAGAAATTATGAAGGCACATATGGAGAAGAAAAATACTTTTCTTACATACTTGGTAGTTTAATATAAGGAATTTATTTAAAACTGAAACACACACATATATATATAGTATGTAAGTATAAATATGAACACCAAAGTAGGAATCATATACATATAAATAAAAGTGTATGCAAGCCACAGATCAACACACAAAGTAACCACAACACATATAATGGTGAATGAATTTCATAAAATATGAATGTGTGGTTTGTATGACGTAAGAAGTGTGAACTATGTCTTATGATTGTTGTTTTTCTTTTGCTATGTGTGATGGTATGAAGTAGAACCTGTTCAAGAGCAAGTTATCCCTTTCCAAGATCAGGACTACCCATTTCAAGAGCAGCAAGAAGGAGGCAAGTGTCCTTGACCACTTTGATCCTATGCTAGGATGTGTAGATAGAATTATCTGGATTGTCAAATGAAATATGAAACTCATGCTAGGAAGTTTCCCTAGAATTGCATTACCTTGTTTCCTTGTAGCTTGGGTTGGGATTTATTTTGTCATGTCATTTATTTACATGCATATGCTTAGCCATGCTTAGAATGGGACATTTGGGATATGAGATCATCAGTTTATTTTACCATACTCTTGAATGAGATATTGTGAGTTATGTAGAGGTAGGGATCAAGGCAAGTTGGATGTTTTGGTTGTGTGCTGGGTGCACGAGACTTGGGTTTGTGTTTAGTACTTGTCTGGATCCTAAGGACCGGTTCATGGAGCATGTAACCCGGCTTTACAGTGCCAACCACATGCTGAGATGGGGCAGCTTGGCCAATTAATTAGGTGTATCCCCGGCGTAGTATGGGTGTGTTGGATGGTGCGGGGAATAGGTGTCAGCTGGACTACCATATGAACCGCAAGGCTCAAGAGGGGGCCACTGCAGCGGGGTTGGAGCCTCTTGTATGCTGTTAGGGGTGAAACCTCAGTGGGCCCACGCTCGTCGGGAATCCCTTTGTAAAGGCTTCGTAGTGATCTCCTGGCTGCACACCTGGGAAGTGTGAATGTGGATCGTAGCCACTGGCATAATGGAGGTTCTTTTAGTCCACCCGGCAACGGGGGATGAAATCACTACATGTGGGTACAGTGGTACAAACTCTGCAGAGTCAAAACTGTCTTGACAGCCGTGCTCACGGTCAAGAGCGGCCTGGACTTATTCATGATTAGAGGATTGATGGTTTTGGAAGTTAAGCAGGGAGCTTAACATTGGAAATGATGTTATGGTTATTGGATTATGATGATGGGATGGGAGATTGGGACCATTTCACCTGTGTAGTAATGTAGGTGCTTAATAAGCTAAGGTGATAGGTATTAATTGCGTAGTGCTTTAACCATGAGTTCAACCTCTCCTTGTTCTAGCCATGCATGATATAATTTTCCCACACTTGCTGAGTACCATTGGTACTCAACCTTGCATATTTGTTGGTTTATATTGCTGCTCAGGTCAAGATAATGAGGTGGTGTATAATGACCAAGATTTTGGACCCGAGGAAGGTTTTTAGGTTCACGAAGACCCCCGGGCAACGCCTGAGATGGAGCCCTAAGAATAATATTCCGCTGCTAGTTTATTTACTTGTGATGAAGCATTAGTGTCCATTGAGACATTTGCGATGTAAGACTTATTTATATTCGACACCTGGCTTGTAATAAATGATGCTTCACTATTTGTCATCACATGTATGAGAAAATGATCCTGGCATACATGTGATATTCACTTGGTTGTTCTTCGGAAAAACCGGGTGTGACATCTACCTCCCAAATTTCAGCTCATTTGGATGGGTTCTACTATTTGTTTTGGATTAAAGGAGGAAGCCCTCGAATCTGAATTTAAATTTCAGTTTCAAACCCCAACTTCCTCGATTTGCAAATTTGGTTCCACAAATATGTTCTCCACATTTAAATTAGCATCCATTCTATAATTCAGAATTATTTTAGTTAGTTTGTTATGCTTTTGGAGCAATGGAAGGAGGGAGATTCAAATTCCAATTCAAATTCAAAGAGCCAAATACATTTCAAATTCCACACCAGAATTCAGTTCAATTGAATTTTAAAAGTTCAAAACATGACGTGGTGTGGAAGTATATCTTTTAATTGTGAGTAGCTGGGGTAAAATATCAGTGGAAAAATTGATTAAGAAATAAGGGGGTGGGACCCAGCAGTCTGCCACACAGAATTGCTTTACCGCCTCTGTTTTCACCTCGACGTGCCACCGAGCGGCTGCACGATCGGCCGGCCGACGACGTGCCTGCCACCTCAATTGATTTTTCCACGTACTCATCCTCCAATGAGAAAACTCGACACTCCACCTCATTCTTCATCGTGTTCCCTGGCCTCTCCTCTCCCCCGTCCGAATTTCCGCTGAAACACTCCCCGGCGGGAAAAAAACTCTTCGGCCTCATCGACGCCTGGCGAGCTCGGCATGTTTCTCACGCTACTGAGACACAGGAAAGCTGCGCCAAGTCTCCTTTCTGCTTTTCGAAGCACCAAGAAGACGTTAGCACCGTCGGTTGGCTCCCGCGAGCTAGGTTTTCTTTCGGACCTCCGGTGTTGCTCGCCTCTGTGCCACACCGTTGCCCGATGGATTGACAACCTCTCCAGCTTGAACAAAAGGCTGCTGAGGTGCGTTAGGAACCCTTCTTCCTTCCCTCCAATGAGCTCCTGCTTCCGTAGCTCCGGCGCTGAGTAATTTGAAGTTTGGCGCCGACGGTTCTTGAGAAAACTGAGAACTCTTCGGGGAAATTCATCGTGCTCCGAGTAGCTCCATGGTAGATGAGCTTAGGGTAGCTTCTACACACACTGGTGAACCCTTCCGAAGTCCTAGCAGCTCAAATAATCAAGTAGAGGTACCGGGCACCGAGTTTTTGTCGCCGCCGTCGCTTTGCGGGCTCGGGTCGCCGGGGAGGTCCCCTCTCCAGTGGGTTTCATGGGGAACGGGCTATAAATCGAGATCGTCCATGCCTCACTGGTTCTTTTGAAGCAAACCCTAGACCGAATGACCCACTGTCGAGTGAGAACGAGGTCGCCGAAGTGGAGTTCGACATGGCCGCCGGTGCGAGCACTATTCTGGTCATCGTCATCCTTTCCAACCCCACCATCGTGTTCAGCATGGTGTAAAACTCACAGGCGGCAAGTTCGGTGAAGTTTGGACCACGGGAACCCCATCCCGGCAAGTCTCGCCGGAGTGCGCCACCGCGGGGAGCGCGGGCAGCACGAGGTAGACGAAGGACGGTCGGGTCCCACCGGTCAGCCTCTGTCTCCACGCGGGGATCGACCTGTGGCACAGGATCGGGTGCGGCTGCGCGGGAAATAACCCTGTGGCCTCGGTGTTGCCACCATCTAAGTGGATAGCGCCATGGGTGGGGCCCACTACCAGAGTTTAAACTTTTTCTCGAATTTCAGATTTTGCTCAACTTTGAAACCCCATAACTTTTTGTAGAAATGTCCAAAATTTTTGAAACAAATTTTGTTGGATTCCTCTCAGTCAGTACTTTGAAGAAATTCAAAGAATTTGATCTGAAGATCTCTAGAATGTTCTCCAAAATTCATCAAAACTAAATTTTTGGGTATTAATTCCAGGGGATCCTTGTTATGGAATTTATTCAAATTTGGCCATAAGATCCTTAATAATATTAGTAATCTACTGTAAAAATTTGAGCTTCATTGGAGTTAATTTGCTAGGATAAATTGTCTTCCCATGTTCAGCCTTCATTTGAAAATTTCAAATCAAACAGAAACTTTTTCAGAATTGTTCACCAACTTCAAAAATTCATATCTCCCTGTAGGTAGCTTCAAAAATGGTGAAAAAAATTTTGTTAGAACCATAGAGACCTGCTCTAATTAGATCTCCCACTGTTAGCCATGTTAAAACTTCAGATTTGGGATCAAAAGTCAGAGAAGCCTTGTACTTGTGGGAATTTTTGAGACCACAAGCTTCAATGACATTTCTCCAAATTTTGCTCAGATCATCCTTATAGAGTCTAGTATCCACTAGAAAAATCACAAAGCCAATTAAGGAACCTAAATAGCAGTAGCTATGAATAGAAGTTTAATTCTTATACTTCATTAGCACTTATACATATATTTTGCTACATTTCATACAATGACCAAAGTTGAGGACACAGCGGAGCCGTTGGACGTCCTCCCGCCAGACGCTAAATTTCCTTTTGACATGCAACTAGGCAAGCCCCGATTTGCATTTAATTACCTTTTGAAAAGTTTTCATTTGTATCACTTGGGTCTAGAGTGAAATGTTTGCATTTGAGTTAAGGTGATTGAAACCCCACTTGCATGACCTTTAAATCCTATGAATGGTTGGGTAGTTTACAACTCAATGAGTAGAGAATGCCATGCTAATGTTCTTAGGATCTCGGTAGAAATCGAGTAGTTGGAATCTACTCGCGAGATAAGATTTTATCACACAGTATGGAAAGAGGTAAAGAATGGCTTAAGAATGTGAAACTGAGACCCAGCAGGGGAATAGGATGCAGTGAGCGGGGGTCTCACGTTCGTAGCCCTATTAGTGTCGATTGAGGACCGAGCCGTGTGCGGCCCTGCTGGACAAGTTTGAACAGTATTAGATGCATACTGGCATATGGGAACCAGGAAACCGATGTAATTGGTTGACCTGGGTGTCAAGGCTTACCCAACCGTTTTATAGGAGTGGGTTGAGGGTAGCAAGGTGTAAATCTGCCGGTGGGCACAGACACGCTCCACGATGGGATCTCCTGCCCGTTACGGATGGACCGGTTTGGCATTTGGGTTTCCTTTGAAAGGTTGTTGCATACAACAGAGTAGGAAGGTGTGAAGCAACACACTTATGAAATTGGGTGTATGTGACGTGTTATCTGGGTGTCTCCTGATTATAATCACCGTCCCTCACGGTTATCTGAGTACCGTTTGTTCACTGCGATGTGACGTAGTAAGAAGTGAAAGAAGCGAAACGAATGTGCTGCATTGAACTATTAATGTCCTGAAACCCTGTATGTTGTAGTTGTAGAGCTAATTTAGTTTATTTTCAACTTTGGGCATAACCACATCGTAGGAAAGCATTTCTTATTTGATTGTGGACTTCCGATGTGAGGGTTGCCTAAGGCTCATTAATCTGCTGCTATAAAACTGAAAGTAAGGATTAACATACAGGTGTGTCTTTATTGCAATGTCTTGTTCCTACATTACCAATACCTGCATGTAGAGTTTCATGATAGGAGTGTCGGTTAAGCCTTGCTGAGTCATCATGCTAACGGTTGCAATATTTGAGCTGTGTGCAGGTGAGAGTTATGAGGAAGGGTCCGAGGACGAGGCGATGCCCCCATCGGGGTACACGGCCGAGCTGGAGCCCTCCACGCCATCGTGATCTCCGGTTGTATGTTACTAGTGTGTAGCATCCCTGGGCTGGACGGCTGCACTTTTGCATAGCTAGGCTGAGAGTTTAGCTATTAATAAGACTTTCGTTGTACATTATTTTTGTAAAAGACTTCCGCTGTGTTTTTATGTAAAATAAAAGTTTGTATGGTGCTCATGTTCTTTTCTTGTGTGCTGTTGGGTGCCACATCGCACGACACCACCCTCTGCGATCCCGGAGTGGGTGAACCACGAGGTGGTCCCCACATCTCTCACTGTTTATGGTGCTCCCACTATGTCTGTGACGGATGTTAGAGTATATTTGATAGGATAGATATTGTATAGTAGACTGTCATATCTCTTATTAAAGTATATTTAATAGATTAGACATTTGTATCATAGATTGTCATATTTCTTCAGAGGGAAATATATCCCATCCTACACTTCCATAGTTGAAAAACACTATAAAATAACATAAAAACAAAAAAATAGTTCAACTGGTGTATTTTTTTATAGTGTATTTCATCAAAATTATATCATGCAAATTGAGATCTAACTGATACTTGTGCAAAACGAAACCAAAAAGAGAAAATGAACTTGAATAGTTGTGGGTTAAAGCTATTCATTTCAACCACCAATCTACTACTATTCAAAAGCTTATTTGTATTTTTCATTATATCTTACATAGGTAATTTTTATACCTCAAAATTATGCATCATAGCATTTTCCAATAATATTTTTACTAAAAAAATTTATAGTGTATTTTGACCGTGAGAGTACCTAATCCGCTTTAGGAGTACCAGATATGTTCTCGTGGGTAGTCGTCGTCGCCGTCTTTCTTGAGGCCGTACTCTTCTTCTTTGTCTTGTTTTTTTTCCTTCTATAGAAACGGCGTCGTTAGTGTTCTGTTCCTTAAACGAAGTATGAATTCTTTTATCACATTCACCCCTGCCTTCCAGTACTCGACTACCCTTTTCCCTCTCCTTCAGCTTAGAGCGATAGCTTTAGGGATGACAATCCCATCCGTGGTGCGGGTAGCTTTAGGGATGACAATCCCATCCGTGGTGCGGGTAGCTTCAGGGATGACAATCCCATCCGTGGTGGGGGTGGAATTTTTCACCCACGGGTCTAACTCGCACCCGACCCGACTTATCGCGGATGCGGGTTTTATTTTGCATCCGCGGGTACCTGTCAGGTACCCGAAATAATTCATGTTTATATTTTTAAAGTTAAATTTGATTATTTTATATAGTTTAATTGTTTCATCTTACTTATCGTAACCTATATTTATAATCTTTATAAGCAACTTAATATTTTTTGTTGCATTGTCATTCAAAATGGATTGTTTTTTAGACTTCCTTATTAAACGTTGTAGTATGTTTGTAAAAAAGTCAAACCCGACGAACACCCGAAACCCGACAGGTGCAAGTGTGAATTCTCACCCCCGGATGCGGATCTCAAATTTCACCCGCAACCCTTTTTTTTGTTTCGGGCGGGTTTTTACTCCACCCAACCCGAACTCAACCCATTGCCATCCCTAAATAGCTTCAACGATTGTATAGGCGTTGTGCTTTCGCGTGGGTAGAACTCGGGCAGAACCAGAGCTCCAAGTGCATTTTCTAGGAGATGCAGGAACAAGAACAATATTTGCTAGGTAAAGCGAACTAAGCCGGAGCCAACAGTGTGAAATTTCTTTGGTGATGCAACAAATAACTGGGTTCAAGCAAGCAGGATTATACAGAGCATATGACGACAGCTTATTATTTCCGCATCGAAAGAGGTCATGCTTGCGCAAACCCACTCAGCCACATGCTTTGTCCATTGCAGCGCACCTCTATAACTGTAGCTAGCTACCAAGGCACGTTACTCAGAACGGAATCGAACATCCGGAGGTGAGTTGGTACATTACAGATATTTAAATAAGGTTGGTTTGTCCCGTTCTCATCGGGCAATGATCATCCCGAACAGGCAAGAACTTTTTCATGCCTGAATGCAATACATGTTGAAGCAAGCTCCAGTATGTAAAGCTCAAAGGTGAGGCAAAAGCGCAAAAGACCTGTACAGCTTCAGCTTCTCAAATGTTGTTGCAGGTAAACTACCCAGGAATGGGGAGCAGCATGCACATGACACCGAGGATGGCTTAGGACGCCTCTCTCTCAGTGCGTCTTTCACCAGACGGAGTTTGCTGGGAATCTGAATGGATAATCCTCTGAGACCTTCCAGAGCCATTGTCTGGAGAAACATCTGAATGTGATGGTACACATTCGAGCATACGTCGAGTAGTTGGGGCCTCACTAGGTGATGAAGCATGTCCATACATGACTTGTCCAATCGGATGATCGAATTTGCAATTTGGGCCAAACTTGCAGATTCCATAGCGAGAATAGAAAGTGCATATTGGTTCTCCCTGTAAGCAATAACAGATGTTTAAACAATACTGATAATCTATTATGGTCAGTTTATATTAAATAAGCAATGCAAAACTAGCATTGCATAGTATTATGGAGGACTCCAAATAACTTAAGAACTAAAGCGACAATAAATAAAATGTGTACAGATACTTTGATGGTACGTATTTCAACCAATGACAGGGTTAGCACATAATTCCATGATATTTCTGCTCAGGGTTCTGAAAGCATGCTGTTACTAGACCACAAATGCTCCGTGGGGAAAAGCAGGCTGCATCCTGTCTAAGTATTTGTGTATAGTAGTTTTCCATGTAATGGACGAAACAGGAACTAGCAGAGATTAAAAAAAAATTGAGACCAAGATAACCAGACAATCTACCCAGAAATTGCTCATATTCTAGGGACATGTAACTTACCAGGCGTAATGGGAGTCCGATTGAACTCAGGGCACAATTGGGAGCAGGAAGTGCCCGATCCTTGGGATGATGAAACCTGCATACAGCACCAAACTTACAGTCTCCAGTCATCATATAGAACTGACATTCTGGTTGGTCAGGTCTATCTGGAAATACATTCTCCCTTGGTACTGCATATAGTCCGACAGGAACAGAACCAGCTTGGTATGATGAGAACATTCCTTGATCACCCGTGCCAGGTGTTTCGCTCGGTCGTGAGCCAGTATAGTATTGGGCACCTCCAGGCATCCGTTGTTGGTCGTCTGAGGATGACGAACCAATTTGTGCCTAAATACATAAAATTAACCAGCAAACTTAAATAACATGGAAAAAGTAATTGATTTTCCAAGTGCAAACTATAAGCAATTTATTGTAGGTAGTACGACTGTAAAACTGCCTTCTTCAATTATGGTTAGGACAAATGCAAGCCAAGTTTATCCAAAATGCAGCAACCACGGCACAAAGTTTTAAATAGAGTACTACGTTTTTAAGCAGGGTCAAAGTGAAACGTGTAACCTAACGCATAATTTCAGGAAAGTTTAGCTCACAGTCAGGGTACTGCCATCTCAGTGCTTAAAATAACTAGCACCATATATGAGAAATTTAAGTGACGAGAGATGATGGTGATTGAGGACTACATCATTAGCATTAGTATTAGTGACTAGAGTTGTGGTTCTTAGGTGCCACATCAGTGTTATTATTTGCTAAAGAAAGGGCATTGAACTATAAGATCCATCAGATAAAATTGATAAGGTTGACATGTTTGATGTGCATAAACGAAAGTGGGTGAATGTAAGGGAAAATAAGGGGTACTTTTCTATTAATTTAAATCAATCAAACTAAACAACTTCCCATGATTTGTATGACTAACAAAAGGATAATAAGAGGAACTAACAGAAATAAAAGTAACAGTAGTAAAATATATTAAACAGACCATGTTTATAATATAGTTATCAGATCCTACCTCGGGCCAATTAGGTCACCAGTCATGCTGGCACTGACTGGACCATATGGCTGATTGATTGGCTATCAGTGTAGGTTAAATGTGAAAATCTTTTTGCATGTACGTTATACGAGCACTTGCACAGAATTATCAAGAAAAACCAAAATGTGTACAATATAATCATGAAGTGAAATATGCACTTCGGCCAAGTAAACGTTAAATGGAAGACATGGAACATACAGCATAAGGATTCCACCCTGGGACTTGAACAAGCCCTGGAGGAACAATCACTTGTGCATAGGTTGAATGGCCTGGCCACCTCGGGCTGGCAATGAAAGAACCAGATCTTGACAAGGGCCAGTTTGTTACATCCCCTTGGTAAGGATTCTGGCCAGGAGATGTCGCAGCCTGTCCGTGTGAATAACCATGTACCGCGACCATCGCATTAGACACTTCTGGATGGTGAAACTTACATGTCATCCCAAACTTGCACTGGCCAGTTCTTAAAAAATAATCACATTCCTTTTCACTCTGCATTAATAAAACTCAAGTAAATAGAACTAGTCTTGCATACAAGTTGAGAGGAATATGACACCATACGAACTAGCAAAGTCTATCATGAATAGTTGCTGATGAGCATAGCAATTCAGAACAAACCGGCCGGAGTGGGTAGCCCAATGAGTTCCACTGTACTCGATTTGCCAATGCAGCCTTTTCCCGAGGATGGTGAAACTTGCAAGTTCCTCCAAATTTGCATGTGCCAGTCTTTAGGTAGTACTGGAAAAGAATAGGGAACGTGAAAATAATAATAATATAATGACTCCCTGAAGAACCGCAACGTAACCACGTCTTTCTCAAAAATATGTTATGCTCACATAGGGAAAAAAGAGAGGAAAGCCATGAGCAAGTAGATTATAATGGTTGAGGCCATTCACACAAACAAAACAGTTCATAGAGCATGCACAATAAGTCCCATTAGCCTAAATCAACCCTACTTGGATTGTTTGTTAGCCTAAATAAGAGTAATTATACTCAATTTTTTAAGTATAAAACTCATCAGTTGCTACAACAAGAAAATTATCCTATAACTTATGATGTACTCCCTCTGTCCATAAATGTTAGTATTTTGGGGTTTGGTCAAAGTCAAATCTTTTCAACTTTTACTAACAATAGCGAAAAGTTCATTAAGATTCTGTTAGAGCTATTTTTATAATATTAGTCAGTTTAGAGTAGAAGTCCTAGTCGGTTTGGCTGAGGGGTCGTTGCCGTATTGGTCTAGGTCTCTAGTTTAGTAAATAAACAAAGAATCCTAAGGATTGAAATAGTTGTTATATTTTTGGTATAGGCTCAAAGAGTCCTATTAGAGAAGGAATAAAGAGTCCTAGTCGGATTGTGAGTCAAGTTCTAGTAGGACTACACATTACCCCTATATAAGAAAAGAAATAGAGGGGTTGTTGGACAATGAGAACCAGCACCTTTCAAGCACCTAGCTGTGTTGGACATCCAGACAAAAATTGACTCGAAATCACTTCCTTTATTTCTTAGAAATACCTAGCTATTTATAGCCCTATTACAGACAAACTTCTTTATTTAAAATCTTGGAGATAGAACCAAACCCTATCTCTAATTGATCTTATTAGAGGATGATTGTGGCTGTATTAGATGATATGAATAATGAGGTACAGGGATGATTATATAGAGGGATTAGGTGGGGGAAAAGACTAAACTACCCCTAACCCTAATCCCTCACTAATGACTAATATGCCCCTGTGACACACACACATAATTACAGTGTCTAACACTCCCCCCCCCCCCCGCAGTCACAACATCTAGCCACTGCAGATGTTGAGACTGGACCGAAACTCGGAGAACAACGACGACGGGAGGCCCTTCGTGAAGATGTCGGCGAACTGCGTCGTCGTCGGGACATGTTGTACCCCAACCTCGCCGCGTGCAACACGCTCATGAACAAAGTGGAGCTCGATCTCCACATGCTTCGTGCGCTGATGCTGGACCGGGTTGGTGGAGAGGTACACGGCGCTGACGTTGTCGCAGTAGATGAGGGGCTCCTGGCGACGGGAGTGTGGAGCTTCTGAAGCAGCTGCTGAAGCCAGAAGGCCTTAGCCACACCGTTAGCCACGGCGCGATACAACGCCTTAGCACTCGAGCGCGACACCACGGGCTGTCGCTTCGAGGACCAGGAGACGAGGTTACCGCCCAGGAAGACGGCGTAACCGGAAGTAGAACGTCGTGTGTCCGGGCAGACTGCCCAGTCAGCGTCGGTGTACACGACCAGCTCAGAGCCCGTGTCACGTCGAAGGAGGAGGCCGTAGTCAAGAGTACCTCATAGGTACCGAAGAATCCGTTTCACAGCGGTGAGGTGCGGCTCCCTCGGGTCATGCATGTGGAGGCACACCTGCTGAACCGCATATGAGATATTCGGCCTGGTGAAGGTGAGGTACTGAAGAGCACCTGCAAGACTCCTGTAAGTAGTGGGGTCAGAGACAGGTGTCCCGTCGGTAGCGGAGAGCTTCGTCTGAGTATCCACTCGAGTGGAGCACGGCTTGCACTCAGCCATGCCAGCTCGCTGGAGGATATCCAGGCAGTACTGTCGCTGGTGAAGGAATAAGCCGCCTGGTCGGTCCTCGACCGCAATACCCGGGAAGTGGTGGAGACTGCCTAGATCCTTCATAGCGAACTCCTGCTGTAAAGCAGAAATGGTATGTCGAAGCAGAGCCAGACTAGACGCTGTCAGTACAATGTCATCGACGTACAGTAGGAGGTAAGCAGTGTCACTGCCACGTCGATAGACAAACAACGAAATGTCCAACTTAGCTTCGACGAACCCCTGTGAGACTAAGAAGGAGGCGAACCGGATATACCAGGGTCGCGGTGCCTGCTTCAGTCCGTACAGGGATTTGTTCAGTTTACAGACCATGTCTGGGTGAGCTGAATCAACAAACCCTGCCGGCTGACTGCAGTACACCGTCTCGGTCAGTGTACCGTGGAGGAAGGCGTTCTTGACGTCCAACTGGTGGACAGGCCAAGAACGTGAGAGAGCCAGCGACAATACAGTACGAACCGTCGCCGGCTTCACCACCGGGCTGAAGGTCTCGTCATAGTCGACTCAAGGGCGCTGAGTGAAACCCCGGAGTACCCACCGAGCCTTGTACGTCTCCAAGGTACCGTCCGCCTTCTTCTTATGCATGAACACCCACTTGCCCGTGACAACATTGCCACGATCGGGACGGGGAACCAGGTCCCAGGTCCAGTTGGCAAGCAGGGCCTCATACTCTTCCTCCATAGCGCGGCGCCAGTGAGGGTCGGCGAGGGCGCTACGCATGGAAGTAGGTATGGATGAGATCGAAGACGGATCGGTCGGTGGAGATGTCGTCGACGAGAAAGCGGCCCCGTCGAACCGCTCAACTGGCCGAAGACTCCCGGACGCACGTCGAGTCACCATCGGGTAGACGTGACCAGGATCCCTGTGGAGAAGAGGAGGGTTGTACATCGGCCGCTCGGGTACAACCACCTCCTCTCGTCGTGGGTAGACAAGTGTGGGTCTCGAAGCCGCGCGTGGCGCAGCTGAAGCCCCCCCCCCCCCCACCCGCGCTCGTCGCTGGTAGACAAGTGCGGGGTCAGCAAAGCGAGAAGTCGTTGTCGGTGCCGCGCGTGGCGTAGCTGGTGGCGTCGTGCTCGCTGCAGGTGATGTCGGGGAGGCTGAGGCAGCGTGTGGCGCAGCAGGTGATACCGCAGGCATCGATGCCGCACGTGGTGCAGCAGGTGACGTCGATGCTGCACATGGTGCAGCTGGTGACGCCAGGGGCACCTGAGGTACAGCAGGTAACGTCGAGGAAGCCAAGGCCGCGCGTGGCGCAGCGGGTGACGCCGGAGGCGTCGATGCCGCACGAGGTGCAGCAGTCGGCGCCGGGGGCACCTGAGACATAGCCTGTGTTGAACCTGCAGAAGAAAGAGACCAAGGCAGTTGGGGGGCAGCCTCGGGATCAGTCGGAAAAAGAGAGTCCAGCTTTGTGGTGGAACCGGAAGAGGTGGTAGAGAAAGGGAAGGATGACTCGTCGAAGACGACGTGTCGAGAGATCAAAAGACGGTGAGTAGTGAGATCTAAGCACCGGTATCCCTTATGATCAAGGGAATACCCGAGAAAAACACACCGAGTCGAGCGGGGCGCAAGCTTATATGGGGCAGTGGCGGAAAGGTTAGGGTAGCAAGCGCACCCGAAAATTCGAAGATGATCGTAAAGAGGATCGGTGCCATATAGAGCAAAGTAGGGGGTGGAGACACGAATCGCCTTGGTGGGAAGGCGATTAATCAGAAGTGTGGCAGTATGAAGAGCCTCCACCCAGTATCGGGCCGGAATAGATGCCTGAAACATCAGGGAGCGCATGACATCATTGGTGGTGTGTATCATGCGCTCTGCCTTGCCGTTTTGAGTAGAAGTATACGGACAAGACATGCGTAGCTGTACCCCATGTGCGGAGAGAAAATTACGAAACGCGGAGTTATCAAACTCGCGTCCGTTATCGCACTGGACAGCTCGGATGGTGCTGCACCCAAACTGAGTAGATCCAAACGAAGAAGTGAGAAAGAGTGACGAAAGTCTCAGACTTCAATCGTAATGGAAAAGTCCAGGAAAAATGAGAAAAATCATCAATGATCACCCAGTAATAATTAAAACCCGATACACTGGTAATGGGAGATGTCCATAAATCACAATGTTTAAGATCAAACGTGTGCTCAACATGAGTCACAGAAGTGGGAAAAGGAAGCCGAACATGGCGACCAAGCTGACAGGCATGACATAGGGAGTCATGTGTGCCCCTAGAACACGAGATAACAGAACTACTGAACAACTTCGACATAGCATCTGCACTAGGGTGGCCAAGCCGGCGATGCCAGATGGTGGATGAAGTTGTCGTAGTCAAAGCAAAAGGTGGTGATGCAGCGGAAGTAGGAAGCCGAAGTGTGTATAGGGGCCCCGAGCTATCACATCAAAAAAGAGGTCGCCAGGTAGAAAGATCCTTCACAGACAAACCAAAAGGATTAAACTCAATGGAAACATTATTGTCAGCGGTAAAACGACGAATAGAAAGCAAGTTTTGAATGATATCCAGAGCGACAAGAATGTTTTTAAGTTGAAAAGAACCCGGGAGACCGGAATCACCTACTGAGGTGACCGGAAGAACAGACCCATTCCCAACAACGATAGATGAAGGAAAAGAGGGATTAATAGGGTGGGTGAAAGAGAGTATACCAGCATTAGGTGTGGTATGGTATGACGCTCCGGAGTCGACTACCCAGTAAGCACCTGGTGGAGTAAGGTGCATGGTGCTGAAGGAATAAGCCAACAACTGTCGATCCCACGTCGAGGGTGGCTCCTGGTGTGACGCCCTCAATTCTGTGGAAAACCACGGAATCGAGAACTGATGCATATGTGTGCCCAGGATGTTCATCACACATACACATATGTTCCACAAACTGAATTCAAATTATATATTACGACGTCCTCAGCCTGTTGTGCTTCCTCAGCAGAGACATGGTTCACGTTGCCGCGAGCATAGTTCTGTTGTCCCCGGTTTCCTTGATTGTCCCCTCCGTTCGGTCGCGGGTTCTGTTTGGGCACGTTGCCTTGCTGTCCAGGGCCTCTCCTCGGGCACTGTTTCGCGAAGTGTCCTGTTTCCCCGCATGCAAAGTATGCCCTGTTGCCTATGGCAGAAGGTACGTTGGGGTGGGGGTTTTGAACAGGAGCGCCCATGTTAGGTCGGGGCACAGGAGGCATGGGCACACGAGGTGCTAGTGCAACGGGTCGTTGCTGTGGTGGCTGACTAGGGCAGTATGCAGGGGTGGTCGATCCATACTGCGGCGCGGTCGGGGGCATGTACTGAGGTCGTACGTTGCTCCCTTGGGGCTGATATGGCATCTTCCTTTTGCACTCTCGCTCGATCTCTCGGATCTTGCTTTCGACTACTATAGCCTTGTCAACCAGCTTCTAGAAGCTTGCGTAGTCATTGTTGAGGAGCTGCACCTGAATCTCATTGTTCAACCCTCTCATGAACAGGTATTGCTTCCTCTGGTCTGAGTTGACATCTTCGGAGGCATTACCGGGACAGTTGTGTGAACTTGTTGAGATACTCATTCACGCTTCTCTGTCCTTGGCGGAGACCTTCAAACTCCTGTCTCTTGAGCATCATTACACCAGCAGGGATGTAATGAGAGCGGAAACTTTCCTTGAACTCAGTCCAAGTGATCGTCTCCGGGTCGACATGAGCGTTGCTTAGGGCATCCCACCAGTCAGCGACAGCTCCCATAAGTTGGTGCGACGCAAAGAGGACCTTCTCTCGGTCATTGCACTGCACTATGGCAACCTTCTTCTCCATGGATTTCAACCAGTCGTCGGCCTCCATGGGGTCGCTAGCTTGAGCAAACGTGGGTGGTTGAGTCCTCATGAACTCACCCAGTTGTTGGATCCAAAGCTCTAGCTCTGATACCAATTGTTGGAAATCCGGGGATTAATTTCCTCTAAACTGTTCTCTTGATCTATTCTCAATGGGGGGGCTGTATATATAGCTCCAAATTACATAGTCCTAATCTAATACTACCTAGACTCCTACTCTTATTTGACTTGGACTCTATCTCTAACTCTAACTACGGTCAGTGACGGGTGTCCCGTCGGAAGAGGAGACCGTCGCCTAGGTATCCACCGGAGTGGAGCACGGTTTGCACTCAGCCATGCCCGCTCGCTGGAGGATGTTCAGGCAGTACTGTCACTGGTGAAGGAACAAGCCACCTGGTCGGTCCTCGACCGCGAAACCCAGAAAGTGGTGAAGGTGACCCAAATCCTTCATAGCTAACTCCTGCTGTAGGGCAGAGATAGTGCGTTAAAGGAGAGTCGGACTAGACGCTGTTAGTACAATGGCATCGACGTACAGGAGAAGGTAAACAGTGTCACCATCATGTCGATAGACAAACGGCAAAGTGTCCGACTAGGCCTCGACGAAGCCCAGAGAGACCAAGAAGGAGGCGAACCAGCTATACCAGGCTCGGGGTGCCTGCTTCAGACCATACAGGGACTTGTTCAGCTTGCAGACCATGTCTGGATGAGCTGAGTCAACGAACCCTGTCGGTTGACTGCAGTACACCGTCTCCGTCAAAGTGCCGTGGAGGAAGGCATTCTTGACGTCCAACTGGTGGACGGGCCAAGAGCGCAGAAGAGTCAGCGACAAAACGGTACGAACCATCGCCGGCTTCACCACCAAACTAAAGGTCTCATCATAGTCGACTCCAGGGCGCTGAGTGAAGCCCCGACCGAAGTACCCACCAAGCCTTGTATCTCTCCAAGGAACCAGTCACCTTCTTCTTATGTGTGAACACCCACTTGCCCGTGACAACATTGCCACGCCCGGGACGGGGCACCAGGTCCCAGGTCCGGTTGGCAAGCAGGGCCGCAAACTCTTCCTCCATAGCGTGGTGTCAGGGAGGGTCGGCGAGGGTGCTACGGACGGAAGACAGTATAGGCGAGATCGAAGAGGAGGCAGACAGTGGAGAAGTCATCAACGAGAGGACGACCCGGGAGAAGCGTTCAACCGGCTGGAGGACCCCAGCAGCACTCGAGTCACCATTGGGTGAACGTGACCCTTGTCCCTGTGGAGCAGAGGAGAATGGTACACTGGGGGCTCGGAGTGAGCAGGAGCCGGAGCACCACCCTGCTCCCGTCGCTGATAGACAAGAGCGGGGTTCGTGGTCGCGCGTGGCGCAGCGAGTGACGTCGGGGGCTCCTGGGCCGCGCGTGGCGCAGCTGGAGCTGGGGCAACCACCCGCGCTTGTCGCTGATAGACAAGTGCGAGGTTGGTGAACCGAGAAGTCGGGGACGCAGGAGGCGCAGCCTATGACGTCGGGGACTCCGGGGCCGCGCATGGCGCAGTGCCTGTCGTGCCTGCAGAAGAAAGAGGTCAAGGCAGCTGGGGAGGAGCAGCCTCGAAGTCAGTAGGAAAAAGAGAATCCAACTCTACAGTGGAACCGGAGGATGAAGTGGAGAAAGTAAAGGAGGACTTGTCGAAGACGTCGTGTCGAGAAATCAAGAGGCGGCGAGTGGTGAGATCAAGACACCGGTACCCCTTGTGATCAAGGGAATACCAGAGGAAAACACAACGCGTCGAGCGAGGTGCAAGCTTATGTGGGACGGTAACGGAAATATTAGGGTAGCAAGCGCACCCGAAGACTCGAAGGTTGTCGTAAAGAGGAGTGGTGTCGTATAAAGCGAAGTAAGGAGTGGGGGCACAAATCGCCTTGGTGGGAAGGCAATTAATCAGGAGGGTGGCAGTGTGAAGGGCCTCTACCCAGTATCGGGCGGGAATGGAGGCCTGAAACATCAGGGAGCGCATGATATCGTTGGTGGTACGAATCATGCGCTCAGCCTTGCCGTTCTGAGGAGAGGTGTACGGACAAGACATGCGCAACTGGACTCCATGTGCAAAGAGAAAGTTACGAAATGCCGAGTTATCAAACTCACGTCCGTTATCGCACTGGATAGTCCAGATAGTGCGCCTGAACTGAGTGGACACCCCAACGAAGAAGTGAGAAATAGTGACAAATGTCTCAGACTTCAAACGTAAAGGAAAAGTCCACGAAAAGTGCGAAAAATCATCAATTATCACCAAGTAATAATTAAGGCCCGACACACTGGTAATAGGTGATGTCCACAAATCAAAGTGAATAAGACCAAAAATGTGCTCAACATGAGTCACAAAAGTCGGAAAAGGAAGCCGAACATGGCGACCAAGCTGACAGGCATGACATAAAGACTCATGAGTGCCTCTAGTACACGAGATAACTAAACTACTGGATAACTTAGACATGGCATCTACACCAGGATGGCCAAGCCGGCGATGCCAAGTGGTGGATGAAGTTGCCGTAGTCAGGGCAAAAGGTGGAGACGCAGCGGAAGTAGGAAGTCGAAGAGTGTACAAGGGTCCCGAGCTATCACATCGAAAAAGAAGTCGACCGGTAGAAATATCCTTCACAGATAAACCAAAAGGATCAAACTCAATGGATTATTATCAGTGGTAAAGCGACGGACAAAAAGCAAATTCTGAATAATATCCGGAGCAACAACAATGTTTTTGAGCTGGAAAGAACTCAGAACCCCAGAGTCACCTATTGAGGTGACCGGAAGGACAGACCCATTCCCAACAACGATAGATGAAGGAAAAGAAGGGTGGGAGGGTGGGTAGAAGAAAGAATGCCAGCATTAGGAGTGGTGTGGTACGACGCTCCGGAGTCAGCAACCCAGTCGGAACCCCCGTCAGGGGTGGCTCCCCGTCAGGGGCGGCTCCCACGTCAGGGGTGGCTCCCACGTCAGTGTTGAACGAAGAAGCCAATGACTGGTGATCCCACGTCAGGGGTGGCTCCTGGTGCGGTGCCGACGACTCCGAGTACCCTACAGGGTAGTCGGTGCCTCCGTAGGCCGAGGCCGACTGTCCGCCAACAGGGTAGCCAGGCTCGTTGTAGGCCTGTCGGCGGCCCACCAGTAGTGTAGGCTAGTCCACCGTAGCCCGGGGTGGTGATGAACGCCGGCTGAGGATGTGGTGGGCGTGGAAGCGTAAGACCCGGAGACGGTGTAGGCCACATGTAGATCTGGACGGTCCACGGGTTGTAGGGCGTGGGCTAGGGTGCACCTCCCCGGCCAGTGCCACCACTAACACCAGTAGCAGGAGCAGAAGCAGAAATAGGAGTGCCACCAGCACTGCTACCACCATCATGGCCACGCGTTTACCACGGCGACGACGATTACCACCCCCAGAGCCGGCAGGAAAGCCTGGGGTGGCGGGTGGTCGCGACGGTGGTCCACTAGTAGCAGGCGAAGGTGGAAGCGGGGACTGCCCAGAGCCATAAAAGGCTATGGCAGGCCCGGAGCCAATAGAGCCACCAACAGTGATCTCCTTGAGCTCAAGATCAGACCAGACTTTCTCGAAGGTCGGGGGTGGCTCCAGACGGAGAAGCCACATCCGGAGGTGACAGTAACGCTGACGAGAACGCTGTCAGTGACCGGCTCGCCAAGGTCACGTAAGGCATCCCCCATGCCCTTCATCTCCCGGCAGTAGGCGAAGACGGAGCGGTCGCCCTGGGCGGTGTTCTAGAACCGCGCGCTGACATGGAGATCTCGAGTCGCAGGGTTCCCTAGGAAGCGCTGCTCAAGGACCAGCCATGCCCGGCGAGCGGTACCGGCACCGCGCTGCCCCACGATGTCCTATAGCTCCTCAGAGGGGGATCCAAGGATCCAGGATAGGACCAGACTGTCCATGCTGACCCAGGAGGCATCCACCGGAGAGTCATCCCGGAGGACATGGTCGCTGAGACGGAATCATCTCAACGTGAGGAGAAGCAGGTCACGGCAACGGGCGTATAAGGTGGATTCAGAACCGAGGACAAGCGGCACGAGCGTCCGAATGTTGTGAATCCCGGCGGCCTGAGCGTGAAGAGCACCGACAAGGGAAGCCGAGTACGTACCAACATCTGAGGAAGGCTCGTAGGTAGCACTCAACGGTTGGTGAGCACTCTCCTCGAGCTGGTGAGAAAGAGCGGCCTCAGAGGCACGCTCCTACTCTAGGGCGAGAGCGAGTGCCCACTCCCGCTCGCGAGAGGCAGCCAGAGCCGCGGCAATACCGGAGGTGTCGACGACCGTCGTGTCGGTGCCGTAGAGGGAGGCGGCAGCCGCGTTGGAATCAGCAGCGGCGCCAGCTGCTGGAAACGTGATCGTCGGCGGGATGGTGGTCGTGGTGCTCCCGTCCGGCAGGGGCTCGAGACTGGCAATGTACGGTGGTGACGACTGCGCGAGCCCGGCAGAGGTGGGAGCGGTCCCATCTAGCCAAGAGGCGGCACCGGCCATGAGGATGACGGCGGCGGGTCTGCGGTGGCGACTGCAAGAGGTCTGCCGGCAGCCGGACCGGTCATAGGAGAGAGGGCGTCGGTGGATCTGGTGCCAGTTGACGCGTCGTGGGCTGCAGAGGCAGCGCCGGTGGCCGGCCAAGGGCCGGCAGCGGCAGCCCGCCCTGGGCTGGCGGCGGCCTGCCCAGGAGCGACGCCGGCCACCCAGGAGGCGGCGGCCGCCGGCCAGGAGGGGGCGCCGGCTGATCCGGCGGCAGCCCTCCTAGGGGCGACGCCAGCCCGCCTGGCGGCGACCTGCCTAGCGCCGGCGCTAGCCGGCCTAGCGGCTGCCTGCCCGAGCGCGCCGCCTGGGGGCACGTCGTACTGGGGTGGCGGCGGCAGCGGCGCACCGTGTTGGGGAGGCAGTGGCGGAGGCACGCCGGCCAGGGGCTGCGGCGGCAGTGCGCTGAGCAGGTGCGGCGGCGGCAGCGCAGCCATCGAGAGAGGAAGATTAGGGTTAATCCCTAATTACCTAGCTGATACCATATTAGAGTGGGAAATTCTAGGATGATAAATCAGGTGTCAAGGGGTACAATTATATAGGGCTGTCAAGGGTGGAAAAGGTCTAAAATGCCCCTAACCCTAATTACACCCAATTGACTAAAATGCCCCCTAATCACACCCTAATTGCATAGTCTAACAAGGAGGTCTAATGACAGCACTAATGAGGCGTAAATATAGAATATTCTAACAAAAATAATTTATTTTCACATATATTGATAGTCAAAGTAAAAATATTGACTATGACCAAACACAGAAATGTTGTTTGGACCCATCTAACCAAATGCCCCAGAAAAGAATGACAACTTTAATGAAGAGCAAACAGCGTCTATGCAACAATAAAACACAAAACAGGTCAAAGTATTCGAGAAAAAAGAAAACAGAGCTAATAACTCAATGCTAGAAGGCACAAAGTTTCAATGCTTCGTAACTCAAAACTAAACATAAAAATTCTATGACCAAACAACAAACATGGATTTGACCATTTTTCTATCGTCATTTATTTATGGTACTAAATAAGGACACTGGTACAGATCTGTCAGGTTGCTCTAAAACAATGTTTGAAGCACAACAACAATTAGATATTTTCATAAACGCATTCCAAACATGTCAAAATAGTGGATCTAGCATTAACCAAACAGTTCCCAAATAGCAATCCATGGCAGCAGGGTGACCTTTCTAAGTGTAGAGAATCGAAATGGGAGAAAACTATCAGCAAGGAATCTTACTTGACATTCTGGCTGGCCATTTCTTTGAGGATATTCTCCCTTCATTCTAGCAGCAGCGACAGCCTAATGAATAAAATAATAATACCATTATCCATAACACGTTTGATTATGAACTTACAAAAAGTAGGGCAAAGAATGTTCCAAACAAAAATAAGGAGTTTAGAACTTCTAGCTTACAGTTCAAAAGATGTCTGCAACAAAGAAGCCAAATTACTATATTTGTTTACTGTTTTATTCTTTTTCAAAAGTTCAGGTAGGCCGGCTTATATTAATAAGTGGAGAAGAAGAGTTTACATCAGCAATTACAAATGTGAAGCACCAGAGGTGCTATATGACCATTGAGGTCAAAAACAGCTACAACAGAACACGTTTCAGGAGTACTAATAGGTGGATATCTGAGCAGAAAACGACTACCAACAGTCCTGTTAGTGTACTCAGTCCGAGAGTTTACTGTTTTATTCAACAAGTAGTTTGCATAAATGAACCCAAAGGAACATACCAGACAAATTCCAAACAGAAGAAATAGCAACACACTGTTTAGCAAATGCTACCACTAAATTTTCCTGTTGGAGATTCTATAAAGCAGCTTCAATTTACGGACCCATTTTAATACCTCAAGAATGAGAAGCCCATTTTAAAGTAGGTAATAAGACAGGAATAAAAACATGCAAGACTTTGAGAGCATGTGAGAAAATATATTATGCCTGAAAGAAGGGTAGAGGAATGGATTGAGATTACCAGCTTCCTGTCTGGTGGATGGTTAAATTTACAGGTCATCCCAAACCTGCAGAGGCCAGTCCTCATGTAATAACTACAATTTGGCTCTCCGACACGCTCCGGGTATGGCCCAGATTCTGCAGCTTCTCCTAAATTCATCTGCCACATAGCCTCTGCAACTGATTATGACAGTGTCAGCAATCATCTATTCAAACTTGCAGAAAAGTAAAAACGAATAGTACATTACACTCAGTTGATTACCACAACGAGAGAAAGAAGCATCCAGTTGGTGCATGCTACATGTAACACTTAATTCATTACTAATTCAAATACAAGCCTAATTATTTAGTATGAATCACTACCAACTAGTGCCACGAAATAAGAGGGCAATGGAACAAAAAATCTTTTTGCTTTCTACAAAGATAAGCCTAAGTTGGCTTCTGTTTTCTCATGAAGAAATGACAGACTCAAATTAATTCATCATGGAGAAGTGATAGAATAATGAAGATGATAGAAATATCAGTTCTCAGGGTGCCTTGGCATGATTATGTGGCAGCTCTTGTATGCAAAACTTAAGCCTTCAAGACGAGGGGAAGTAGCTCTCAGGGTGCCTTGGCATGATTATGTGGCAGCTCTAGTATGCAAAACTGAAGCATAGCTTCAAGACGATATGAAAATGGCTCTCAGGGTGCCTCGGCATGATTACATGACAGCAGTGGTGAATAACACAAAACAAACCAGCTTGTGAAATATATATCTTGGGGCAGACAAAAATCAAGATTAACAACAAGAAAACTAGGAGTAATTTAGTGACAATGGGCTAAACGTTTGTCCCAAGAAATATGAAATGTGAACCTTAATTCCGCATGAGAAGTAGGGAACTACAGTTAAATGCCATTTTTCGATCCAGATACTCTGTTGAGCCACTATGCACCAAACAGTTACACCCAAAAGTCTAAACTGATGGGAAAAGGTGGACAATTCACTTATACTTCAACATCCTCATATCACAACTGGCCTTCAAGAGTCAGCAGAGAAGTTGCACCAAGATAGGCAGAGAGCTATCCCACCTATTTTCTAGCCTTCCATAAAAAATAAAGTAGCCGCTCACTATGACACATAATTTTTATCAAGCCCAGGATTCACAAGGCAGACTCAATTTGAAGACTAAAACTGTTAGACTCTGTAATTACAGGGGTAACACAGGGGCAGTTTAGTCATTAGTGAGGGATTAGGGTTATGCTGGAATAAGTCTTGTAGTCATTTGGTCTTTGGTCCCCTAGTCCCTTGTACCCTAGTCCTTTAGTTTGTTGCACTTTAGTCCTTGGTCCTTGGTCCTTGTTGTACTCTAGTCCTTTGGTCTTTGTGGCCCCAATTAGGACAGCATCTAAAGACACTAGGACAGCATATTAAGGACACTAGGACAGCATATTAAGGACACTAGGACAGCATCTTAGTGTCAGCCAAGGACAGCATGTTAGGACAGCATCTAAGCATCTTAGACTAACATCTTTGTGGCATATGCTTGGCTGCCATGGCAGCTATAAATATGTAGCCTCAACCCCTTGGGTTGGTATGGCATTGTGTGAGAAATAGACAAGAAAAATTGCCCCAACTCCTAGTGTCATCCTCTCTTCCAATGAGAGTAAGAATTCAACTACTAATATCTGGTATCAGAGCCGTTCTATCCTGCAGCTTAAACATCTCCTGCTCATCCCCTTCCCGCACCTCTCTCTGTCCGCAACCAGCAGCAGGAACACCGGCTGTTCCGGCTCATTCCTCTTCTGCACAGACGAGCAGCAGCTTGTCTTCCACACACAACAGCCCTCCCCCACTAGTGCGCCATGTCCGACGGACAGTCTCAGCGCTCGGTCGCCTCGAGCGTGCGGTAGACAGGGGTCGCCGCGGCAGAGGAGCGCGAGCGAGCGGCGGCAGAGACTGCGGCGACGGCAGCAATGGCGGCAAGGTTGGCGGCGGCGGAACTGGCAGCAGCGAGGGCGGAAGTGGAAGCAGCGGCGGCAGCGGAGCTGGAGGCTCTGCGCGGAGGTAGCTCCAACAGCTCTGTCGACAGTGGCGTTGACGATGAGCTCAGGCCGGTGAGGGAGGCGGTGCGAGCACGAGAGGTGCAGCGAGCAGCCGCGCGCCCCCATGGGCGCGACAGCCGCAGCCCAGACGGGCGCGGACGCGCTGGTGGCGCTCCGGGCGGCGGCGGCTAGGTCGACGGAGAACGCGGCCATTACAAGCGGCGCGGTTCTCCCTCCCCGGACAGGTACCATGGACACCACGGGGTCCAGGCCATTATCAGGGACGTCGGTCCCGGCGGTGGGTGGCCTACCCTCACCAAGACCAACTACGTCGAGTGGGCCGCGGTGATGAGGGTACGGCTCCAGGTGCGACACATGTGGGAAGCAGTTCAGTACGGAGATGTCGACTACTACGAGGATCACGGGCGTTGGATGCCCTCATTGCTGCAGTCCCGCCCGAGATGCAGTTCTCGCTTTCCAAGAAGTGGACTGCTAAGGAGGCATGGGATGCCATCGCTGCGGCACGCATCGGCAGCGACCGCGCCCGCAAGTCCACACTATAGGCGCTTCACAAGGAGTGGGAGAACATGGCCTTTAAGACAGGTGAGGACGTTGATGACTTTGCTCTCTGTCTCAACACTTTGTTGCAGAAGTTGGTGCAGTTTGGCGACGACACCTACGACGAAGAGAGAGCTATCGAGAAGCTCCTTCGGTGCATCCCCGAGAAG
This sequence comes from Neostapfia colusana, assembly GCA_030760725.1. Classification (NCBI taxonomy): domain Eukaryota; kingdom Viridiplantae; phylum Streptophyta; class Magnoliopsida; order Poales; family Poaceae; genus Neostapfia; species Neostapfia colusana. Next base: position 16,839,265 of record JASWHV010000002.1, read on the forward strand.
TACAAGCAGATCGCTCGCTCGATCGAGTCTCTGCTAGACCTCTCCACGATGTCGATCGAAGAGGCGATAGGTCGCCTCAAGGTCGTCGACAGCGACGAACCACAACCTCTCTCGGGGCCTATCACCATTGGCGGGAAGTTTCATCTCACTCGCGAGCAGTGGGAGGCTGGCTAGGGTGACCAGAAGAAGGGGGAGTCCTCTTCCTCGACAGGCGGCCGCAAGCGCGACAAGTCACGCAAGGGGCGCGGAGGTACCCAGGCCGGGGCACGCGGACGTACCGAGGGTGGCGCCCGCGGAGGCGCTCAGGGCGGCACCGCCGGCAACCACAAGCCGACACGAGATGACACCTGCCACAGCTGTGGCAAGCTTGGTCATTGGGCCAGGGAGTGTCGACAGCCACGACGTGGCTAGGCCCACGTGGCACAAGTGGAGGAGGAGGCCCATGTGGCACAGGTAGAGGAGCCAGCTTTGCTTCTGGCACACGGAAGCATCAAGCTACCTCTAGTGGCATCGACCGCAGCGGCTCTCCTTCATCTTGATGAGCCAAGAGCACACGCTTTCCTCGGCGACGGCTCCAGCAACGACAAGACTGACGGGTGGTGCCTCGACACCGACGCCACCCATCACATGACCGGTCGACGGGAGTTCTTCGTTGAGCTTGACTCCAATGTCCGAGGCTCTGTCAAGTTTGGTGACGCCTCCGGCGTGGAGATCAAGGGAGGCTCCGTCATCCTCACCGCCGAGTCTAGTGAGCACAGGCTGCTCGTCGGAGTCTACTACATCCCCGCGTTGAGAAACTCCATCATCAGCCTGGGACAGCTGGATGAGAACGGTTCGCGCGTGGAGATTAAGGACGGGGTCATGAGGATTTGGGATCGCCATCGTCGCCTTCTTGCCAAGGTAACTAGAGGCACCAATCGACTCTATGTCCTTCACGTGCAGGTAGCACAGCCTGTCTGCCTTGCCACTCGTCGGGACGACGAGGCATGGCAGTGGCACGAGCGCTTTGGGCATCTTCACTTCGAGGCCCTAAAGCAGCTCAGTGCCAAGGAGATGGTGCGAGGCATGCCATGCCTTGACCACGTGGAGCAGCTCTGCGACGTCTGCGTATTGACGAAGCAGAGGCAGCTTCCTTTTCCCCAGCAGTCGAGCTTTCGAGCTAAGGAACGGCTCGAGCTCGTTCACGGGGACTTGTGTGGCCCGGTGACACCAGCTACACCAGGAGGACGACGCCACTTCCTGCTGCTCGTCGACGACCTCTCCCGCTACATGTGGGTCGTGGTCCTTGGCAGCAAGGGAGAGGCTGCGAACGCCATCAGGCGCGCGCAAGCCATTGCGGAGGCGGAGTGCGGCCGCAAGCTGCGTGTGCTGCGCACCGACAACGGCGGCGAATTCACGGCGGCTGAATTCGCGTCGTATTGCGCGGATGAGGGTGTTCAGCGCTACTACTCCGTGCCATACAGCCCGCAGCAGAACGGCGACGCCGAGCGGCGCAACCAGAGGGTTGTGGGGATGGCTCGAGCCCTCCTCAAGCAGAGGGGAATGCCGGCTATCTTCTGGGGAGAGGCGGTGGCGACGGCTGTCTACATCCTCAACCGCTTGCCCACCAAGGCTCTCAACGGTAGGACGCCGTACGAGGCTTGGTATGGGCGCAAGCCGGCGGTCTCTCATCTACGGGTCTTCGGCTGCCTCGCGTTCGCCAAGGAGCTTGGCCATATCAGCAAGCTCGACGACAGGAGCACTCCGGGGGTGTTCATCGGCTATGCGGAGGGCTCGAAGGCCTACCACATTCTCGACCCAGAGACACAGCGTGTGCGCACGACGCGCGATGTTGTGTTCAACGAAGGGCGAGGATGGGCATGGGACAAGGCGGTGGACGACGGCTCGACTCCGACATACGACAACTTCATCGTCGAGTACGTCCACTTCAAGGGAACTGGGGGAGTGGGCAGCTCTCCTCCACCAACTTCAGCGCCACGCTCCCTAGTCATGACCTCGGCTGCGACGACCTCTCCACCACCACAGCCGGCGACCCCACACACTCCAGCACCGACTGCCATCCCTCCAGGTACGTCCACTCCGACACCAGCTCATGTCGAGCACAAACCGGTACATTTCGTTACTCCGCTCTCCCACGACGAGGAGTGCATCGACGCATACCACGACGGCGAGCCGTTGCGGTATCGTACGATGGAGGATCTTCTCGGTGACCAGTCATGCCAGAACTGGTCCCTCGCGATCTGGAGGCACAGTTGCATCTTGCGTGCGACGAAGGCGAGCCTCGGTCTTTCGCGGAGGCTGAGAGACACGCGGCATAGCGTGCCGCGATGCACTCGGAGATGGACGCGGTTGAGACGAACCGCACTTGGGAGCTTGCTGATCTCCCTCGCGGTCGGCTCGCTTGGTGGCACGCGGCTTCGTGCAGCAGGAGGGGATCGACTTCGACGATACTTTTGCCCCCGTGGCACGGATGGAATCCGTGCGACTCCTTCTTGCACTCGCTGCCCAAGAAGGTTGGCGTGTCCAGCACATGGACGTCAAGTCGGCGTTCCTCAACGGCGACTTGAAGGAGGAGGTCTACGTACACCAACCGCCGGGGTTTGTGGTCCCTGGCAAGGAGGGGAAGGTGTTGCGGCTGCGCAAGGCCCTCTATGGCTTGCGTCAGGCACCAAGGGCGTGGAATGCCAAGTTGGATTCCACGCTCAAGAGGATGGGCTTCGGGCAATGCCCGCACGCGGCGGCCATCTACCGGCGGGGCAATGGAGGAAACACCCTACTGGTGGGTGTCTACGTCGACGACTTGGTGATCACCGGCACCAAGGATGCGGAGGTGGCAGCGTTCAAGGAAGAGATGAAAGCCACCTTCCAGATGAGTGACCTGGGATCTCTCTCCTTCTACCTTGGGATTGAGGTGCACCAGGCCGACTGAGGGATCACACTTCGACAGACCGCCTACGCCAAGCGCATTGTTGAGCTAGCTGGGCTCACAAACTGCAACCCAGCTCTCACTCCGATGGAGGAGAAGCTGAATCTGAGCCGCGACAGCACGGCGGAGGAGGTGGACGCTACGCAGTACCGACGTCTTGTGGGGAGCCTTCGCTACCTCACCCACACACGGCCGGACTTGACATTCTTCGTCGGCTACGTTAGTCGGTTCCTGCAACGACCGACGACGGATCACCAGCAGGTTGTGAAGAGGATCATCCGCTATGTTGCGGGGACTCTCGATCACGGCCTTCACTACCCGAGGTGTCCTGGGGAGGCACACCTTGTCGGGTACAGCGATAGCGACCACGCCGGCGACATCGACACCAGCAAGAGCACGAGCGGGATCCTCTTCTTCTTCGGCAAGTGCCTCGTTAGCTGGCAATCGATCAAGCAGCAGGTGGTGGCCCTGTCCAGCTGCGAGGCCGAGTACATAGCGGCCTCCATCGCTTCGACTCAGGCTCTCTGGCTTAGTCGACTGCTTGGTGATCTCCTCAGCAGAGACACTGGAGCGGTCGAACTCAGGGTGGACAACGTGTCCGCTCTGGCCCTGGCAAAGAATCCCGTTTTCCATGAACAGAGCAAGCACATCCGGGTGAGGTACCACTTCATCCGCAAATGCTTGGAGGAAGGGAGCATCAAGGCGAACTACATCAACACCAATGACCAGCTTGCGGACCTGCTCACGAGGCCCCTTGGGAGGCTCAAGTTCATTGAACTTCGCACCAAGATCGGGATGGTCCAACCCTCTCAGAAGACGACGTACAAGACTTAGGGGGAGAATGCTGGAATAAGTCTTGTAGTCCTTTGGTCTTTGGTCCCCTAGTCCCTTGTACCCTAGTCCTTTAGTTTGTTACACTTTAGTCCTTGGTCCTTGGTCCTTGTTGTACTCTAGTCCTTTGGTCTTTGTGGCCCCAATTAGGACAGCATCTAAGGACACTAGGACAGCATATTAAGGACACTAGGACAGCATCTTATTGTCAGCCAAGGAAAGCATATTAGGACAGCATCTAAGCATCTTAGACTATCATCTTTGTGGCATATGCTTGGCTGCCATGGCAGCTATAAATATGTAGCCTCAACCCCTTGGATTGGTATGGCATTGTGTGAGAAATAGACAAGAAAAATTGCCCCAACTCTTAGTGTCATCCTCTCTTCCAATGAGAGTAAGAATTCAACTACTAAGAAGGGGTAGTTTAGTCTTTTCCCCCACCTAATCTCTCTATATAATGGACCCTGTACCCTCTTGATTAATCATCGAATACAGTCTAGAATTGTTCCTCTCTAATATGGTATCATTAGCTAGGATAACTTAAGGATTAGGGATTAACCCTAACCCTAATGGCCCAGCCGCCGCCATGGGCCACCGCCAGCACCAAAGCACAGCTGCACTGGGACGCCACCGGCACCACTGCGCCGCCGCCCTGGGCCGCCATCGGCGCCACCGCGCCATCGCCCTGGGCCGCCGCCGGCGCCTCTGCCACCCAATCTCGCCGCCAGCCCCAATCCGCCGCCACCTCTGCAGCCGCCACCCAATCCCGCCGCCAGCCCCAACCCGCTGCCACCTCTGCAGCCGCAGCCGCCACTCCAGCCGCCGTCGCATCGCCCCATCCAGCCGCCGCCGTCGCCGCTCTTCCTGCAGGAGCCGCCGCGCTAACTCATCCCGCCGCTGCAGGCACATTGCCTCCTCCCCTGCACGCGCAGCGGCCACTGCACCTGCTGCGCTGCCGCCCTGGGCCGCTGCCACTGCGCTGCCTCCCTGGGCCATGGCGCCCCTTGCTGCCGCAGCCGTTGCACCTGATGCGAGGCCGCCGCAGCCGCCTGGATTTGGGGCACCGCTGGATCTTGGTCGACCAGCGCACGGGGGGCCACAGCCGCCGCGTCTCCGAGGACTGGACCGGCTGCCGGCGGACCTCTTGTAGGTACCACTGGCAAACCTGCCGCCGCCGTTGTTTTCATGGCAGGGACTACATCCGTGCATCACGATCCCACCGCCATCGACGGGAGCACCACAACCACCGTCCCACCGGTGATCCCGTCTCCAGCCACAAGCGCTGCTGCTGACAGCGCGGTTGCTGCCTCCTTCTACGGCACGACACGTCGGACACCTTCGGCATCGCTGCAGCCCTGGCTGCCTCTCGTGAGCGCGAGCGGGCACTTGCTCTCGCCCTGGAGCAGGAACGTGCCTCCGTAGCCGCTCTATCTCACCAGCTCGACAAGAGTGCTCACCGACCGATGGGTGTTGCCTACGAGCCCGCCTCAAATGTTGGTACGTACTGGGCTTCACTTGTGGCTGCTCTTCAAGCACAGGCCGCCGGGATTCGGAACATCCGGACACTTGTGCCGATTGTCCTCAGCTCCGAGCCTACCTCATATGCCCAGTGGCGTAACCTGGTGCTCCTCACACTGAGACACTTCCGCCTCGAGGACCACGTCCTCCAGGACGGCTCTTCAGTGGATGTCTCCTGGATCAGTATGGACAGCCTAGTCCTATCCTGGATCCTTGGCTCCCTGTCGGAGGAGCTACAGGACATCGTCAGACAGCGCGGTGGTGGTACCGCTCGACGGGCTTGGCTGGTCCTTGAGCAGCGTTTTCTGTGGAACCGCGCGACTCAAGACCTCCACATCAGCGCTCGGTTCCAGAACACTGTCCAGGGTGATCGCTCCGTCTCCACCTACTGTCAAGAGATGAAGGGTATGGCGGACGCTCTACCTGACCTTGGCGAGCCGGTTAATGACAGCACTCTCGTCCTTCGGGTCCTTCAGGGCCTGAATGAGTGCTATTTTCACCTACGGACGTGGCTACTCCGTCTAGAGCCACCCCCTACCTTCGAGAAGGTGTGGTCTGACCTTGAGCTTGAGGAGATCACTGCAGGAGGCTCTACTGGCTCCGGGTCTGCCACAACCTTTTATGGCTCTGGACAGTCTGGACAGTCCCCTCGTCCACCCTCACCAGCTGTTGGTGGACCACCGTCACGACCACCTTCCACCCCAGGCACTCCTACTAGTACTGGGGGTGGAAATCGTCGCCGCCGAGGCAAACACAGCGGCCGTGGTGGAGGTAGCAGTGCAGACGACACTCCTACATCCACTACTCCGGCTACTGGTGGTAGTGGTGGTACCGGCCGGGGAGGTGCACCCGGGCCCACACCCTACAACCCGTGGACTGGCCAGATTTACATGTGGCCTGGGCCATCTCCGGGTTCTCAGCCTCCACGACCACCACGCCCCCAGCCGGCGTTCGTAGCCACCCCGGGCTATAGTGGACCAGCCTACAGTACTGGTGGGCCGCCGACTCAGGCCTACGGTAGGCCTGACTACCCTTCTGGCGGACAGTCAGCCTCAACCTACAGAGGCACCGACTATCCTGTTAGGTACTCGGAGCTGTCGGCACCTCTCCAGGAGCCACCCTCGACGTTGGATCGACAGTCGTTGGCCTCCTCCTTCAGCACCATGCACCTTACTCCACCAGGTGTTGACTGGATAGTTGACTCCGGAGCGTCATACCATACCACTCCAAATGATGGTATACTCTCTTCCACCCACCCTCCCAATCCCTCTTTTCCTTCATCTATCGTTGTTGGGAATGGGTCTGTTCTTCCAGTCACCTCAGTAGGTAATTCTGGTCTCCCGGGTTCTTTCTAGCTTAAAAACATTCTTGTCGCTCCGGATATCATTCAAAACTTGCTTTCTGTCCGACGTTTTACCACTAACAACAATGTTTCCATTGAGTTTGATCCGTTTGGTTTGTCTGTGAAGGATCTTTCTACCCGGCAACCTCTTTTTCGATGTGATAGCTCGGGGCCCCTTTACACACTTCGACTTCCTACTTCCGCTGCATCACCACCTTTTGCTTTGACTACGACAGCTTCATCCACAATTTGGCATCGCCGACTTGGCCACCCTGGTGCAGATGCTATGTCGAAGTTGTCCAGTAGTTTTGTTATCTCGTGTTCTAGGGGTACACATGACTCTTTATGTCATGCTTGTCAGCTTGGTCGCCATGTTCGGCTCCCTTTTCCCACTTCCGTGACTCATGTTGAGCACGTTTTTATCTTATACATTGTGATTTGTGGACATCACCCATCACCAGTGTATCGGGCTTTAATTACTTGGTGATCATTGATGATTTTTCTATTTTTCGTGGACCTTTCCATTACGATTGAAGTCTAAGACTTTTGTTACTCTTTCTCACTTCTTCGTTTGGATTTCCACTCAGTTTGGACGCACCATCCGAGTTGTCCAATGTGATAACAGACACGAGTTCGATAACTCTGCGTTTCGTAACTTTCTCTCCACACATGGACTACAGCTGCGCATGTATTGTCCGTATACCTCTCCTCATAACGGCAACGCAGAGCGCATGTGTCGGTACCCTCAATACGGGGTACCCCCGCGCATAGGGGAAAATGGCTAAAGACCTCGCCCTTCTCCGCAGGGAGAGCTCCGAAGGCGCCATGTGTCCAGCGGGGCCGGATCTCCCTCTCCTCAGAGGAGAGCACCGGACCCGCCACGTGGCCAACTGAGCCGGACCTCCCCCTCCGCGGGGAGAGCTCCGGAGGCTCCACGTGTCCTGCGGGGCCGGACCTCACTCTCCCCAGAGGAGAGCTCCGGGCCCGCCATGTGGCCAGCAGATGCCGGACCTCCCCCCTACGCGGGGAGAGCTCCGAAGGCTCCACGTGTCCCGCGGGGCCAGACCTCCCTCTCCACAGAGGAGAGCTCCGGGCCCACCACGTGGCCAGCAGAGCAGCGCTGCCTGCCCCCGCGCGGTAGGCAGCAAGAGTAAAGACGCGCCATACCTTACCCGTACAAGGTATTCAAGACCCGCGCCTTCCCAAGGCGCGGAGACGCGGAGCACGCCTCTGTCAGGTGTCGTTGCGCCCAGTCACATCGCAGACTGGCGCGCCGCGTCAGAGCCTGCCCGCCAATAAACACAGCGACAAGACATCCCCTGTCGCCCCTGCCATCATCAACCACTACGACTAGCTTGCGGCATGGGCAGGGCGGCAGAACGAAGACTCGGAAGCCTTCGCCAGAGACAACTACCGGCGTAACTGCAGATACCGTAGATGGCAGGCAATCTCCCCGGGGCCACCTGTCGGATCCCGGGCCCACCTTGTAAGTCGCTTGAGCCTTGGACTATAAAAGGCTCAGGTAGGCAACGTTAGTGGGGGTTCGCCTCTTACACACTCTCGCACCCTAGCGGTTTGACTCATCCTCAAGCTCAGGACTCCGGTTCTGAGCAGCAAACAATGCAACGAGCGACTCCGTGGACGTAGGGTTTTACGCTCCGGCGGCCTGAACCACGTAAAAATCCCCGTGTCAAGCATCTCCCCCAACCGTCTCTAACGCTGAAGCTTTCCGTGAGTGACTAGCCCCTCCGAAAAAGAACCTCCACGGGCGGCCCAGAGCAGGCCCGGGGAAGTGTCGGCTACACACTTCGATATTTGGCGCGCCAGGAAGGGGGCTTTTCCCTTGCGCGACGAGTTTCTGCCGACGAAGATGACGAAGCTCCCTTCAGCGGCAAGCTCTCCCTGTCCACGTTCACGACAAACGGTGACCAGCGGGGACTACGTCTCGACACACTCAGGACGAAGTGTGTCGGCGCAAGCTGGAAGCCAGCAGCCGACTCCGGCAGCGCAGGCTCCAGCAAGCGTGAGATCCTCTGCAGCGCTGAGCGTCTCCCACGGGGGCGCGCTAGCTGCAGCAAGAGCGCTACTGCGCAATCCACCTGCTGGGGACGCGCCTCAGTCAGCGACCCAACAGTGGATTCACGACGTAGACCGTCTTGTCGTCGCCGCCGCCAACCCTCGACTTCGGCGGGGACGACGCCCCAGTCAACTGGCTGTGTCGCTGACGCGCACGCCAACGGTTGACGGGCAGACGGCAGATTCCCGCTCCACCAAGCTCCGATCGGCGGACCTTAGGTCGGAGCTGGAACGATGCCACTTAGGCAAAGATGCCCGAGTGGCCATCGAGCGACGACGAGAAAGGCGTTGCAACCAGGAGGCCGGCGACAGCACGTCAACCGCCTCGACCCAACCTGAGGCGCAGACGTTCGCCACCCGATCTCTGCCCCAGGCATACGCCACGCAGCATATGCCCCAGCCATATGCCTTGCAAATGGTGCCCCCAGTCTATGGCGCAGCCCCGCCCATACCGGGGTAGACAGCGCCAGCAGCGAACCAAGCGTTCGCGGCACCAACGCCTGCAGCAACCGGAGCAGGATGTGCGGCCCTGGCGCCACACCTTCGCTTCGCGAAGTGGCCGCGCAAGTTCCGGCCGCACCTGCCCGAGAAGTACGATGGCAGCGTCAACCCGACGGAGTTCCTCCAGATCTACTCCACCGCCATCCTTGCTGCAGGAGGGGACGAGGCCGTCATGGCCAACTACTTCCCCGTCGCCTTGACCGGCCCAGCCCGGTCTTGGCTCATGAATCTCCCCCAGGGTTCCATAACCTCCTGGGGAGAGCTCTGCCGGCAGTTCACTGCTAACTTCGGCAGCTCTTACACCCGCCCTGGCACGGAGCTCGACCTCCACGCCATCCAACAGCAACCTGGAGAGACGCTGCACTCCTTCATCCAGCGGTTCTCCCAGGTGCGGAACACCATCCTGCATATCCAAAATGCTTCTGTGGTGGTGGCGTTCCGGCAGGGTGTACGGGATACGAAGATGCTCGAGAAGCTCGCGACCAGAGAAGTGTGCGACGTCTCAGAGCTCTTCAGCCTGGCGGACAAGTGCCCCAGGGCAGCAGAAGGGTGGAACTGGCACTCACAGCCAGCCTCCGAGTCAGGAGGACAGCACGGATCTGGCGTTGCTTCCCATGGAAGCGGCAAAAAGATCAATAACCGCGGCGGTGGCAAGATGCAACCACCGACCGCAGCTCCCGTTGCTGCAGCAGCAGCACCCAGCGGAGCTCGGGGGCCACGCCCCGACAAGAGGCAGCGATAGTCACCATCTCCAGATGGTGACCAAGGCGAGCCATGCCCCGTGCACGACACCAGCAGCCATACTGCTGCTGAGTGCCGGGAGATTCAGAAGCTCGCGGAGCGCTTCCGTAAGGGGAAGCAACCGCGTGCTGACGCCCCTCCCTTCCATCAAAGGGAGAGCAAGCAGAAGGTCGACACCCAAGACAATGTCGACCGCCAAGTGGATTTCCAGGAGCCTCAGCGCGCCGTGAAGGAGGTGCGCAACCATGAGGACTCCAGCTCCAGCGAAGACGAGCGCCGGAAGATGCTCTACGTCATCTACGGCGGGTCCGCTGACCCCTCATCCCGAAGCGCGGTTAAGACTCTGCGCCGAGTGGTAGCGTCGGTGGCTCCTCTCCCAAGTGCCGCGCCGCACCTCAAGTGGATGGGAACCCCCATCAGCTTCCATGCCACCGACTGCCCCAGGAACATGGCTGGGGCCGGCCAACTACCGCTCTTGGTAGCGCCCACCATAGCCAACGTGAGGATGTACCACGTTTTGGTAGATGGTGGGGTTGGGCTGAACCTCATCAGCCGCGCAGCTTTCCAGAAGCTGCAGATCCCGATGGCCAAGCTCACCCCATCGAGCCCGTTCTCAGGGGTAGGGCCGGGACAAGTCGTTCCCTACGGCAACATCAGCCTCTCGGTGACTTTTGGGGCACCGGACAGCTATCGAACAAAGTACATTCTGTTCGACGTAGCGGAGATCGACCTCCCCTTCAACGCCATAATCGGCAGGGCAGCCCTGTATCGATTCATGGCAGTAGCCCACTACGGCTACCTTGTCTTGAAGATGCCTACACCAACAGGCGTCCTCAAGATTCGTGGATACCGCACTGCTGCAGTGTCAGCCTTGGAGAAGCTCCAGGCACTTGCAACAGCTCGAGCACCAGCCCCTGGCGGTGCAGAACCGGACCGGCTCCACCCGAGTGCACGCCACCGTGCCTCTACCGCAGCACCCTGCGTGCAACCCCTCGACGAGGGCGACGTCCTCCTGAAGGTCGTCCAAGTCGGCGCCGATGCTGCCCAGACCACCCGGGTAGCCGGGGGCCTAGACAGCAAATAGGAAGACGCGCTCATCACCTTCCTCCGGCACAACGTCGACGTGTTTGCATGGCAGCCGCCGCAGATGCCGGGGATCCCTAGGGAGGTAATTGAGCACCACTCGTCTCGCTCACGTCCAAGCGCGGCCAAGACCTGCTGGACGCTCGCTTGGGCGAGCACGAAGGCATCCGCCAGGGGCAGTGGGGCAGCAGAGGCCGGAGCGGCACCCCCGACCTCCTCCATCACATCATCCTCAAGAAAAGGCGATGCGCCAGGGACCGGGATGAGACGCCGGTCAGGAGAAGCCGGCACCGGGACTTCGACAGCCGGACCCGCCGAACTCTCACTAACACTGGCTCCTCAGCCCGTGGAGAGGGACGAGTGGGGGAAGTCGACGCTGGAATAGAAGCCGGGCCGCCTGGTACAGGGCCGACCTGTGCTGTCTTGGGGGTCGTGGCAACCGTCTCAGCAGGAGGAGATGACGCTGCCATGTAATCCGGGCATACCGGAACAGGAGAAACTCGCGCTGGCATGGGGCCGCGGCAGTTGTCCCGGTTTCCGAGCGCAACGGCGCGGACCCCCCATCAGTCGGGGACGGCCGAGAAGCGCGAGCACTCCAACGGGCCCTGAACCCCGGCTTCCGAGCCGGGGTAGGACTACCAGGGCCCGCCGTCGCCGCCGACGGCCGCACCGCAGTCGCCTGGACTGACGAAGCAGGGGACGCTCCAGAAGCTCCCTGTCGAAGTGTTCGGTCGACACTTCCCCCGGGCCTGCACTGGGCAGCCCGCGGAGGTTCTTTTTTCGGTGGGGCTAGTCCCTTGCGGAGAGCTTGCGCGGATGGACGAGTTAGTAAGAGCTTGACGCGGTGAGTTTTACGTGGTTCAGCCCGCCGGAGCATAAAACCCTACGTCCACGGCGAGCTATGGAGCTCGCTGTATTGCTTGCTGCTCAGGGCCGGAGTCCTGAGCTTGGGGGTGAGTTACAGCTTGGGAGTGTATGGCTAGCGTATGAGTTGCAGAGTGCGAACCCAGGGGTGCGGATGGCTAGAGTCCGACCCCCTGCTAACATCGCCTACCCGAGCCTTTTATAGTCCAAGACTCGGGTGGCTTACAAGGGGGGCCGGGACCCGACAGGTGGTCCCGGGGAGATTGACTGATATCTACCATATCCGCAGTTATGCCGGTAGTTGTCTCTGCCGAAGGCTTCTGAGTCTTCGTCTTGTAGCTCTGCCCATGCCGCATGTGTAAAATCCCCAAAAGTGGTAGCAAGAAAATTCAGCTCATATACACTTATGAAAAATGAGGGGAACAAAAACTTTGAATTATAATGGTATAAGTTCAAAGTGAGGGGTTTAGACTTCCCAAAACTTCCAAACATGGGAGTCTAAGTTCATAACTTGGATCTTCATAGTCCAAATATTCAACCTTCCAAATTTCAGCTCATTTGGAGGAGTTTTCATATTTGTTTGGGATTAAAAGGAAAAGCCCTCTAATCTGAATTTCAAATTCAGTTTCAAATCCCAATTGCCTCAATTTGTCAATTTGGGTCCACAATGGTGTTATCCATATTTAAACTAGCAGCCATGCCAGAAATGAGAAATTTTGGAGTAGGTTTGCTGTTCCAACTTAGGGTGACATCAAAAACCCTTCAAAAATTCAAATATGAAATTTCAAACTTGGACCAAACTTAATCAAATACAGCATGGGAGTCAAATTCGGATTCCTCATATTTAATTTGGCTTCCCTGTAAATATCTAAAATTTTTGGACAAAAGTGGGTGGCAGAAATAAAAGATCAGAAATATCAAAGGGGAGGAGAGGGGATGACATGTGGGGCCAGCTGATCAGTGTGCACCGAGCCGACGTCGGTTCTCCCGGTTTCCTCCGCAGCCGCCACGGCGAAGCAGCGCGCCACGGCGACGCCTTGGCTTGGCACCGAAGGCACCGAACCGCTGGCGCGGTCGCAGTAAGCCGAGAGACCCGGCTGCTCGGGTGTATCCGCTCCCTCAGAGAAGAAAACACGCACGCTTCCTCTGTTTCTCTCCGGAACGCAAGCTCGCCCTTTTCCTCTGCTCTCGCTGCGCTAGCCCAGGCCTTCTTCGGTCAGACGAGGTTGCCGGCGGTGCGGGGTGCCGCTGTCCAAGCTAGGGGCAACCACGTTTCCCCTCCAGCTGCGATCGCGGCCAAGTTGCTCCGAGCTACCGAAAGCACTGCCGCCCGTCTACCCCAGAATTCGCCGCCAAGGTAAAACCACAGCTTAATTACTTTGGCTTGATGCTGCTACACGACCTAGCGCAGCCCCTCGACGAAGAATCATCGAAAACCGTAGAGAAATGAAGCTGTAAGCTAAGTTTTTCCAGCCGCCGACGCACAACCCTAGCTGCACCGGCGAACTACACCTTGCACGAGTTTTCACCCCTCTTTGTAGGCAAAAACGTGCTCCTCACATCACCCTGGTGCTTGCGGCGCTCTCCCCAACCGGAATAACCGCCTGCCATGCGAGAACGACGGCGTCGGGGTAGAGTTTGCCGCTGTCAACGTCGGGGAGGTATTCCCGGCCATCTAGAGCCTCCGCTGACCTTACCAGCATGTTCCTCGTCGGGTTTTGGGCACAGGCGGCGGGATTTGGGCCGTCTAGGGCACTGGGTAATCATTCCGGCGAGGTGCCGCCGCCGTTCCGGCGAGGAGACCGGCCGGGCGCGAGGTAGACGAAGGTGGGGGCCTGCCCCACCTGTCAGTGGCCCTGTTTGAGCGCCGGATCGAATTGTGGCTCGGATCAGATGTGGCTACGCGGGTTAACTCCGTAGCCCCCGGTGTTGCCGAAATCTCACTGGTCCGATTTAAAACAGTGGGCCCAGCCCAAATTATTTGAAGTTTCTATTAGAGAAATAATTTCAGAAATTAGCTGATCTTTGCAAGGCCATTACTTTGTGTAGAAAACTCCAAAAAGAGTGAGACCAATTTTGTTGGGTTCCTCATGAGGAGTACTTCACAGAGAAACCAGATTTTGACTATGAAAATACCCAGGAATTTCTGTAGAATTGTTTTTAGTAAACCCTTTAGGGATTTATTACAGGAGCAATTCTTTATGAAATATTCCCAAATTTGGGTAGCAAATCCTCTTCATAGATACTGATCTCCAGTAAAAATTTGGGCTTCATTGGAGGTCATTTGCTAGGTCAGATTACCTTCTCAAGTTCAGCCTTTATTTGAAAATTCAAATTTAAACAGAAACTTTTTCAGAACTCCTGTCTAAGTTCGAAAATTCATATCTCTCTGATGGTAGCTCCAAAAATTGTGGAACAAATTTTGTTGGAACCATGGAGACTTACCCTAATCAGATCTTTCACCATTAGCTATGTCAAAGCTTCTGATTTGGGCTCAAAATTTAGAGAAGCATTGTACTTGTAGGAATTTTAAATACTACATTGTGCAATGACATATCTCCAAATTTGGCTCAAATCATCCTTAGAGAGTCTAGTATCCACTATAAAAATCCCAAAGCCAATTAAGGATTTTAAATAGCAGTAGCTATGAGTAGAAGTCTAATTCTTATAAATCCTTAATACTTATACATATATTTTATTACATTTCATAATAGTGACCGAAGTTGAGGATACGCCGGAGCCGTTGGACGTCCTCCCACCAGAAGCTGACTTTCCCTTTAACTCGCAACTGGCATATGGGAACCAGGAAACCGATGTAATTGGTTAACCTGGGTGTCGAGGCTTACCCAACCGTAAATAGGAGTGGGTTGAGGGTAGCAAGGTGTAAATCTGTCGGTGGGCACAGTCACGCTCCACGCGGGGACCTCCTACCCGTTACGGATGGACCGGTTCGGCATTTGGGTTGCCTTTGAAAGGTTGTTGCATACAACAGAGTAGGAAGGGGTGTGGAATCACGCTTCTGAAAGTGGGTGTATGCAACGTGTTATCCGGGTGTGTCTTGATTGCAATCACCGTCCCTCGCGGTTATTTGAGTACCCGCTTGTTCACTGCGCTGTGACGTAGTAAGAAGTGAAATAAGCCAACTGAAAATGATGTATTGATCTTAATGTCTTGAATACCTTGATTTTTGTAGATATAGAGCTAATTAAGTTTACATTCCACTTTGGGCATCTCCACATCGGGGGAAAGCGTTTCTTGTTTGATTGTGGACTTCCGATGTAAGAGCTGTCTAAGGCACATGAATCTGCTGCTATAAAACTGAAAGTAAGGATCAACTTATAGGCGTGTCTTTCTTGCAAAAACCTTTCCTACCTTATACATCCTTGCACGTAGAGTTCCATGCCTAGGGTTGACGGTTAAGACTTGCTGAGCCTTCGTGCTCACGGTTGCAATATTTGAGCTGTGTGCAGGTGAGAGGTATGAGGAAGGTTCCGAGGACGAGGCGATGCCCCCGTTGGGGTACACGGCCGAGTTGGAGCCATGCACGCCGCCGTGATTCTCCGGTTCCATGCTGCTAGTGTGTAGCGTCCCCGGGCTGGACGGTTGCACTTTTGCATAGCTAGGATGAGAGGCCTTATATGTATATTACTTCCGCTGTATGAATAGCTTTTGTAAAAAGACTTCCGCTGTTTTATATCAAATAAAAGTTTGTATGTTATCCTTTATTCTTTTCGTGTGTGCTGTTGGGTGCCGCATCGCACGGCACCACCCTATGCGATCCTGGAGTGGGTGAACCACGGGGTGGTCCCCATAGCCGTGGTATCAGAGCCGCATTGGGAATAGCACGCTCGAAAAGAGCCTATTTTTGAAAAAACTTAGAAGTAGTCGAGTGAGGATTAGTCATTAAGCCCACATAAGGTCTATTATAGTAGTAATTACTAAGGTGGAAAAGCTAACATATTTGTTATACATTCTGTAACGACGCTCCGACGTCAGGTAAGAGGTAAGGTACGCCACCGCAGGCGGATCAATTGCGGTAAATCGCCATACGAGTAATAGTATGGAATGCTATACCGTGGCTTGGCACGGTAGTGAATATGAGTCTCTGAACCTCTCAATGGTTCTGAGAGCATATGAAAACGCTGATCTCCAGCGTGCTTTAGGCAAAAGTGAGAATACCCCATCGTGTGGTAAGCAACACGATAGTATGCAACTCTTGAACGTTCAATGTTCAAAGGGCCATACGCAGCGCTCGCCATCGGCGTGCCTCAACGGTCATGAGGCAGTAGGTGGTATCCGTTGGGTTGATAAAATTCCCAACCGTGACGACCCGTTCGCGCTCTACTCGGGTTCCCCGTCGTGTGGTGTGAAAACACGACCATGTACCTTGAGACGTGGCTTGACTCAAGGATGATCCGTATGGCAATGATACGGACCGTATGTTTTTACTACGATATGGAACTGCCTGAAATGTCAAAAACCTTTGTGTGCACCATTATTGTGTGTTCTTCTGCAGGTACATTAACCACGTTAGTGCATGACGTGTAGAAACCGTTTGTGAGTGACGTCTTTAGTTCCACCATGTGACACGTATATGCCGGAATACCGGTTTAGGATTTTTCTTTGGTGAGGAAACGTAGTACCGACTGCATAAAAGTTTATTTTCAAAGAAAAGAATCACAATGATGTATAGGAATTCATTTAGGGGTTAGTAAACTCCTATATTGAACTGAGAGTCAATTGGGAGTATAGGTTCAATCTCAAAGCTTAGGAACAATCTCCCCGGTTTTTGGCAGGAATTTTCCTGAACTTTAACAGGGCATAACTTAAGATTGGTTGAACTAATGGAGGTGTGGGATACCATTCTGGAAAGGTTTTGAAGACCTCTACAACTCTTCTGTAGAGACCCAGAACAAAATCTCCCTCCAAATGGATGAAAATCTCAGATGAACAGGGCAGACCAAAAGCTCTCTGGAATTTTCTGTATTTCAACCAAAACACTTAGTTTCACAGTTTGACGTCCAGTGGCTGTTGTAAAACAGCGAGTTAGAGTCGAATGGTTTATGCATTTGACATATCACTTCGAGTTAGTACATGTTTGGGTCCAATACAATAGCGAGGAAGTACGCATGCTAACACACTTAACATCCCGTGGTGACCCCGATGGTCGAAATGAACTTTTAACCCATAAAGTTCAATACTTTGGAACTCGATCGTATGACGCGGTCAAGGGATGTATATGGTGCATAAAGTTTATACTTTATCCATATGTGTGATTGTTATGCGCATTGTTTATCCCATTCTCGCATTACTATTGTATAGACTGGATGAGCTAAACCCACATGTGCTGATCGTTTGAATGGTATGAATGCAGAATGGTGCGGACACGCTCAACGCAAGAGGAGGGAGGTCCGAGTCAAGTTCGTGGTGATGAGTCTCCACCTCCGGAGCAGACCACGATGCAGCAGCAACCCCCCCTCCACCGCCAGAACTTCCAAGGAATCTTGCAGAGGTTCTCGCCGCAGTGCTCGGCTCGCGCGATGAGCAAACCGAGTTACTGCGGATGTTGGTGCAGCAGAATGCGTCCCATCAGGGAGGACGCCAAGACAATGGGCAACGCCAGCCCCAACAAAGCTCGTATTCAGAATTCATGGCGACCCATCCACCGGTCTTCACGGAGGCCGAAGAACCTTTGGAGGCGGGCAGCTTTATCCGCACTCTAGAGGCAAAGTTCGGGCTGCTGCGATGCACCGAACATCAGAAGGCGTTGTACGCAGCGCAACAGCTTCAAGGAGAAGCCGGTACCTGGTGGGCGAACTACACCGCCTCCTTACCGGCTGGCCATGCCGTCACATGGACGGAGTTCCGGGAGGCGTTCCGCGCCTATCACATACCTCCCGGTGTGATGGAGATGAAGCTCCAGGAGTTCCTGGCGCTACGGCAAGGCGAGAGGAGTGCTCATGAGTACTCCAGGTTATTCAACCGGCTGGCGCAGTATGCGCCAGGATTTGTGGGCACGGAAGACAACAAGCGCAATGCGTTCTTCCGGGGCCTGAACTCCAAGATGAAGGTCCATCTCGCCCAGAGCAATCGTGGCACATTCAACGACCTAGTTAATGCCGCGATTCTACAGGAGAATGCTCAGCGCGAGCGCGGTTCTGACAAGAGGAAACGCAGCGCGCCGACGAGCAGCAGTGGTGGAATGCCACAGAAATACCGCGTGGTATATCGTTCACCATCCGGTCAGAGATGGCAGCCACCGGCGCGACCGCCTCCGTTTCGCGGCCGGCAATATAATGCGCCGGGCTTTCGACCGACGTATCCACAACAGCAACAACAGCAGCAAAGGATGGTCCCGCGTGCGCCCCAGTTTCAACAGCGTGCACCGGGATTCCGTCCTCAAGTCGGCGGGACCCCGACACCTTACACGTGCTATACGTGTGGCCGTGTCGGGCACATTTCGAGGGACTGCCCCGAGCTGCGACAGGACAGGGGTGCAGCACCATATCAGGGTGCTAATCAGCCCCGTAATCAGCCCAAGAAACCAGCACCAAAACCCGGCAACGTCCACCACTTAGCCCTCGAAGACGTGCCGGAAGGCGAACCCGTCCTCGCGGGTACGTTCTCTTACCTAGATCATCCCGTAGTCATACTTTTTGACTCCGGTGCCACCCATAATTTCATAAGTCAGTCTTATGTTATTAAATATCAACTGCCTATCATTCCCACAAATAATTCATATTTGATATGTTCTCCGGGTGGGAAAATAACAGCTGATAGAATGGTCTATAGAGCACCATTACAGTTGGGTGAGAATCTATATCCGACTTCTCTAATCATATTAGAGAGCCAAAAACTTGATGTCATTTTAGGAATGTCATGGCTACATCGCCATGGTGCTGTTCTTGACATCATTCCACGTGTGGTTCGTTTAAACTCTCCACTTCATGAACCACATGTTCTTATTCTTGACCATTCGGTTCAAGAAACCCCAGCCACATATAACACGGAAGCCACGAAACTTGAGGATATTCGTGTGGTCCGTGAATACCCGGATGTCTTTCCGGATGATATTCCGGGCATGCCACCTGAAAGAGATGTCGAGTTCAAGATTGAACTCGTACCTGGGACGACACCAATCTCACGGAGACCATATAAGATGGCTCCAAATGAGCTGGCTGAACTAAAGGAGCAGCTCAACGATTTGATGAAGAAGGGTTTCATTCGACCGAGTTCCTCGCCATGGGGATGTTCGGCGCTGTTTGTGAAGAAAAAGGATGAAACCTTGAGGTTGTGTGTGGACTACCGGCCTCTCAACGCCGTCACCATCAAGAATAAATATCCACTGCCCCGCATCGATATTCTCTTCGATCAACTTGTGGGTGCGAGTGTATTTTCCAAGATGGATCTTCGCTCAGGGTATCATCAAATCAAGATCCGGGCGGAAGATATTCCAAAGACGGCCTTCTCGACGAGATATGGGTTGTATGAATACCTCGTCATGTCCTTTGGTCTCACCAACGCCCCGGCACACTTCATGTATCTCATGAACTCAGTGTTCATGCCGGAGTTGGACAAGTTTGTGGTGGTTTTCATAGACGACATCTTAGTTTACTCTAAGACTGAAGAAGAACACGCCAAACACTTGCATATCGTACTTCAACGATTAAGAGACCATAAGCTTTATGCTAAGTTCAGCAAGTGCGAGTTTTGGATCAGCCAAGTGCCATTCCTTGGTCACATTATTTCTGCAGAAGGCATTGCAGTTGATCCAAGCAAAATTGAACAAGTGCTGAAATGGAAGTCCCCCACATCAGTCCATGAAGTCAGGAGTTTCCTCGGGTTAGCAGGATATTATCGGAGATTCATACCAAATTTCTCCAAGCTTGCTAAGCCGATGACTGAACTGTTGAAAAAGGGGATCAAATATGTTTGGAGCTCAGCTTGTGAAGAAGCTTTCCAAGCATTAATGAAGCATCTTACAACAGCCCCGGTGTTAGCTCAACCGGATACAACCAAGCCCTTTGACGTATATTGTGATGCGTCTGACATCGGGCTTGGTTGTGTATTGATGCAAGGAGGAAGAGTGGTCGCCTATGGCTCACGTCAACTTCGTAACCACGAGCAGCACTATCCGACTCATGATCTTGAGCTCGCTGCTGTGGTATTGGCCTTGAAGATGTGGAGGCACTATTTGCTTGGGAACTTAGTGCACCTCTACACCGACCACAAAAGTCTGAAATATATATTCACTCAAAAGGAGTTGAATATGCGGCAACGAAGATGGCTAGAACTGATCAAAGACTATGAGATCGAGATTCACTACCACCCCGGTAAGGCAAACGTGGTTGCCGATGCCTTAAGCCGCAAATCCCATGTCAACAATCTGTCCATCACCCCACTTGAAGAGGGGGAGCCGAGTCTGTACTTGGTTCCATACGGATCATTATATAATCTTGCTCTCATCCCAACCATAAGAGAGGAGATTATGGAAGCTCAGAAGA
This sequence comes from Neostapfia colusana, assembly GCA_030760725.1. NCBI lineage: Eukaryota > Viridiplantae > Streptophyta > Magnoliopsida > Poales > Poaceae > Neostapfia > Neostapfia colusana. The sequence goes on from JASWHV010000002.1 coordinate 16,859,651, forward strand.
AAGACATGGGGATGTCGCACATTCGGAGAAGGATGGAGAATGGCGAAATGAAATGCTTCCGAAGAGATGAACACGACACTCTATGGTTTAAAGACCGTATAGTGGTACCCCGTGACATGCAGCTTCGGAAGAAAATCTTGGACGAGGCTCATTTGTCCAAGTATTCTATTCATCCGGGCAGCAACAAGATGTACCAGGATCTGAAAACCAGGTTTTGGTGGACACGGATGAAGAGAGAGATCGCCAAATACGTATCCGAATGTGATACGTGTCGGCGTGTGAAGGCCGACCATATGCGTAAAGCCGGACAGCTGCAACCATTAAACACTCCGGCGTGGAAGTGGGAGGATATCAGCATGGACTTCATAGTCGGGCTACCTCTCACGTCTCACAAGCATGACTCGATTTGGGTGATAGTCGATCGACTAACCAAGTCGGCTCATTTTATCCCCGTACGTACAAAGTACGTGGCCAAGCAATATGCGGAGCTTTATATTGCAAGAATCTTATGCTTGCACGGTGTTCCCCGCTCCATTATTTCAGATCGCGGTGCGCTGTTTGTCTCTCGGTTTTGGGAACAGCTGCACGCATCATTGGGGACCAAACTGATCCGAAGCTCCGCGTATCACCCGCAGACAGATGGTCAAACTGAACGGGTGAATCAAGTACTTGAAGACATGCTACGCGCGTGTGCCATCCACCACGGCAAGAATTGGGACGATCATTTGCCGTTGGCGGAGTTTTCTTACAACAATGGCTATCAAGCTAGCATCAAGATGGCGCCGTATGAAGCTCTCTACGGCCGGAAATGCCGCACACCTCTCAACTGGTGCGAGTCCGGCGAGCGAGTCATCTACGGCATTGAACTTGTGAATGAAGCTGAAGAACGAGTGCGAGTAATACAAGCCAATCTCAAGGCTGCTCAATCTCGTCAGAAGAGCTATGCGGATAAGAGACGCCGCCCTCTCCACTTCGACATCAGGGACCATGTTTATGTCCGTGTGTCTCCGATGAAGGGAGTTCATCGTTTCGGAGTGAAGGGTAAACTTGCGCCGCGGTTCATTGGTCCGTTCGCCGTCATTGAAAGATGCGGACCCGTAGCCTATCGCCTGGAGTTACCAGCGTCTCTCGCAGGCATTCACAATGTCTTCCACATCTCTCAGCTGCGGAAGTGCCTCAAACCCTCATCTGAAATCCGCACGGAAGACATAGAAGTTCTTCACCCGGACCTCACGTACACGGAGTATCCAATCCGGATCATCGATGAAAAGACTCGTGCCACAAGAAACCGGACCTTAGTGTTCTACAAGGTCTTGTGGAGTAACCATACCGCTGATGAGGCGACATGGGAAAGCGAGGATTATCTACAAACGTATTATCCGGACTTGCTATCATCCTATACCCGGTAAAGTTTTTTTTCCCACTTTGCTTTTCCTTTGGAATCTCGGGACGAGATTCTTTTTAAGGGGGGAGGGATGTAAAATCCCCAAAAGTGGTAGCAAGAAAATTCAGCTCATATACACTTATGAAAAATGAGGGGAACAAAAACTTTGAATTATAATGGTATAAGTTCAAAGTGAGGGGTTTAGACTTCCCAAAACTTCCAAACATGGGAGTCTAAGTTCATAACATGGATCTTCATAGTCCAAATATTCAACCTTCCAAATTTCAGCTCATTTGGAGGAGTTTTCATATTTGTTTGGGATTAAAAGGAAAGCCCTCTAATCTGAATTTCGAATTCAGTTTCAAATCCCAATTGCCTCAATTTGTCAATTTGGGTCCACAATGGTGTTATCCATATTTAAACTAGCAGCCATGCCAGAAATGAGAAATTTTGGAGTAGGTTTGCTGTTCCAACTTAGGGTGACATCAAAAACCCTTCAAAAATTCAAATATGAAATTTCAAACTTGGACCAAACTTAATCAAATATAGCATGGGAGTCAAATTCGGATTCCTCATATTTAATTTGGCTTCCCTGTAAATATCTAAAATTTTTGGACAAAAGTGGGTGGCAGAAATAAAAGATCAGAAATATCAAAGGGGAGGAGAGGGGATGACATGTGGGGCCAGCTGATCAGTGTGCACCGAGCCGACGTCGGTTCTCCCGGTTTCCTCCGCAGCCGCCACGGCGAAGCAGCGCGCCACGGCGACGCCTTGGCTTGGCACCGAAGGCACCGAACCGTTGGCGCGGTCGCAGTAAGCCGAGGGACCCGGCTGCTCGGGTGTATCCGCTCCCTCAGAGAAGAAAACACGCACGCTTCCTCTGTTTCTCTCCGGAACGCAAGCTCGCCCTTTTCCTCTGCTCTCGCTGCGCTAGCCCAGGCCTTCTTCGGTCAGACGAGGTCGCCGGCGGTGCGGGGTGCCGCTGTCCAAGCTAGGGGCAACCACGTTTCCCCTCCAGCTGCGATCGCGGCCAAGTTGCTCCGAGCTACCGAAAGCACTGCCGCCCGTCTACCCCAGAATTCGCCGCCAAGGTAAAACCACAGCTTAATTACTTTGGCTTGATGCTGCTACACGACCTAGCGCAGCCCCTCGACGAAGAATCATCGAAAACCGTAGAGAAATGAAGCTGTAAGCTAAGTTTTTCCGGCCGCCGACGCACAACCCTAGCTGCACCGGCAAACTACACCTTGCACGAGTTTTCACCCCTCTTTGTTGGCAAAAACGTGCTCCTCACATCACCCTGGTGCTTGCGGCGCTCTCCCCAACCGGAATAACCGCCTACCATGCGAGAACGACGGCGTCGGGGTAGAGTTTGCCGCTGTCAACGTCGGGGAGGTATTCCCGGCCATCTAGAGCCTCCGCTGACCTTACCAGCATGTTCCTCGTCGGGTTTTGGGCACAGGCGGCGGGATTTGGGCCGTCTAGGGCACTGGGTAATCATTCCGGCGAGGTGCCGCCGCCGTTCCGGCGAGGAGACCGGCCGGGCGCGAGGTAGACGAAGGTGGGGGCCTGCCCCACCTGTCAGTGGCCCTGTTTGAGCGCCGGATCGAATTGTGGCTCGGATCAGATGTGGCTACGTGGGTTAACTCCGTAGCCCCCGGTGTTGCCGAAATCTCACTGGTCCGATTTAAAACAGTGGGCCCAGCCCAAATTATTTGAAGTTTCTATTAAAGAAATAATTTCAGGAATTAGCAGATCTTTGCAAGGCCGTTACTTTGTGTAGAAAACTCCAAAAAGAGTGAGACCAATTTTGTTGGGTTCCTCATGAGGAGTACTTCACAGAGAAACCAAATTTTGACTATGAAAATACCCAGGAATTTCTGTAGAATTGTTTTTAGTAAACCCTTTAGGGATTTATTACAGGAGCAATTCTTTATGAAATATTCCCAAATTTGGGTAGCAAATCCTCTTCATAGATACTGATTTCCAGTAAAAATTTGGGCTTCATTGGAGGTCATTTGCTAGGTCAGATTACCTTCTCAAGTTCAGCCTTTATTTGAAAATTCAAATTTAAACAGAAGCTTTTTCAGAACTCCTGTCTAAGTTCGAAAATTCATATCTCTCTGATGGTAGCTCCAAAAATGGTGGAACAAATTTTGTTGGAACCATGGAGACTTACCCTAATCAGATCTTCCACCATTAGCTATGTCAAAGCTCCTGATTTGGGCTTAAAATTTAGAGAAGCATTGTACTTGTAGGAATTTTAAATACTACATTGTGCAATGACATATCTCCAAATTTGGCTCAAATCATCCTTAGAGAGTCTAGTATCCACTGTAAAAATCCCAAAGCCAATTAAGGATTTTAAATAGCAGTAGCTATGAGTAGAAGTCTAATTCTTATAAATCCTTAATACTTATACATATATTTTATTACATTTCATAATAGTGACCGAAGTTGAGGATACGCCGGAGCCGTTGGACGTCCTCCCACCAGAAGCTGACTTTCCCTTTAACTCGCAACAAGGCAAGCCCCGGTTTGCACTTAAGTACCTTTTATAAAGTTTTTATTTGTATCATTTATGTCTAGGGTGAATGTTTGCATTAGAGTTAGGGTGATTGAAACCCCACTTGCATAGGCTCTTTAAATCCTATAAAGGGTTGGGTAGTTTACAAACCGACGAGTAGAGATTGCCATGCTAATGTATAGGAACTCGGTAGAAGTCGAGTGGTTGGAAGCTACTCGCGAGATAGTACTTATCACACGGGAAGAAAAGAGGTAGATAATGGCTTGCGTTATGAAAATGAGACCCAGCAGGGGGGATAGGAAGCAGTGAGCAGAGGTCTCACGTGCGTAGCCCTGTTGGTGTCGGTTGAGGACCGTCCGTGTGCGGCCCTGCTGGACAAGTATCGAACAGTACCGGATGCATACTGGCATATGGGAACCAGGAAACCGATGTAATTGGTTAACCTGGGTGTCGAGGCTTACCCAACCGTAAATAGGAGTGGGTTGAGGGTAGCAAGGTGTAAATCTGCCGGTGGGCACAGTCACGCTCCACGCGGGGACCTCCTACCCGTTACGGATGGACCGGTTCGGCATTTGGGCTGCCTTTGAAAGGTTGTTGCATACAACAGAGTAGGAAGGGGTGTGGAATCACGCTTCTGAAAGTGGGTGTATGCAACGTGTTATCCGGGTGTGTCTTGATTGCAATCACCGTCCCTCGCGGTTATTTGAGTACCTGCTTGTTCACTGCGCTGTGACGTAGTAAGAAGTGAAATAAGCCAACTGAAAATGTTGTATTGATCTTAATGTCTTGAATACCTTGATTGTTGTAGATATAGAGCTAATTAAGTTTATATTCCACTTTGGGCATCTCCACATCGGGGGAAAGCGTTTCTTGTTTGATTGTGGACTTCCGATGTGAGAGCTGTCTAAGGCACATGAATCTGCTGCTATAAAACTGAAAGTAAGGATCAACTTATAGGCGTGTCTTTCTTGCAAAAACCTTTCCTACCTTATACATCCTTGCACGTAGAGTTCCATGCCTAGGGTTGACGGTTAAGACTTGCTGAGCCTTCGTGCTCACGGTTGCAATATTTGAGCTGTGTGCAGGTGAGAGGTATGAGGAAGGTTCCGAGGACGAGGCGATGCCCCCGTTGGGGTACACGGCCGAGCTGGAGCCATGCACGCCGCCGTGATTCTCCGGTTCCATGCTGCTAGTGTGTAGCGTCCCCGGGCTGGACGGCTGCACTTTTGCATAGCTAGGATGAGAGGCCTTATATGTATATTACTTCCGCTGTATGAATAGGTTTTGTAAAAAGACTTCCGCTGTTTTATATCAAATAAAAGTTTGTATGTTATCCTTTATTCTTTTCGTGTGTGCTGTTGGGTGCCGCATCGCACGGCACCACCCCATGCGATCCTGGAGTGGGTGAACCACGGGGTGGTCCCCACAGCATGCTAGTCGTAGTGGATGATGACGGCGGGGGCGGCATGGGATGTCTTGTCGCTGTGTTTATTGGCTGGCAGCCTCTGACACTGCGCGCCAGTCTGTGATGCGACTGGGCGCAACGGCACCTAACAGAGGCGTGCTCCGCGTCTCCGCGTCTTGGGAAGGCGCGGGCCTTGAATACCTTGTACGGGCAAGGTATGGGGCGTCTTTACGCCCGATGCCTATCGCTCGGGGGCAGGCAGCGCCGTTCTGCTGGCCACGTGGCGGGCCCGGAGCCCTCCTCAGAAGAGAGGGGGGTCCGGCCCCGCAGGACACGTGGAGCCTTCGGACCTCTCCCCGCGGAGGGGAGGTTCGGCTTCTGTTGGCCACGCGGCAAGCCCGGAGCTCCTCTCTGAGGAGAGGGAGGTCCGGCCTCTCCGGACACGCGGCACCTTCGGACCTCTCTCCCGCGGAGGGGGAGGTCCGGCTTCTGTATGCCACGTGGTGGGCCCGGAGCTCTCCTCTGAGGAGAGGGAGGTCCAGCCCCGCTGGACGCGTGGCGCCTTCGGAGCTCTCCCTGCGGAGAAGGGCGAGATCCTTAGGCATTTTCCACTGTGCGCGGGGGTACCCCATATCGAGGGTACCAACAGTGGCCCCCGGGCCCATCTCGGGGGAGATAGCGAGCCCGAGGTGGGACCTTTGTCTCTTCTGATCCGCGCACTTTCTTGTCTTGAGTACTCCCTGTGCTGGCAGGGTCTTGACGGCTTCGATGTTCAGCCTCTTAGGAGAGGGTGAAGCCTGGCATCGAAGCTCGGCCCGGCTGTGGGGGCGGAGGTCCGGAAGTCATCGGAGCTCGGTCCAGCGAAGGGCGTGAGGTCCGGCATCAGCGCTCGCCTCTGAAAGGAGGGCGAGGGCTGGCCTCGGAGCTCGGTCTGGCTGTGGAGGCGGAGTCCGGAAGTCATCGAAGCTCAGGCCAGCGAAGGGCGTGAGGTCCGGCGTCAGCGCTCGCCTCTCAAAGGAGGGCGAGGGCTGGCCTCGGAGCTCGGCCCAGCTATGGGGGCGGAGTCCGGAAGTCATCGGAGCTCAGGCTAGCGAAGGGCGTGAGGTCCGGCATCAGCGCTCGCCTCTGAAAGGAGGGCGAGGGCTGGCCTCGGAGCTCGGCCCAGCTGTGGGGGCGAAGGTCCGGAACTGCTCAGTGGTCCCCCCTTTCCTATCCCTTAGTCTCATTTGGCTTACTGTCCCAGGCCGGAATACGGGGCTTGGGCAATCCAGTGCACTTGGTCCCGGAGGTCTGGCCCCAGCCCCAGTCAGGGTGTAACCGCCCGGCCCCCTGGTACTCAGACCGTAGCGCCGGGAGGCAGAGTGCGCATGCTTTGGGTGCAAGACCGGGCAAAGCAAGGCTCCTGACCCCCCGTTCCAGCGTAGGTCTTTTCTCGGAGGAGACCAACTGGCGGTGCAGTACCCTTATAGGGGGAGATCCAAAAGGCCACCAGGCCTCTGGCAGGTACCCCAAGCACTACCGCCTTCGGCAGGACGGCAAATATCGACTATGCATGAGAGCCGGAAAGAGGAGTCGAGTGTACAATGGACGCACACTGTCTAGAGCGTGGGGAGGTGTTCATATAAATTAATGCGTAATTTAAATAAACACCTAAGTAAGCATGGTGAACTTACTGGGTAGCGTCGGAGCGCCTGTCTTCACGCAGAGCGGGTCATGCGTGGCTTCGTCGTACGCCGGACACGGGGGGACCCCCATGGCTATATTAGGGGAAGCATGGCTTCGGCCCCGCATACCATGTGGAAGGGTAGTTCCCGTGACCCGGCCCTGGGAAGTCCGGCTGGCCCTCGACATGGAGGAGCCGGTATCCCCCGACGGCTCTGGGTGCGCGTCTGCACCGGTTGTGTGGGTCTACTTGGCGTGGACCTGGCACGCATTGCATCCCTAACCGGTTTGACGGCGTCCAGGTGGCTCTCGGTCAGTAGGAGCCATGCCGGGTGGCTTAACCGACCAGCGTGCGGGACGATGAGCGTTCCCAGCACTCGCCTCCTTGGACTACTGCGAGCTAATCGCAGCCTTCCTCCTGGGTTATGCACCGCAATAGGATGTCGTGGCGCCACGCCAGTAAAGATACCAGCGCGTAGCACTTAGCCATCCGCACCACCCGTTCAGCGGATGCACGTTCATCAGGAAGGATGTCCTTCAAGGAGTCCCGGACCTCCGTGGTCCATGCATCGGGACTACTTGAGCTTCTGGATCTTGAGCGCTCGGTTGCACGGAGTCCCCAGTGACTCTTCCGATCCTTTGGCGGCATCCAGGGCCGTTGGGACTGCCTAGCTTCGAGGCACTGGTTCAGCCCCCTTCGCCCGGCTCGGCGGGCTAGGCTGTGGACCGCAGCAACGTCCTCTCGAAGACTCCTTCATGCGCAGGGGCTCCGATGGAGGCTTTCGTTGAGAGGTCGTCAGCTGCGGCCGTGCAAGCGTGCGGTACATGGCGCAGGTCCAAGGCGAGGAATCCTTTCTCCAACATCCGCACGTGAAGCAGATAAGCAGCTAGTTGTGGGTCATTGCAGGGGCATTCACCCTTAACTTGCTTGATAACTAGCTGGGAGTCGCGCTGCGCCAACAACTGGCGAGCGCCCAGAGACAGGACTGTCTTTTAGGCCAAAGATGAGTGCTTCATACTCTGCCAAGTTGTTGGTTGACTTGGAATTGAGACGCACCATGTACCCAGACTGCTCCCCCGATGGCATGAGAAGCAGTACGCCGGCACCGGCCCCCTGCTTCCGCGAGGAGCCGTCGAAGAAGAGCGTCCAGCGAGGCCCGGTGAAGACCGGAGCTCAGTACTTTGGTTCACCGTCTTCGCGGCCCCCTGGGTCAGCCTTCGTTGGCGTCCACTCAGCCACGAAGTCAGCCAGTGCTTGGCTCTTGGCTGTCTGACGTGGTCGGGAGCTCAGCTTGAACTCCGCCGTCTTCGGGCTGTCTTCCGGCTTCGGAAGCTGGCAGTGAGTGCCAGCTCCGCCCTCCGGCTGCTCTGTCGCACTTGTCCGCCAGGTTGAAGGGCTCGGAGGCATCGCAGACCTCTCTGGTTGCAAGCCTCCCAAGCATCTTCTTGTCCTGGACACTGTCGAAGTGCCGCCACCACAGAAGCACTTTGAATATGCGGAATGGTGTTGCGTACCTGGGAGAACCGCTGGATGAAGGAGCGCAGCAACTCCCCAGGTTGTTGCTTGATGGCTTGGAGGTCAAGCTCCGTGCCGGGACGGGTGTAGGAGCTGCCGAAGTTGGTGATGAACTGCCGGCAGAGCTCTCCCCAGGAAGTTATGGAACCCTGAGGGAGGTTCATTAGCCAAGACCGGGCTGGGCCGGTCAAGGCGACGGGGAAGTAGCTTGGCCATGACGGCCTCATCCCCTCCTGCGGCAAGTACGGCGATGGAGTAGATCTGGAGGAACCCCGCCGGGTTGACGCTGCCGTCGTACTTCTCGGGCAGGTGCGGTCGAAACTTGCGCGGCCACCTCGTGAAGCGGAGGTGGGGCTCCAGGGCCGTACATCCTGCCCCTGTTGCTGCAGGTGTTGGTGCCGCGAACGCTTGGTTCGCCGCTGGCACAGTGTACTCCGGTATGGGCAAGGCTGCGCCATAGACCGGGGGCGCCGTTTGCAGGACATATGGCTGTGGCATATGCTGCGTGGCGTATGTCTGGGGCAGAGTTCGCGTGGCGAAAGTCTGCGCCTCAGGCAGGGTTGAGGCAGTCGTCATGCTGACGCCGGCCTCTTGGCTGTGACGCCTTTCTCGTCGCCGCTCGAGGAACATTCGAGCGTCTTGGCCCAGGTGGCATCGTTCCAGCTCAGTCCTCAGGTCCGTCGACGAAAGCCCGGTGGAGCTGAAATCCGCCGTTTGTCCGTCAACCGTTGGCGTGCGCGTCAGCGACACAGCCGGTTGGCCGGAGCGTCGTCCCCGCCGAAGTCAAGGGTTTGCGGCGGCGAGGACAAGACGGTCTACCTCGCGAATCCACTGCTGCGTCGCTGCCTGAGGCGCGTCCCCAGCAGGCGGATTGTGCAGTAGCGCTCTTGTTGCGGCTAGCGCACCCCCGCCGGGTACGCCCAGCGCTACTGAAGACCTGACGCTGGTTGGAGCCTGCATTGTCGGGGTCGGCGCTGCCAGAGCCGGTTGCTGGCTCCCAGTGCAGGTACTGGTGCCGCGAACGCTTGGTTGCGCCTGGCACAGTGTACCCCGGTATGGGCAAGGTTGCGCCATAGGCCGGGGACGCCGCTTGCAGAGCACATGGTTGTGGCTTATGCTGTGCGGCGTACGCCTAGGGCAGAGCTCGCGTAGCGAAGGTCTGCCCTCCAGGCTGGGTCGAGGCCGACGTCATGTTGTCGCCAGCCTCTTGAGTGCGATGCCTTTCTCGACGTCGCTCGAGGAACACTCGGGCATCTTGGCCCAAGTGGCACCGTTCCAGCTCTGTCCTCAGGTCCGTCGACGGAAGTTTGGTGGAGCTGGAACCCGCCGTCTACCCGTCAACCGTTGGCGTGCGCGTCAGCGACACAGCCGGTTGGCCGGAGCGTCGTCCCCGCCGAAGTCAATGGTTTGCGGCGGCGACGATAAGACGGTCTACCTCGCGAGTCCACTGCTGGGTCGCTGCCTGAGGCGCGTCACCAGCAGGCGGATTGTGCAGTAGCGCCCTTGCTGCTGCTAGCGCACCCCCACCGGGTACGTCCGGCGCTACTGAAGGCCTGACGCTGGTTGGAGCCTGCATTGCCGGGGTCGGCGCTGCCAGAGCCGGTTGCTGGCTCCCAGCTTGCCCTGACACACTCCGTCCTGGGTGTGTCATCATGTACTCTCCCCTGGTCACGGTTTGCCACGGACGCAGGGGGGAGAGTTTGCCGCTGAAGGAAGCTTGGTCATCTTCGTCGGCGGGAACTCGTCGCGCAAGGGGAAAAGCCCCCCTTCCTGGCGCGCCAAATGTCGAAGTGTTCGGTCGACACTTCCCCCGGGTCTGCACTGGGCAGCCCGCGGAGGTTCTTTTTTCGGTGGGGCTAGTCCCTTGCGGAGAGCTTGCACGGATGGACGAGTTAGTAAGAGCTTGACGCGGTGAGTTTTACGTGGTTCAGGCCGCCGGAGCGTAAAACCCTACGTCCACGGCGAGCTATGGAGCTCGCTGTATTGCTTGCTGCTCAGGGCCGGAGTCCTGAGCTTGGGGGTGAGTTACAGCTTGGGAGTGTATGGCTAGCGTATGAGTTGCAGAGTACGAACCCAGGGGTGCGGATGGCTAGAGTCCGACCCCCTGCTAACGTCGCCTACCCGAGCCTTTTATAGTCCAAGACTCGGGTGGCTTACAAGGGGGGCCGGGACCCGACAGGTGGTCCCGGGGAGATTGACTGATATCTACCGAATCCGCAGTCATGCCGGTAGTTGTCTCTGCCGAAGGCTTCTGAGTCTTCGTCTTGTAGCTCTGCCCATGCCGCATGCTAGTCGTAGTGGATGATGACGGCGAGGGCGGCATGGGATGTCTTGTCGCTGTGTTTATTGGCTGGCAGCCTCTGACACTGCGCGCCAGTCTGTGATGCGACTGGGCGCAACGACACCTGACAGAGGCGTGCTCCGCGTCTTGGGAAGGCGCGGGCCTTGAATACCTTGTACGGGCAAGGTATGGGGCGTCTTTACTCCCGCTGCCTATCGCTCGGGGGGCAGGCAGCGCCGTTCTGCTGGCCACGTGGCGGGCCCGGAGCCCTCCTCAGAAGAGAGGGGGGTCCGGCCCCGCAGGACACGTGGAGCCTTCGGACCTCTCCCCGCGGAGGGGAGGTTCGGCTTCTGTTGGCCACGCGGCGAGCCCGGAGCTCCTCTCTGAGGAGAGGGAGGTCCGGCCTCTCCGGACACGCGGCACCTTCGGACCTCTCTCCCGGGGAGGGGGAGGTCCGGCTTCTGTATGCCACGTGGTGGGCCCGGAGCTCTCCTCTGAGGAGAGGGAGGTCCAGCCCCGCTGGACGCGTGGCGCCTTCGGAGCTCTCCCTACGGAAAAGGGCGAGATCCTTAGGCATTTTCCCCTGTGCGCGGGGGTACCCCATATCGAGGGTACCGACACTCCCCTCGACGCGTCAGCTGGTTCCCCGGAGACTCCACCACTTGAGGAAGGAGGACGCGACGTCCGGGAACCTTCGGCCTGTTGTCGCTTAAGAGGAGTCCCGTCAGAATGATCAGCCCGGGACCTCTTTGTGTCGCCACCGGATGGAGTGCCATCTCCAGAAGCAGGAAGTGCAGGCACCCTGGATCCCCGACTTGGCACAGATGCCGCCACCGGAGGAGATCGAGCGCGTTTCTTCTCTGGAGGCGGGTTGGAAGCCATGGCGAGGGAGGGCTCAAGGACTGGAAGACAGAGGCGCAAGAGTCCAAGGAAAAGCGCTGGGAAGTACGAAGGGAAGCCGCAATGCGAGTAAGATCCCCTCTTCAAACTTCCCAGGTGCGATTCCAAGCGATTCAAAACTCTTCGAATACACCCCATGGGCAACTGCTTCGGCTCCAAGACTAAGCGCCGATGACAGGTGGACCCAAGCCGTCCAGCTGAAGCAGTGGGTCAAGGAGTCAGTCTCCCAAGAAGACGAGCCGGCATTGGCGCTTTGGCGGTTCCCGAAGAAAGCACCGCAACATGCAGAAGTGGCAGCCTTGGGAACCGCCGCAGTAAAAGCAACCATCAAGTGGGCGCACGCTCCCACGATCCCGCGACTGTTCGTGCTCCGGCGGCGGTCAATGTGGGACTTGGAGGAAGTGCGCGGAACAGAAGAGACGGAGGCCCCACCTCGGGCTCGCTATCTCCCCCGAGATGGGCCCGGGGGCCACTGTCGGTACCCGCGATATGGGGTACCCCCGCGCACAGGGGAAAATGCCTAAGGATCTCGCCCTTCTCCGCAGGGAGAGCTCCGAAGGCGCCACGTGTCCAGCGGGGCCGGACCTCCCTCTCCTCAGAGGAGAGCTCCGGGCCCGCCACGTGGCCAGCGGCAGCCGGACCTCCCTCCTCCATGGGGAGAGCTCCGCAGGCGCCACGTGTCCCACGGGACCGGACCTCCCCCTCCACAGAGGAGAGCTCCGGGCCCGCCACGTGGCATACAAAAGCCGGACCTCCCCCCCTCTGTGGGGAGACGTCCGAAGGCTCCAAGTGTCCCGCGGGGCCGGACCTCCCTCTCCTCAGAGGAGAGCTCCGGGCCCGCCACGTGTCCAGCAGGACAAGCGCTGCGTGCCCCCGCGCGGTAGGCAGCAGGCGTAAAGACGCACCATACCTTGCCCGTACAAGGTATTCAAGGCCCGCGCCTTCCCAAGACGCGGAGACGCGGAGCACGCCTCTGTCAGGTGCCGTTGCGCCCAGTCACATCGCAGACTGGCGCGCAGTGTCAGAACCTGCCAGCCAATAAACACAGCGACAAGACATCCCCTGCCGTCCCCGCCATCATCAACCACTACGACTAGCTTGCGGCATGGGCAGGGCGGCAGAATGAAGGCTCCGAAGCCTTCGCCAGAGACAACTACCAACATAACTGCGGATACGATAGTCGGCAGGAATCTCCCCGGGACCACCTGTCGGGTCCCGGGCCCCCCCTTGTAAGCCACACGAGCCTTGGACTATAAAAGGCTCGGGTAGACAACGTTAACGAGGGTTCGCACTCTAGCAACTCACACTCTAGGCATAACTCACCCTCAAGCTCAGGACTCCGGTCCTAAGCAACGAGCAATACAGCGAGCTCCTCTGCTCACCGTGGACGTAGGGTTTTACGCTCCGGCGGCCCGAACCACGTAAAACTCGTCGTGTCAAGCTTCTCCCTCACTCGTCCCTTACGCTTAAGCTCTCCGCAAGCGACTAGCCCCTCCGAAAAAGAACCTCCGCGGGCTGCCCAGAGCAGGTCCGGGGGAAGTGCCGACCACACACTTCGACAACGTCCTATTGCGGTGCATAACCCAGGGGGAAGGCTGCGACTTGCTCGCTGAGATCCATGGAGGCGAATGTGGGAGTCACTCTTCCTCACGCACGCTCGTCGATAAAGCCTTCCGGCATGGCTTCTACTGGCCGACAGCACTCCAGGATGCCGTCAAGCTGGTCGAGAGCTGCAAGGCGTGCCAGTTCCACGCCAAGCAGATCCACACACCGACTCAGACGGTTCAGATGATCCCGCCCTCGTGGCCGTTCGCCGTATGGGGGTTGGACATCCTGGGACCATTCCCCAAAGCCGTCGGGGGATTCTGGTACCTCTACGTCACCATCGACAAGTTCACCAAGTGGCCAGAAGCCACACCCGTCGTCACCATCAACAAGCAATCCGCAGTAAAGATCATCAAGTCGATCGTCTGCCGGTTCGGGGTCCCGAACAGAATCATCACTAACAACGGGACCCAATTCACCAGCGCAGCGTTCCAAGAATACTGCGAAGACCTCGGCATCCAGGTGTGCTATGCCTCCGTTGCTCACCCAAAGAGCAATGGGCAAGTTGAGAGGGCCAACGCCGAGATTCTTTGGGGCCTCAAGACTCGCACCTATGCCGGCTTGAAGAAACATAACGCCAAGTGGGTGGACGAGCTTCCGAGCACACTATGGGCTAACCGGGCATCCCAGAGCCGGGCCACCGGAGAGACACCCTTCTTCATGGTGTATGGGGCCGAGGCTGTGCTTCCCCCAGAGATCACCATGAAGTCTCACCGTGTCCGAGCTTACGAAGAAGCCGCGCAGGACAACCTCCGGCGTGGAGACATCGACCTCGTCGACGAGGTCCGATTGCATGCAGCACTCTGTAACGCACGGTATAGACAAGCGCTCCGCCGCTACCACCAGAGGTCTGTGCGTGTCCGGGAGCTGCAGGAAGGCGACCTGGTGCTGCGGCGCATACTTTCTCGCGAAGGGACCCACAAACTCTCCCCTAGTTGGGAAGGTCCCTTCCGAGTCACAAAAGTGTGCCGTCCCGGGTGCGTACGCTTTTCCACCAAGGACGGGGACCTGCTCCCGCACCCTTGGAACATAGAGCATCTCTGTAAGTTCTATCCCTAGGGCAATAGTAGGACAGCCTCTTCCTTTTGTAATAGATTCCATAGAGCCCAAGAACAGCGCTCGGAGCCGCTAAGTCTCAGGGGACGGTCCAGGACTACGTTCAGCTTCGCCTGGTTCCGACCCCAAGCGCGTAGAGTCTTGCTTCCCTTTTTAATGGGACGGGTCGTGGCCTCCATGTTTAGCCTGCCTTACTCCTATGGAAATTTATGTGAAAAGAAACCTGTCCTACTTTGCTTTTCCCTTGTGCTCATTTAAATTACGTATTAATTTTTCTGACCGCACTTCCTGTATATGCTCACCATGCACTCAGCTTCCTTTTCCCATTCTCACCTCTAGTCGGCATTTGCTATCCTACCGAAGACGGTCGTGTTTGAGGTACCTGCCGATGGCCAGGGGGCCTCGAGCCCCCGACACTTCGCGCACTGAAGTTCCCAAGCCCCGCACACCGGATCAGGATCGTAAGCCAAATAAGACTATGAGATAGGGAATGGGGAGCCCCAAGGAGAATTACGTTTCTCTTACTTGTGTGCAGGACCTCCTGGCCTTAGCTCTCCGCAGGAGTATGGTAGGAGCGCCCAAACAATTGGCCACACCTACCAGGGGGCCACTACGGGACCGCGCAAGACCGGAGCTCCAACGCAAGACCGAAGGATCCGGACCTCGCCCCCTCCGCAGGGGCGGGCTCCGGAGGCCCCACGTGTCCGGCGGGGCCGGAGCCTCCTCTCCTCAGAAGGTGGCTCCGGGGCCGCCACGTGGCCGGCAGAGCCGGGCCTCGCCCCCTCCGCAGGGGTGAGCTCCGAAGGGCCCACGTGTCCCGCGGGGTCGGACCTCCATCTTCTCAGAGGAGAGCTCCAGGCCCGCCACGTGGCCGGCAGATATGGACCTCCCCGTTCTCATGGGGCGAGCCCCGAAGATCCCTTGGGCCCTTAATACAATAAGGACCCGAGGAAGGTGTCTGTACAAGACTTCAAGGTTGGTGAAAACCTCTGAGTACCTTGCGGAGCTAAGGACTCGGCCAGGCCAAGCCAAGAAGAAGATAAAAATATACAGACACGGAAAATAACAATAGTCTATTCATTCAAAGCTCCATGAGCTGGACTACAGACTCAACACAAGTAAAAAAAAGGAGAGAAGAGATAAAGGGCCTTTTGGCCGCAGGGGCGGCTGCCTAAGAGTCCCCGGACTCCCGCTGGAACCTAGAGGCCACGAGGGCAGTCATGTCCCCGACCTCCGCCCTAGCAGCTTCCTCCCGCTCGACGGCGGGGCCTAGTCGCACTGGCTCCAAAGAGAAGGAAGGGTCTTGGCTCTGGAAGCACGTCAGCACATGTGTGGCGACCTCCTTCGCCAGGTCTCGTCCCTCCACCTCAAGCTTGTCGGCGATCACCGCTTCGAGCCTGCCCAGCTTGGCACCGATGGACTCAAGCGCCGGGATTGCCCCATACACCTCCTGCGCTGGAGCCTCCGTCCGCACCGGGCTGAAACCGAGGGGAACCAAGGCGGACCCCGCCTCGGTAACAAAGCTCCAGACCGCCCGGGCCTCGACAGACCGCGAAGCCTGGAGCTTCTCCACCTCTTGGCGGGCCGCCAGCTCGCGATCCAGCGCCGCCTGGCGCTCCTGGGAGGATCGCTCCTCCCTCGCGGCAGCAGCCAACTCGCGGGGCTCCAGCTCCTCGGCCCGAGCCCTCAGCTCGCCCTCTCTGACCTCCAGTCGTGCGGCGACCTTCTCCTCCTCGGCCGCCACGGCACGCTCCCGATCTGCGACGACGCACTCTCGGCGAGCTACCTACAACCGCAACTCCTCCACGACAGTGGAGCGCGCTTCGGCCTTGGCCTGAGCTTCACGGAAAGTAGCGCGGAGCCACCGGGTCTCTGAGCCCAGGCGGTCGACTGCCCTCTTCTGAGCGTCGAGCAGAGCCCCCATGGCGTCAAGCCTCGACTGCCTCGAGTCGAGCTCTGCCTTAGCCTCCTGGGTCCGCTGCTGCAGAAGATGCTCCTAGCTAAGGAGGCGCTCCCTCTCTCCAACTAGCACCTCCCGCTCCCGCTCAAAGGCGGCCTGGACCTGTCGGACGCCAGCCTGAGCACGCCCCAAGGCATCCCATATGGGCAGCGGGGCGGCGGGGGCGGGAGTCGCGCCCCTGACCTCCCCCGTCGCGTCCACGGCCGGTGAAGGTGCTGGTACCTCGGCAGCTGAGGCAAGACGCTGACCCAGGGGAGCCAGGGGGCCAGCAGCTGCGCCCACAGCAGCCCCTCCAGCCTCAGCACGGCTGGCGAAGGAGGACGAGCAGGTGCTGCCACCGCCACCGCAGGGGGCGACCCCGCCGGCACAGAAGAAGCCCCCGCCGACTTGGGGGCCGTCGGAACCACCGCAGTTCCCGGATGCTGCGGCACAGAGCCTCCGCTGACTGGAGATGGTCGAGGAATAGGCTCGCCCCCGGCAGCCGATGAGTCCCTGCAGACAAAGGAAGCTCTCAGGCTAAGAGAGGAGAAAGGAACGCTACTTCTACAAGCCAGAGAGAGCAACACTTACTGGGCGGCGTGAGCGCTCCAACGGGCTTGGAGCCCCGGCCTCTAGGCCGGGGCAGAACCGCCAGGACCTACAGCCGGAACGCTCGCTGGTTGTGACGTTTGGGCCCCAGCACGCTCCCGGGCGACGCCCCACCGACGTCCTTCCTAGAAGCCCCCCCCCCCCCCCCCCCCGCCTGAGGAAGGGTGGCGGGACGCCTGGGGCTCCTCGGACCGCCGCTGTCCGAGAAGAGACCCGCCGGAGTGGGAGACCCAGGGTCTCTTTGGGTCGCCACTCGATGAACCAGCGCCTCCGGGAGATGGGCGCAAGGGTACCCCGGCCCCCTGGCTCGGCGCAAGCGACGCCGTCGGAGGAGACCGGGCACGTTTCTTCTCTGGCTGCCCGGGGGCCGGCTCCTTTCCCTTCCCCTTGTCGGCGGTCTGAGCCCCGCCGGCCCTCGGTGCGGGTTGGACAGTGACAGACGCCTCGCGCTCCGTCCCGGAGCGCTCGATCCCGGGAATCGAGATCCCCCGGAGGGCATCCCCAACCTGACGAACGGCGATCCCAATGTCGTCCAGATTCGGCATCTTCCGCAGCAGCTCCGCCCTCCTCTGCGGCTCCAAGAAGAGGGGAGTGCCAGAGGCCGGGAAGGCGAGGTCGCCGCCGGTGACGTAGTCGCTGCTCACCTTGGCCACCATCTCGTACAGCTCTTCATCAGAAGGATCGGAGCCGAGACCCCTCTCCAACCTGGTGTAGTCGAGCTCGCCGGTGTAGTACCACGCCGGGCGGTTGCGTTGCTGCAAGGGCGCAATACAGCGCGACAAGAAATCCACCAGCACCATCAGGGACGTCAGCCCCTCGTTGGCCAGGAACCGGATCCGCTCCAAGACCGGTGCGTACTCCTGCTCCAGCTTCGGGATCTCCTCCCAAAAGAGACGCTCGGTGGTTGGGCCGGCAGTTGGGAGCTGCAGGCGATCGTGCTCGTCGGTCTGCACGATCACCCAGTTCTCCCTCCAGTTCTCCCACCTCGACGCACAGAAAGGTAGAAGATACCCAGAGGCCTTCGGATCCTTGCAGCGATGCTGGAAGTAGTACACCCCCAGCTGGGTCTTCGAACTGCGCCCGGTCGTCCGCAACACAAAGAAGTAGCGGAAGAGTGTCACTGAAGCGTGCACCCCCACGAACATCTCGCAGAAATGGACGAAGACGGCGGCTGTCGGTACCCTCAATACCGGGTACCCCCGCGCACAGGGTAAAACTTCCTAAGGACCTCGCTCCGTCTGCAGGGGCGAGGTTTGAAGGCGCCACGTGTCCAGCGGGGCCGGAGCTCCCCTCCCCACGGAGGATAGCTCCGGGCCTGTCGCGTGGCCCAGGAGGCCGGACCTCGCCCCCTCCGCAAGGGCGAGCTCCGAAGGCACCACGTGTCCGGCAGGGCCGGGGCTCTCCTCTCCTCAAAGGATAACTCCGAGCCTGCCACGTGGCCCGGAAGACCGGACCTCGCCCCCTCCGCGGGGGTGAGCTCCGAAGGCTCCACGTGTCCAGCGGAGCCGGAGCCCCCCCTCTCCTCAGAGGAGAGCTCCGGGTCCGACACGTGGCCAGCAGAGCAGTGCTGCCGCCCGGCGCGGTAGGCAGTAGGAGTGAAGGCGCGCCATGCCTTTACCGTACAAAGCATTCAAGACCCGCGCCTTCCCAAGACGCGAAGACGCGGAGCACGCTTCTGTCAGGTGCCGTTGCGCCCAGTCATATCACAGACTGGCGCGCCGTGTCAGAGCCTGCCAGCCAATAAACACAGCGACAAGACATCCCCTGCCACCCCCGCCGTCATCAACCACTACGACTAGCTTGCGGCATGGGCAGGGCGGTAGAGCGAAGACTCGGAAGCCTTCGCTAGAGACAACCACCAACATAACTGCGGATACGATAGTTAGCAGGAAATCTCCCCGGGACCACCTGTCGGGTCCCGGGCCCCCCTTGTAAGCCACACGAGCCTTGGACTATAAAAGGCTCGGGTAGGCAACGTTAGCAAGGGTTCGCACTCTAGCTATTTGCACCCTGGGTTCGCACTCCCGCAACTCATACGCTAGACATCACTCATCCCCAAGCTCAGGACTCCGGTTCTGAGCAACAAGCAATACAGCGAGCTCCTCAGCTCGCCGTGGACGTAGGGTTTTACGCTCCGGCGGCCTGAACCACGTAAAACTCGCCGTGTCAAGCTCCTCCTTAATTCGTCCATACGCTCAAACTCTCCGCAAGTGACTAGCCCCTCCGAAAAAGAACCTTCGCGGGCTGCCCAGAGCAGGTCTGGGGGAAGTGTCGACCACACACTTCGACATTTGGCGCGCCAGGTAGGGGGCTTTTCCCTTGCGCGACGAGTTTCCGCCGACGAAGATGACCAAGCTTCCTTCAGCGGCAAACTCTCCTCCCCCGCGTTCACGGCGAACCGTGACCAGCGGGGAATACGTGTCGGCGCACTCAGAACGGAGTGTGTCGGCGCAAGCTAGTAGTCAGCAGCCGACTCCGGCAACACCGACTCCGGCAATGCAGACGCCAACCAGCGTGAGATCTTCTACAGCTCTAAGCGTACCCCAAAGGGGTGCACTAGCTGCAGCAAGAGCGCTACTGCGCAATCCACCTGCTGGGGACGCACCTCATTCAGCAACCCAGCAGTGGATACGCGAGGTAAACCGCCTCGTCGTCGCCGCCGCAAACCCTCGACTTCGGTGGGGACGACACTCCGGTCAACCGGCTGTGTCTTTGACGCGCACGCCAACGGTTGACGGGCAGACGGCGGACTCCAGCTCCACCAGGCTTCCGTCGACGGACCTGAGGGCAGAGCTGGAGCGATGCCACTTGGGTCAAGATGCCCGAGTGTTCCTCGAGCTACGTCGAGAAAGGCGTCGCGACCAAGAGGCTGGCGACAGCATGACGTCGGCCTCGACCCAGCCTGAAGGGCAGATCTTTGCCACGCGATCTCTGCCCCAGGCATACGCCGCGCAGCATATGCCACAACCATATGCCCTACAAACGGCGCCCCCGGTCTATGGAGCTGCCTTGCCCATACCGGGATACACCGTGCCAACGGCGAACCAAGCGTTCGCGGCACCAACACCTGCAACAACAGGGGCAGGATGTGCGGCCCTAGCACCCCACCTTCGCTTCGCAAGGTGGCCGCGCAAGTTCCGGTCGCACCTGCCCGAGAAGTACGACGGCAGCGTCAACCCGGCGGAGTTTCTCCAGATCACTTCGACAACCGCCGTACTTGCCGCAGGAGGGGATGAGGCCGTCATGGCCAACTACTTCCCCGTCGCCTTGACCGGCCCGGCCCGGTCTTGGCTCATGAACCTCCCCCAGGGTTCCATAACTTCCTGGGGAGAGCTCTGCCGGCAGTTCATCGCCAACTTCGGCAGCTCCTACACCCGTCCCGTCACGGAGCTTGACCTCCACACCATCAAGCAACAACCTGAGGAATCACTGCGCTCCTTCATCCAGTGGTTCTCCTAGGCACGCAACAGCATCCCACATATTCAAAGTGCTTCTGAGATGGTGGCACTTCGACAGTGTCCGGGACGAGAAGATGCTTGAGAAGCTTGCGACCAGAGAGGTCTGCGATGCCTCTGAGCTCTTCAGCCTGGCGGACAAGTGCGCCAGAGCAGCCGAAGGGCGGAATTGGCACTCACTGCCAGCTTCCGAAGCCGGAAGACAGCCCGAAGACGGCGGAGTTCAAGCTGAGCTCCCGACCACGTCAGACAGCTAAGAGCCAAGCACTGGCTGACTTCGTGGCTGAGTGGACGCCAACGAAGGCTGACCCAGGGGGCCGCGAAGACGGTGAACCAAAGTACCAAGCTCCGGTCTTCACCGGGCCTCACTGGACGCTCTTCTTCGACGGCACCTCGCGAAAGCAGGGGGCCGGTGCCGGCGTACTGCTTCTCATGCCATCGGGGGAGCAGTCTGGGTACATGGTGCGTCTCAATTCCAAGGCAACCAACAACTTGGCAGAGTATGAAACACTCATCTTTGGCCTAAAAGACAGTCCTGTCTCTGGGCGCTCGCCAGTTGTTGGCGCAGGGCGACTCCCAGCTAGTTATCAAGCAAGTTAAGGGTGAATGCCCCTGCAATGACCCACAGCTAGCTGCTTATCTGCTCCACGTGCGGATGTTGGAGAAAGACTTCCTCGCCTTGGACCTGCGCCATGTACCGCGCGCTGGCAAGGCCGCAGCTGACGACCTCTCAACGAAGGCCTCCATCGGAGCCCCTGCGCCCGAAGGAGTCTTCGAGAGGACGTTGATGCGGTCCACAGCCCGGCCCACCGAGCCGGGCAAAGGGGGCTGAACCAGTGCCTCAAAGCTAGGTAGTCCCGGCGGCCCTGCAGCCATGGATGCCGCCAAAGGATCGTAAGCGTCACTGGGGACTCCGTGCAACCCAGCGCTCAAGATCCAGAAGCTCAAGTAGTCCCGATGCATGGACCACGGAGGTTCGGGACTCCTTGAAGGACATCCTTCCTGATGAACGTGCATTCGCTGAACGGGTGGTGCGGATGGCTAAGTGCTACGCGCTGGTATCTTTACTGGCGTGGCGCCACGACATCCTATTGCGGTGCATAACCCAGAAGGAAGGCTACGACTAGCTCGCAGTAGTCCAAGGATGCGAGTGTTGGGAACGCTCATCGTCCCGCACGCTGGTCGGTTAAGCCACTCGGCATGGCTCCTACTGACCGAGAGCCACCTGGACGCCGTCAAACCGGTTAGGGATGCAACGTGCCAGGTCCACGCCAAGCAGACCCACACAACTGGTGCAGACGCGCACCCAGAGCCGTCGGGGGATACCGGCTCCTCCATGTCGAGGGCCAGCCGGACTTCCCAGGGCCGGGTCACGGGAACTACCCTTCCACATGGTATGCGGGGCCGAAGCCATGCTTCCCCCTGAGATCGCCATGGGGGTCCCCCCGTGTCCGGCGTACGACGAAGCCACGCATGACCCGCTCTGCGTGAAGACAGGCGCTCCGACGCTACCCCAGTAAGTTCACCATGCTTACTTAGGTGTTTATTTAAATTACGCATTAATCTATATGAACACCTCCCCACGCTCTAGACAGTGTGCGTCCATTGTACACTCGGTTCCTCTTTCCTGCTCTCATGCATAGTCGATATTTGCCGTCCTGCCGAAGGCGGTAGTGCTTGGGGTACCTGCCAGAGGCCCGGTGGCCTTCTGGATCTCCCCCTGTAAGTGTACTGTACCGCCAGTTGGTCTCCTCCGAGAAAAGACCTACGCTAGACCGGGGGGTTAGAAGCCTTGCTTTGCCCGGTCTTGCACCCAAAGCATGCGCACTCTGCCCCCCGGCGCTACGGTCTGAGTAACAGGGGGCCGGACGGTTGCACCCTAACTGGGGTTGGGGGGCCAGACCTCCGGGACCAAGTGCACTGGATTACCCAAGCCCCGTATTCTGGCCCGGGACAGTAAGCCGAATGAGACTAAGGGGCAGGAAAGGGAGGACTTCTGAGCAGTACCGGACTCCGCCCCCACAGCTGGGCCGAGCTCCGAGGCCAGCCCTCGCCCTCTTTTCAGAGGCGAGCGTTGATGCCGGACCTCACGCCCTTCGTTGGCCTGAGCTCCGATGACCTCCGGACCTCACGCCCTTCACTGGCCTGAGCTCCGATGATTGTCGGACTCTGCTCCCACAGCTGGGCCGAGCTCCGAGGCCAGCCCTCGCCCTCTTTTTAGAGGCGAGCGCTGATGCCGGACCTCACGCCCTTCGTTGGCCTGAGCTCCGATGACTTCCGGACCTCCGTCCCCACAGCTGGGCCGAGCTCCGAGGCCAGCCCTCGCCCTCTTTTCAGAGACGAGCGCTGATGCCGGATCTCACGCCCTTCGTTGGCCTGAGCTCCGATAACCTCCAGACCTCACGCCCTTCGCTGGCCTGAGCTCCGATGACTTCCGGACCTCCGCAGCTGGGCCGAGCTCCGAGGCCAGCCCTCGCCCTCCTTTCAGAGGCGAGCGCTGATGCCGGACCTCACGCCCTTCGCTGGCTTGAGCTCCGATGACTTCCGGACCTCCGCCCCCACAGCTGGGCCGAGCTCCGAGGCCAGCCCTCGCCCTCTTTTCAGAGGCGAGCACTGATGCCGGACCTCACGCCCTTCGTTGGCCTGAGCTCTGATGACTGCCGGACTCCGCTCCCACAGCTGGGCTGAGCTCCAAGGCCAGCCCTCGCCCTCTTTTCAGAGGCGAGCGCTGATGCCGGACCTCACGCCCTTCGCTGGCCTGAGCTCCGATGACTTCCGGACCTCCGCCCCCACAGCTGGGCCGAGCTCCAAGGCCAGCCCTCGCCCTCTTTTCAGAGGCGAGCGCTGATGCCGGACCTCACACCCTTCGTTGGCCTGAGCTCCGATGACCTCCGGACCTCACGCCCTTCGCTGGCCTGAGCTCCGATGACTTCCGGACCTCCGCCCCCGCAGCTGGGCCGAGCTCCGAGGCCAGCCCTCGCCCTCCTTTCAGAGGCGAGCGCTGATGCCGGACCTCACGCCCTTCGCTGGCCTGAGCTCCGATGACTTCCGGACCTCCGCCCCCACGGCTGGGCCGAGCTCCGACGCCAGCCCCTCTCCCTCCTTTCAGAGGCGAGCCCTGATGCCGGACCTCACGCCCTTCGTGGGCCTGAGCTCCGATGACTTCCCGGACCACCCCTCTTCTCAGAGGCGAGCTCCGAAGCCGGACCTCCCCCTTTCACAAGGGCTGAGCTCCGATGCCAGGCTTCACCCTCTCCTCAGAGGCTGAACTCCGAAGCCGTCAAGACCCTACCAGCACAGGGAGCACTCAAGACAAGAAAGTGCGCGGGTAGGAGAAGGCCTCACCTCGGGCTCGTTACCTCCCCCGAGGTGAGCCCGGGGGCCACTGTCGGTACCCTCAATACCGGGTACCCCCGCACACAGGGTAAAACTTCCTAAGGACCTCGCTCCCTCTGCAGGGGCGAGGTTTGAAGGCGCCACGTGTCCAGCGGGGCCGGAGCTCCCCTCCCCACGGAGGATAGCTCCGGGCCTGCCGCGTGGCCCAGGAGGCCGGACCTCGCCCCCTCCGCAAGGGCGAGCTCCGAAGGCACCACGTGTCCGGCAGGGCCGGGGCTCTCCTCTCCTCAAAGGATAGCTCCGAGCCTGCCACATGGCCCGGAAGACCGGACCTCGCCCCCTCCGCGGGGGTGAGCTCAGAAGGCTCCACGTGTCCAGCGGAGCCGGAGCCCCCTCTCTCCTCAGAGGAGAGCTCCGGATCCGACACGTGGCCAGCAGAGCAGTGCTGCCGCCCGGCGCGGTAGGCAGCAGGAGTGAAGGCGCGCCATGCCTTTACCGTACAAAGCATTCAAGGCCCGCGCCTTCCCAAGACGCGAAGACGCGGAGCACGCTTCTGTCAGGTGCCGTTGCGCCCAGTCATATCACAGACTGGCGCGTCGTGTCAGAGCCTACCAGCCAATAAACACAGCGACAAGACATCCCCTGCCACCCCCGCGGTCATCAACCACTACGACTAGCTTGCGGCATGGGCAGGGCGGCAGAGCGAAGACTCGGAAGCCTTCGCCAGAGACAACCACCAACATAACTGCGGATACGATAGTCAGCAGGAAATCTCCACGGGACCACCTGTCGGGTCCCGGGCCCCCCTTGTAAGCCACGCAAGCCTTGGACTATAAAAGGCTCGGGTAGGCAACGTTAGCAAGGGTTCGCACTCTAGCCATTTGCACCCTGGGTTCGCACTCCCGCAACTCATACGCTAGACATCACTCATCCCCAAGCTCAGGACTCCGGTTCTGAGCAACAAGCAATACAGCGAGCTCCTCAGCTCGCCGTGGACGTAGGGTTTTACGCTCCGGCGGCCTGAACCACGTAAAACTCGCCGTGTCAAGCTCCTCCTTAATTCGTCCATACGCTCAAGCTCTCCGCAAGTGACTAGCCCCTCTGAAAAAGAACCTCCGCGGGCTGCCCAGTGCAGGTCCAGGGGAAGTGTCGACCACACACTTCGACAGCGGCCATCGCGAAGGAGTTGGGGGAAAGGTGGTGGAGCTGGAGACCGTACGTCTCCAGCAGTGTGACGAAGAAGGAAGAAATTGGCGGGACAAACCCCGCCATGGCGTAGGCAGTGAAGAAGACCATTTCCCCCTTTTCCAGGAGCAGGGGGAGAGATCCCTGGCGGAGCCGGCTCTTCTGCTCCTCTGCGCGCCAGCCCAGCAACCTGCGCACTGATCCGAGCTCGGCCGACCGAGCGAGACGCGACGGAGGCAGGTTGGAGGCCATGGCAGGAGAAAGCTCAAGGGCAGGGAAGACAAGGGCGCAAGAACTCAAGGAAGATGCAAGCGCTGGGAAGTGCGAAGGGAAGCCACGATGCGGGTAAGATCCCCTTTTAAACTTCCTAAGTGCGATTCGAAACTCTTCGAATACGCCGCTTGGGCAACCGCTTCGGCTCCAAGACCAAACGTCGATGACAAGTGGACCCAAGCCGTCCAGCTGAAGCGGTGGGCCAAGAAGTCAGTCTCCCAAGGAGACGAGCTGGCAAGACATTTCGGCGGTTCCCGAAAAAGCATTGCGACATGCAGAAGTGGCAGCCTTGGGAACCGCCGCAGTAAAAGTAGCCATCAAGTGGGGCACACGCTCCCACGATCCCGCGACTGTTCGTGCTCCGGCAACGGTCAATGCGGGACTTAGAGAAGGTGCGCGGAATGGAAGAGACGGAGGCCCCACCTCGGGCTCGCTATCTCCCTCGAGATGGGCCCGGGGGCCACTGTCGGTACCCTCAATACGGGGTACCCCGCGCACAGGGGAAAATGCCTAAAGACCTCGCCCTTCTCCGCAGGGAGAGCTCCGAAGGCGCCATGTGTCCAGCGGGGCCGGACCTCCCTCTCCTCAGAGGAGAGCACCGGACCCGCCACGTGGCCAACTGAGCCGGACCTCCCCCTCCGCGGGGAGAGCTCCGGAGGCTCCATGTGTCCTGCGGGGCCGGACCTCCCTCTCCTCAGAGGAGAGCTCCGGGCCCGCCACGTGGCCAGCAGAAGTCGGACCTCCCCCCTACGCGGGGAGAGCGCCGAAGGCTCCACGTGTCCCGCAGGGCTGGACCTCCCTCTCCACAGAGGAGAGCTCCGGGTCCACCACGTGGCCAGCAGAGCAGCGCTGCCTGCCCCCGCGTGGTAGGCAGCAAGAGTAAAGACGCGCCATACCTTGCCCGTACAAGGTATTCAAGACCCGCGCCTTCCCAAGGCGCGGAGACGCGGAGCACGCCTCTGTCAGGTGTCGTTGCGCCCAGTCACATCGCAGACTGGCGCGCCGTGTCAGAGCCTGCCCGCCAATAAACACAGTGACAAGACATCCCCTGCCGCCTCTGCCATCATCAACCACTACGACTAGCTTGCGGCATTGGCAGGGCGGCAGAACGAAGACTCGGAAGCCTTCGCCAGAGACAACTACCGGCGTAACTGCAGATACCGTAGATGGCAGGCAATCTCCCCGGGGCCACCTGTCGGGTCCCGGGCCCACCTTGTAAGCCGCTCGAGCCTTGGACTATAAAAGGCTCGGGTAGGCAACGTTAGTGGGGGTTCGCCTCTTACACACTCTCGCACTCTAGCGGTTCGACTCATCCTCAAGCTCAGGACTCCGATTCTGAGCAGCAAACAATGCAACGAGCGACTCTGCTCACCGTGGACGTAGGGTTTTACGCTCCGGCGGCCTGAACCACGTAAAAATCCCCGTATCAAGCTTCTCCCCCAACCGTCTCTAACGCTGAAGCTCTCCGTGAGTGACTAGCCCCTCCGAAAAAGAACCTCCGCGGGCTGCCCAGAGCAGACCGGGGGGAAGTGTCAGCTACACACTTCGACAGCATGATTCGCACAACTAATGATGTCATGCACACCCTGATGCTCCAGACATCTGTTCCAGCCCGATACTGGGTGGAGGCTCTCCACACTGCCACACTTCTGATTAATCGCCTTCCTACCAAGGCGATTCGTATCTCCACCCCCTATTTTGCTTTATATGGCACCGATCCTCTTTACGACCACCTTCGAGTTTTCGGGTGCGCTTACTACCCTAACCTTTCTGCCACTGGACCACATAAGCTTGCGCCCCGCTCGACACGGTGTGTTTTCCTCGGGTATTCCCTTGATCATAAGGGGTACCGGTACTTAGATCTCACTACTACCGCCTTTTGATCTCTCGACACGTCGTCTTCGACGAGCAACCTTTTTGAGGCGTCGCCTAGGCGTCCAGTCGCTCCGGAAGCGACGCCTGGACAGGTCGCCTCGCCTGGAGGCCGCCGGTCGCCGCGCCGCCGCCGGCCCTCGTCGAGCCGCGCCGGCCCTCGCGCGCCGCCGCCGCCATCGATGATAGTGGAGAGGAGAGTGAGGGTGAGAGGGATCGTGTTTAGGGTTAGGGTGGGGTGGGAGGTATTTTATATGCACTGAGGTGGAAATAACACCGTTGGATTAGATCCGACGACTCAGATCACCCGGCCGCCCGCGCCTCCGCCTCCGCTCGCCTGCCTCCGCTGAGCCCGCCGCCGCGCCCGCCGCCTCCGCTGAGCCCGCCCGCCTCCGCTGTGCCCGCCGCCGCCTCCGCGCCTGCCGCCGCGCCCGTCGCCTCCCCTCCTCAGCTCACCGTCGCCGCCTCCCCTCCTCGCCTGGCGCTCGCCTAGGCGCCTAGGCGTCCCGGCGGCCTACGGGCGCCTAGGCGTCCAGGCGAGGATTCGCAACACTGTCGACGAGTCCTCCTTTCCCTTCTCCACCACTTCTTCCGGTTCCACCACAGAGTTGGATTCCCTTTTCCCCACTGACCCCGAGGCTGCTCCCTAGCTGCCTTGGCCTCTTTCTTCTGCAGGTTCGACACACGCTACGCCTCAGGTGCCCCCGACGTCACCTGCTGCACCACGTGTGGCATCGACGTCTCCAGCGTCACCTGCTGTACCTCGGGTGGCCCCGATGTCATCAGCTGCGCAACGCGCGACATCGACGTCTCCGGCATCGCCTGCTGCGCCTCGGGTGACCCCTACATCACCAGCTGCGCCACGTGCGGCCTTGGCTTCCCCGACGTCACCTGCAGCGAGCCCGACGTCCCCGACGTCCAGTCGCACCAGGCGCAGCACTGACGACGACCCCGACTTCTCGCTTCGCCGACCCTGCACTTGTCTACCAGCGACGAGCGCAGGATGGGACCTTAGCTCCAGCCGCGCCACGCGCGGCACCGGAGCCCTCTGCACCAGTCGCCGCGCCACGCGCGGCCTCGAGACCCACTCTCGTCTATCCACGACGGGTGCGGGTTGTTGTACCTGAGCGCCCGGTGTACAATCCTCCTCTGCTCCACAGGAATCCTGGTCATGTCCACCCGATGGTGACTCGGCGTGCGTCCGGGAGTCTCCGGCCGGTTGAGCGCTTCTCTGGAACTGTCTTCTCGTCGACAACGTCTCCACCGACCGACTCTTCTTCGATCTCACCCACCATACCGACTTCCGTCCGTAGCGCCCTCGCCGACCCTCACTGCCGTCGTGCTATGGAGGAAGAGTATGAGGCCCTACTTGCCAACCGGACCTAGGACCTAGTTTCCCGCCCCGGTCGTGGCAATGTTGTCACGGGCAAGTGGGTATTCACACATAAGAAGAAGGCGGACGATACCTTGGAGAGGTACAAGGTTCGATGGGTACTTCGGGGCTTTACTCAGCGCCCTGGAGTCGACTATGACGAGACCTTCAGCCCGGTGGTGAAGTCGGCGACGGTTCGTACCGTTCTGTCGCTGGCTCTCTCGCGTTCTTGGCCCGTCCACCAGTTGGACGTCAAGAATGCCTTCCTCCACGGTACACTGACCGAGACGGTGTACTGTAGTCAGCCGACAGGATTTGTTGACCCAGCTCATCCATACATGGTCTGTAAGCTGAACAAATCCCTGTACAGTCTGAAGTAGGCTCCGAGAGCCTGGTATAGCCGGTTCGCCTCCTTTTTGGTCTCACAGGGTTTCGTCGAAACTAAGTCGGACACTTCGTTGTTTGTCTATCGACGTGGCAGTGACACTGCTTATCTTCTACTGTACGTCGATGATATCGTACTGACAGTGTCCAGTCCGGCTCTTCTTTAGCGCACTATTGGCCGCCTCCACCACTTCCTGGGTATTGCGGTCGAGGACCGACCAGGCGGCTTGTTCCTTCACCAGCGACAGTACTGCCTGGATATCCTCCAGCGAGCGGGCATGGCTGAGTGCAAGCCGTGCTCCACTCCAATGGATACTCAGGCGAAGCTCTCCGCTACCGACGGGACACCCGTCATTGACCCCACTGCTTACAGGAGTCTTGCAGGTGCTCTTCAGTACCTCAACTTCACTAGGCCGGATATCTCCTATGAAGTTCAGCAGGTGTGCCTCCACATGCATGATCCAAGGGAGCCACACCTCACCGCTGTAAAGCGGATTCTTCGGTACCTGCGTGGCACCCTCGACTACAGCCTTCTCCTTCGACGTGACGCGGCCTCCCAGCCCAAAGATAGTCCTTAGGGCTGGCCAAGCCCATGTTGCCACCTTCTTTCTCACCACCCGGCCAGCAAGCCTAGCTACCAGGCACACGAAACCCTAGCATCCAGCTACCTCCAAGAGCTTGTGAGCGCTGTCGTCTTCTCTATTCACGCCGAGCCGCCCCTCAATTCACCCGTCAGGTCGCCCTCGCGCTGCTTGGACCAGTCTCCTTAGCGCTCATGCTCACACAGCCGCTCGCACTCCAGCACATGTAGCGTCACTCACGGCCCACGTGCCCTCTGTGTTGCTTGAGCCTCCGCTCGAATCCTCGGCCCGAATCTCGCGTCCATAGTGGGGACGAATCCGCCGGCACCAACCTAAGGTCACGCCTCCCGGATCTCTGCTTCGTGCGACCAAGTGCGCTCGCCTTCCTTGTTCTCCGCCTCGCTAGTGCGTCGACGGACGTTGGTGCGGCGCTCCTCGGAGAGCAGCACCGATGGTGGCGGAGGAGGAGCTAGGGTTAGGGTTCCCCTTCACCGGCCGGGTACTGATCTCTCTCAAATCTTTCTAGCTCTGATTCCAATTGTTGTAATTCCAAAAGATTAATCTCTCAGTTTTCTCTCTTTCTCAATTTCTCAATTATGGGTGGTTATATATATAGCCCCAATTACAATAGAATCCTAGTCTAATACTACCCCTAGACTCCTACTCTAAATAGATATGGACTTGTAATCTATCTCTAACTCTATCCTATTCTAGAAAAAACAGATTTTTCTAACATATATTCTTTTGTATAGCAGCTTTGAAAAAAGAAATTATGTACGTTACGTTAAAAAATGAAAGTCATGAATCACGTCAGCAATAATACCAGAAGGATTACCAACCACATTCTAAACAATCAGCATTTTGGTCGGGAAATTGCTGTGCATATGACTGGAGTCATGCAACTCCAGTCTAACCGTGTGTGACCATCGTTACCATACCCAAGTGCTACACGTGCATCCATCGGATGCTGTGGTTGGACTGGAGTTGTACAACTCCAGTCAGCTGCTTTTTCGGTTGCGCAAACACGATGCAAGTGCTGGCAAAAATGGACCTAATTATAAATAGTATAGAGACCATGGATCATTTTGCAAACCCCAGCATTATCCCAGTCTCCCAGAGATAGGACATGCAGAATTTTATCCAGGAAAGTAAATCAAATGATCATCTATGATCAATTGTTGATCAGCTACTCCTGATCCTCAAAGCACTGGTTTCAGCAAGAACACTAGCAAACCACTTAACCTGCCTAAACATTTAGTGCAATACCTCGGGACAGTCTTCCATGAATATTTCATCCACCATTCTTCCAAGCGAAATAACCTCACAAAATAGATGATCTCATCCCCACAGGATTCTATATTCCTCAATATAGAAAACATATCGAGATTCAAGATTATCTCAAATAGATCAACCTAACAAATAGGGATACAGGAGAACATATAAATGTCCATCTCCATGGATGACATGTCAGCATTGCAAGGGTTAAACAAAGAAACCTCAAGTGGCTCAGAACAACAAAAGGGGTCCATGTGACTGTATTCCTTGCTATTACTGGGAACCTATGAAAAACATATTTGCATCCTACTATAAAATCATTTCGAAATACAACTGACGCCCAATCCCCCAATACCGTCTCTTACTCAAAACTTACAGCATAATCCCAGCCTCACTTCCTGGGCTGAATAGGAAGTGTAACCAATTGAACACGTCTTCACATGCACCTTTTTCCCAAACCAAGCAATTCCGACACTGTACCCATCTTTTGAGGAAAAAAGTCTAACCTTTCCCAATTTGAGATGCTTCTTCACTACTAACCACCAAAATCATTATACTCTAGTTACCACCCCATCATAAACCCCCCAACAGATGACAACAAAACAAAAAGGGAAATCGGCAGTACTCCACGCCTCCACCAAACATATCCGCATTGCCAAAGTACCTCAATCAAAGCAATCCTTTAGGGTGAACTCAAAGGCCTCGCCTTTGACAACAGACACAGTCGAGCACCGAAACGCATGTATTTTCAACAAATCATTGCCTAATCGATAAACACGCTCCTACATGGAGGCCTCGGCAGAGCGTTCGGCACCACTGCCACTGCGCAACTAAACTAATTAAAACTCCCCCAAAGCACGCGCGCGACCGACACTTCAGCGCGCTCAGCATTGCCAGATTCCGCGCACCCACTCAAGTGCAGGCGATCCGAGACCCTAACATGGCGGCCGCAAAGCGCAGCTCCCGGCACACGGCAACCGCGTGGCCCCAATCCCAGCCGAAACCTACTGCTTCGGCACTACGCAGCAGGCGCGCGAGCGTACACTTCCGGAGCATGCACCTAAGCAGGAGTACCAGAAGGGAGAGAAAGAGGAGGTGCTCACCTTCGTGGACCCCGTGGGTCCCGATCGTCGCAGCGGCCGCAGCTGCAGCAGAAGAGGAGCCCTCCCCACCGCCGCCCCCGCCCCCGCCCCCTGCTCCGGCGGACGGCGCCGCCATCACTGCCGCGCCAACATGAGATCACCCCCGCCGGCGATCAGTCGTCGGTACGCGCTCCCGCGGCGCCGGTGGTGGTGTCACGCGCGCGCAAGAGGAGAGAGAGAGGAGTGAGGTGAGAGATGGAAGGGGAATGAGAGGAACCAGGCGTCCCCGTTCGGACAGCCAATCGTTTTGTTCCATCTCTCTCACCCCTGTCGTCCCGGCCTCTTTTCACCGCGCCTTCCCCTTGCGCCAGTAGTACCGAACCACCACCCCGACCCACCCAATCAACAGCGCCACCTCCTACGCGCACCCCGCGCGTGTACACAGGTACCCCTTCTGCGCCTGGCCATGTGCCACGTGCCACTGAGGGTTTGCTACGCAAAGCATTGGATAAAGTATGGACGGCTGAGATAGGGTGCTATGATATGGTTTGTACATCGACAGTGATGTTGCGCAGCGATATCAGATAATGTAGTTGTCGAAGTGCGTTGTCCACACTTCCTCTGGGCCTGCCCTGGGCAGCCCGCGGAGGTTCTTTTTCGGAGGGGCTAGTCACTCACTGAGAGCTCACGCATTAGGGACGATTGAAGGAGAAGCTTGACACAGGGACTTTTACGTGATTCAGGCCGCCGGAGCGTAAAACCCTATGTCCACGGTGAGTAGAGATGCTCGTTGTATTCCTTGGTGCTCAGGAGCGAACCCTGCGTGAGAGTGTGTAAAAGGCGAACCCTCAGGTCAAATGGCTGAGGTGTGAACCCTTGCTAACGTTGCCTACCCGAGCCTTTTATAGTCCAAGGCTCGGGTGGCTTACAAGATGGGCCCGGGACCCGACAGGTGGTTCCGGGGAGATTGCTGGCTGCCATCTACCGTATCTGCAGTTACGCCGGTAGTTGTCTCTGGCGAGGGCTTCCGAGTCTTCGTTCTGCCGCACTACCCATGCCGCAAGCTAGTCGTAGTGGTTGATTAGGGCAGGGGCGGCAGGGGATGTCTTGTCGCTGTGTTTATTGGCGCACAGCCTCTGACGCGGCGCGCCAGTCTTCACTGCGATGTGACTGGGCGCAACGGCACCTGATAGAGGCGTGCTCCGCGTCTCTGAATACCTTGTACGGGCAAGGTATGGCGCGTCTTTACTCTTGCTGCCTACCGCGCGGAGGCGGGCAGCGCTGCTCTGTTGGCCACGTGGCGGGCCCGGAGCTCTACTCTGAGGAGAGGGAGGTCCGGCCCCGCTGGACACGTGGAGCCTCCGGAGCTCTCCCCGCAGAGGGGGGAGGTCCGGCTCTGCTGGCCATGTGGCGGGCCCGGAGCTGTCCTCTGAGGAGAGGGAGGTCCGGCCCCGCTGGACACGTGGAGCCTTCGGAGCTCTCCCCGCGGAGGGGGGAGGTCCGGCTCTGCTGGCCACGTGGCGGGCCCGGAGCTCTCCTCTGAGGAGAGGGAGGTCCGGCCCCGCTGGACACGTGGAGCCTTCGGAGCTCTCCCCGCGGAGGGGGGAGGTCCGGCTCAGTTGGCCACGTGGCGGGCCCGGAGCTTACCTCTGAGGAGAGGGATGTCCGGCCCCGCTGGACACGTGGCACCTTCAAAGCTCTCCCTGCGGAGAAGGGCGAGGTCCTTAGGCAGTTTCCCCTGTGTGTGAGGGTACCCCATATTGAGGGTACCGACAGTGGCCCACGGGCCCATCTCGGGGGAGATAACGAGCCCGAGGTGGGGCCCCTGTCTCTTCCACTCCGCGCACCTTCTCGAAGACCCGTATTGACCGTTGCCGGGGCACGATCAGTCGCGAGATCGTGGGAGCGTGTGCCCCACTTGATGGCTGCTTTTACTGCGGCGGTTCCCAAGGCTGCCACTTCCGCACGTTGCAGCGTCTTTTCGGGAACCGGCGAAGCGTCATGCCAGCTCATCATCTTGAGACACTGACTTCTTGGCCCACCACTTCAGCTAGACAGCTTGGGTCCACTTGTCATCGACGCTCGATCTTGGAGCTGAAGCGGTTGTCCAAGCAGCGTATTCGAAAAGTTTCGAATCGCTTTGAATCGCGCCTGGGAAGTTTAAAAGGGGATCTCACCCGCATCACGGCTTACCTTTGCACTTCCCTACGCTTGCATCTTCCTTGTTTCCTTGAGCTCTTGCGCCCTTGTCTTCCCTGTTCTTGAGCTTCCATCTGCCATGGCTTCCAACTTGCCTCCGTCGCGTCTCGCTCGGTCGGCCGAGCTCGAGTCAGTGCGCAGGCTGCTGGGTTGGCACGTGGAGGAGCAGAAATGCTGGCTCTGGCAGGGGTCTCTCCCCCTGCTCCTGGAGAAGGGGGGAATAGTCTTCTTCACCGCCTACGCCATGGAGGGGTTTGTCCCGCCGATTTCTTCCTTCTTCGTGACGCTGCTGGAGACGTTCGGTCTCCAGCTCCATCACCTCCCCCCCCCCAACTCCTTCGCGATGGCCGCCGTCTTCTTGCACTTCTGCGAGATGTTCGTGGGGGTGCGCGCTTCAGTGACGCTCTTCCGCTACTTCTTTGTGTTGCGGACGACCGGGCGCAACTCGAAGAATCAACTGGGAGCGTACTACTTCCAGCATCGCTGCAAGGATCCGAAGGCCCCTGGGTACCTTCTACCTTTCGGCGCGGCGAGGTGGGAAAACTGCAGGGAGAACTGGGTGATCGTGCAGACCGACGAGCATGATCGCCTGCAGCTGCCAACTGCCGGCCCGACCACCGAGCGTCGCTTCTGGGAGGGGATCCTAGAGCTGGAGCCGGAGTATGCGCCGGTCTTGGAGCGGATCCGGTTCCTGGCCAACGAGGGGCTGACGTCCCTGATGGTGCTGATAGACTTCCTGTCACGCTGTATTGCGCCCTTGCAGCAACGCAACCACCCGGCATGGTACTACACCGACGAGCTCGACTGCACCAGGCTGGAGAGGGATCTCAGCTCTGACCCATCTGAGGAGGTGTTGTACGAGATGGTGGCCAGGGTGAGCAGCGACTTCGTCACCGGCGGCGACCTTACTTTCCCGACCTCTAGCACTCCCCTCTTCTTGGAGCCGCCGAGGAGGGCGGAGTTGCTGCGGAAGATGCCGAACCTTAACGACATCGGGATCGCCGTTCGTCAAGTTGGCGATGCCTTCCGGGGGATCTCGATCCCCGGGGTCGAGCGCTCTGAGGCGGAGCGCGAGGCGTCTGCTGCTGCCCAACCCGCACCGAGGGTCGACGGAGTTCGGACCGTCGACAAGGGGAAGGGAAAGGTGTCGGCCCCCGGGCAACCAGAGAAGAAACTTGCCCGGTCCCCTCCGAGGGCATTGTTTGCGCCGAGTCAGGGGGCCGGGGTACCCTTGCGCCCATCTCCCGGAGGCGCTGGTCTGTCGGGCGGCGACCCAAAGAGACCTCGGGTCTCCAGCTCCGGCGGGGCTCTTCTCGGACAGCGGCGGTCCAAGGAGCCCCGGGCGTCCCGCCTCCCTTCTTGAGGCGGAGGAGCTTCAAGGAGGGGCGCCGGTGGGGCGATGCCCGGGGGTGAGCCGAGGGCTCAGGCGCCACAGCCGGCGAGCGTCCCGGGTGTAGGCTCGGCAAGCAGCGGCGCCGGAAGGAGCAGCGCTGGGACTCATCTGGGGGCGCAGGTGCCCCGGGCCTCAGGGGTCGGATCGGCGAGCAGCGTTAGGGGCACCACTGACGGGGGCCCTACTGCTCTGCCTCCTACTCTGCCAGTCCGGGTGCCTGCAGTGCAGGCGCCGGCGACAGGTTCCGGTGGTTCTGTCCCGGCTCGGAGGCCGGGGCTCCAAGCCCGTTGGAGCGCTCACGTCTCTCGGTAAGTGTTGCTCTTTCCGGCTTTTAGAACTAGCGTTCTTTTCTCCTTTCTTAGCCTAGGAGCTTCTTATGCCGGTAGGGACTCATCGGCTGCCGGGGGCGAGTCTGCTCCCTAGCCATCTCCGACCAGCGGGGGCTCTGCGCCGCTGCGTCCGGGAGCTGCGGCGGCTTCGACGGCCCTCAAGTCGGCGGGGGCTTCTTCTGTGCCGGCGGGACCATCCCCCGCGGTAGTGGCGGCAGCACCCGCTCGTCCTCCTTCGCCAACTCGGAAGTCCGGTGCTGAGGCTGGAGGGGCAGCTGCGGGTGCAGCTGCTGGCCCTCTGACTTCCCCAGATCGACGCCTCACCTCAGTTGCCGAGGCACCGGCACCCCCACCGGTCGAGGACGTGATGGAGGAGGTCAGGGGCGCGGCTTCGGCCTCCGCCGCCCCGCCGCCCCTAGCGGATGCCTTGGGGCTTGCCCAGGCTGGCGTTCGGCAGGTCTAGGCTGCCTTAGAGCTGGAGCGGGAGGTGCTGGCTGGAGAGAGAGAGAGACCGCCTCCTTAGCTAGGGGCATCTCCTAAAGCAGCGGACCCAGGAGGCTAAGTCAGAGCTCTACTCGAGGCAGTCGAGGCTTGATGCCATGGAGGCGCTGCTCGATGCTCAGAAGAGGGCCATCGACCGCCTGGGCTCGGAGACCCAGCGGCTCCTCCAGGAGACCCGCGAAGCTCACGCCAGAGCCGAAGCGCGTTCCACTATCATGGAGGAGCTGCGGCTGCAGGTAGCTCGCCGCGAGTGCGCCGTCGCGGATCGGGAGTGCGCCGTGGCGGTCGAGGAGAAGAAGGTCGCCACACGGCTGGAGGTTAGCAAGGGCGAGCTGAGGGCTCGGGCCGAGGAGCTAGGGCTCCGCGAGTCGGCTGTTGCCGCGAGGGAGGAGCAGACCTCCCGGGAGCGCCAGGCGGCGCTGGATCTCGAGCTGGCGGCCTTCCAAGAGGTGGAGAAGCTCCAGGCTTCGCGGTCTGTCGAGGCCCGAGCGGTCTGGAGCTTTGTCGCTGAGGCGGGGTCCAGCCTGGTTCCCCTCGGTTTCAGCCCGGTGCGGACGGAGGCTCCAGCGCAGGAGGTGTTTGAGGCAATCC
Source organism: Neostapfia colusana (assembly GCA_030760725.1). NCBI lineage: Eukaryota > Viridiplantae > Streptophyta > Magnoliopsida > Poales > Poaceae > Neostapfia > Neostapfia colusana. The sequence continues at coordinate 16,896,363 of JASWHV010000002.1, forward strand.
CGGCGCTTGAGTCCATCGGCGCCAAGCTGGGCAGGCTCGAAGCGGTGATCGCCGATGAGCTTGAGGCGGAGGGACGAGGCTTGGCGAAGGAGGTCGCCACGCACGTGTTGGCGTGCTTCCGGAGTCAAGACCCTTCCTTCTCTCTAGAGCTGGTGAGACTAGGCCCCGTCGTCGAGCGGGAGGATGCTGCCAGGGCCGAAGTCGGGGACATGGCCGCCCTCATGGCCTCTAGGTTCCAGCGGGAGTCCGGGGACTCTTAGGAAGTCGCCCCTGCGGCCAGAAGGCCCTGTATCTCTTCTTTTTTGTTGAGTCTGTAATTCGGCTCATGGAGCTTTGAATGAATGAACAGACTCTTTGAGTTTTTGTGTCCGTGCTTATCTTCTTCTTGGCTTGGCAAGGACCTCGGAGGTCTTCACCAATCTTGAAGTATTGCACAGCCACCTTCCTCGGGTCCTTATTGTGTTAAGGGCCCAAGGGATCTCCGGAGCTCGCCCCGTGAGAACGGGGAGGTCCAGATCTGCCGGCCACGTGGCGGGCTCGGAGCTCTCCTCTGAGAAGATGGAGGTCCGACCCGCGGGACACGTGGAGCCTTCGGAGCTCACCCCTGCGAAGGGGGCAAGGCCCGGATCTGCCGGCCACGTGGCAGGCTCAGAGCTATCCTCTGAGGAGAGGGGAGCTCCGGCCCCGCCGGACACGTGGGGCCTTCGGAACCCGCCCCTGCGGAGGGGCAAGGTCCGGATCCTCCGGTATTGTGTTGGAGCTCCGGTCTTTCCTTGCGCGGTCCCCGTAGTGGTGCCCTGGTAGGTGTGGCCAATTGTTTGGGCACACCTACCATACTCCTGTGGGGGAGCTAAGGCCAGAAGGTCCTGCACACAAGTAAGGGAAGCGTAATTCTCCTTGGGGCTCTCCCTTCCCTATCTCATAGTCTTATTTGGCTTATGATCCTGATCCGGTATACGGGGCTTGGAAAATTCAGTGCACCCGGCGCTGGTGGTCCGGCTCCCTCTGAGGTCAGGGTACGACCGTCCGGCCCTTAGTACTGGGCCAACTGGCATCGCAACATCTGACTGGGGGAGGCCCGAGAGACCCCCTGGCCATTGGCAGGTACCTCAAGTGCGACCGTCTTCGGTGGGATAGCAAATGCCGACTAGGGATGAGAATGGGAAAAAGAGAGCTGAGTGTATGGTGAGCATACACAGAAAGTGCAGTCATAAAAATTAATGTGTAATTAAATGAGCACAAGGTTAAGAGCAAAGCAGGGCAGGTTTCTTTCCATATAAATATCCATAGGAGGAAGGTAGGCTAAACATGGAGGCAACGACCCGCCCCATTAAGAAGGGAAGCAAGACTCTTCGCGCTTAGGGTCGGAACAAGGCCAAGCTGAACGTAGTCCTGGACCGTCCCCTAAGGCTTAGCTGCTCCAAGCGCTGTTCATGGACTCTATGGAATCTATTACAGAAAGAAAAGGTATTGTCCTACTATTGCTCTAGGGATAGAACTTACGGAGGTGTTCTATGTTCCAAGGGTTCGGGAGCGGATCTCCATCCTCGGTGGAAAGGCATACGCACCCGGGGCAGCAAACTTTCGTGACTCGGAAGGAACCTTCCCAGCTGGGGGAGAGTTTGTCGGTCCCTTCGCGAGAAAGTATGCGTCGTAGCACCAGGTCGCCTTCTTGCATCTCCCGGACACGCACGGACTTTTGGTGGTAGCGCCGGAGCGTTTTCCGGTATCGTGCGTTGCGGAGCGCTGCGTGTAATCGAGCCTCGTCGACGAGGTCGATGTCTTCAAGCCAGAGGTTGTCCTGCGTGGCTTCGTCGTAAGCTCGGACACGGAGAGACCCCATGGTGATCTCTAGGGGAAGCATAGCTTCGGCCCCGTATACCATGAAGAAGGGTGTCTCTCCGGTGGCCCGGCTTTGGGATGTTCGGTTAGCGCACAGTGTGCTTGGAAGGTCGTCCACCCACTTGGCGCCATGTTTCTTCAAGCCGGCATAGGTGCGAGTCTTGAGGCCCCGAAAGGATCTCGGCGTTGGCCCTCTCGACCTGCCCATTGCTCTTTGGGTGAGCAACGGAGGCATAGCACACCCGGATGCCGAGGTCTTCGCAGTAGTCTTGGAACGCTATGCTGGTGAACTGGGTCCCGTTGTCGGTGATGATTCTGTTTGGGACCCCGAACCGGCAGACGATCGACTTGATGAACTTTACTGCGGATTGCTTGTTGATGGTGACGACGGGTGTAGCTTCCGGCCACTTGGTGAACTTGTCGATGGCGACGTAGAGGTACTAGAATCCCCCGACGGCTTTGGGGAATGGTCCCATGATGTCCAATCCCCATACGGCGAACGGCCATGAGGGCGGGATCATCTGAACCACCTGAGCCGGTGTGTGGATCTTCTTGGCGTGGAACTGGCACACCTTGCAGCTCTCGACCAGCTTGACGGCATCCCGGAGTGCCGTCGGCCAGTAGAAGCCATGCCGGAAGGCTTTACCGACGAGCGTGCGTGAGGAAGAGTGACTCCCACATTCGCCTCCATGGATCTCAGTGAGCAAGTCGCAGCCTTCCCCCCTGGGTTATGCACCGCAATAGGACGTGGTTAGCGCCACACCGGTAGAGATCCCCTTCTACCGCGCGTATCTTTTAGCCATGCGCACGATCCTTCAGCGGATACACGTTCATTAGGGAGGATGTTGTCTTTCAAGTAGTCCCGGATCTCCGTGATCCATGCATCGGGTCTGACTTGAGCTTGTGGATCTTGAGCGCTGGGTTGCACGTAGTCCCCAGTGACGCTTATGATCCTTGGCGGCGTCCATGGCTGCAGGGCCGCCAGGACCGCCAGCTTCGAGGTGCTGGTCCAGCCCCCTTCGCCCGGCTCGGCAGGCCGTGCTGTGGGCCACAGCAACGTCCTCTCAAAGACTCCTTCGGGCACAGGGGCTCCGGTGGAGGCCTTCGTTGAGAGGTCGTCAGTCGCGGCATTACCAGCGCGCGGTACATGGCGCAGGTCCAAGGCGAGGAAGTCTTTCTCCAACATCTGCACGTGGAGCATATAAGAAGCTAGTTGTGGGTCATTGCAGGAGCGTTCACCCTTAACTTGCTTGATGACTAGCTAGGAGTCGCCCTATGCCAACAACTGGAGAGCGTCCAGAGACATGGCTGTCTTTAGGCCAAAGATGAGTGCTTCATACTCTGCCATGTTGTTGGTTGCCTTGAAATTGAGACGCACCATGTACCTAAACTGCTCCCCCGATGGCATGAGAAGCAGTACGCCGGCACCGGCCCCCTGCTTTCGCGAGGAGCCGTCAAAGAAGAGCATCCAGTGAGGCCCGGTGAAGACCGGAGCTCGGGGCTTTGGTTCACCGTCTTCGTGGCCCCCTGGGTTAGTCATTGTTGGCGTCCACTCGGCCACGAAGTCAGCCAGTGCTTGGCTCTTGACTGCGTGGCGAGGAAGGAAGTCCAGCTCAAACTCCGCCAATTCCGCTGCCCATTTAGCGACATTGCCGGTCGCGTTGGGGCTGTGAAGAATGGCCTTCAGCGGGTTGGAGGTGACCATCGAGATCCGATGGGCTTGAAAGTAGTGGCGGAGCTTCCTGGATGCCACGAGTACTGCATACAGCAGCTTGTGGACCTCCAGGTACCTTGTCTTGGCGTCATGGAGGACTTCGCTGATGTAGTAGACAGGCCTCTGGATGGTCCGGACCCCCCTGGGCCTGAGATGTCCTCCTCCATGGGCTCAAGCCGACAGGAGGTAGACAGGTCCGGGGGAGCCTCCGGGAGTTGGGACTCGAAGGTTTCTAGGCCATCGGGAGGATGCCTTGTTCTCCTAGGTGGTTCCTTTGGGCCTCCGAGAGGTTAACCTGGCACTCCGGGAGGTCCTGCTGGATCTCCGGGAGGTTGTCTTGGAGCTCCGGGGGGTCCCGTTGGACCTCCGGTAGGTCGTCTTGGAGCTCCGGGAGGTCGTCTTGAGCCTCCAGGGTCTCCTGGTGCTTGTCTTCTGCTACTGGAGCAGGCTGCGGTGTTGAGGGGTCCGGCCGCTCTGCGACGAGAACCATGCTCACCACCTCAGTTGTTGCCGCGATGTAGAGCAGCAAGTGCTCTTCGGGCTCGGGGGCTACCATGATGGGTAGGGTCGTCAGGAGCTGCTTCAACTCCTAGAAAGCTTCTTCTGCTTTGTTGGTCCAAGCAAATGGACCGGATTTGCGCAGGAGCTTAAAGAATGGGAGTGCCCGCTCTGCTAGCCTCGGTATAAACCGACTCAGCGCGACTAGGCATCCTGTGAGTTTCTGGACCTCTTTGATGCGGGCGGGGGGCCGCATCAGGTCGATGGCCTTGATCTTCTCTGGGTTGGCCTCAATTCCTCAGTGTGAGACCAGGAATCCTAGGAGCTTCCTAGAGGATACGCCGAACACACACTTGTTGGGGTTCAACTTAGTGCGCGTGGAGCGCAGTTTGTCAAAGACTAAGGCTAGGTTATCTAACAAGGATGAGCTCTGCCTGACTTTGACAACAATGTTATCGACATACACCTCGACTAAGTCTCTTATTAGCTCTCCAAAGGTTTTGTGCATAGCACGTACAAAGGTGGGAAGAGCATTCTTTAGGCCATAAGGCATAGAGACGTAACAATACATGCCGTCTACTGTGATGAAAGAAGTGTGTTCTTCATCTTCTCTAGACATAGGGATCTGATGAAAGCCCGAGTAGGCGTCTAGGAAGCACAGCATATCACAGCCTGATGTAGAGTCTACTATTTGATCTATTCTAGGGAGGGGGAATGGATCTTTGGGACATGCCTTATTGAGACTGGTGTAGTCGATGCACATCTTGAGCTTCCCGCCGACCTTCGAGACAACGACAGGGTTCACCAACCACCGGGGGTGGTGGACTTCCCTTATGAAGCCAACGTCCATCAGCTTCTTGATTTCTTCTCGGATGAAGTTCTGCCGCTCGATGGACTGCTTGCGGGGCTTTTGTTGGACTGGTCGAGCGTCAGGGAAGACATTCAGATGGTGCTCGATTACCTCCCTAGGGATCCCCGGCATCAGCGACGGCTGCCATGCAAACACATCAGTGTTGTGCCGGAGGAAGGTGATGAGTGCGCCTTCCTATTTGCTGTCCAGGCCTCCGGCTACCCGGGTGGTCTGGGCCGCATCGGCGCCGACTTGGATGACCTTCAGGGGGACGTCGCCCTCGTCAAGAGGTTACACGAGGGGTGCTGAGGTCGAGGCACGGTGGCGTGCACTCGGGTGGAGCTGGCCTGGTTCTGCACCGCCAGGGGCTGGTGCTCGGGCTGTTGCAAGTGCTTGGAGCTTCTCCAAGGCTGATACTGCAGCAGTGCGGTCTCCATGAATCTTGAGGACGCCTGTTGGTGTGGGCATCTTCAAGACGAGGTAGCCATAGTTGAAGGGGAGGTCGATCTCCGCCACGTCGAACAGAATGTACTCTGTTCGATAGCTGTCCGGTGCCCCAAAGGTCACCGGAAGGCTGATGTTACCGTAGGGGACGACTTGTCCCGGCCCTACCCCTGATAACGGGCTCAATGGGGTGAGCTTGGCCATCAGGATCTGCAGCTTTTTAAAGCTGCACGACTGATGAGGTTCAGCCCAGCCCCGCCATCTACCAGAATGTGGTACATCCTCACGTTGGCGATGGTGGGTGCTACCAGGAGCAGTAGTTGGTCGGCCCCAGCCATGTTCCTGGGGCAGTTGGTGGCGTCGAAGCTGATGGGGGTTCCCATCCACTTGAGGTGTGGTGCGGCACTTGGGAGGGGAGCCACCGATGCTACCGCTCGGCGCAGAGTCTTGACTGCGCTTCGGGGCGAGGGGTCAGCGGACCCGCCGTAGATGACGTAGAGCGTCTTCCGGCGCTCGTCGTCGCTGGAGCTGGAGTCCTCATGGTTGTGTACCGCCTTCACGACGCGGTGAGGCTCCTGGAACTCCGCCTGGTGATCTACGTTGTCTTGAGTGTCGACCTTCTGCTTGCCCCCCTTTTGACGGAAAGGAGGGGCGTCAGCACGCGGTTGCTTCCCCTTGCGGAAGCGCTCCGCGAGCTTCTGAATCTCCCGGCACTCAGCAGCAGTATAGCTGCTGGTGTTGCGCACGGGGCACGGCTCTGCCTAGGTCACCATCTGGAGCTAGTGACTGTCGCTGCCTCTTATCGGGGCGTGGCCCCCGAGCTCCACTGGGTGCTGCTGTTGCAGCAACGGAAGCTGCGGTCGGTGGCTTCATCTTGCCACCGCCCTGGTTCTTGATCTTCTTGCTGCTTCCATGGGAAGCAACGCCAGATCTGGGCTGTCCTCCTGACTCGGAGGCTGGCCGTGAGTGCCAGTTCCGCCCTTCTGCTTCCCTAGCGCATTTGTCCGCCAAGCTGAAGAGCTCTGAGACGTCGCGAACCTCTCTGGTCGTGAGCTTCTCGAGCATCTTCGTATCCCGTACACCCTGTCGGAACGCCACCACCACAGAAGCATTTTGGATGTGCGGGATGGTGTTCTGTACCTGGGAGAACTGCTGGATGAAGGAGCGCAGCGTCTCTCCAAGTTGTTGTTGGATGGCATGGAGGTCGAGCTCCATGCCAGGCCGGGTGTAGGAGCTGCCGAAGTTCGCAGTGAACTGTTGGCAGAGCTCTCCCCAGGAGGTTATGGAACCCTGGGGGAGATTCATGAGCCAAGACCGGGCTGGGCAGGTCAAGGCGACGGGGAAGTAGTTGGCCATGACGGCCTCGTCCCCTCCTGCAGCAAGGATGGCGGTGGAGTAGATCTGGAGGAACTCTGCCAGGTTGACGCTGCCATCGTACTTCTCGAGCAGGTGCGGCCAGAACTTGCGTGGCCACTTCACAAAGTGAAGGTGTGGCGCCAGGGCCGCACATCCTGCTCCTGTTGCTGCAGGTGTTGGTGCCGCGAACGCTTGGTTCGCTGCCGGCACTGTATACCCCGGTATGGGCAAGGCTGCGCCATAGACCGGGGGCACCATTTGCAGGGCATATGGCTGGGGCATATGCTGCATGGCGTATGCCTGGGGCAGAGATCGCGTGGCGAACGTCTGCGGCTCAGGCTGGGTTGAGGCGGTCGACATGCTATCGCCGACCTCTTGGTTGCGACGCCTTTCTCGTCGTCGCTCGATGACCACTCGGGCATCCTTTCCCAAGTGGCATTGTTCTAGCTCCGACCTTAGGTCCGTCGATGGGAGCCTGGTGGAGCGGGAGTCTGCCGTCTGCCCGTCAACCGTTGGCGTGCGCGTCAGCGACCCAGCTGGTTGACTGGGACGTCGTCCCCGCGGAAGTTGAGGGTTGGCGGCGGCGAGGACGAGACGGTCTATGTCGCGAATCCACTGCTGGGTTACTGACTGAAGCGCGTCCCCAGCAGGTGGATTGCGCAGTAGCGCTCGTGCTGCAGCTAGTGCACTCCCGTGGGAGACACTCAACGTTGTAGTGGATCTTGGGCTTGCTGGAGTCGGCGCTGCCGGAGTCGGCTGCTAGCTTCTAGCTTGCACCGACACACTCTGTCCTGAGTGTGTCAAGACGTAGTCCCCACTGGTCACCGTTCGTCGTGAACGTGGGCGGGGAGAGCTTGCCTCTGAAGGAAGCTTCGTCATCTTCGTCATCGAAAGCTCGTCGCGCAAGGGAAAAGCCCCCTACCTGGCGCGCCAAATGTCAAAGTGTGTTGTCGACACTTCCCCCGGGCCTGCCCTGGGCAGCTGGCGGAGGTTCTTTTTTGGAGGGGCTAGTCACTCACGGAGAGCTCACACGTTAGGGACGATTGAAGGAGAAGCTTGACACATAGATTTTTACGTGGTTCAGGCCACCAGAGCGTAAAACCCTACGTCCATGGTGAGCAGAGATGCTTGTTGTATTGCTTGGCGCTCAGGAGCGAACCCTGCGTGAGAGTGTGTAAAAGGCGAACCCTCAGGTCAAATGGCTGAGGTGCGAACCCTTGCTAACGTTGCCTAGCCGAGCCTTTTATAGTCCAAGGCTCGGGTGGCTTATAAGGTGGGCCCGGGACACGACAGGTGGTCCCAGGGAGATTTCTTGCCATCTACCGTATCCGCAGTTACGCCGGTAGTTGTCTCTAGCGAGGGCTTCTGAGTCTTTGTTCTGCCGCCCTGCCTATGCCGCAAGCTAGTCGTAGTGCTTGATGATGGCAAGGGCGGCAAGGGATGTCTTGTCGTTGTGTTTATTGGCGTACAGCCTCTGACGCGGCGCGCCAGTCTTCACTGCGATGTGACTGGGCGCAACGGCACTTGACAGAGGCGTGCTCCGCATCTCCGTTCCTTGGGAAAGCGCGAGTCTTGAATACCTTGTACGGGCAAGGTATGGCGCGTCTTTACTCTTGCTGCCTACCGCGCGGGGGCGGGCAGCGCTGCTTTGCTGGCCACGTGGCGGGCTCGGAGCTCTCCTCTGAGGAGAGGGAGGTCCGGCCCCGCTGGACACGTGGAGTATTCGGAGCTCTCCCCGCGGAGGGGGGAGGTCCGGCTCAGTTGGCCACGTGGCGGGCCCGGAGCTTACCTCTGAGGAGAGGGATGTCCGGCCCCGCTGGACACGTGGCGCCTTCAAAGCTCTCCCTGCGGAGAAGGGTGAGGTCCTTAGGCAGTTTCCCCCTGTGTGCGGGGGTACCCCATATTGAGGGTACCGACAATAGCTGAGGTGTTATGGTTGTTGGGAGCAGCACGGAGCATTATCTTTTGATGCTATTACGAGTCTAGGATGTTGGTGTGACGTGCTGTTAGAGTTAGACCTCATTGTTTTCTTGTTTTGGAAATTGAAGAGTCAACTGCATGGAACGTTGCAGGTACTAAATAGTGGTCGAAAACCAAAGACGGCATTGATGAATTTGTTGGAAAGAGAATCAAGTTTTGTTGGATCGGAAACGACACTAATAACACGTCGTTGAGGTGTACAAATGTATGCCAAAAATGTCATGTTTGTTACAATGCATATAGCTCACACAACTTTTCTAATGTATCTAAACTGGGATGATTAGAATGTAAACAATTTTTTGGTGCAATCTTTTAAAAAAAGCTCTCCTAAGTTACGCAATCTCCATCCTACAGTCAAACTTAAATCCTCCACGGCTCCACTAGCAAAGCAAATTGAAAAAATAAAGTGTAGATACCACTATCAGGTGGAAGAGCTCAAGTGAAGAAATATAGTGACCTTACAATAAAGATCAATGTGGTTTAGGGGAGTTTTTTATACGATTATACCAAAAAGTGATTTGCATCCTAGTCATCCCCATCCAAAATCAACCCATAGTGTATGTATCGGTGTTTTTACCACTGGCTAGTAATCGAATGCTTCACGTTTTATGTCTGGATGGCTAGCTAACAAAGACAAGGATTTATACTAGTTCAAACAACGTGTCCTACGTCTATTATGGGGTATTGGTCAGTCTTGTAATAGCCCACCCGGTTGGAGGAACTGCGATTACAAGCGAGGCAGTCCCGCGTGCGAGAACGAAGAGAAAGCCTAAGTGTTGAGCGTGTGCATGAGCTGTGTTCCGTCGTGCAAGGGAAGGTTTTGGGCCTCCCTTTTTATAGCCCGGGCGCCTAATACCTACCCATCGGCTCTTCATAAATGAGGTGGGGGTTTACATGCTGTGTCAGCGCCTAAGGCGGCCCAAAGTGGTACAGGGGCGATGAGTACACCTGCTCCCGTCTAGTCTACGGTCTAAGTCTACTTTCCGTCCCTGTACATCCGCGCCGAGCGGGACGGGACAGATGGTGATGATGGTCCGGCTTGTGCTTGTATTGTCGCGTGTGGCTTCCCACTCCGTTTTAAATCCCTTCTGTCGTTCTATCGCATCAGCGTTTAAGTCTTCCGCCTGCTCCCGGTCCGAGCCCTAGCTCGAACTGCTTCGGTCTTCTGGCCTCGCCGTCCGGGCTTGGAGATCGGTCGTCGCTTATGTTCCGTAGGTCGGTGTTCGATAGCGTCCCCTTGAGCGTGTGCCCCTGGTCATGGTCCGTGAAGCCACATGTCTTCGCGAGGCTGGTCGGTTGACTGCTTCTTGGGTACCCGGGGTATGTTACCCGTCAGTAGTCTTCGAGCCTTCGGCCGAGCTCTCGTCGGTGTATCTCTACGCACGACGAAGGACCTAAAAGGATAAGAAAAATGGAAGTTGTGTGAGATCATTGTTTTATTTCGGTTTGTGGCTACGTCCGAGCTCAAACCCTCAGGCGCTGAGGCTTTCGTGACTTTTAGTCATCAAATAGCCCCCGAGCCCCCCTCCGTGGGTCGGGCTCGTGACACGACCCCACTGGTCCTGTCGAGCCAGGATCACGCTGAGGGGTGCTGCGTTGCACAACACCGTATAACACACGTCAAAGGTACAAAGCGGAAGCGGAAGCTTTATTACATAAACAAGTTTATTAACATGTTTACATCAAAATAAGTTTAGTCCACACTCGCGGGCGTAGACTAAGCATCAAGTGCACGTTCAGCCCTCGAACGTGTCCTTGCTAGCACACACGCACACTAACTCTGCGGCGTGCACGACTCCCACTCGACGGGGTTCCCCTCCTGGGGTTCCGTCTCCTCTTCGGGAGTCCCTTCCTCATAGAACCCTGCAAAAGCTTCAAACACAAGCAGTGAGCACGAAGGCTCAGCAAGTCTGACCCGTCTCACCTAAACATGGAACTTCTACATGAGGGTGATGGGTTGCATGAGGTAAAAAATCATTTGCAAGGACTCGCCTAATTAGTAGAACCTTACTTTCAAGTTTTAGCAGCAGGTTGTGGAGAACTTTATGCTAAGGCACATGAGAGAGCCGCAATCAAACAAGAAACGCATTTCTCTCATGTACTTTGCCCAAAGTTGAAAAGAACTTTAGTTAGCACTAAGCTACAACATATCATTAACAATCAATATCCAACTTTCAATCAGCAACATTTTAACATGTAACTAGCCTGTTCTTTCTACGTCACGGTACAGTGAACAAGTGGTACTCACTGACCGCGAGGGACGGCGATTATAATCGATTTACACCTGCAGGGTTACCCGAACAACCCGTCACGTACGCCCGTACTCGATGTTGCCTACAACAACCATCACGGACGCCGTACGCGACTACCTTTCACCCGTTAGCCAAATATTGAACCGGTCCCATCGTCCCGAGCAAGAGGTCCCTGCACGCGCATCTCTGTGCCGCCAGCTGATTTACACCTCGAGCTCTCAACCTACCCTCTGAACGACGGGCAATGCCTCAACACCCAGCTACCCGAGTTACATCAGTTTCCCGGTTCCCATATAGCCGGTAGGTCTTCGGTACTGTTCTAGCTTGCTCAACAGGCCCGCACACGGCTCGGTCCTCAATCGACACAAGCGGAGCTACAGCACACAGGCCCCAAAGTCCTGCTGCCCTTACTCTCCGCTCGGTCTCATTTTCTTGCCATGTGTTTCATGTGCTATCTCTACCCGAGCAATGTGCCTCTAGCCTATTCTCGCGAGTAGTTCCAACTACTCGACTTGTACCGAATCCTACTCTATTCTAGCAATGCAGTGGCTAACGAGGTTTTCAATCCTAAACCCAACCCATGGTTTTCTTGGCTGTGCAGTTGGGTTTCCAATCAAGACTCTAATGCAACGAACAAAGGGAAACAAGTATGTGCTCAAAACAATAAAAATTTGTAAAAAGGTTAATGCAAACCGGGGCTTGCCTTGCTGCTCTTGGTCGTAGGCTAGCTGTTCCTCCGGAGTAACGAAGTCTAGGACTTCGGGTTCCTCCTCGATCTTAGCGACTACATGATAAGAGCAATGTATGTATTAATTTAGAGGCCTTTGTATTAACTTTGAAGTTGTGAAGTCTATAACCCTTACTAGACAGACCTAATGACTGTGAAACTTTTACTGTGGCTTGGTTACAACCTAAACAAAGACTTGGTCAAGTTTTAGTTGCAGCAAAGCTCACTTGAGCCCTCCACAAATAATTATGTCCTTGACCTTAATTGGAACCCTTAGGGTGTTCTAGGGATTTTCATGAGACAAACTATGACTTTCTGAAAACTAGATTTTCAGAGGGTCCTAATGGAGTTGGTCTCACTTAATTTGGAAGTCTCTAACTAAAGATATGAGCTAAACAATTTCAGAGAAAATCCTGAAAATGTTTCTGAACATTTTCTATTTTCTCTGGAACAGTTTTACTAATCACACCATTAGGTGGACTAAATGAGCTCAAATGGATCTGAAATTTTTATGGTAGCTCAATGATATTTTGGTGAACATCTCAGCAAAATTTCAGGATTTTCCGCCAAAGGATTCTCCAGTTAAAATTCCTAACAGTTTAAACATTAAGGAATTAATTCTGGAGAATTAGGGAATTTCATGAAGTGAAACTTGATTTTCTGGAAAGTACTCAGAGAGCTGAATCCAGCAAAATTTGGTTCACTCAATTTGGAGCTTTCTAGCCAAAGTTATAAGGATTTGAAGTTTGAAGGAAATCTGAAAATCGGGGGAAAAGTTTAAACTCGCGCGTGGGCCCAGGGGACACGCGTCGCACGCCGAAGCGACAGCACACCGCGGCCCACAAGGCTTTTGCGCGCCAGCACACCCGATCCCGGCCGCAGCCGGATCCCGATTCAAAATATCGGCCGCTGACAGCTGGGGTCCACCCCCTTCTTCAACCTCGCGACACCCGCGCTCCGCCGCCGAGGGACCTCGCCGGAGAGCTCGCCGCTGGCTGCTGTACCGCTCCAAACTTCTTGATTCTGGTCGCCCCTGCCTACTTTTACTTGGGGAACATGATCCGAGGGTCAGCTGCTCATGACAACGGCCGGAGCATGGTCGGCGACGAGCCGCCATATCGGAACGACTTCGGCCATGTCGGCTGATGCCCCTAGTGCCTCAGCTACTTGAGAAACCGGTCGGGGAGCATCAGTGGACCTCAGAGAAGGTCGACATGAACTCGGGGCAGCTCGGGGAAGGCCCGAAATAGGTCCTCACCGTGCGCCCGATACCCCCCGTTCGTTCCGCCATTAGTAGACCTTGAATTACGCCGGGCACAGAGGTTCTCCGGCCCAGAGTTGTGAAGGCAACTTGTGCGTCACCGTGTCTAGCTCGTGTGGGAGTGGCCTGAGGCCCTCTAATCCTTTCTAGAGCACGAATTAAACAGAATCGTACCCGAAGGTCGTTCTGCACACAGAAAGGGGAAAAGTGGAAATTCGCCGCCGGTGAGCAACCACTCGAGCTGTGGCTCGGAGATGAGCAGCACCGGTCACCTGCGCGTCCAAGGGTGTCTTGGCTCGGGCGTGACAACGCCCAGGTTGGGCTGTCCACGAGAGCCCCAGGTGCGGCGGTTTCCAGTTCCGAGTTTGATCTTTCGGCACAGCCGATATCACTCGGTTTCAATCGATTTCTATCAATGGGAAGGATGGAGGATGGTTGCTAGTACCTTGCTGGGACCTTGGAATGGAAAGAGGGAGCTGCGATCGGCTTGATCAAGCAGGAACTCGAGCGGCGGCGATGGCAGTGGAAAAAGCAGTCGCGCACGTCGGTAGCTCGGGGAAATGGTGACTGAAGCACGCCGGGGAGGGAATAAATAGCCCGGCCGGCTGGTCTCCGGCTTGGGGCACGCAGCAGGAGCTGGCGCCGGCTGCCCCCTTCGGTGGCGCGCGCGCACAGCTGCCGGGAACCGACTGAACTGTGGTTCAGTCGGTTTGCTTTGAGGCAGAGGCTGACATGTGGGTCCCACTTCTCTTTTAACCTCTGAAATTTATTCCTAACAGCTGTGGTAAACAGTGAACCCTATTCTACCCTTGGCAATTCAAATTATTCTCCCAAGAGCCATTTGAATTGATCAAAGTTCAAATGAGGTTTGGTTTGAATGAATTTCAGCACAAGTGCAGTTTGAAATTCAAATAAAGTTTGAATTTCTCCCCCTTAGCTCATGTCAAGATCAACTCCAAATGGAGTGAAAATTGGTGTGTGAGCTCACAAAAATGTGCTGAGCAAGAATATGCCTTCCACTTTTACATTCAGTGGGCGAAAACAGTTTGAATTTGAATATGGTTTCAAACTGCCCTCTTCCTAACTATACCCAAAATGACCTCAAAAAGGTTTTGAATTTGGGTGGAACTTGGCATGGACATCCTTAGCAAAGTGTAGGAGTCTTCATATGTCCAGCCCATCTATATCACATGTGGGAAGTACCACTTTTGCAATGTGTGAGTTTGTTCCCTAATGAGCATGTTGATAATTGTTACTTGCTCTTTATTTGTGTTCATCATTCTTCCTCAAATGAGGTGTGTGGTGTGGTGATGAACACTGCAAATGAGTGTCAAAAACTGAGGCCCTTACATTCCCCCCCCCTTAAAAGAATCTCGTCCCGAGATTATAAGGTGAAATGAGAGAGAGGACAGTGGAAAATTACCGAATATGCGACGTGAAAAAGTCGGGGTAGTTAGTGCGAAGGAATTCTTCGCTCTCCCATGTCGCTTCGTCCATGGAGTGATTACTCCATAGAACCTTGTAGAACCACAACGTAAGGTTGCGTGTGGTTCGGGCCTTTTCATCAATAATCTGCACCGGTTCCTCCCGATAGGTGAGATCCGGTTGCAGTTCTTCAATGTCTTCCAGCTGAACGGTAGTTGATAGCTTGAGACACTTCCTCAGCTGGGAAATGTGAAAGACGTCGTGCACACCGGAAAGTGCTTCTGGTAATCTTAGCCGGTATGCCACCGATCCACATCTTTCGGTAATCTGGAATGGACCGATGAATCGGGGTGCTAACTTTCCTCTCACCCCAAATCTGTTTACGCCCTTCATTGGAGACACTCGTAGATATACGTGGTCCCCAACTTCGAATTGTAATGGGCGCCTTCTCCGGTCCGCATACTGTTTCTGTCGGGATTGAGCGGCTTTTAGGTTCGCTTGAATTAATCGAACCTTTTCTTCCGCGTTGTTGACAAGATCAATCCCGAAGGTAACCTTCTCGCCAGATTCACACCAGTTCAGTGGTGTGCGGCATTTCCTGCCGTATAGCGCCTCGTAGGGCGCCATCTTGATGCTGGCTTGGTACCCATTGTTGTACGAGAACTCGGCTAATGGCAAGTGATCATCCCAATTCTTGCCGTGGTCGATAGCGCAAGCTCGTAGCATGTCTTCTAGAATCTGATTCACCCGCTCAGTTTGTCCATCCGTCTGCGGGTGGTAGGCTGAACTACGGATCAGCTTCGTCCCCAAGGCAGCGTGTAGCTGCTCCCAAAAACGGGACACAAATAAAGTGCCCCGGTCCGATACGATGGTACGGGGTACGCCGTATAAGCATAGGATCCGTGAGATGTACAGTTCAGCGTACTTCTTGGCGTTGTAGTTGGTGTTGACCGGGATGAAATGGGCAACTTTGGTGAGCCGATCGACGATCACCCACACAGAATCATGTTTCTGTAAGGTGGTGGGTAAACCGACGACGAAATCCATGCTCACGTCCTCCCACTTCCAGGCAGGAATGCCCAGTGGTTGCAGCAGTCCCGGTTTCCGCATGTGGTCTGCCTTCACCCATCGACATGTATCACACTCGGACACGTATTTTGCAGTCTCTCGCTTCATCCGTGTCCACCAAAACTTTCTCCTGAGTTCTTGATACATTTTGTTGCTGCCGGGGTGAATAGAAAACTTTGATAAGTGAGCCTCATCAAAGATTTTCTTCCGTAACTCCGGGTTTCGGGGTACGACGATCCGGTCCTTGAACCATAGGACGCCGTCTCCGTCCTTCCGGAAACATTTCAACTCCCCACTGTCTACTCGTCTCCGTAAATGTGACATGCCCTTATCATTCTTCTGGGCTGCCGCTATCTCTTCACGGATGGTGGGGATCAAAGCTAGGTTGTAGAGAGCTCCATGTGGAATCACATGTAGTGGTGGTTCGCTCTCTTCCAACGGTGTGATGGTCAGATTATTGACGTGTGACTTGCGGCTCAGCGCATCTGCCACAACGTTTGCCTTGCCCGGATGATAATGGATCTCTATTTCGTAATCCTTTATCAGTTCTAACCATCTTCGTTGCCTCATGTTCAGCTCCTTCTGAGTGAAGATGTACTTGAGGCTTTTGTGGTCGGTATATAAATGTACGAGGTTACCGAGTAGGTAGTGCCTCCACATTTTCAGTGCAAGTACCACGGCAGCGAGCTCCAAATCGTGAGTTGGATAATTTTGCTCATGGTTCCTAAGCTGTCGTGATCCATACGCGACCACTCTTCGGTCTTGCATCAGCACACATCCGAGCCCAATGCCGGATGCATCGCAGTACACCTCGAACGGTTTTGTTGTGTCTGGCTGCGCCAAAACCGGTGCTGATGTCAGGTGCTTGACTAAAGCCTTGAATGCTGCTTCACATGCTGGACTCCAAACATATTTGGTAGCCTTCTTCAGCAGCTCTGTCATTGGCCTGGCAATCTTCGAGAAGTTCGGAATGAACCTCCGATAATATCCCGCGAGTCCGAGGAAACTCCGTACCTCATGAACAGTTCTCGGGGATTTCCAATTCAGCACTTGCGTGATTTTGCTCGGGTCCACAGCGATACCCTCCGCTGAGATGATATGCCCGAGGAAAGGCACTTGCGATATCCAAAACTCGCATTTGCTGAACTTTGCGTATAACTTGTGATCCCGCAGCCGTTGCAAGACTATACGCAGATGTTTCTTGTGATCTTCCTCCGACTTGGAGTATACCAGGATGTCGTCGATGAAGACCACGACAAACTTGTCCAGCTCCGGCATGAACACCGAGTTCATTAAATACATGAAGTGAGCTGGAGCATTGGTGAGGCCAAAGGACATGACCAGGTACTCATAAAGTCCGTACCTTGTCGAAAAAGCTGTCTTTGGAATGTCCTCAGCCCTGATCTTAATCTAATGGTACCCGGATCTTAAATCCATCTTGGAAAAGACCTTTGCTTCGACCAACTGATCAAACAACATGTCGATCCGTGGTAACGGGTACTTGTTCTTGATGGTTACGGCATTTAATGGACGGTAGTCCACGCAAAGCCGCAACGTTTCATCCTTCTTTTTGACAAATAATGCCGAACAACCCCATGGCGAGGAGCTCGGCCTAATAAAACCCTTCTCCAGAAGGTCCGTGAGCTGAATCTTCAGTTCCGCCAACTCCTTGGGCGCCATCTTGTACGGCCTTCGGGATATTGGCATGGTTCCCGGTGCAAGTTCAATCTTGAACTCCACCTCTCTATCGGGTGGCATCCCCGGCAAATCATCCGGGAATACATCAGGGAATTCTCGGACCACTGGAATGTCTTCCAATCTGATGGTTGTGGCTTGATAGACACTTGGAAGTTTTATTTCTGGACTGTCCAGAAATAATGAGTGAGAACCGTGCACTTCTGAGTTTAAGTGCACGACTCGGAGGACGGTGTCTAAAACAGCGCCGTGGCGGGTTAACCACGACATCCCTAGGATGACATCGACCTTCTGTCCCTCTAAGATAATGAGAGACGTGGGGTACACTCTACCCGCTAAGCATAATGGTGCTTTGGAGACCATTACGCTTGCTGAAATCTTCCCACCCGGTGAACAAATTAAATATGGACTATCGGTGGGTAGTATCGGCAAGCTGTGTTTAGCAATGAAAGCTTGGCTAATAAAATTATGCGTGGCGCCTGAATCAAATAGTACTATAGCGGGATGCTGGTGGAGTTGGAACATACCCGCAAGGATTGGCTCGCCCTCCGGCACGTCCTCAATGGCAAGCTGGTGGACAGTGCCGGGCCTAGGGTTTGCCCGCCGCGCATTAGTAGGGTTCCGGGGTTGATTCCTCCCCGGAAACTGTGGTACCACTCCGCCGCCTTGCCTCTCCGGGCAACTGCTCGCGAAGTGTCCTGGACGACCACACTTGTAACATGTGGCCGCTGCTGGTGGAGTACTCGGGGGACGAAAGCCCGGCATGCGTTGCGGAGGTGCAAACGCACGCGGCATCGCCCGCTGCTGCTGCTGTTGTTGCGGTGGTGCTGGCAGTGCCGGCCGGAATGCCGGTGACGAATACGGCCGACCGCGGAACGGCATCGACCGCTGTGGTGGCTGCCAGCGCGGACCTGATGGTGGGCGATTCACCATCCGAAACTTCTGAGAAGGACCGCCTCCTTCTCCGCTGCTCTTCGGCGCGCTTCGCTTTCGCTCTGCCGCCGCCAACTCCTTGCCGGAGTCTTCCTGAACAATCGCAGCATCAATTATGTCGTTGAGGCTGCCGCGATTGAACATCGCCAGCTTGTCCTTCAGGAGCGGGTTAAGCCCCTGGTAAAAATGGTCCCGCCACTTCTCGTCCGTATCTGCGTGATACGACGCGTAGAGTGCGAGATCGTTGAACGCTCTGGAGTACTCCAGCGCGTTCCGGCTCCCTTGTTGCAGGTGTAGGAATTCCTGCGTCTTCCTCTTCATCAAACCGGGCGGTATATGATAGGCCCGGAAGGCCGTCCGAAACTCCGCCCAGGTCATCACTCGGTCGGTGGGTTGTGAAGCACAAAAGTTGGCCCACCACGCGCTCGCGGATCCTTGGAGCTGCTGGACCGCGAACTGAGTCTTGCGCTGCTCGCTGATTTGGAGCAGCCCGAACTTCATCTCTATGGCGCGGAGCCAGTTGTCCGCGTCAAGTGGTTCATCCGCCCTTGAGAATACAGGGGGATGAGTCGCCAGGAAGTCGGAGTAGGAGCTCTGTTGGCGCTCCTCACGATCTTGACGTCTCTCTGGGCGAGACGTATTCGCAATTAACGTTTGCAGCAGCTCTGTATGCTGCTGATGTGAACCCGCCATTGCCGCGACAATGTCGGCCAATGTAACCGTTGGCAGTGGCGGTGGCGGTGTTTGCTGTTGCTGTTGCTGCTGCTGTCCCGAGGAGTCCTCGGGAGGCGGTTGGGAGGTCTCTCCCCCTTGGCTAGTACCTCCAACATCAGGGTTGGCACGAGTACGCGTCATTCTGAAATTCAACACAGCAGCAATTAGCACATGTCTTACTCAAAATTCCATAAACAGCAGTAAGTATTGAAGCGACGCATGACTAACTTGCACAACATTCACATATATTGATAAAGCATAAACTTTATACAAGATACATTATTCTCGGACCTCCGAGAAGTCGTGCTCATGCCGTCACTACCTATACATACGCTACTGTCTACACGACATGTCACCGATTACAAAAGTTGGGTTACGCTACCCTAGCTGCCCTACTTGGCAACCGTAACCCCCTACTCGGAGTAGAACTCGACCTCCTGTGGGTCGTCCTCCTCCGGTACCTCTGCTGGTGGCTCGGGGTCTACCACCTCTTCTCCCATTTCAGGTTCTCCCATGGCTGGAAGACCCAAGACTACCGGTACGCCCAATACCGGGGGCACGAGGTCCTGCAATGCATGCACCTCGTCCATAGCTTGGTTGTAGTCCTCTTCCCAGCCTTGTCCTTCCTCAATAGCGTCGTCCCGCTCTTGAGCAAGGTCCTCATTCTGCTGGGTTAGGGTCTGCACCAGCTCTTGCAACGCCGCAATGTCAACACGGCTCTTCTTCTTTGCCTTCTTCAGACGACGCAACTGATTGTGTTGTTCATTCAGTCGCTTGATCGTCGGAAGGAGCACATTGCGGAGTGCACTGTGAGCACTCTCAAAATGATCTCCACGGCTTGTGCTCTCCTTGAGCTTGGTGGCGAGATGCTCCGTATGAACAGCTTGGCTGTCCATCACAGCGTTTCCCGCCCTCATTTGGAGGCTGAGATTTGCCTCTGCGGGGTTGTACCTTGGGCAACTCGGGTTTGTTGCCTCTAGGTACCTCTCTTCCCACACATGCTGAGCTCGTCCCTCCACCGGAACGAGTGCATATGGAGTGCCCTCCATAGCCTGCACGTGTAGTTGGCAGAAACGTGACATAGTGTCACGGGCTGCCACTTGCCACATCCCTTCCGGTTGTCTTCCTCTCACCGTGACGGTGAATGGCACCCAACCGGGTGGCGTAGGCCCTGCAGGAACCTCGACATGGATCGTCCACGTCTTGTTCCCCTCTTCGCCTTCTTCCTTGGCGAAGTATTGCGGCATCTGGTTGTACCCGAAATATTGGAGCATTAGGCACAATGCTCCCGGGTAGCCGCTACGGTCAGAACAGTGGGAAACTACCCACCCGTTCTCCAACCGTTTATCTGCTGCCATCTATAAAAATATATTTGAGAAATGTCAAATATTCATTTGAACAGCAAACCATCAAGTTATAACATAAGATATGTCATTGAACCCCTAAAACTTGGAAACATAGTTCAAATTTTTAAACAAATTTGACTGCTGATCTGCTGTTCCCATGACAGCCCTGACCAGTTTCCATATCAATCTGATTTAGGCCAGGTTAAAAGCAAAACCAATCCTGGAGCTCAACATCAAAGTTAAAGTTAACTTCAATAGATTTCCAGAAAGTATTTGGTTGGCCTAAGATCTGCTCTGGTTCAAAAGTTATGAGATGTCAAAGTTAACAGAATTTCTGGAAACAATTGGACAGCACCTCCCTGCTTTAGGTACTGATTTGATCCAACAATCCCAGTTAATTCTGTTCCTAATCTGACAAAACTTTCTGTTACAAAGTTGTAACCCATCTCATAATCTTTCCAGAACTACCTCATTTCCTATTTTTGGATTTTTAAGCAGGAAGTTATGCTTAATTTACAGAGAGTTTACAGAGAGTCTTTGCTCTGTCCTGTTTTCTGGACAGTTTCAACTCTACTGCATTTTTCGAGTGGTTAAGGGACGAAACACCTCTGGAACTCAACAGAAAAGTTGTAAAGCTCCTCCAAAGCTTTCCAGAAATGTATCATACTACCCCAACCTCGAAAGAACTCAACCTCTAACCTCTGATTACTTCAGCCTTGATTTAGCTGAAAACAGAGTGCTCTGTCCTTAACATCCTATAAGTTGAAAACTTATTAGCTTTGAATATCCTGTTCAAGGGAAGGAGTTACATCAAGTTTTACTACTTTGGATCAAAACCTTCAAATTTTTTTTAAATGAAGTTGTTCATTTAGTTGGGTGTGACGTTGATGCGTCACCAGATCATGTCGGTACTACGTCCTCACAAAGAAAAACCTATACCGGACTTAGCCGGCTTCGTTAGTTTAGTGGCACTACTCGTCACTCGCACACGGATGTTACACGTCTACCGTTTCGTGGTAAGGCTACCTGCAGAAATTCAACCAATCATCAGACTCGGCTGCACACCGAGCCCGGAATCCATACAGTTGGTACATCCGGCCGTCATCACTCGCCCGGATGTTCTCAAGCCAAACACGCCTTGAGTTACGTGTTCACGTTTCAGACCACGTGACGGGGTCTCCCATGTTGCACCACGCACGCCAGGGACAGACGTTGCTCGAATACCCCAAACGACATGAAGAGTCGTAGAGGATATCAAAGCGGGTCGGGTTACCTGCCACCCGTGGGGCTCCACCCTTCAGCTTGTGCGCACTGGTGGACAGCGCTTACGTGCACCCCCCAAGACATGAACGTCCCGAGATGCACGATTTTCCGACATAACAAATAAGTTAATAAGCCACTTTCTATATACTAATAACATCCTTATACGGGCTACTAACTCGTTCCTCACTGGATTTTTGAAAAAGAAGACCTTTGTACTGTGTTAAACCTCAAGCGAGCTCTGATACCACGCTGACACGACCCCACTGGTCCTGTCGAGCCAGGATCACGCTGAGGGGTGCTGCGTTGCACAACACCGTATAACACACGTAAAGGTACAAAGCGGAAGCGGAAGCTTTATTACATAAACAAGTTTATTAACATGTTTACATCAAAATAAGTTTAGTCCACACTCGCGGGCGTAGACTAAGCATCAAGTGCACGTTCAGCCCTCGAACGTGTCCTTGCTAGCACACACGCACACTAACTCTGCGGCGTGCACGACTCCCACTCGACGGGGTTCCCCTCCTGGGGTTCCGTCTCCTCTTCGGGAGTCCCTTCCTCATAGAACCCTGCAAAAGCTTCAAACACAAGCAGTGAGCACGAAGGCTCAGCAAGTCTGACCCGTCTCACCTAAACATGGAACTTCTACATGAGGGTGATGGGTTGCATGAGGTAAAAAATCATTTGCAAGGACTCGCCTAATAGTAGAACCTTACTTTCAAGTTTTAGCAGCAGGTTGTGGAGAACTTTATGCTAAGGCACATGAGAGAGCCGCAATCAAACAAGAAACGCATTTCTCTCATGTACTTTGCCCAAAGTTGAAAAGAACTTTAGTTAGCACTAAGCTACAACATATCATTAACAATCAATATCCAACTTTCAATCAGCAACATTTTAACATGTAACTAGCCTGTTCTTTCTACGTCACGGTACAGTGAACAAGTGGTACTCACTGACCGCGAGGGACGGCGATTATAATCGATTTACACCTGCAGGGTTACCCGAACAACCCGTCACGTACGCCCGTACTCGATGTTGCCTACAACAACCATCACGGACGCCGTACGCGACTACCTTTCACCCGTTAGCCAAATATTGAACCGGTCCCATCGTCCCGAGCAAGAGGTCCCTGCACGCGCATCTCTGTGCCGCCAGCTGATTTACACCTCGAGCTCTCAACCTACCCTCTGAACGACGGGCAATGCCTCAACACCCAGCTACCCGAGTTACATCAGTTTCCCGGTTCCCATATAGCCGGTAGGTCTTCGGTACTGTTCTAGCTTGCTCAACAGGCCCGCACACGGCTCGGTCCTCAATCGACACAAGCGGAGCTACAGCACACAGGCCCCAAAGTCCTGCTGCCCTTACTCTCCGCTCGGTCTCATTTTCTTGCCATGTGTTTCATGTGCTATCTCTACCCGAGCAATGTGCCTCTAGCCTATTCTCGCGAGTAGTTCCAACTACTCGACTTGTACCGAATCCTACTCTATTCTAGCAATGCAGTGGCTAACGAGGTTTTCAATCCTAAACCCAACCCATGGTTTTCTTGGCTGTGCAGTTGGGTTTCCAATCAAGACTCTAATGCAACGAACAAAGGGAAACAAGTATGTGCTCAAAACAATAAAAATTTGTAAAAAGGTTAATGCAAACCGGGGCTTGCCTTGCTGCTCTTGGTCGTAGGCTAGCTGTTCCTCCGGAGTAACGAAGTCTAGGACTTCGGGTTCCTCCTCGATCTTAGCGACTACATGATAAGAGCAATGTATGTATTAATTTAGAGGCCTTTGTATTAACTTTGAAGTTGTGAAGTCTATAACCCTTACTAGACAGACCTAATGACTGTGAAACTTTTACTGTGGCTTGGTTACAACCTAAACAAAGATTTGGTCAAGTTTTAGTTGCAGCAAAGCTCATTTGAGCCCTCCACAAATAATTATGTCCTTGACCTTAATTGGAACCCTTAGGGTGTTCTAGGGATTTTCATGAGACAAACTATGACTTTCTGAAAACTAGATTTTCAGAGGGTCCTAATGGAGTTGGTCTCACTTAATTTGGAAGTCTCTAACTAAAGATATGAGCTAAACAATTTCAGAGAAAATCCTGAAAATGTTTCTGAACATTTTCTATTTTCTCTGGAACAGTTTTACTAATCACACCATTAGGTGGACTAAATGAGCTCAAATGGATCTGAAATTTTTATGGTAGCTCAATGATATTTTGGTGAACATCTCAGCAAAATTTCAGGATTTTCCGCCAAAGGATTCTCCAGTTAAAATTCCTAACAGTTTAAACATTAAGGAATTAATTCTGGAGAATTAGGGAATTTCATGAAGTGAAACTTGATTTTCTGGAAAGTACTCAGAGAGCTGAATCCAGCAAAATTTGGTTCACTCAATTTGGAGCTTTCTAGCCAAAGTTATAAGGATTTGAAGTTTGAAGGAAATCTGAAAATCGGGGGAAAAGTTTAAACTCGCGCGTGGGCCCAGGGGACACGCGTCGCACGCCGAAGCGACAGCACAGCGGCCCACAAGGCTTTTGCGCGCCAGCACACCCGATCCCGGCCGCAGCCGGATCCCGATTCAAAATATCGGCCGCTGACAGCTGGGGTCCACCCCCTTCTTCAACCTCGCGACACCCGCGCTCCGCCGCCGAGGGACCTCGCCGGAGAGCTCGCCGCTGGCTGCTGTACCGCTCCAAACTTCTTGATTCTGGTCGCCCCTGCCTACTTTTACTTGGGGAACATGATCCGAGGGTCAGCTGCTCATGACAACGGCCGGAGCATGGTCGGCGACGAGCCGCCATATCGGAACGACTTCGGCCATGTCGGCTGATGCCCCTAGTGCCTCAGCTACTTGAGAAACCGGTCGGGGAGCATCAGTGGACCTCAGAGAAGGTCGACATGAACTCGGGGCAGCTCGGGGAAGGCCCGAAATAGGTCCTCACCGTGCGCCCGATACCCCCCGTTCGTTCCGCCATTAGTAGACCTTGAATTACGCCGGGCACAGAGGTTCTCCGGCCCAGAGTTGTGAAGGCAACTTGTGCGTCACCGTGTCTAGCTCGTGTGGGAGTGGCCTGAGGCCCTCTAATCCTTTCTAGAGCACGAATTAAACAGAATCGTACCCGAAGGTCGTTCTGCACACAGAAAGGGGAAAAGTGGAAATTCGCCGCCGGTGAGCAACCACTCGAGCTGTGGCTCGGAGATGAGCAGCACCGGTCACCTGCGCGTCCAAGGGTGTCTTGGCTCGGGCGTGACAACGCCCAGGTTGGGCTGTCCACGAGAGCCCCAGGTGCGGCAGTTTCCAGTTCCGAGTTTGATCTTTCGGCACAGCCGATATCACTCGGTTTCAATCGATTTCTATCAATGGGAAGGATGGAGGATGGTTGCTAGTACCTTGCTGGGACCTTGGAATGGAAAGAGGGAGCTGCGATCGGCTTGATCAAGCAGGAACTCGAGCGGCGGCGATGGCAGTGGAAAAAGCAGTCGCGCACGTCGGTAGCTCGGGGAAATGGTGACTGAAGCACGCCGGGGAGGGAATAAATAGCCCGGCCGGCTGGTCTCCGGCTTGGGGCACGCAGCAGGAGCTGGCGCCGGCTGCCCCCTTCGGTGGCGCGCGCGCACAGCTGCCGGGAACCGACTGAACTGTGGTTCAGTCGGTTTGCTTTGAGGCAGAGGCTGACATGTGGGTCCCACTTCTCTTTTAACCTCTGAAATTTATTCCTAACAGCTGTGGTAAACAGTGAACCCTATTCTACCCTTGGCAATTCAAATTATTCACCCAAGAGCCATTTGAATTGATCAAAGTTCAAATGAGGTTTGGTTTGAATGAATTTCAGCACAAGTGCAGTTTGAAATTCAAATAAAGTTTGAATTTCTCCCCCTTAGCTCATGTCAAGATCAACTCCAAATGGAGTGAAAATTGGTGTGTGAGCTCACAAAAATGTGCTGAGCAAGAATATGCCTTCCACTTTTACATTCAGTGGGCGAAAACAGTTTGAATTTGAATATGGTTTCAAACTGCCCTCTTCCTAACTATACCCAAAATGACCTCAAAAAGGTTTTGAATTTGGGTGGAACTTGGCATGGACATCCTTAGCAAAGTGTAGGAGTCTTCATATGTCCAGCCCATCTATATCACATGTGGGAAGTACCACTTTTGCAATGTGTGAGTTTGTTCCCTAATGAGCATGTTGATAATTGTTACTTGCTCTTTATTTGTGTTCATCATTCTTCCTCAAATGAGGTGTGTGGTGTGGTGATGAACACTGCAAATGAGTGTCAAAAACTGAGGCCCTTACAGCTCGGTTCAATCATTGAATCCGCTTTGCTCCCTGTCTGCAAACCATCCATGAGTTTGGAGGGGTTGAGCGAGACGGGAAATTACCTTCGTGGTTGAGTTTCCGGACTCGGTGAGCCGCCTAACGGGTAAATCCAAGTGGAACTCCACTCCTTTCCGCAAGGACGGGGGAATTAGGTTGACCAGACCGAGGCTCGATGCCCGTGTTCCATAAGATCCCTCTTGGTGCACTCGTGCGAATCATGGGCCATTCGTGGGCTCGGGCAGCTCGATGTCGGCCCCTCGGTGGGGCTACCGAGGAGTCTCCAAGATAAGACTCGGATATCAGACTTAGAGATGTCGAGAGTGCTGAAGCCTCCGAGTGCGCCATTGATGGCCATCTCGCATCGCTTGTCCCTCGCTCTGGTTCATTCCAGACTGTCCTTTCGACTAAAAATGTTAAGTACCTTAAAATCCAGAACTTCGATCGAGCCCCGAAATTGGGCCATAAAAGCTTACCTACTTACCTGGGCCTTCGATTTGTACGGCCCGTCGATGTCGCGTCAAGGGTAGGCGAGGGGGCGCAGCGGAGGAGACGTAGTCTTGGGAAGAGGAGAAGGCAGCGCGCCGCTCTTTGAGTCATCGCGGATATCAAAGGGGCAAATTTATCTGACCATAATTATGATGGGCGTCGCGTCCTGACATCTCGGGAGGCGCGCGACCACTCTGCGGACAAGAGGCG
This sequence comes from Neostapfia colusana, assembly GCA_030760725.1. Classification (NCBI taxonomy): domain Eukaryota; kingdom Viridiplantae; phylum Streptophyta; class Magnoliopsida; order Poales; family Poaceae; genus Neostapfia; species Neostapfia colusana. The sequence continues at coordinate 16,922,744 of JASWHV010000002.1, forward strand.
TTGCTGCGAGACGCGTGCTTCGTTGTTCCTGGTGCCATTACACGTTGTCGTCGCGTGCTGGCTGTATAAGCAGTCTTTGGGGTGCAAACCTTTGTGGTTCGCCTTCCTCTCCCATTCCAGCCTTCTCACGCTCCCGCTTCCCTGCAAGTTTTGGTAGTGTATGTTAGAAAGGGTCAAAAAGACAGCGTGTGCATTTTCCCCTCCGTCGAGCCTTGCTTCGGGCTATGGTCGTGTTTCCTCTGAACGCGGCCTTCGGCCGTCGGCTTATTGATCCCGGCGGTTGGCGACACCTGTGTCCACCCTCGATGGGTGCAGCCGTGGCGCTTCAACCTGCCGCTGCCATAGTCCATGAAGAACTGTTGGCAAGGCTAACCCTATCTTTTCGACAAGGGTTTGGCGTTTCCATCTTCCCTGGGCTGAGTGCCTGTTCTTCAAAGCTGGCAGCGCTGGGGACGCCGCGGAGGCGTGCGGACGGCGAGTCATCATAGTTCAGGTGGGGTCGAGGCGTTGTGAGCAAGAAGGATGATCGAAGGTGGGTGAATCTTGCAAGGACGCTGCATGGGGGCAAGTGAACTTGCAAGAACGTTGAACTGTGGATGTTGCTTGGTGTCAAATTTCTTATTGACATCAACCATCCTCCTGTATGCCTTTGTTCGGTTGTCTGCCCCCCTTTTCTGCCTTGTATTGTCGATGTACTTAACCCTTCGTGGCTCTTCTAGTGAAGAAGAGCGGAGTACTTCCTTGTAATGTAAATTTATCAGCCCTTCGTGGCTCTTCTAATGAAGAAAAGCAGAAAAAATTTCTATGTGCAACATTTTCCCTTCACATTATATTTTCGATCCGCGATTCCAAGAACTTCCGTAGTTCTGGTTATGAATACTAGGTCAAAAAAATGGAAATAGCATGTTGCTTTCGTTCCTTCGCTTCGCTCGAACCATAGCTCCGAGAACTTCCGCAGTTCTAGCCATAGGTTGCGAAACGTAAAGTAGGTACTTAGAAAATTTTTTCGTGTGACTTAAAGGTAGTAGCCCCCGAGCGACACGCGGTGGCCGAGCTGGTCGGCGCACCTCGTGGTGCTTGAATTACGCGACCTCATCCGTGCTCGAGCCCGGGAGGCAGAGCCATATTCTACATGGAAGTAAAAATTAAGGCGAGGGCACTTATCTTTCGACTTCCAACTCAACTCCTTTCGCTCGGAGGTCGGGGTTGTAAAAGCCCAAGAAATGGGACTTGCAAAAACTTTTGTATACTCATGAAAGTGTTGGCATGTGCAATAAAACTTTGAACTCAGTTGGAAATAAAAGGGTCACTTCAAAAAGAAGAAGGGCATTTCCAAAAAGAGAAAATTTAACTGTTGTTTAAAAATTTGCATTTGCAATGGCCAGCTCAAAGATCAGAGGGCATATTCAAACTCTCCAGGTTCAAACGATGAGGAAGGCAAATTTTGAGAAAATTTGGAGGTCCTTTGATAGGTATATCAAAGAGATTTGTGAATTTTCATTGAAATTTGAATTCAAATTTGAAACTGTGGCACAACTTGTCAAATGGCCAAATGGCTTTTGAATTTGGATCCCTCATAGCTGAATTTGCAATGTGTCAAAATTTGGAGATCTTTTGGGGCAGAGAGGAGCTGTGGGCCTCAATTGTCATTGAGAGGGGAGGGAAAAAACTTACTGCCTAAGTCAGCCGGTTCCTCGGTTCACACCGAGCGCGTTGCTCTTCTCCCGCGAGCTGCCACCGCGGGAGCAGCCCGAGCCACCTCCTGCTCTTCGCACGGGTCGCTGGCAGCACGGGGGTGGGCGGTGCCCTGCCTACGTGATCCTCCCGCGTAGCCAAGGAAACCACCGGTGTTCCCCCTCCTCACGCACGTGAAAACCCGAAACAGAAACCGAGCTCGCCGCAACCTTTGGGAAACCATCGGGAGCCGGCTCAAACCGTGCCACAGCACCCTCCGACCTGCACAACAAAGCTACGCCCTCGTTCCTCACCTTCCCAGCGTGAGAGCTAGCAAGCTCCGCCAGTATTCGGGTGTGAGACCTATGTGTGCTGAATACATTGGCAATTAGGACAAAAGTTAGCATTAACATTCAAAGTTTTGAATATTGCCAAAACATTCTTCTGTGGCAAGGTCCGACAAGTTCTTTGTTAGGTCCGCCAAGTGTTGGCAAGGTCCGACGCAAGGTCCGGAGAGCTCCTGCAAGGTCCAGAGAGCTTCTGTGAGGTCCAGAGCTTGTTTTTAGGGAGCTCCCGTGAAGTTCAACTCGTAGAACTGCAGCGTCTTGTTTTGCTTTTAACTCGCAATGTTTCAAACTTGCTTTATGGGAAGGTTTGCTTAGTATTAATTTGCTAAATTTTTGGTGTGTTTTGATGGTTATGGCTGTTATCATTTGATATGGTTTGCAACATGCTTATGTGACGTGCTCATGTAAGGTGTTGTGGTTTTCGATCTAACGTGAGTCAAGTCGAGGACTTGTGCTCGGAAGAATTGGTTGTTTATTCATGTGCAGGTGTTGCTTGAGTTCAAGACATGACTGGTGACGGGATCCTTGGACTAGTCTCAGGGAGGAGATGAGGTTCCAACAACCAAGTTCGGGAGGAGCTGTGGTTGAGTTGATCGGGAGGTCACGCAGCATGTTTGGATCAAGGGCAGTGCATATGAAGGTTGCGTGTACGTCGTTGGAAGGTGTTTGCACGTGTGCAAGGAGTGCATGGACGTGGCAACATTGTTCCAAGGCGTGATGAAGAGATGTGGACATAAAGAATTGGTCGGAAAGGTTCAACCGACTAGGTTATGGACTCAGGCTGCGGCTGAGTCATGTTTGACTCAAATATGGAAAGTTTTGAGTTGGTTATGATAGAATTTCATTTGGGTCACGAATTTGAGTTATTTTAGGAATGTTTGGGACGTTCCTAAGGTGTTTGGAAGTTTTAAGATTGCTTCTATCTGCGTATAGAAGAGTCTTGAGCAGTATTGGAAAGTTACAGTTTGAATCCAAGTAGGAGTAGGAGTCCTAGTTTGAGTTGAGTTGGCCTTAGGGCTGGTTATATAAGCAAGGGGGGCCAAGTCTCATGGGTGCACGACTTTGGTCTGTTCCTCTTGTGTTTGTATTGAATAAAGTTCATAGTTTCGAGGAGCTTTTGTGCCTTGTTCGTCTGACTTGTTTTTCGTCAAGTCTTTCTCGGCGAGTTTGTGGATAGACCGACGTTGCTTCGGAGTTTCATTCATAACTCGAGTTTTACAGATCCGATTGACGTGATTCTTTTTGGGTTGTCTTCAAAACTCAATTATATATCATCTGTGAAATTTTCACGAGCTTCGGATCTGTAGTTTTTGAGATACACGAGTTTCTTTGCAGCGTTGCAGATCTGTTTTATATCGGGTAGAACAGATTGATCTTCATTTAATGTTTTGATCGTATCTCAAGTTTTACTTCGTGTTTTCAAGTGATTCTTGTTGCATTAGATCCGTGACTTGATTCTCTACCTCTCTACTTGATTTGTCACGGTTGAACACGTTTGAAAACACTTGCACACACGGTTTCTTTAACCGATTGATTTTTTGCTGAGGGGTTTTTGTTGTTTCCGCTGCGAAAAGTTTTAATCTACCATTCACCCCCTCTGGTAGCTTTTCACGTGCTCTTCGATCTTACACCGGGCCCTGAACTCCTTTGTCCGTGACAAGCTAAGGCTAACCGGCGACCGGGCGCACGTGGACAGCCTACACCAGGCCCTTTCACGCCCAAGCGAGGACATCCCTGGACGCGCCGGTGAGCACTGCTGCTTCCACCCAAACCACAAGTCAAGCCGTGAACCACCGAGCAAGAATTTGGGAAAACTTCGCCGGCGGCCACAGGACGACGTTCCGGTATTGTCGGTACCCTCGATACGGGGTACCCTCGCACACAGGGGGAAATGCCTAAGGACCTCGCCCTTCTCCGCAGGGAGAGCTCCGAAGGCGCCACGTGTCTAGCGGGGCCGGACCTCCCTCTCCTCAGAGGAGAGCTCTGGACTCGCCACGTGGCCATCTGAGCCGGACCTCCCCCCTCCGCGGGCAGAGCTCCGAAGGCTCCACGTGTCCTGCGGGGCCGGACCTCCCTCTCCTCAGAGGAGAGCTCCGGGCCCGCCACGTGGCTAACAGATGCCGGACCTCCCCCCTCCGCGAGGAGAGCTCCGAAGGTGTGACGCCCTCAATTCTGTGGAAAACCACGGAACCGAGAACTAATGCATATGTGTGCCTAGGATGTTCATCACACATACACATACGTTCCACAAACTGAATTCAGATTATATATTACCACGAATAACAGAGTTTATTACAATTCCTCATGAGTCTTGGACTCATGCTCACAGCGGAAGTCTTATTTCTATGCAGCGGAAATCTTATTTAAATGCGGAAGCAAAAACTGATGCGGAAGCAAAACTAAGCAGAGGTGGCTCCATCTCTACTCCCTCCACAGGCAAGGTTGAGAACATATCACACGCCATAATGCTCTACTCGGTCTTCATAGTAGTCTTCTCTTGCTGTTGATGAAGAAATAATAATGCAAGTTTGAGCACAATGATGTACTCAGCAAGTGCGGGAATAACACATGATATGCAGCTCATAAACAAGGTAGGTGATAAAAGGGCTATTTGCAGAAAAGCAGATTTATAAAACCATGATAAAACAGCAACTTAAATTTAGGTGAATGTAATCCCATCATTTATATTACCAACATACCTCCATCGCTTCCATGTTCCATCCGAACATTAACCAATCTTTTATTCATACTCACGAATACCTCCTCGTATTCGCTACCATCTCACCTCATAAAACAATCACATCTCACACCGAGACCAATATCATGTCATGACCCATCAGTCATGCAACCATCTTATCTCCCGGACTCAACAGTTCCAAACCAATAACCATAACCGATAACCATAACCAAGAACCTTTCCAATAACCATTCCAATAACCATCCCAGTAATCGTCCCATCTAATCATGGCAGTTTAGCCAGGTGCTCGTGACCGTAAGCTCGGCTATCATGATAGTTTTTGACTCTGCAGAGTTTGCACCTCTTTACCCACAAGTGTGTGATTTCGTCACCCGTCGGCGACTGCAGAACCTCCATTATACCAGTACACAACCGTCGGTGTATGGTCAAGAGATCACAAAATAGCCTTTACAAAGGGGTTACTAGATGTATGGACTCACTAAGGTTTCACCGGCAGGCTAGAATCTCCAATTCTCCCACCCACGGGCCCCCTCTTGTGCCATGCAGTTCCCAGGGCAGTCCTCACTCGACTCCCATTCCCCGCGCCTTCCACAGTCCATAACACTCTAGCAACTTACCTAATTACTCAGCTAAGCCGCACCCATATTTGGCCTTGTGGTGGCATTGTTATCCTGGCATGTGCATGCATGAATTGGTCCTTAGATCTACGGCAAGCAAAACCACCATCTCATGCTACCTCATTCACAAACCCAGGCTTGCCTAGATCTCCCTCCGATCCATGTCCATTATTAACATCAGTTTCTCATTATCATTACGAGTGCAGTTAGCTAGACACATCTATCTCGCTTTCCAATCCCATGGACTCAGCGAAGCATAAACAAAAACCATACCCGACTCATAAACTTCCCAGGCGACAAGGGTGGTTTAATCAAAACTAGTAAACTCCTATAAAAGGGTTTCCCATCATGTTTGACTCAGTACGCACACCTTTTCGCAAATCAAAACAGTTTTACCCAAAACATAGGATCAACATGGTCAAGGAGCACTTGCCTTGTTCTTGCGGTTCCGGTTGTCCTTGATTCTCAAAACCTTGTTGCTGCAGCTCGTCGTAGACAGCTTCCTGAGTTTGTCCTGCTATGTAGGATTCACGTGCACACAAATTCACAGCAATCAATATTATGCACAAACCCTAAACTAGATGCGATGATGCACATGCATGCTATACTACGATTAGTTCTATTAGATTGATCTGATGTTCTTGCATGGCTTGCATGGTCAGAGGTTTTCAGATCAAAGATGAACGTGGCTATGATCTTGTCTTTAGATCAAACTGATCATCGAGTGTTCTGCCCACGAAAATGCTTCTGTTCGAAAGGAATTGAAGAACAGATGCAAGAGATGAACACCATGATGTCGTAAGGTGGTATTGAAGTCCTACCTCACGCTCTCCTTGACTTCGAGGTCCTCCTCAGACCACTCGGTTCTTCTCCGATGATCTCCCTTGTAGCGCTTCGGCGATGTTTTGCTCGGCGAGTTAGGGCTAGGGTGCTAAGTCGTCGGCTCAGGAGTTGAAAGAGAAGTTCGTAGTTTCGGCCAGAGGTTTCGGGTTCTATTTATAATCGGGAAGAGAAGAGTCCTAATCTGATTGGATCCCGAATAAGAGTCTTATTCAGATCTTTGTTAGATCCTGACGTCTTATCTTCGGTAAGGATCGTGGAGTTTAGATCGGTTTTCGTTGCGCACCGGTATCTTTACACGTAAGAACCGCTTCAGACTCGTTACCTTCGCGGTAATGAGCTCCGGAAGCTCCACGTGTCCTTCCGAGCCTGGTATCTCTTCTCCCGCAGAGACGAGCTCCGGTTGTGCCACGTGTCACGAGCGAGACCTCCCTCTTCTTCGGAGACGAGCTCTGCGCACGCCACGTGTTTTGCGACGGACCTTCCGGTGATAAGCTCCGGTGGCGACACGTGTTCGATAGACCCGGACTTCTCTCTGAGATGAGCTCCGAGATTGACACGTGTCCTATGAAAAATGCCTTTGCTTCTTCCGCAGAGGCTAGCTCCGCGGGCAGCACGTGTCCCACAGGGTCGGACCTCTTTCCAATTGCGGAGGTGACCCCCGAGCCTGCCACGTAGCCTAGTTTAGCGTCGGACCTCTCCCAATCTCTCGGGGATGAGCTCCGAACGCGCCACGTGGTCTGCTGGCCGTGGAAGTTGCGTTTCGGTGTTCTCGGAGAGCTTTATTGGCCATCCTTTTGATACTTGTCTCTGTTCCTTCTTTTCTTAAAATGTTTTTCTTCTTCATAAAACATGAACATATGCTGACGCCCGAGATGAGGGTGTTACAAATCTACCCCCTTAAATTGAATCTCGTCCTCGAGATTCGTTAGTAGAAAATAGATGGAGAAATTCTGCCTTGATATCCTCTTCTCGCTCCCATGTGGCTTCAGCTTCAGTGTGATGGCTCCATTGTACCTTGCACCATCGAATCACCTTGTTTCGGGTGACCCTTTCCTTTACGTCCGAGATTCGGATAGGGTGTTCTGCGTAAGTCAGGTCCTCTTGAAGTTCAAGTTCTCCCATCGACACTTGTTCCTCTGGCACTCTCAAGCACTTCTTGAGCTGGGATACATGAAACACGTCATGTACGTCGCAGAGGTGGTTTGGGAGCTCTAGTTGGTAGGCTACTTCCCCTCGCTTACCCAAAATCTTAAATGGTCCTATGTAGCGAGGCGCTAGTTTGCCTCTGACGTTAAAACATCGTTGGCCTCGGATAGGCGATACCTTAAGGTATACGAAGTTTCCAACCTCAAAGGTCAACTTTCTACGTCTATTGTCCGCATAGCCTTTCTATCGTGACTGAGCAGCCTTTAAGTTTTCCTGTATTGTTTGGACATGCTTTTCAGCCTCTTGTAGTACTTCGGGTCCAAACACCTGGTTCTCTCCAGTCTCGTTCCAGAACAGCAGCGTTCTACACTGTCTACCATATAAGGCTTCGAAAGGCGACATCTTCAAGCTAGCTTGATAGCTGTTGTTATAGGAGAACTCGGCATACGGTAAACTCCTATCCCAACTACGCCCACGTTTCAAGGCGCAAGCTCTCAACATGTCTTCCAAAATTTGGTTCGTCCTTTCGGTTTGTCCATCTATTTGTGGGTGGTAGGCAGAGCTAATATCCAGTCGTGTACCCATGGCTTTCTGCAACTTCCTCCAGAATCTAGAGGTAAACTGAGAACCTCGATCTGAGATTATCCTCTTTGGAACTCCATGACGGCACACGATCTGCTCCATGTACAATTCTGCCAGCTGTGTAACGTTGTAACTTGTCTTTACCGGAAGAAAATGGGCGGTCTTCGTCAACCGGTCCACAATGACCCAGATGGAGTCGTATCCTGACTGAGTTCGTGGCAATCCGACAATGAAGTCCATACTGATGTCCTCCCATTTCCATTCAGGTATTTTCAAGGGTTGCAACAATCCAGCGGGTTTTTGATGTTCGGCTTTTACCCGTTGGCATGTGTCGCATAGGGCAACGTATTCAGCTATATCCCTCTTCATACCATCCCACCAATAGCAAGTTTTCAAATCCTTGTACATTTTGGTGCTCCCTGGGTGTATGGAATAGGGTGAATCATGTGCCTCCTTCAATATTACGTCGCGAAGGTGTTTTATGTTTGGCACACAAATCCTTTTTCCTAGCCAGAGCGTACCCTTTTTATCCTCCTTGAAATCCTTTTCTATCCCTTGTCGGATTCTTTCTTTGATCTCCTTAATCCCCTCGTCCGTTGCTTGTCCCTTTCTTATTTCTTGCTCCAATGAAGAGTAGATTTCCATCATTTCCATGTTATTCAAGAATCCGAGGTGTAACTGTTCGAACTCTTTACGTAGTTTGGGTGGTAGCTCCCGAACCGTGAGTTGGTGGCATGCTCCCTTTCTGCTCAATGCGTCAGCGACCACATTGGCCTTCTCGGGGTGGTAGTTGATTCCCATATCATAATCCTTGATGAGTTCTAACCATCGACGTTGCCTCAAATTCAAGTCTGTTTGTGTAAATATGTACTTGAGGCTTTTATGATCCGTATAGATCTCACATCGATGACCAAGGATATAATGTCTCCAAATCTTCAATGCATGCACCACTGCTGCTAACTCCAAATCATGAGTAGGATAGTTAAGCTCATGCTTCTTTAATTGTCGTGAGGCATAAGCTACCACTTGCCCTTCCTGCATGAGCACACATCCGAGCCCTTGTCTGGATGCGTCACAATATATGTCGAAGCTCTTGCTTAGGTCTGGCAATACCAGAACTGGTGCTGTGGTTAGCCTTTTCTTGAGTTCCTCAAAACTTTCTTGGCAGGCTTGTGTCCATTGAAAGACTTTTCCCTTCATTAGCAACTCCGTCATAGGTTTTGCTATCTTAGAGAAGTCTTTAATGAAGCGCCGATAGTATCCTGCCATCCCAAGGAAACTCCGAATATCCCTCACGCTTCTCGGTTGGTCCCACTTCAAAATATCTCTCACCTTTCCAGGATCAACCGATACCCCTTCCTTGGAGATGATGTGGCCTAGGAAGGATATTTCCCTTAGCCAAAATTGACACTTGTTGAGCTTGGCATACAACTGATGCTCGCGCAACTTCTGCAAGGTCAATCTCAGATGTTCTTCATGCTCCTCCTTACTTTTTGAATACACCATAATGTCGTCGATGAAAACTACGACGAACTTGTCCAAGTACTCCATGAAAACCTTATTCATAAGGTACATGAAGTATGCGGGTGCATTCGTCAATCCAAAAGACATCACGGTATATTCATATGAACCATACCGCGTCCGAAAGGCTGTCTTAGGTATATCGGAGGGCTTAATCTTCAGCTGGAAATATCCCGACCGAAGATCAATCTTGGAGAACACTTGGGCTCCTTTCATTTGATCGAACAGGTCCTCTATACGGGGCAGAGGGTATTTATTCTTGATTGTTACCTCGTTGAGAGACCTGTAGTCCACGCACATTCTTTGGGTTCCGTCCTTCTTGTCTACGAAGAGTACCGGGGCTCCCCATGGTGACAAACTTGGACGGATAAAACCCTTCTCCAACTGTTCTTGAATTTGTTTCTTTAGTTCAACTAACTCGTTAACGGGCATCCTGTATGGTCTCTTAGCTATGGGTGCAGTTCCAGGTACCAAGTCTATGGCAAACTCAATATCCCGGTCAGGTGGCACACCTGGAAGTTCTTCCGGGAATACATCCGAAAATTCCTGAACCACTGGAATGTTGTCCAATGCTACTCCTTCAACATGGTTCAGATCCGCCCGTTCGGTTGCTTGCTGGGCTGACTCAAACTCGACACGGATACCATGTTCGTTCGTCAACTGCACGCTTCTCTCAGCACATTGGATTACCCCATTGTGCTTGCTTAACCAGTCCATTCCGAGTATGATGTCAATTCCGTGGGAGTCCAAAACAATAATCTTGGCAAGGAAGTCTACCCCCCTTATTTTAAGGCTTACTTTAGGACATACTATATTAGTCCTCATTTCTCCTCCGGGAGAATTAACTAACATAGCATATTCTAAGTGAGATACGGGTAGATGATGCTCGGCAACATATTTGGATGATATGAAGGAATGTGATGCTCCGGAATCAAATAAAATGGTGGCTGGGTTGGAGTTGGCAAGGAACATACCAATTGCGACGTCCTCAGCCTGTTGTGCTTCCTTGACATGGTTAACATGGCCACGAGCATAGTTCTGCGGTCCACGGTTCCCTTGGTGGTGCCCTCCGCTTGGTCGCTGGTTCTGCTTGGGCACGTTACCTTGCTGTCCAGGGCCTCTCTTCGGGCACTGGTTAGCGAAGTGGCCTACTTCCCCGCATGCAAAGCATGCCCTGTTGCCTACGGCAGCAGGTACGTTGGGGCGGGGGTTTTGAACAGGAGTGCCATTGTTAGGCCGGGGCGCAGGAGGCATGGGCACCCGAGGTGCCGGTGCAACGAGCCGTTGCTGTGGTGGCTGACCAGGGCGGTACGTAGGAGTGGTCGATCCATACTGCGGTGCAGGGGGCATGTATCTAGGTCGTACGTTGCTCCCTTGGGGCTGGTATGGGATCTTCCTTTTGCACTCGCGCTCGATCTCTCGGATCTTGTTTTCCACCACAATAGCCTTATCAACCAGCTTCTGGAAGCTTACGTAGTCATTGTTGAGGAGCTGAACTTGGATCTCATTGTTCAACCCTCTCATGAACAGGTACTGCTTCCTCTGATCTGAGTTGACATCTTCGGGGGCATACCGGGACAGTTGTATGAACTTGTTGAGGTATTCGTTCACACTCTTCTGCCCTTGGCGGAGACCTTCAAACTCCTGCCTCTTGAGCATCATTACGCCAACAGGGATGTAGTGGGAGTGGAAACTTTCTTTGAACTCAGTCCAAGTGATTGTCTCCGGGTTGACATGGGCGTTGCTCAAGGCATCCCACCAGTCAGCAGCTGCTCCCATCAGTTGGTGCGACGCGAAGAGAACCTTCTCTCGGTCGTTGCACTGTACAATGGCAAGCTTCTTCTCCATGGATTTCAACCAATCATCGGCCTCCATTGGATCGTTTGCTTGAGCAAAGGTGGGCGGTCGAGTCCTCATGAACTCTCCCAACCTGTTATGGGCCGGCGGTGGTGGTGGCGGTGGTGCCGGAACGGGGTGTTGATTGGCCTGCAACTGACCCAAAGTTTGGATCATGGTTTGCATAAGCTGGTTTTGCATGGCCATCAACCTTTCTAGGTTGTTTTCGCCAGCTCCAGGGTTAGCAGGAACTTCTTCGTGGTCATCTTCCTAGACGTTCCTTCGGCTGGCGTTTCCTCTCACCATATGTGAGAGAGAACGAAATAGAATAGAAGGTTAGAAAGTTAGGTAGGTCCTTTCAACTATATGCATCAAGGGGGGTTTGGACTATATATATTAGTCCTTATGAGGATGTGATCAAGTGCCGAAGCATTTCACTCCTCTTTCTTCTTACGTGTGGATATGGGCAACGTTGTTGAGACGCCCCACAACTCACACTAAGCACATATTCACAAATAATCATCACAAGGGCCCACTCAACTCCTATTCAAGGATGGTTTCCTATGTCAAGGTGGTTTCAAGGCCAATCTAAGCTATTCATCCTAGGATGCTTCCTTTGGTCAGTGTAGCTTCTATTTAGGGGTATAACTTGCTGTTAACCCGTGATTCTAATATCAACCCAAGGTTTCTATCTAGGCGTGTAACCTACTGTCAACCCGTGGCTCTGATACCAATCTGTGACGCCCTCAATTCTGTGGAAAACCACGGAACCGAGAACTAATGCATATGTGTGCCCAGGATGTTCATCACACATACACATACGTTCCACAAACTGAATTCAGATTATATATTACCACGAATAACAGAGTTTATTACAATTCCTCATGAGTCTTGGACTCATGCTCACAGCGGAAGTCTTATTTCTATGCAGCGGAAATCTTATTTAAATGCGGAAGCAAAAACTAATGCGGAAGCAAAACTAAGCAGAGGTGGCTCCATCTCTACTCCCTCCACAGGCAAGGTTGAGAACAGATCACACGCCATAATGCTCTACTCGGTCTTCATAGTAGTCTTCTCTTGCTGTTGATGAAGAAATAATAATGCAAGTTTGAGCACAATGATGTACTCAGCAAGTGCGGGAATAACACATGATATGCAGCTCATAAACAAGGTAGGTGATAAAAGGGCTATTTGCAGAAAAGCAGATTTATAAAACCACGATAATACAGCAACTTAAATTTAGGTGAATGTAATCCCATCATGTATATTACCAACATACCTCCATCGCTTCCATGTTCCATCCAAACATTAACCAATCTTTTATTCATACTCACGAATACCTCCTCGTATTCGCTACCATCTCACCTCATAAAACAATCACATCTCACACCGAGACCAATCTCATGTCATGACCCATCAGTCATGCAACCATCTTATCTCCCGGACTCAACAGTTCCAAACCAATAACCATAACCGATAACCATAACCAAGAACCTTCCCAATAACCATTCCAATAACCATCCCAGTAATCGTCCCATCTAATCATGGCAGTTTAGCCAGGTGCTCATGACCGTAAGCTCGGCTATCATGATAGTTTTTGACTCTGCAGAGTTTGCAGCTCTTTACCCACAAGTTTGTGATTTCGTCACCCGTCGGCGACTGCAGAACCTCCATTATACCAGTACACAACCGTCGGTGTATGGTCAAGAGATCACAAAATAGCCTTTACAAAGGGGTTACTAGATGTATGGACTCACTAAGGTTTCACCGGCAGGCTAGAATCTCCAATTCTCCCACCCACGGGCCCCCTCTTGTGCCATGCAGTTCCCAGGGCAGTCCTCACTCGACTCCCATTCCCCGCGCCTTCCACAGTCCATAACACTCTAGCAACTTACCTAATTACTCAGCTAAGCCGCACCCATATTTGGCCTTGTGGTGGCACTGTTATCCTGGCATGTGCATGCATGAACCGGTCCTTAGATCTACGGCAAGCAAAACCACCATCTCATGCTACCTCATTCACAAACCCAGGCTTGCCTAGATCTTCCTCCGATCCATGTCCATTATTAACATTAGTTTCTCATTATCATTACGAGTGCAGTTAGCTAGACACATCTATCTCGCTTTCCAATCCCATGGACTCAGCGAAGCATAAACAAAAACCATACCCGACTCATAAACTTCCCAGGCGACAAGGGTGGTTTAATCAAAACTAGTAAACTCCTATAAAAGGGTTTCCCATCATGTTTGACTCAGTACGCACACCTTTTCGCAAATCAAAACAGTTTTACCCAAAACATAGGATCAACATGGTCAAGGAGCACTTGCCTTGTTCTTGCGGTTCCGGTTGTCCTTGATTCTCAAAACCTTGTTGCTGCAGCTCGTCGTAGACAGCTTCCTGAGTTTGTCCTGCTATGTAGGATTCACGTGCACACAAATTCACAGCAATCAATATTATGCACAAACCCTAAACTAGATGCGATGATGCACATGCATGCTATACTACGATTAGTTCTATTAGATTGATCTGATGTTCTTGCATGGCTTGCATGGTCAGAGGTTTTCAGATCAAAGATGAACGTGGCGATGATCTTGTCTTTAGATCAAACTGATCATCGAGTGTTCTGCCCACGAAAACGCTTCTGTTCGAAAGGAATTGAAGAACAGATGCAAGAGATGAACACCATGATGTTGTAAGGTGGTATTGAAGTCCTACCTCACGCTCTTCTTGATTTCGAGGTCCTCCTCAGACCACTCGGTTCTTCTCCGATGATCTCCCTTGTAGCGCTTCGGCGATGTTTTGCTCGGCGAGTTAGGGCTAGGGTGCTAAGTCGTCGGCTCAGGAGTTGAAAGAGAAGTTCGTAGTTTCGGCCAGAGGCTTCGGGTTCTATTTATAATCGGGAAGAGAAGAGCCTAATCTGATTGGATCCCGAATAAGAGTCTTATTCAGATCTTTGTTAGATCCTGACGTATTATCTTCGGTAAGGATCGTGGAGTTTAGATCGGTTTTCGTTGCGCACCGGTATCTTTACACGTAAGAACCCCTTCAGACTCGTTACCTTCGCGGTAATGAGCTCCGGAAGCTCCACTTGTCCTTCCGAGCCTGGTATCTCTTCTCCCGCAGAGACGAGCTCCGGTTGTGCCACGTGTCACGAGCGAGACCTCCCTCTTCTTCGGAGATGAGCTCCGCGCACGCCACGTGTTTTGCGACGGACCTTCCGGTGATAAGCTCCGGTGGCGACACGTGTTCGATAGACCCGGACTTCTCTCTGAGATGAGCTCCGAGATTGACACGTGTCCTATGAAAAATGCCTTTGCTTCTTCTGCAGAGGCTAGCTCCGCGGGCAGCACGTGTCCCACAGGGTCGGACCTCTTTCCAATTGCGGAGGTGACCCCCGAGCCTGCCCTGTAGCCTAGTTTAGCGTCGGACCTCTCCCAATCTCTCGGGGATGAGCTCCGAACGCGCCACGTGGTCTGCTGGCCGTGGAAGTTGCGTTTCGGTGTTCTCGGAGAGCTTTATTGGCCATCCTTTTGATACTTGTCTCTGTTCCTTCTTTTCTTAAAATGTTTTTCTTCTTCATAAAACATGAACATATGCTGACGCCCGAGATGAGGGTGTTACAGAAGGCTCCACGTGTTCCGTGGGGCCGGACCTCCCTCTCCTCAGAGGAGAGCTCCGGGCCCGCCACGTGGCCAGCAAAACGACGCTGCCTGCCCCCGCGCGGTAGGCAGCGGGCGTAAAGACGCACCATACCTTGCCCGTACAAGGTATTCAAGGCCCGCGCCTTCCCAAGACGCGGAGACGCGGAGCACGCCTCTGTCAGGTGCCGTTGCGCCCAGTCACATCACAGACTGGCGCGCCGTGTCAGAGCCTGCCCACCAATAAACACAGCAACAAGACATCCCCTGCTGCCCGTGACACCATAAACCACTACGACTAGCTTGTGGCATGGGCAGGGCGGGAGAACAAAGACTCGGAAGCCTTCGCCAGAGACAACTACCAGCATAATTGCAGATACGGTAGTCGGCAGGCAATCTCCCCGGGACCACCTGTCCGGTCCCGGGCCCCCCTTGTAAGCCACTCGAGCCTTGGACTATAAAAGGCTCGGGTAGGCAATGTTAGCAAGGGTTCGAACTCTGAGGCCCAGGAGGCCAGACCTTGCCCCCTCCGCAAGGGCGAGCTCCGAAGGCGCCACGTGTCCGGCAGGGCCGGGGCTCTCCTCTCCTCAAAGGATAGCTCCGAGTCTGCCACGTGGCCCGGAAGACCGGACCTCGCCCCCTCCGCGCGGGTGAGCTCCGAAGGCTCCATGTGTCCAGTGGAGCCGGAGCTCCCACTCTCCTCAGAGAAGAGCTCCGGGTTCGACACGTGGCCAGCAGAGCAGTGCTGCCGCCCGGCGCGGTAGGCAGCAAGAGTAAAGGCGCGCCATGCCTTTACCGTACAAAACATTCAAGACCTGCGCCTTCCCGAGACGAAGAGGCGCAGCGCACGCCTGTCAGGAGGCGTTGTGACCAGTCACAGTCAGGACAGGCGTACAGTGTCTGAAGCTGCAGGCCGTTGAAGGCAGCGACAAGACCCGACAAGACATCCCCTGCCGCCCCCGCCGTCATCAACCACTACGACTAGCATGCGACATGGGCAGGGCGGCGGAACGAAGACTCGGAAGCCTTCGCCAGAGACAACTACCGACATAACTGCGGATACGATAGTCGGTTGGAAATCTCCCCAGGACCACCTGTCGGGTCCTGGGCCCCCTTGTAAGCCACACGAGCCTTGGAATATAAAAGGCTCGGGTAGGCAACGTTAGCAAGGGTTCGCACTCTAGCCATTCGCACCCTGGGGGGGCACTCCAGCAACTCACACCCTAGGCATAACTCATCCTCAAGCTCAGGACTCCAGTTCTAAGCAACAAGCAATACAACGAGCACCTCTGCTCACCTTGGACGTAGGGTTTTACGCTTCAGCGGCCCAAACCACGTAAAACTCGCCGTGTCAAGCTCCTCCCTCACCCGTCCCTTACGCTTAAGCTCTCCGCAAGCGACTAGCCCCTCCAAAAAAGAACCTCCGCGGGCTGCCCAGAGCAGGTCCGGGGGAAGTGTCGACCACACAATTCGACATTTGGCGCGCTAGGTAGGGGGCTTTTCCCCTGCGCGACGAGTTTTTGCCGATGAAGATGACCAAGCTTCCTTCAGCGGCAAGCTCTCCTCCCCCGCGTTCACGGCGGACCGTGACTAGCGGGGAATACGTGTCGACACACTCAGGACGGAGTGTGTCGGCGCAAGCTGGAAGCCAGCAGCCGACTCCGGCAATGCAGGCTCCAACTAGCGTGAGATCTTCTGCAGCGCTGAGCGTTCCCCACGGGGGCGCGCTAGCTGCAGCAAGAGCGCTACTGCGCAATCCACCTGCTGGGGACGCGCCCCATTCAGCGACCCAGCAGTGGATTCGTGAGGTAGACCGTCTTGTCGTCGTTGCCGCAAACCCTCGACTTCGGCGGGGACGACGCTCTGGCCAACCAGCTGTGTTGCTGACGCGCACGCCAACGGTTGACGAGCAGACGGTGGACTCCAGCTCCACCAGGCTCCCATCGACGGACCTGAGGACAGAGCTGGAACGATGCCACTTGGGCCAAGATGCCCAGGTGTTCCTCAAGCGACGTCGAGAAAGGCGTCGCAACCAAGAAGCCAGCGACAACATGACGTCAGCCTCGACCCCGCCTGAGGCGCAGACCTTCGCCACGCGATCTCTGCCCCAGGCGTACGTCACGCAGCATATGCCACATCCATATGCCCCTCAAACGGCGCCTCCGGTCTATGGCGCAACCTTGCCCATGCCGGGGTACACTGTGCCAGCAGCGAACCAAGCATTCGCGGCACCAACGCCTGCAGCGACAGGGGCAGGATGTGTGGCCCTGGCGCCCCACCTTCGCTTCGCGAGGTGGCCGCGCAAGTTTCGGCCGCACCAGCCCGAGAAGTACGACGACAGTGCCAACCCGGTGGAGTTCCTCCAGATCTACTCCACCGCCGTCCTTGCCGCAGGAGGGGATGAGGCCGTCATGGCCAACTACTTCCCCGTCGCCTTGACCGGCCCAGCCCGGTCTTGGCTCATGAACCTCCCCCAGGGTTCGATAACTTCCTGGGGAGAGCTCTACCGGCGGTTCATTGTCAACTTCGGCAGTTCTTACGCCCGTCCTGGCACGGAGCTTGACCTCCACGCCATCAAGCAACAACCTGGGGAATCACTGCGTTCCTTCATCCAGCGGTTCTCCTAGGTACACAATACCATCCCGCACATTTAGATTGCTTCTGTGGTGGCGGCGTTCCGGCAGGGTGTCAGGGACGAGAAGATGCTTGGGAAGCTCGCGACCAGAGAGATCCGCGATGTCTCCGAGCTCTTCATCCTGGCGGACAAGTGCGCCAGAGCAGCAGAAGGGCGGAACTGGCACTCACTGCCATCCTCCGAAGCCGGAAGACAGCCCGAAGACGGCGGAGTTCATGCTGAGCTCCCGACCACGTCAGACAATCAAGAGCCAAGCACTGGCTGACTTCGTGGCTGAGTGGACGCCAACAAAGGCTGACCCAGGGGGCCACAAAGACGGTGAACCAAAGCACTGAGCTCCGGTCTTCACCAGGCCTCACTGGACGCTCTTCTTCGACGGCTCCTCACGAAAGCGGGGGGCCGGTGCCGGCATACTGCTTCTCATGCCATCGGGGGAGCAGTCTGGGTACATGGTGCGTCTCAATTTCAAGGCAACCAACAACTTGGCAGAGTATGAAGCACTCATCTTTGGCCTAAAAGACAGTCCTGTCTTTGGGCGCTCACCAGTTGTTGGCGCAGGGCGACTCCCAGCTAGTTATCAAGCAAGTTAAGGGTGAATGCCCCTGCAATGACCCACAGCTAGCTGCTTATCTGCTCCACGTGCAGATGTTGGAGAAAGACTTCCTCGCCTTGGACCTGTGCCATGTACCGCGCGCTGGCAAGGCCGCAGCTGACGACCTCTCAACAAAGGCCTCCACCGGAGCCCCTGTGCCTGAAGGAGTCTTTGAGAGGACGTTGCCGCGGCCCACACCCCGGCCCGCTGAGCCAGGCAAAGGGGGCTGGCCCAGCACCTCGAAGCTGGCGGTCCCGACGGCCCTGCAGCCATGAAAGCCGCCAAAGGATCGTAAGTGTCACTGGGGACTCCTTGCAACCCAGCGCTCAAGATCCAGAAGCTCAAGTAGTCCCGATGCATGGACCACGGAGGTCCGGGACTCCTTGAAGGACATCCTTCCTGATGAACGTGCATTCGCTGAACGGATTGTGCGGATGGCTAAGTGCTATGCGCTGGTATCTTTACTAGCGTGGTGCCACGGCATCCTATTGCGGTGCATAACCCAGGAGAAAGGCTGCGACTAGCTCGTAGTAGTCCACGGAGGTGAGTGCTAGGAACGCTCATCGTCCCGCACGCTGGTCGGTTAAGCCATCCGGCATGGCTCCTAGTGACTGAGAGCCACCTGGACGCCGTCAAACCGGTTAGGAGATGCAATGCGTGCCAGATCCACGCCAAGCAGACCCACACAACCGGTGCAGACGCTGCACCCAGAGCCGTCGGGGGATACCGGCTCCTCTATGTCGAGGGCCAGCCGGACTTCCTAGGGCCGGGTCACGGGAACTACCCTTCTACATGGTATGCGGGGCCGAAGCCATGCTTCCCCCCAGAGATCGCCATGGGGGTCCCCCTGTGTCCGAGTGTACGACAAAGCCACGCATAACCCGCTCTGCGTGAGGACATGGCGCTCCGATGCTACCCCAGTAAGTTCACCATGCTTACTTAGGTGTTTATTTAAATTACGCATTAATTTATATGATCACCTTCCCACGCTCTAGACAGTGTGCATCCATTGTACACTCGGTTCCTCTTTCCTGCTCTCATGCATAGTCGATATTTGCCATCCTGCCGAAGGCAGTAGTGCTTGGGGTACCTGCCAGAGGCCCGGGGGCCTTTTGGACCTCCCCCTGTAAGGGTACTATACCGCCAGTTGGTCTCCTCCGAGAAAAGACCTACGCTAGACCGGGGGGTCAGGAGCCTTGCTTTGCCCGGTCCTGCACCCAAAGCATGCGCACTCTTCCCCCCGAGCGCTACGGTCTGAGTACCAGGGGGCCGGACGGTTACACCCTGACTGGGGCTGGGGGCCAGACCTCCGGGACCAAGTGCACTGGATTACCCAAGCCCCGTATTTTGGCCCGGGACAGTAAGCCAAATGAGACTAAGGGACAGGAAAGGGAAGACTTCTGAGCAGTACCGGACTCCGCCCCCATAGCTGGGCCGAGCTCCGAGGCCAGCCCTTGCCCTATTTTCAGAGGCGAGCGCTGATGCTGGACCTCACACCCTTCGCTGGCCTGAGCTCCGATGACCTCCGGACCTCACGCCCTTCGCTGGCCTGAGCTCCGATGAAATCAGACCTTCGCCCCCCACAGCTGGGCCGAGCTCCGAGGCCAACCCTCGCCCTCCTTTCAGAGGCCAGCGCTGATGCCGGACCTCACGCCCTTCGCTGGCCTGAGCTCCGATGACTTCCGGACCTCCGCCCCCGCAGCTGGGCCAAGCTCCGAGGCCAGCCCTCGCCCTCCTTTCAGAGGCGAGCCCTGATGCTGGACCTCACGCCCTTCGTGGGCCTGAGCTCCGATGACTTCCGGACCTCTGCCTCCGCAGCTGGGCCGAGCTCCGAGGCCAGCCCTTGCCCTCCTTTCAGAGGCGAGCGCTGATGCCGGACCTCACGCCCTTCGCCGTCCTGAGCTCCGAATACCTCCGGACCTCACGCCCTTCGCTGGCCTGAGCTCCGATGACCTCCGGACCTCACGCCCTTTGCTGGCCTGAGCTCCGATGACTTTCGGACCTCCGCCCCCACAGCTGGGCCGAGCTCCGAGGCCAGCCCTCGCCCTCCTTTCAGAGGCAAGCGCTGATGCCGGACCTCACGCCCTTCGCTGGCCTGAGCTCCGATGACTTCTGGACCTCCGCCCCCACAGCTGGGCCGAGCTCTAAGGCTAGCCCTCGCCCTCCTTTCAGAGGCAAGCGCTGATGCCGGACCTCACGCCCTTCGCTGGCCTGAGCTCCGATGACTTCCAGACCTCCGCCCCCACAGCTGGGCCGAGCTCCGAGGCCAGCCCTCGCCCTCCTTTCAGAGGAGATCCCTGATGCCGGACCTCACGCCCTTCATAGGCCTGAGCTCCGATGACTTCCTGGACCACCCCTCTTCTCAGAGGTGAGCTCCGAAGCTGGACCTCCCCCTTTCACAAGGGCAGGGCTCCGATGCCAGGCTTCACCCTCTCCTCAAAGGCTGAACTCCGAAGCCGTCAAGACCCTGCCAGCACAGGGAGTACTCAAGACAAGAAAGTGCGCGGGTAGGAGAAGGCCCCACCTCAGGCTCGTTACCTCCCCGAGGTGTGCCCGGGGGCCACTGTCGGTACCCTCAATACCGGGTACCCCCGCGCACAGCGTAAAACTTCCTAAGGACCTCGCTCCCTCTGCAGGGGCGAGGTTTGAAGGCGCCACGTGTCTAGCGGGGCCGGAGCGCTCCCCTCCCCTCAGAGGATAGCTCCGGGCCTGCCGCATGTCCCAGGAGGCTGGATCTCGCCCCCTCCGCAAGGGCGAGCTCCAAAGGCGCCACGTGTCCGGCAGGGCCGGGGCTCTCCTCTCCTCAAAGGATAGCTCCGAGTCTGCCACGTGGCCCGGAAGACCGGACCTCGCCCCCTCCGCGGGGGTGAGCTCCAAAGGCTCCACGTGTCCAGCGGAGCCGGAGCTCCCCCTCTCCTCAGAGGAGAGCTCCGGGTCCGACACGTGGCCAGCAGAGCAGTGCTGCCGCCCGGCGTGGTAGGCAGCAGGAGTAAAGGCGAGCCATGCCTTTACCGTACAAAGCATTCAAGACCCGCGCCTTCCCGAGACAAAGAGGCGCAGCGCACGCCTGTCAGGAGGTGTTGTGACCAGTCACAGTCAGGACAGGCGTACAGTGTCTGAAGCTGCAGGCCGTTGAAGGCAGCGACAAGACCCGACAAGACATCCCCTGCCGCCCCCGCCGTCATCAACCACTACGACTAGCATGCGGCATGGGCAGGGCGGCGGAACGAAGACTCGGAAGCCTTCGCCAGAGACAACTACCGACATAACTGCGGATACGATAGTTGGCAGGAAATCTCCCCGGGACAACCTGTCGGGTCCCGGGCCCCCCTTGTAAGCCACACGAGCCTTGGAATATTAAAAGCTCGGGTAGGCAACGTTAGCAAGGGTTCGCACTCTAGCCATTCACACCTTGGGGGGGGCACTCCAGCAACTCACACCCTAGGCATAACTCATCCTCAAGCTCAAGACTCCGGTTCTGAGCAACAAGCAATACAGCGAGCACCTCGGCTCACCGTGGATGTAGGGTTTTACGCTCCGGCGGCCCGAACCACGTAAAACTCGCCGTGTCAAGCTCCTCCCTCACTCGTCCCTTACGCTTAAGCTCTCCGCAAGCGACTAGCCCCCTCCGAAAAAGAACCTCCACGGGCTGCCCAGAGCAGGTCCGGGGGAAGTGTCGACCACACACTTCAACAGCAGCGTTCCAAGAATACTGCAAAGACCTCGGTATCCAGGTGTGCTAGGCCTCCGTTGCTCACCCAAAGAGCAACGGACAGGTTGAGAGGGCCAACGTCGAGATTCTTTGGTGCCTCAAGACCCGCACCTATGATGGCTTGAAGAAACATGGCGCCAAATGGGTGGACGAGCTTCCGAGCATACTATG
Organism: Neostapfia colusana; assembly: GCA_030760725.1. Taxonomy (NCBI): domain Eukaryota; kingdom Viridiplantae; phylum Streptophyta; class Magnoliopsida; order Poales; family Poaceae; genus Neostapfia; species Neostapfia colusana. The sequence goes on from JASWHV010000002.1 coordinate 16,944,757, forward strand.
GGCTAATCGGACATCCCAGAGCCGGGCCACCGGAGAGACACCCTTCGTCATGGTGTACGGAGCCGAGGCTGTGCTTCCCCCAGAGATCACCATGAAGCCTCACCGTGTCCGAGCTTACGACGAAGCCGCGCAGGACAACCTCCGGCGTGAAGACCTCGACCTCATCGACGAGGTCCGATTACATGCAGCACTCCACAACGCACGATACAGACAAGCGCTCCGGCGCTACCACCAAAGGTCTGTGTGTGTCCAGGAGCTGCAGGAAGGCGACCTGGTGTTGCGGCGCATACTTTCTCGCGAAGGGACCAACAAACTCTCCCCCAGCTGGGAAGGCCCCTTCCGAGTCACGAAAGTGTGCCGCCCCGGGTGCGTACGCCTTTCCACCGAGGATGGGGATCCGCTCCCGAACCCCTGGAACATCGAACACCTCCGTAAGTTCTACCCTTAGAGCAATAGTAGGACAATCTCTTCTTTTTAATAGATCGCATAGAGTTCAGGAACAGCGCTCGGAGCAGCTAAGTCTCAGGGGACGGTCCAGGACTACGTTCAGCTTGGCCTGGTTCTGACCCTAAGCGCGTAGAGTCTTGCTTCCCTTTTTAATTGGGCGGGTCGCTGCCTCCATGTTTAGCCTGCTTTCCTCCTATGGAAAGTTATAGGGAAAGAACCTGTCCTACTTTGCTCTTCCCTTGTGCTCATTTAAATTACGTATTAATTTTTATGACTGCACTTCCTGGGTATGTTCACCATACACTCAGTCCCCTTTTCCCATTCTCGTCTCTAGTCGGCATTTGCTATCCTGCCTGAGACGGTCGCGTTTGAGGTACCTGCCGATGGCCAGGGGGCCCCAAGCCCCTGGCACGTCGCGCGCTAAAGTTCCCAAGCAGCGTGCACCGGATCAGGATTGTAAGCCAAATAAGACTATGAGATCGGGAAGGGGGGAGCCCCAAGGAGAATTACGTTTCCCTTATTTGTGTGCAGGACCCTTCGGCCTTGGCTCCCCGCAGGAGAATGGTTGGAGTACCCAAGCAATTGGCCACACCTACCAGGGGGCCGCTACAGGACTGCGCAAGACCGAGAGATCCGGACCCGCCCCCTCCGTAGGGGCAGGCTCCGGAGGCCCCACGTATCTGGCGGGGTCGGAGCCCCCTGCTAAGAGGGTAGCTCCGGACCCGCCACATGGCCGGCAGAGCTGGGTCTCGCCCCCTCCTCAGGGGTGAGCTCCGGAGGCTCCACGTGTCCCACGGGGCCGGGCCTCCCTCCCCTCAGAGGGGATGTGACGCCCTCAATTCTGTGGAAAACCACGGAACCGAGAACTAATACATATGTGTGCCCAGGATGTTCATCACACATACACATACGTTTCACAAACTGAATTCAGATTACATATTACCACGAATAACAGAGTTTATTACAATACCTCATGAGTATTGGACTCATGCTTACAGCGGAAGTCTTTATTCTAAAGCGGAAGCAATTTAGCTAATGCGGAAGCAAATCTAAACAGAAGTGGCTCCATCTCTACTCCCTCCACAGGAAAGATTGAGAACAGATCACACGCCATAATGCTCAACTTGGTCTTCATAGTAGGCTTCTTCTGCTGCTGATGATGAAATAATAATGCAAGTTTGAGTACAATGATGTACTCAGCAAGTGCGGGAATAACACATGATATGCAACTCATAAACAAGGTAGGTATAAAAAGGCTCATTTGCAAAAAAGCAAATTTATAAAACCATGATAAAACAGCAACTTATCTTTAGATGAATGTAATCCCATCATGAATTAAATTACCAACATACCTCCATCACTTTCCATGTTCCATCCGAACATTAACCAACCTCATTCTTACTCACGAATACCTCCTCGTATTCGCTACCATCTCACGAATACCTCCCCGTATTCGCTACCATCTCATCTCATAACACAACCTCGTCTCACACTGAGACCCATCTCATGTCATGACCCAACAATCATGCAACCATCTCATCACCCGGACTCAACAGTCCCAATCCAAACCATAACCAAACCAATAACCATAGCCAAAAACCTTCCCAATAACCATCCCAACTAATCATGGCAGTTTAGCCAGGTGCTCGTGACCGTAAGCTCGGCTATCATGATAGTTTTATTAACTCTGCAGAGTTTGCACCTCTTTACCCACAACTTTGTGATTTCGTCACCCGTCGGCGACTGCAGAACCTCCATTATACCAGTACACATCCGTTGGTGTATGGTCAAGAGATCACAAAATAGCCTTTACACAGGGGTTACTAGATGTATGGACTCACTAAGGTTTCACAGGCAGACTAGAATCTCCAATTCTCCCACCCACGGGCCCCCTCTTGTGCCATGCAGTTCCCAGGGCAGTCCTCACTCGACTCCTATTCCCCGCGCCTTCCACAGTCCATAACACTCTAGCAACTTACCTAATTACCCAGCTAAGCCGCACCCATACTTGGCCTTGTGGTGGCACTGTTATCTGGGCATGTGCATGCATGAACCGGTCCTTAGATCTACGGCAAGTAAACCACCATCTCATGCTACCTCATTCACAAACCCAGTCTTTCCTAGATCCCCCTCCAATCCATGTCCATTATTAACATCAGTTTCTCATTATCATTACGAGTGCAGTTAGCTAGACACATCTATCTCGCTTCCCAATCCCATGGACTCAGCGAAGCATAAAGCAAACCATACCCGACTCATAAACTTCCCAGGGACAAGGTTGGTTCAACCAAAACTAGTAAACTCCTATAAAAAGGGTTTCCCATCATGTTTGACTCAGTACGCACACCTTTTCGCAAAACAAAACAGTTTTACCCAAAACATAGGATCAATATGGTCAAGGAGCACTTGCCTTGTTCTTGCGGTTCCGGTTGTTCTTGGATCTCAAAACCTGGTTGCTGCAGTTCATCGTAGACAGCTCCCTGAGCTTGTCCTGCTAGGTAGGATCACATGCATACAAGATTCACAGCAATCAATATCATGCACAAACCTTAAACTAGATGCGATGATGCACATGCATGCTATCCTATGATTAAGATTGGTCTGTACGTGTTCTGGCATGGCTTGCATGGATTTATGAAGAACAGGGGTGTTTGGATCAATGGTGGATGTGGCGATGATCTTGTCTTTAGATCAACCTGATCATCAAGTGATCTATCCACGAGAAGGCTTCTGTACGTAAGGAATCAAAGAACAGATGCAAAGAAAACACAACTATATCGTAAGGCGGTATTGGGGCCTACCTTACGTTCCTTTCGGCCTTCGAGGTCCTCCTCAGACCGCTGTGCTTTTCTCCGGCAATCTTCCTTGTTGCGCTTCGGCGATGGTTTACTCGGCGAGTTAGGGCTAGGGCTCTAAGTCGTCGGCTCCGGAGTTGGAAAAGAAGTTTGTGGTTTCGGCCAAAGGTTCTGGGTTCTATTTATAATCGGGAAGAGAAGAGTCCTAATATGATTGTATCCTGAATAAGAGTCTTATTCAGATCGTCGTTGGATCCTATCATCTTATCTTTAGTTGATTTGGTGCGGTAACGTTGTGGAATTCAGGTCGGTTTCCTTTACGTACCGGTATTCTTACGCGTATAGCTGCTCTAGAACTCGTTACCTTCGCGGTGATGAGCTCCGGAGGCTCCACGTGTCCTTCCGGGGTCTGGTACCTCCTTCTCCGCAGAGACGAGCTCCGGTTGTGCCACGTGTCAATCGACCGAGACCTCCCCCTCTTTCGGAGGTGAGCTCCACGCACGCCACGTGTTGGCGCCGGTCTTTTCCTCTCTTCTTTCTTCAGGGACATGCCCCGAGGTCGACACGTGTCCAGCAGCGACAGACCTCCCGGAGATAAGCTCCGGTGGCGACACGTGTCCAATAGAACAGGACCTCTCGGAGATGGGTTCCGAGATCGACACGTATCCCGTGCGACTGGTCCTCTGACTTCCGCGCGGACTAGCTCCGAGGATGACACGTGTCTTGCGGAAATGCCTTTGCTTCTTCCGCAGAGGCTAGCTCCGTGGGCAACACGTGTCCCACAGGATCGGACCTCTCCCCTTTGCGGAGACGAGTCCCGAACCTGCCACGTAGCTATTTTAGTGGCGGACCTCTCCCCACCTCGCAGGGACGAGCTCCGAACACGCCACGTGGCCAGCGGCCGCGGTAAGTTGTCTTCGGCGCTTTCTGAGAGCTGGGTTTGGCTCTTATTGGCTATCCTTTTGATATTTTTCTCTGTTCCTTCTTTTCTTTAAAATGTTTCCTCTTCATAAAGCATGAACATATGCTGGCACCCGAGATGAGGGTGTCACAAATCTACCCCCCTTAAATTGAATCTTGCCCTTGAGATTCGTTAGTAGAAAATAGATGGGGAAATTCTGCCTTGATATCCTTTTCACGCTCCCATGTGGCTTCAGCTTCGGTGTGGTGACTCCATTGTACCTTGCACCATCGAATCTTCTTGTTCCGGGTGACCCTTTCCTTTACGTCCAAAATTCGGACAGGGTATTCCGCATAAGTCAGGTCCTTTTGAAGCTCAAGCTCTCCTATTGATACTTGTTCCTCTGGTACTCTCAAGCACTTCTTGAGTTGGGATACATGAAACACGTCATGTACGTCGGAGAGGTGGGTTGGGAGCTCTAGTTGATAGGCTACTTCTCCTCGCTTGTCCAAAATCCTAAATGGTCCGATGTAGCGAGGTGCTAGCTTGCCTTTGACGTTAAAACGCCGTTGGCCTCGGATAGGCAACACCCTAAGATATACGAAGTCTCCTACTTCGAAAGTCAACTTCCTTCGCCTATTGTCCGCATAGCCTTTCTATCATGACTGAGCAGCCTTTAAGTTCTCCCGTACCATTTGGACTTGCTCTTCGGCTTCTTGTAGCGCTTCGGGTCCAAACACCTGGTTTTCTCCGGTCTCATTCCAGAACAGTGGCGTTCTACACCGTCTACCATATAAGGCTTTGAAAGGCGACATTTTCAAGCTAGCTTGATAGCTGTTGTTCTAGGAGAATTCGGCATACGGTAAACTCCTATCCCAACTACGCCCACGTTTCAAGGCGCAAGCTCTCAACATGTCCTCCAAAATTTGGTTTGTCCTTTCAGTTTGCCCATCCGTTTGTGGGTGATAGGCGGAGCTAAAATCCAGTCGTGTACCCATGGCTTTTCTGCAGCTTCCTCCAGAATCTAGAGGTAAACTGAGAACCTCGATCTGAGAATATCCTCCTCGGAACTCCGTGACGGCACACGATCTGTTCCATGTACAACTCTGCCAATTGTGCAACGTTGTAACTGGCCTTTACAGGGAGAAAATGGGCGGTTTTCGTCAATCGGTCCACGATGACCCAGATGGAGTCGTATCCCGACTGAGTACGTGGCAATCCGACAATGAAATCCATACTGATGTCCTCCCACTTCCATTCGGGTATTTTCAAAGGTTGCAACAATCCAGCAGGTCTTTGATGTTCGGCCTTCACCCGTTGGCATGTGTCGCATAGGGCAACGTATTCGGCTACCAATAACAAGTTTTCAAGTCCTTGTACATTTTGGTGCTTCTGGGATGTATGGAATAGGGGAATCATGTGCCTCCTTCAATATCGTGTCGCGGAGGTGTCTTATGTTTGGCACACAAATCCTTTTTCCAAGCCAAAGCGTACCCTTTTGTAGGATCGAAGAGCACGTGAAAAGCTACCAGAGGGGGGGGGGGTGAATGGTAGATTAAAACTTTTCGCAGCGGAAACAACAAAAACCCCTCAGCAAAAAATCAATCGGTTAAAGAAACCGTGTGTGCAAGTGTTTTCAAATGTGTTCATGTCACACCCGGTTTTTCCGAAGAAACAACCAAGTGAATATCACATGTATGCCAGGATCATCTTCTCATACATGTGATGACAAATAGTGAAGCATCATTTATTACAAGCCAGGTGTCGTATATAAATAAGTCTTACATCGCAAATGTCTCAATGGACAATAATAAGTTCATCACAAGTAAATAAACTAGCAGCGGAATATTATTCTTGAGGGCTCCGTCACAGGCGTTGCCCGGGGGACTCCATGAACCTAGAAACCTTCTTCGGGTCCAAAATCTTGATCATTATACACCACCTCATTATCTTGACCTGAGCAGCAATATAAACCAACAAATATGCAAGGTTGAGTACCAATGGTACTCAGCAAGTGTGGGAAAATTATATCATGCATGGCTAGGACAAGGAGAGGTTGAACTCATGGTTAAAGCACTACGCAATTAATTCCTATCACCTTAGCTTATTAAGCACCTACATTACTACACAAGTGAAATGGTCCCAATCTCCCATCCCATCATCATAATCCAATAACCATAACATCATTTCCAACGTTAAGCTCCCCGCTTAACTTCCAAAACCATCCATCCTCTAATCATGAATAAGTCCAAGCCGCTCTTGACCGTGAGCACGGCTATCATGATAGTTTTGACTCTGCAGAGTTTGTACCACTGTACCCACATGTAGTGATTTCATCCCCCGTTGCCGGGTGGACTAAAAGAACCTCCATTATGCCAGTGGCTACGAACCACATTCACACTTCCTAGGTGTGTAGCCAGGAGATCACTACGAAGCCTTTACAAAGTGATTTCCGACGAGCGTGGGCCCACTGAGGTTTCACCCCTAACAGCATACAAGAGGCTCCAACCCCGCTGCAGTGGCCCCCTCTTGAGCTTTGCGGTTCATGTGGTAGTCCAGCTGACACCTACTCCCCGCACCATCCAACACACCCATACTACGCCGGGGATACACCTAATTAATTGGCCAAGCTGCCCCATCTCAGCATGTGGTTGACACTGTAAAGCCAGGTTGCATGCTCCATGAACCGGTCCTTAGGATCCAGGCAAGTACTAAACACAAACCCGAGTCTCGTGCACCCAACACACAACCAAAACATCCAACTTGCCTTGATCCCTACCTCTACATAACTCACAATATCTCATTCAATAGTATGGTAAAGTAAACTGATGATCTCATATCCCAAATATCCCCTTCTAAGCATGGCTAAGCATATGCATAAGAATAAATGACATGATAAAATGAATCCCAACCCAAGCTACAAGGGAACAAGGTAATGCAATTCTAGGGAAACTTCCTAGCATGGGTTCCATATTTCAATTGACAATGCAAATAATTCTATCTACACATCCTAGTATAGGATCAAAGTGGTCAAGGACACTTGCCTCCTTCTTGCTGCTCTTGAAATGGGTAGTCCTGGTCTTGGAAAGAAATAACTTGCTCTTGAGCAGGTTCTACATCATACCATCACACATAGCAAAAGAAAAATAACAATCATAAGACATAGTTCACACTTCTACTTTATACAAACCACACATTCGCATTTATGAAAGTCCTTCACCATTATATGTGTTGTGGTTACTTTATGTGTGTTAAGTTGTGGCTTGCATGCACTTTTAACCATGTGTATATGATTCCTACTTTTGTGTCCATATTTATACTTACATACTATATATATGAGTTTCCAATTTAAATAAATTCCTTATATTCAATTACTACACCTTTTGGCTACCAAGTATGCATGAAATGTATTTTCCTTCTCCATATGTGCCTTCAGAATTTCTACCAACCCTAAACTGAATTCTTTGGATTTTAGAAACTCCATTTGTCATTTACTAGTTGCTATATTTTCAGATTTATTTTCCTATGCATAATTGTGTACTTTATTATGAAATTAGTAGTACACATTATCTAAACAGAATAGGTTCTGGTCCTAAATAATTTAATAACATATTTTGACCTTTGCTTCTGATGTAAACTATTTTATAATTATTTTCCCTATTTTCTAAAACTATTTATTTACTTAAAAATGTGTCCCTAATTGTGAATAATAAATTAAACAGATTCAATTCAGTCCAAAATATGTTTTTATCTCACTCCAAAATTTCCTAAACACTGAGAAAGTCTTTAAATTAATTTTGACAATATGTTTGTCCCACTTTTTAATTTTTAAACACTAGTTACATATTCAATTTTCTAAATTAAATACTAAACAAGGCTAAAATGATGAACTCACCCCATTACAGGGTCTATAATATTATTTTCAGAATTTCCAGGGGTCTAGCTACACTTATCAGAGGTGTTTTTCCTAATTTTTATTAAGTCCAGGGGCTAAAACTGATTTTAAATGAATTTTCATGATTTTCTGGAGTTCCAGGGGCTAGATCTGAAGTTTCCGGGGCTAGCTCTTATTTCCCGAGAACCCCAGGGGGTAGCACGTAAGAATTCCAGTCTTTATAACGTGGGGCTGACGTGGACCGTCCGATTTTAAACCGACGGCTGAGATTATAACATCGAACCGGTACGCGGGGATTTAAACCCTACCGTGCGATTTAAAATAAACGGCGCACAAGCGGCCACGTCGCTCTGATCGAGCGCGGGCGGCGCTGCCGGCGGCGCACGGCGGCGGAAAGCGGCGATCTCGCCGGAAACTTTCGGATCCTCGAGAATTCTGCCTAGAACTGTGATCTTATGGCATAGATCGGTAGAGGGGAGGTCGGGGATCTCACCTCGGGGGTTTTCTTGAGCTCGGAGGTCCTGGAAGGTGATCGGCGACGAGGTCCGAGGCAAAACCACGGCGAAGCTCGTCGGCGCTGTGTTTACACCGCAAGTCACCGAGTTTTCTGCACCTGCAAGGTTCCCCGGAGGCGGTGGATCAAGATCAGCGAGTTAGATCGGAGTTTCCGAGCTTAGATCGGCCAGAATTCACCGGAGAAGTCTCGGTTCTCACCGGAGTAAAAATCGGCGATCGCGTGGGAAAAACAGAACGAGGCCGGGGTTTTCATAGACGGGGGAGGGCGGCGGGGTGGTTTAGATCATGTCCGCATCGGCTACGAACAGAATTCAGCGGGGTTTACGTCGGAATCCCGATCGGTTTCGATTCGGGCGCGGGGGAGTTCGGCGCGGCGCGAGGTAGACGAAGATCGGTGGGTCCTGCCTGTCAGCGTGAGAAAGCGCGGGCGCGCGGCTGCGGGCTGGCGCGGGGTAAGTTGGGCCGGCTGGTGGGTTTCGGCCCAATGGCCGGTTTTTTTCTGTTTTCTCTTTTTATTTTTCCATTTCTTTTCTGATTTGAGTTTAATTTGAATTCCAGTTTGAATTTGAATTTTTGCAAAACATGCAACACGTCCAAAATTTTTTAAATCCCACTCTCAACAGGATTTAGGGTTTTGAATCAAAATTTTGGGGTGTTACAGTTCAACCGTGACAAATCAAGTAGAGAAGTAGAGAATCAAGTCACGGATCTAATGCAACAAGAATCACTTGAAAACACAAAGTAAAACTTGAGATACGATCAAAACATTAAACGAAGATCAATCTGTTCTACCCGATATAAAACAGATCTGCAATGCTGCAAAGAAACTCGTGTATCTCAAAAAATACAGATCCGAAGCTCGTGAAAATTTCACAGATGATAGATAATTGAGTTGTGAAGACAACCCAAAAAGAATCACGTCAATCGGATCTGTAAAACTCGAGTTATGAATGAAACACCGAAGCAACGTTGGTCTATCCAGAAACTCGGCGAGAAAGACTTGACGAAAAACAAATCGGACGAACAAGGAACAAAAGCTCCTCGAAACTATGAACTTTATTCAATAGAAACACAAGAGGAACATCCCAAAGTTCTCTACACACGAGAGCTCTGGCCTCCTTTGCTTTTATAGCCAGCCCTCAGGCTAAACAATCCAATCTAGGACTCCTACTCCTACTTGAACTCATATCCTAACTTACCATAACTGCTCAAGACTCTCCTATTCACAGATAGAAGCAATCGTGAGACTTCCAAACACCTTAGGAACGTTCTAAACATTCCTAAAATAACTCAACTTCGTGCCTAGCACGAAATCCTATCATAACCAACTCAAATCTTCCATATTTGAGCCATATCCGACTCAGCCTCAGCCTGAGTACGCAATCCAGCCGGTTGGACCTTTTCGACCAATTCTCTACGTCCACTTCTCTTCATCACGCCTTGGAACAATGTTGCCACGTCCATGCACTCCTTGCACACGTGCAAACACCTTCCAACGACGTACACGCAACCTTCATATGCACTGCCCTTGATCCAAACATGCTGCGCGACCTCCCGATCAACTCAACGACAGCTCCTCCAGAACTTGGTTGTTGGAACCTCATCTCCTCCCTGAGACTAGTCCAAGGATCCCGTCACCAGCCATGTCTTGAACTCAAGCAACACCTGCACATGAATAAACAACCAATTCTTCCGAGCACAAGTCCTCTACTTGACTCACGTTAGTTTGAAAACCATAACACCTTACATGAGCACGTCACATAAGCATGTTGCAAACCATATCAAATGATAACAGACATAACCACCAAAACACACCAAAAACTTAGCAAATTAATACTAAGCAAACCTTCCCATAAAGCAAGTTTGAAACATTGCGAGTTAAAAGCAAAAACAAGACGCTGCAGTTCTACGAGTTGAACTTCACGGGAGCTCCCTAAAAACAAGCTCCGGACCTCACAGAAGCTCTCCGGACCTTGCAGGAGCTCTCTGGACCTTGCGTCGGACCTTCCCAACACTTGGCGGACCTAACAAAGAACTTGTCGGACCTTGCCACAGAAGAATGTTTTGGCAATATTCAAAACTTTGAATGTTAATGCTAACTTTTATCCTAATTGCCAATGTATTCAGCACACATAGGTCTCACAATCTCCCCCTTGATGAATGCATTGGCAACACCAATTAAAATCTGAACATTGGCTTATGAAAAGTTTTGAAAACTCATTTCTCCCCCTTTATTAATTTCTCCCATTTTTTAAAATCAGAGAAGGAAGAAAGTGTATAACATATGCAAAGTGTAAAAAAATCTCTCCTTATACATATTTCTCCCCCTTTGACAATGTATTCAGCAAGGTTCAAAAGAGAAATTTTTAAATGTTATGAGCATATTATAACATATACATACAAAACAAAGCTCATCCAAGTCATACTATCAGGTTACTTACACTATCACATCAATGAGATACATAAAGTAGTGTAAGCCATGCTAGAGATCAAATGTATTTTTCAGTTTAAGCAAGTCATGATCTCCCTTACTCAACTATTTCAAAACCTGAAAACATGACACTTGTTGCTGCATTTTTATTATTCATAATCATTTAAGGCACAAAGTTGATCATATGATATTTGCAAGAGATTATATGCCGCATCAGCCTTATTCTAACCAACCTAGCCAAGCCTATGTCATTTGACAATCAGGAGCTTAAGGACATGGTTTTAGTCATACACAATTCCTTCCAAGTTCATATCTTAGTGCAATGATAAGCAATCTCAAAAGAAGAAGTGCGATGCATGCATATTCTCTTGATCTTTTCTCAATTTTTTATTTGAAAACTCAACATGTGAGCTGATCACTTGATTATTTTTTTATGATTAAAAGCATTTGTGAGCACGCAACAAGTTCAAAACAGCAAGAAAGTTCGATCATGACCAGATTTAGTGTAAGTAATTATTCCAATTACTAGTCATGGCAAAAACTACAAAATGTATAACATGAGTAATGTAGTAAGAACTTTCAGCCTGTAAAAAGAATCACAAAGTCATATATGTATGAAATACTATGCTCATATTATTTTAGTTTCAGATTCACACATACACTTTCAAAGTTTCAAAAACTCCCCCTCAATTTAAGCCATGAGGATGCATAACCCCTATTTCACTATGAATGAAACAAAAACGAGTGAAATCCAAAGGTTTTGTAAAAATATCAGTCAATTGTTGTTCGGTATCGACATGGTGAAGCACAATGTTTCCTTTTTCAACATTATCACGAAGAAAGTGATATCTAATGTCAATGTGCTTAGTTCTAGAGTGTTTCACGGGGTTTTTAGCAATACAAATTGCACTAGTGTTATCACAAAACAGTGGAACACTATCTAAATCAACCCCATAGTCCTTAAGTGTTTGAACAATCCAAAGAATTTGTGAGCAAGCGCTAGCCGCAGCTACATATTCAGATTCGGCCGTGGATTGTGCAACTGAACTTTGTTTTCTAGAGGACCAAGCAACAAGTGAATTACCAAGAAAATGACAAGCACCCGAAGTACTTTTCCTATCAATCCTACAACTCCCAAAATCAGCATCCAAAAAAGCTTTCAAAGAAACGGTTGAGGAAGAAGGAATAAAAATGCCAAATTCTTGAGTTCCATGTAGGTACCTGAGAATCCTTTTGATGGCTTGGCGATGTGAAGCACGTGGAGAAGCTTGAAAACGTGCACAAAGACATACGCTGAATTGTATGTCCGGTCTTGACGCCGTGAGATACAAAAGTGATCCAATCATACTTCTGTATTCTTTTTTATCGACCGGGTCACCATCTTCGCCAAGTTCAAGTGTTGTTGCTGTTCCCATTGGTGTCCGAAGAGGCTTGCATTTGTCCATGTTGAAGCGCTTAAGAAGGTCCTTTGTATACTTAGTTTGATGCACAAAAGTTCCTTCTTTTATTTGCTTGATTTGCAGCCCCAAAAAGTATGTGAGTTCTCCCATCATACTCATCTCAAATTCTGAACTCATCATAGCTGAAAACTTGGACACGAAATCATGAGAAGCACAACCAAAGATAATATCATCCACATACACTTGAACGAATAATGAGTCATTGCCATGCTTAAGTACAAAAAGAGTTTTATCAACCTTGCCCATAATAAACCCCTTTTCAAGTAAGAAGGTTTTTAACCTATCATACCATGCTCTAGGGGCTTGTTTTAGACCGTACAAGGCTTTGGACAGTTTGTAAACATGATTAGGAAAATTTGGATTTTCAAAACCCGGTGGCTGCTTAACATAAACCTCCTCCTCTATGTAGCCATTAAGAAAAGCACTTTTAACATCCATTTGATATAACTTGAAACCTTTAGATGCAACAAATGCTAATAAAATTCTTATAGCTTCTAATCTAGCAACAGGAGCAAATGTTTCATCAAAATCTAGACCTTCAATTTGAGTGAAACCTTGAGCAACCAACCTAGCTTTATTCCTAACCACAACCCCATCCTCACTTTGCTTATTTTTAAATACCCATTTAGTTCCAATTAATGTGTGACCTTGAGGTGGAGGTACAAGTTTCCAAACATTATTTCTTTCAAAATTTTCTAACTCTTCTTGCATGGCATTAATCCAAGATTCATTAGTGAGTGCGTGTGATATATCCTTGGGTTCAAAAGAAGCAACAAAAGCAGAATGAGCATGAGAGTTTGGATCGCAAAACCTGGACCGAGTGACTCGTTCATGCAAGCTTCCAATGATTTGTAGTGGAGGATGACTTTTGAGTACTCGGAGGGGAGTAGAAACTTCACAAGCACCTTCTTCTTCATGTTCGGACCTTTGATTAGGAGAGCTTCTTGATTGAGGAAGGTCCGAACCAGCAGTAGTGACTGTTGGTGCTGGTTGTGGTGCAAAATCAGCAGCTTGATCGTTATTTACTTCCGAGTTTTCGGGCAGCAGCACCACTTCTTCATCTTCTTCAATAAAAATACTCTCCCCCTGCGGATATGGATCCGGACCTGCAATATCGGAGCTAGTACTTGGGCTAGCTTCATCAAAAGAAACCTCGCAAGTCTCCACAATTTTGTTAGTGTCAAGTAAAAGCACACGGTAGCCTCTAGTATGAGATGGATAACCAAGAAACATGCCATCAACAGATCTAGCTTCAAATTCATCAAGATTACCATGTTTCTTAACAAAGCATTTGCAACCAAAAACCCTAAAGTGTGAAACACTAGGCCTATGTCCAAACCGGAGCTCATATGGGGTTTTTCCAAGCTTAGCACGCAAGAAAACACGATTTGAGACATAACAAGCGGTTGCAATTGCATCAGCCCAAAATTTACTAGGAGTTTGATATTCATCAGGCATAGTCCTAGCCATCTCAACTAAGGTCCTGTTCTTTCTTTCTACGACACCATTTTGTTGTGGTACATAGGGTGAAGAGTATTGATGATCTATTCCATTTTCAGCATAAAAGTGATCAAAGGATTGGTTTTTAAATTCAGTTCTGTTATCACTTCTAATTGCTTTTAATGATCCTGGGTGATCAATAGATAATCTAAGAAATAAAGTTCTAAAATGACTAAAAGCTTCATTCTTAGATGCCATAAAATAAACCCAAGAATATCTGGAATAATCATCAACAATCACAAGCACATACCATTTACCTCCGAAGGATTGAACACGTGCCGGACCTACTGTGTCAAGATGTAAAAGTTGTCCCGGTTCAGCTGTCATGGTCATTATGAGAGGAGCATGTGAACCTGCAACAAACTTAGCATGTCTACAAGAAGAGCACACAATATCATTGTCCTTTTTAAGCTTCGGCAGCCCACGTATGCGATCGAGAGCACTAACACGAGTGAGATGATCAAAGCCTATGTGACCAAGTCTACGATGCCAAAAATATAGATCCTTTATATCATTAGCAACTAGACACCGATGTTTAGAAGTTGACAAATCAAAATCAGCTTTAAAAACTCTTCCAAACCTAGACATGTGTAACACCCCAAATTTTTAGTCAAAACTCAAATTTGGATTCAAAACCCTAAACCATGTTCAGAGGGGAATTTAGAAATTTTTGGACGTGTTGCATGTTTTGCAAAAATTCAAATTCAAACTGGAATTCAAATTATACCCAAAACAGAAAAGAAATGGAAAAAAGAAAAAGGAAATCGGGAAAAAAACTGGCCAGTGGGCCGAAACAGCCAGCCGGCCCAGCAAACCCCGCGCCAGCCCGCCCCCGCGTGCGCCGCGCTGCCCCTCGCTGACGGGTGGGACCCACATGTCATCCCTAACCCCGCGACCCCGGACTCTCTCCCCCGCGCGCGATCGCAACCGATCGGGAAATCGCGTCCCGCAGCCGAATTCCGGTCCCAGCGGACTCCAACTCGATCACAACAGACCCACCGCCCTCCCCCGGCTATAAAAACCACCGATCCGATCAGTTTTCCTCACGCGATCGCCGATTTTCACTCCGGTGAGCACCGAGACTTCGCCGGTGAATTCTGGCCGATCTAAGCTCGGAAACTCTGATCTAACTCGCTGGTTTTGATCCACCGCCTCGGGGGAACTTTGCAGGTGCAGAAAACCCGAAGACTTACGGTGTAAACTCAGCGCCGACGAGCTTCGCCGTGGTTTTGCCTCGGACCTCGCCGCCGAGCACTTTCCAGGACCCCCGAGCTCGAGAAAACCCCCGAGGTGAGATCCCTGACCTCCCCTCTACCGATCTAGGCCCTAAGATCACAGTTCTAGGCAGAATTCTCGAGGATCCGAAAGTTTCCAGCGAGATCGCCGCTTCCCGCCGCCGTGCGCCGCCGGCAGCGCCGCCCGCTCTCGATCAGAGCGACGTGGCCGCTTGTGCGCCGTTTATTTTAAATCGCACGGTAGACTTTGAATCCCCGCGTACCGGTTCAATGTTATAATCTCAGCCGTCGGTTTAAAATCGGACGGTCCACGTCGACCCCGCGTTATAAAGGCTGGAGTCTTACGTGCTACCCCCTGGGGTTCTCTGGAATTGAGAGCTAGCCCCGGAAACTTCAGATCTAGCCCCTGGAACTTCAGAAAATCATGTAAATTCATTTAAAATCAGTTTTAGCCCCTGGACTTAATAGAAATTAAGAAAAACACCTCGGTTAAGTGTAGCTAGACCCCTGGAAATTCTGAAAATAATATTATAGACCCTGGGATGGGTGAGATTACTTTTTAACCCTGTTTAGTATTTAAATTAGAAAATTGAATATGTAACTAGTGTTTAAAAATTAAAAGTGGGACAAACATAATTGTCAAAATTAATTAAAAACTTTCTCAGTACTTAGAAAACTTTGGAGTGAGATAAAAATATATTTTTGGGCTGATATGAATCTGTTTCATTAATCACATTATTTAGATTAGGGACACATTTTTAAAGTAAAGAGTAGTTATTGAAAAATAGGGAAAAATAATTATGAAATAGTATACAACATAAGCCATGGTCAAAATATGATTTTAAATTATTTAGGACCAGAACCTAATCTGTTTAGGTGATGTGTATTACTAATTTAATAATAAAATACACAATTATGCATAGGAATATAAATCTGAACATATAGAAACTAGTAAATGATAAATGGAGTTTCTAAAATACAAAGAATTCAGTTTAGGGTTGATAGAAGTTGTGAAGGCACATTGTAGGCAAGTATAAATGTGGACACAAAAGTAGGAATCATATATACATGGTTAAAAGTGCATGCAAGCCACAACTTAACACCTATAAAGTAACCACAACACATATAAGGGTGAATGAATTTCATAAATATGAAATGTGTGGTTTGTATGAAGTAGAAGTGTGAACTATGTCTTATGGTTGTTGTTTTTCTTTTGCTATGTGTGATGGTATGAAGTAGAACCTGTTCAAGAGCAAGTTATTTCTTTCCAAGATCAGGACTACCCATTCCAAGAGCAGCAAGAAGGAGGCAAGTGTCCTTGACCACTTTGATCCTATGCTAGGATGTGTAGATAGAATTATTTGCATTGTCAAATGAAATATGAAACCCATGCTAGGAAAGTTTCCCTAGAATTGCATTACCTTGTTTCCTTGTAGCTTGGGTTGGGATTTATTTTGTCATGTCATTTATTTACATGCATATGCTTAGCCATGTTTAGAATGGGATATTTGGGACATGAGATCATCAGTTTATTATACCATACTCTTGAATGAGCTATTGGGAGTTATGTAGAGGTAGGGATCAAGGCAAGTTGGATGTTTTGGTTGTGTGCTGGGTGCACGAGACTTGGGTTTGTGTTTAGTACTTGCCTGGATCCTAAGGACCGGTTCATGGAGCATGTAACCCGGCTTTACAGTGCCAACCACATGCTGAGATGGGGCAGCTTAGCCAATTAATTAGGTGTATCCCCGGCGTAGTATGGGTGTGTTGGATGGTGCGGGGAGTAGGTGTCAGCTGGACTACCATATGAACCGCAAGGCTCAAGAGGGGGCCACTGCAGCGGGGTTGGAGCCTCTTGTATGCTGTTAGGGGTGAAACCTCAGTGGGCCCACGCTCGTCGGGAATCCCTTTGTAAAGGCTTTATAGTGATCTCTTGGCCACACACCTGGGAAGTGTGAATGTGGAACGTAGCCACTGGCATAATGGAGGTTCTTTTATTCCACCCGGCAACGGGGGATGAAATCACTACTTGTGGGTACAGTGGTACAAACTCTGCAGAGTCAAAACTGTCTTGACAGCCGTGCTCACGGTTAAGAGCGGCCTGGACTTATTCATGATTAGAGGATTGATGGTTTTGGAAGTTAAGCGGGGAGCTTAACATTGGAAATGATGTTATGGTTATTTGGTTATGATGATGGGATGGGAGATTGGGACCATTTCACCTGTGTAGTAATGTAGGTGCTTAATAAGCTAAGGTGATAGGTATTAATTGCGTAGTGCTTTAACCATGAGTTCAACCTCTCCTTGTTCTAGCCATGCATGATATAATGTTCCCACACTTGCTGAGTACCATTGGTACTCAACCTTGCATATTTGTTGGTTTATATTGCTGCTCAGGTCAAGATAATGAGGTGGTGTATAATGACCAAGATTTTGGACCCGAAGAAGGTTTCTAGGTTCATGGAAGCCCCGGGCAACGCCTGTGATGGAGCCCTAAAGAATAATATTCCGCTGCTAGTTTATTCCCTTGTGATGAACTTATTATTGTCCATCGAGACATTTACTATGTAAGACTTACTTATATTCGACACCTGGCTTGTAATAAATGATGCTTCACTATTTGTCATCACATGTATGAGCAAATGATCCTGGCATACATGTGACATTCACTTGGTTGTTTCTTCGGAAAAACCGGGTGTGACAGAGGTGGTATCAGAGCCAAGGTTGCCCGTAGGAACGTGGACCTAGGTAGAAATGGACGTATTTAAGGACCCTATTTTCTTAAAAACTATTTTCCAAGGTGTGGGTGGAAAAGTGTTATTAAAGGAGTCATTTTCTTCATCTTACCCCAACTTTCATTCAAAATAGGATTTTTGTTTGAGAATTTGTCTAACTTAATTTTAAATTCTTTTGTTTTAGATGGTTCGCATGATTCGCACCGCCCGTAAGTCCACAGGAGGGAGAGTTCCCGTAGTTGCCCTTGCCGAAAGAGAGGAGAGTCGTCCAGTGACGTACCTTTCCTACGGATTGGCAGTAGGAGATTTGTTGCGCCGTCTTCGACGTATGCTCGAAGCCGCAGGCAATACGGGCAAGCTAATCATCCACTATAACTCCACCAGGACCATCCGTGAGAAGAGGGAAGAATGGAGTTCGGAGATGAGGATTATACACGAGAATCAACTGCTTAAGATTCACCACTCTCCAGCTTGTCGAGCAACACAAGTTGACGCGGAGAGAGATGTCACCTGGGAGGCCATCACCTGCCAGAGTCACATCTATCGTCGCCACTTGGACAAAACTGAGTACATGTATGTCCTCCAACGTGAGAGTGGTACCACGGAGTACAAGTACCCACCGGTGCAGCAAGGGACTTCCCATGAGCACATGGACTTGTGCTTGGAGGATGCTGCTATGCTCAGCACTCGACTGCAGGAGTGTCAACAAGAGCTTCAGGATGTCCGAGACACCCTAAAGGAAACGGAGGCGTTGCTGCGAGCTTGCTTAAAGGCGAGAGAAAGAGGAGATGGGAATGAACTGTGTGTCACCGTGAGTGATCCATGGACTCCTGACTCCCCGGATCGCCGAGCAATCAGGCGTCGTCGCACTTCTCCACCAGCAGCCTCCCCACCCAAAGCAGAGTCAGAAGGTAGCCGAAATGAGGAGGAAGATCCCGAGGAGCCAGCTCAAGAGGACGAGTAGTGTAGAGTCTTTCCCCTAGCTAGCAAGAGGTCGAGTAGTCGAGTCGTGACGTAGTTAATGGTGTGATAATGCTTGGTGTGTGACGTGAGTTGTGGAAGCCATGAGCAATTGTCCACAGCCTCGTCTTCAGATTGTTTTGCTTTGGTGTGTGAACCCATAGGAAATAATAGTGCATTTATTTGATGTGAGATATAAACCCTCGTAAAATTTTAACAAAGCCTCAACACCTCAAAGTACCAACAAATGAAGGTAGTAAGATGATACTAAATGGTATCAAATTAACATTTGTTGATTCTGCCAGATGGTCGGAAGAGGGAAAGGACGTGCTGCCAACCCCGCCAACAACAACGATGAGGCATGCAACCCTCATCTTTCTGAAGGCCAGGACAGGGGTGGTCGCCGTGAAGAAGTTGATCCTCTCCACTAAATGCTGGAGAATCAAAATCAGCTTATCCAGAACTTGACTCAAGTGGTGGCCAACTTGCATCAAGTTCCACCTCCACAAGCTGCACCACGCCAACCAAGGTTGAGTGAGTTTCTAGGAACTCAACCTCCAAAGTTTGCAAGTGCTGCTGAACCTCTGGAGGCAGATGATTGGCTGAAGACTATTGAAAGCAAGATGAGGATCATACAATGCCAAGGGTATGAGAGGGTGCTGTTTGCCTCTCATCAATTGCAGGGACCTGCTGCTGATTGGTGGACCGCCTACGTGGCCGCCCATCATGACCCTGAGAACATCACTTGGGAAGAGTTCAAGCGTAGCTTCCGCAACCACTACATCCCAAGAGGTGAACTCAAAAACAAGAGGAAAGAGTTTCTGGGACTGCAGCAGGGAAACATGACGGTGAGGGAATACCTCACTAAATTTACTCAACTATCCCGTTATGCTCCACGAGACATAGAGACTGATGAGCAGAAACAAGATTGTTTCGTGGAAGGGCTTACCGCAGAGATGCAGTGTGCCATGTCCTCCAATGAGTATGAAAGTTTTCAAAAGATGGTGGACAGAGCATTTGTGGTAGAAAGGAAGCTAAAGGCCCTAGAAAATAAGAATAAGAGGAAGGCCGGGTGGTCACATCAAGCCTCAGGGAGCAACACTCGCCCACGTATGATGCAGCAACCTACGGGGCAGATGAGCCGTGCTGCGGTACCCTATTCGGCACCAAGAGGGTCCAACCCAAACTACAGGCCTCCCGCAGCATCTGCACAGCCGCCACGTCAGTTTGTGCAGCAGCCTCGCCCTGCATATCCACCTCGACCAGCAGTGCAAGGACCCCAAAACCCACCCCAAGACAACAAGGGTCAAGCATCTAAGGTTGGGGTGCAATGTTTCAACTGTGGTGAAGTGGGGCACTACGCCCATAAATGCCCGAAGAAGAAGCCTGCGCCGCCACAACAGCAGAATGTAGTGAGAGGACGGGTGAACCACGTCACTATGGAGGAAGCACAAGAGGCACCCGACGTGGTAGTTGGTAAGTTTCCTGCCAATTTACACCTTGCAACTCTGCTGTTTGATTCTGGTGCTACCCACTCGTTCATTGCTCAAGGGTTTGTTAAGAAGCATGACCTAGCAACCACACAAATGAACCATATGTTAGCCGTAAACTCTCCAGGTGGAGAAATAAGGACAAGACAAGTGTGTCCCAAAGTGAGCCTAGACATTAATGGGGTAGTATTTACTGCTAACCTCATAGTGATAGATTCACAAGGGATAGATATTATTTTGGGTATGGATTAGTTGACCAAACATAAAGGAATCATCCATTGTTCGAACAGAACGGTGGAACTAACTCACCCCAGTGGTACCAAGGTAAAGTTCATAACGATACACGAGCCTAGGAGGGACATTAAATTAAATCAAGTGGAGGTGAAAGTTGAGGAAATCAGGACTATCAGGGAATATCCAGATGTTTTTCCGGAGGAATTGCCAGGAATGCCTCCCGACCGTGACGTGGAATTCGCAATTGAGTTAGTACCGGGAACAGCCCCGATATACAAGAGACCTTATCGAATGGACTCCAAGCAGCTAGAAGAGCTCAAGGATCATTTGAGAGAACTGACGGAGAAGGGGTATATTCACCCTAGTTCCTCACCATGGGGAGCTCCGGTGATATTTGTGCCTAAGAAAGACTGAACCCAAAGGTTATGCGTGGATTACCGTGCCTTGAATGAGGTAACCGTCAAGAACAAATACCCATTGCCCCGCATTGAAGACTTGTTCGATCAGTTGAGGGGAGCTTGTGTGTTCTCAAAAATTGATCTCAGGTCGGGGTACCACCAACTCAAGATAAGGCAATCTGATATTCCCAAGACAGCTTTCGTATCTCGGTACGGACTGTATGAATACACTGTCATGCCTTTCGGGCTAACCAATGCCCCGGCATATTTCATGTACCTCATGAACAAGGTATTCATGGAATATCTGGACAAATTTGTGGTGGTTTTCATAGATGATATTCTCGTCTTCTCCAAAGATGAAGAAGAACATGAGAAACATCTAAGGTTGGTGTTACAAAGGCTGAGAGAACACCAACTATATGCCAAGTTGAGCAAGTGTGAGTTTTGGCTGAAGAGAGTTCCCTTTTTAGGACATATCATCTCGGAGGGAGGAATCTCCGTAGATCCCGCCAAAATTGAAGATATCCAGAAGTGGAAAACCCCTGAAAATGTCGGGGAAGTTCGAAGCTTTTTGGGATTGGCTGGATACTATCGACGGTTTATTGAGGGATTCTCCAAGATCTCGAGACCTCTCACCAAACTGTTGGAAAAGGGAATCACATTCACCTGGACGCCACAGTGCGATACGAGCTTTCAGGAGCTAAAGAAGAGATTGACAACAGCCCCAGTGTTGGTTATGCCAGATATGCAGAAGAATTTCACAGTGTACTGCGATGCCTCTGGAAATGGGTTGGGATGTGTTCTAATGCAAGAAGGACATGTCGTGGCATATGCATCCCGACAGCTTCGGAAGCACGAGAAGAACTATCCTACACATGACCTAGAACTAGCTGCAGTGGTACATGCGTTGAAAATTTGGAGGCACTATTTGATGGGGAAGAGGACAGAAATATATACGGATCATAAGAGTTTGAAGTACATATTCACACAGCCAGATCTCAACCTCAGACAAAGGAGATGGTTAGAGCTAATTAATGACTTTGATGTGGGCATCAACTATCATCCTGGGAAAGCAAACGTCGTGGCCGATGCTTTGAGTCGGAAAGTGCAGGTCAATAAGTTGAGCTTGAAGGACATGCCCGCAGAATTGAAGGACGAGGTTATAAGGCTCAATCTATGTCTAGTAAATAGTGGTGAAGCCATCGCCATGGAAGTGGACTCCACACTCGAGCGAGACATACGCGAGGGCCAAAAGAATGACGAGAAGATACAAGAGATCCGACAGCTCATCAAGGAAAATAAAGCTCCTGGTTTTAGAGAGGATGAACAAGGAACGGTGTGGCACGGGAAAAGGATCTGTGTGCCAGAAGTAAAGGAGATCCGTGAATTGATTTTGAAGGAGGCTCACGATTCCGACTATTCCATTCATCCTGGGAGTACGAAGATGTACCAGGACCTCAAGAGCAGGTATTGGTGGTATGGCATGAAGCGTGATGTCGCGGAACATGTTGCCCTATGTGACACATGTCAGTTGGTGAAAGCAGAACATCAACGACCCGCGGGATTATTGCAACCACTCAAAGTGCCTGAATGGAAGTGGGAAGAAATCAGCATGGATTTTATCGTGGGATTGCCTAGGACCCAATCCGGGTATGATTCAATATGGGTCATTATTGATAGGCTAACCAAGGTAGCTCATTTCATCCCTGTGAAAGAAAGCTACAGTGGATCTAAATTGGCAGAATTGTACATGTCAAGGATCGTGTGTTACCATGGAGTGCCAAAGAAGATAGTGTCGGACCGAGGGACACAGTTCACCTCGAGGTTTTGGCAGAAGTTGCATGAAACCATGGGAACCCATCTGAATTTCAGCTCTGCCTATCATCCCCAAACTGACGGGCAGACGGAGAGAACCAATCAGATCCTTGAAGATATGTTAAGGGCATGCGCACTCAAAAACAATAGGAGTTGGGACAAGAACTTACCGTATGCAGAGTTTTCCTATAACAACAGCTATCAAGCTAGTATGAAGATGTCACCGTTTGAAGCTTTGTATGGAAGGAAGTGCAGGACTCCCCTATTTTGGAACCAAACAGGAGAAAGTAAAGTGTTTGGTCCAGAAGTGCTACAAGAAGCCGAGGCAAAGGTGAGGGAGATTCGCAACAATTTGAGGATAGCACAAACACGCCAAAAGAGCTATGCCGATGTACGAAGAAGAGAGCTCGTTTTTAACGTGGGAGACTATGTTTATCTCAAGGTGTCCCCTATCAGAGGACTTCGTCGGTTCAAGGTGAAAGGGAAGTTGTCACCTCGATACATCGGACCCTTTCAGGTGTTGGAAAGGAAAGGCGAAGTGGCGTACCAACTAGAGTTACCGGCTCATCTATCGGACGTGCATGATGTATTCCATGTGTCACAACTCAAGAAATGCCTGAGGACGCCTGAAGAGGTGTTACCCATGAATGAAGTGGATGTAGATGAAGATTTGTCTTATGCCGAGCAACCCTACAAGCACGTGGAGAAGCTTGAAAACGTGCACAAAGACATACGCTGAATTGTATGTCCGGTCTTGACGCCGTGAGATAAAAAAGTGATCCAATCATACTTCTGTATTCTTTTTTATCGACCGGGTCACCATCTTCGCCAAGTTCAAGTGTTGTTGCTGTTCCCATTGGTGTCCGAAGAGGCTTGCATTTGTCCATGTTGAAGCGCTTAAGAAGGTCCTTTGTATACTTAGTTTGATGCACAAAAGTTCCTTCTTTTATTTGCTTGATTTGCAGCCCCAAAAAGTATGTGAGTTCTCCCATCATACTCATCTCAAATTCTGAACTCATCATAGCTGAAAACTTGGACACGAAATCATGAGAAGCACAACCAAAGATAATATCATCCACATACACTTGAACGAATAATGAGTCATTGCCATGCTTAAGTACAAAAAGAGTTTTATCAACCTTGCCCATGGTAAACCCCTTTTCAAGTAAGAATGTTTTTAACCTATCATACCATGCTCTAGGGGCTTGTTTTAGACCGTACAAGGCTTTGGACAGTTTGTAAACATGATT
The DNA here is from genome assembly GCA_030760725.1 of Neostapfia colusana. NCBI lineage: Eukaryota > Viridiplantae > Streptophyta > Magnoliopsida > Poales > Poaceae > Neostapfia > Neostapfia colusana. Next base: position 16,968,819 of record JASWHV010000002.1, read on the forward strand.
AGGAAAATTTGGATTTTCAAAACCCGGTGGCTGCTTAACATAAACCTCCTCCTCTATGTAGCCATTAAGAAAAGCACTTTTAACATCCATTTGATATAACTTGAAACCTTTAGATGCAACAAATGCTAATAAAATTCTTATAGCTTCTAATCTAGCAACAGGAGCAAATGTTTCATCAAAATCTAGACCTTCAATTTGAGTGAAACCTTGAGCAACCAACCTAGCTTTATTCCTAACCACAACCCCATCCTCACTTTGCTTATTTTTAAATACCCATTTAGTTCCAATTAATGTGTGACCTTGAGGTGGAGGTACAAGTTTCCAAACATTATTTCTTTCAAAATTTTCTAACTCTTCTTGCATGGCATTAATCCAAGATTCATTAGTGAGTGCGTGTGATATATCCTTGGGTTCAAAAGAAGCAACAAAAGCAGAATGAGCATGAGAGTTTGGATCGCAAAACCTGGACCGAGTGACTCGTTCATGCAAGCTTCCAATGATTTGTTGTGGAGGATGACTTTTGAGTACTCGGAGGGGAGTAGAAACTTCACAAGCACCTTCTTCTTCATGTTCGGACCTTTGATTAGGAGAGCTTGTTGATTGAGGAAGGTCCGAACCAGCAGTAGTGACTGTTGGTGCTGGTTGTGGTGCAAAATCAGCAGCTTGATCGTTATTTACTTCCGAGTTTTCGGGCAGCAGCACCACTTCTTCATCTTCTTCAATAAAAATACTCTCCCCCTGCGGATATGGATCCGGACCTGCAATATCGGAGCTAGTACTTGGGCTAGCTTCATCAAAAGAAACCTCGCAAGTCTCCACAATTTTGTTAGTGTCAAGTAAAAGCACACGGTAGCCTCTAGTATGAGATGGATAACCAAGAAACATGCCATCAACAGATCTAGCTTCAAATTCATCAAGATTACCATGTTTCTTAACAAAGCATTTGCAACCAAAAACCCTAAAGTGTGAAACACTAGGCCTATGTCCAAACCGGAGCTCATATGGGGTTTTTCCAAGCTTAGCACGCAAGAAAACACGATTTGAGACATAACAAGCGGTTGCAATTGCATCAGCCCAAAATTTACTAGGAGTTTGATATTCATCAAGCATAGTCCTAGCCATCTCAACTAAGGTCCTGTTCTTTCTTTCTACGACACCATTTTGTTGTGGTACATAGGGTGAAGAGTATTGATGATCTATTCCATTTTCAGCATAAAAGTGATCAAAGGATTGGTTTTTAAATTCAGTTCTGTTATCACTTCTAATTGCTTTTAATGATCCTGGGTGATCAATAGATAATCTAAGAAATAAAGTTCTAAAATGACTAAAAGCTTCATTCTTAGATGCCATAAAATAAACCCAAGAATATCTGGAATAATCATCAACAATCACAAGCACATACCATTTACCTCCGAAGGATTGAACACGTGCCGGACCTACTGTGTCATGATGTAAAAGTTGTCCCGGTTTAGCTGTCATGGTCATTATGAGAGGAGCATGTGAACCTGCAACAAACTTAGCATGTCTACAAGAAGAGCACACAATATCATTGTCCTTTTTAAGCTTCGGCAGCCCACGTATGCGATCGAGAGCACTAACACGAGTGAGATGATCAAAGCCTATGTGACCAAGTCTACGATGCCAAAAATATAGATCCTTTATATCATTAGCAACTAGACACCGATGTTTAGAAGTTGACAAATCAAAATCAGCTTTAAAAACTCTTCCAAACCTAGACATGTGTAACACCCCAAATTTTTAGTCAAAACTCAAATTTGGATTCAAAACCCTAAACCATGTTCAGAGGGGAATTTAGAAATTTTTGGACGTGTTGCATGTTTTGCAAAAATTCAAATTCAAACTGGAATTCAAATTATACCCAAAACAGAAAAGAAATGGAAAAAAGAAAAAGGAAATCAGGAAAAAAACTGGCCAGTGGGCCGAAACAGCCAGCCGGCCCAGCAAACCCCGCGCCAGCCCGCCGCCGCGTGCGCCGCGCTGCCCCTCGCTGACGGGTGGGACCCACATGTCATCCCTAACCCCGCGACCCCGGACTCTCTCCCGCGCGCGCGATCGCAACCGATCGGGAAATCGCGTCCCGCAGCCGAATTCCGGTCCCAGCGAACTCCAACTCGATCACAACAGACCCACCGCCCTCCCCCGGCTATAAAAACCACCGATCCGATCAGTTTTCCTCACGCGATCGCCGATTTTCACTCCGGTGAGCACCGAGACTTCGCCGGTGAATTCTGGCCGATCTAAGCTCGGAAACTCTGATCTAACTCGCTGGTTTTGATCCACCGCCTCCGGGGAACTTTGCAGGTGCAGAAAACCCGAAGACTTACGGTGTAAACTCAGCGCCGACGAGCTTCGCTGTGGTTTTGCCTCGGACCTCGCCGCCGAGCACTTTCCAGGACCCCCGAGCTCGAGAAAACCCCCGAGGTGAGATCCCTGACCTCCCCTCTACCGATCTAGGCCCTAAGATCACAGTTCTAGGCAGAATTCTCGAGGATCCGAAAGTTTCCGGCGAGATCGCCGCTTCCCGCCGCCGTGCGCCGCCGGCAGCGCCGTCCGCTCTCGATCAGAGCGACGTGGCCGCTTGTGCGCCGTTTATTTTAAATCGCACGGTAGACTTTAAATCCCCGCGTACCGGTTCGATGTTATAATCTCAGCCGTCGGTTTAAAATCGGACGGTCCACGTCGACCCCGCGTTATAAAGGCTGGAGTCTTACGTGCTACCCCCTGGGGTTCTCTGGAATTGAGAGCTAGCCCCGGAAACTTCAGATCTAACCCCTGGAACTTCAGAAAATCATGTAAATTCATTTAAAATCAGTTTTAGCCCCTGGACTTAATAGAAATTAAGAAAAACACCTCGGTTAAGTGTAGCTAGACCCCTGGAAATTATGAAAATAATATTATAGACCCTGGGATGGGTGAGATTACTTTTTAACCCTGTTTAGTATTTAAATTAGAAAATTGAATATGTAACTAGTGTTTAAAAATTAAAAGTGGGACAAACATAATTGTCAAAATTAATTAAAAACTTTCTCAGTACTTAGAAAACTTTGGAGTGAGATAAAAATATATTTTTGGGCTGATATGAATCTGTTTCATTAATCACATTATTTAGATTAGGGACACATTTTTAAAGTAAAGAGTAGTTATAGAAAAATAGGGAAAAATAATTATGAAATAGTATAAAACATAAGCCATGGTCAAAATATGATTTTAAATTATTTAGGACCAGAACCTAATCTGTTTAGGTGATGTGTATTACTAATTTAATAATAAAATACACAATTATGCATAGGAATATAAATCTGAACATATAGAAACTAGTAAATGATAAATGGAGTTTCTAAAATACAAAGAATTCAGTTTAGGGTTGATAGAAGTTGTGAAGGCACATTGTAGGCAAGTATAAATGTGGACACAAAAGTAGGAATCATATATACATGGTTAAAAGTGCATGCAAGCCACAACTTAACACCTATAAAGTAACCACAACACATATAAGGGTGAATGAATTTCATAAATATGAAATGTGTGGTTTGTATGAAGTAGAAGTGTGAACTATGTCTTATGATTGTTGTTTTTCTTTTGCTATGTGTGATGGTATGAAGTAGATCCTGTTCAAGAGCAAGTTATTTCTTTCCAAGATCAGGACTACCCATTCCAAGAGCAGCAAGAAGGAGGCAAGTGTCCTTGACCACTTTGATCCTATGCTAGGATGTGTAGATAGAATTATTTGCATTGTCAAATGAAATATGAAACCCATGCTAGGAAAGTTTCCCTAGAATTGCATTACCTTGTTTCCTTGTAGCTTGGGTTGGGATTTATTTTGTCATGTCATTTATTTACATGCATATGCTTAGCCATGTTTAGAATGGGATATTTGGGACATGAGATCATCAGTTTATTATACCATACTCTTGAATGAGCTATTGGGAGTTATGTAGAGGTAGGGATCAAGGCAAGTTGGATGTTTTGGTTGTGTGCTGGGTGCACGAGACTTGGGTTTGTGTTTAGTACTTGCCTGGATCCTAAGGACCGATTCATGGAGCATGTAACCCGGCTTTACAGTGCCAACCACATGCTGAGATGGGGCAGCTTAGCCAATTAATTAGGTGTATCCCCGGCGTAGTATGGGTGTGTTGGATGGTGCGGGGAGTAGGTGTCAGCTGGACTACCATATGAACCGCAAGGCTCAAGAGGGGGCCACTGCAGCGGGGTTGGAGCCTCTTGTATGCTGTTAGGGGTGAAACCTCAGTGGGCCCACGCTCGTCGGGAATCCCTTTGTAAAGGCTTTGTAGTGATCTCTTGGCCACACACCTGGGAAGTGTGAATGTGGAACGTAGCCACTGGCATAATGGAGGTTCTTTTAGTCCACCCGGCAACGGGGGATGAAATCACTACTTGTGGGTACAGTGGTACAAACTCTGCAGAGTCAAAACTGTCTTGACAGCCGTGCTCATGGTTAAGAGCGGCCTGGACTTATTCATGATTAGAGGATTGATGGTTTTGGAAGTTAAGCGGGGAGCTTAACATTGGAAATGATGTTATGGTTATTTGGTTATGATGATGGGATGGGAGATTGGGACCATTTCACCTGTGTAGTAATGTAGGTGCTTAATAAGCTAAGGTGATAGGTATTAATTGCGTAGTGCTTTAACCATGAGTTCAACCTCTCCTTGTTCTAGCCATGCATGATATAATTTTCCCACACTTGCTGAGTACCATTGGTACTCAACCTTGCATATTTGTTGGTTTATATTGCTGCTCAGGTCAAGATAATGAGGTGGTGTATAATGACCAAGATTTTGGCCCCGAAGAAGGTTTCTAGGTTCATGGAAGCCCCGGGCAACGCCTGTGATGGAGCCCTAAAGAATAATATTCCGCTGCTAGTTTATTCCCTTGTGATGAACTTATTATTGTCCATCGAGACATTTACTATGTAAGACTTACTTATATTCGACACCTGGCTTGTAATAAATGATGCTTCACTATTTGTCATCACATGTATGAGCAATTGATCCTGGCATACATGTGACATTCACTTGGTTGTTTCTTCGGAAAAACCGGGTGTGACAACATGTTAAACAAAAGCTCACCTTTTGAATCTACAACCTTGCAACAATTTTTAGCAAAGCTAACCTCTAGATTTTCATCTAGCAATTGTGAAACCGAAAGCAAGTTGTATTTCAAATTTTTAACAAGTGCCACATCTTTCAAAGTGTAGAGATTGTTTACTCTAACCGAACCTTTAGCAATTATGGGAGTAGAAGAGTTCTCGGCGAAAGTAACATTTTCTACACGTGACACAAAAGAGAGAGAGGAGAACCATTCTTTGTTACCGGTCATGTGGCGTGAGCAATCTGAATCCACAATCCAAATGTTCTCCTTCCACAAACATGAAACCTACACAGCAGCACAATACGTCGATGACTCAATACTGGGGTTAGTTAAAAGACTTTTAGGAATCCTGTACTGAGTCACACAACGTCCAGCAGGAATAACACGCGAAAGCTGAGAAGGTACAGCAGGTTTATGAGCCAAACATCGAAAATTTTTGTTCCCAACTACTGACTTAGAAGATGTGTTATATGTAGCACAAAAAACAGTAGGTCCGGGAGCAAGTTTTTGACTCATTACAGCAGGTTGCAAGCTCCGAACATTCGGTCTAGCAGATTTTGCTTGGTTGTTATGTGATCTAGCAAGTATTCTTTGTTTCTTATCATGTTTAGCTAGTCTATAACAAAAATCCACGACATGACCATCTCTACCACAGTAGGTACAATGAAAAATAACCTTATTATCATGTCAAGATGAGCAAGCAACACGATTATTAGAACCCGAATGGGACAGTACTCCTGCAGATTTGAAAATCACCTCTTTTTGTCTAGGAGCTGTTTGAATCAAACCGCTTCCTAATGACTTTACAACTTTAGGTGGGTGTGCCTTAGCATGAGCATGAGAATTAAAACCTAAACCAGTTTTATCATTACAAGACTTGGAAGAATTCAGCAGCAAGTTTAGGTTCTTATTTGCATTAGAAAACCGATCTAGTGTCCTATGCATGTCATCAAGTTTATTGGACAGATCAAAGCAGTTTTTACATGAAGTTTTTCCTTTTAGTTTGCAATTTGAACAATATTTAACTTCATGCACACGTAAAGCATTGTTCAAAATAGAAATCTCATTCATAGCATCATTTAGTTTCTTATTCAGATCATCACATGAAGAACAATGCAAATCAATTTTAGAACAACAAACATCTTTCAAATTTTTATCATTAAGTGCAGCAAGCTCTTTGTTCTTTTCAATTTCAAGTTCAAGTTTATCAAGTGTAGATGCGTGTGCACTTCTTAAAGAGGATAATTGTTCATAAATCAAATCACATGAGGAACAAGACTCATCACCAGGAATCAAAGTTTTTAAACAATTAATTTCAGATTCTAGTAATTCAATTTTAACAACATTGTTCCTAAGTTTTTATCCTTTTTCTTTAATATAACAGTGGCACGAGAAATAGCATCACACATTTCTTCGCAAGTGGGACATACCTCTTCATCGTCGCTGTTGTGTTCTGCCTCCTCGGAGCTTGAACTTGACTTGCTCGCCATGCAGCACATATTTGCCATAGCTTCTTCATCTTCATCACTACCGGTGTCCACATCACTTGAGCCGAAATCTTGAAGTGCAGAGATCATACTATGCACTATGTTGCGCATTGATAAATCTTTCTTCTTCTTATTCTTTGCAAACGATTTCTTCGGCCTTGTTTGCTTTTCTTCACGTGAAGTCGTACCTGAAAGGTTAGGGCACTCCGTACGAAAATGTCCTGTCTTACCACATTCAAAACATCGTTGAGGTCCGGAGCTTCCCCTACTTCTAGTTCTCACATTTTGCAATGCTTTTGAGAACCGAGTAGAGATGAGTGCAAGCTCCTCCTCTGGAAACTCTTCAATCTGTTCAAGGGTTAGAGAGGACAGCAAAGAGAGTGCACCACTAGATGATGATTGACTAGAACTAGACATGTCACGTTGTGAAACAAATGCAATAGACTTGTTGGGGTTTTTACGTGAGATGATATCAATTTAATGAGTTTTCAATTTAGAATAAAGCACGTCTAAAGTAAGAGAACTCATGACAGTAGATTCACGAATAGATGTAACTTTCATATCCCAAATTGGCATATCTAATGCTCCTAACAATTGTCTAGCATTTCCAGCATCTGAAAAGTTAACATTGACACTATGCAAGTTGCTGAGAATTTTATTAAAGCGAGCAAAAAGGTCGTCAATTGACTCACCGGGTTGCAGCTCAAAACGCATGTATTCTTTCTTGAACATATCTTGCCTTACCTCCTTGATCGTATTGGATCCTTCATGGTAGTCACAAAGAGCTTTCCAAACATCATATGCAGATCGGAGGTGTGCAACACGGTCGAAGTCGCTTTGAGTCAATCCTTGGATGATCAAGTTGCGAGCCTTGTTGTTGTTGTCAACATCTCTCATGTTCGCAGCCGTAACTTGATCGTTGGGTGGTACATCGAAGTTCCGGTAGACCTTTTTCCATATGGCGAAGCCTTGCGCCTGTATGTAGGCCTCCATCCGCGCCTTCCAAACCTGAAAATCGATGGCATTGAACACACAAGGTTTTGCGGAGTACTTCTCCATTATGGTTAGTCAAAACACGTGCAAATCACAAAGATTAGAGAACCTTGGCTCTGATACCAATTGTAGGATCGAAGAGCACGTGAAAAGCTACCAGAGGGGGGGGTGAATGGTAGATTAAAACTTTTCACAGCGGAAACAACAAAAACCCCTCAGCAAAAAATCAATCGGTTAAAGAAACCGTGTGTGCAAGTGTTTTCAAACGTGCTCAACCGTGACAAATCAAGTAGAGAGGTAGATAATCAAGTCACGGATCTAATGCAACAAGAATCACTTGAAAACACGAAGTAAAACTTGAGATACGATCAAAACATTAAACGAAGATCAATCTGTTCTACCCGATATAAAACAGATCTGCAACGCTGCAAAGAAACTCGTGTATCTCAAAAACTACAGATCCGAAGCTCGTGAAAATTTCACAGATGATAGATAATTGAGTTGTGAAGACAACCCAAAAAGAATCACGTCAATCGGATCTGTAAAACTCGAGTTATGAACGAAACACCGAAGCAACGTTGGTTTGTCCAGAAACTCGGCGAGAAAGACTTGACGAAAAACAAATCGGACGAACAAGGCACAAAAGCTCCTCGAAACTATGAACTTTATTCAATAGAAACACAAGAGGAACAGCCCAAAGTTCTCTACACATGAGAGCTCTGGCCTCCCTTGCTTTTATAGCCAGCCCACAGGCTAAACAATCCAATCTAGGACTCCTACTCCTACTTGGACTCATATCCTAACTTACCATAACTGCTCAGGACTATCCTATTCGCAGATAGAAGCAATCGTGAGACTTCCAAACACCTTAGGAACGTACTAAACATTCCTAAAACAACTCAACTTCGTGCCTAGCACGAAATCCTATCATAACCAACTCAAATCTTCCATATTTGAGCCATATCCGACTCAGCCTCAGCCTGAGTACGCCATCCAGCCGGTTGGACCTTTTCGACCAATTCTTTACGTCCACTTCTCTTCATCACGCCTTGGAACAATGTTGCCACATCCATGCACTCCTTGCACACGTGCAAACACCTTCCAACAACGTACACGCAACCTTCATATGCACTACCCTTGATCCAAACATGCTGCGCGACCTCCCGATCAACTGAACCACAGCTCCTCCCGAACTTGGTTGTTGGAACCTCATCTCCTCCCTGAGACTAGTCCAAGGATCCCGTCACTAGCCATGTCTTGAACTCAAGCAACACCTGCACATGAATAAACAACCAATTCTTCCGAGCACAAGTCCTCGACTCGATTCACGTTAGTTCGAAAACCACAACACCTTACATGAGCACGTCACATAAGCATGTTGCAAACCATATCAAATGATAACAGCCATAACCACCAAAACACACCAAAAACTTAGCAAATTAATACTAAGCAAACCTTTCCATAAAGCAAGTTTGAAACATTGCGAGTTAAAAGCAAAAACAAGACGCTGCAGTTCTACGAGTTGAACTTCACGGGAGCTCCCTAAAAACAAGATCCGGACCTCACAGAAGCTCTCCGGACCTTGCAGGAGCTCTCCGGACCTTGCGTCAGACCTTGCCAACACTTGGCGGACCTAACAAAGAACTTGTCGGACCTTTCGACAGAAGAATGTTTTGGCAATATTCAAAACTTTGAATGTTAATGCTAACTTTTATCCTAATTGCCAATGTATTCAGCACACATAGGTCTCACACCTTTTCATCCTCCTTGAAATCCTTCTCTATTCCTTGTCGGATTCTTTCCTTGATCTCCTTAATTTCCTCGTCCGTTGCTTGGCCCTCTCTTATTTCTTGTTCCAATGAGGAGTGGATCTCTATTATTTCCATGTTATTCAAGAATCCGAGGTGTAACCGTTCGAACTCCTTACGTAGTTCGGGTGGTAGCTCCCGAACCGTGAGTTGATGACATGCTCCCTTTCTGCTCAATGCATCAGCTACTACATTAGCCTTCCCGGGGTGATAGTTGATTCGAACATCATAATCCTTGATGAGTTCTAACCATCGACGTTGCCTGAAATTTAAGTCCGTTTGTGTGAATATGTACTTGAGGCTTTTATGATCCGTATAGATCTCACATCGATGACCAAGGATATAATGTCTCCAAATCTTTAATGCATGCACTACTGCTGCTAACTCCAAGTCATGTGTAGGATAGTTAAGCTCGTGCTTCTTTAATTGCCGTGAGGCATAGGCTACCACTTGTCCTCCCTGCATGAGCACACATCCGAGCCCCCGTCTGGATGCGTCACAATATATGTCAAAGCTCTTGCTTATGTCTGGCAATACCAGAACCGGTGCTGTGGTTACCCTTTTCTTGAGTTCCTCGAAACTTTCTTGGCAGGCTGGCGTCCATTGAAAAACCTTTCCCTTCATTTGCAACTCCGTCATAGGTTTTGCTATCTTAGAGAAGTCTTTAATGAAGCGTCGATAGTATCCTGCCATCCCAAGGAAACTCTGAATATCCCTCACGCTCTTCGGTTGGTCCCACTTCAGAACATCTCTCACCTTTCCAGGATCAACCGATACCCCTTCCTCAGAGATAATGTGGCCTAGGAAGGATATTTCTTTTAGCCAAAATTGACACTTGTTGAGCTTGGCATACAATTGATGCTCACGCAACTTTTGCAAGGTCAATCTCAGATGTTCTTCATGCTCCTCCTCACTTTTTGAATACACCATAATGTCGTCGATGAAAACCACGACGAACTTGTCCAAGTACTCCATGAATACCTTGTTCATAAGGTACATGAAGTACGCGGGTGCATTTGTCAACCCAAGCGACATAACGTTATATTCATACGAACCATACCGTGTCCGAAAGGCTGTCTTAGGTGTATCGGAGGGCTTAATCTTCAGCTGGAAGTATCCCGACCGAAGATCAATCTTGGAGAACACTCGGGCTCCTTTCATTTGGTCGAACAGGTCCTCTATATGGGGTAGAGGGTATTTGTTCTTGATTGTCACCTCGTTGAGAGACCTATAGTCCACACACATCCTTTGGGTTCCATCCTTCTTGTCTACGAAGAGCACCGGAGCTCCCCATGGTGACGAGCTCGGACGGATAAAACCCTTCTCCAACTGTTCTTGAATTTGCTTCTTGAGTTCAACTAGCTCATTGACGGGCATCCTATAAGGTCTTTTGGCTATGGGTGCAGTTCCGGGTACCAACTCTATGGCAAACTCAATGTCCCGGTCAGGTGGCATACCTGGAAGCTCTTCCTGGAACACGTCCGAAAACTCTCAAACCACTGGAATACTGTCCAATGCTACTCCTTCAATGTGGTTCAGATTTGCCCCTTCAGTGGTTTGCTGGGCTGACTCAAACTCGACACGAATACCGTGCTCGTTTGTCAACTGCACGCTCCTTTTAGCACATTGGATTACTCCATTGTGCTTGCTTAGCCAATCCATTCTGAGTATGATGTCAATCCCTTGGGAGTCCAAGACAATAAGGTTGGCAAGGAAGTCTACCCCCCTTATTTTAAGGCTTACTTTAGGACATACTATATTAGTCCTCATTTCTCCTCCAGGAGAATTAACTATCATAACACATTCTAAGTGGGATACGGGTAGATGATGTTTGTTAACATATTTGGATGATATGAAGGAATGCGATGCTCCAGAGTCAAATAAGATGGTGGCTGGGTTGTAGTTGGCAAGGAACATACCAATTACGACGTCCTCAGCCTGTTGTGCTTCCTCGGTAGTGACATGGTTCACATGGCCGCGAGCATAGTTCTGCTGTCCACGGTTCCCTTGATTGTCTCCTCCGTTCGGTCGCGGGTTCTGCTTGGGCACGTTACCTTGCTGTCCAGGGCCTCTCCTCGGGCACTGGTTCGCGAAGTTTCCTACTTCCCCGCATGCAAAGCATGCCCTGTTGCCTACGGCAGTAGGTGCGTTGGGGCGGGGGTTTTGAACAGGGGCGCCGTTGTTAGGTCGGGGCCCAGGAGGCATGGGCACACGAGGTGCCGGTGCAACGAATTGTTGCTGTGGTGGCTGACCAGGGCGGTATGCAGGAGTGGTCGATCCATACTGCGGTGCAGGGGGCATGTACCTAGCTCGTACGTTGCTCCCTTGGGGCTGGTATGGCATCTTCCTCTTGCACTCTCGCTCGATCTCTCGGACCTTGTTTTCAACTACTATGGCCTTGTCAACCAGCTTCTGGAAGCTTACGTAGTCATTGTTGAGGAGCTGAACCTGGATCTCATTGTTCAACCCTCTCATGAACAGGTACTGCTTCCTCTGATCTGAGTTGACAACTTCAGGGGCATACCGGGACAGTTGTATGAACTTGTTGAGATACTCATTCACACTTTTCTGCCCTTGGCGGAGACCTTTGAACTCCTTCCTTTTGAGCATCATCACACTAGCAGGGATGTAGTGAGAGCGGAAACTTTCCTAGAACTCAGTCCAAGTGATTGTCTCCGGGTTGGCATGAGCGTTGCTCAGGGCATCCCACCAGTCAGCAGCGGCTCCCGTAAGTTGGTGCGACGCGAAGAGAACCTTCTCTCGGTCATTGCACTGAACAATGACAAGCTTTTTCTCCATGGATTTTAACCAATCATCGGCCTCCATGGGATCACTAGCTTGAGCAAAGGTGGGTGGTCGAGTTCTCATGAACTCTCCCAACCTGTTATGAGCCGGCGGTGGTGGTGGCGGTGGTGCCGGAACGGGGTTTTGGTTGGCCTGTAATTGACCCAAAGTTTGGATCATGGTTTGCATAAGCAGGTTTTGCATGGCCATCAACCTTTCCAGAGGCAAGTGCCCCTTGACCATATTGATCCTATGTTTTTAGAAACTGTTTTGTTTTGCGAAAAGGTGTCTGTGCTGAGTGAAACATGATGGGAAACCCTTTCATAGGAGTTTACTAGTTTTGGTGAAACAACCCTTGTCGCCAGGGAAGTTTATGAGTCGGGTATGATTTTTGCTTTAAGCTTTGCTGAGTCCATGGGATTGGGAAACGAGATAGGTGTGTCTAGCTAACTGCACTCGTAACGATAATGAGAAACTGATGTTGTTAATGAACATGGATCGGGGGGAGATCTAGGCAAGACTGGGTTTGTGAATGAGGTAGCATGAGGTGGTGGTCTACTTGCCGTAGATCTAAGGACCGGTTCATGCATGCACATGCCAGGATAACAGTGCCACCACAAGGCCAAGTATGGGTGCGGCTTAGCTGAGTAATTAGGTAAGTTGCTAGATTGTTATGGACTGTGGAAGGCGTGGGGAATGGGAGTCGAGTGAGGACTGCCCTGGGAACTGCATGGCACAAGAGGGGGCCCGTGGGTGGGAGAATTGGAGATTCTAGCCTGCCGGTGAAACCTTAGTGAGTCCATACATCTAGTAACCCCTTTGTAAAGGATATTTTGTGATCTCTTGGCCATACACCGACGGTTGTGTACTGGTATAATGGAGGTTCTGCAGTCGCCGACGGGTGACGAAATCACAAACTTGTGGGTAAAGAGGTGCAAACTCTATAGAGTCTTAAAACTATCATGATAGCCGAGCTTACGGTCACGAGCGCCTGGCCAACTTCCATGATTAGTTGGGATGGTTATTGGATATGGTTATTGGTTATGGTTTTGGATGGTTTGGTTTTGGTTTTGTTTTAGGGACTGTTGAGTCCGGGTGATAATATGGGTTGCATGACTGATGAGTCATGGTAATGAGGTTGGTCTTGGTGGGAGACGAAGTTGTTTATGAGATGAAATGGTAGCAAATACGAGATGGTATTTGTGAGATGGTAGCGAATTCGAGGAGGTATTCGTGAGCAAAAATGAGGTTGATTGATGTCTGGATGGGACATGGAAGGTAATGAACATGATGGAGGTATGATTGGTATTTTAATACATGTTGGGATTACATTCACTTAAAGATAACTTGTTGTTTTATCGTGGTTTTGATAAATAACTTTGCTTTCTGCAATGAGCCTTTTTATACCTACCTTGTTATGAGCTACATATCATATTTTTTCCCGCACTTGTTGAGTACATCATTGTACTCAAACTTGCATTATTATTTCATCATCAGCAACAGGAGAAGATTACTATGAAGACCAAGTGGAGCATTAGGCGTGTAATCTGTTCTCAACCTTGCCTGTGGGGATGGAGTAGAGATGGAGCCGCTACTGCTTAGATTGCTTCCGCACTAGTTAGAAGACTTCTGCTGCATAGAAATAAGACTTCCGCTGTTAGATTAAGACTTCCGCTGTGAGCATGAGTCCATGACTCATAAGACATTGTAATAAACTCTGTTATTCGTGGTTATATATATTCTGAATTTAGTTTGTGGAACATATGTGTATGTGTGATGAACATCTTGGGCACACATATGCATCAGTTCTCGGTTCCGTGGTTTTCCACAGAATTGAGGGCGTCACATCTGCTGACCTCTGCCCTCTACGCAGGGCTCCGTCCGCAGGAGCTCCTAGGAGTGCTCCGGTGCCCGTGGTACCCAGCGGTCCGCCGACAGCTCCCGGGACTGCTCCAGGTCAGGGTGCGGACCCTTCCATGCCAACAACGTCCAGGACCCCTACCCCTTCTGCAGATGTCTCTCCGGCGCCCCGCGGCGCAGGAGACTCCAGCCAGGACCTTCCGTTAGCCCAGGCTCCGGTGCCTGATTCTGAGCCGGCTGTGGCTGATGGGGCTCCATCAGTTCACAGCAACGAGCCCACTCCTGCCGCTGACGAGGGCGTGTCAGATGCCACAGCTCCTACTCTGGAGGATAGCATCCCCCGGCCAGGAGCTTAGTTGCCCTCTTCAGAGGGACAAGCTGGAACTTCCCTGGGGCCCTGCATCCCGGTGCCTACTCCGGCGGCCGCTGAAACCCCGGAGGACGATGCCCAGGAGGTCCCGGCATGCGTCCTGCGGGTTCCCTTGTCTAAGGCCGTGGATTTGGCTCATGCAAGTCTCCGTCAGGTTTAGTTGTTGCTGGATCAGGAGCACGGAACCATCCGGGAGGAGGAGGAGCGCCTCATTGGCTGGGAAAGGCTGCTCAAACTCCGGACCCGGGAGACACAGAGGAGGTTGGAGGTGAAGGAGGCTCGTCTGCGAGAGGAGCAGGAACTGACCAACCGGCAGCGGGACCTGGTTAATCGGCTGGACGAGCAGTCCAAGAGGCTCTGGGCAGAAGCCAAGGAGGCCCACCGGACGGCCAACAGCCGTCTCGCCTCCCTGGAGGAGCTGCGGCTAGTTCTGACTCGTCACGAGGCTGCCATAGGCGAGCGTGAGCGCGAGCTAGCGGCGAAGGAGGAGGGGGCTTCGTCATTCTTGCAGCTAGAGCAGGCCGAGCTAAAGTCTCAGACCGATGACTTGGACCGCCAGCAGGCCTCTCTGAACAAGGAATGGGAGAGGCAGGTGAAGGAGCGCCAGGACCTCCGGGCTGCAGAGTCTGACGTATCGCTCCGTGAGGAGGGACTGCAGCGCCGTGCCCACGAGCTTGATGCTCGGGCGGATACGTTGGCTGCCAAGGAGAGAAGACTCTCTGAGTGCGACACAGCAGCCCTGGCAGCGGCTCGGCGTGGGCTTCAGAAGCTCCGGGCCTCGCGCATGGCAGAGGTCCAGCAAGTCTGGGACTTCCTGGGTTGTGCTGAGTCAGCTCTGGTGCCTTTTGGCTTCAGCCCAGTGTGCGTCGGCGAGCCTTCGCAGGAGATGAGCCAAGTGCTCCCTGTGCTCAACTCTGCACGCTCAAAGATGGCAGTGTTAGAAGACGTTGTCGTCGACCTGCTGGAGGCGGAGGAAAAAGCCCAGGCTAAGGAGGTGGCAACACATGTGTTGACCTGCTTCCGAAGCTGTGACCCCAGTGTCTCCCTGGAGCCAGTCATCCAAGGACCCGTCTCTGCGAGGGAGGCGGTAGCCCGGTCTGTGGCCGAGGACCTAGGAGCCCTCGTCGCCGGGCGGTTTAGGCGTAAAACGGGCGAGTCCTAGGCGGGCCCCAGCTCTTGTATCTTTTCCTTTATCTTTTGCGTTTTGTTTTGTATCCCTGTGATGAATGGAGGACATTTTTCTTGCCTTTCATCTTGCTTGGCTTGACCGGTTGTGATGGCCCCCTGGGAGGTGTGCCCAAGTAATTGGGGATACCTGCCAAAAAGGTACAAGACATCATCTTTGGATCCCTCGGGAGACTCCGGCCTCGGGGGTCCGTGAGTGGCCCCCTCGGAAAGCTGAGGTTCTAGCCTCACGGATTGGAGTCCTGTGCCGTGCTTTTGTATTTTCTCTGCCCGATGGCTTCATTACGACTTTTGGTCCTCAGTTTGAGCTACGCATCTTGGTCGATTCGGGGCAGAAGTGCTCGGGCCCTGGTTATCATGCTTCCTGAGGCGGTGTGCCAGCCAGGCCCCCAGCACCTGGGTTCTACTCTTAAAGGGCAGAGCATGGGAACTCAGGGCACAGGGCAAGCTACGTGGGCTACACACCCTGGGCGCCCCGTGACCTGGCACTCTGGAGGGGGGAGATGTCGTATTGGCACCACCGGACCCAACCAGAAAGGTAACCATGGGGGTCCGTAAACAATTATTGGTGCTTCCGACGTTTCCCCCTTGTCGCACAACTTTGGCCAAGGGCGAGGCAGAGAAATACAAACATGTACACGTTGAGATGTGCAGAAAAAATACACGCGAGCTCAAAAGGGAGGCTACCGTTCCCCTTATAATGGCGGTTCATAGGAGGAGTCAGGCTGTACAAAGGTCCGAATGACTTATCCCGGAGTAGCAAGGGCAGCCTGCCCCCCCCCCCCCCCAGAGTTTGGCTAATAGGAGCACCGGTCCTAGTCTCTGTGGCCCTTTTAGAGGTAAAAATGCCTTACCCTAAGCTACGGGTAAAACTTGCGGAGGTGCTCAATGTTCCAAGGATTTGGAATCGGGTTGCCATCCTCCATCGCCAGGTGGACGCATCCTAGTCGGCATACTTGCGTCACCCGAAAGGGACCTTTCCAATGGGGGGAAAGCTTGTTAGACCCCTCCCGGGTAAGTATTTGTCGGAGCATGAGGTCACCGACCTGCAGCTCTCTGCTCCGCACGGACCGCTGGTGGTAGCGTCGGAGCACCTGTCGGTATTGTGACACCCTCATTTCTGGTGTCAGCATGTATTCATGTTTCATGTAGAGAAAACATTTTTAAAAAAAGTAGGAACAGAGAAAAATATCAAAAATATAGCCAAAAAGAGCCAAATCCAGTTCACAGAGAGCGCCGAAGACAACTTCCGCGGCCCGCTGGCTACGTGGCATGTTCGGAGCTCATTCCTGCAAAGTGGGGAGAGGTCCACCGCTAAACTAGCTACGTGGAAGGCTCGGGGCTCATCTCTGCAAAGGGGGAGAGGTCAGACCCTGTGGGACACGTGTTGCCCCGGAGCTAGCCTCTGCGGAAGAAGCAAAGGCATTTCCGCAGGACACATGTCACCTTCGGAGCTAGTCACTGCGGGAATCAAAGGACCAGTCATGCGGGATACGTGTCGATCTCGGAGCTCACCTCCGAGAGGTCCGGTTCTATTGAACACATGTCGCCACCGGAGCTTATCTCCGGGAGGTCCGTCACTGTTGGACACGTGTTAACCTCGGAGCTCGTATCTGAGAAGAAAGGTAGTCTGGTGCTGGAATCACCTCCGGAGAGAGGGAAGGTCCGGCACTGACACATGGCGTGCGCGGAGCCACCTCCAAATAAGAGAGGAGGTCCCGACCGCCAGGATACGTGGCGCACGAGGAACTCTCCTCCAAACGGGAAGGGAGGTCTCGCTCGCTTGACACGTGGCACAACCGGAGCTCGTCTCTGCGGAAAGGAAGAGACCAGGCCCGGTAGACACGTGGAGCTTCCGGAGCTCATCACCGCGGAGGTAATGAGTTCTGGAGCGGTTTTGGATTCTGTACGCGTAGAAATATCGGTACGGAGAAGAAACCGACCTGAAATCCACAATGTTACCGCACCAAATCAACTAAAGATAAGATGTTAGGATTCAACGACGATCTGAATAGGACTCTTATTCGAAGTCCCATCAGATTAGGAATCTTCTCTTCCCGATTATAAATAGAACCCATAACTTTTGGCCAAAACCACGAACTTCTTTTCCAACTCCTGAGCCGACGAATTAGAGCCCTAGCCCCAACTTGCCGAGTAAGCCATCACCGGATATCAGCGAGTGAGATCACTGGAAGAGAGCCCCAACGATCTGTCTGATCAGAGGAGGAACTCGAGACCGAGAAGAATGTAAGGTAGGTCTCCAATATCACCTTACGACATCATTGTGATCTCTTCGCATCTGTTCTTCGATTCCTTTCGGACAGAAGCTTTCTCGTGGACAGATCACTTGTTGATCGGGTTGATCTAAAGACAAGGTCATCGCCACGTCCACATCTGATCCGAACACCTCTGCTCATCATAAACCCATGCAAAAATACGTACAAACCGATCTAATAAAAAAACTGATTATAGGATGGCATGCATATGCATCATCGCATCTAGTTTAAAGTTTGTGCATAGTATTGATTGTCATGAATCTTGTATGTGCGTGATCCTGTATAGAAGGACAAGCTCAGGGAGCTGTCTACGACGAGCTGCAACAGCAAGGTTTCGAGATCCAAGAGCAACAGGAACCGCAAGAACAAGGCAAGTGCTCCTTGACCATATTGATCCTATGTTTTGGGAAAACTGTTTTGTTTTGCGGAAAAGTGTGAGTGCTGAGTCAAACATGATGGGAAACCCTTTTATAGGAGTTTACTAGCTTTGGTTAAACCACCCTTGTCGCCAGGGAAGTTTATGAGTCGGGTATGGTTTTTGCTTTATGCTTCGCTAAGTCCATGGGATTGGGAAGCGAGATAGATTGTAAGGGCCTCAGTTTTTGACACATATTTGAAGTGTTCATTACCATACACACACACCTCATTTGAGGAAAGTTGATGAACACAAATGAAGAGCAAGTAACCACCATCAACATGCTCACTAGAGAACAAACTCACATATTGCAAAAGTGGTATTTCCCACATGTGATATAGGTGGACTGGGCATATGAAAACTCCTACACATTGCTAAGGATGTCCATGCCAAATTTCACTCAAATTCAAAACCCCTTTGAGGTCAGTTTGAGTATAGCTAGAAAGAGGGCAGTTTGAAACCATATTCAAATTCAAACTGTTTTTATCCCATGAATTCAAAAGTGGGAGGCATATTCTTATTCAGCACATTTTTGTGAGCTCACACACCAATTTTCACTCCATTTGGAGTTGATCTTGACATGAGCTAAGTGGGGCAAATTCAAACTTTATTTGAATTTCAAACTGAACATGTGCTGAAATTCATTCAAACCAAACCCAATTTGAATTCTAACCAATTCAAATGGCTCATGGGTGAATAATTTGAATCACCATGGGTATTTTTGGGCTCACTGTTTACAACAGTGATTAAGAATGAATTTCAGAGGTTAAAACCCCGGGTGCGACCCACATGTCAGCCACAGAGAGGATTCAACCGACTGAGACTTTTCTCACTCGGGTCGCCGAGCCGCCGCTGCGATCGCCACCGAGGGGAGCTGCCGCGCCAGCAGCTGCTTGGCCATGCGCAGGCGTGAGGCGGTTCAGAGCCTTCTTAAGGCGTCCCCCCCCTCCACGGCCGAAGCTATCGCCGTTTCTTCCCCCACAAGAACACAGCGCCGGCAAAGTCCTTCCGCCGCTTTGAGCCGATCGGGAGCGCCGATCACAGCCTTCCCGTCCCCTCCAGAGCTACGGCAAGGTATTAGGAACCTTCCTCCTTCTTCCCCGTGGCTAGAATTCAGCTGAAACCGATCGATCTCGGCTATACCGAGAGCTTAATTCGCTAACCTAACGCCGCCACACCTCGGGCTCCCGTGGACAGCCCAACCGGGGAGTTGTCATGCTCTAGCCAAGGCACTCTTGGGCGTGCTGGTGACCGGTGCTGCTCACCCCCGAGCCACAGCCCGAGTGCTTCCTCACCGGCGGCGAATTTCCAGTTTTCCCCTTTCTGTGTGCAGAACAACCTTCGGGTGCGGTTCTATCAAATTCTTACCCTAGGAAGGATTAGAGGACCTCAATCCGCTCTCACATAAACTAGACACGGTAGCGCACAAGTTGCCTTCACAACTTTTGGTCTAAGAACCTCTGCAACCAACGTATTCCGAAGTTTACCGACGTCGGAATATGCGGGAGGTATCGGGCGCACGGTGAGGATCTACTTCGGGTCTCCCCCGAGCTGCCTCAAGCTCACGTCGACCATCCCTGAGGTCCACTGATGCTTCCCAACCGGTTGCTCGAGTTGTTGAGGTGCTAGGGAGGTCAGCCGACACGGCCGAAGTCTTTCCGAGGCGGCGGCTCGTCGCCGACCATGCACCGGCCATTGTCATGACGAGCTGACCCCAGAATCCTGTTCCCCGGGTAAAAGTAGGCAGGGGCGGCCAAGATCGTGAAGTTTGAAGCTCCACAGAAGCTGCCGGCGAGCTCTCCGGCGAAGTCCCCCGGCGGCAGAGCGCGGGTGGCGAGAGGTTGACGAAGGGGGTGGACCCCAGCTGTCAGCGGGAGATATTTTGAATCGGGATCGAGCTGCGGCCAGGATCGGGTGTGCTGGCACGCAAAAAACCTGTGGGCCTCAGTGTGCTGTCGGCTCCGCGCTTAACACGTGTCCCCGTGGGCCCCGGCAGATTTAAACTTTTCCCCCGATTTTCAGATTTCATTCAAACTTCAAATCCTCATAACTTTGGCTAGGAAACTCCAAATTGAGTGAACCAAATTTTGTTGGATGCAGCTCTCTGAGCACATTCTAGCAAATCAAGTTTCACTTCATGAAAACCCTTATTTCTCCAGAATTAATACCTCAAAATTTAAACTGTTTGGAATTTTAAATGGAGAATCCTTTGGAGGAAAATCCTGAAATTTTACTGGGATGTTCACCAAATTATCCCTGAACTACCATAAAAAATTCAGATCCACTTGAGCTCATTTGTTCCACCTAATGGTGTGATTAGTGAAACTGTTCCAGAGAAAATAGAAAATTTTCAGAAACATTTTCAGAATTTTCTCTGAAAATGTTTAGCTCATATCCTTAGCTAGGAACCTTCAAATTAAGTGAGACCAACTCCATTAGAACCCTATGAAAATCTAGTTTTCAGAAAATGATAGTTTGTTTCATGAAAATCCTTAGAACACCCTAAGAGCCTTCAATTAAGGTCAAGGACATAATTAATTGTGGAGGGCTCAAATGAGCTTTGCTGCAACTAAAACTTGACCAAGTCCGTACTTAGGTTGTAACCCAGCCAAAGTAAAAGTTTCACAGTCATTGGGCTTGTCTAGTAAGGGTTATAAACTTCACAAGTTTAAAAGTTAAATACAAATGCATTTAAATTGATACATATACTTATTCTATCATGTAGTCGCTAAGGTCGAGGAGGAACCCGAAGTCCTAGACTTTGTTACTCCGGAGGAACAGCTAGCCTACGACCAAGAGCAGCAAGGCAAGCTCTGGTTTGCATTAACCTTTTTACAAATGATTATTGTTTTGAGCACATCTTTGAATACTGTTACTCTTTGCATTAGAGTCTTGTTTGGAAACCCAACTGCATAGCCAAGAAAACCATGGGTTGGGTTTAGGATTGCAACCCCCGTTAGCTACTGCAATGCTAAGAGAGTGTAGGATTCGGTACAAGTCGAGTAGTTGGAACTATTCGCGAGCATAGGCTAGAGGCACTCGACTCGGGTAGAGATAGCACATGATACACATGGAAAGAAAGATGAGACCGAGCGGAGAGTAAGGGCAGCAGGACTTTAGGGCCTGTGTGCTGTAGCTCCGCTTGAGTCGATTGACAACCGAGCCGTGTGCGGGCCTGTTGAACAAGCTAGAACAGTACCGAAGACCTACCGGATATATGGGAACCGGGAAACCGATGTAACTCGGGTAGCTGGGTATTGAGGCATTGCACGTCGTTCAGAGGGTAGGTTGAGAGCTTGAGGTGTAAATCGGCTGGCGGCACGGAGATGCGCGTGCAGAGACCTCTTGCTCGGGACGATGGGACCGTTCAATATTTGGCTGACGGGCGAAAGGTGGTTGCGTACGGCGTCCGTGATGGTTGTTGTAGGCAACATCGAGTACGGGCGTACGTGACGGGTTATTCGGGTAACCCTGCAGGTGTAAATCGATTATAATCGCCGTCCCTCACGGTCAGTGAGTACCACTTGTTCACTGTACCGTGACGTAGAAAGAACAGGCTAGTTACATGTTAAAATGTTGCTGATTGAAAGATGGACTTTGCTTGTTAATGGTTTGTTGTAGTTTAGAGCTAACTAAAGTTCCTTTTAACTTTGAGCAAAGTACATGAGAGAAATGCGTTTCTTGTTTGATTGCGGCTCTCTCATGTGCTTTAGCGTAAGGTTCTCCACAACCTGCTGCTAAAACTTGAAAATAAGGTTCTACTAATTAGGCGAGTCCTTGCAAATGATTTTTACCTCATGTAACCCATTACCCCCATGTAGAAGTTCCAAGTTTAGGTGAGACGGGTCAGACTTGCTGAGCCTTCGTGCTCACTGCTTGTGTTTGAAGCTTTTGCAGGGTTCTATGTGGAAGGGACTCCCGAAGAGGAGACGGAACCCTAGGAGGGGAACCCCGTCGAGTGGGAGTCGTGCACGCCGCAGAGTTAGTGTGCGTGTGTGCTAGCAAGGACTTGTTCAAGGGCTGAACGTGAACTTGATGCGTAGTCTACGCCCGTGAGTGTAGACTGGACTTATTTTGATGTACAAATGTTCATAAACTCGTTTATGTAATAAAATTTCACTTCCGCTTTGTACCTTTGACGTGTGTTATCCGGTGCTGTGCAACGCAGCACCCCTCAGCGTGGTCCTGGCTCGACAAGACCATGGGGTCATGTCATAGATGTGTCTAGCTAACTGCACTCATAATGATAATGAGAAACTGATGTTGTTAATAAACATGGATCGGAGGGAGATCTAGGCAAGCCTGGGTTTGTGGATGAGGTAGCATGAGATGGTGGTCTACTTTCCGTAGATCTAAGGACCGGTTCATGCATGCACATGCCAGGATAACAGTGCCACCACAAGGCCAAGTATGGGTGCGGCTTAGCTGAGTAATTAGGTAAGTTGCTAGATTGTTATGGACTGTGGAAGGCGCGGGGAATGGAAGTCGAGTGAGGACTGCCCTGGGAACTGCATGGCACAAGAGGGGGCCCGTGGGTGGGAGAATTGGAGATTCTAGCCTGCCGGTGAAACCTTAGTGAGTCCATACATCTAGTAACCCCTTTGTAAAGGCTATTTTGTGATCTCTTGGCCTTACACCGATGATTGTGTACTGGTATAATGGAGGTTCTGCAGTCGCCGACGGGTGACGAAATCACAAACTTGTGGGTAAAGAGGTGCAAACTCTGTAGAGTTCTTAAAACTATCATGATAGCCAAGCTTACGGTCACGAGCGCCTGACCAACTGCCATGATTAGTTGGGACGGTTATTGGGATGGTTATTGGTTATGGTTCTGGATGGTTGGGTTATGGTTTGGTTTTGGGACTGTTGAGTCCGTCTGATAAGATGGTTGCATGACTGTTGAGTCATGGCAACAAGGTTGGTCTCGGTGGGAGACGAAGTTGTTTATGAGATGAAATGGTATCGAATACGAGATAGTATTCGTGAGATGGTAGCGAATACGAGGAGGTATTCGTGAGAACGAGGTTGATTGATGACTGGTTGTGACATGGAAAGGTAATGAACATAATGGAGGTATGATTGGTATTTTAATACATGTTGGGATTACATTCACTTAAAGATGAGTTGCTGTTTTATCATGATTTTGATAAATAACTTTGCTTTCTGCAATGAGCCTTTTTATACCTACCTTGTTATGAGCTACATACCATATTTTCCCGCACTTGCTGAGTACATCATTGTACTCAAACTTGCATTACCATTTCATCATCAGCAGCAGTTGAAGACTACTATGAAGACCAAATGGAGCATTAGGCGTGTGATCTGTTCTCAACCTTGCCTGTGTGGATGGAGTAGAGATGGAGTCATTGCTGCCTAGAATTTGCTTCCGCATTAGTTAAATTGCTTCCGCATTAGAATAAAGACTTCCGCTGCATAGAAATAAGACTTCCGCTGTGAGCATGAGTCCAAGACTCATGAGACATTGTAATAAACTCTGTTATTCGTGGATATATATATTCTGAATTCAGTTTGTGGAACATATGTGTATGTGTGACGAACATCCTGGGCACACATATGCAGTTCTCGGTTCCGTGGTTTTCCACAGAATTGAGGGTGTCACAGGTATCGCGCGTTCCGGATTGCAGCCTGCCATCTGTGCTCGTCGACGAGCTCGATATCTTCACGCTGGGTCTGGTTCTGCGTGGCTTCGTCATATGCCTTGACACGAGGGGAGCCCAAGGTGATCTCCGGAGGGAGGATGGCCTCAGCTCCATAGACCAGGAAGAAGGGAGTCTCCCCTGTGGCTCAGCTGGGTGATGTCCGGCTAGCCCATAGTGCGCACGGAAGCTCCTCAATGCAGTTGGCACCATGCTTTTCCAGGTCAGCGTAGGTACGTGTCCTGAGGCCCCTGAGTATCTCAGCATTGGCTCTCTCGACCTGGTTGTTTCTCTCTTGGTGAGCAACGGACGCATAGCAGACCTGGATACCAAGGTCTTCGCAATATCCTTGAAATACTGCACTGGTGAACTGGGTCCCGTTGTCAGTAATGATCCTGTTTGGGACCCCAAACCTGCAGATTATGGACTTGATGAATTCCACTGTGGACTGCTTGTTGATGGTGACTACAGGGGTTGCTTCTGGCCACTTGGTGAACTTGTCTACGGCAACATAGAGGTACTGGTACCCTCCGACGGCCCTGGGGAATGGCCCAAGGATATCCATCCCCCATACTGCAAATGGCCATGATGGCGGGATCATCTGTAGCGTCTGTGCCGGTGTATGGATCTGCTTGGCATGGAACTGACATGCCTTGCATCTCTTGACAAGCTCGACGGCATCTATGAGAGCTGTCGGCCAGTAGAAGCCATGCCGAAAGGCTTTACTGACCAGCGTGCGGGACGAAGCGTGGTTGCCGCACTCGCCTCCATGGATCTCTACGAGTAGCACGCAACCCTCCTCCCGGGTTATGCATCGCAATAGAACGCTGTTGGAACCACACCGGTAGAGATGCCCATCCACCAGTGTGTATCTTTTAGCCATACGGACGATCCATTCAGCGGATACATGTTCATCGGGAAGGATATTTTCTTTCAAGTAGGCCCGGATCTCCGTGATCCATGCATCGGGTCCTGCTTGAGCATTTGGATCTTGAGCGGCGGGTTGCACGGAGTCCCTATAGACGCATACGATCCTTGGCAGGCCCCATGGTTGCAGGGCCATCGGGATTGCCAGCTTCGAGGTGCTGGACTTGCCCCCTCACCTGGTTCGGCAGGCCAGGCTGTTGGACGCAGTAGCTTCCTTTCGAACATGCCTCCAGGGACCTGGCCCATGTAGAGGCTTTCATTGAAAGGTCATCCGCTACCGCGTTGTTGGCGCGAGGGATATGGCACAACTCCAAGGCATGGAACTCCTTCTCCATCTTCTACACATGGATAAGGTAGGCAGCTAGTTGAGGGTCATTACAGGAGCACTCGTGCTTGACTTGCTTGATGACAAGCTGAGAGTCTCCTTTAACTAGCATTTGCCGCATGCCCAGTGACAAGGTGGTACTCATCCCAAATATGAGGGCTTCATATTCTGCCATGTTATTTGTTGCCATGAAGTCGAGGTGCACCATGTACTTGAACTGCTCTCCCACTGTTGAGATTAGCAGGACCCCCACTCCGGTGTAAAAGTCCCAAAAATGTGTATGAATAAAAACCAAGGTTTGAGTTCATATGTGTGGCAAAGACATGAAAATGGGACTTGCTAAAACTTTTCTTCATGCAAAGTAATACATGGATGACCATCCAAAATGAGGCTCACATTTTTATTTAAAAGTGTTGAACCGATAAGGAGTTAAATACTCTTTTCAAAGTTCACACATGTGGTGACCAAGAACTTTGAATAAACATGCAGCTATATAGTTGGATTGATAGGGAAAAGTGTTATCACAAACTTTTCATTTGTAGGGTGGGCTCAAAAAGGAGTTAAAGAGAAGGATTTACAAACTTCAACCAAATTCAAGTTTGGCAAGCAATTCAAACTGAATTGGAAGGATTCAAATTCTAACCCGCATTTTAAAACTCAGAATTGTGGGAATTAAGCGGATCAGCTTGAGAAGATATTTGGGGAAGAAATGTGGAGTGGTACCCACATGTCATAGAGACGAAGAGGCTGCCTTACTCACTAAGTCTTACTCTCGGTGGGAAATTTTCCCGAGCAGCTCACGGGAGCCACCGAGGAGCTTGCCGCACCAGCTCCTGCTGCCGGCCTCCCTGCGCTGGCGCCCCGGGGTCGGTCCTGACCGCGCCTTCGACGTGATCACGTGCTCTCAGACCGAACAAACGATCATTTGCTTCCTCTCCTCGCGAGCGCACGCACGGAACCGAGCTCCTCACCTCCGCTCTCGGTCCGATCGGAAGAACGGCAAAACCACCACACTCTTCTCTCCCCCGAGCTGCTAAACCTTTCCCCGAGATCAGCCTCCACCTCCCCGACACGAAACCAAGCGAGCTTCGGCCTCCCTCGCCCGAGAAACAACCGCCGTCGTGGTGGCCGAGTTCAAGAAAGTGATCGGGCGCACGTGGGCAGCTCACCACAGCGGTTTTCACGGCCAAGCGAGGACGGCAACGGGAGCGTACGGCCACCGCGCTGCTCTCACCCGAAGCTCAGGCCGTGCCGTGAGCTATCGACGGCGAATTCCGAGGTTTTGCTCCGGCGACCTCATTTCGAGCTTCCGGTATGGATTCAACAAATTCCCGCTCTCTAATCCTCCCTAGGTCGTCAAACTTTGCATGTAGGAGCTGGACTAGCCGGCGGTCATATCCTCTTTAGCATCCGTGGCATGAAACTAACTGGGAACCACGAATTTTGAGCTCTACCAAGCGTGATCGCGGTGGACCCAATCGGCCGCACGGTGACGACCGGCTTGCGGCTGTTCCAGAGCCATTTGGTGGCCATGCCGAGCCTTGCGATCATCCACTGATGCTGTAGAGCTCATTGGTTGGGTGTTTGGCGGGCTAGAACCCACAGCCGACAGCGCCGAAGGCCAACCGAGGCCGCCACACGTCACGAGCTATTTTCCGGTCGCCGGCAGCCCTAGAACGCCCCACCATCGTGTTCCTTGACGTCAATAACCCCCTGGAGGCGAGTTTTAGCTCAGGCGGTGGCCGGAAATGGCAAACCGGCGAGCTCCGACGTCGGGCCGGCGAGCTGGGCGGCGGGCGCGCGAAGGTGCGGCGGGAGGTAGAAGAAAGCCGTGGGCCCTGGCTTTCAGCAGCTCAGAATTCAAATCCGGGATCAGGTGTGGACAGGATTCCGTGTGCTGGCGCGCAAAACCCCGTGGCCCTGGTGTGGCTTCGTTTCTATTGGCCGGGATTCAAAACAGTGGGTCCAGCCGGATTTTCTGTAGGAAAACAATTCCAGAGTTGGCTAAATCTTTGGAAATTCATAGCTCCTGGTAGAAACCTCCAATTTGAGTGATTCCACTTGGGTTGGATTCATCTCTCTGAGTTCTACCAAAATATGAACTCAGATTTGTATGAAAGTTAATATTATATTCTGGAAAATTCTTGGAAGGTTTTCTGAAAAAGAATTATTGAGGGAGTTTGGGTTATCCAAAAATCCCCAAATTTTTCCAGAATATTCTTTAGCATAGTATTGACCATCTAGCAAAATGTCAGATCCTTTGAAGCACATTTGAATAGGAATTTTCTAAATATAAACTACTGTGTTCATAAGAGTCCAGAAACATTTTCAGAAAATGTTCCCCACTTCAAAAATCTATTCTGAGCAGTTCATAGTTCCAAAAATCATAGGAAAATTTAGCAAGCTCTCTGAGACATACTTGGAATTGTAGTTCACTTAATTGGCATGAAAATGCACAGTACTTCAGAATTAATTCTTTTGAGTTCAAATGCTTAAAGAATTGTTCTGAAAGAACTACTCTAGCAAAAGGGCTGAAATTTGGATCAGATTACTTTCATGTGGCCAGGAACTCACATGTAAATTATCAGCCCAATTTGAGCTATATAACTTACTGTTCTTATTCTCCATACTTATGTATATGTGAAAATACATAAGAGACATTATGAGAATTATGAACAACACAATTTAACTCCACATTAGCTGCAATTTGGCAAGCTAAATCCATAGGTAGTATAGAACCTGCTGTAAAAGTTTTAAGGCCATTGGAGTTCTTGTTCTTCAGTTGCACTCAAATCCTTTCAGCTTATCTATTATGTTCATTAGGGAAAATGGTTAGTGTATATCTAAAACCTTAAGGTCGAATTAGTTTAATTTTGTTTCTTTGCACAACAGAGGCAAACCAAGCCGTTATTGGCTTTTCCACACAACCTATGTTCCTAAGAAATTAATTCCCTAACTTCTTTCCATTACATTCTATAAAACATATGCATAAGCATTCCAATAGGAACCACAACGAAGGGGATTCAAAGGAGTGATTCATTGAAGTGGATCAAGCTCTGGAGAATCAAGGGTGGATCAGCAAGGGCACTAACTGTTTATATACGACTACCCTGCAAAACAGGCAAGCTCCGGTTTGCATTTAACAGCTGTTAAGTTTTTGTTTTGTATTCACTTTCGGTCAGGATATGAATTGTGCATTAGGTCTAGTGTTTGATACTCCTCTTGCATAGCCAAATGACCCATGGAGTATTGGGTAGGTGTCTTTCACCGTGTAAAATTGCCATGCTTAAGTACGGTTCGGTAGAAGTCGAGTGGTGAGATGCTACTCGCAGTTTCAGGAACAACAGGGGCATACGGGATTGGTTCATAAATGAATTAGCAAGTTAAAGTTGAGACCGGAAGGTTGTAGGGGCAGCAGGACATAGGGGCCTGGGTGCTGTAGACCTGTCCGTGTCGGTCAAGGACCGATCCGTATGCGGCCCTGTTGAACAAGTTTGAGTTGTGTACCGAACTCATGCTGGCTATATGGGACCCAGTAAACCGATGTACCTCGGGAAGCTGTCGTTGGGACTTTTAGGGTCGCCTCAGGCGGACGGCCGGTGTGCAGTATGTGGGGAATATTCTCATGACATCTCATGTCGGTAGGTGCACCATGAGAGTAGCTACTGTACGGGGCGACTTGATCGATTCAGCGGGGGTGAAACGGGGGAAGGCTGCCACGTACGACGTCAGTGATGGTTGTTGTAGGCGACGTCGAGTACGGGCATACGTGTCGTGTAGTCCTGGTGTCATTGATTCGAATCACTGTCACTCGCGGAATGGACCGAGCATACTTGTTCTCACAGTCGTGACATAGTAAGAACTTGCATGATAAAGGAACTAATCATTTTGATGTGAAGTATCATACTAGCTTTGTCTTGGATCTTGATGAATAGTGACACGACCCCACGGTCTTGTCGAGCCAGGATCACGCTGAGGGGTGCTGCGTTGCACAGCACCGGATAACACACATCAAAGGTACAAAGTGGAAGCAAAATTTTATTACATAAAGGAGTTTATGAACATTTGTACATCAAAATAAGTCCAGTCTACACTCACGGGCGTAGACTAAGCATCAAGTCCACGTCCAGCCCTTGAACGTGTTCTTGCTAGCACACACGCACACTAACTCTGCGGCGTGCATGACTCCCACTCGACGGGGTTCCCCTCCTGGGGTTCCGTCTCATCTTCAGGGGTCCCTTCCTCATAGAACCCTGCAAAAGCTTCAAACACAAGCAGTGAACACGAAGGCTCAGCAAGTCTGACCCGTCTCACCTAATCATGGAACTTCTACATGAGGGGTGATGGGTTACATGAGGTAAAAATCAATTGCAAGAACTCGCCTAATTAGTGGAACCTTACTTTCAAGTTTTAGCAGCAGGTTGTGGAGAACCTTACGCTAAGGCACATGAGAGAGCCGCAATGAAACAAGAAACGCATTTCTCCCATGTACTTTGCCCAAAGTTGAAAAGAACTTTAGTTACCTCTAAACTACAACAAATCATTAACAATCAAATCCATCTTTCAATCAGCAACATTTTAACATGTAACTAGCCCGTTCTTTCTACGTCACGGTACAGTGAACAAGTGGTACTCACTGACCGCGAGGGACGGCGATTATAATCGATTTACACCTGCAGGGTTACCCGAACAACCCGTCACGTACGCCCGTACTCGATGTTGCCTACAACAACCATCCCGGACGCCGTACGCAACTACCTTTCACCCGTTGCCAAATGTTGAACCGGTCCAATCGTCCCGAGCAAGAGGTCTCTGCACGCGCATCTCAGTGCCGCCAGCCGATTTACACCTCGAGCTCTCAACCTACCCTCTGAACGACCAGCTATGCCTCAACACCCAGCTACCCGAGTTACATCGGTTTCCCGGTTCCCATATAGCCGGTAGGTCTTCGGTACTGTTCTAGCTTGTTCAACAGGCCCGCACACGGCTCGGTCTCATCTTTCTTGGCATGTGTATCATGTGCTATCTCTACCCGAGCGATGTGCCTCTAGCCTATTCTCGCGAGTAGTTCCAACTACTCGACTTGTACCGAATCCTACACTATCTTAGCATTGCAGTAGCTAACGGGGTTTGCAATCCTAAACCAAACCCATGGTTTTCTTGGCTATGCAGTTGGGTTTCCAAAGAAGACTCTAATGCAAAGAATAAAGTAATCAAGTATGTG
Source organism: Neostapfia colusana (assembly GCA_030760725.1). Classification (NCBI taxonomy): domain Eukaryota; kingdom Viridiplantae; phylum Streptophyta; class Magnoliopsida; order Poales; family Poaceae; genus Neostapfia; species Neostapfia colusana. The sequence continues at coordinate 16,999,263 of JASWHV010000002.1, forward strand.
CTCAAAACAATAAAAACTTGTAAAAAAGTTAATGCAAACCGGAGCTTGCCTTGCTGCTCTTGGTCGTAGGCTAGCTGTTCCTCCGGAGTAACGAAGTCTAGGACTTCGGGTTCCTCCTCGACCTTAGCGACTACATGATAGAAGAGGTACATGTATCAATTTAAATGCATTTGTATTAAGTTTGAAGTTGTGAAGTCTATAACTCTCATTAGACAGACCCAATGACTGTGAAACTTTTCTGTGGCTTGGTTACAACATAAACAGAGACTTGGTCAAGTTTTAATTGCAGCAAAGCTCATTTGAGCCCTCTACAATTAATCATGTACTTGACCTTAATTGAAGGCTCTTAGGGTGTTCTAAGGATTTTCATGAAACAAACTATGACTTTCTGAAAACTAGATTTTCAGAGGGTTCTAATGGAGTTGGTATCACTTGATTTTAAGGTTACTAGCTAAAGATATGAGCTAAACCATTTCAGAGGAAATTCTGAAAATGTTTCTGAACATTTTCTATTTTCTCTGGAACAGTTTCACTAATCACACCATTAGGTGGATCAAATTAGCTCAAATGGACCTGAAATTTTTATGGTAATTCAAGGATATTTTGGTGAACATTCCAGCCAAATTTCAGGATTTTCCTCCAAAGGATTCTCCAGTTAAAATTCCAAACGGTTTTAAATTTGAGGAATTAATTCTGAATAAATAAGGATCTTCATGAAGTGAAACTTAATTTTCTGGAAAGTGCTCAGAGAGCTGAATCCAACAAAATTTGGTTCACTCGATTTGGAGTTTTCTAGCCCAAGTTATGAGGATTTGAAGTTTGAAGGAAATCTGAAAATTGGGGAAAAGTTTAAACTTGCGGGTGGGCCCCGGGGACACGCGTCGCACGCCGAGGCGACCGCACACTGCGGCCCACAGGGTCTTTGCGCGCCAGCACACCCGATCCCGACCGCAGCCCGATCCCGATTTAAAATATCGGTCGCTGACAGCTGGGGTCCACCCCCTTCTTCAACCTCCCGAGGCCCGCATCCTGCCGCCGGGGTATCTCGCCGGAGAGCTCGCCGGCAGCTTCGGTAGAGCTCCAAACTTCACGATTTTTGCCGCCTCTGCCTATTTTCTCTCGGGGAACAGGATTCTCGGGCCAGCTCGCCATGAAAATGGCCGCCACATGGTCGGCGACGAGCAGCATCCTCGGGAGAACTTCGGCCGTGTTGCCCATCGTCCCTAGCACCTAACCCGATCGAGCTAAAGGTCGTCGAGCATCAGTGGACCATAGGAAAGGTCGACATGAGCTCTACGGAGCTCGGGAAGGGCTGTGTTAGGCTGTCACCGTGCGACCTAGGCCGGAAATCGGGATTTCCACTAAAACTCGAAGAACAGCGGTTTCTCTCCACGGTTCTTCGTGGTTCCTGCTCCTATGGACCCGCACGGGCTCCTAGAAGTGATCCTCTCCATGAGAGGATGAATGATGCAGTGTGGCTTACGAATTTCTCAGATCGGTGCAAACCTCACTTTTGCACACCGTCGCGAAAACATGAAATTCCGGCTTGAGCAGTGCTTGTCACGCCGCTGGAGCTTGCGGAAAAGAAAGAGGGGTTGAAGACGAACCTCTTTGCTGTTCACAGCTCCGTGAACGGTGGGCTGTGGTGGTCGGAAGGAGGATTCCCGCAGCGGCGGCTCAATCTGAACCGGCAGAGAAAAGATCGCCGCGGTGGAGCTAGGAGAAGACCGCGCAGGGTCTGGAACCGATGCGAAGGTGTCGAAGATGGCTTGGCGCACCCGGTGCTGGTCTCAGATCACCGAGAGGGTCACTGGATCGGCCGGGACGATGAGGGACCAAAAATTTACTCGGGCGGCGAGGAGTTTCAGTCTGTTGGGCGAGAGCGCGTCGGGGTAGGGATGGGGAGAACCGGCGGCTGCTCGGACGCCTAGATAAGGGTCTCGGGAGTCGGTTCAGCGACCATGGGCGGCAAGCAGGTGGCGGCGCGGCGGCCTCCCCTCGGTGGCGCTCTTGGGAGAAGCTCGGGGACCCGAGTACTGAAAGTCCACTCGGTTGATCTCTTTCAGTGGCTGACATGTGGGTCCCACTTCCAATTTTAACCTCTGAAATTTACTTCTAATCACTGTTGTAAACAGTGAGTCCCAAAATACCCATGGTGATTCAAATTATTCACCCATGAGCCATTCGAATTGGTTAGAATTCAAATGGGGTTTGGTTTGAATGAATTTCAGCACAAGTTTAGTTTGAAATTCAAATAAAGTTTGAATTTGCCCCACTTTTCTCATGTCAAGATGAACTCCAAATGGAGTGAAAATTGGTGTGTGAGCTCATAAAAATGTGCTGACTAAGGATATGCCTCCCACTTTTGAATTCATGGGATAAAAACAGTTTGAATTTGAATATGGTTTCAAACTGCCCTCTTCCTAACTATACCCAAAATGACCTCAAAAGGTTTTGAATTTGGGTGGAACTTGGCATGGACATCCTTAGCAATGTGTAGGAGTTTTCATATGTCCAGCCCCTCTATATCACATGTGGGAAATCCCAATTTTGCAATATGTGAGTTTGTTCTCTAATGAGCATGTTGATGGTGGTTACTTGCTCTTCATTTGTGTTCATCAACTTTCCTCAAATGAGGTGTGTGGTGTGGTGATGAATACTTCAAATATGTGTCAAAAACTGAGGCCTTTACAAATAGGCTAGTGCAAACTCGATTCTTTTATACCATGAGCAATTCACATCGGGGGAAAGCGTTTCTTGTTTGATTGTGGACTCCCGATGTGGCGTGCCCAGGGTTACTTAAAATGCTGCAATTAATACCTGAAAGTAAGGATTCACTTTTAGGCGAGTTTAATTATGCTTGTGCGATCCTATGTTAGGTTCATAACCTCACTTAGAGTTTCATGTTTAGGGTGACGGTTAAGTCTTGCTGAGCGTTATGCTCACGGATGCTATCCGAGTTGTTTTGCAGGTAATTGACTCGATGCTTATGAGAAGGGATGCCGATGAGACTCGGGAACCTCCGAGTGCTTACTCAAAGAGCATCCTCGCCGCTGCAGGTTGTCTTCGTGTTGCTAGTAAGAGACAGTCCGCGGGCTGGACTGTTTCTTTGTTGCTAAGATAGAGATGATTCGTGAGAGAGATAGTCTTCCTCTGTAGATTACTCTGATGTACTTATTTGTAAAACATTCTTGTACGTTTCTGCTAATTTCATTTATGTAATGTGATGTGTTTTCATCAACCCGTGTGCTGTTGGGTGCCGCATATCACGGCACCACCCAACGAGATCCTGTCCCTCACAGCGTGGTATCGGGGCTGTGACAGCGTGGTATCAGAGCCGCGTTGGGAACAGAGCACGGATTGAGCATCATATTACGTCAAAAACTTAGGATACGGTGAGATAACGGTACTAGGACCACATAAGGACTACTATTAGCATAATATGAAGGTGGCAAGCTAACCTATTTGTTATGTCGGAAAATCGTGCATCTCGGGACGTTTATGTCTTGGGGGGTGCACGTATGCGCTGTCCACCAGTGCGCACAAGCTGAAGGGTAGAGCCTCACGGGTGGCAGGTAACCCGACCCGCTTTAGTATTCTCTACGACTCCTCATGTCGTTTGGGGTATTCGAGCAACGTCTGTCCCTGGCGTGCATGGTGCAATTTGGGAGACCTCGTCACGTGGTCAGTAACGTGAACACGTAGCTCAAGACGTGTTTGGCTTGAGAACACCTGGGCAAGTGATGACGGCCGGGTGTACGAACTGTTTGGATACCGGGTTCGGTGTGCAGCCGAGCCTGATGATTGAGTGTGGCTTATGTATGTGCTAACCACGAAAACCTTAGTGCGTGTAGAACACGTTTGCAAGTGACCGTTTTATTGCCACCTAATGATACGTATATGCCTAATCCGGTTAGGTTTTTCTTTGGTGAGGCAATGTAGTACCGTCATATGTCTTACGGTGCATCGTCACCGTACTACACTGGATAGTATTCTTACCTATGAAGAAATCATTCATGACTAACTTCCGAACTAAAAATGGATGTGATAAAGAACATATTAGTTACTGAGCTCTTCATTTGAACTAAGTTTCAAAGAAGAGACTTGTTAGGCTTCTTTTAATCTCAAAGACAGAGTGCTCTGTTCAGGCAGAAATTTCTCTGGGCTTTAACAGAGCGTAACTCTGATTAGCTTGACCCAATGGAGGTGTTTGATACAGTTCTGGAAAGGTTATTAAGTGCTCTACAACTTTTCTGTAGAACTCTAGAGCCAAATCCGACACCAACTTGGTTGAATGTCCAGATGAATGCAAACTGTTCAGAAAACAGAGCAGCTGCAAACTTCTCTGGATGTTGCTGTAAATTAGCCGTCACAGTCGGTAGAAAAATGTCTAAGGGTCATATGATACACCGTTAGAAAGGTTAGGAAATTTGCAACAATTTTGTAGTTCATAGTGTGTTCAGAATTGTACTTCATTTGTATGTAAAACTGGGGTGAAAACAGCCACATACAAAGGAGATGCTGGCAAATTTTCTCCAGAAATTCTGGCAGATTTGAACAATCATAACTTCTGTTCCAGAAATACAGAAAGGTCTGTTCTGTACAGAATGAGGGACTGAATATGTTGGCTGTAGAAAGATGTGTAAACATGAAATTTTGTTATGCTTTCATAAAGTTTTAGCATGTTCATGTGTACATACTTTCACATACTGCTGAGATCAAGTTTTGACTCCCCTCAAAATTATTCTTTTGCAGTATGGTGCGTACCCATTCTCTGAGTAGGACTGAAGGTTCTCGTCGAGACGGTGATGACTCGACTCCACCACGGGCACCGCCATCAATGGTATGGGCAGATGCCATGGCTCAGATGGTCGAGTCAAGCCAAGAGAACGCAAGACTACTCCAAGCCTTGGTACAACAGGGCTTACGCCAACGTGCACAACAGGACGTTCCACCTCGGAACGCCTATTTGGACTTCTTGGCGACACAACCGCCAATTTTCACGGAAGCCAATGAACCAGTGGAAGCTGATCAGTGTCTTCAAGTTATGGAGTCCATGTTTGGAGTGTTTGAGTGCGACGAATATCAGAAGACATTATTTGCAGCTCAACAGCTCCATGGGGCCGCCGGAAATTGGTGGTTTGCTTATCTCGCCACCGTTCCGGAAGGCCATCAAGTAGAATGGACGGAATTTCGTGAAGCATTCCGTGCTCGTAACATTCCTATGGGTTTTATTAAGGCCCAACAGCAAGAATTCAGAAACTTGAAGCAGGGAGACATGAGTGTCCTCGATTATGTCAGACGATTCAACCTTCTGGCACAATATGCTCCTGCTTATGCGACGAGCGAAGCTGCAATGTGTGACTACTTTTTCTATGGCTTGAGTGCCATACTAAAAGAAAAGTTAGCTTTGTTCAATCAAGGCAGTTACACCGAGTTGATCAGTGCTGCTCTGCTGCAAGAACAAGCGACACTTGAGTGTCAAGCAGAGAAGAGGGACCGGGAGGAGGTGCAAGAAGACGCACCAGTTGTTCCTCGTAAATACCGTGTGGTGTATCACACACCATCCGATGAAAGATGGCAAGCGCCAGAGAGATCAACTCCCTACAGATTTCCTGCTCAAGAATCTTGTCTTGAAGCAACACCTTTGCCGCAGCAACGAATGACACCTGTGACATCATTGCTGCAGCCGAGTACATCAACTCCTCAACCACAAGTCAACGAAGAACCAGTGAAACCTCCGTGTTCTTTTTACCACCGTTCAGGGCATTTTAGGCATGAATGCCGGGAGAAGTTGGGGAACACCAGACAGCCATCATCATCAGGTGGTATGCCGCCACCTGCTCCAGTCAACATAACAGCATTGCAATCCAGGAGTGTGCAACATCTTGCTATTGAGGATGTCCCGGAGGGAGCACCGGTGTTAGCAGGCATGTTTACTCTCAAATACGTGCCCGTGCTTGTACTTTTTGATTCCGGTGCCACCCACAATTTTATCAGCAAATCATGCATGGATCAGCACCAATTATCCACCAATACTCCCACAACGAGTTTCCTTATACGATCACCGGGAGGAAATATCTCTGCCAATCAGATTGTATCCCGAGCAGCTTTGTGTTTGGGCGGAAAAATATACCCGACATCGCTGATTATGTTGGATAGGCAGAAGATAGACATTATATTGGGGATGTCTTGGTTAAATCGTCACGGTGCCGTTCTTAATATCAGTAACCGGACTGTCCAGATTGACTCGCCGATTCACGGACAGCATACACTACTTTTAGACAGCGAAGATCCAGATATGGTAGAGGCCTACCACACGGAAGCACTTAAGCTTGAAGATATTCCGGTGGTACGTGATTATCCCGACGTATTTCCCGATGATTTACTGGGTATGCACCCAAACGGGACATCGAGTTTAAGATTGAACTGGCGCCGGGAACGACGCCTATCTCACGAAGGCCTTACAAGATGGCACCTAACGAGCTAGCGGAGTTGAAAGAGCGACTGAATGAACTTATGAGCAAGGGTTTCATACGACCAAGTTCTGCACCTTGGGGTTGCTCAGCGCTGTTCGTTAAGAAGAAGGACGAAACACTACGGTTATGTGTTGATTACCGTCCTCTAAATGCTGTCACGATCAAGAACAAGTATCCTTTGCCCCGCATCGACATCCTGTTCGATCAACTTGTGGGTGCAAAGGTATTTTCGAAGATGGATCTTCGGTCGGGATATCATCAAATCAAAATCCGACCGGAGGACATACCGAAGACAGCTTTCTCGACGAGATACGGACTCAATGAGTACCTCGTCATGTCATTTGGGTTAACCAACGCTCCGGCACACTTCATGTACTTGATGAATTCTGTGTTCATGCCAGAGTTGGACAAGTTTGTCGTGGTATTCATCGACGACATATTGGTTTACTCCAAATCTGAAGAAGAGCATGCTGAACATCTGCGCATTGTGCTACAACGGTTGCGGGAGCACCAATTATATGCCAAGTTCAGCAAGTGCAAGTTCTGGATTGATCAAGGGCGTTTCCTAGGCCTTATTATTTCAGCAGAAGGTATTGCCGTGGACCCCAGCAAAATTGAACAAGTGCTGAAGTGGGAATCTCCCAAATCTGTCCACGAGGTCCGAAGCTTCCTAGGGTTAGCAGGGTATTATCGGAGGTTTATTCCGAGCTTCTCAAAAATTGCTAAACCAATGACGGAGCTGCTGAAGAAGGGCACTAAATACATGTGGAGTGCAGCATGTGAAGCCGCATTCAAAACTTTGGTGAAACATCTCACAACAGCTCCAGTTCTTGCTCAGCTGGACACGACGAAGCCATTTAATGTATACTGTGATGCATCTGGCATCGGTCTCGGTTGCGTTCTTATGCAAGACGGGTGTGTAGTCGCCTATGGGTCTCGCCAACTGCGAAACCACGAGCAGCATTATCCAACTCACGATCTCGAGCTTGCTGCAGTGGTGTTGGCGTTAAAAATGTGGAGGCATTATCTACTTGGTAATCTTGTTCACCTCTACACCGACCATAAAAGCTTGAAGTATATCTTCACGCAGAAGGAGCTGAATATGAGACAACGTAGATGGTTGGAGCTCATAAAAGATTATGAAATTGAGATCCACTATCACCCGGGAAAAGCCAACGTGGATGCCGACGCGCTTAGTCAGAAAGCCCACGTTCACAACTTAGCAGCGGCTGAGTTGGAAGATGAAGAACCAAGCCTCCGTGTCATTCCGTATGGCGCGCTTTATAATCTCGCGCTTATTCCAACAATCCGTGAAGAGATTGTTGAGGCTCAAAGAAGAGACAGGGGTATGTCTCACATACAGAGAAGACTAGACAACGGAGAGGTGAAATGTTTCCAGAAGGATGAGAACGGTACCATATGGTTTAACGACCGTATAGTGGTACCACGTAATATGAAACTCCGGAAGAAGATCTTGGATGAAGCCCACCTGTCTAAGTTTTCCATTCATCCCGGAAGTAACAAGATGTACCAAGATTTGAAACAGAAATTTTGGTGGACGAGGATGAAGAGGGAGATCGCTAAATACGTATCCGAGTGTGATACGTGTAGACGGGTCAAGGCTGATCATATGCGAAAAGCTAGACCGCTACAACCTTTGAAGATACCGGCTTGGAAGTGGGAGGATGTGAGTATGGATTTCATCATCGGATTACCACTCACATCCAAGAAGCATGACTCGATATGGGTGATCGTTGACCGGTTGACAAAATCAGCTCATTTCATACCGGTGAACACTCATTATCGAGCAAGGCAATATGCGGAGTTATTCATCTCCAGAATTATATGTTCACATGGTGTCCCAAAGACCATCATTTCAGATCAAGGTGCGCTGTTTGTTGCTCGGTTTTGGGAGCAGCTGCATGCCTCGTTGGGCACCAAGCTGATTAGGAGCTCCGCATATCACCCTCAAACCGATGGACAAACTGAGAGGGTGAACCTAGTACTTGAGGACATGTTGAGAGCGTGTGCCATCCACCACGGTAGGAATTGGGATGATCACCTACCGCCGGCGGAGTTTTCATATAACAACGGTTATCAAGCGAGTATTAAAATGGCACTGTATGAAGCTCTCTACGGCCGGAAGTGTCGCACACCGCTGAATTGGTGTGAGTCCGGTGAAAGAGTTTTGTTTGGGATTGATCTTGTGAGCGAAGCCGAAGACCGAGTTCGGTTGATACAAGAGAACTTGAAGGCTGCACAATCCCGAGAGAAGAGCTACGCTGATCAAAGGCGTAGGCCATTACATTTTGACGTCGGAGAACACGTTTATCTTCGTGTATCTTCGATGAAGGGAATTCACCGGTTCGGTGTAAAGGGGAAACTCGCTCCCTGTTTTATTGGTCCTTTTGCTATCACGGAGAAGTGCGGACCCGTAGCCTACCGGCTGGAACTACCGGCAAGTCTAGCGGGTGTTCATGATGTATTTCATGTATCACAGCTGCGGAAGTGTCTCAAATTCACCGCTGGTGTCCGCACCGAGGACATCGACGAATTGAAACAGGACCTGACCTACACCGAGCGACCGGTTCAGATTTTGGATGAAAAGACCCGGTAACCTGGAACCGGACGATCAGATTTTTCAAAGTGCTGTGGAGTAATCATACCGCGGAAGAGGCGACATGGGAAAGTGAAGATTACCTCCGCACCAACTATCCGGAATTTTTAGCGTTGCACAGTTTGTAATTACCTCTCCCGTCTCGTTCCTCTTTTGTAATCTCGGGACGAGATTCTTTTAAGGCGGGAGGAATGTAAAAGTCCCAAAATGTGTATGAATAAAAACCAAGGTTTGAGTTCATATGTGTGGCAAAGACATGAAAATGGGACTTGCTAAAACTTTTCTTCATGCAAAGTAATACATAGATGACCATCCAAAATGAGGCTCACATTTTTATTTAAAAGTGTTGAACCGATAAGGAGTTAAATACTCTTTGCATGTAAGTTTAAAAATCAGATTTGAGATTCAAAGTTCACACATGTGGTGACCAAGCACTTTGAATAAACATGCATCCATATAGTTGGATTGATAGGTAAAAGTGTTATCACAAACTTTTCATTTGTAGGGTGGGCTCAAAAAGGAGTTAAAGAGAAGGATTTACAAACTTCAACCAAATTCAAGTTTGGCAAGCAATTCAAACTGAATTGGAAGGATTCAAATTCTAACCCACATTTTAAAACTCAGAATTGTGGGAATTAAGAGGATCAGCTTGAGAAGATATTTGGGGAAGAAATGTGGAGTGGGTCCCACATGTCATAGAGATGAAGAGGCTGCCTTACTAAGTCTTACTCTCGGTGGGAAATTTTCCCGAGCAGCTCACGGGAGCCACCGAGGAGCTTGCCGCGCCAGCTCCTGCTGCCGGCCTCCCTGCGCTGGTGCCCCGGGGTTGGTCCTGACCGTGCCTTCAACGTGATCACGTGCTCTCAGACCGAACAAAGGATCATTTGCTTCCTCTCCTCGCGAGCGCACGCACGGAACCGAGCTCCTCACCTCCGCTCTCGGTCCGATCGGAAGAACGGCAAAACCACCGTGCTCTTTCCTCCCCCGAGCTGCTAAACCTTTCCCCGAGATCAGCCTCTACCTCCCCGACACGAAACAAAGCGAGCTTCGGCCTCCCTCGCCCGAGAACAACCGCCGCCGCGGCGACCGAGTTTAAGAAAGTGATCGGGCGCACGTGGGCAGCTCGCCACAGCGTTTTTCACGGCCAAGCGAGGACGGCAACGGGAGCGCACGGCCACTGTGCTGCTCTCACCCGAAGCTCAGGCCGTGCCGTAAGCTATCGACGGCGAATTCTGAGGTTTTGCTCCGGCGACCTCATTCCGAGCTTCCGGTATGGATTCAACAAATTCCCACTCTCTAATCCTCCCTAGGTCATCAAACTATGCACGTAGGAGCCGGACTAGCCAGCGGTCATATCCTCTTTAGCATCCGTGGCATGAAACTAACTGAGAACCACTAATTTTGAGCTCTACCGAGCGTGATCGCGGCGGACCCAATCGGCCGCACGGTGACGACCGGCTTGCGGCTGTTCCAGAGCCATTTGGGGGCCATGCCGAGCCTTGCGATCATCCACTGATGCTGTAGAGCTCATTGGTTGTGTGTTTGGCGGGCTAGAACGCACGGCCGACAGCGCAGAAGGGCAACCGAGGCCGCCACACGTCGCAAGCTATTTTCCGGTCGCCGGCAGCCCTAGAACGCCCCACCATCGTGTTTCTTGACGTCAATAACCCCTGTCGGCGAGTTTTAGCTCAGGCGGTGGCCGGAAATGGCAAACTGGCGAGCTCCGACGTCGGGCCGGCGAGCTGGGCGGCGGGCGCGCGAAGGGGCGGCAGGAGGTAGAAGAAAGCCGTGGCCCCCGGCTGTCAGCAGCTCATAATTCAAATCCGGGATCAGGTGTGGCCAGGATTCCGTGTGCTGGCGCGCAAAACCCCGTGGCCCCGGTGTGGCTTCGTTTCTATTGGCTGGGATTCAAAACAGTGGGTCCAGCCGGATTTTCTGTAGGAAAACAATTCCAGAGTTGGCTAAATATTTGGAAATTCATAGCTCCTGGTAGAAACCTCCAATTTGAGTGATTCCACTTGGGTTGGATTCATCTCTCTGATTTCTACCCAAATATGAACTCAGATGTGTATGAAAGTTAATATTATATTCTGGAAAATTCGTGGAAGGTTTTCTGAAAAAGAATTATTGAGGGAGTTTGGTTTATCCTAAAATCCCCAAAATTTTCCAGAATATTCTTTAGCATAGTATTGACCTTCTAGCAAAATTTCAGATCATTTGAAGCGCATTTGGGTAGGAATTTGCTAAATATAAACTACTGTGTTCATAAGAGTCCAGAAACATTTTCAGAAAATGTTTCCCACTTCAAAAATCTATTCTGAGCAGTTAATAGTTCCAAAAATCATAGGAAAATTTAGGCAAGCTCTCTGAGACATACTTGGAATTGTAGTTCACTTAATTGGGCATGAAAATGCACATTACTTCAGAATTAATTCTTTTGAGTACAAATGCTTAAAACATTGTTCTGAAAGAACTACTCCAGCAAAAGGGCTGAAATTTGGATCAGATTACTTTCATGTGGCCAGGAACTCACATGTAAATTATCAACCCAATTTGAGCTATAGAACTTACTGTTCTTATTCTCCATACTTATGTATATGTGAAAATACATAAGAGACATTATGAGAATTATGAAGAACACAATTTAACTCGACATTAGCTGCAATTTGGCAAGCTAAATCCTTAGGTAGTATAGAACCTGTTTTAAAAGTTTTAAGGCCATTGGAGTTCTTGTTCTTCAGTTGCACTCAAATCCTTTCAGCTTATCTATTATGTTCATTAGGGAAAATGATTAGTGTATATCTAAAACCTTAAGGTCGAATTAGTTTAATTTTGTTTCTTTGCACAACAGAGGCACACCAAGCCGTTATTGGCTTTTCCACACAACCTCTGTTCATAAGCAATTAATTCCCTAACTTCTTTCCATTACATTCTATAAAACATATGCATATGCATTTCAATAGGAACCACAACGAAGGGGATTCAAAGGAGTGATTCATTGAAGTGGATCAAGCTCTGGAGAATCAAGGGTGGATCAGCAAGGACACTAACTGTTTATATACGACTACCCTGCAAAACAGGCAAGCTCCGGTTTGCATTTAACAGCTGTTAAGTTTTTGTTTTGTAACCACCATCAACATGCTCATTAGAGAACAAACTCACATATTGCAAAAGTGGTATTTCCCACATGTGATATAGGTGGGCTGGACATATAAAAACTCCTACACATTGCTAAGGATGTCCATGCCAAGTTTCACCCAAATTCAAAACCTTTTTGAGGTCATTTTGGGTATAGCTAGAAAGAGGGCAGTTTGAAACCACATTCAAACTCAAACTGTTTTTATCCCATGAATTCAAAAGTGGGAGGCATATTCTTATTCAGCACATTTTTGTGAGCTCACACACCAATTTTCACTCCATTTGGAGTTGATCTTGACATGAGCTAAGTGGGACAAATTCAAACTTTATTTGAATTCAAAACTGAACTTGTGCTGAAATTCATTCAAACCAAAGCCAATTTGAATTCTAATCAATTCAAATGGCTCATGGGTGAATAATTTGAATCACCAGGGGTATTATGGGGCTCACTGTTTACTACAGTGATTAGGAGTAAATTTCAGAGGTTAAAACCCCGGGTGGGACCCACATGTCATAGAGGGAATAAGGAGAAACTTGCACCCAAAGTCAGAGTCTCGGTGGGAAATTCCACCGAGCGGCTGCCGACTCCACGCTCGGGAGCAGCTGCGCTCGCCACCGAGGAGCAGCAGCGCCACCAGCTGCTTCCCGCGCCCACACGCGAGCCCGAGGGCGGTTCCAGGGCCCTCATAAGGCACTCCCTGGGGACAGGCACCAATCATTTCCTCCTCTCCCGTGCTCACCGAGTCCCCAACCTGCCGCCTCTCTGCTCGATCGGAGAACCGCGAAACCAGCTGGCCTTCTCCCTCCCCGAGCTGCTAGACGGTCACCTGAGATCGCACTCTACCTCCCCAACGCCAGAAACCCCGAGCTCCGACCTCCGGTGCTTGAAAACGATCGCCACCGCGGCGACCTAGCCTCAGCCGAGAGTCAGGCGCCCGTGGACAGCGTTCCACAGGCGTTTTCACGGTCCAGCAAGGGAGGCAACAGGAGCACGCGACCACCTTGCTGCTCTCCTCCAAGATTGGAAGCAAACCATGAAGAATCCACAGAAAATTTCCAGTTTTTACTCTGGCGACCGTAAACCGAGCTTCCGGTACGGTTTCTTTAAACTCTCGCTCTATGATCTTTCGGAGGTTATCAAATCTTGCACATCGATGCTGGACTAGCCGGCGATCAAGTTCTTTTCTGCATCCGTGGCGTAAAACTGTCTAGGAGTAACGAATTTTGAGCTCGATCGAGGGCGGTCATGGCGGGCATGATCGGTCACACGGCGACCGACTTGCCGCCATCCCTAAACCCTTTGACACCTTGACGAGCTTCCTAGAGGTACACTGATGCTGTATGACCGTTTGTTCGAGGTGTTGGCGGGTTAGGACCCACGGTCGACAGCGCCGAACCTCAACCGAGGCCGCGGCACGTCGCCGAGCTATTTCCGGTCACCCCCAGCCCGACCTGACACCACCGACGTGTTCCTCGACGTCGACAACCCCCTGGCGGTGAGTTTCAGACCATGGGAGGTCCGGCAGCGGCGAGCCGGCAAGTCCTGGGTCTGCTCCGGTGATATCGGCGGCGCGGGCGCGAGAGAACGGCGGGAGGAAGACGAAGCCGGCTAGCCCACGTGTCAGCGGCTGAAGAATTTAAATCGGGATCAGGTGTGGCCGGGGATCGGCTGTGCTGGCGCGCAAATATCCTGTGAGCTCCGGTGTGCCGGACACCTCCGCGCTCGACACGTGTGGTATCTCCGGTGTGCCAGACACCTCCGCGCTCGACACGTGTCCCCACGGGCCCCCGAGAATTTAAACTTTTCCCCCGATTTTCAGAATTCTTCCAAACTTCAAATCCTCATAACTTTGGCTAGAAAGCTCCAAATCGAGTGAACAAAATTTTGCTGGATTCAGCTCTCTGAGCAATTTCCAGCAAATCAAGTTTCACTTCATGAAATTCTTTAATTCTCCATAATTAATTCCTCAAAGTTTAAACTGTTTGGAGTTTTAACTGAAGAATCCTTTGGAGGAAAATTCTGAAATTTTGCTAGGATGTTCATCAAAATATCCTTGAACTACCATCAAAATTTCAGACCCATTGGAGTTAATTTAATCCACCTAATGATGTGATTAGTGAATCTGTTCCAGAGAAAATAGAAAATGTTCAGAAACATTTTCAGGATTTTCTCTGAAATTGTTTAGCTCATATCTTTAGTTAGGAACTTCCAAATTAAGTGAGACCAACTCCATTAGAACCCTCTGAAAATCTAGTTTTCATAAAGTCATAGTTTGTTTCATGATAATCCTTAGAGCACCCTAAGAGTTCCAATTAAGGTCAAGGACATAATTAATTGTGGGGGGGCTCAAATGAGCTTTGCTGCAACTAAAACTTGACCAAGTCTGTATTTAGGTTGTAACCAAGCCACAATAAAAGTTTCACAGTCATTGAGTCTGTCTAGTGGGACTTATAAGCTTCACAAGTTCAAACTTAATACAAATGCATTAAATTAACACATGTATTGCTTCTATCATGTAGTCGCTAAGGTCGAGGAGGAACCCGAAGTACTAGACTTCGTTACTCCGGAGGAACAGCTAGCCTACGACCAAGAGCAGCAAGGCAAGCTCCGGTTTGCATTAACCTTTTACAAGCTTTACTGTTTTGAGCACATACTTGGTTACTTTATTCTTTGCATTAGAGTCTTGTCTGGAAACCCAACTGCATAGCCAAGAAAACCCTGGGTTGGGTTTAGGATTGCAAAATCCATTAGCTACTGCAATGCTAAGATAGTGTAGGATTCGGTACAAGTCGAGTAGTTGGAACTACTCGCGAGCATAGGCTAGGGGCACTCGACTCGGGTAGTGATAGCACATAAAACACATGACAAGAAAATGAGAACAAGTGGAGGGTAAGTGCAGAAGGACTTTGGGGCCTGTGTGCTGTAGCTCCACTTGCGTCGATTGAGGACCGAGCCGTGTGCGGGCCTGTTGGACAAGCTAGAACAGTACCGAAGACCTACCGGCTATATGGGAACCGGGAAACCGATGTAACTCGGGTAGCTCGGTATTGAGGCATTGCCCGTCGTTCAGAGGGTAGGTTGAGAGCTTGAGGTGTAAATCGGCTAGCGGCACTGAGATGTGCGTGCAGAGACCTCTTGCTCGGGACGATGGGACCGGTTCAATATTTGGCTGACGGACAAAAGGTGGTCGCGTACGGCGTCCGTGATGGTTGTTGTAGGCAACATCGAGTACGGGCGTACGTGACGGGTTATTCGGGTAACCCTGCAGGTGTAAATCGATTATAATCGCCGTCCCTCTCGGTCAGTGAGTACCACTTGTTCACTGTACCGTGACGTAGAAAGAACAGGCTAGTTACATGTTAAAATGTTGCTGATTGAAAGATGGACTTGATTGTTAATGATTTGCTGTAGTCTAGAGCTAACTAAAGTTCTTTTCAACTTTGGGCGAAGTACATGAGAGAAATGCGTTTCTTGTTTGATTGCGGCTCTCTCATGTGCCTTAGTGTAAGGTTCTCCATAACCTGCTGCTAAAACATGTAAATAAGGTTCTACTGATTAGGCGAGTCCTTGCAAATGATTTTACCTCATGTATCCCATTACCCCTCATGTAGCAGTTCCATGTTTAGGTGAGACGGGTCAGACTTGCTGAGCCTTCGTGCTCACTGCTTGTGTTTGAAGCTTTTGCAGGGTTCTATGAGGAAGGGACTCCCGAAGAGGAGACGGAACCCCAGGAGGGGAACCCCGTCGAGTGGGAGTCGTGCATGCCGCAGAGTTAGTGTGCGTGTGTGCTAGCAAGGACACGTTCAAGGGCTGAATGTGCACTTGATGCTTAGTCTACGCCCACGAGTGTAGACTGAACTTATTTTGATGTAAACATGTTCATAACTTGTTTATGTAATAAAATTTCGCTTCCGCTTTGTAAATTTGACGTGTGTTATCCGGTGCTGTGCAACGCAGCACCCCTCAGCATGATCCTGGCTCGACAGGACCTTTGGGGTCATGTCAGAGTTGGTATCAGAGCTCGCTTGAGGTTTAACACAGTACAAAGGTCATCCGTTTCAAAAATCTAGTGAGGAACGAGTTAGTAGCCCGTATAAGGATGTTATTAGCATATAGAAAGTGGCATATTAACCTATTTGTATATGTCGGAAAATCGTGTATCTCGGGACGGTTATGTCTTGGAGGGTACACGTGAGCGCTGTCCACCAGTGCGCACAAGCTGAAGGGTGGAGCCCCACGGGTGGCAGGTAACCCGACTCGCTTTGATATCCTCTACGACTCTTCATGTCGTTTGGGGTATTCGAGCAACGTCTATCCCTGGCGTGCGTGGTGCAACTTGGGAGACCCCGTCACGTGGTCCGAAACGTGAACACGTAACTCAAGGCGTGTTTGGCTTGAGAACATCCGGGCGAGTGATGACGGCCGGGTGTACGAACTGTATGGATTCCGGGCTCGGTGTGCAGCCGAGTCTGACGATTGCTTGAGTTTCTGCAGGTAGCCTGACCACGAAACGGTAGACGTGTAGCGTCCGTGTGCGAGTGACGTTTAGTGCCACTAAAATAACGAAGCCGGCTAAGTCCGGTATAGGTTTTTCTTTGTGAGGACGTAGTACCGACATAATCTGGTGACGCATCGACGTCACACCCCATTAAATGAACAACTTCATTTAAAAACTTGAAGGTTTTGATCCAAAGCAGTAAAACTTGATGTAACTTCTTCCCTTGAACAGGATATTCAAAGTTAACAAGTTTCCAACTTATAGGTTGTTAAGGACAGAGCACTCTGTTTTCAGCTGAATCAAGGCTGAAGTTGATCAGAGGTTAGAGGTTGAGTTCTTTCGAGGTTGGGGTCATATGATGCATTTCTGGAAAGCATTGGAAGAATTTTACAACTTATCTGTTGAGGTCCAGAGGTGTTTCATTCCTTAACCAATCGAAAAATGCAGTAGAGTTGAAACTGTCCAGAAAATAGGACAGAGTAAAGACTCTATGTAAACTCTCTGTAAATTAAGCATAACTTCCTGCTTAAAAATAAAAAAATAGAAAATGAGGTAGTTCTGGAAAGCTTATGAGATGGGTTACAACTTTGTAACGGAAAGTTTTGTCAGATTAGGAACAGAATTAACTGGGATTCTTGGATCAAATCAGTACCTAAAGCAGGGAGGTGCTGTCCAATTTTCTCCAGAAATTCTGTTAACTTTGACATCTCATAACTTTTGAACCAAGACAGATCTTATGCCAAGCAAATACTTTCTATAAAGCTATTGAAGTTAGATTTAACTTTGATGTTGAGCTCCAGAATTGGTTTTGCCTTCAACATGGCCTAAATCAGGTTGAAATGGAAACTGGTCAGGGCTTTCATGGGAACAGCAGATCAGCAGTCAAATTTGTTTAAAAATTTGAACTATGTTTCCAAGTTTTATGGGTTCAATGACATGTCTTATGTCATAACTCAATGGTTTACTGTTTAAATAAATATTTGACATTTCTCAAATATATTTTTACAGATGACAGCAGATAAGAAGTTTGAGAACGGGTGGGTGATGTCCCACTGTTCTCACCGTAGCGGCTACCCGGAAGCATTGTGGCAAATGCTCCAATATTTCGGGTACAACCAAAGGCCGCAGTACTTCACCAAGGAAGAAGGCGAAGAGGGGAACAAGACATGGACGATCCATGTCGAGGTCCCTGCAGGACCTACGCCACCCGGTTGGGTGCCGTTCACCGTCACGGTGAGAGGAAGACAACCGGAAGGGATGTGGCAAATGGCAGGCCGTGACACCATGTCACATTTCTGCCAACTACACGTGCAGGCTATGGAGGGCACTCCCTACGCGCTCGTTCCGGTGGAGGGACGGGCTCAGCATGTGTGGGAAGAGAGGCACCGGGAGGCAACGGACCCGAGTTGCCCAAGGTACAACCCCGCGGAGGCAAATCTCAGCCTCCAGATGAGGGCGGGAAATGCCGTGATGGACAGCCAAGCTGTTCATGCCGGAGCTGGACAAGTTTGTCGTGGTCTTCATCGACGACATTCTGGTATATTCCAAGTCGGAAAAAGATCACAAGAAACATCTGCGTATAGTCTTGCAATGGCTGCGGGATCACAAGTTATACGCAAAATTCAGCAAATGCGACTTTTGGATATCGCAAGTGCCTTTCCTCGGGCATATCATCTCAGCGGAGGGTATCGCTGTGGACCCGAGCAAGATCACTCAAGTGCTGAATTGGAAATCCCCGAGAACTGTTCACGAGGTACGGAGTTTCCTCGGACTCGCGGGATATTATCGGAGGTTCATTCCGAACTTCTCGAAGATTGCCAAGCCAATGACAGAGCTGCTGAAGAAGGCTACCAAATATGTTTGGAGTCCAGCATGTGAAGCAGCATTCAAGGCTTTAGTCAAGCACCTGACATCAGCACCGGTTTTGGCGCAGCAAGACACAACAAAACCGTTCGATGTGTACTGCGATGCATCCGGCATTGGGCTCGGATGTGTGCTGATGCAAGACCGAAGAGTGGTCGCGTATGGATCACGGCAGCTTAGAAACCATGAGCAAAATTATCCAACTCACGACTTGGAGCTCGCTGCCGTGGTACTTGCACTAAAAATGTGGAGGCACTACCTACTCGGTAACCTCGTACATCTATATACCGACCACAAAAGCCTCAAGTACATATTCACTCAGAAGGAGCTGAACATGAGGCAGCGAAGATGGTTAGAATTGATAAAGGATTACGAAATAGAGATCCATTATCATCCGGGCAAGGCAAACGTAGTGGCAGATGCGCTGAGCCGCAAGTCACACGTCAGCAATCTGACCATCACACCGTTGGAAGAGAGCGAACCACCACTACATCTGATTCCACACGGAGCTCTCTACAACCTAGCTTTGATCCCCACCATCCGTGAAGAGATAGCGGCAGCCCAGAAGAATGACAAGGGCATGTCACATTTGCGGAGACGTGTAGACAGTGGGGAGCTGAAATGTTTCCGGAAGGACGGAGACGGCGTCCTATGGTTCAAGGACCGGATCGTCGTACCCCGTAACCCGGAGTTACGAAAGAAAATTTTTGATGAGGCTCACTTATCAAAATTTTCTATTCACCCCGGCAGCAACAAGATGTATCAAGAACTCAGAAGCAAGTTTTGGTGGACACAGATGAAGTGAGAGACTGCAAAATACGTGTCCGAGTGTGATACATGTCGAAGGGTGAAGGCAGACCATATGCGGAAACCGGGACTGCTGCAACCACTGGGCATTCCTGCCTGGAAGTGGGAGGATGTGAGCATCGACTTCGTCGTCGGTTTACCCACCACCTTGCAGAAACATGATTCTGTGTGGGTGATCGTTGATCGGCTCACCAAAGTTGCCCATTTCATCCCGGTCAACACCAACTACAACGCCAAGAAGTACGCTGAACTGTACATCTCACGGATCCTATGCTTGTACGGCGTACCCCGTACCATCATATCGGATCGGGGCACTTTATTTGTGTCCCGTTTTTGGGAGCAGCTGCACGCTGCCTTGGGGACGAAGCTGATCCGTAGTTCAGCCTACCACCCGCAGACGGATGGGCCAACGGAGCGGGTAAATCAGATCTTGGAAGACATGCTACGAGCTTGCGCTATCAACCACGGCAAGAATTGGGATGATCACTTGCCATTGGCCGAGTTCTCGTACAACAATGGGTACCAAGCCAGTATAAAGATGGCGCCCTACGAGGCTCTATACGGTAGGAAATGCCGCACAGCATTGAATTGGTGTGAGTCTGGCGAAAGGGTTACCTTCAGGATTGACCTTGTCAACAACGCGGAAGAAAAGGTTCGACTAATTCAAGCGAACCTAAAAGCAGCTCAATTCCGTCAGAAACAGTATGCGGACCGGAGAAGGCGCCCATTACAATTCGAAGTTGGAGATCACGTATACCTACGGGTGTCTCCAGTGAAGGGCGTAAACAGATTTGGGGTGAGAGGAAAGTTGGCACCCCGATTCATCGGTCCATTCCAGATTACCAAAAGATGTGGATCAGTGGCATACCGACTGAAATTACCAGAAGCACTTTCCGGTGTGCATGACGTCTTTCACATTTCCCAGCTGAGGAAGTGTCTCAAGCTATCAACTACCGTTCAGCTGGAAGACATTGAAGAACTGCAACCGGAGCTCACCTATCGGGAGGAACCGGTGCAGATTATTGATGAAAAGGCCCAAACCAAACGCAACCGTACGTTGTGGTTCTACAAGGTTCTATGGAGTAATCACTCCATGGACGAAGCGACATGGGAGAGCGAAGAATTCCTTCGCACTAACTACCCCAAATTTTTCACGTCGCATATCCGGTAATTTTCCACCGTCCTCTCTCTCATTTTCACCTTATAATCTCGGGACAAGATTCTTTTAAGGGGGGAGGAATGTAAGGGCCTCAGTTTTTGGCACACATTTGAAGTGTTCATCACCACACCACACACCTCATTTGAGGAAAGATGATGAACACAAATGAAGAGCAAGTAACCACCATCAACATGCTCATTAGAGAACAAACTCACATATTGCAAAAGTGGTATTTCCCACATGTGATATAGGTGGGCTGGACATATAAAAACTCCTACACATTGCTAAGGATGTCCATGCCAAGTTTCACCCAAATTCAAAACCTTTTTGAGGTCATTTTGGGTATAGCTAGAAAGAGGGCAGTTTGAAACCACATTCAAATTCAAACTGTTTTTATCCCATGAATTCAAAAGTGGGAGGCATATTCTTATTCAGCATATTTTTGTGAGCTCATACACCAATTTTCACTCCATTTGGAGTTGATCTTGACATGAGCTAAGTGGGACAAATTCAAACTTTATTTGAATTCAAAACTGAACTTGTGCTGAAATTCATTCAAACCAAAGCCAATTTGAATTCTAATCAATTCAAATGGCTCATGGGTGAATAATTTGAATCACCAGGGGTATTATGGGGCTCACTGTTTACTACAGTGATTAGGAGTAAATTTCAGAGGTTAAAACCCCGGGTGGGACCCACATGTCATAGAGGGAAGAAGGAGAAACTTGCAACCAAAGTCAGAGTCTCGGTGGGAACTTCCACCGAGCGGCTGCCGACTCCACGCTCGGGAGCAGCTGCGCTCGCCACCGAGGAGCAGCAGCGCCACCAGCTGCTTCCCACGCCCACACGCGAGCCCGAGGGCCGTTCCAGGGCCTCATAAGGCACTCCCCGGGGGCAGGCACCGATCATTTCCTCCTCTCCCGTGCTCACCGAGTCCCCAACCTGCCGCCTCTCTGCTCGATCGGAGAACCGTGAAACCAGCTCGCCTTCTCCCTCCCCCAGCTGCTAGACGGTCACCTGAGATTGCACTCTACCTCCCCAACGCCAGAAACCCCGAGCTCCGACCTCCGGTGCTCGAAAACGATCGCCACCGCGGCGACCTAGCCTCAGCCGAGAGTCAGGCGCCCGTGGACAGCGTTCCACAGGCGTTTTCACGGTCCAGCAAGGTAGGCAACAGGAGCGCGCGACCACCGTGCTGCTATCCTCCAAGTTTGGAAGCAAACCGTGAAGAATCCACAGAAAATTTCCAGTTTTTACTCTGGCGACCGTAAACCGAGCTTCCGGTAGGGTTTCTTTAAATTCTCGCTCTATGATCTTTCGGAGGTTATCAAATCTTGCACATCGACGCTGGACTAGCCGGCGATCAAGTTCTTTTCTGCATCCATGGCGTAAAACTGTCTAGGAGTAACGAATTTCGAGCTCGATCGAGGGCGGTCATGGTGGGCACGATCGGTCACAGGGTGCCGACCGACTTGCCGCCATCCCTAAACCCTTTGACACCTTGTCGAGCTTCCTAGAGGTACACTGATGCTGTAGGACCGTTTGTTCGAGGTGTTGGCAGGTTAGGGCCCACGGTCGACAGCGCCGAACCTCAACCGAGGCCGCGGCACGTCGCCGAGCTATTTCCGGTCACCCCCAGCCCGACCTGACACCACCGACGTGTTCCTCGACGTCGACAACCCCCTGGCAGCGAGTTTGAGACCATGGGAGGTCCGGCAGCGGCGAGCCGGCGAGCCCTGGGTCTGCTCCGGTGATATCGGCGGCGCGGGCGTGAGAGAACGGCGGAAGGAAGACGAAGCCGGCTGGCCCACGTGTCAGTGGCTGAAGAATTTAAATCGGGATCAGGTGTGGCCGGGGATCGGCTGTGCTGGCGCGCAAATACCCTGTGAGCTCCAGTGTGCCGGACACCTCCGTGCTCGACACGTGTGGTATCTCCGGTGTGCCGGACACCTCCGCGCTCGACACGTGTCCCCACGGGCCCCCGAGAATTTAAACTTTTCCCCTGATTTTCAGAATTCTTCCAAACTTCAAATCCTCATAACTTTGGCTAGAAAGCTCCAAATCGAGTGAACCAAATTTTGCTGGATTCAGCTCTCTGAGCACTTTCCAACAAATCAAGTTTCACTTCATTAAATTCCTTAATTCTCCAGAATTAATTCCTCAAAATTTAAAATGTTTGGAATTTTAACTGGAGAATCCTTTGGAGGAAAATTCTGAAATTTTGCTAGGTTGTTCACCAAAATATCCTTGAACGACCATAAAAATTTCAGACCCATTGGAGCTCATTAGTCCACCTAATGATGTGATTAGTGAAACTGTTCCAGAGAAAATAGAAAATGTTCAGAAACATTTTCAGGATTATCTCTGAAATTGTTTAGCTCATATCTTTAGTTAGGAACTTCCAAATTAAGTGAGACCAACCCCATTAGAACCCTCTGAATATCTAGTTTTCAGAAAGTCATAGTTTGTTTCATGATAATCCTTAGAGCACCCTAAGAGTTCCAATTAAGGTCAAGGACATAATTAATTGTGGGGGGCTCAAATGAGCTTTGCTGTAACTAAAACTTGACCAAGTCTCTATTTAGGTTGTAACCAAGCCACAGTAAAAGTTTCACAGTCTTTGAGTCTGTCTAGTGGGACTTATAAGCTTCACAAGTTCAAACTTAATACAAATACATTAAATTAATACATGTATTGCTTCTATCATGTAGTCGCTAAGGTCGAGGAGGAACCCGAAGTCCTAGACTTCGTTACTCCGGAGGAACAGCTAGCCTACGACCAAGAGCAGCAAGGCAAGCTCCGGTTTGCATTAACCTTTTACAACCTTTATTGTTTTGAGCACATACTTGGTTACTTTATTCTTTGCATTAGAGTCTTGTCTGGAAACCCAACTGCATAGCCAAGAAAACCCTGGGTTGGGTTTAGGATTGCAAACCCCGTTAGCTACTGCAATGCTAATATAGTGTAGGATTCGGTACAAGTCGAGTAGTTGGAACTACTAGCGAGCATAGGCTAGGGGCACTCGACTTGGGTAGTGATAGCACATGAAACACATGACAAGAAAATGAGACCAAGTGGAGGGTAAGGGCAGCAGGACTTTGGGGCCTGTGTGCTGTAGCTCCACTTGCGTTGATTGAGGACCGAGCCGTGTGCGGGCCTGTTGGACAAGCTAGAACAGTACCGAAGACCTACCGGCTATATGAGAACCGGGAAACCGATGTAACTCAGGTAGCTCGGTATTGAGGCATTGCCCGTCGTTCAGAGGGTAGGTTGAGAGCTTGAGGTATAAATCGGCTGGCGGCACTGAGATGCGCGTGCAGAGACCTCTTGCTTGGGACGATGGGACCGGTTCAATATTTGGCTGATGGGCGAAAGGTGGTTGCGTACGGCGTCCGTGATGGTTGTTGTAGGCAACATCGAGTACGGGCGTACATGACGGGTTATTCGGGTAACCCTGCAGGTGTAAATCGATTATAATCGCCGTCCCTCACGGTCAGTGAGTACCACTTGTTCACTGTACCGTGACGTAGAAAGAACAGGCTAGTTACATGTTAAAATGTTGCTGATTGAAAGATGGACTTGATTGTTAATGATTTGCTGTAGTCTAGAGCTAACTAAAGTTCTTTTCAACTTTGGGCAAAGTACATGAGAGAAATGCGTTTCTTGTTTGATTGCGGCTCTCTCATGTGCCTTAGCGTAATGTTCTCCACAACCTGCTGCTAAAACTTGTAAATAAGGTTCTACTAATTAGGCGAGTCCTTGCAAATGATTTTACCTCATGTATCCCATTACCCCTCATGTAGCAGTTCCATGTTTAGGTGAGACGGGTCAGACTTGCTGAGCCTTCGTGCTCACTGCTTGTGTTTGAAGCTTTTGCAGGGTTCTATGAGGAAGGGACTCCCGAAGAGGAGACGGAACCCCAGGAGTGGAACCCCGTCGAGGGGGGGTCGTGCACGCCGCAGAGTTAGTGTGCGTGTGTGCTAGCAAGGACACGTTCAAGGGCTGAATGTGCAATTGATTCTTAGTCTACGCCCGCGAGTGTAGACTGAACTTATTTTGATGTAAACATGTTCATAACTTGTTTATGTAATAAAATTTCGCTTCGGCTTTGTAACTTTGACGTGTGTTATCCGGTGCTGTGCAACGCAGCACCCCTCAGCGTAATCCTGGCTCAACAGGACCTTTGGGGTCGTGTCAGATGCTACTCGCTGTTTCAGGAACAACAGGGGCATACGGGATTGGTTCATAAATGAATTAGCAAGTTAAAGTTGAGACCGGAAGGTTGTAGGGGCAGCAGGACATAGGGGCCTGGGTGCTGTAGACCTGTCCGTGTCGGTCAAGGACCGATCCGTATGCGGCCCTGTTGAACAAGTTTGAGTTGTGTACCGGACTCATGCTGGCTATATGGGACCTAGTAAACCGATGTACCTCTGGAAGCTATCGTTGGGACTTTTCGGGTCGCCTCAGGCGGACGGCCGGTGTGCAGTATGTGGGGAATATTCTCATGACATCTCATGTCAGTAGGTGCACCATGAGAGTAGCTACTGTACGGGGTGACTTGATCGATTCAGCGGGGGTGAAACGGGGGAAAGGCTGCCATGTACGACGTCAGTGATGGTTGTTGTAGGCAACGTCGAGTACGGGTGTACGTGTCGTGTAGTCCGGGTGTTATTGATTCGAATCATCGTCGCTCGCGGAATGGACCGAGCATACTTGTTCTCACAGTCGTGACGTAGTAAGAACTTGCATGAGAAAGGAACTAATCATTTTGATGTGAAGTATCATACTAGCTTTGTCTTGGATCTTGATGAATAGGCTAGTGCAAACTCGATTCTTTTATACCATGAGCAATTCACATCGGGGGAAAGCGTTTCTTGTTTGATTGTGGACTCCCGATGTGGCGTGACCAGGGTTACTTAAAATGCTGCAATTAATACCTGAAAGTAAGGATTCACTTTTAGGCGAGTTTAATTATGCTTATGCCATCCTATGTTAGGTTCATAACCTCACTTAGAGTTTCATGTTTAGGGTGACGGTTAAGTCTTGCTGAGCGTTATGCTCACGGATGCTATCCGAGTTGTTTTGCAGGTAATTGACTCGATGCTTATGAGAAGGGATGCCGATGAGACTCGGGAACCCTCGAGTGCTTACTCAAAGAGCATCCTCGCCGCTGCAGGTTGTCTTCGTGTTGCTAGTAAGAGACAGTCCGCGGGCTGAACTGTTTATTTATTGCTAAGATAGAGATGATTCGTGAGAGAGATAGTCTTCCGCTGTAGCTTACTCTGATATACTTATTTGTAAAACATTCTTGTACGTTTCCGCTAATTTCATTTATGTAATGTGATGTGTTTTCATCGACCCGTGTGCTGTTGGGTGCCGCATATCACGGCACCACCCAACGAGATCCTGTCCCTCACAGCGTGGTATCGGGGCTGTGACATCCGGCTCCTTGCTTATGGAGGAACCATCAAAGTAGAGTGTCTAGTGGGGTCCGGTGAGCACCGGAGGCCTAGTATCCAGGTCACCGTCGTCCTGAACCCTGGATGGCATGGAGGCGGGGTCCATTCCGCTACGAAGTCCGCCAGCGCCTGACTCTTGACGGCGTGGTGCGGTAAGAAGTCGAGGTCGAACTCCGCCAGCTCGGCTGCACACTTCGCTATGTTCCCCGTTGCATTTGGGCTGTGGAGCACCGTCTTCAGTGGGTAGGTTGTTACCACCGAGACCTTGTGAGCTTGGAAGTAGTGACGGAGCTTCCTCGACGCATCAGTACTGCATAGAGGAACTTATGAACCTCAGAATACCGCGTCTTGCAACATGGAGGACCTCGCTGATATAGTACATCAGTCGCTGGGTAGACCCTCCAGGAGGGGTCCGGATTATTTTTCTCCATCGGCAGGAGATCTACAACTTCATGGTCTTGGTATCCGACATCCAGGAGCTTGGACCTAGGAGCATCCAGGGCCGGGGTTACGTCAGGCTCCCCTGCGGGACGTGGGTTCTGAGACTCGCAACCAGTAGTAGGCTCTTTGCTCGGTGCTTGGGGTCGCTCAGGTTCTGGCCGTTCAGCGACCAGGACCATGCTGACAACTTCTTCCTTTGCGGAAGTATAGAGCAGAAGATGCTCACCCGGCTCTGGGGCGACCATGATCGGTAGCGAGGTGACGTACTTCTATAGCTCTTGGAACGCCTTGTCAGCTTCTTCAGTCCAGACAAATGGTCTGGACTTCCGTAGAAGCTTAAAGAACGGGGAGGGCACGCTCTGCTAGTCGGGAGATGAACCGACTGAGTGCGACTAGGCATCCGTGATCTTCTGGACGTCCTTAACTCAGGTGGGGGTTGCATCATCTCTATAGACTTGATCTTGTCGGGGTTAGCTTTGATCCCTTGCTGCGAGACAAGGAAACTGATGAGCTTTCCGGCTGGAACTCCGAATATGCACTTATCCGGGTTTAACTTTGTCCGAGTGGTGCGTAACTTACGGAAGACTAAGGCTAAGTTGTCCAACAGATATGCATGTGATCTGACCTTCACCACGATGTCATTAATGTACGCCTCCACTAACTCCCTTATCAGATCCCCAAATGTCTTATGCATGGCCAGCACAAATGTAGGCAAGGCATTTATAAGGCCGTAAGCCATAGAGACAAAACAATAAAGGCCATCTACTGTTATAAAAGCAGTGTGCTCTTCATCTTCCTTAGACATAGGTATTTGATGAAAACCAGAATAAACACCCAGGAAGCACAGCAGATCACAGCCAGAAGTAGAATCTACAATTTGATCTATTCGTGGGAGGGGAAAAGGGTCTTTGGGACATGCCTTGTTTAGACTGGTGTAGTCGATGCACATCCGTAGCTTCCCACTAGTCTTGGGTACCACGACGGAGATGGCCAACCATCTCGGGTGGTGGACTTCTGGGATGAAGCCGGCGTCGATGTGGGGGCCCGACCCCGATCACCGGGCCGTGCCGCCCTGCCCGAGGAATCGCATTGGGTGGTGCCGTGTTATGCGGCACCCAACAGCACACATATAAGGAACACAGTATTACATAAATCAAAAGCGTAAGGTTACAATTATTCTTTGTAAATAATTTACACAAATTAGCTACAGCGGAAGTCTATAACCAGCTCACGTTGAATAACTATGAAGCACCGAGAAGAGGTCCAACCCGCGGACTCCTCTCGCTAGCAACACGAAGACAAGGCAGCGGCTAGGTTCTCCAAGTGTGACGTGACTTGGAAGTTTCCGAGTCTCACCGGACAACCTTCTTTATAGCGGCGATGTTTACCTGTAAAACCACTTATATAGCAAGAGTGAGCACAAGGGCTCAGCAAGACTTAACCGTCTCTCCTAAAGCATGGAACTCTATATGGAAGTAACCTAAGACCTAAGCCTGTCGTTTGCGAAAAGACTCGCCTACGAGTTCATCCTTAACTTTCAAATTTTAGCCATATTAATAATGACCTTGCGATCAGCAACATTGGAACTCCACAATCAAACAAGAAATGCTTCATTCCAATGTTACTTGCCCCAAGGTAGAAAATAACTTTAGTTAGCTCTATCTCTACTTCAAACATGGTTTTCATGCAACTTAACATCATCATAGCAGCAATTATACTTTTGCAAACTGTTACCACACAAGTTGATTAACTACGTCACAACATGGGAGCAAGCGGTACTCAATAACCGCGAGGGACGGTGATTCGAATCAAACACTACCCGGATAACTCGACACATACGCCCGCCTCTGAAGACCCATCTTTGGCGTCCTTCATTACGTCGTATGTGGCAACCTTTCTCAGGACACTAGACTGTAGAACCGGTCGCGCCGTCTCGGGCTCATAGGTCTAACGAGACGATGTGGTATGCCTCTACAATCCAGTGAACCTGGTACATCGGTTTCCTGGTTCCCATATATCAGTAAGCATCCGGTACACAACTCAATACTTGCTCCTGGACGCGGCATACGCATCGGTCCTTAACCGACACAGGCAGAGCTACTCGACCAAGACCTCGTGCCTTGGTTTTGCAGGTGACTTAAGTCAGATAAGATGTAGTTACTGGCTCTTGTGTGTGCAAAACAGCCTGAGGACCTTCTTCCTTGGCTGCAAAAAGGTTCCCTATCCTCTCTAGCTCTTGTGTGTGCAAAATGAACAACTTTAACCGAGAATTAAGCACTAATTTCAACAGTTCTTACCCGCGGGTAGGTTTTCCTCGTCCGAGGGAAAAACTTGAAATTCCCAAGCTACGTTGCACGGCTTGGGCTGAAACTCGGGGGAGAGCAGCGTGACGTCCCGGCGCGTCTCGGAGGGTGCTTGCTCGGCCGTGAAAAGCCTCGGTATGAGCTGTCCACGGGAGCTCTCTCCTCGGTTTTCTCTCGGCTGCCGCGCGAACACGGTGCCCCTGCGGCCGAGAGGACCAAACTCGGTCGCTTTTGTGGCGGGGAGACGAAGAGTGGGCGCGCGGTGTTGCTCAATAGCTCGGAGGGAGGCTGTGCATGGTGTTTATATGCCTCTCTGATCGGACCCGAGGCGGCGGCGAGCTCGACGTTTATCGAGCGCGAGGTGAAGAAGGGAAACCGTGTTGGCTCGGTTCAGAGAGAAGGATCACACCGAGGCAGGGGGAAGGCGGTAAGCTGGTCGCCAGCACACGATGGCGGGGGTGAGGCGGTGGCTTCTGTGCTTCGGTGTAACCGCGGTGTCGCCCGGGGAGTGAGCTGCGTTTGTGTGTGACCGAGAGTAAAACTTAGCCAGTAAGTTTGCTCTCCCCTCTCAATGACAACTGGGGCCCACAACTCCCCTCAGCACCAAAAGATCTCCAACTTTTAACACCTTGCAAATTCAGCTGTGAGGGGTCCAAATTCAAAAGCCAATGTGCCATTTGACAAATTAAGCCACAATTTCAAATTTAAATTCAAATTTGGATGGAATTCACAAGTTCCTTTGATATTCCTATCAAAGCACCTCCAAATTCTCTCAAAATTTGTCTTCTTCATAATTTGAACCTGGAGAGTTTGAATATGCCCTCTGATATTTGAGTTGGCCACTGCAAATACAAATTTTCAAACCACAGTTTGAATTCTCTTTTTGGAAAGGGGTTTCTTCTCTTTGAAGTAACTCCTTTAATTCAAACTGAACATTTCAGTCCTCTTTCGTGATGACCCATCTGAATTTGGGTGAAACCCTTTGGTTTTCTCCTAGCCCATGCTTGATCAATCTTGGTCCCAAGCTGATCCTCACAAGTTCAGTTTGGTTATGCCCCTCAAGTTTGAATTCGAGGTGATCTCAACAAGGCTTTGAACAATTGGTATATGAGCTCAAACACACTCCAATTTTGGAACTTAAGCTCTTTAATACCTGAGGACTGCAATGGTCATCTCATATATAAGCTTTTGGACCATCTGACCATGAATGCTTTGCAAGGGTTCAAAAATGGGGTTTAAACTTCCCCCCCCCTCTACTCATAGGGAATGTGCATTTGAGTTAGATTTTTGGGAGTGAAATCCTTTCCCGGGTTACATGTGTTCAACAGGAGTTAAATAAGATTTTTGCTCTTCCCACATGTCCATGTTTGAGTTTCTCATTTTATGTGACATAACTCAAGTCATTCCCTTGTCTTAGCATGTTTGAATTCAGCATGAACTCAACATGATCATAGTCCATTCCCCTCTTTGGCTTACCCTCAAATCAGAAAGTTGCCACCATAATTCTCTTCACCTCCAACTGTGTGAGGTTCCATGTGTGTTCAAAAATTTGGCAACACTTTGAGGTGAGCATTTGAGACTAAAGACCTTATTTTTGTTCTTTCTCATGTACATGTATGATTACACATGAGTTTAGCTCCACCTTGGTCCAACACCTTCAAAGGCATGCTTGAAACCATGTGGTTGCACCTCATGTATACCGTCCCATGTAAGAAAGTTTTTTGTAAGTCCCATTTTTCATGAACCAGAAACACGGTGACGTCCAATCACCCGTTTCTTTGCATTCACGTTTTTGGGACTTTTACATTCCTCCCCCCTTAAAAAGAATCTCGTCCCGAGATTCCAATAGGAGAACGAGACGGGAGAGGTAAGGCCAAGTGGTATGACGATAAAAACTCCGGATAGTTCATGCGGAGGTAATCTTTGCTCTCCACGTTGTTTCTTCCATGGTATGACTACCCCGCAGTACCTGGTAAAATCTTAATATCCGATCCCAGGTGTTTCGGATTCTTCTCATCGCTAGTCTGAACCGGTCGCTCAGTGTATGTACGATCCGGCTTCAACTAGTCAAGTTCTTCGGTGTGGACTGCAATGGTAGTTTTAAAGTACCTCCTTAGCTGTGACACATGCAATATGTCGTGAATACTAGCAAAGTTTGCCAGTAGTTACAACCGGTAAGCTACGGGTCCGCATTTTTCTGTGACAGCAAATGGATCTAAGGCTAGGGAAGCAAAATCTCCCCTTTACATTGGACCGGTGAATTCCTTTCCATCGGAGACACGCGAAGACAAACGTGTTTTCCGCCATCGAAATGTAACGGTCTATGCCTTTGACCATCTTAACTTTTCTGTCGGGATTGTACAGTCTCCAAGTTCGCTTCTACCGCTTGAACTCGGACATTTCTGTGTTGACTAACCAACCCCGATCCGTACTCTTCTGCCGTACTCACACCACTTCAGTGGTGTGCGACATTTCCGGCAGTAGAACTTCATCTTACGAGGTATATCTATATGGTCTTTAAACCATAGAGTACCCTCATTGCCCTTTATAGTGACACCATTAAGTGAACGAAAATCAACACTTAATCTTAGTGTCTCCTCGTTCTTCTTAATGAACAGCGCAGAGCAACCCCAAGGTGATGAGCTTGGTCATATAAAACCTTTGCTCATCAGTTCACTTAGTTGCTCCTTCACTCCGCTAGTTCATTTGGTGCCATCTTATATAGTCTTCGTGAAATCGGTGTTGTTTCCGGCGTCAGTCCAATCTTGAACTTGACGTCCCGTTAGCTGGCATTGCCTGGTAACTCATCGGAGACACATTGGATATTCACGTCCCACCAGAACATCCCCGAGTTTAATCACTCTCGTGGGATAGGCCTAGCCCGTTCTCTTTGCTGTACTAAACGGACTTTTCTGCCTTCATCCAGATTCTTGATCCGTTGAACAGCATTTTCATAACTCAAGTTGAATACAAAAGTTAGAGTTAACTTCAGTATCTTTTCAACGAGTATTTATATGCCTTCAGATCATCTCTGGATCAAAAGTTATGATTTCTCAAAGTTGACAGAATTCCTGGATAAAATTTGCCAGCATGACCTTTATATGTGGCTACTTTTATCACAGTTGTATATAAACATACAATAAGAATCTGCGCCAACTCTAAACTACAACAATGTTGCACGTTTCGTAACCTTTCCAACGGTGTATCCTAGCCTCCTTAAGGATTTTTATACAGGAAGTTATGGCTTAAAAACAGAAAGGTCCAGAGAGGTTTTTGCTACTGTCCTGGTTCTGAACAGTTTGACTTCAACTGGACTTTTCACCAACTTAACATGTGATTTTTCTCTGGAGGTCTACAAAGAAGTTGTAGAGCACTTAAATATCTTTCCAGAACTGTATCATACACTTTAATTGGTTAAAGCTACTCAGAGTTATGCCCTGTCAAAGTCCAGCAAGAATTCCTGCCAGAAACAGAGCACTCTGTTTTTGAAAACTTTGATACCTACTTATACTCTCATTTGAATCTTAGCTCAAAACAAGAGTTCAGTAGCTACTACTTGTTTCAAACTTCCATTTTTTTAGTTGAAAGTTAGTTCATGAATCATTTCTTCATAGGGACGAGGTTATTATGTGTAGTACGGTGTCGATGCACCGTAAGAACATGTCGGTACTATGTTGCCTCACTAAAAGAAAATCCTAAACCGGATTATACCGGCATATACGTATTATCAGTGGCACTAAGACGGTCTCTCGCACACGTGTACTACACGGGATAAGTACGTGGTTAGTACCTGCAGAAGATCACTCAATAGTGGTGCACTCAAAGGTTATTTCATCTCAGGCAGTTCCATAATTGAAAGTAAATACAAACGCCCGTATCATTGTCATACGGCCGTCCTTGAGTTAAGCCACGTCTCAAGGCACGTGATCGTGTTTCAACACCACACGACGGGGAACCCGAGTATGTCATGAACGGGTCGTCACGGTTGGGAATGTTATCAACCCAACGGATACCACCTACTGCCCTGCAGGGCACGCCGATGGCAAGCGCTGCGTCTGTCCTCCTGGGCTATTTCCAGACGAACACACTATTGTGTTACTGACCACACGATGGGGTCTCCACTTACTTGCCTAATGCACGCTAGGGATCAGCGTTTCATATGAACTCAGGAACATGAAGAGTCCAAGAGTTTCATATTAACATCTCACACCAAGCTGTGAGATCTAACCCTGAACCACTTTCCTCGTCAGGGGAGCTAACCGAAATTGAACCGCTTTCGGTGGCGTTCCTTACCATGCTTACCAGAACGTAGGTGCGTCATTACATAATGAAAATTTAGAAGTAGAACACATATGTTAGTCTTGCCACTTTATGTAACTATACTGCTATAGTCCTTATGTGGGCCTAATATCGTTTCCTCACCGTATCCTAAGTTTTTGTTGTAATACCATCCTTATTCCGTGCGCTATTACCAATGCGGCTCTGATACCACGCTGTGGGGGCCCGACCCCGATCACCGGGCCGTGCCGCCCTGCCCGAGGAATCGCATTGGGTGGTGCCGTGTTATGCGGCACCCAACAGCACACATATAAGGAACACAGTATTACATAAATCAAAAGCGGAAGGTTACAATTATTCTTTGTAAATAATTTACACAAATTAGCTACAGCGGAAGTCTATAACCAGCTCACATTGAATAACTATGAAGCACCGAGAAGAGGTCCAACCCGCGGACTCCTCTCGCTAGCAACACGAAGACAAGGCAGAGGCTAGGTTCTCCAAGTGTGACGTGACTTGGAAGTTTCTGAGTCTCACCGGACAACCTTCTTTATAGCGGCGATGTTTACCTGCAAAACCACTTATATAGCAAGAGTGAGCACAAGGGCTCAGCAAGACTTAACCGTCTCTCCTAAAGCATGGAACTCTATATGGAAGTAACCTAAGACCTAAGCCTGTCGTTTGCGAAAAGACTCGCCTACGAGTTCATCCTTAACTTTCAAATTTTAGCCATATTAATAATGACCTTGCGATCAGCAACATTGGAACTCCACAATCAAACAAGAAACGCTTCATTCCAATGTTACTTGCCCCAAGGTAGAAAATAACTTTAGTTAGCTCTATCTCTACTTCAAACATGGTTTTCATGCAACTTAACATCATCATAGCAGCAATTATACTTTTGCAAACTGTTACCACACAAGTTGATTAACTACGTCACAACATGGGAGCAAGCGGTACTCAATAACCGCGAGGGACGGTGATTCGAATCAAACACTACCCGGATAACTCGACACATACGCCCGCCATTAAGACCCATCTTTGGCGTCCTTCATTACGTCGTATGTGGCAACCTTTCTCAGGACACTAGACTGTAGAACCGGTCGCGCCGACTCGGGCTCATAGGTCTAACGAGACGATGTGGTATGCCTCTACAATCCAGTGAACCTGGTACATCGGTTTCCTGGTTCCCATATATCAGTAAGCATCCGGTACACAACTCAATACTTGCTCCTGGACGCGGCATACGCATCGGTCCTTAACCGACACAGGCAGAGCTACTCGACCAAGACCTCGTGCCTTGGTTTTGCAGGTGACTTAAGTCAGATAAGATGTAGTTACTGGCTCTTGTGTGTGCAAAACAGCCTGAGGACCTTCTTCCTTGGCTGCAAAAAGGTTCCCTATCCTCTCTAGCTCTTGTGTGTGCAAAATGAACAACTTTAACCGAGAATTAAGCGCTAATTTCAACAGTTCTTACCCGCGGGTAGGTTTTCCTCGTCCGAGGGAAAAACTTGAAATTCCCAAGCTACGTTGCACGGCTTGGGCTGAAACTCGGGAGAGAGCAGCGTGACGTCCCGGCGCGTCTCGGAGGGTGCTTGCTCGGCCGTGAAAAGCCTCGGTATGAGCTGTCCACGGGAGCTCTCTCCTCGGTTTTCTCTCGGCTGCCGCGCGAACACGGCGCCCCTGCGGCCGAGAGGACCAAACTCGGTCGCTTTTGTGGCGGGGAGACGAAGAGTGGGCGCGCGGTGTTGCTCAATAGCTCGGAGGGAGGCTGTGCATGGTGTTTATATGCCTCTCTGATCGGACCCGAGGCGGCGGCGAGCTCGACGTTTATCGAGCGCGAGGTGAAGAAGGGAAACCGTGTTGGCTCGGTTCAGAGAGAAGGATCACGCCGAGGCAGGGGGAAGGCGGTAAGCTGGTCGCCAGCACACGATGGCGGGGGTGAGGCGGTGGCTTCTGTGCTTCGGTGTAACCGCGGTGTCGCCCGGGGAGTGAGCTGCATTTGTGTGTGACCGAGAGTAAAACTTAGCCAGTAAGTTTGCTCTCCCCTCTCAATGACAACTGGGGCCCACAACTTCCCTCAGCACCAAAAGATCTCCAACTTTTAACACCTTGCAAATTCAGCTGTGAGGGGTCCAAATTCAAAAGCCAATGTGCCATTTGACAAATTAAGCCACAATTTCAAATTTAAATTCAAATTTGGATGGAATTCACAAGTTCCTTTGATATTCCTATCAAAGCACCTCCAAATTCTCTCAAAATTTGTCTTCTTCATAATTTGAACCTGGAGAGTTTGAATATGCCCTCTGATATTTGAGTTGGCCACTGCAAATACAAATTTTCAAACCACAGTTTGAATTCTGTTTTTGGAAAGGGGTTTCTTCTCTTTGAAGTAACTCCTTTAATTCAAACTGAACATTTCAGTCCTCTTTCGTGATGACCCATCTGAATTTGGGTGAAACCCTTTGGTTTTCTCCTAGCCCATGCTTGATCAATCTTGGTCCCAAGCTGATCCTCACAAGTTCAGTTTGGTTATGCCCCTCAAGTTTGAATTCGAGGTGATCTCAACAAGGCTTTGAACAATTGGTATATGAGCTCAAACACACTCCAATTTTGGAACTTAAGCTCTTTAATACCTGAGGACTGCAATGGTCATCTCATATATAAGCTTTTGGACCATCTGACCATGAATGCTTTGCAAGGGTTCAAAAATGGGGTTTAAACTTCCCTCCCCTCTACTCATAGGGAATGTGCATTTGAGTTAGATTTTTGGGAGTGAAATCCTTTCCCGGGTTACATGTGTTCAACAGGAGTTAAATAAGATTTTTGCTCTTCCCACATGTCCATGTTTGAGTTTATCATTTTATGTGACATAACTCAAGTCATTCCCTTGTCTTAGCATGTTTGAATTCAGCATGAACTCAACATGATCATAGTCCATTCCCCTCTTTGGCTTACCCTCAAATCAGAAAGTTGCCACCATAATTCTCTTCACCTCCAACTGTGTGAGGTTCCATGTGTGTTCAAAAATTTGGCAACACTTTGAGGTGAGCATTTGAGACTAAAGACCTTATTTTTGTTCTTTCTCATGTACATGTATGATTACACATGAGTTTAGCTCCACCTTGGTCCAACACCTTCAAAGGCATGCTTGAAACCATGTGGTTGCACCTCATGTATACCGTCCCATGTAAGAAAGTTTTTTGTAAGTCCCATTTTTCATGAACCAGAAACACGGTGATGTCCAATCACCTGTTTCTTTGCATTCACGTTTTTGGGACTTTTACAGTCGAGCACCTTCTTGATCTCTTCACGAATGAAGTTCTGCCGCTCGACAGACTGCTTTTGAGGCTACTGCATCACCGGCTTAGCGTCGGGGTGGATCTCCAGATGGTGCTCGATCACCTCCCTGGGGATCCCAGGCATTTACGATGGTTGCCAAGCAAACACATCGATGTTATCCTGGAGGAAGGTGATGAGCGCGAGTTCCTATTTGCTACCCAAGTTTCCCGCAATGTGGGTGGTCTGGGCAGCGCCCTCGCCTATCTGGACAACCCTGACCGGGACTTCCTCCGCACCCGAGGGCTGTATGCGGGGCACGGAGGATGAGCCACGCTGTCATGTGCTGGATAGTTCCTTGCTTGTCCCAACTCCCCCGAAGGCTTCCACCTTTGAATCTGCCAGGTCCTAGAGGTTCTCCAGCACTGCAACTCCGGAGGTCCGATCTGCTCAGACTCTGAGGATACCACTCGGGGTCGGCATCTTCAGTGCTAGGTAGCCATAATAGTTTACATCCATGAACTGGTATAACGCTGCCCTGCCGAGGATGGCGTTGAAGGGGAGGTTTACCTCCGCCACGTCGAAGACGACGCTCTCGGTGCAGTAGTTCTCGGGCGTTCCGAATGTCACCGGGAGGGTGATGCTACCACGTGGGAGAATGGACCCCGGGCCCACTCCAGAGAATGGGCATGACGGGGCCAGCCTTCCCATCGGGATCTGCAGCTTTTGGAAAACTACAAGCCTGATGAGGTTGAGGCCCGCTCCTCCATCAACCAGCACGTGCTAGAGCTTCACGTTAGCTATGGTCAGGGAGACGATGAGTGGTAACTGCCCGACCTCCGCCATGTTCTTCGGATAGTCAGAGGCGGTGAAACTGATCTCCATCTCTATCCACTTGCGGTAGGGATCCGGCTTGGGGATAGGCGACACTACCATGACTCTCGCCGGAGGGTCTTAACATCTCGCCGGGACGTGATGTCCCACGACTCCCCGTACATCACATGAAGCGTCTATCGACGCTCATCCGTGGTATGGCCAGGGCCAGAGCTTTCTCCCTGGTCATAGACTACCTCCAACGCTCGCTCGGCATCATGGCACTCCGTCTCTTGACCATTGCTGACCTCTAGGTCAGCTCTTTGCTTGCCCTCCCGCTGGCGAAAGGGTGCGCCAACATGGCGCTGCTGTCGAAGTTCTTGGAAGTGCCCCGCTAGCTTCTGTATCTCCTGGCACTCCATGGCACTGTGCCATTTGGAGTTGTGGACCGGGCACCACCGGTCACTGCCGTCGCTGTCGAGCTTCTGCCACTGGCATTTGGCAGTGCGCGACCCCCGTCCCTGACACGACTCCACGGTCTTGTCGAGCCAGGATCATGCTGAGGGGTCCTGTGTTGCACAACACCGAATAACACACATCAAGCGGAAGCAAAACTTTTATTACATAAAGTGGTTTATGAACATTTGTACATCAAAATAAGTCCAGTGTACACTCATGGGCGTAGACTACGCATCAAGTTCACGTTCATCCCTTGAACGTGTCCTTGCTAGCACACACGCACACTAACTCTGCGGCGTGCACGACTCCCACTCGACGGGGTTCCCCTCCTGGGGTTCCGTCTCATCCTCAGGAGTCCCTTCCTCATAGAACCCTGCAAAAGCTTCAAACACAAGTAGTGAGCACGAAGCCTCAGCAAGTCTGACCCGTCTCTCCTAAACATGGAACTTCTACATGAGGGGTGATGGGTACATGAGACAAAAACCAGTTGCAAAGGACTCGCCTAATTAGTGGAACCTTACTTTCAAGTTTTAGCAGCAGGTTGTGGAGAACCTTACGCTAAGGCACAGGAGAGAGCCGCAATCAAACAAGAAATGCATTTCTCTCATGTACTTTGCCCAAAGTTAAAAGAAACTTTAATTAGCTCTAAACTACAACAAACCATTAACAAGCAAAGTCCATCTTTCAATCAGCAACATTTTAACATGTAACTAGCCTGTTCTTTCTACGTCACGGTACAGTGAACAAGTGGTACTCACTGACCGCGAGGGACGGCGATTATAATCGATTTACACCTGCAGGGTTACCCGAATAACCCGTCATGTACGCCCGTACTCGATGTTTCCTATAACAACCATCACGGACACCGTACGCAACTACCTTTCACCCGTTAGCCAAATGTTGAACCGGTCCAATCATCCCGAGCAAGAGGTCTCTGCACGCGCATCTCAGTGCCGCCAGACAATTTACACCTCGAGCTCTCAACCTACCCTCTGAACGACCAGCTATGCCTCAACACCCAGCTACCCGAGTTACATCGGTTTCCCGGTTCCCATATAGCTGGTAGGTCTTCGGTACTGTTCTAGCTTGTTCAACAGGCCCGCACACGGCTCAATCCTCAATCGACACAAGCGGAGCTACAGCACACAGGCCCCAAAGTCCTGCTGCCCTACTCTCCGCTCGGTCTCATCTTTCTTGCCATGTGTATCATGTGCTATCTCTACCCGAGTCGAGTGCCTCTAGCCTATGCTCGCGAGTAGTTCCAACTACTCGACTTGTACCGAGTCCTACACTATTTTAGCATTGCTGTAGCTAACGGGGTTTGCAAACCTATACCCAACCCATGGTTTTCTTGGCTATGCAATTGGGTTTCCAAACAAGACTCTAATGCAAGTAATAATGATACTCAAGTAAGTGCTCAAAACAATAAAAATTTGTAAAAGGTTAATGCAAACCGGAGCTTGCCTTGCTGCTCTTGGTCATAGTCTAGCTGCTCCTCCGGAGTAACGAAGTCTAGGACTTCGGGTTCCTCCTCGACCTTAGCGACTACATGATATACAAGGATATGTATTCATTTAAATGCATTTGATTGAATTTAAACTTGTGAAGTCTATAACTCTTACTAGACAGACCCAATGACTGTGAAACTTTTACTGTGGCTTGGTTACAACCTAAACAGAGACTGGATCAAGTTTTAGTTGTGGCAAAGCTCATTTGAGCCCTCCACAATTAATTATGCACTTGACCTTAATTGAAGGCTTTTAGGGTGTTCTAAGGATTTTCATGAAACAACTATGACTTTCTGAAAACTAGATTTTCAGAGGGTTCTAATGGAGTTGGTTTCACTTAATTTGAAGGCTCCTAATAAAGGATTTGAGCTAATCAATTTCAGAGAAAATTCGGAAAATGTTTCTGAACATTTTCTATTTTCTCTGGAACAGTTTCACTAATCAGACCATTAGGTGGACCAAATGAGCTCAAATGGATCTGAAATTTTTATGGTAGTTCAGGGATATTTTGGTGAACATCCCAGCAAAATTTCTGAATTTTCCCCCGAAGGATTCTCCAGTTAAAATTCCAAACAGTTTAAATTTGAGGAATTAATTCTGGAGAAATAAGGGTTTTCATGAATTGAAACTTGATTTGCTGGAAAGTGCTCAGAGAGCTAAATCCAACAAAATTTGGTTCACTCGATTTGGAGTTTTCTAGCCAAAGTTATGAGGATTTGAAGTTTGAAGGAAATATGAAAATCGGGGAAAAAGTTTAAATCTGCCGGGGCCCGCGGGGACACGTGTTAGGCGCGGAGGCGACAGCACACTGAGGCCCACAGGGTTTTTGCCCGCCAGCACACCAGATCCCGGCCGCAGCCCGATCCCAATTTAAAATATCTGCCGCTGACAGCTGGGGCCCACCCCCTTCATCTACCTCTCGCCGCCCACGCTCTGCCGCCGAGGACCACGCCGGAGAGCTCGCCGGCAGCTTCTGTAAAGCTCCAAACTTCACGATTTTGTCCGCCTCTGCCTATTTTCACTCGGGGAACAGGATTCTGGGCTCAGCTCGTTATGACAACGGCCGTCACATGGTCGGCGACGAGCGGCGGCTTCGGAAAGACTTCGGCCGTGTCGGCCGACTTCCCTAGCACCTCAACTACTCGAGCAACCAGTTGGGGAGCATCAGTGGACCTCAGGGAAGGTCGAAATGAGATTGAAGCAGCTCGGGGGAAGCCCAAAGTAGGTCCTCACCGTGTGCCCGATGCCTCCCGCTTGCTCCGCTGTCGTTTAAACTTCAAAATACGCCGAGTACAGAGGTTCTCCGGCCAAAGGTTGCAAAGGCAACTTGTGCGTCACCGTGTCTAGTGTATGTGAGAGCGGATTGAGTCCCTCTAATCCTTCCTAGAGTAGGAATTTGACAGAACCGCACCCGAAGGTCGTTCTGCACCCAGAAAGGGGAAAACTGGAAATTCGCCGCCGGTGAGCAAGCACTCGGGCTGTGGCTCGGGGGTGAGCAGCACCGGTCACCAGCGCGTCCAAGGGTGCCTTGGCTCGGGCGTGACAACTCCCCGGTTGGGCTGTCCACGGGAGCCCGAAGTGCGGCGGTTTTAGGTCACCGAATTGAACTCTCTGTATAGCCGAGATCAATCGGTTTCAGCTGAGTTTTAGCAACGAGGAAGAAGGAGGAGGGTTCCTAGTACCTTGCCGTAGCTCTGGAGGGGACGGGGAGGCTGTGATCGGAGCTCTCCGATTGGTTCTGAGCGGCGGAAGGAGTTTTCCGGCGCTGTGGTCTTCCGGGGGAAAGAAATGGCGATAGCCTCGGCCGAGGAGGGGGAAGAACGCCTTAAGAAGGCTCTGAACCGCCTCGTGCCCGCGCGTGGCCAAGCAGCTGCTGGCGCGGTGGCCTCCCTCGGTGGCGATCACAGCTGCAGCTCGGCGACCCGAGTGAGAAAAGTCTCAGTCGGTTGAATCCTCCCTGTGGCTGACATGTGGGTCCCATTTTCGTTTTTAACCTCTGAAATTCACTCCTAATCACTGTTGTAAACAGTGAGCCCCAAAATACCCATGGTGGTTCAAATTATTCACCCTTGAGCCATTTGAATTGATTAGAATTCAAAATGGGTTTGGTTTGAATGAATTTCAGCACATTTTCAGTTTGAAATTCAAATAAAGTTTGAATTTGCCCCACTTAGCTCATGTCAAGATCAACTCCAAATGCAGTGAAAATTGGTGTGTGAGCTCACAAAAACGTGCTGAATAAGAATATGCCTCCCACATTTGAATTCATGGGATAAAAACAGTTTGAATTTGAATATGGTTTCAAACTGCCCTCTTTCTAGCTATGCCCAAAATGACCTCAAAAAGGTTTTGAATTCAGGTGAAACTTGGCATGGACATCCCTAACAATGTGTAGGAGTTTTCATATGCCCAGCCCCTCTATATCACATGTGGGAAATACCACTTTTGCAATATGTGAGTTTGTTCTCTAATGAGAATGTTGATGGTGGTTACTTGCTCTTCATTTGTGTTCATCAACTTGCTTCAAATGAGGTGTGTGGTGTGGTGATGAACACTTTAAACATGTGTCAAAAACTGAGGCCCTTACATTCCTCCCCCCTTAAAGGAATCAAGTGCACGTTTATATCAAAATAAGTTCAGTCTACACTCGCGGGCGTAGACTAAGCATCAAGTGCACGTTCAGCCCTTGAACGTGTCCTTGCTAGCACACACGCACACTAACTCTGCGGCGTGCACGACTCCCACTCGATGGGGTTCCCCTCCTGGGGTTCCGTCTCTTTCTCGGGAGTCCCTTCCTCATAGAACCCTGCAAAAGCTTCAAACACAAGCAGTGAGCACGAAGGCTCAGCAAGTCTGACCCGTCTCACCTAAACATGGAACTTCTACATGTGGGGTGATGGGTTACATGAGGTAAAAATCATTTGCAAAGGACTCGCTTAATTAGTGGAACCTTACTTTCAAGTTTTAGCAGCAGTTTGTGGAGAACCTTACGCTAAGGCATATGAGAGAGCCGCAATCAAACAAGAAATGCATTTCTCTCATGTACTTTGCCCAAAGTTGAAATGAACTTTAGTTAGCTCTAAACTACAGCAAGTCATTAGCAATCAAGTCCATCTTTCAATCAGCAACATTTTAACATGTAACTAGCCTATTCTTTCTACGTCACGGTACAGTGAACAAGTGGTACTCACTGACCGCGAGGGACGGCGATTATAATCGATTTACACCTGCAGGGTTACCCGAACAACCCGTCGCGTACACCCGTACTCGATGTTGCCTACAACAACCATCACGGACGCCGTACGCAACCACCTTTCGCCCGTCAGCCAAATATTGAACCGGTCCCATCGTCCCGAGCAAGAGGTCTCTGCACGTGCATCTCAGTGCCACGAGCCGATTTACACCTCAGGCTCTCAACCTACCCTCTGAACGACGGGCAATGCCTCAATACCCAGCTACCCGAGTTACATCAGTTTCCTGGTTCTCATATAGCCGGTAGGTCTTCGGAATTGTTCTAGCTTGTTCAACAGGCCCACACACGGCTCGCTCCTCAATCGACACAACCAGAGCTACAGCACACAGGCCCCAAAGTCCTGCTGCCCTTACCCTCCGTTTGGTCTCATTTTCTTGCCATGTGTTTCATGTGCTATCACTACCCGAGTCGAGTGCCTCTAGCCTATGCTCGCGAGTAGTTCCAACTACTTGACTTGTACCGAATCCTACACTATCTTAGCATTGCAGTAGCTAACGGGGTCTGCCATCCTAAACCCAACCCATGGTTTTCTTGGCTATGCAATTGGGTTTCCAAACAAGACTCTAATGCAAAGAATCATAATATGCAAGTAAGTGCTCAAAACAATAAAATTTGTAAAACGGTTAATGCAAACTGGAGCTTGCCTTGCTGCTCTTGGTCGTAGGCTAGCTTCTCCTCCAGAGTTACAAAGTCTAGGACTTCGGGTTCCTCCTCGACCTTAGCGACTACATGATAGAAGTAATACATGTATTAATTTGAATGCATTTGTATTAAGTTTGCACTTGTGAAGCTTATAAGTCCCACTAGACAGACTCAATGACTGTGAAACTTTTACTGTGGTTTGGTTACAACCTAAATAGAGACTTGGTCAAGTTTTAGTTGCAGCAAAGCTCATTTGAGCCCTCCACAATTAATTATGTCCTTGACCTTAATTGTAACTCTTAGGGTGCTCTAAGGATTTTCATGAAACAAACTATGACTTTCTGAAAACTAGATTTTCAGAGGTTTCTAATGGAGTTGGTCTCTCTTAATTTGGAAGTTCCTAACTAAAGATATGAGCTAAACAATTTCAGAGAAAATTCTGAAAATATTTCTGAACATTTTCTATTTTCTCTGGAACAGTTTCACTAATCACACCATTAGGTGGATTAAATGAGCTCCAATGGGTCAGAAATTTTTATGGTAGTTCAGGGATATTTTGGTGAACATCCGAGCAAAATTTCAGGATTTTCCTCCACCGGATTCTCCAGTTAAAATTCCAAACAGTTTAAATTTTGAGGAATTAATTCTGGAAAAATAAGGAATTTCATGAAGTGAAACTTGATTTGCTGGAAAGTGCTCAGAGAGCTGAATCCAGCAAAATTTGGTTCACTCAATTTCGAGCTTTCTAGCCAAAGTTATGAGAAGTTTGAAGGAAATCTGAAAATCGGGGAAAAGTTTAAACTCGCGAGTGGGCCCCGGGGACACGCATCGCACGCCGAGGCGACAGCACACCGTGGCCCACAAGGATTTTGCGCGCCAGCACACCCGATCCCGGCCGCAGCCCGATCCTGATTCAAAATATCGGCCGCTGACAGCTGGGGTCCACCCCCTTCTTCAACCTCGCGACGCCCGCGCTACGCCGCCGAGGGACCTCGCCGGAGAGCTCGCCGCCGGCTTCTGTACAGCTCCAAACTTCACGATTTTGGCCGCCCCTGCCTACTTTCTCTCGGGGAACAGGATTCTGGGGTCAGCTTCTCATGACAATGGCCGGTGTATGGTTGGCGACGAGCCGCCACCTCGGAAAGACTTCGGCCATGTCGGCTGACTTCCCTAGCACCTCGACTACTCGGG
This sequence comes from Neostapfia colusana, assembly GCA_030760725.1. Taxonomy (NCBI): domain Eukaryota; kingdom Viridiplantae; phylum Streptophyta; class Magnoliopsida; order Poales; family Poaceae; genus Neostapfia; species Neostapfia colusana. The sequence goes on from JASWHV010000002.1 coordinate 17,043,451, forward strand.
GGAACCGGTCGGGAAGCATCAGTGGACCTCAGGGAAGGTCGACATGAGCTCGAGGCAGCTCGGGGAAGGCCCGAAATAGGTCCTCACCGTGCGCCCGATGCCTCCCGTTTGTTCCGCCGTTGGTAAACCTCGAATTATGCCGGGTACAGAGGTTCTCCGGCCAAGGGTTGTGAAGGCAACTTGTGCGTTACCGTGTCTAGTTTGTGTGAGAGCGGATTGAGTCCCTCTAATCCTTTCTCGAGCACGAATTCAATGGAATCGCACCCGAAGGTCGTTCTGCACACAGAAAGGGGAAAACTGGAAATTCACCGCCGGTGAGCAACCACTCGAGCTGTGGCTCGGGGGTGAGAAGCACCGGTCACCAGCGCGTCCAAGGGTGCCTTGGCTCGGGCGTGACAACGCCCTGGTTGGGCTGTCCACGGGAGCCCGAGGTGCGGCGGTTCTAAGTCACCGAATTGATCTTTCGGCACAGCCGATATCAATCGGTTCCAACTGAATTTCAGCAGCGGGGAAGACGGAGGAAGGTCTCTAATACCTTTCTGGGGCTCTGGAGGGGACGTAGGAAGCTGTGATCGACGCTCTCCGATCGATTCCGAGCTGCGGAAAACTTCGGCCTTCGCTGAGTTCTTGCGGGGAAGAAACGGCGATGCCTCAGCCGAGGAGGGGGGCAGGCGCCTTAAGAAGGCTCTGCACCACCTCACGCCCGCGCGTGGGAAAGCAGCTTCTGGCGCGGCGGCTGCCCTCGGTGGCGATCGCAGCGGCGGCTCGGTTAACCGAGCGAGAGAATTTCAGTCGGTTTGAGTTGAAGTGGTGGCTGACATGTGGGTCCCACTTCCAGTTTTAACCTCTGAAATTTACTCCTAATCACTGTTGTGAACAGTGAGCCCCATAGTACCCCTGGTAATTCAAATTATACACCCATGAGCCATTTGAATTGATCAAAGTTTAAATGAGGTTTGGTTTGAATGAATTTCAGCAGAAGTTCGGTTTGAAATTCAAATAAAGTTTGAATTTCCCCCACTTAGCTCATGTCAAGATCAACTCCAAATGGAGTGAAAATTGGTGTGTGAGCTCACAAAAATGTGCTGAGTAAGAATATGCCTCCCACTTTTAAATTCATGGGATAAAAACAGTTTGAATTTGAATATGGTTTCAAACTGCCCTCTTTCTACTATACCCAAAATGACCTCAAAAAGGTTTGGAATTTGGGTGAAACTTGGCATGGACATCCTTAGCAAAGTGTAGGAGTTTTCATATGTCCATCCCACCTATATCACATGTGGGAAATACCACTTTTGCAATGTGTGAGTTTGTTCTCTAATTAGCATGTTGATGGTGGTTACTTGCTCTTCATTTGTGTTCATCATCTTTCCTCAAATGAGGTGTGTGGTGTGGTGATGAACACTTCAATTCTTTTGTCAAAAACTGAGGCCCTTACATTCCTCGCCCCTTAAAAGAATCTCGTCCCGAGATTATAAGGCAAAAATGAGAGAGAGGACGGTGGAAAATTACCGGATATGCGACGTGAAAAAGTCAGGGTAGTTGGTGCGAAGAAATTCTTCGCTCTCCCATGTCGCTTCGTCCATGGAGTGATTACTCCATAGAACCTTGTAGAACCACAACGTACGGTTGCGTGTGGTTCGGGCCTTTTCATCGATAATCTGCACCGGTTCCTCCCGATAGGTGAGATCCGGTTGCAGTTCTTCAATGTCTTCCAGCTGAACGGTAGTTGATAGCTTGAGACACTTCCTCAGCTGGGCAATGTGAAAGACGTCGTGCACACCGGAAAGTGCTTCTGGTAATTTCAGCCGGTATGCCACCGATCCACATCTTTCGGTAATCTGAAATGGACCGATGAATCGGGGTGCCAACTTTCCTCTCACCCCAAATCTGTTTACGCCCTTCATTGGAGACACCCGTAGGTATACGTGATCTCCAACTTCGAATTGTAATGGGCGTCTTCTCTGGTCCGCATACTGTTTCTGACGGGATTGAGCGGCTTTTAGGTTCGCTTGAATTAGTCGAACCTTTTCTTCCGCGTTGTTGACAAGGTCAATCCCGAAGGTAACCCTTTCGCCAGACTCACACCAATTCAATGGTGTGCGGCATTTCCGTCCGTATAGCGCCTCGTAGGGCGCCATCTTGATGCTGGCTTGGTACCCATTGTTGTACGAGAATTCGGCTAACGGCAAGTGATTATCCCAATTCTTGCCGTGGTTGATAGCACAAGCTTGTAGCATGTCTTCTAAAATCTGATTTTACCCGCTCGGTTTGTCCATCCGTCTGCGGGTGGTATGCTGATCTACGGATCAGCTTCGTCCCCATGGCAGCATGTCGCTGCTCCCAAAAACGGGACACAAATAAAGTGCCCCGATCCGATATGTTGGTACGGGGTACGCCGTACAAGCATAGGATCCGTGAGATGTACAGTTCAGCATACTTCTTGGCGTTGTAGTTGGTGTTGACCAGGATGAAATGGGCAACTTTGGTGAGCCGATCGACGATCACCCACACAGAATCACGTTTCTGCAAGGTGGTGGGTAAACCGACGATGAAATCCATGCTCACGTCCTCCCACTTCCAGGCAGGAACGCCCAGTGGTTGTAGCAGTCCCGGTTTCCACATGTGGTCTGCCTTCACCCTTCGACATGTATCACACTCGGACACGTATTTTGCAGTCTCTCGCTTCATCCGTGTCCACCAAAACTTGCTTCTGAGTTCTTGATACATTTTGTTGCTGCCGGGGTGAATAGAAAACTTTGACAAATGAGCCTCATCAAAGATTTTCTTCCTTAACTCCGGGTTTCGGGGTACGACGATCCGGTCCTTGAACCATAGGACGCCGTCTCCGTCCTTCCGGAAACATTTCAGCTCCCCACTGTCTATACGTCTCCACAAATGTGACATGCCCTTGTCATTCTTCTGAGCATCCGCTATCTCTTCACGGATGGTGGGGATCAAAGCTAGGTTGTAGAGAGCTCCGTGTGGAATCACATGTAGTGGTGGTTCGCTCTCTTCCAACGGTGTGATGGTCAGATTATTGACGTGCGACTTGCGGTTCAGCGCATCTGCCACTACGTTTGCCTTGCCCGGATGATAATGGATCTCTATTTCGTAATCCTTTATCAATTCTAACCATCTTCGTTGCCTCATGTTCAGCTCCTTCTGGGTGAATATGTACTTGAGGCTTTTGTGGTCGGTAGATAAATGTACGAGGTTACCGAGTAGGTAGTGCCTCCACATTTTCAGTGCAAGTACCACGGCAGCGAGCTCCAAGTCGTGAGTTGGATAATTCTGCTCATGTTTTCTAAGCTGCCGTGATCCATACGCGACCACTCTTCGGTCTTGCATCAGCGCAGATCCGAGCCCAATGCCGGATGCATCACAGTACACATCGAACGGTTTTGTTGTGTCTGGCTTCGCCAAAACCGGTGCTGATGTCAGGTGCTTGACTAAAGCCTTGAATGCTTCTTCACATGCTGGACTCCAAACATATTTGGTAGCCTTCTTCAGCAGCTCTGTCATTGGCTTGGCAATCTTCGAGAAGTTCGGAATGAACCTCCGATAATATCCTGCGAGCCTGAGGAAACTACGTACCTCGTGAACAGTTCTCGGGGATTTCCAATTCAGCACTTGAGTGATCTTGCTCGGGTCTACAGCGATACCCTCCGCTGAGATGATATGCCCGAGGAAAGGCACTTGCGATATCCAGAACTCGCATTTGCTGAATTTCGCGTATAACTTGTGGTCCCGCAGCCGTTGCAAGACTATACGCAGATGTTTCTTGTGATCTTCCTCTGACTTGGAATATACCAGGATGTCGTCGATGAAGACCACGACAAACTTGTCCAGCTCCGGCATGAATACCGAGTTCATCAAGTACATGAAGTGAGCTGGAGCATTGGTGAGGCCGAAGGACATGACCAGGTACTCATAAAGTCCGTACCTCATCGAGAAAGCTGTCTTTGGAATGTCCTCCGCCCTTATCTTAATCTGATGGTACCCGGATCTTAAGTCCATTTTGGAAAAGATCTTTGCTTCGACCAACTGATCAAACAACATGTCGATCCGTGGCAATGGGTACTTGTTCTTGATGGTTACGGCATTCAATGGGCGATAGTCCACGCAAAGCCGCAACGTCTCATCCTTCTTCTTGACAAATAATGCCGAACAGCCCCATGGCAAGGAGCTCGGCCTAATAAAACCCTTTTCCAGGAGGTCCGTGAGCTGAGTCTTCAGTTCAGCCAACTCCTTGGGCGCCATCTTGTACGGCCTTCGGGATATTGGCATGGTTCCCGGTGCAAGTTCAATCTTGAACTCCACCTCTCTATCGGGCGGCATTCCCGGTAAATCATCCGGGAATACATCAGGGAACTCTCGGACCACTGGAATATCTTCCAATCTGATAGTTGTGGCTTGATAGACACTTGTAAGTTTTATTTCTGGACTGTCCAGAAATAATGAGTGAGACCCGTGCACTTCTGAGTTTAAGTGCACGACTCGAAGGACGGTGTCTAAAATAGCGCCGTGGCGGGTTAACCACGACATCCCTAGGATGACATCAACCTTTTGTCCCTTTAAAATAATGAGAGACGTGGGGTACACTCTACCCGCTAAGCATAATGGCGCCTTGGAAACCATTATGCTTGCTGAAATCTTCCCACCCGGTGAACAAATTAAATATGGACTATCGGTGGGTAGTATTGGCAAGCCGTGTTTAGCAATGAAAGCTTGGCTAATAAAATTATGCGTGGCACCTGAATCAAACAGTACTATAGCGGGATGCTGGTGGAGTTGGAACATACCCGCAAGGATTGGCTCACCCTCCGGCACGTCCTCTATGGCAAGCTGGTGGATGGTGCCGGGCCTAGGGTTTGCCCGCCGCGCATTAGTAGGGTTCCGGGGTTGATTCCTCCCCGGAAACTGCGGTGCCACTCCGCCGCCTTGCCTCTCCGGGCAACTGCTCGTGAAGTGTCCTGGACGACCAGACTTGTAACATGTGGCCGCTGCTGGTGTGGTGCTCAGGGGACGAAAGCCCGGCATGCGTTGCTGAGGTGCAAACGCACGCGGCATCGCCCGCTGCTGCTGTTGTTGTTGCGGTGGTACTGGCAGTGCCGGCCTGAATGCCGGTGAAGAGTACGGCCGACTGCGGAACGGCATAGACCTCTGTGGTGGCTGCCAGCATGGTCCTGATGGTGGGCGATTCACCATCCGAAACTTCTGAGAAGGACCGCTTCCTTGTCCGCTGCTTTGCGGCGTGCTTCGCTTTCGCTCTGCCGCCGCCAACTCCTTGCCGGAGTCCTCCTGAACAATCGCAGCATCAATGATGTCGTTGAGGCTGCCGCGATTGAACATCGCCAACTTGTCCTTCAGGAGCGGGTTAAGCCCCTGGTAAAAGTGGTCCCGCCGCTTCTCGTCAGTATCCGCGTGATATGACGCGTAAAGCGCGAGATCGTTGAACGCTCTGGAGTATTCCAGCACGTTCCTGCTCCCTTGTTGCAGGTGTAAGAACTCCTGCATCTTTCTTTTCGTTAAACCTGGCGGTATATGATAGGCCCTGAAGGCCGTCCGAAACTCCGTCCAGGTCATCACTCGGTCAGTGGGCTGTGAAGCACAGAAGTTGGCCCACCACGCGCTTGCGGATCCTTGGAGCTGCTGGACCGCGAACCGAGTCTTGCGCTGCTTGCTTATCTGGAGCAGCCCGAACTTCATCTCTATGGCGCGGAGCCAGTTGTCCGCGTCAAGTGGTTCATCCGCCCTTGAGAATACAGGGGGATGAGTCGCCAGGAAGTCGGAGTAGGAGCTCTGTTGACGCTCCTCACGATCTTTACGTCTCTCTGGGCGAGACGTATTGGCGATAAGCGTTTGCAGCAACTCTGTGTGCTGCTGATGCGAGCCCGCCATTGCCGCGACGATGTCGGCCAATGTAACCGTTGGCAGTGGCGGTGGCGGTGTTTACTGTTGCTGTTGCTGCTGCTGTCCCGAGGAGTCCTCGGGAGGTGGTTGGGAGGTCTCTCCCCCTTGACTGGTACCCCCAACGTCAGGGTTGGCACGAGTACACGTCATTCTGAAATTCAAAACAGCAGCGATTAGCACATGTCTTACTTAAAATTCCATAAGCAACAGTAGGTATTGAAGTGACACATGATTAATTTGCACAACATTCACATATATTGATAAAGCATAAACTTTATACAAGATACATTATCCTCGGGTTTCTGAGAAGTCGTGCTCATGTCGTCACTGTCTATACATCTGCTACTGTCTACACGACATGTCACCGATTACAAAATTTGGGCTACACTACCCTGGCTGCCCTACATGGCAACTGCAACCCCCTACTCGGAGTAGAACTCGACCTCCTGTGGGTCGTCCTCCTCTGGTACATCTGCTGGTGGCTCTGGATCTACCACCTCTTCTCCCATCCCGGGTTCTCCCATTGCTGGAAGACCCAAGACCACCGGTATACCCAATACCGGAGGCACGAGGTCCTGCAAAGCATGCACCTCGTCCATAGCCTTGTTGTAGTCTTCTTCCTAGCCTTGCCCTTCATCAATAGCGTCGTCCCGCTCTTGAGCAAGGTCCTCATTCTGCTGGGTTAGGGTCTGCACCAGCTCTTGCAACGCCGCGATGTCAACACGGCTTTTCTTCTTCGCCTTCTTCAGACGATGCAACTGATTGTGTTGTTCATTCAGTCGTTTGATCGTCGGAAGGAGCACATTGCGGAGTGCGCTGTGAGCACTCTCGAAATGATCTCCACGGCTCGTGCTCTCCTTGAGCTTGGTGGCGAGATGCTCCGTATGGACAGCTTGGCTGTCCATCACAGTGTTTCCCGCCCTCATCTGGAGGCTGTGATTTGCCTCCGCAGGGTTGTACCTTGGGCAACTCGGGTCCGTTGCCTCCAGGTACCTCTCTTCCCACACATGCTGAGCCCGTCCCTCCACCAGAACGAGCGCGTATGGAGTGCCCTCCATAGCCTGCACGTATAGTTGGCAGAAGCGTGACATAGTGTCACGGGCTGCCACTTGCCACACCCCTTCCGGTTGTCTTCCTCTCACCGTGACGGTGAACGGCACCCAACCGGGTGGCGTAGGTCCTGCAGGGACTTAGACATGGATCATCCACGCCTTGTTCCCCTCTTCGCCTTATTCCTTGGCGAAGTACTGCGGCATCTGGTCGTACCCGAAATATTGGAGCATTTGCCACAATGCTTCCGGGTAGCAGCTACGGTGAGAACAGTGGGAAACCACCCACCCGTTCTCCAATTGGTTATCCGCTGTCATCTGTAAAAATATATTTGAGAAATGTCAAATATTTATTTAAACAGTAAAACATTGAGTTATAACATAAGACATGTCATTGAACCCATAAAACTTGGAAACACAGTTCAAATTTTAAACAAATTTGACTGCTGATCTGCTGTTCCCATGACAGCCCTGACCAGTTTCCATTTCAACCTGATTTAGGCCATGCTAAAGGCAAAACAAGTTCTGGGCTTAACATAAAAGTTAAAGCTAACTTCAATAGCTTTCCAAAAAGTATTTTCTTGGCCTAAGATCTGTCCCGGTTCAAAAGTTATGAGATGTCAAAGTTAACAGAATTTCTGGAGAAAACTGGACAGCACCTCCATGCTTTAGGTACTGATTTGATCCAAGAATCCCAGTTAATTCTGTTCCTAATCTGACAAAACTTTCTGTTACAAAGTTATAACCCGTCTCATAATCTTTCCAGAACTATCTCATTTTCTATTTTTGGATTTTTATGCAGGAAGTTATACTCATTTTACAGAGAGTTTACATAGAGTCTTTGCTCTGCCCTGTTTTCTGGACAGTTTCAACCCTACTGTATTTTTCGATTGGTTAAGGGATGAAACACCTCTGGACCTCAACAGAAAAGTTGTAAAGCTCTTCCAAAGCTTTCCATAAATGTATCATACGACCCCAACCTCGAAAGAACTCAACCTCTAACCCCTGATCAATTTCAGCCCTAATTCAGCTGAAACCAGAGTACTCTGTCCTTAACAACCTATAAGTTGAAAACTTGTTAACTTTGAATATCCTGTTCAAGAGAAGGAGTTACATCAAGTTTTACTACTTTGGATCAAAACCTTCAAGTTTTAAATGAATTTGTTCATTTAGTTGAGTGTGACGTCGATGCGTCACCAGATTATGTCGGTACTACGCCCTCACAAAGAAAACCTATACCGGACTTAGCCGGCTTCGTTATTTCAGTGGCACTAAATGTCACTCGCACACGGATGCTACACGTCTACCGTTTCGTGGTCAGGCTACCTGCAGAAACTCAAACAATCATCAGACTCGGCTGCACACCAAGCCCGGAATCCATACAGTTCGTACACCCGGCCGTCATCACTCGCCCGGATGTTCTCAAGCCAAACACGCCTTGAGTTACGTGTTCACGTTTCAGACCACGTGACGGGGTCTCCCAAGTTGCACCACGCACGCCAGGGACAGACGTTGCTCGAATACCCCAAACGACATGAAGAGTCGTAGAGGATATCAAAGCGGGTCGGGTTACCTGCCACCCGTGGGGCTCCACCCTTCAGCTTGTGCGCACTGGTGGAGAGCGCTTACGTGTACCCCCCAAGACATAAACGTCCCGAGATACACGATTTTCTGACATAAACAAATAGGTTAATATGCCACTTTCTATATGCTAATAACATCCTTATACGGGCTACTAACTCGTTCCTCACTGGATTTTTGAAAAATATGACCTTTGTAGTGCGTTAAACCTCAAGCGAGCTCTGATACCAACGCTGACACGACCCCAAAGGTCCTGTCGAGCCAGGATCACGCTGAGGGGTGCTGCGTTGCACAGCACCGGATAACACACGTCAAAGGTACAAAGCGGAAGCGAAATTTTATTACATAAACAAGTTATGAACATGTTTACATCAAAATAAGTTCAGTCTACACTCGTGGGCGTAGACTAAGCATCAAGTGCACGTTCAGCCCTTGAACGTGTCCTTGCTAGCACACACGCACACTAACTCTGCGGCGTGCACGAATCCCACTCGACGGGGTTCCCTTCCTGGGGTTCCGTCTCTTCCTCGGGAGTCCCTTCCTCATAGAAACTGCAAAAGCTTCAAACACAAGCAGTGAGCACGAAGGCCCAGCAAGTCTGACCCGTCTCACCTAAACATGGAACTTCTACATGAGGGGTGATGGGTTACATGAGGTAAAAATCATTTGCAAAGGACTCGCCTAATTAGTGGAACCTTACTTTCAAGTTTTAGCAGCAGTTTGTGGAGAACCTTACGCTAAGGCACATGGGAGAGCCGCAGTCAAACAAGAAACACATTTCTCTCATGTACTTTGCCCAAAGTTTAAATGAACTTTAGTTAGCTCTAAACTACAGCAAGTCATTAGCAATCAAGTCCATCTTTCAATCAGCAACATTTCAACATGTAACTAGCCTATTCTTTCTACGTCACGGTACAGTGAACAAGTGGTACTCACTGACCGTGAGGGACGGCGATTATAATCGATTTACACCTGCAGGGTTACCCGAACAACCCGTCGCGTACGCCCGTAGTCGATGTTGCCTACAACAACCATCACGGACGCCGTACGCAACCACCTTTCGCCCGTCAGCCAAATATTGAACCGGTTCCATCGTCCCGAGCAAGAGGTCTCTGCACGCGCATCTCAGTGCCGCCAGCCGATTTACACCTTGAGCTCTCAACCTACCCTCTGAACGACGGGCAATGCCTCAATACCCAGCTACCCGAGTTACATCGGTTTCCCGGTTCCCATATAGCCGGTAGGTCTTTGGTACTGTTCTAGCTTGTTCAACAGGCCCGCACACGGCTCGGTCCTCAATCGACACAAGCAGAGCTACAGCACACAGGCCCCAATGTCCTGCTGCCCTTACCCTCCGCTTGGTCTCATTTTCTTGCCATGTGTTTCATGTGCTATCACTACCCGAGTCGAGTGCCTCTAGCCTATGCTCGCGAGTAGTTCCAACTACTCGACTTGTACCGAATCCTACACTATCTTAGCATTGCAGTAGCTAACGGGGTCTGCCATCCTAAACCCAACCCATGGTTTTCTTGGCTATGCAATTGGGTTTCCAAACAAGACTCTAATGCAAAGAATCATAATACGCAAGTAAGTGCTCAAAACAATAAAATTTGTAAAACGGTTAATGCAAACCGGAGCTTGCCTTGCTGCTCTTGGTCGTAGGCTAGCTGCTCCTCCAGAGTTACGAAGTCTAGGACTTCGGGTTCCTCCTCGACCTTAGCGACTACATGATAGAAGTAATACATGTATTAATTTGAATGCATTTGTATTAAGTTTGCACTTGTGAAGCTTATAAGTCCCACTAGACAGACTCAATGACTGTGAAACTTTTACTGTGATTTGGTTACAACCTAAATAGAGACTTGGTCAAGTTTTAGTTGCAGCAAAGCTCATTTGAGCCCTCCAAAATTAATTATGTCCTTGACCTTAATAGTAACTCTTAGGGTGCTCTAAGGATTTTCATGAAACAAACTATGACTTTCTGAAAACTAGATTTTCAGAGGGTTCTAATGGAGTTGGTCTCACTTAATTTGGAAGTTCCTAACTAAAGATATGAGCTAAACAATTTCAGAGAAAATCCTGAAAATGTTTCTGAACATTTTCTATTTTCTCTGGAACAGTTTCACTAATCACACCATTAGATGGATTAAATGAGCTCCAATGGGTCTGAAATTTTTATGGTAGTTCAGGAATATTTTGGTGAACATCCCAGAAAATTTCAGGATTTTCCTCCACTGGATTCTCCAGTTAAAATTCCAAACAGTTTAAACTTTGAGGAATTAATTCTGGAAAAATAAGGAATTTCATGTCACACCCGGTTTCTCCGAAGAAACAACCAAGTGAATATCACATATATGCCAGGATCATTTTCTCATACATGTGATGACAAATAGTGAAGCATCATTTATTACAAGCCAGGTGTCGAATAAATAAGTCTTACATCGCAAATGTCTCGATGGACAATAATAAGTTCATCACCAGTAAATAAACTAGCAGCGGAATATTATTCTTGAGTGCTCCGTCACAGGCGTTGCCCGGGGTCTCCATGAACCTAGAAACCTTCTTCGGGTCCAGAGTCTTGGTCATTATACACCACCTCATTATCTTGACCTGAGCAGCAATATAAACCAACAAATATGCAAGGTTGAGTACCGATGGTACTCAGCAAGTGTGGGAAAGTTATGTCATGCATGGCTAGAACAAGGAGAGGTTGAACTCATGGTTAAAGCACTACGCAATTAATACCTACCACCTTAGCTTATTAAGCACCTACATTACTACACAAGTGAAATGGTCCCAATCTCCCATCCCATCATCATAATCAAATAACCATAGCATCAATTCTAATGTTAAGCTCCCCGCTTAACATCAAGAACTTCCAAAACCATCAATCCTCTAATCATGAATAAGTCCAAGCCGCTCTTGACCGTGAGCACGGCTGTCATGACAGTTTTGACTCTGCAGAGTTTGTACCACTGTACCCACATGTAGTGATTTCATCCCCCATTGCCGGGTGGACTAAAAGAACCTCCATTATGCCAGTGGCTACGAACCACATTCACACTTCCCAGGTGTGTAGCCAGGAGATCACTACGAAGCCTTTACAAAGGGATTCCCGACGAGCGTGGGCCCACTGAGGTTTCACCCCTAACAGCATACAAGAGGCTCCAACCCTGCTGCAGTGGCCCCCTCTTGAGCCTTGCTGTTCATATGGTAGTCCAGCTGACAACTATTCCCCGCACCATCCAACACACCCATACTACGGCGGGGATACACCTAATTAATTGGCCAAGCTGCCCCATCTCAGCATGTGGTTGGCACGGTAAAGCCAGGTTACATGCTCCATGAACCGGTCCTTAGGATCTAGGCAAGTACTAACCACAAACCCAAGTCTCGTGCACCCAGCACACAACCAAAACATCCAACTTGCCTTGATCCCTACCTCTACATAACTCACAATATCTCATTCAAGAGTATGGTAAAATAAACTGATGATCTCAATTCCAAATATCCCATTCTAAGCATGGCTAAGCATATGCATAATAATAAAGGACATGATAAAATAAATCCCAACCCAAGCTACAAGGAAACAAGGTAATGCAATCCTAGGGAAACTTCCTAACATGGGTTTCATATTTCATTTGACAATGCAAATAATTCTATCTACACATCCTAGCATAGGATCAAAGTGGTCAAGGACACTTGCCTCCTTCTTGCTGCTCTTGAAATGGGTAGTCCTGATCTTGGAAAGGGATAACTTGCTCTTGAGCAGGTTCTACTTCATACCATCACACATAGCAAAAGAAAAACAACAATCCATAAGACATAGTTCACACTTCCACTTTATACAAACCACACATTCATATCTATGAAAGTCATTCACCATTATATGTGTTGTGGTTACTCTATGTGTGTTGATTTGTGGCTTGCATGCACTTTTAATCATGTGTATATGATTCCTACTGTTGTGTTCACATTTATACTTACATAATATATATATGAGTTTCCAATTCAAATAAATTCCTTATATTCAACTACTACACCTTTTTGCTACCTAGTATGCATGAAAGGTATTTTTCTTCTCCATATGTGTCTTCAGAATTTCTACCAACCCTAAACTGAATTCTTTGGATTTTAGAAACTCCACTTATCATTTACTAGTTGCTATATTTTCAGATTTATTTTCCTATACATAAATGTGTACTTTATTATGAAAATAGTAAGACACATCCACTACAGGAATCGGGACTATAGACGACGGCTGGAAACCGTCGTCAATAAGGACACTACCGTCGTCAATAAGTTATTGACGACGGTTTTCAGCTGTCGTCAATTATTAGTCGTCAATAAATTTATTGACAACAGCTAAATCTAGTTGTCGTCAATAAACTTATTGACGATAGCTAAATCAGGCTGTCGTCAATAAGCTTATTGACGACGGCCAGGAAACCGTCGTCAGTAACCGTGGCTTATTGACGACGGTTTACACAAGGCCGTCGTCAATAACAATTGCTTATTGACGACGGTTTCTGGTACCTGGCCGTCGTCAATACTAATGGCTTATTGACGACGGCCAAGTACCAGAAACCGTCGTCAATAAGCTTTTCATTTTTTTTAAAAAAACAGAAAATCCTGCCCTGGCTTCGAGGCCAGCCCTGGCTCGATGGCCAGATCACAGGCAATCAAAATATACATCACAGAATTGCATAAAAACACTATACGCACGCCACACTACCCTACGCTACCCCGACCGCTGCCACCGGAGTCCAGGAAGTCGTCGTGCGCTCGTCCAAACGCTGGTTGCTGAGGGGATGGAGTTTCCTGAGCCCGCGTCGCCGATCCCTATGATGTACATGTATAGTTAGACAAATTAGAAGTTCACAAATGTGTATACGATTAAATAAACTCATTACAAGTTAAAATTGAGCAAGTTAGCTAGATTTGGCTATGTTTGAGTAAGTTTGCTCATATTTTACTAAGTTTGAGAAGTATGGACTAGTAGTGTTTGTGTTTGAGCTAGTTCAAAAAGTTTTGGCTATGTTTGAGTAAGTTTGGTCATATTTGACTATAGTTGAGTAAGTTGTACCATATTTTACTCTGTTTGAGGATGTTTAACTAGTTTTCTCTAAGTTTAAGTAAGTTTGATCAAATTCAACTAAATTTGAGCAAATTTAACTAGTTGCAGCTATTATGAGAAATTTTGTACCTGTGCTCCTGACGTCGGCCCCTATGGTAGCTGTATCGGTGGCGGCGCCCACTGAGGAAAGACAACGGGTTGTCCTGTGGCCATAGCCTGCAAATATGAAGTAAATTATTATACATGTCATTTATATATTAGAAACGTTGAGTACAATGATCTGAACTTACCTGCATGGCAGCTTGCAGCTGTAGCATGTACGAGTGTTGATACTCGTCCCTAGCCCGAAGCTCGGCTGCCTGCCTCTCGTTCGCGAGCCTCAGCGCTTCCTGCGTCCTCTGGAGCTCCTCCTGGACACTCTGAAGCTCCAGATCACGGCTGCCACGCCTGCTGGATCCACCCTGCGATGAAGAGGCCCTCGAGTAAGACCGCGCCTCCCTCGAGTCTACTACTCCATCGAAGATAGCCAACCTACACAACGAAGTAAGAGTATTAAAGTTTCGTATCTCGAAGTTAATGAAAGTAAATGAAAACGACAGAACTCACCGGCCGTGAGGTTTACCGCCACCGCTTGCATAGGCGGCTTCAGGTACGATCGGCGAGTTCTGCCAATCGTAATCGTCGCCTCGAAGCCTCCGCACCTCCTCCCCATACTTTTCCTGAAAATACAGAAAATTAAAGTCATCAGAAGTTTTAAAGATAATACGATTAAGTCAACTAAAGAACTCACCAACGTCTCTGTCGCTGTCTGAGAAGACAGCTGATCAGGCTGCGAGGGGTAACTTCCCATGTGACCCCTCCTCCACACCTGGATAGCGGTCGGCTCCTGACCGATCTCGCACTCCTATCGATACGTGTTAGCACAATGATAGCGATAGAAATTAACTAAAATATAATTCGAGTATCACTTACCATCCGTTTAGCAAGGCGTACGTAGCCGTCCCCGCCAAGACGGTGTTTCCCGTCCGTCCCTCGACTCTGTCGGCGGGTCATCGACACGCCTTGGAAGCCCTGGCTCGCCCAACGAGCACACAGGGAACTGTAGGCGTCCGGACAGGACTCAAGCCACGGTACGCTGACCTGCACACATTTGTTGTTGGATGAAAACATTGATGAAAATTGAATAATGAAGCAAAGTAAAATAAAGAATTTACCTCTGCGTACTGTGCCTCCGTCAAGTACTTGTCCGCCACATCCCTAAACTGTCACGGCTCACCCTCGTCCGGATGCAACTTATAGTACGCCTTCGTAGCCTGAATGTGAGCCGTTGAAATCGACTACGTCAGGAGCTTCCTAGAGTTGTTGTTGAAGACCAGGCGAGCGTGATCCAGCTGGGCCTCGTCCTCCAAACGGTAATATTTCTACAAGTAGAAATATACAAGTTAATGTATTTAACATATAATAGGTTCGCATTTAACGAATAGATGATTTACTTACCATGAATTCATGCCACACATGCTCCTGGTGGTTGCCGTAGGTAATGTCCTGGGCCGTAGCGTAATCGTCCCAAGACGTAGCAGCCTGTCCGTTCACTAGACCGGGGTAGTGACAATGGATGAGCTGGCCCAGGACAGCGTTGACCTGGCGGTGGCGTCCTTGACCCGTGAACGAGTCATCGGCCCAAGACCTAATAAACGATTCTCAATTAGTACATATATAAGTGGGTCAAAGATGAAACCGCACCGTCGGGGCCCGCCGTCCACGCGCGGGAGCTTCCCGTCCTCGTGCCTGTCTCGACTAATACATTACCAATAAATGGGCCGTGACAGAACCTAAATGGGTCGTGTCAGGCCGGACCGCGCCGAAACCCATTTATTTACATATAGTAACTAATCACGCAATCAATCAAAGTATTATTTAAACAATAATCAATAACAATACTAATTAAACAATTAATCATCTAAGGCCGGTTGCTTCAACACAATCAGCCCATATATGAGTCCAGCTATAGTAACCAAGGCTTTGCTAGTAGGTTCAACACAATCAGCCCATATATGTTAACAATGGCCTCTGGAGTGTTTGTCTCACTTTATTTGTTTCAAAATGATTCATCTATCTTGTTTTTCAAGTAGTATTAGCAAGATACAACTTTAATTGGGGACAAATCAATGCATGTACAGAGAGAACATAAAAGCTGTAGGCTTTGCCTAGTATCCTTCAATTCAGTTTGTGTCTTTCAATTTGAGGATATATCTGTTCTCAAAGGTATCCATTAAACGTGAGTGAGGAACTGTATTTTTTTGTTTATTCTGTGGTGTGAATGTAATTGTAAATCTATACTGTGTACTCATACCTCTTCTTTCACAGTGCATAATTATTCAATGCTATTCTACAGTGTGCAAAAAATGAAATTTCATAATACATATATGGGCATAAAAATTTATAGATCAGTTTCACTCAACTTCATTTCCAGCGTAAAGAGGTGAATAAAATGATCCCCGAACCAAGATGAGTACGCTCTTAAACTTATGTGGAGATGAATGTTATACAATGATCTCTCAATAATTTGTTAGGACCTTTTTGAAAAGAAGAAAAATCTACATGGGTAACCGGTTCATTTATTTGTGACAGCTGTTCATTTCACCATATACTCCCTTTTGCAAGGGTGTCTCTCATGCGTCTATTATATATATGTGTGTGGGTGTGTGTGTAGAGAGAGAGAGATATGGCCAATAAAAGAAGTAACCATGTTCGCTCTAAAGACTTAGAAATTCTCATGTTAATTAAAAAAGAAAGAAAAATCACTCACCACTGCCTTATAAAAATGGCTAAAAATACCCCTATGTATATTTTTTAAAATTACTCATCATTATCATTATAAAAAATAAATTAAAATATCCAGAATAGATCTATATATTTTCAAATTACTCACCATTTATATGACCAAAAATGGCTAAATTAACTAAATATTTGTACATGGCGACACTATCATCAAGAATACAATAAACCAAAATAGTAGTGATAAAATAGTAATAATGATACAGTAAAAATAAATTGAGGCATCCAAACATAATATAATTTTAGACATAGTTGAATTGTTGATAACACTCTTATATTTGATTCGTTAATTCTAGCAACACAAATATGCGGGCTATGCAACTAGTCCACTTTTATTTAGGCTATTCATCAAAGCCTGGATGCAAGGAAAACCTTTCCCTGACCCATTTCTTCTAAAAAGCCAAAGGAGGTCCACGGAAAGCCTGAAAGGGGTGAGGATTTCCATTATGCGGAGGAGGGTCTTCTTCATCTTCAGGAAAGGAGACTACATAACTCCCCCCTCCCCCCCCCCAATCGACAAGCTACCTTAGACAAGAGCATGATAGCTTTGGAAAGGAGAGGGGAGAAGGAATGCTCAAACGAAAGGGTGACATCGTACAGCATGAGAGGCGTTGGAGAATGCAGAGGTGTACAATTTTTTTAGAGTTTTTTTACAATGCTACACCATGCATAAGTTTCCTATAACATGCTCGCAGGAAGCTAAAGAAGACGAAAAAACCTGTATCATGTGCAACTTACACCCTGGGCACCATGTTCGAATATGCATATTAAATAATGTACGAGTCCTTAAAAATAATAATCTGATAGTTAGAAAACCTTGTCTCAGGGATAGAATATCTAAACTAGCGGTAATTAGTTTGGGTCTCTTCTTATTTCCATAAAAATATCAGCATTCTGTAATCTCGACATTTCGGGGTTGGAACTTATCGCCTAAGAGATGCCTATGAAAGGGATTCTATTGTAGGAGCTGGCCTGGTTTTCATAGGTTAGACTACCGTTAGACAGCGTTTTGATTTGTTAAGCATGATAAATCACCAGTTAATCCGAGGAGCACTGTTTTTACGAGAAAATGTTGGATCATGCTGCTCGGTTATCAATCAAATTTGCATCTCTTTGGGTCAGTTACTGTACTGGAATGAAGATCCCAATATTGCAAGGGTTTTAACATGTGTTACGGTAGAAGACTCCCTGGAGGTCCCTAGAAGCTTAGTCACCAAACATGGAGTGGTATTTGGTGGAGAGGGGCGGCGGCGACCGGGACGAAACAGTAGCCGGGGAGAGGCCAGAGGGGAGGGGGAGGAGACTTACCTCGGCTGGAGACGGGTGGCGGCGGTGGCGGGGACGGGCGGCGGCGACCGGGACGGCGGCGAGGGGCGGCGGCGGTGGCGGGGACGGGCGGCGGCGACCAGGACGGCGGCGGCGACTGGTGCGATTCGGGAGGCGGCACTGGCCGCCTCCTGGCTCGCGCACGGGCTATATACCCCGTTATTGACGACGGTGCTAGGAAACTGTCGTCAATAAGGACTTAATGACGACGGTACTAGGTTACCGTCGTCAATAACTACTCGGGTGGGCCCGAATTAAGTTAAAGACGACGGGCGCCGTCGTCAATAATTTATTGACGACGGTTCACGTTCAGCCGTCGTCAATAACTGTGTTATTGACGACGGTTCTAGGTCACCGTCGTCAATAACTCCTCGGGTGGGCCCGAATTTAGTTAAAGACGACGGGCACCGTCATCAATTATTTATTGACGACGGTACTCGCTCAGCTGTCGTCAATAACACAGTTATTGACGACGGTTTTTTCTAGCTGTCGTCAATAAAATTAAAGACGACGGCCCCGTCGACAATAAATCTGGCCGTCGTCAATGATCGTTTTTCCTGTAGTGATCATCTAAGCAGAATAGGTTCTGGTCCTAAATAATTTAATAACATATTTTGACCTTTGCCTCTGATATAAACTATTTCACAATTATTTTCCCTATTTTCTAGAACTATTCTTTACTTAAAAATGTGTCCCTAAATGTGAATAATAAATTAAACAGATTCAATTCAGCCCAAAATATGTTTTGATCTCACTCCAAAGTTTCCTAAACACTGAGAAAGTCTTTAATTTAATTTTGACAATATGTTTGTCCAACTTTTTAATTTTTAAACACTAGCCACATATTCAATTTCCTAAATTAAATACTAAACAGGGCTAAAAAGTTAAACTTACCCCACTACAGGGTCTATAATATTATTTTCAGAATTTCCAGGGGTATAGCTACACTTATCAGAGTGATTTTTCCTAATTTTTATTAAGTCCAGGGGCTAAAACTGATTTTTAAATGAATTTACATGATTTTCTGAAGTTCCAGGGGCTGGATCAGAAGTTTCCGGGGCTAGCTCTTATTTCCCGAGAACCCCAGGGGGTAGCACGTAAGATTTCCAGTCTTTATAACGCGGGGCTGACGTGGACCGCCTGATTTTAAACCGACGGCTGAGATTATAACGTCGAACCGGTACGCGGGGATTTAAACCCTACCGTGCGATTTAAAATAAACGGCGCACAAGCGGCCACGTCGCTCTGATCGAACGCGGGCGGCGCTGCCGGCGGCGCACGGCGGTGGGAAGCGGCGATCTCGCCGGAGACTTTCGGATTTTCGAGAATTCTTCCTAGAACTGTGATTTTATGGTATAGATCGGTGGACGGGAGGTCGGGGATCTCACCTCGGGGGTTTTCTTGAGCTCGGAGGTCCTGGAAGGTGATCGGCGACGAGGTCCGAGGTGAATTCACGCCGAGGCTCGTCGGCGCTGTGTTTACACCGCAAGTCACCGAGTTTTCTGCACCTGCAAGGTTCCCCGGAGGCGGTGGATCAAGACCAGCGAGTTAGATCGGAATTTCCGAGCTTAGATCGGCCAGAATTCGCCGGAGAAGTCTCGGCTCTCACCGGAGGAAAATCGGCGGATCACGTGGGAAAAACAGAATGAGGCCAGGGTTTTTATAGACGGGGGAGGGCGGCTGGTTGGTTTAGATCGAGTTTGCGTCGCCCCCGAGCGGAATTCGGCTGGGATTCGCAGAAATCCCGATCGGTTTTGATTCGGGTGAGAGAGAGTCCGGCGCGGGCGCGAGGTAGACGATGAACAGGTGGGCCCGCCTGTCGGTGTGAGGAAGCGGCGCGCGCGCTGCGGGCTGGCGCGGGCGCTGGTTGGGCCGGCTGGTGGGTTGCGGCCCACTGGCCGGTTTTTTTCTGTTTTCTCTTTTTCTTTTTCTATTTCTTTTCTGATTTGAGTTTAATTTGAATTCCAGTTTGAATTTGAATTTTTGCAAAACATGCAACATGTCCAAAAATTTTTAAATTCCCCTCTTAACATGATTTAGGGTCTTAACAAAATTTTGGGGTGTTACAGTTCTACCCCCTTAAAAGAAATCTCGTCCTCGAGATTGGTGTTTCTAAGAAAACAATTCCGGAAATTGTGCCTTGAGCTCATCTTCCCGCTGCTAGGTGGCTTCCTCTCCTGAGTGATGCTTCCACTGCACTTTGCACATCCGGATTCTTTTATTTCTGGTGAGGCGTTCCATTGTCTCCAAAATCTTGTATGGTTGCTCGGCATAAGACAAATCCTCAGCTACATCCACTTCATTCATGGGTAACACCTCTTCAGGCGTTCTCAGGCATTTCTTGAGTTGTGACACATGGAACACATCGTGCACATCCGATAGACGAGCCGATAACTCTAGTTGATACGCCACTTCGCCTTCCCTTTCCAGAACTTGAAAGGGTCCGATGTATCGAGGTGACAACTTTCCTTTCACCTTGAACCGACGAAGTCCTCTTATAGGGGACACCTTGAGATAGACATAGTCCCCCACGTTGAAAACGAGCTCTCTTCTTCGTACATCGGCATAGCTATTTTGGCGGGTCTGTGCTATCCTCAAGTTATTGCGAATTTCCTTCACCTTCGCCTCGGCTTCTTGTAGTGCTTCTGGACCAAACACTTTACTTTCCCCTGTTTGGTTCCAAAATAGGGGAGTTCTGCACTTCCTCCCGTACAAAGCTTCAAACGGTGACATCTTCATACTAGCTTGAAAGCTGTTGTTATAGGAAAACTCCGCATACGGTAAGTTCTTGTCCCAACTCCGATTGTTTTTGAGTGCACATGCCCTCAGCATATCTTCAAGGATCTGATTGGTTCTCTCCGTCTGCCCATCGGTTTGGGGATGATAGGCAGAGCTGAAATTCAGATGGGTTCCCATGGTTTCATGCAACTTCTGCCAGAACCTTGAGGTGAACTGTGTCCCTCGATCCGACACAATCTTCTTTGGCACTCCATAGTAACACACGATTCTTGACATGTAAAATTCTGCCAATTTGGATCTGCTGTAGCTTTCTTTCACGGGGATGAAATGAGCCACCTTGGTTAGCCTATCGATGATGACCCATATTGAATCATATCCTGATTGGGTCCTAGGCAATCCCACTATGAAATCCATACCGATTTCTTCCCATTTCCATTCAGGCACTTTGAGTGGTTGCAATAATCCCGCGGGTTGTTGATGTTCTGCTTTCACCAACTGACATGTGTCGCATAGGGCAACATGTTCCGCGACATCTCGTTTCATGCCATACCACCAATACCTGCTCTTGAGGTCCTGGTACATTTTCGTACTCCCAGGATGAATGGAATAGTCAAAATCGTGAGCTTCCCTCAAAATCAATTCACGGATCTTCTTTATTTCAGTCACACAGATTCTTTTCCCGTGCCACACCGTTCCTTGTTCATCCTCTCTAAAACCCGGAGCTTTATTTTCCTTGATGAGTTGTCTGATCTCTTGTATCTTCTCATTATTCATTTGACCCTCGCGTATGTCTCGCTCTAGTGTAGAGTCCACTTCCATGGCGATGGCTTCACCACTATTTACTAGGCATAGATTGAGCCTCATAACCTCGTCCTTCAATTTTGCAGGCATGTCCTTCAAGCTCAACTTATTGACCTGCACTTTCCGACTCAAAGCATCGGCCACGACATTTGCTTTCCCGGAATGATAGTTGATGCCCACATCAAAGTCATTGATTAGCTCTAACCATCTCCTTTGTCTGAGGTTGAGATCTGGCTGTGTGAAAATGTACTTCAAACTCTTATGATCCGTATATATCTCGGTCCTCTTCCCCATCAAATAGTGCCGCCAAATTTTCAACGCGTGTACCACTGCGGCTTGTTCTAAGTCATGTGTAGGATAGTTTTTCTCGTGCTTCCGAAGCTGCCGGGATGCATTTGCCACGACATGCCCTTCTTGCATGAGAACACATCCCAACCCATTTCCAGAGGCATCGCAGTACACCGTAAAGTTCTTCTGCATATCTGGCATAACGAGCACTGGGGCTGTTGTCAATCTTTCCTTTAACTCCTGAACACTCGTCTCGCACTGCGGCGTCCATGTGAATGTGATTCCCTTATCCAACAGTTTGGTGAGAGGTCTCGAGATTTTGGAGAACCCTTCAATAAACCGTCGATAGTATCCAGCCAATCCCAAGAAGCTTCGAACCTCCCCGACATTTTCAGGGGTCTTCCACTTCTGGATATCCTTGATTTTGGCGGGATCTACGGAGATTCCTCCCTCCGAGATTATATGTCATAAGAAGGGAACTCTCTTCAGCCAAAACTCACACTTGCTCAATTTGGCATATAGTTGGTGTTCTCTTAGCCTCTGCAACACCAACCTTAGATGTTTCTCATGTTCTTCTTCATCTTTGGAGAAGACGAGAATGTCATCTATAAAAACCACCACAAATTTGTCCAGATATTCCATGAATACCTTGTTCATGAGATACATGAAGTATGCCGGGGCATTAGTTAGCCCGAAAGGCATGACGGTGCATTCATACAGTCCGTACCGTGATACGAAAGCTGTCTTGGGAATATCAGATTGCCTTATCTTGAGTTGGTGGTATCCCGACCTGAGATCAATTTTCGAGAACACACAAGCGCCTCTCAACTGATCAAACAAGTCTTCAATGCGGGGTAATGGGTACTTGTTCTTGATGGTTACCTCATTCAAAGCACGGTAATCCACGCATAACCTTTGGGTTCCGTCCTTCTTGGGCACAAATATCACTGGAGCTCCCCAAGGTGAGGAACTAGGGCAAATATACCCCTTCTCCGTCAGTTCTCTCAAATGATCCTTGAGTTCTTCCACCTGCTTGGAGTCCATCCCATAAGGTCTTTTGTAAATCGGGGCTGTTCCAGGTACTAGCTCAATTGCGAATTCCACTTCACGATCAGGAGGCATACCTGGCAACTCCTCCGGAAAAACATCTGGATATTCCCTGATGGTCCTGATTTCCTCAACTTTCATCTCAACATGATTTAATTTAATGTCCCTCCTAGGCTCGTGTATTGTTATGAACTTTACTCTTGTGCCACTAGGGTGAGTTAGTTCCACCGTTCTGGTCGAACAATGAATGATTCCTTTATGTTTGGTCAACCAATCCATACCCAAAATAATATCTATCCCTTGTGAATCTATCACTATGAGATTGGCTGTAAACACTACCCCATTAATGTCTAGATTCACCTTGGGACACACTTGTCTTGTCCTTATTTCTCCACCTGGAGAGTTTACTGCTAGCATATAATTCATTTGTGTTGTTGCTAGGTCATGTTTCTTAACAAACCCTTTAGCGATGAATGAGTGGGTAGCACCAGAATCAAACAGCAGGGTTGCAAGGTGTAAGTTGGCAGGAAACTTACCAACTACCACGTCGGGTGCCTCTTGCGCTTCCTCCATAGTGACGTGGTTCACCCGTCCTCGCATCACATTCTGCTGTTGTGGCTGTGCGGGCTTCTTCTTTGGGCATTTGTGGGCGTAGTGCCCCACTTCACCGCAGCTAAAACATTGCACCCCAACCTTAGGTGCCTGGCCTTTGTTGTCTTGGGGTTGGTTTGGGGGTCCTTGTACTGCTGGTCGAGGTGGATATGCAGGGCGAGGCTGCTGTACAAACTGACGTTGTGGCTATGCTGGTGCTGCCGGAGGCCTGTAGTTCGGGTTGTACCCTCTTGGTGCTGAGTAGGGTACCGCAGCACGGTTCGTCTGCCCTGCTGGTTGCTGCATCAGACGGGGGCGGGTGTTGCTACCCGAGGCTTGATGTGACCAACCGGGCTTCCTCTTATTCTCATTTTCCAAGGCCTTTAGCTTCCTTTCTACCACAAATGCTCTGTCCACCATCTTTTGGAAGCTTTCATACTCATTTGAGGACATTGCACACTGCATCTCCGCGGTAAGTCCCTCCACGAAACAATCTTGTTTCTGCTAATCAGTCTCTATGTCCCGTGGGGCATAACGGGATAGTTGAGTAAATTTAGTGAGGTATTCCCTCACCGTCATGTTTCCCTGCTGCAGTCCCAAAAACTCCTTCCTCTTGTTTTTGAGTTCACCTCTTGGGATGTAATGGTTGCGGAAGCTACGCTTGAACTCTTCCCAAGTGATGTTTTCAGGGTCATGATGGGCGGCCACGTAGGCGGTCCACCAATCAGCAGCAGGTCCATGCAATTGATGAGAGGCAAACAGCACCCTCTCATACCCTTGGCACTGTATAATCCTAATCTTGCTCTCAATGGTCTTAAGCCAATCATCTGCCTCCAGAGGTTCAGCAGCACTTGCGAACTTTGGAGGTTGAGTTCCTAGAAACTCACTCAACCTTGGTTGGCGTGGTGCAGCTTGTGGAGGTGGAACTTGATGCAAGTTGGCCACCACTTGAGTCAAGTTCTGGATGAGCTGATTCTGATTCTCCAGCATTTGATGGAGGGGATCAACTCCTTCACGGAGACCACCCCGGTCCTGGCCTCCAGAAAGATGAGGGTTACATGCCTCATCGTTGTTGTTGGTGGGGTTGGCAGCACGTCCTTTTCCTCTTCCGGCCATCTGGCAGAATCAACCAATGTTAATTTGAAAGCATTTAGTATTATCTTACTACTTTCACTTGTTTGTACTTTGAAGTGTGGAGGCTTGGTTATATTTTTCTGAGGGTTCATTTCTCACACAAAAACAAATGCAATATTATTTCATGTGGGTTCACACACAAAAGCAAAACAATCTAAAGACGAGGCTATGGACAATTGCTCATGGCTTCCACAACTCACGTCACACATAAAGCATTAACACACCATTAACTTAACGTAACGACTCGACTATTCGACATCTTGCTAACTAAGGGAAGGATTCTACACTACTCGTTTTATTGAGCTGGCTCCTCGGGATCTTCCTCATCATTTCGGCTGCCTTCTGACTCTGCTTTTGGGTGGGGAGGCTGCTGGTGGAGAGGTGCAACGACGCCTGATCGCTCGGCGATCCGGGGAGTCAGGAGTCCATGTATCATTCACGGTGACACACAGTTCATTCCCATCTCCTCTTTCTCTCGCCCTTAAGCAGGCTCGCAGCAACGCCTCCGTTTCCTTCAGGGTGTCCCGGACATCCTGAAGCTCTTGTTGACACTCCTGCAGTCGAGTGCTGAGCATAGCAGCATCCTCGAAGCACAAGTCCATGTGCTCATGGGAAGTCCCTTGCTGCACCGGCGGGTACTTGTACTCCGTTGTACCACTCTCACGCTGGAGGACATACATGTACTCAGTCCTGTCCAGGTGGCGATGATAGATGTGACTCTGGCAGGTGATGGCCTCCCAGGTGACATCCTTCTCCGCATCGACCTGTGTCGCTCTACAAGCTGGAGAGCGGTGGATCTTCAGCAGCCGATTTTCGTGTATAATCCTCATCTCTGAACTCCATTCTTCCCTCTTCTCAAGGATGGTCCTGGTGGAGTTATAGTGGATGATTAACTTGCCCGTATTGCCGGTGGCTTCGAGCATACGTCGAAGACGGCGCAACAAGCCTCCTACTGCCAATCCGTAGGAAAGGTACGTCACCGGACGGCTCTCCTCTCTCTCGGCAAGGGCAACTACGGGAACTCTCCCTCCTGTGGACTTGCGAGCGGTGCGAATCATGCGAACCATCTAAAACAAAAAGCATTTAAACTTAGGTTAGATAAACTTTTAAACAAAAATCCTATTTTGAATGAAAATTGGGGGTAAGGTGAAAAAAATGACTCATTAAATAACACTTTTCAACACACACCTTGTAAAAATAGTTTTTAAGAAAATAGGGCCCTTAAATACGTCCATTTCTACCTAGGTCCACGTTCCTACGGGCAACCTTGGCTCTGATACCACTTCTGTCACACCCGGTTTCTCCGAAGAAACAACCAAGTGAATATCACATGTATGCCAGGATCATTTTCTCATACATGTGATGACAAATAGTGAAGCCTCATTTATTACAAGCCAGGTGTCGAATATAAATAAGTCTTATATCGCAAATGTCTCGATGGACAATAATAAGTTCATCACAAGTAAATAAACTAGCAGCGGAATATTATTCTTGAGGGCTCCGTCGTAGGCGTTGCCCGGGGTCTCCATGAACCTAGAAACCTTCTTCGGGTCCAAAGTCTTGGTCATTATACACCACCTGATTATCTTGACCTGAGCAGCAATATACACCAACAAATATGCAAGGTTGAGTACCGATGGTACTCAGCAAGTGTGGGAAAGTTATGTCATGCATGGCTAGAACAAGGAGAGGTTGAACTCATGGTTAAAGCACTACGCAATTAATACCTACCACCTTAGCTTATTAAGCACCTACATTACTACACAAGTGAAATGGTCCCAATCTCCCATCCCATCATCATAATCAAATAACCATAGCATCAATTCCAATGTTAAGCTCCCCGCTTAACATCCACAACTTCCAAAACCATCAATCCTCTAATCATGAATAAGTCCAAGCCGCTCTTGACCGTGAGCACGGCTGTCATGACAGTTTTGACTCTGCAGAGTTTGTACCACTGTACCCACATGTAGTGATTTCATCCCCCGTTGCCGTGTGGACTAAAAGAACCTACATTATGCCAGTGGCTACGAACCACATTCACACTTCCCAGGTGTGTAGCCAGGAGACCACTACAAAGCCTTTACAAAGGGATTCCCGACGAGCGTGGGCCCACTGAGGTTTCACCCCTAACATCATACAAGAGGCTCCAACCCCGCTGCAGTGGCCCCCTCTTGAGCATTGCGGTTCATATGGTAGTCCAACTGACATTTATTCCCCGCACCATCCAACACACCCGTACTACGCCGGGGATACACCTAATTAATTGGCCAAGCTGCCCCATCTCAGCATGTGGTTGGCACGGTAAAGCCAGGTTACATGCTCCATGAACCGGTCCTTAGGATCCAGGCAAGTACTAACCACAAACCCAAGTCTCGTGCACCCAGCACACAACCAAAACATCCAACTTGCCTTGATCCCTACCTCTACATAACTCACAATATCTCATTCAAGAGTATGGTAAAATAAACTGATGATCTCATATCCCAAATATCCCATTCTAAGCATGGCTAAGCATATGCATAATAATAAAGGACATGATAAAATAAATCCCAACCCAAGCTACAAGGAAACAAGGTAATGCAATCCTAGAGAAATTTCTAACATGGGTTTCATATTTCATTTGACAATGCAAATAATTCTATCTACACATCCTAGTATAGGATCAAAGTGGTCAAGGACACTTGCCTCCTTCTTGCTGCTCTTGAAATGGGTAGTCCTGATCTTGGAAAGGGATAACTTGCTCTTGAGCAGGTTCTACTTCATACCATCACACATAGCAAAAGAAAAACAACAATCCATAAGACATAGTTCACACTTCCACTTCATACAAACCACACATTCATATCTATGAAAGTCACTCACCATTATATGTGTTGTGGTTACTCTATGTGTGTTGATTTGTGGCTTGCATGCACTTTTAATCATGTGTATATGATTCCTACTGTTGTGTTCACATTTATACTTACATAATATATATATGAGTTTCCAATTCAAATAAATTCCTTATATTCAACTACTACACCTTTTTGCTACCAAGTATGCATGAAAGGTATTTTTCTTCTCCATATTTGTCTTCAGAATTTCTACCAACCCTAAACTGAATTCTTTGGATTTTAGAAACTCCACTTATCATTTACTAATTGCTATATTTTCAGATTTATTTTCCTATACATAAATGTGTACTTTATTATGAAAATAGTAAGACACATCATCTAAACAGAATAGGTTCTGGTCCTAAATAATTTAATAACATATTTTGACCTTTGCCTCTGATATAAACTATTTCACAATTATTTTCCCTATTTTCTAGAACTATTCTTTACTTAAAAATGTGTCCCTAAATGTGAATAATAAATTAAACAGATTCAATTCAGCCCAAAATATGTTTTTATCTCACTCCAAAGTTTCCTAAACACTGAGAAAGTCTTTAATTTAATTTTGACGATATGTTTGTCCCACTTTTTAATTTTTAAACACTAGCCACATATTCAATTTCCTAAATTAAATACTAAACAGGGCTAAAAAGTTAAACTTACCCCACTACAGGGTCTATAATATTATTTTCAGAATTTCCAGGGGTATAGCTACACTTATCAGAGGGGTTTTTCCTAATTTTTATTAAGTCCAGGGGCTAAAAATGATTTTTAAATGAATTTACATGATTTTCTGAAGTTCCAGGGGCAAGCTCTTATTTCCCGAGAACCCCAGGGGGTAGCACGTAAGATTTCCAGTCTTTATAACATGGGGCTTACGTGGACCGCCCGATTTTAAACCGACGGCTGAGATTATAACGTCGAACCGGTACGCGGGGATTTAAACCCTACCGTGCGATTTAAAATAAACGGCGCACAAGCGGCCACGTCGCTCTGATCGAACGCGGGCGGCGCTGCCGGCTGCGCACGGCAGCGGGAAGCGGCGATCTCGCCGGAGACTTTCGGATTTTCGAGAATTCTTCCTAGAACTGTGATTTTATGGTATAGATCAGTGGAGGGGAGGTCGGGAATCTCACCTCGGGGGTTTTCTTGAGCTTGGAGGTCCTGGAAGGTGATCGGCGACGAGGTCCGAGGTGAATTCACGGCGAGGCTCGTCGACGCTGTGTTTACACCGCAAGTCACCGAGTTTTCTGCACCTGCAAGGTTCCCCGGAGGCGGTGGATCAAGACCAGCGAGTTAGATCGGAATTTCCGAGCTTACATCAGCCAGAATTCGCCGGAGAAGTCTCGGCTCTCACCGGAGGAAAATCGGCGGATCGCGTGGGAAAAACAGAACGAGGCCGGGGTTTTTATAGACGGGGGAGGGCGGCTGGTTGGTTTAGATCGAGTTTGCGTCGCCCCCGAGCGGAATTCGGCTGGGATTCGCAGAAATCCCGATCGGTTTTGATTCGGGTGAGAGAGAGTCCGGCGCGGGCGCGAGGTAGACGATGAACAGGTGGGCCCCGCCTGTCGTTGTGAGAAAGCGGCGCGCGCGGCTGCGGGCTGGCGCGGGCGCTGGTTGGGCCGGCTGGTGGGTTGCGGCCCACTCGCCGGTTTTTTCTGTTTTCTCTTTTTATTTTTCTATTTCTTTTCTGATTTGAGTTTAATTTGAATTCCAGTTTGAATTTAAATTTTTGCAAAACATGCAACACGTCCAAAAAATTTTAAATTCCCCTCTTAACATGATTTAGGGTCTTAACAAAATTTTGGGGTGTTACATTTCATGAAGTGAAAATTGATTTGCTGGAAAGTGCTCAAAGAGCTGAATCCAGCAAAATTTGGTTCACTCAATTTGGAGCTTTCTAGCCAAAGTTATGAGGATTTGAAGTTTGAAGGAAATCTGAAAATCGGGGAAAAGTTTAAACTCGCAAGTGGGCCCCGGGGACACGCGTCGCACGCCGAGACGACAGCACATCGCGGCCCACAAGGATTTTGCGCACCAGCACATCCGATCCCGGCCGCAGCCCGATCCTGATTCAAAATATCGGCCGCTGACAGCTGGGGTCCACCCCCTTCTTCAACCTTGCGACGCCCGCGCTCCGCCGCCGAGGGACCTCGCCGGAGAGCTCGCCGCCGGCTTCTGTACAGCTCCAAACTTCACGATTTTGGCCGCCCCTGCCTACATTCTCTCGGGGAACAGGATTCTGGGGTTAGCTTCTCATGACAATGGCCGGTGTATGGTCGGCGACGAGCCGCCACCTCGGAAAGACTTCGGCCATGTCGGCTGACTTCCCTAGCACCTCAACTACTCGGGGAACCAGTCGGGAAGCATCAGTGGACCTCAGGGAAGGTCGACATGAGCTCGAGGCAGCTCGGGGAAGGCCCGAAGTAGGTCCTCACCGTGCGCCCGATGCCTCCCGTTTGTTCCGCCGTTGGTAAACCTCGAATTACGCCGGGTACAGAGGTTCTCCGGACAAGGGTTGTGATAGCAACTTGTGCGTTACCGTGTCTAGTTTGTGTGAGAGCGGATTGAGGCCCTCTAATCCTTTCTCGAGCACGAATTCAACGGAATCGCACCCGAAGGTCGTTCTGCACACAGAAAGGGGAAAACTGGAAATTCGCCGCCGGTGAGCAACCACTCGAGCTGTGGCTCGGGGGTGAGCAGCACCGGTCACCAGCGCGTCCAAGGGTGCCTTGGCTCGGGCGTGACAACGCCCTTGTTGGGCTGTCCACGGGAGCCCGAGGTGCGGCGGTTCTAAGTCACCGAATTGATCTTTCGGCACAGCCGATATCAATCGGTTGCAACTGAATTTCAGCAGCGGGGAAGACGGAGGAAGGTCTCTAGTACCTTGCTGGGGCTCTGGAGGGGACGGAGGAAGCTGTGATCGGCGCTCTCCGATTGATTCCGAGCTGCGGAAAACTTTGGCCGGCGCTGAGTTCTTGCCGGGAAGAAACGGCGATGCCTCGGCCGAGGAGGGGGGCAGGCGACTTAAGAAGGCTCTGCACCGCCTCACGCCCGCGCGTGGGCAAGCAGCTGCTGGCGCGGCGGCTGCCCTCGGTGGCGATCGCAGCGGCGGCTCGGTTAACCGAGTGAGAGAATTTCAGTCGGTTTGAGTTGAAGTGGTGGCTGACATGTGGGTCTCACTTCCAGTTTTAACCTCTGAAATTTACTCCTAATCACTGTTGTGAACAGTGAGCCCCATAGTACCCCTGGTAATTCAAATTATACACCCATGAGCCATTTGAATTGATCAAAGTTCAAATGAGGTTTGGTTTGAATGAATTTCAGCACAAGTTCAGTTTGAAATTCAAATAAAGTTTGAATTTCCCCCACTTAGCTCATGTCAAGATTAACTCCAAATGGAGTGAAAATTGGTGTGTGAGCTCACAAAAATGTGCTGAGTAAGAATATGCCACCCACTTTTAAATTCATGGGATAAAAACAGTTTGAATTTGAATATGGTTTCAAACTGCCCTCTTTCTACTATACCCAAAATGACCTCAAACAGGTTTGGAATTTGGGTGAAACTTGGCATGGACATCCTTAGCAAAGTGTAGGAGTTTTCATATGTCCAGCCCACCTATATCACATGTGGGAAATACCACTTTTGCAATGTGTGAGTTTGTTCTATAATGAGCATGTTGATGGTGGTTACTTGCTCTTCATTTGTGTTCATAATCTTTCCTCAAATGAGGTGTGTGGTGTGGTTATGAACACTTCAATTCTTTTGTCAAAAACTGAGGCCCTTAGAGCCCACCCGGGTGGCGTAGGTCCTGCAGGGACTTCGACATGGATTGTCCAAGTCTTGTTCCCCTCCTCGCCTTCTTCCTTGGCGAAGTACTGCGGCATTTGGTTGTATCCGAAATATTGAAGCATCTGCCTCAATGCCTCCGGATAGCCGCTGTGGTGAGAACAGTGAGATTCCACCCAGCCGTTCTCGAACTGCTTATCTGCTGTCATCTGTAGAAATATATTTGAGAAATGTCAAATATTTATTTGAACAGTAAACTATTGAGTTATAACACCAAACATGTCATTGAACTCATAAAACTTGGAAACATAGTTCAAATTTTAAACAAATTTGACTGCTGATCTGCTGTTCAACATCACAGCCCTGATCAGTTTCCATATCAACCTGATTTAGGCCACGTTAAAGGCAAAATCAATTCTGGAGCTCAACATCAAAGTTAAATTTAACTTCAATATATTTCCAGAAAGTATTTGCTTGGCCTAACATCTGTCCTGGTTCAAAAGTTATGAGATGTCAAAGTTAACAGAATTTCTGGAGAAATTTGGACAGCACGTCCCTGCTTGAGGTACTGATTTGATCCAAGAATTCCAGCTAATTCTGCTCCCAATCTGACAACACTTTATGTTACAAAGTTGTAACCCATCTCATAAGATTTCCAGAACTATCTCATTTTCTATTTTTAGATTTTTATGCTGGAAGTTATGCTCAATTTACAGAGAGTTTACAGAGAGTCTTTACTCTGTGCTGTTTTCTGGACAGTTCCAACTCTACTGCATTTTTCGATTGGTTAAAGGATGAAACACCTCTAGACCTCAACAGAAAAGTTGTAAAGCTCTTCCAAAGCTTTCCAGAAATGTATTGTATTACTCCAACCTCGAAAGAACTCAACCTCTAACCTCTGATTAACTTCAGCCTTAATTCAGCTGAAAATAGAGTGCTCTTCCTTAACAACCTATAAGTTGAAAACTTGTTAACTTTGAATATTCTGATTGAGGGAAGGAGTTACATCAAGTTTTACTGCTTTGGATCAAAACCTTCAAGTTTTACAATGAATTTGTTCATTTAGTGGGGTTTGACGTCGATGCGTCACCAGATCATGTCGGTACTACGTCCTCACAAAGAAAAACCTATACCGGACTTAGCCGGCTTCGTTAGTTCAGTGGCACTAAACGTCACTCGCACACGGATGCTACACGTCTACCGTTTCGTGGTTACCTGCCACCCGTGGGGCTCCACCCTTCAGCTTGTGCGCACTGGTGGACAGCGCTTACGTGCACCCCTCAAGACATGAACGTCCCGAGGTGCACGATTTTCCGACATAATCAAATAAGTTAATATGCCACTTTCTATATACTAATAATATCATTATATGGGCTAATAACTCGTTCCTCACTGGATTTTTGAAAAAGATGACCTTTGCAGTCCGTTAAACCTCAAGCGAGCTCTGATACCAACGCTGACACGACCCCACGGTCTTGTCGAGCCAGGATCACGCTGAGGGGTGCTGCGTTGCACAGCACCAAATAACACACATCAAAGGTACAAAGCGGAAGCAAAACTTTTATTACATAAAGTGGTTTATGAACATTTGTGCATCAAAATAAGTCCAGTCTACACTCACGGGCGTAGACTACGCATCAAGTTCATGTTCAGCCCTTGAACGTGTCCTTGCTAGCACACACGCACACTAACTCTGCAACGTGCACGACTCCTACTCGACGGGGTTCCCCTCCTGGGGTTCCGTCTCCTCCTCGGGAGTCCCTTCCTCATAGAACCCTGCAAAAGCTTTAAACACAAGCAGTGAGCACGAAGGCTCAGCAAGTCTGACCCGTCTCTCCAAAACATGGAACTTCTACATGAGGGGTGATGAGTACATGAGACAAAAACCAGTTGCAAAGGACTCGCCTAATTAGTGGAACCTTACTTTCATGTTTTAGCAGCAGGTTGTGGAGAACCTTACGCTAAGGCACAGGAGAGAGCCGCAATCAAACAAGAAACACATTTCTCTCATGTACTTTGCCCAAAGTTAAAAGAAACTTTAATTAGCTCTAAACTACAACAAACCATTAACAAACAAAGTCCATCTTTCAATCAGCAACATTTTAACATGCAACTAGCCTGTTCTTTCTATGTCACGGTACAGTGAACAAGTGGTACTCACTGACCGCGAGGAACGGCCTGCAGGGTTACCCGAATAACCCGTCACGTACGCCCGTACTCGATGTTTCCTACAACAACCATCACGGACGCCGTACGCAACTACCTTTCACCCGTTAGCCAAATGTTGAACCGGTCCAATCGTCCCGAGCAAGAGGTATCTGCACGCGCATCTCAGTGCCGCCAGCCGATTTACACCTCGAGCTCTCAACCTACCCTCTGAACGACCAGCTATGCCTCAACACCCAGCTACCCGAGTTACATCGGTTTCCCGGTTCCCATATAGCCGGTAGGTCTTCGGTACTGTTCTAGCTTGTTCAACAGGCCCGCACACGGCTCGGTCCTCAATCAACACAAGCGGAGCTACAGCACACAGGCCCCAAAGTCCTGCTGCCCTTACTCTCCCCTCGGTCTCATCTTTCTTGCCATGTGTATCATGTGCTATCTCTACCCGAGTCGAGTGCCTCTAACCTATGCTCGCGAGTAGTTCCAACTACTCGACTTGTACTGAATTCGTGTTCTAAGGATTTTCATGAAACAACTATGACTTTCTGGAAACTAGATTTTCAGAGGTTCTAATGGAGTTGGTTTCACTTAATTTGAAGGCTCCTAACCAAGGATTTGAGCTAAACAATTTCAGAGAAAATTCTGAAAATGTTTCTAAACAGTTTCTATTTTCTCTGGAACAGTTTCACTAATCACACCATTAGGTGGATCAAATGAGCTCAAATGGATCTGAAATTTTTATGGTAGTTCAGAGATATTTTGGTGAACATCCCAGCAAAATTTCAGAATTTCCCCCCAAAGGATTCTCCAGTTAAAATTCCAAACAGTTTAAATTTGAGGAATTAATTCTGGAGAAATAAGAGTTTTCATGAATTGAAACTTGATTTGCTGGAAAATGCTCAGAGAGCAAAATCCAACAAAATTTGGTTCACTCGATTTGGAGTTTTCTAGCCAAAGTTATGAGGATTTGAAGTTTGAAGGAAATCTGAAAATCAGGGAAAAAGTTTAAATCTGCCGGGGCCCGCGGGGACACGTGTTAGGCGCGGAGGTGAATGTGTCCTAGAGGGGGGGGTGAATAGGCCTTTAAAGAATTCCTGCACACTTAATAAGGTTATCAGAAACTTGACTGACCGGACTAGTCCGGTTGTGTGGGCGGACTAGTCCGGTGTGCTGAATTATTTGAGTTAATTAAGTGTGTCTCACAAATTTAATCTTTTAGCAGCGGAATGAGAACAACAGTTTTTATAAATAAAATTTATTGTATGGATGCACGTGTAAACTTATAAGGAACTCAAAACGATGACTAGCAAACTAGTAATCTAATGTATCAAAATGTAAAACAAATGAGAGACAAGAGACACAAATTTTTACCGAGGTTCGGTCTCACCAAGAGATCTACGTCCTCGTTGAGGAAGCTCACACAGAGCTGGGTTCCCAACCCTTTCCCTCTTCAAGTCACCACAAAGGCCGACTTGACTCCACTATTACGGATAATCACCGAGTTTGTGGGGCAACCTCACACGTTGATTGCTCCCACAAGAATTACAGAGAAGGTGATCAAATACACTCAAAAAGATTACAATGCAGAATATGAGTGTAGAGAAATCAAACCCCAAGAGCTCACAACGAAGGAACGACGATCTCCCAATCCCAAATCTAATTATTTGATTGATCTTGGCCTTTTTGCACCTTAGATGTATGGGGAGATGTGTTTTTGGGCTCTTGGGACAGGTGGCGGCGCTAGGATTCGAGTTTTTGACAATATGTGTCGTGTGTATCTGGGAAAAGACGAAGGACCTTTTTTTATAGGGTTTCCCAAAAAGTTACCGTTGTTAAACCTACTACCGGACTAGTCCGGTATATGATCGGACTTGTCCGGTCTACTTCCAGTGGGTTAACCGGACTAGTCCGGTCCACAAACCGGACTTGTCCGGTGCTATGTGAAATGTGGTTTCAGAAACTTCAGCGGAGTAGTCTTGTTGCTTGGATGGACTAGTCCGCAGTTCTCTAAAGAGGACAACAGAGACATGACCGGACTAGTCCGGTCCAAAACCGGACTTGTCCGGTTGAGTTCCAGTAAGCTGACCGGACTAGTCCGGTTCACAAGGCGGACTAGTCCGGTGCACTATGTCTGCGTCTTCCAGAAAGTTAAACGGACTAGTCTGGTCCATGAACGGACTAGTCCGGTTTTCAGTGGATTTTAGTTGATTTTTAAACCCCTTACCCTTACGCAAAGTCATGAGCTCTTGGGATGTGTCTCTCACACACACCCTATACATTTATATCTACTTTGCTCTTCTAAATTCCACTAAAGTCTTCCTTTTCGGGCACCACTCTATTTTTCATCTTTTTGTGCGCACCTAGCTAGTTCACTTAGTTTGTCCTGCAATTATTTCGTTAGGATCTCATATGCTTGTCATCAATTAGCCAAAACCCACAAGGGATTTCCTAGATGCACTTTCAATCTCCCCCTTTTTGGTGATTGATGACAACCATTTGAGATATCACAATTGAGAATAAAAGGTTGATTTTCATAAGGTGTGCACATATGAGAATAATAAAGGATTCACAAAAAGCTTCTCACATATGCACACACCTTATGGTGGGGTGCCTAACATGTGTGTGATAAACAAAATGTGATAGATTAAAGACAAACAATAGTGAACATATAAGTAGGCATTAGAGCATAGTGCATCACACATAAGAAAAGAAATAGTGCATTACAAGATTTTAAAACAGGTACATGTCCTTGACCACAAAAGAGCTTAATAACTAATACTAGATAGAAATAGTCCAAATCTAATCTCAATCTCTCCCCCTTTGGCATCAAGGCACAAAAAGGGAAAAGTTGAGGGGAATCACTCATCGCTGCCTGCTCCGTCAGTCTCAGTCTGATATTCATCTTCAGCATCCACGGGAGCAGGATCTTCCTCTGAGTCCTTGGAGGCAGACGGTGATCCAACGGGCTCAATCTCAAGCTTTGCACAGATAGACTTGATATTGGCATTGACGTACTGTTGATGTTTCTTCCTTGCAAGTTTTTCTTTACGCTGCCTGTCTTCGATTTACAGCAGCAGGCAAAGATGGAGGAGAGCATCTTGAGGATGCCGCTGAATGATTCTTGGGCAGGTGGAGATCCAGGAGGAGCAGCTGCAGATCTAGTGTCATCATGGGCTTGCTTTGATCTCCTCTCCACTGGTGGAGAGGACGGGGCAGTTGGAGCTGGAGGGAGAGTGTACTCGGTGGGTTTTTGCGGCTTCAACCCCGTATGCTTGACATCCTTGACAAACTCGAGTCCCATCACTTTCTCAATCATGTACATGATATACGGTGCGTATCCACATGACCTATTGGGGGTAATTGAGATGTTCACAATGTCGTTGTAGATATACTCAAAGACATTGAATGGTCTCCTCCCACTAATGACCTTCATGAGAGTCCTCAGGGTTCCTTGTATAGTTCCTGCATCTCCATCCTTCGGAGTTATCGTCTTTCTCAAGACTCTATTTAGGACCACAAAGAAGGTCTTTAGATATTTGATGGTGGGAGGAACATATGGCATCCTTGTGTCATAGAGAAATTCAAGATCCTCTTTCTCCAGGGGTTTCAGATTATGAATGACCAGTTCATGATCCAAAGTGTGTTGAAGGTGAAGAATCCTAGCAAATTCATCATACGTGACACTATACCTTGAACCATGAGTCATCCAAGTAAGACTGTCTTCATCATCCCAAGCAAAGTAGAGAGTGGAGTAAAATTGGGTAATTACTTTATTATTCCAGTCATACTCAAAGGATAGCAGGTCCGTCAGACTGTGCCTCTCTAACGCCTCCACCATCTCGCGAAAGGCAGGATACCTCTTTGACTTCAGATATTCAACATTTAGCCATTGACTCTCTACTACAGGGTTCTTCATCTTCATGTACACATGCTCGTAGTAGTATGCATGGAAGTTGCTCCAGAACCTTGGGTCAGAGCATTGCTTAGGTCGGTCATACACTTGAATCTTCCTGAAATTATCAGCTAGCTCACTTCCTTTTCCAGTGAAATCCTCACTTGAAGGCTGCCTGTTGCGGTGAATAGGGTTTTTCATCTTCAAGGGCCCAAGGGGACCACTAGCAAGTCCCTTCCCTTTATTGAGAATTCTTTTTGGCCCTGACAAGCCCTCAGCAGCATCTTTCCTTAGAGGCCTTTTGCCAATGACTTTCCTCTTCTTAGGTTGATTGTCGTCGGAGGGTGGAGAGTGGACATTGACATCATGTCTCTTCTTCATAACTCTCTCCTTGGTCCTCCTCACTTTCTCACGTTGAACGTCTTCATCAATGTGAATGGAGTTGTCATCTGAGCCTGAAGACATGATGCCAAGATTTGAAGATTCGCGTCGAAGAAGTTGAAATCAGTCCGGATGAGTCCGGAGGAGGGAGACCACTTGTCAAGGGGAGTCTTTTTCGCGGAGAAAAACTCGACTTTGAGGGTTCAACTCGAAAATCACTTTGGGGGCTAGGGTTTGGAAGAGGAGAGGGAGAGCAAGTCTAATGAGGGGTGAGGGAGAGGTCTGGTCCGGCCAAGTGCTTCTATATACGACTGACCGGACTAGTCCGGTACCCCTGAGTTAACCTAGTTGTTGTCAGTCCGGACTAGTCCGGTTGGAAATCGGACTAATCCGTTTCCAACAGACTTGATACATATATAGATAATTAATAGTGATCCAAGGACAATAATTTTGCAAGTAGTCTTGGTGATTATGACCAGTAGGCAATCAGCAATCAAACAATGGCCATAATCCACAAGATTTCTTCATTAAAATAGTTTTCTGAGTGGAAAAGGAGAAGAGGAGCATTTTGATAATACAAAGGAACATTTTGAGTTGCAACCAGGTATGCAATGTTTCACGCCACATTTCGAGAGTCAAGAATGTTTAGCTCATTTCTTAGTTCACAGAACCTTTTCTCATCTAATGGTTTGGTAAAAATATTCGCAAGTTGTTTTTCAGTCCTAACATGTGAAATAGCAATGTCACCTTTTAATGAGTGATCTCTAAGAAAGTGATGACGGATATCTATGTGTTTAGTTCTTGAGTGCTCTAAAGGGTTGTGTGCAATCTTTATAGCACTTTCATTATCGCATAGAAGCGGGATATGACTTAGATTGTAGCCGTAGTCCCTAAGAGTTTGTCGCATCCAAAGTAGTTGCGCACAGCAACTACCGGCTGCAACATACTCCGCTTCCGCTTTGGAAAGAGCAATGGAGTTTTGCTTTTTAGATGACCAAGAAACTAGGGACCTACCAAGAAATTGACAAGTCCCTGACGTGCTCTTTCTATCGACTTTGCATCCTGCATAGTCGGCGTCGGAATACCCTATCAAGTTAAACTTGGATCCTTTGGAATACCAAAGGCCCAAGTTGGGTGTGTGCACAAGATACCTTAGGATTCTTTTTACAGCAATTAAGTGACACTCTTTAGGTGCGGCTTGAAACCTTGCACACATGCAAACACTAAGCATAATATCTGGCCTAGATGCACATAAGTATAGTAAGGAGCCAATCATGGACCGATATACCTTTTGGTCCACATTTGGACCGTCTTCATTGAGGTCGAGATGTCCGTTGATGGCCATGGGTGTCTTGATGGGCTTGGCTTTGTCCATATTGAATTTCTTGAGAATGTCTTGTGTATACTTAGTTTGGCTTATAAATGTACCTTCTCTCAGTTGCTTTACTTGAAATCCCAAGAAGAACTTCAATTCACCCATCATTGACATCTCG
The DNA here is from genome assembly GCA_030760725.1 of Neostapfia colusana. Classification (NCBI taxonomy): domain Eukaryota; kingdom Viridiplantae; phylum Streptophyta; class Magnoliopsida; order Poales; family Poaceae; genus Neostapfia; species Neostapfia colusana. The sequence continues at coordinate 17,082,433 of JASWHV010000002.1, forward strand.
AACCTGTCTGTCATTATTTTGCTAAATTCTTCACAGAAGGACTTGTTAGTGGATCCAAAGATAATGTCATCAACATAAATTTGACATACGAATAAATGATCATCAAAATGTTTAGTAAAGAGTGTATAGTCAGCTTTACCAATTTTGAATCCATTTTGAGTCAGAAAGTCTCTAAGGCACTCATACCAGGCTTGAGGAGCCTGTTTGAGGCCATAGAGAGTCTTACGCAGTTTATAGACATGGTTGGGATACTCCTGATCTTCGAACCCTGGTGGCTGCTCCACATAGACTTCCTCCTTTATCGGACCATTGAGGAAGGCACTCTTGACGTCCATTTGATACAACTTAAAATTATGGTGAGTAGCATATGCCAATAAAATGCGAATGGACTCAAGCCTAGCTACAGGAGCGAAAGTTTCATCGAAGTCCAAACCTTCCACCTGAGAATAACCTTTGGCCACCAACCTCGCTTTATTTCTTGTCACTACTCCATGTTCATCTTGCTTGTTCCGAAAGACCCATTTGGTTCCAACGATGTTCGCTCTTGGTCTTTCCACCAGCTCCCACACTTCATTTCTTTTGAAGTTGCTCAACTCCTCTTGCATCGCAATCACCCAGTCTGGATCCCTTAAGGCTTCTTCTACCCTGTATGGCTCCAGAAAAGACACAAAAGAATAGTGTTCACAAAAATTTGCAATTTGAGATCTAGTAGTTACTCCCTTAGCAATATCACCAATGATATTGTTGACAGGATGGTCTCTTTGCACACACTGATGTACTCTTGGGTGTGGAATTTGTATAGTTGCTTGTTCTTCATTGTCTTCATGTGTCATGTCTCCCCCTAGATCATTACTTCCATGATCATCTTGATTTTCTTGATCTTCCTCAACCTGATCTTGTGTAGGAGCTCCCCCCTTGATCATTGCTTCCTTGTTGAAATTCATCTTGTGTCTCCTCTCGTGGTAGGATATCACCAAGTGCCATTTTCTTCAGCGCTTCACATGGGGCTTCCTCCTTATCTAGCATAGACTTATCGACTTGTTCCACTTGTGAGCCGTTAGTTTCATCGAACACTACGTCACGTGCTACTTCAACAAGGCCGGACACCTTGTTGAAGACACGATAGGCGTACTCATTCGATTCATATCCGAGCAAGAATCCTTCATCGGACTTCGAAGCGAACTTCGAGGCCCTTGGTTTCTTATTTAGGATAAAACATTTGCAACCAAAAACTTTGAAATAAGAAACATTAGGCTTTTTACCCGTGAGTAGCTCATATGGAGTTTTCTTCAGTAGTCGATGAAGGTACAACCGATTTGTGGCATGACAAGCGGTGTTCACCGCTTCTGCCCAAAATCGGTCTGACGTCTTGTATTCATCCAACATTGTTCTCGCCATTTCGATTAATGTTCTGTTCTTCCTTTCGGCCACCCCGTTCTGTTGAGGAGAGTAGGGTGCCGAGAATTCATGCTTTATACCTTCTTCATTGAGATATTCTTCAACTTCAGTGTTCTTGAATTCTGTCCCATTGTCACTTCTGATATTCTTTACGGTTGATGAGAATTCATTCTGAGCTCTTTTCAAGAACTGCTTGAGGATTCCCTGAGTTTCTGATTTATCATACAAGAAAAATAATCAGGTAAATCTTGAAAATCATCAACAATTACTAAACCGTATTTGTTACCGCCGATGCTGATGTACGCAATTGGACCAAAGAGATCCATGTGGAGAAGTTCCAGCGGTCTAGTGGTGGTCATCACATTCTTGGCGGGGTGTGGTGCTCCAACCTGTTTTCCTGCTTGACAAGCGCTGCACGGCCTGTCTTTTTCAAAAACCACATCCTTAAGACCACTGATGTGACCACCTTTAGAAGTTTCTGCAGATTTCTCATTCCAACATGGGCTAGTCGTCTATGCCACAGCCATCCCATGTTGGTCTTTGCAACCAAGCAAGTGTTGAGTTCGACTTTATCTTTGTTGAAGTCAACAAGATAAAGCTTTCCCTTCAACAATCCCTTGAATGCAATCGAGCCATCGCTTCTTCTAAAGACGGTCACACCCTCATTAGTGAATAAACAGTTGTAACCTTTGTCGCATAGTTGAGATATTGATAAAAGATTATAATCTAGAGAGTCTACGTGTAAAACATTAGATAAGGTGTGTTGAGAGGATATTTCAATGGTACCACTACCAAGAACCTTTCCTTGGCTGTTGTCTCCAAAATATATACCTTCACTTGGATCCTTGTTGCACTCATATTCCACAAACATACCTCTCTCTCCGGTCATATGATTTGTGCATCCGCTATCTAGCACCCACTTAGATCCGCCGGAGGAGTAAGCCTGCAAAATAGAATTATTTCTGGGTTTTAGGTACCCAAGCTTGCTTGGGTCCTCTCAGGTTAGTCACAAGAGTCTTGGGCACCCACACATAAGTTTTTAAGTTCTTGTGGCGTGGCCCTGTATATTTAGCAAAAACTTTTCCATACTTGTTTTTCATGAGAACATAAGAAGTATCAAACGTATGGAACAGTGTTTGTAGCTCAGATTCATGGGATTTTTCTTTAACAAAAATGATTCTATTCTTAGCATGATTAGAAGTAGACATGTGTTTGTTCCTGTCAAAGCCAAGACCATCTTTGACATTTGGAGGTCTAGTGATCATATATGCACTTCGTGCATATTTGATCTTCTCCTTATCAAAGATGCCGTTTTGAGAAGAATGCATGACATGAGAGGTTGAAGCATTAGAAATTACATTTTTCTTACTAGAGCAAGTGCAGGTTCTTATTGTTGTCGAGCTCAAGTCTTTGGAGGAAGATCCCTTGGAGGAAGAGGAGTCACTTTGTTTGAGCGACTCAACTTGCACCTCAAGGATTTTGTTAACTTTTGACAAGTTAGCAAGTTCTTCCTTGATTGCAATGTGCGAGTCTTCTAACTTTGAGTAAGTTTCCTTACTCAAGGCTAGCTCTAACTCAAGTGACTCATTCTTCTCTCTTTCAAGCTCAAGAAGCTTTTCAACTTCTTGATATCTCTTCCTCTCACGGATGAGCATATCTTCTTGTCGGTTGACAAGTTCCTCCTTTTCAAAGATTTCGTTTGACAACATTTCTATTTTCTTTAAAGCAATTTTACTTAGCCCTCTAAACAATTCTTCATTATCACTAGAGCTATCAAAGTCATCAATGGAGGAATTTAGCACAGGAGGAGTAAGTCGAACCTTTTTCTTGCCTTCCTTAGCCATAAGACAAGTGTGGTTGTTCATGTCCCGTCCTCCCATGTTCGGAAAGAGTGTGGCTCTCATAGTTGGTTTCTTGACTGCGATAGTGGCCATCTCTTCTTCTTCATCGGAGGAGGACTCGTCGTTTGAGTCCCACTCCTTCCCAATGTGAGCTTGATGGGCTTGTCTTCTTTTCTGAAAATTTTCTTTTCTTGAGATCTTGTTTCCTTCTTCTTTTTGTTTTCTTCATAAGTACAGTCCACCATGAAGTGACCATACTCTCCGCAGTTGTAGCAAGTGCGTCGAGCCTTGGATTTTCCTTTATCCTTGCTTTTGCCTTCATGTGAATTGTTGCCGTGTCTTCTCTTCATCATGCGTTTGAACTTTTTGATGAAGAGTACCATTTCTTCGTCATCAAGATCGGTGCTCTCGTCGCTTGTATCTCCATCGTCTTGGTCTTCACGAGTTTCTTTGAGTTTGGGTCTGCACGTTGCTTTGAGAGCAACTTCTTTCTTTTTAGAAGAGGTGAGCTCGGCTAAGTCTTTGACGTATTGAGCTTCTTTCTCCATCATTTCATGATTTATGATCTTTCCCAATAACTCATCGGGAGTCATTTTGTGAAACCCGGGGCTTTCTCTAATCATTGAGCAAAGTGTGACGTTTCTTGGCATGAAGGCTCTTATCATCCTTTTGACCACCTCGTGATCAGTCCATTTCTTACTTCCATAGGCACGAATTTTGTTGATGAGTGCCTTCATCCGATTGTACATGTCTTGAGGTGATTCGCCTTCTTCAATAGCAAATCTCCCAATTCTCCTTGTAGCATCTCAATTTTGGCTTCACGTACAGACCTATTTCCTTCATCAGCAGTTTTGAGTGTATCCCAGATTTCTTTTGCACTTTCTAGTCCATCGATCTTGGTGAATTCCTCTTTGCTCAGTGACGATGTGATTACTGCAACGGCTTGTGCATTCCAGTGAATCTCTTGTTCTTGTTCCGGGGTGAGTTCTTCATCCGTGTCTGGGATATCTATTCCTGTGCAGACAATATGCCAAAGGCTGGGGTTCAAGGATATTAGATGCATTTTCATGTTGTACTTCCACATGGTGTAGTCACTTCCGTCAAACTGAGGGGGCCTTCCCATGGGAATAGAGAGATAATGATTATTTGAATTGAGACGGTTGTAGTTGTAAGGATACCGGGAGTAGTCGTGATGACCACTCCCCATAGTCTTTTCTTCCTCTTTTCCCTTTTGTGCCATTAATTTCTTTCTCAGTAATGCCTTTAGCTGTCTCACTTCATCATCGTCATGTGGACTTTCTTTTAGCACATCGAAGGCTTTGGCTTCTTGCTCCTCATCGTTGTTGTTCGTCTTCGGGATATCGTTGTTCTTCTCAGAGGCCATTGATCTCTCCGAGACGTGAGTCTCATTGGTGGAGAACTTGGCTCTGATACCAATTGAATGTGGCCTAGAGGGGGGTGAATAGGCCTTTAAAGAATTCCTGCACACTTAATAAAGTTATCAGAAACTTGACTGACCGGACTAGTCCGGTTGTGTGGGCGGACTAGTCCGGTGTGCTGAATTATTTGAGTTAATTAAGTGTGTCTCACAAATTTAATCTTTTAGCAGCGGAATGAGAACAACAGTTTTTATAAATTAAATTTATTGTATGGATGCACGTGCAAACTTATAAGGAACTCAAAACGATGACTAGCAAACTAGTAATCTAATGTATCAAAATGTAAAACAAATGAGAGACAAGAGACACGAATTTTTACAGAGGTTCGATCTCACCAAGAGATCTACGTCCTCGTTGAGGAAGCTCACATAGAGCTGGGTTCCCAACCCTTTCCCTCTTCAAGTCACCACAAAGGCCGACTTGACTCCACTATTACGGATAATCACCGAGTTTGTGGGGCAACCTCACACGTTGAGGGCTCCCACAAGAATTACAGAGAAGGTGATCAAATACACTCAAAAAGATTACAATGCAGAATATGAGTGTAGAGAAATCAAACCCCAAGAGCTCACAACGAAGGAACAGCGATCTCCGAATCCCAAATCTAATTATTTGATTGATCTTGGCCTTTTTGCACCTTAGATATATGGGGAGATGTGTTTTTGGGCTGTTGGGACAGGTGGCGGCGCTACGGTTCGAGTTTTTGACAATATGTGTCGTGTGTATCTGGGAAAAGACGAAGGACCTCTTTTTATAGGGTTTCCCAAAAAGTTACCGTTGTTAAACCTACTACCGGACTAGTCCGGTATATGATAGGACTTGTCCGGTCTACTTCCAGTGGGTTAACCGGACTAGTCCGGTCCACAAACAGGACTTGTCCGGTGCTATGTGAAATGTGGTTTCAGAAACTTCAGCGGACTAGTCCTGTTACTTGGATGGACTAGTCCGCAGTTCTCTAAAGAGGACAACAGAGACATGACCGGACTAGTCCGGTCCAAAACTGGACTTGTCCGGTTGAGTTCAAGTAAGCTGACCGGACTAGTCCGGTTCACAAGGCGGACTAGTCTGGTGCACTATGTCTGCGTCTTCCAGAAAGTTAAACGGACTAGTCTGGTCCATGAACGGACTAGTCCGGTTTTCAGTGGATTTTAGTTGATTTTTAAACCCCTTACCCTTACGCAAAGTCATGAGCTCTTGGGATGTGTCTCTCACACACACCCTATACATTTATATCTACTTTGCTCTTCTAAATTCCACTAAAGTCTTCCTTTCCGGGCACCACTCTATTTTTCATCTTTTTGTGCGCACCTAGCTAGTTCACTTAGTTTGTCCTCCAATCATTTCGTTAGGATCTCATATGCTTGTCATCAATTAGCCAAAACCCACAAGGGATTTCCTAGATGCACATTCAGGTGGCGACAGCACACCGAGGCCCATAGGGTTTTTGCGCGCCAGCACACCAGATCCCGGCCGCAGCCCGATCCTGATTTAAAATATCTGCCGCTGACAGCTGGGGCCCACCCCCTTCGTCTACCTCTCGCCGCCCGCGCTCTGCCGCCGGGGTACCTCGCCGGAGAGCTCGCCGGCAGCTTCTGTAAAGCTCCACACTTCTCGATTTTGGCCACCTCTGCCTATTTTCACTCGGGGAACAGGATTCTGGGTCAGCTCGTTATGACAACGGCCGGCACATGGTCGGCGACGTGAGGCGGCTTCAGAAAGACTTCGGTCATGTCGGCCGACTTCCCTAGCACCTCAACTACTCGAGCAACCGGTCGGGGAGCATCAGTGGACCTCAGGGAAGGTCGACATGAGCTTGAAGCAGCTCGGGGGAAGCCCAAAGTAGGTCCTCACCGTGTGGCCGATGCCTCCCGCTTGCTCCGCCGTCGGTAAACTTTGAAATACACCGGGTACAGAGGTTCTCCGGCCAAAGGTTGCGAAGGCAAATTGTGCGTTACCGTGTCTAGTGTATGTGAGAGCGGATTGAGGCCCTCTAATCCTTCCTAGAGTAGGAATTTGACAGAACCGCACCCAAAGGTCGTTCTGCACCCAGAAAGGGGAAAACTGGAAATTCGCCGCCGGTGAGCAAGCACTCGGGCTGTGGCTCGGGGGTGAGCAGCACCGGTCACCAGCACGTCCATGGGTGCCTTGGCTCGGTCGTGACAACTCCCCGGTTGGGCTGTCCACGGGAGCCCGAAGTGCGGCGGTTTTAGGTCACCGAATTGAACTCTCGGTATAGCCGAGATCAATCGGTTTCAGCTGAGTTTTAGCAACGGGGAAGAAGAAGGAGGGTTCCTAGTACCTTGCCGTAGCTCTGGAGGGGACGGGAAGTCTGTGATCGGAGCTCTCCGATCAGTTCTGAGCGGCGGAATGAGTTTTCCGGAGCTGTGTTCTTGCGGGGGAAAGAAATGGCGATAGCCTCGGCCGAGGAGGGGGAAGAACGCCTTAAGAAGGCTCTGAACCGCCTCGTGCCCGTGCGTGGCCAAGCAGCTGCTGGCGCGGCGGCCTCCCTCGGTGGCGATCGCAGCTGCAGCTCGGCGACCCGAGTGAGAAAAGTCTCAGTCGGTTGAATCCTCCCTGTGGCTGACATGTGGGTCCCATTTTCGTTTTTAACCTCTGAAATTCACTCCTAATCACTGTTGTAAACAGTGAGCCCGAAAATACCCATGGTGATTCAAATTATTCACCCATGAGCCATTTGAATTGATTAGAATTCAAATTGGGTTTGGTTTGAATGAATTTCAGCACATGTTCAGTTTGAAATTCAAATAAAGTTTGAATTCGCCCCACTTAGCTCATGTCAAGATCAACTCCAAATGGAGTGAAAATTGGTGTGTGAGCTCACAAAAACGTGCTGAATAAGAATATGCCTCCCAATTTTGAATTCATGGGATAAAAACAGTTTGAATTTGAATATGGTTTCAAACTGCAACTTTCTAGCTATACCCCAAATGACCTCAAAAAGGTTTTGAATTTGGGTGAAACTTGGCATGGACATCCCTCAGAAAGGTGGGTCCAAGTTTGTTTTTTATCCACTACGCGTGGGTATCCGGTCTAGAGGGTACCGACAGTTGACTTCTCTGTCGTGTTTATGCACGATGAAACTCAGAAAGCGTCCAGCTGACACACTAAACGCACATTTGAGAGGGTTCATCTTAAGACCATACTTTCTCATTCTCTCAAAAGACCTCCTTAAGACGGCCATATGGTCATGAAAATCAGCCGACTTTACCACTAGATCATCGATGTACAGCTCAAGAATGTCTCCCAACATGTCATGGAAGATCAGATTCATGGCTCTTTGATATGTTGCCCCAGCATTGTTCAATCCAAAGGTCATGACAACCCACTCAAACATACCCACAAACCTAGGGCAACAGAACGCTGTCTTCGACGTGTCTTCCTCAGCCATGAAAATCTGATTATATCCAGGATTGCCGTCCAAGAAACTGGTCACTTTATGCCCTGAAGAATTATTGATCAATACCTCGACGATAGGCATTGGACATTCATCCTTCAGTGTTGCTCGGTTTAAGTCCCGGAAGTCTATGCAAATCCTTAACTTTTCCGTGTTCTTCTTATCTACCGGAACTATATTGGATACCCATTCGGCACACCTGCAGAACCGAATGAACTTAGATTGGAGTAGACGATTCACTTCTTCCTTGATCTTGTCATGGATAGGAGGGTTGAATCGCCTAAACGGATGCTTGTGAGGCCTGAAACCTGGCTTGATCGGCAGCTTGTGTTCCACTGTGACGCCCTCAATTCTGTGGAAAACTACGGAACCGAGAACTAATGCATATGTGTGCCCAGGATGTTCATCACATATACACATACGTTCCACAAACTGAATTCAGATTATATATATTACCACGAATAACAGAGTTTGTTACAATATCTCATGAGTCTTGGACTCATGCTTACAGCGGAAGTCTTTATTTCTACGCAGCGGAAGTCTTTATTCTAATGCGGAAGCAATTTAACTAATGCGGAAGCAAATCTAAGCAGAAGTAGCTCCATCTCTACTCCCTCCACAGGCAAGGTTGAGAACAGATCACACGCCTTAATGCTCCACTTGTTCTTCATAGTAGTCTTCTCTTGCTGCTGATGATGAAATAATAATGCAAGTTTGAGTACAATGATGTACTCAGCAAGTGCGGGAAAAACATGATATGTAGCTCACAACAAGGTAGGTATAAAAACGCTCATTTGCAGAAAATCAGATTTATAAAACCATGATAAAACAACAACTTAACTTTAGATGAATGTAATCCCAGCATGTATTGAATTACAAACATACCTCCACCACTTTCCATGTTCCACCTGAACATTAACCAACTTCATTCTTGCTCACGAATACTTCCTCGTATTTGCTACCATCTCACGAATTCCTTCTCGTATTCGCTACCATCTTATCTCATAAACAACTTTGTCTCACACCGAGACCAATCTCGTTGCCATGATCAACAGTCATGCAACCATCTTGTCACCCGAACTCAACAGTCCCAAAACCAAACCATAACCAAAATCAATAACCATAACCAAGAACCATCCCAATAACCATCCCAACTAATCATGGCCGTTGGCCAGGTGCTCGTTACCGTAAGCTCGGCTATCATGATAGTTTTAAGAAACCCTGCAGAGTTTGTACCTCTTTACCCACAAGTTTGTGATTTCGTCACCCGTCGGCGACTGCAGAACCTCCATTATACCAGTACACAATCATCGGTGTATGGTCAAGAGATCACAAAATAGCCTTTACGAAGGGGCTACTAGATGTATGGACTCACTAAGGTTTCACCGGCAGGATAGAATCTCCAATTTTCCCACCCAAAGGCCCCCTCTTGTGCCATGCTGTTCCCAGGGCAGTCCTCACTCGACTCCCATTCCCCGCGCCTTCCACAGTCCATAACACTCTAGCAACTTACCTAATTACTCAGCTAAGCCGCACCCATACTTGTCCTTGTGGTGGCACTGTTATCCTGGCATGTGCATGCATGAACCGGTCTTTAGATCTACGGCAAGTAAACCGCCATCTCATGCTACCTCATTCACAAACCCAGTCTTGACTAGATCTCCCTCCGATCCATGTTCATTAACATCATCAGTTTCTCATATCATTACGAGTGCAGTTAGCTAGACACATCTATCTTGCTTCCCAATCCCATGGACTCAGTGAAGCATAAAGCAAAAACCATACCCAACTCATAAACTTCCCTGGCGACAAGGGTGGTTTAACCAAAACTAGTAACCTCTTATAAAAAGGATTTCCCATCATGTTTGACTCAGCACACACACCTTTTCACAAAACAAAACAGTTTCACCCAAAACATAGGATCAATATGGTCAAGGAGCACTTGCCTTGTTCTTGCGGTTCCGGTTGTTCTTGGATCTCAAAACCTTGTTGCTGCAGTTCGTCGTAGACAGCTCCCTGAGCTTGTCCTGCTAGGTAGGATCACGTGCATACAAGATTCACAGCAATCAATATCATGCACAAACCTTAAACTAGATGCGATGATGCACATGCATGCTATCCTATGATTAGTTTTATTAGATTGGTTTGTACATGTTCTTGCATGGCTTGCATGGACAGAGGAGTTCGGATCAAAGGTGGACGTGGCGATGATCTTGTCTTTAGATCAACCTGATCATCAAGTGATCTGTCCACGAGAAGGCTTCTGTTCGAAAGGAATCAAAGAACAGATGCAAAGAAAACACAATGATGTCGTAAGGTGGTATTGGAGACCTACCTTACGTTCTTCTTGGTCTCGAGGTCCTCCTCAGATCGTTGGGCTTTCCTCCGGCGATCTTCCTTGCTGAGCTCCGGCGATGGCTTTCTCGGCGAGTTGGGGGCTAGGGCTCTAAGTCGTTGGCTCAGGAGTTGGAAAAGAAGTTTGTGGTTTCGGCCAGAGGTTCTGGGTTCTATTTATAATCAGGAAGAGAAGAGTCCTAATCTGATTGTATCCCGAATAAGAGTCCTGTTCAAATTTGTCGTTGAATCTTACAACTTATCTTTAGTTGATTTGGTGCGGTATCATTGTGAAATTTAGGTCGGTTTCTGTTCCGGTATTTCTACGTGTACAGAATCCAAAAACTGTTCCTAGAACTCGTTACCTCCTCGGTGATGAGCTCCGAAAGCTCCACGTGTCCATCGGGGTCTGGTCTCTCCTTTTCTGCAGAGACGAGCTCCGGTGGTGCCGCGTGTTAAGCGAGCAAGACTTCCCTCTCCATCGGAGGTGAGCTCCGCGTGTGCCACGTATCCTGGCGGTCGGGACCTCCTCTCTTACTCGGAGGTGGCTCCGCGCACGCCACGTGTTAGTGCCGGTCTTTCCTTCTTTCCTCAGAGACGTGCTCCAAGGTTGACACGTGTCCAACAGTGTCGGACCTCCCAGAGATAAGCTCCGGTGGCGACACGTGTTCGATGGAACCGGACCTCTCGGAGGTGAGCTCCGAGATTGACACGTATCCCGTGAGACTGGTCCTCTGATTTCCGTGGTGACTAGCTCCGAAGGTGACATGTGTCCTGCGGAAAATGCCTTTGCTTCTTCCGCAGAGGCTAGCTCAGGGCAACACGTGTCCCACAGGGTCGGACCTCTCCCGTTTTGCGGAGATGAGCCCCGAGCCTGCCACGTAGCCAGCTTAGCGGCAGACCTCTCCCCACTTCGCAGGGATGAGCTCCGAACATGCCACGTGGCCAGCGGGCCGCGGAAGTTGTCTTCGGCGCTCTCTGTGAACTGGATTCGGCTCTTACTGGCTACTTCTTTTAAAATGTTTTTCTCTACTTGAAATATGAATACATGCAGAAACCAGAGACGAGGGTGTCACAAATCTACACCCCTTAAATTGAATCTCGCCCTCGAGATTCGTTAGTAGAGAATAGATGGGGAAATTCTGCCTTGATATCCTCTTCATACTCCCATGTGGCTTCAGCTTCGGTGTGATGGCTCCATTGTACCTTGTACCATCGAATCACATCGTTCCGGGTGACCCTTTCCTTTTCGTCCAAGATTCGGACAGGGTGTTCCGCATAAGTCAGGACCTCTTGAAGTTCAGGCTCTCCCATTGATACTTGCTCCTCTGGTACTCTCAAGCACTTCTTGAGCTGGGATACATGAAACACGTCATGTACGTCGGAGAGGTGGGTTGGGAGCTCTAGTTGATAGGCTACTTCTCCTCGCTTGTTCAAAATCTTAAATGGTCCGATGCAGCGAGGTGCTAGCTTGCCTTTGACGTTGAAACGTCGTTGGCCTCGGATAGACGATACCTTAAGGTATACGAAGTCTCCTACTTCAAAGGTCAACTTCCTACGCCCATTGTCCGCATAGCCTTTCTGTCGTGACTGAGCAGCCTTTAAGTTCTCCCGTACCGTTTGGACTTGCTTTTCAGCTTCTTGTAGTACTTCGGGTCCAAACACCTGGTTCTCTCCGGTCTTGTACAAAAACAGCGGCGTTCTACACCGTCGACCATATAATGCTTCGAAAGGCGACATCTTCAAGCTAGCTTGATAGCTGTTGTTATAGGAGAATTCGGCATACGGTAAACTCCTATCCCAACTATGCCCACGTTTCAAGGCACAAGCTCTCAACATGTCTTCCAAAATCTGGTTTGTCCTTTCGGTTTGCCCATCGGTCTGTGGGTGATAGGCGGAGCTAAAATCCAATCGTGTACCCATAGCTTTCTGCAGCTTCCTCCAGAACCTAGAGGTAAACTGAGAACCTCGATCTGAGACTACCCTCCTCGGGACTCCATGACGGCACACGATCTGCTCCATGTACAACTCGGCTAATTGTGCAACGTTGTAATTGGCCCTTATATGGCGAAAATGGGCGGTTTTCATCAATCGGTCCACGATAACCCAGATGGAGTCATAACCCGACTGAGTACGTGGCAATCCGACGATGAAATCCATACTGATGTCTTCCCACTTCCACTCTGGTACCTTCAAAGGTTGCAACAATCCAGCGGGTTTTTGATGTTCGGCCTTCACCCGTTGGCATGTGTCGCATAGGGCAACGTATTCAGCTATATCCCTCTTCATACCATCCCACCAATAACAAGTCTTCAAGTCCTTGTACATTTTGGTACTTCCGGGATGTATAGAATAGGGTGAATCATGTGCCTCTTTTAATATCATGTCACAGAGGTGTTTTATGTTAGGCACACAAATCCTTTTTCCTAGCCAAAGCGTACCCTTCTCATCTTCTTTGAAATCCTTCTCTATTCCTTGTCGGATTCTTTCCTTGATTTCCTTGATCTCCTCATCCGTTGCTTGGCCATCTCTTATATCTTGCTCCAATGAGGAGTGGATCTCCATTATTTCCATGTTGTTCAAGAATCCGAGGTGTAACCGTTTGAACTTCTTACGTAGTTCGGGTGGTAGCTCCCGAACGTGAGTCGGTGACATGCTCCCTTTCGGCTCAATGCATCAGCTACTACATTGGCCTTCCTGGGGTGGTAGTTGATTCCAACATCGTAATCCTTGATGAGTTCCAACCATCGACGTTGCCTCAAATTCAAATCCGTTTGTGTAAATATGTACTTGAGGCTTTTATGATCCGTATAGATCTCACATCGATGACCAAGGATATAATATCTCCAAATCTTCAATGCATGCACTACTGCTGTTAGCTCCAAGTCATGTGTAGGAAAATTAAGCTCGTGTTTCTTTAATTGTCGTGAGGCATAGGCTACCACTTGTCCTTCTTGCATGAGCACACATCGGAGCTCCTGTCTGGATGCGTCACAATATATGTCAAAGCTCTTGCTTACGTCTGGCAACACCAGAACCGGTGTTGTGGTTAGCCTTTTCTTGAGTTCCTCAAAACTTCCTTGGCAGGCTGGTGTCCATTGGAAGACCATTCCTTTCATTAGAAACTCCGTCATAAGCTTTGCTATCTTAGAGAAGTCTTTAATGAATCTTCGATAGTATCCAGCCATCCCAAGAAAACTCCGAATATCCCGCACGTTCTGCGGTTGGTCCCACTTCAGATCATCTCTTACCTTTCTGGGATCAACCGATACCCCTTCCTTGGAGATAATGTGTCCTAGGAAAGATATTTCCTTTAGCCAAAATTGAAACTTGTTAAGCTTGGCATACAATTGATGCTCACGCAATTTCTGCAAGGTCAATTTCAAATGTTCTTCATGCTCCTCCTCACCTTTTAAATACACCATAATGTTGTCGATGAAAACCAAGATGAACTTGTCCAAGTACTCCATGAAAACCTTGTTCATAAGGTACATGAAGTATGCGGGTGCATTTGTCAACCCAAAAGACATGACGGTATATTCATACGAACCATACCGTGTTCGAAAGGATGTCTTGGGTATATCAGAGGGTTTATCTTCAGCTGGAAGTATCCCGACCAAAGATCAATCTTGGAGAACACTCGGGCTCCTTTCATTTGGTCGAATAGGTCCTCTATATGGGGTAGAGGGTATTTGTTCTTGATTGTTACCTCGTTGAGAGACCTATAGTCCACACACATCCTTTTGGTTCCATCCTTCTTGTCTACGAAGAGCACCGGAGCTCCCCATGGTGACGAGCTTGGACGTATAAAACCCTTCTCCAACTGCTCTTGAATTTGCTTCTTGAGTTCTACTAGTTCATTGACGGGCATCCTATAGGGTCTCTTGGCTATGGGTGCAGTTCCTGGTACCAAATCAATTACAAACTCAATGTCCCGGTCAGGTGGCATACCTGGAAGCTCTTCTGGGAACACGTCCGAAAATTCCTGAACCACTGGAATGCTGTCCAATGTTGTTCCTTCGACGTGGTTCAAAATTGCCCGTTCGGTTGTTTGCTGGGCTGACTCAAACTCGACACGAATACCATGCTTGTTTGTCAACTGCACGCTCCTTTCAGCACATTGGATCACTCTGTTGTGCTTGCTTAACAAATCCATCCCGAGTATTATGTCAATCCCTTGGGAGTCCAATACAATAAGGTTGGAAGAAAGTCTACCCCCTTATTTTAAGGCTTACTTTCGGACATACTATATTAGTCCTCATCTCTCCACCGGGAGAATTAACTAACATAGCACATTTTAAGTGGGATATGGTTAGGTTATGCTTGGCAACAAACTTGGATGATATGAAGGAATGCGATGCTCCAGAATCAAATAAGATGGTGGCTGGGTTGGAGTTGGCAAGGAACATACCAATTACGATGTCCTCAGCCTGTTGTGCTTCCTCAGCAGAGACATGGTTCACGTTGCCGTGAGCATAGTTCTTCTGTCCACAGTTTCCTTGATTGTCCCCTCCGTTCGGTCGCGGGTTCTGCTTGGGCACGTTGCCTTGCTGTCCAGGGCCTCTCCTCGGGCACTGGTTCGCGAAGTGTCCTATTTCTCCGCATGCAAAGCATGCCCTGTTGCCTACGGCAGCAGGTACGTTGGGGCGGGGGTTTTGAACAGGAGCACCATTGTTAGGTTGGGGCGCAGGAGGCATGGGCATGCGAGGTGCTGGTGCAACGAGTTGTTGCTGTGGTGGCTGACCAGGGCGGTATGCAGGAGTGGTTGATCCATACTGCGGTGCAGCTGGGGGCATGTACTGAGGTCGCACGTTGCTCCCTTGGGTCTGGTATGGCATCTTCCTCTTGCCCTCTCGCTCGATCTCTTTGATCTTGCTTTCGACCACTATAGCCTTGTCAACCAGCTTCTGGAAGCTTATGTAGTCATTGTTGAGGAGCTGAACCTGGATCTCATTGTTCAACCCTCTCATGAACAGGTACTGCTTCCTCTGGTCTGAGTTGACATCCTCGGGGGCATACCAGGACAGTTGCGTCAACATGTTGAGGTACTCATTCACACTTCTCTGTCCTTGGCGTAGACCTTCAAATTCTTGTCTCTTGAGCATCATTACACCAGCAGAGATCTAATGAGAGCGGAAACTCTCCTTGAACTCAGTCCATGTGATTGTCTCCGGGTTGACATGGGCGTTGCATAGGGCATCCCACCAGTCAGCGGCAGCTCCCATAAGTTGGTGCGATGCAAAGAGAACCTTCTCTCGGTCATTGCACTGAACAATGGCAAGCTTCTTCTCCATGGATTTCAACCAATCATCGGCCTCCATGGGATCACTAGCTTGAGCAAAGGTGGGTGGTCGAGTCCTCATGAACTCTCCCAGTCTGTTGTGAGCTGGCGGTGGTGGTGGCGGTGGTGCCGGAACGGGGTTGTTGTTGGCCTGCAATTGACCCAAAGTTTGGATCATGTTTTGCATAAGCTGGTTTTGCATGGCCATCAACCTTTCCAGGTTGTTCTCGCCAGCTCCGGGGTTAACAGGAATTTCATCGTGGTCATCCTCTTGGTTGTCACGGATGTTCCTTCGACCGGTGTTTCCCCTCACCATCTGTGAGAGAGGACGAAATAGAATAGAAGGTTAGAAGGTTAGGTAGGTCCCTTCAACTATATGCATCAAGGTGAGTTGGACTGTATATATATACTAGCCCATATGAGGATGTGAACAAGTGCCGAGACATCTCACACCTCTTTCTACTTACGTGTGGATATGGACAACGTTTGGGGACGTCCCACAACTCACACTACGCACGCAGTCACAAACAATCATTGCAAGGGCTCATACAACTCCTATTCAAGGCTGGTTTCCTATGCAATGGTAGTTTAAAAGCCAATCTAAGCGTCCTAGGGCGCTTCCTTTGGTTAGCGTGGTTTAGCTACCAATCTGTGTCTAATACCAATCTATGATTCCTATTTAGGTGTGTAACCTACTGTTAACCCGTGGCTTTAATATCAATCTGAGGTTTCTATCTAGGTGTGTAACCTACTATCAACCCGTGGCTCTGATACCAATCTGTGACGCCCTCAATTCTTTGGAAAACCACGGAACCGAGAACTAATGCATATGTGTGCCCAGGATGTTCATCACACATACACATACGTTCCACAAACTGAATTCAGATTATATATATTACCACGAATAACTGAGTTTGTTACATATCTCATGAGTCTTGGACTCATGCTTAAAGCGGAAGTCTTTATTTCTACGCAGCGGAAGTCTTTATTCTAATGTGGAAGCAATTTAACTAATGCGGAAGCAAATCTAAGCAGAAGTGGCTCCATCTCTACTCCCTCCACAGGCAAGGTTGAGAACAGATCACACGCCTTAATGCTCCACTTGGTCTTCATAGTAGTCTTCTCTTGCTATTGATGATGAAATAATAATGCAAGTCTGAGTACAATGATGTACTCAGCAAGTGCGGGAAAAACATGATATGTAGCTCACAACAAGGTAGGTATAAAAAGGCTCATTTGCAGAAAAGCAGATTTAAAACAATGATAAAACAGCAACTTAAATTTAGATGAATGTAATCCCAGCATGTATTGAATTACCAACATACCTCCACCACTTTCCATGTTCCACCCGAACATTAACCAACTTCATTCTTGCTCACGAATACCTCCTTGTATTCGCTACCATCTCACAAATACCTTCTCGTATTCGCTACCATCTTATCTCATAAACAACTTTGTCTCACACCGAGACCAATCTCGTTGCCATGACTCAACAATCATGCAACCATCTTATCACCCGAACTCAACAGTCCCAAAACCAAACCATAACCAAAATCAATAACCATAATCAAGAACCATCCCAATAACCATCCCAACTCATCATGGCAGTTGGCCAGGTGCTCGTGACCGTAAGCTCGGCTATCATGATAATTTTAAGAAACCCTGCAGAGTTTGTACCTCTTTACGCACAAGTTTGTGATTTCGTCACCCGTCGGCGACTGCAGAACCTCCATTATGCCAGTACACAACCGTCGGTGTATGGTCAAGAGATCACAAAATAGCCTTTACAAAGGGGCTACTAGATGTATGGACTCACTAAGGTTTCACCGGCAGGCTAGAATCTCCAATTCTCCCACCCACGGGCCCCCACTTGTGCCATGCAGTTCCCAGGGCAGTCCTCACTCGACTCCCATTCCCCGCGCCTTCCACAGTCCATAACACTCTAGCAACTTACCTAATTACTCAGCTAAGCCGCACCCATAATTGGCCTTGTGGTGGCACTGTTATACTGGCATGTGCATGCATGAACCGGTACTTAGATCTACGGCAAGTAAACCGCCATCTCATGCTACCTCATTCAGAAACCCAGTCTTGCCTAGATCTCCCTCCGATCCATGTTCATTAACATCATCAGTTTCTCATATCATTACGAGTGCAGTTAGCTAGACACATCTATCTCGCTTCCCAATCCCATGGACTCAGCGAAGCATAAAGCAAAAACCATACCCGACCCATAAACTTCCCTGGCGACAAGGGTGGTTTAACCAAAACTTGTAAACTCCTATAAAAAGGATTTCCCATCATGTTTGACTCAGCACACACACCTTTTCGCAAAACAAAATAGTTTCACCCAAAACATAGGATCAATATGGTCAAGGAGCACTTGCCTTGTTCTTGCGGTTCCGTTTGTTCTTGGATCTCAAAACCTTGTTGCTGCAGTTCGTCGTAGACAGCTCCCTGAGCTTGTTCTGCTAGGTAGGATCACGTGCATACAAGATCCACAACAATCAATATCAATCACAAACCTTAAACTAGATGCGATGATGCACATGCATGCTATCCTATGATTAGTTTTATTAGATTGGTTTGTACGTGTTCTTGCATGGCTTGCATGGACAGAGGTGTTCGGATCAAAGGTGGACGTGGCGATGATCTTGTGTTTAGATAAACCTGATCATCAAGTGATATGTCCACGAGAAGGCTTCTGTTCGAAAGGAATCAAAGAACAGATGCAAAGAAAACACAACGATGTCGTAAGGTGGTATTGGAGACCTACCTTACGTTCTTCTTGGTCTCAAGGTCCTCCTCAGATCGTTGGGCTTTCCTCCGGCAATCTTCCTTGCTGAACTCCGGCGATGGCTTTCTCGGCGAGTTGGGGGCTAGGGCTCTAAGTCGTCGGCTCAGGAGTTGGAAAAGAAGTTTGTCATTTCGGCCAGAGGTTCTGGGTTCTATTTATAATCAGGAAGAGAAGAGTCCTAATCTGATTGTATCCCGAATAAGAGTCCTGTTCAAATTTGTCGTTGAATCTTACAACTTATCTTTAGTTGATTTGGTGCGGTATCATTGTGGAATTCAGGTCGGTTTCTGTTCCGGTATTTCTACGCGTACAGAATCCAAAAACCGTTCCTAGAACTCGTTACCTCCTCGGTGATGAGCTCCGAAAGCTCCACGTGTCCATCGGGGCCTGGTCTCTCCTTTTCCGCAGAGACGAGCTCCGGTGGTGCCGCATGTTAAGCGAGCAAGACTTCCCTCTCCTTCGGAGGTGAGCTCCGCGTGCGCCACGTATCCTGGCGGTCGGGACCTCCTCTCTTACTCGGAGGTGGCTCTGCGCACGCCACGTGTTAGTGCCGGTCTTTCCTTCTTTCCTCAGAGATGTGCTCCAAGGTTGACACGTGTCCAACAGTGTCGGACCTCCCGGAGATAAGCTCCGGTGGCGACACGTGTTCGATGGAACCGGACCTCTCGGAGGTGAGCTCCAAGATCGACACGTATCCCGTGCGACTGGTCCTCTGATTTCCGTGGTGACTAGCTCCGAAGGTGACATATGTCCTGCGGAAAATGCCTTTGCTTCTTCCGCAAGGCTAGCTCAGGGCAACACGTGTCCCACAGGGTCGGACCTCTCCCCTTTTGCGGAGATGAGCCCCGAGCCTGCCACGTAGCCAGCTTAGCGGCGAACCTCTCCCCACTTCGCAGGGATGAGCTCCGAACACGCCACGTGGCCAGCGGGCCGCGGAAGTTGTCTTCGGCACTCTCTGTGAACTGGATTTGGCTCTTACTGGCTAGTTCTTTTAAAATGTTTTTCTCTACATGAAATATGAATACATGCAAAAACCAGAGATGAGGGTGTCACATCCACAAGTTCCCGGCTAAGACCGTCACCGGTTTATGGATGAGTGCTATTGGCGTAGTTGGCCTGCCTGGAATCTCGGTGTATTCCCATGCTAAGCAATCCATAAACTCGTTAAGTAAATGGCTTACCTCTTGCTTCTGAGAATGCTCCAAGTTTTTGTTGAGAAGGTTGGCCGGTGTGCCGATCCATCTCTGAGCCTGATCTCCTCTAGTTCGTCCACTGAGGAAAACCCCTACCCGAGCTTCCTAAGTCGTCGAAGTCCCCCACTAACTCGCCCATATAGTTTCTATCTAAATGATAATGCTCATTTACCTCTGGGGGCCAAGTTAACGACCTCGTTTATCTTGCATTTTCAAGTTACATTACTGAGCCGAGTGAAATCAGTCGGCTTTACAGAAACGGGTACAAACTCGTTTCTTCCTACTCTAACAAAGTCATAGTATGTTAAGTCCCGACCTGTGAGACACCTAATATCTATGTGTTGAAGGTCATATGACTCGGCCATTGCTACACAAGCCGAATTATCAGCCTCAAGTACTTGTATCTTGTTGCCAACCCACTGGACCAAGAATTGGTGAAGTGTAGATGGTACACATCCATTGGCATGGATCCAATCTAGCCCAAGGAACAGATTGTATCAACTCCTTATGTTGACGACAAATAATGCCGTGAGGAGTGTCTTACTTCCAACCGTGAGTTCCTAAGATAATATCTGTCGAAGTGTGTAGCCGACACTTCCCCCGGGCCTGCTCTGGGCAGCCCGCGGAGGTTCTTTTTCGGAGGGGCTAGTCACTCACGGAGAGCTTACGCATTAGGGACGATTGAGGGAGAAGCTTGACACAGGGATTTTTACGTGGTTCAGGCCACCGGAGCGTAATACCCTACGTCCGCGGTGAGCTGAGTTGCTCGTTGTATTGCTGGTTGCTCAGAACCAGAGTCCTGAGCTTGAGGATGACCTAAGTGCTCGGATGCTAGAGCGTAAGTGTGCAAAGAGTCGAACCCTGCGTGAGAGTGCGTAAGTGGCGAAACCCTGCTAACGTTGCCTGCCCGAGCCTTTTATAGCGCAAGGCTCGGGGGCTTACAAGGTGGGCCCGGGACCCGACAGGTGGTCCCGGGGAGATTGCCTGCCATCTACCGTATTTGCAGTTACGCCGGTAGTTGTATCTGGCGAGGGCTTCTGAGTCTTCGTTCTGCCGCCCTGCCCATGCCGCAAGCTAGTTGTAGTGGTTGGCAGGGGCGGCAGGGGATGTCTTGTCGCTGTATTTATTGGCGGGCAGGCTCTGACGCGGCGCGCCAATCTACGATGTGACTGGGCGCAACGGCACCTGATAGAGGCGTGCTCCGCGTCTCCGCGCCTTGGGAAGGCACGGGTCTTGAATACCTTGTACGGGCAAGGTATGGCGCGTCTTTACTCCTGCTGCCTACCGCGCGGGGGCAGGCTGCGCTGCTCTTCTGGCCATGTGGCGGGTCCGGAGCTCTCCTCTGAGGAGAGGGAGGTCAGGCCCCGCGGCACACATGGAGCCTTCGGAGCTCTCCCCGCGGAGGGGGGAGGTCCGGCTCTGCTGTCCACGTGGCGGGCCCGGAGCTCTCCTCTGAGGAGAGGGAGGTCCGGCCCCGCTGGACACATGGAGCCTTCGGAGCTCTCCCCGCGGAGGGGGAAGGTCCGGCTCAGTTGGCCACGTGGCGGGCCCGGAGCTTTCCTCTGGGGAGAGGGTTGTCCGGCCCCGCTGGACACATGGCGCCTTCGGAGCTCTCCCTGCGGAGAAGGGTGAGGTCCTTAGGCAGTTTCCCCTGTGCACAGGGGTACCCCATATTGAGGGTACCGACAGTGGCCCCCGGGCCCATCTCGGGGGAGATAGTGAGCCCGAGGTGGGGCCTCCGTCTCTTCCACTCCGCGCACCGTCTCGAAGACCCGCATTGACCGTTGTCGGAGCACGAACAGTCGCGGGATCATGGTGGCGTGTGGCCCACTTGATGGCTGCTTTTACTGCGGCGGTTCCAAAGGCTGCCATTTCTGCACGTCGCAGCGCCTTTTCGGGAACCGCCGAAGCGTCTTGCCGGTTCGTCTCCTTGGGAGACTGACTTATTGGCCCACCACTTCAGCTGCACGGCTTGGGTCCACTTCGTCTCGGAGCTGAAGCGGTTGTCCAAGCGGCGTATTCGAAGAGTTTTGAATTGCTTTGAATCGCGCCTGGGAAGTTTAAAAGGGGATCTTACCCGCATCGGGGCTTCCCTTCGCACTTCCCAATGCTTGCATCTTCTTTGAGCTCTTGCGCCCTTGTCTTCCCTGTCCTTGAGCTTCCATCTTCCATGGCTTCCAACTTGCCTCCGCCGCGTTTCGCTCGGTCGGCCGAGCTCGGGCCAGTGCGCAAGCTGCTGGGCTGGCACGCGGAGGAGCAGAATCGCTGGCTCCGGCAAGGATCTCTCCCCCTGCTCCTGGAGAAGGGGGAAATAGTCTTCTTCACCGCCTACGCCATGGCGGGGTTCGTCCCGCCAATCTACCCCTTCTTCGTGATGCTGCTGGAAACGTACGGTCTCCAGCTCCATCACCTCTCCCCAAACTCCTTCGTGATGGCCGCCATCTTCGTGCACTTCTGCGAGATGTTCGTGGGGGTGCACGCTTCGGTGACTCTCTTCTGCTACTTCTTCGTGCTGCAGACGACCGGGCGCAGCTCGAAGAATCAGCTGGGGGCGTACTACTTCCAGCATCGCTGCAAGGATCCGAAGGCCTCTTGGTACCTTCTACCTTTCGGCGCGTCGAGGTGGGAAAACTGGAGGAAGAACTGGGTGATCGTGCATACCGACGAGCATGATCGCCTGCAGCTGCCAACTGCCGGCCCGACCACCGAGCGTTGTTTCTTGGAGGAGATCCCGGAGCTGGAGCCTGAGTACGAGCCGGTCTTGGAGCGGATCCGGTTCCTGTCCAACGAGGGGCTGACGTCCCTGATGGTGCTGATATATTTCCTGTCACGCCGTATTGCGCCCTTACAGCAACGCAACCGCCCGGCGTTGTACTACACCGGCGAGCTCGACTGCACCAGGATGGAGAGGGGTCTCAGCTCCGACCCATCTGATGAGGTGCTGTACGAGATGCTGGCCAAGGTGAGCAGCGACCTCGTCACCGGCGGCGACCTCACCTTCCCGGCCTCTGGCACACCCCTCTTCTTGGAACCACAGAGGAGGGCAGAGTTGCTGCGGAAGATGCCGAACCTTGACGACATCGGGATCGCCTTTCGTCAGGATGGAGATGTCCTCCGGGGGATCTTGATTCCTGGGGTCGAGCGCTCCGGAGCGGAGCGCGAGGCGTCTACCGCTGCCCAACCCGCACCGAGGGTCAACGGAGCTCAGACCGTCGACAAGGGGAAGGGAAAGGAGCCGGCCCCCGGGCAGTCAGAGAAGAAACGTGCCCGGTCTCCTCCGAGGGCGTCGTTTGCGCCGAGCCATGGGGCCGGGGTACCCTTGCGCCCATCTCCCAGCGGTGCTGGTTCGTCGGGTGGCGACCCAAAGAGACCTCGGGTCTCCAGCTCCGGCGGGTCTCTTCTCGGACAGCGGCGGTCCGAGGAGCTCCAGGTGTCCCGCCTCCCTTCTTCAGGTGGAGGAGCTTCAAGGAGGTACGTCGGTGGGTCGATGCCCGGGGGTGAGCCGAGGGCTCAGGCGCCACAGCCAGCGGGCGTCCCGGCTGCAGGTTCGGCCAGCAGCGGCGTCGGAAGGGGCAGCGCTGGGACTCATCCGGGGGCGCAGGTGCCCTGGGTCTCAGGGGTCGGATCGGCGAGCAGCGCTAAGGGCGCAACTGACGGGGGCCCTACTGCTCTGCCTCCTACTCCACCGGTCCGGGTGCCCGCGGCGCAGGCGCCGGCGGCAGGTTCTGGCTGTTCTGCCCCGGCTCGGAGGCCAGGGCTCCAAGCCCGTTGGAGCGCTCACGTCCCCCGGTAAGTGTTGCTCTTTCCGGTTTTTAGGAGTGGCGTTCCTCCCTCCTTTCTTAACCTGAGAGCTTCTTATGTCGGCAGGGACTCACCGGCTGCCGGGGGCGAATCTGTTCCCCGACAATCTCCGGCCAGCGGAGTGTAAGGCCCTCAGTTTTTGACACATAGTTGAAGTGTTCATCACCATACACACACACTACATTTGAGGAAAGTTGATGAACACAAATGAAGAGCAAGTAACCACTATCAACATGCTCATTAGAAAACAAACTCACATATTGCAAAAGTGGTATTTCCCACATGTGATATAGGTGGGCTGGACATATGAGAACTCCTACACATTGCTAAGGATGTCCATGCCAAGTTTCACCCAAATTCAAAACCTTTTTGAGGTCATTTTGGGTATAGCTAGAAAGAGGGCAGTTTGAAACTATATTCAAATTCAAACTGTTTTTATCCCATGAATTCAAAAGTGGGAGGCATATTCTTATTCAGCACATTTTTGTGAGCTCACACACCAATTTTCACTCCATTTGGAGTTGATCTTGACATGAGCTTAGTGGGACAAATTCAAACTTTATTTGAGTTCAAAACTGAACCTGTGCTGAAATTCATTCAAACCAAACCCAATTTGAATTCTACTCACTTCGAATGGCTCATGGGAGAATAATATGAATCACCCAGGGTATTTTGGGGCTCACTGTTTACAACAGTGATTAGGAGTAAATTTCAGAGGTTAAAATTTGGAGGTGGGACCCACATGTCAGCCACTGAAGGAGATCAACCGAGTGGACTTTCAGTACTCGGGTCCCCGAGCTTCTCCCGAGAGCGCCACCGAGGGGAGGCCGCTGCGCCACCACCTGCTTGCCGCCCACGGTCGCTGAACCGACTCCGGGAACCCTTATCTAGGCGTCCGAGCAGCCGCCGGTGCTCCCCACCCCTACCCCAACGCGCTCTCGCCCAACAGACTGAAACTCCTTGCCGCCCGAGTGAATTTTCGGTCCCTCATCGCCCGGCCGATCCAGTGACCCTCTGGTGATCTGAGACCTGCACCGGGTGCGCCAAGCCATCTTCGACACCTTCGCATCGATTCCAGACCCTGCGCGGTCTTCCCCGAGCTCCACCGCGGCGATCTTGTCTCTGCCGGTTCAGCTCGAGCCGCCGCTGCAGGAACCGTCCTTCCGGCTACCACAGCCCACCGTTCACGGAGCTGTGAACAGCAAAGAGGTTCGCCTCCAACCCCTCTTTCATTTCCGCAAGCTCCGGCGGCGTGACAAGCACTGCTCCGGCCGGAATTTTATATTTTCGCGACGGTGTGCAAAAGTGAGGTCAGTACCGATCCGAGAAATTCGTAAGCCACACTACATCACTCATCCTCTCATGGAGGGGATCACTTCTAGTAGCCCGTGTGGGTCCATAGGAGCAGGAACCACGAAGAACCGTGGAGGGAGACCGCTGTTCTTCGAGTTTTAGTAGAAATCCCGATTTCCGGCCTAGGTCGCACGGTGACAGCCCAACACAGCCCTTCCCGAGCTCCGTAGAGATCATGTCGACCTTTCCTATGGTCCACTGATGCTCGACGACCCTTAGCTTGATCGGGGGAGGTGCTAGGGAGGGTGGACAACGCGACCGAAGTTCTCCCGAGGCTGCGGCTCATCGCCGACCAGGTGGCGGCCGTTGTCATGACGAGCTGACCCCGGAATCCTGTTCCTCGATTGTAAGTAGGCAGGGGCGGCCAGAATCATGAAGTTTGGAGCTTTACAGAAGCCGGCGGCGAGCTCTCCGGCGAGGTTCCTCGGCGGCAGAACGCGGGCAGCGGGAGGTTGACGAAGGGGTGGACCCCAGCTGTCAGCGGGAGATATTTTAAATAGGGATCGGGCTGCGGCCGGGATCTCGTGTGCTGGCGCGCAAATACCCTGTGGGCCTCAGTGTGCCGGACACCTCCGCGCTCGACACGTGTCCCCGGGGGCCCCCGCAAGTTTAAACTTTTCTCCCGATTTTTAGATTCCATTCAAACTTCAAATCCTCATAACTTTGGCTAGAAAGCTCCAAATCGAGTGAACCAAATTTTGTTGGATTCAGCTCTCTGAGAACTTTCCAGCAAATCAAGTTTCACCTCATGAAAATCCATATTTCTCCAGAATTAATTCCTCAAAATTCAAACTGTTTGGAATTTTAACTGGAGAATCCTTTGGAGGAAAATCCTGAAATTTTGCTGGGTTGTTCACCAAAATATCCCTGAACTACCATAAAAATATCAGACCCATTTTAGCTCATTTGGTCCACCTAATGGTGTGATAAGTGAAACTGTTCCAGAGAAAATAGAAAATGTTCAGAAACATTTTCAGAATTTTCTCTGAAATTGTTTAGCTCATATCTTTAGTTAGGAACCTTCAAATTAAGTGAGGCCAACTCCATTAGAACCCTCTGAAAATCTAGTTTTCAGAAAGTCATAGTTTGTTCTATGAAAATCCTTAGAACACCCTAAGAGCCTACAATTAAAGTCAAGGACATAATTACTTGTGGGGGGCTCAATTGAGCTTTGCTGCAACTAAAACTAGACCAAATCTCTGTTTAGGTTGTAACCCAGCCACAGTACAAGTTTCACAGTCATTGGGCTTGTCTAGTAAGAGTTATAAACTTCACAAGATTAAAAGTTAATACAACTGCATTTAAATTAATACATGTATTGCTTCTATTATGTAGTCGCTAAGGTCGAGGAGGAACCCGAAGTCCTAGACTTTGTTACTCCGGAGGAACAGCTAGCCTACAACCAAGAGCAGCAAGGCAAGCTCCGGTTTGCATTAACCTTTTTACAAATTTTTATTGTTTTGAGCACATACATGAATACTATTGTTCCTTACATTAGAGTCTTGTTTGGAAACCCAAGTGCATAGCCAAGAAAGCCATGGGTTGGGATTACGATTGAAAACCTCGTTAGCTACTGCATTGCTAAGATAGAGTAGGATTCGGTACAAGTCGAGTAGTTGGAACTACTCGCGAGCATAGGCTAGAGGCACTCGACTCAGGTAGTGATAGCACATGAAACACATGGCAAGAAAATGAGACCAAGCGGAGGGTGAGGGCAGCAGGACTTTGGGGCCTGTGTCTTGTAGATCCGCTTGTGTCGATTGAGGACCGAGCCGTGTGCGGGCCTGTTGAACAAGCTCGAACAGTACTGAAGACCTACCGGCTATATGGGAACCAGGAAACTGATGTAACTCGGGTAGCTGGGTGTTGAGGCATAGCTGGTCGTTTAGAGGGTAGGTTGAGAGCTCGAGGTGTAAATCGGCTGGCGGCACTGAGATGCGCGTGCAGAGACCTCTTGCTTGGGACGATTGGACCGGTTCAACATTTGGCTAACGGGTGAAAGGTAGTTGCGTACAGCGTCCGTGATGGTTGCTGTAGGCAACATCGAGGATGGGCATACGCGACGGGTTGTTCGGGTAACCCTGCAGGTGTAAATCGATTATAATCGCCGTCCCTCGCGGTCAGTGAGTACCACTTGTTCACTGTACTGTGACGTAGAAAGAACAGGCTAGTTACATGTTAAAATGTTGCTGATTGAAAGATGGACGTGATTGTTAATGAGTTGCTGTAGTTTAGAGCTAATTAAAGTTCCTTTCAACTTTGGGCAAAGTACATGAGAGAAATGCGTTTCTTGTTTGATTGCGGCTCTCTCATGTGCCTTAGCGTAAGGTTCTTCACCACCTGCTGCTAAAACCTGAAAGTAAGGTTCCACTAATTAGGCGAGTCCTTTGCAAATGATTTTATCTCATGTACCCATCACTCTCATGTAGATGTTCCATGTTTAGGAGAGACAGGTCAGACTTGCTGAGCCTTCGTGCTCACTGCTTGTGTTTGAAGCTTTTGCAGGGTTCTATGAGGAATGGACTCCTAAAGAAGAGACGGAACCCCAGGAGGGGAACCCCGTCGAGTGGGAGTCGTGCACGACGCAGAGTTAGTGTGCGTGTGTGCTAGCAAAGACACGTTCAAGGGATGAACGTGGACTTGATTCGTAGTCTACGCCCGTGAGTGTAGACTGGACTTATTTTGATGTAAACATGTTCATAAACTTGTTTATGTAATAAAATTTCGCTTCCGCTTTGTACCTTTGACGTGTGTTATCCGGTGCTGTGCAACGCAGCACCCCTCAGTGTGATCCTGGTTCGACAAGACCGTGGGGTCGTGTCAGCGTTGGTATCAGAGCTCGCTTGAGGTTTAACGCACTACAAAGGTCATCTTTTTCAAAAATCCAGTGAGGAACAAGTTAGTAGCCCGTATAAGGATGTTATTGGCATATAGAAAAGTGGCATACTAACCTATTTGTCTATGTCGGAAAATCGTGCATCTCGGGACGTTTATGTCTTGGGGGCTGCACATAAGCGCTATCCACCAGTGCGCACAAGCTGAAGGGTGGAGCCCCACGGGTGGCAGGTACCCCGACCCGCTTTGATATCCTCTACGACTCTTCATGTCGTTTGGGGTATTCGAGCAACGTCTGTCCCTGGCGTGCGTGGTGCAACTTGGGAGACCCCGTCACGTGGTCTGAAATGTGAACACGTAACTCAAGGCGTGTTTGGCTTGAGAACGTCCGGGCGAGTGATGACGGCCGGATGTACGAACTGTGTAGATTCCGGGCTCGGTGTGCAGCCGAGTCTGATGATTGTTTGAGTTTCTGCAGGTAGCCTGAAAACGAAACGGTAGACGTGTAGCATCCGTGTGCGAGTGACGTTTAGTGCCACTGAATTAATGAAGCCGGCTAAGTGCGGTATAGGTTTTTCTTTGTGAGGACATAGTACCGACATAATCTGGTGACGCATCGACGTCACACCCCATTAAATGAACAACTTCATTTAAAACTTGAAGGTTTTGATCTAAAGTAGTAAAACTTGATGTAACTCCTTCCCTTGAACAAGATATTCAAAGTTAACAAGTTTTCAACTTATAGGTTGTTAAGGACAGAGCACTCTGTTTTCAGCTGAATCAAGGCTGAAGTTGATCAGAGGTTAGAGGTTGAATTATTTCGAGGTTGGGGTCATATGATACATTTTTGGAAACCTTTGGAAGAGATTTACAACTCTTCTGTTGAGGTCCAGAGGTGTTTCATCCCTTAACCACTCGAAAAATGCAGTAGAGTTGGAAACTGCCCAGAAAACAGGACAGAGTGAAGACTCTCTGTAAACTCTCTGTAAATTAAGCATAACTTCCTGCATAAAAATCCAAAAATAGAAAATGAGGTAGTTCTGGAAAGCTTATGAGATGGGTTACAACTTTGTAACAGAAAGTTTTGTCAGATTAGGAACAGAATTAACTGGGATTCTTGGATCGAATCAGTACCTAAAGCAGGGAGGTACTGTCCAATTTTCTGCAGAAATTCTGTTAACGTTGACATCTCATAACTTTTGAACCAGGACAGATCTTAGGCCAAGCAAACACTTTATGGAAAGCTATTGAAGTTAGATTTAACTTTGATGTTGAACTCCAGAATTGGTTTTGCCTTTAACATGGCCTAAATCAGGTTGAAATGGAAACTGGTCAGGGCTGTCATGTGGGACAGCAGATCAGCAGTCAAGTTTGCTTAAAAATTTGAACTGATTCCAAATTTTATGGGTTCAATGACATGTCTTATGTTATAACTCAGTGGTTTACTGTTTAAACAAATATTTGACATTTCTCAAATATATTTTTACAGATGACAGCAGATAAACAGTTGGAGAACGGGTGGGTGGTGTCCCACTGTTCTCACCGTAGCGGCTACCCGGAAGCATTGTGGCAAATGCTCCAATATTTCGGGTACAACCAGATGCCACAGTACTTCGCCAAGGAAGAAGGCGAAGAGGGGAACAAGATGTGGACAATCCATGTCGAGGTCCCTGCAGGACCTATGCCACCCGGTTGGGTGCCGTTCACCGTCACGGTGAGAGGTAGGCAACCGGAAGGGATGTGGCAAGTGGCATCCCGTGACACCATGTCACGTTTCTGCCAACTACACGTGCAAGCTATGGAGGGCACTCCATAAGCGCTCGTTCTGGTGGAGGGACGAGCTCAGCATGTGTGGGAAGAGAGGTACCTGGACGCAACGAACCCGAGTTGCCCAAGGTACAACCCCGCGGAGGCAAATCTGAGCCTCCAGATGAGGGCGGGAAATGCCGTGATGGACAGCCAAGCTGTTCATACGAAGCATCTCGCCACAAAGCTCAAGGAGAGCACGAGCCGTGGAGACCATTTCGAGAGTGCTCACAGCGCACTCCGCAATGTGCTCCTTCCGACGATCAAGCGACTGAATGAACAGCACAATCAGTTGCATCGTCTGAAGAAGGCAAAGAAGAAGAGCCGTGTCGACATCGCGGTGTTACAGGAACTGGTACAGAATCTGACCCAGCTGAACGAGGACCTTGCTCAAGAGCGCGACGACGCTATTGAGGAAGGCCAAGGCTGGGAAGAGGACTACAACCAGGCTATGGACGAGGTGCATGCTTTGCAGGACCTCGTGCCTCCGGTATTGGGCATACCGGTGGTCTTGGGTCTTCCAGCAATGGGAGAACCCGGGATGGGAGAAGAGGTGGTAGATCCAGAGCCACCAGCAGAGGTACCGGAGGAGGACGACCCGCAGGAGGTCGAGTTCTACTCCGAGTAGGCGGTTACAGTTGCCATGTAGGGCAGCTAGGGTAGTGTAGCCCAAATTTTGTAATCGGTGACATGTCGTGTAAACAGTAGCGTATGTATAGGTACTGACGACATGAGCACGACTTCTCGGAGAACCGAGAACAATGTATCTTGTATAAAGTTTATGCTTTATCAATATATGTGAATGTTGTGCGAATTAATCATGTGTCACTTTAATACCTACTGTTACATATGGAATTTTAAGTAAGACATGTGCTAATCGCTGCTGTTTTGAATTTCAGAATGACGCGTACTCGTGCCAACCCTGATGTTGGGGGTACTAGCCAAGGGGGAGAGACCTCCCAACAGCCTCCCGAGGACTCCTCGGGACAGCAGCAGCAACAGCAACAGCAAACACCGCCACCGCCACTGCCAACGGTTACATTAGCCGACATCGTCGCGGCAATGGCGGGTTCACATCAGCAGCACACGGAGTTGCTGCAAACTCTTATTGCCAATACGTCTCGCCCAGAGAGACGTCAAGACCGTGAGGAGCGACAACAGAGCTCCTACTCCGACTTCCTGGCGACTCATCCCCCGGTATTTTCAAGGGCGGATGAATCTCTTGACGCGGACAACTGGCTCCGCGCAATAGAAATGAAGTTCGGGCTGCTCCAGATAAGTGAGCAGCGCAAGACTCAGTTCGCGGTCCAGCAGCTCCAAGGATCCGCGAGCGCGTGGTGGGCCAACTTCTGTGCTTCACAGCCCACCGACCTAGTGATGACCTGGACGGAATTCCGGACGGCCTTCAGGGCCTATCATATACCGCCAGGATTGATGAAGAGGAAGACGCAGGAGTTTTTACACCTGCAACAAGGGAGCCGGAACTCGCTGGAATACTCCAGAGCGTTCAACGACCTCGCGCTCTACGCGTCGTATCACGTAGATACTGATGAGAAGCGACGGGACCAATTTTACCAGGGGCTTAACCTGCTCCCGAAGGACAAGTTGGCGATGTTCAATCGAGGCAGCCTCAACGACATCATTGATGCTGCGATTGTTCAGGAGGACTCCGGCAAGGAGTTAGCGGCGGCGGAGAGAAAGCGAAGCGCGCCGCAGAGCAGCGGAGAAGGAGGCGGTCCTTCTCAAAAGTTTCGGACGGTGAATCGCCCACCATCAGGTCCACGCTGGCAGCCACCACAGCGGTCGATGCCGTTCCGCAGTCGGCCGTACTCTTCACCGGCATTCAGGCCGGCACTGCTAGTACCACCTCCGCAACAACAGCAGCAGCGGCGATGCCGCGTGCGTATGCACCTCAGCAGCGCATGCCGGGCTTTCGTCCCCCGAGCACTACACCAGCAGCGGCCACATGTTACAAGTGTGGTCGTCCAGGACACTTCGCGAGCAGTTGACCGGAGAGGCAAGGCGGCGGAGTGGCACCGCAGTTTCCGGGGAGGAATCAACCCCGGAACCCTACTAATGCGCGGCGGGCAAACCGTAGGCCCGGTACCGTCCACCAGCTTGCCATAGAGGACGTGCCGGAGGGCGAGCCAATCCTTGCGGGTATGTTCCAACTCCACCAGCATCCCTCTATAATATTATTTGATTCAGGCGCCACGCATAGCTTCATTAGCCAAGCTTTCATTGATAAGTATAGCTTGCAAATACTACCCACCGATAGTCCTTATGTGATCTGTTCACCGGGCAGGAAAATTTCAGCAAGCATGATGGTCCCAAAAGCGCCATTGTGCTTAGAGGGTAGAGTTTACCCTACGTCTCTCATAATCTTAGAGGGATAAAAGGTCGATGTAATCTTAGAGATGTCGTGGTTAACCCGCCACGGCGCTGTTTTAGACACCGTCCTCCGAGTTGTGCACTTGAACTCAGAAGTGCACGAGTCTCACTCATTATTTCTGGACAGTCCAGAAATAAAACTTCCAGGTGTCTATCAAGCCACAACCATCAGATTGGAAGATATTCCAGTGGTCCGAGAGTTCCCTGACGTATTCCCGGAGGATTTGCCGGGGATGCCGCCCGATAGAGAGGTGGAGTTCAAGATTGAACTTGCACCGGGAACCATGCCGATATCCCAAAGGCCGTACAAGATGGCACCCAAGGAGTTGGCTGAACTGAAGACTCAGCTCACGGACCTCCTGGAAAAGGGTTTTATTAGGCCGAGCTCCTCGCCATGGGGCTGTTCGGCATTATTTCGTTAAGAAGAAGGATGAGACTTTACAGCTTTGCGTGGGCTATCGTCCATTGAATGCCGTAACCATCAAGAACAAGTACCCATTGCCATGGATCGACATGTTGTTTGATCAGTTGGTCGAAGCAAAGATCTTTTCCAAGATGGATTTAAGATCCGGGTAGCATGAGATTAAGATAAGGGCTGAGGACATTCCAAAGACAGCTTTCCTGACGAGGTATGGACTTTATGAGTACCTGGTCATGTCCTTCGGCCTCACCAATGCTCCAGCTTACTTCATGTACTTAATGAACTCGGTATTCATGCCGGAGCTGGACAAGTTTGTCGTGGTCTTCATCGACGACATCCTGGTATATTCCAAGTCAGAGGAAGAACACAAGAAGCATCTGCGTATAGTCTTGCAACGGCTGCGGGATCACAAGCTATACGCGAAATTCAGCAAATGCGAGTTCTGGATATCGCAAGTGCCTTTCCTCGGGCATATCATCTCAGCGGAGAGTATCGCTGTAGACCCGAGCAAGATCACTCAAGTGCTGGATTGGAAATCCCCGGGAACTATTCACGAGGTACGGAGTTTCCTCGGACTCGCGGGATATTATCGGAGGTTCATTCCGAACTTCTCGATGATTGCCAAGCCAATGACAGATCTGCTGAAGAAGGCTACGAAATATGTTTGGAGTCCAGCGTGTGAAGCAGCATTCAAGGCTTTAGTCAAGCACCTGACATCAGCACCGGTTTTGGCGCAGCCAGACACAATAAAACCGTTCGATGTGTACTGCGATGCATCCGGCATTGGGCTCGGATGTGTGCTGATGCCAGACCGAAGAGTGGTCGCGTATGGATCACGGCAGCTTAGAAACCATGAGCAAAATTATCCAACCCATGACTTGGAGCTCGCTGCCGTGGTACTTGCACTGAAGATGTGGAGGCACTACCTACTCGGTAACCTCGTACATTTATATACCGACCACAAAAGCCTCAAGTACATATTCACTCAGAAGGAGCTGAACATGAGGCAACGAAGATGGTTAGAATTAATAAAGGATTACGAAATAGAGATCCATTATCATCCGGGCAAGGCAAACATAGTGGCAGATGCGCTGAGCCGCAAGTCACACGTCAACAATCTGACCATCACACCGTTGGAAGAGAGCGAACCACCACTGCATGTGATTCCACATGGAGCTCTCTACAACTTAGCTTTGATCCCCACCATCTGTGAAGAGATAGCGGCAGCTCAGAAACATGACAAGGGCATGTTGCATTTGCGGAGACGTGTAGAGAGTGGGGAGCTGAAATGTTTCCGGAAGGACGGGGACGGCGTCCTATGGTTCAAGGACCGGATCGTCGTACCCTGTAACCCGGAATTACGTAAGAAATTTTTTGATGAGGCTCACTTATGAAAATTTTCTATTCACCCCGGCAGCAACAAGATGTATCAAGAACTCAGAAGCAAGTTTTGGTGGACACGGATGAAGCGTGAAATTGCAAAATACGTGTCCGAGTGTGATACATGTCGAAGGGTGAAGGCAGACCATATGCGGAAACCGGGACTGCTGCAACCACTGGGTATTCCTGCCTGGAAATGGGAGGATGTGAGCATGGACTTCATCGTCGGTTTACCCACCACCTTGCAGAAACATGATTCTGTGTGGGTGATCGTCGATCGGCTCACCAAAGTTGCCCATTTCATCCCGGTCAACACAAACTACAACGCCAAGAAGTACGCTGAGCTGTACATCTCACGGATCCTATGCTTGTACGGCGTACCCCGTACCATCATATCGGATCGGGGCACTTTATTTGTGTCCCGTTTTTGGGAGCAGCTACACGCTGCCTTGGGGACAAAGCTGATCCGTAGTTCAGCATACCACCCGCAGACGGATGGGCAAACCGAGCAGGTAAATCAGATCCTAGAAGACATGCTACGAGCTTGCGATATCGACCACGGCAAGAATTGGGATGATCACTTGCCGTTAGCCGAGTTCTCATACAATAATGGGTACCAAGCCAGCATCAAGATGGCGCCTTATGAGGTGCTATACGGGAGAAAATGTCGCACACCATTGAACTGGT
Source organism: Neostapfia colusana (assembly GCA_030760725.1). Lineage (NCBI taxonomy): Eukaryota > Viridiplantae > Streptophyta > Magnoliopsida > Poales > Poaceae > Neostapfia > Neostapfia colusana. Next base: position 17,116,805 of record JASWHV010000002.1, read on the forward strand.
GTGAGCCTGGCAAAAGGGTTACCTTCGGGATTGACCTCGTCAACAACGCGGAAGAGAATGTTCGACTGATTCAAGCGAACCTAAAAGCCGCCCAATCCCGTCAGAAACAGTATGCGGACCGGAGAAGGCGCCCATTACAATTTGAAGTTGGAGATCACGTATACCTACGGGTGTCTCCAATGAAGGGCGTAAACAGATTTGGGGTGAGAGGAAAGTTGGCACCCCGATTCATCGGTCCATTCCAGATTACCGAAAGATGTGGAGCAGTGGCATACCGGCTGAAATTACCAGAAGCACTTTCCGGTGTGCACGACGTCTTTCACATTTCCCAGCTGAGGAAGTGTCTCAAGCTATCAACTACCGTTCAGCTGTAAGACATTGAAGAACTGCAACCGGATCTCACCTATCGGGAGGAACCGGTGCAGATTATTGATGAAAAGGCCCGAACCACACGCAACCGTACGTTGTGGTTCTACAAGGTTCTATGGAGTAATCATTCCATGGACGAGGCGACATGGGAGAGCGAAGGATTTCTTCGCGCTAACTACCCCGACTTTTTCACGTTGCATGTCCGGTAATTTTCCACCGTCCTCTCTCTCATTTTCACCTTATAATCTCGGGACGACATTCTTTTAAGGGGGGGAGGAAATGTAAGGGCCTCAGTTTTTGACACATAGTTGAAGTGTTCATCACCATACACACACACCTCATTTGAGGAAAGCTGATGAACACAAATGAAGAGCAAGTAACCACTATCAACATGCTCATTAGAAAACAAACTCACATATTGCAAAAGTGGTATTTCCCACATGTGATATAGGTGGGCTGGACATATGAAAACTCCTACACATTGCTAAGGATGTCCATGCCAAGTTTCACCCAAATTCAAAACCTTTTTGAGGTCATTTTGGGTATAGCTAGAAAGAGGGCAGTTTGAAACTATATTCAAATTCAAACTGTTTTTATCCCATGAATTCAAAAGTGGGAGGCATATTCTTATTCAGCACATTTTGTGAGCTCACACACCAATTTTCACTCCATTTGGAGTTGATCTTGACATGAGCTAAGTGGGACAGATTCAATCTTTATTTGAATTCAAAACTGAACTTGTGCTGAAATTCATTCAAACCAAACCCAATTTGAATTCTACTCACTTCAAATGGCTCATGGGTGAATAATTTGAATCACCCAGGGTATTTTGGGGCTCACTGTTTACAACAGTGATTAGGAGTAAATTTCAGAGGTTAAAATTTGGAGGTGGGACCCACATGTCAGCCACTGAAGGAGATCAACCGAGTGGACTTTCAGTACTCGGGTCCCCGGGCTTCTCCCGAGAGCGCCACCGAGGGGAGGCCGCCGCGCCACCACCTGCTTGCCGCCCACGGTCGCTGAACCGACTCCCGGGACCCTTATCTAGGCGTCCGAGCAGCCGCCGGTGCTCCCCATCCCTACCCCGACGCGCTCTCGCCCAACAGACTGAAACTCCTCGCCGCCCAAGTGAATTTTCGGTCCCTCATCGCCAGGCTGATCCAGTGACCCTTTCGGCGATCTGAGACCAGCACCGGGCGCGCCAAGCCATCTTCGACACCTTCGCATCGATTCCAGACCCTGCGCGGTCTTCCCCGAGCTCCACCGCGGTGATCTTGTCTCTGCCGGTTCAGCTCGAGCCGCCGCTGCAGGAACCGTCCTTCCGGCTACCACAGCCCACCGTTCACGGAGCTGTGAAAAGCAAAGAGGTTTGCCTCCAACCCCTCTTTCATTTCCGCAAGCTCCGGCGGCGTGACAAGCACTGCTCCGGCCGAAATTTTATATTTTCGCGACGGTGTGCAAAAGTGAGGTCGGTACCGATCCGAGAAATTCGTAAGCCACACTACATCACTCATCCTCTCATGGAGGGGATCACTTCTAGTAGCTCGTGCGGGTCCATAGGAGCAGGAATGTCACACCCGGTTTTTCCGAAGAACAACCAAGTGAATATCACATGTATGCCAGGATCATTTTCTCATACATGTGATGACAAATAGTGAAGCATCATTTATTACAAGCCAGGTGTCGAATATAAATAAGTCTTACATCGCAAATGTCTCAATGGACACTAATGCTTCATCACAAGTAAATAAACTAGCAGCGGAATATTATTCTTTAGGGCTCCATCACAGGCGTTGCCCGGGGGTCTTCATGAACCTAAAAACCTTCCTCGGGTCCAAAATCTTGGTCATTATACACCACCTCATTATCTTGACCTGAGCAGCAATATAAACCAACAAATATGCAAGGTTGAGTACCAATGGTACTCAGCAAGTGTGGGAAAATCATATCATGCATGGCTATAACAAGGAGAGGTTGAACTCATGGTTAAAGCACTACGCAATTAATACCTATCACCTTAGCTTATTAAGCAACTACATTACTACACAGGTGAAATGGTCCCAATCTCCCATCCCATCATCATAATCCAAATAACCATAACATTATTTCCAATGTTAAGCTCCCCGCTTAACTTCCACAACTTCCAAAAACCATCACTCCTCTAATCATGAATAAGTCCAGGCCGCTCTTAACCGTGAGCACGGCTGTCAAGACAGTTTTGACTCTGCAGAGTTTGTACCACTGTACCCACAAGTAGTGATTTCATCCCCCATTGCCGGGTGGACTAAAAGAACCTCCATTATGCCAGTGGCTACGATCCACATTCACACTTCCCAGGTGTGCGGCCAGGAGATCACTACGAAGCCTTTACAAAGGGATTCCCGACGAGCGTGGGCCCACTGAGGTTTCACCCCTAACAGCATACAAGAGGCTCCAACCCCGCTGCAGTGGCCCCCTCTTGAGCCTTGCGGTTCATATGGTAGTCCAGCTGACACCTACTCCCCGCACCATCCAACACACCCATACTACGCCGGGGATACACCTAATTAATTGGCTAAGCTGCCCCATCTCAGCATGTGGTTGGCACTGTAAAGCCGGGTTACATGCTCCATGAACCGGTCCTTAGGATCCAGGCAAGTACTAAACACAAACCCAAGTCTCGTGCACCCAGACACAACCAAAACATCCAACTTGCCTTGATCCCTACCTCTACATAACTCACAATGTCTCTTTCAAGAGTATGGTAATATAAACTGATGATCTCATTTCCCAAATATCCCATTCTAAGCATGGCTAAGCAAATGCATGTAAATAAATGACATGACAAAATAAATCCCAACCCAAGCTACAAGGAAACAAGGTAATGCAATTCTAGGGAAACTTTCCTAGCATGGGTTTCATATTTCATTTGACAATGCAAATAATTCTATCTACACATCCTAGCATAGGATCAAAGTGGTCAAGGACACTTGCCTCCTTCTTGCTGCTCTTGAAATTGGTAGTCCTGATCTTGGAAAGGGTTAACTTGCTCTTGAACAGGTTCTACTTCATACCATCACACATAGCAAAAGAAAAACAACAATCATAAGACATAGTTCACACTTCTACTTCATACAAACCACACATTCATATTTATGAAATTCTTTCACCATTATATGTGTTGTGGTTACTTTATGTGTGTTGAGTTGTGGCTTGCATGCACTTTCAACCATGTGTATATGATTCCTACTTTTGTGTCCACCTTTATACTTACATACTATTTATATGGGTTTCCAATAAATTTTTTATATTCAACTACTTCACCTTTTTACTACAAAGTGTGTATGAAAAGTATTATTCTTCCCCATATGTGCTTTCATAACTTCTATCAACCCTAAACTGACTTCTTTGGATTTTAGAAACTCCATTTATCATTTGCTAGTTGCTATATTTTCAGATTTATATTCCTATGCATAATTGTGTATTTTATTATTAAATTAGTAATACACATCACCTAAACAGATTAGGTTCTGTTCCCAAATAATTTAAAATCATATTTTGACCTTGGCCTCTGATGTAAACTATTTCATAATTATTTTCCCTATTTTTCTATAACTATCCTTTACTTAAAAATGTGTCCCTATACTAATAAATGTGAATAATAGATAAAACAGATTTATTTCAGCCCAAAAATATATTTTTATCTCACTCCAAAGTTTCCTAAGTACTGAGAAAGTTTTTAATTAATTTTGACAATTATGTTTGTCCCCCTTTTTAATTTTTAACCACTAATTACATATTCAATTTTTTAAATTAAATACTAAACAGGGCTAAAATAATGAATTCACCCCATTACAGGGTCTATAATATTATTTTCATAATTTCCAGGGGTCTAGCTGCACTTATCAGAGGTGTTTTTCCTAATTTCTATTAAGTCCAGGGGTTAAAACTGATTTTTAAATGAATTTACATGATTTTCTGGAGTTCCAGGGGCTAGATCTGAAGTTTCCGGGGCTAGCTCTCAATTCCAGAGAACCCCAGGGGGTAGCACGTAAGAATTCCAGTCTTTATAACGCGGGGCCGACGTGGTCCGTCTGATTTTAAACCGACGGCTGAGATTATAAGATCGAACCGGTACGCGGGGTTTTAAAGTCTACCGTGCGATTTAAAATAAACGGCGCACAAGCGGCCACGTCGCTCCGATCGAGCGCGGGCGGCGCTGCCGGCGGCGCACGGCGGCGGGAAGCGGCGATCTCGCCGGAAAGTTTCGGATCCTCGAGAATTCTGCCTAGAACTGTGATCTTATGGCCTAGATCGGTAGAGGGGAGGTCAGGGATCTCACCTCGGGGGTTTTCTCGAGCTCGGGGGTCCTGGAAAGTGATCGGCGGCGAGGTCCGAGGCAAAACCACGGCGAAGCTCGTCGGCGCTGCGTTTACACCGTAACTCTCCGAGTTTTCTGCACCTGCAAAGTTCCCCGGAGGCGGTGGATCAAGACCAGCGAGTTAGATCAGAGTTTCCGAGCTTAGATCGGCCAGAATTCACCGGCGAAGTCTCGGTGCTCACCGGAGTAAAAATCGGCGATCGCGTGGAAAAAACTGATCGGATCGGGGGTTTTTATAGCCGGGGGAGGGCGGTGGGTCTGTTGTGATCGAGTTGGAGTCCTCTGGGACCAGAATTCGGGTGACGGGACGCGGTTTCCGGTCGGTTGCGATTTCGCGCGCTCGGGGGAAAAGTCCGGGGTCGCGGGGGCTCGGGGTTAGGGATGACAGGTGGGTCCCACCCGTCGGTGAGAGGCAGCGCGGCGCGCGCGGGGGCGGGCTGGCGCGGGGGAAGCTGGGCCGGCTGGCGGGTTTCGGCCCACTGGCCGGTTTTTTTTCCCCTTTCTCTTTTTCTTTTTCCATTTCTTTTCTGTTTTGAGTATAATTTGAATTCCTGTTTGAATTTGAATTTTTGCAAAACATGCAATACGTCCAAAAATTTTTAAATTCTCCTCTGAACATGGTTTAGGGTTTTGAATCAAAATTTGGGGTGTTACAGCTCTACCCCCCTTAAAAGAAATCTCGTCCTCGAGATTGGTGTTTCTAAGAAAACAATTCCGGAAATTGTGCCTTAAGCTCATCTTCCCGTTCCCAGGTGGCTTCCTCTTCTGAGTGATGCTTCCACTGCACCTTGCACATCCGGATTCTTTTATTTCTGGTGAGGCGTTCCATCGTCTCCAAAATCTTGTATGGTTGCTCGGCATAAGACAAATCTTCAGCTACATCCACTTCATTCATGGGTAACACCTCTTCAGGCGTCCTCAGACATTTCTTGAGTTGTGACACATGAAATACATCGTGCACGTCCGATAGATGAACCGGTAACTCTAGTTGGTACGCCACTTCGCCTTTTCTTTCCAAAACTTGAAAGGGTCCGATGTATCGAGGTGACAACTTCCCTTTCACCTTGAACCGACGAAGTCCTCTGATAGGGGACACCTTGAGATAAACATAGTCTCCCACGTTGAAAACGAGTTCTCTTCTTCGTACATCAGCATAACTCTTCTGGCGTGTTTGTGCTATCCTCAAGTTGTTGCGAATCTCCCTCACCTTCGCCTCGGCTTCTTGTAGCACTTCTGGACCAAACACTTTACTTTCTCCTGTTTGGTTCCAAAATAGAGGAGTTCTGCACTTCCTTTTATACAAAGCTTCAAACGGCGACATTTTCATACTAGCTTGATAGCTGTTGTTATAGGAAAACTCCGCATACGGTAAGTTCTTGTCCCAACTCCTATTGTTTTTGAGTGCACATGCCCTTAACATATCTTCAAGGATCTGATTGGTTCTCTCCGTCTGCCCGTCAGTTTGGGGATGATAGGCAGAACTGAAGTTCAGACGGGTTCCCATGGTTTCATGCAACTTCTGCCAAAACCTCGAGGTGAACTGTGTCCCTCGGTCCGACACTATCTTCTTTGGCACTCCATGGTAACACACAATCCTTGACATGTACAATTCTGCCAATTTGGATCCGCTGTAGCTTTCTTTCACAGGGATGAAATGAGCTACCTTGGTTAGCCTATCAATAATGACCCATATTGAATCATACCCGGATTGGGTCCTAGGCAATCCCACGACAAAATCCATGCTGATTTCTTCCCACTTCCATTCAGGCACTTTGAGTGGTTGCAATAATCCCGCGGGTCGTTGATGTTCAGCTTTCACCAACTGACATGTGTCACATAGGGCAACATGTTCCGCGACATCTCGCTTCATGCCATACCACCAATACCTGCTCTTGAGGTCCTGGTACATCTTCGTACTCCCAGGATGAATGGAATAGTCGGAATCGTGAGGCTCCTTCAAAATTAATTCACGGATCTCCTTTACTTCTGGCACACAGATCCTTTTCCCGTGCCACACCGTTCCCTGTTCATCCTCTCTAAAACCAGGAGCTTTATTTTCCTTGATGAGCTGTCTGATCTCTCGTATCTTCTCATCATTCTTTTGGCCCTCGCGTATGTCTTGCTCGAGTGTGGAGTCCACTTCCATGGCGATGGCTTCACCACTATTTACTAGACATAGATTGAGCCTTATAACCTCGTCCTTTAATTCTGCAGGCATGTCCTTCAAGCTCAACTTATTGACCTGCACTTTCCGACTCAAAGCATCGGCCACGACGTTTGCTTTCCCGGGATGATAGTTGATGCCCACATCAAAGTCATTGATTAGCTCTAACCATCTCCTTTGTCTGAGGTTGAGATCTGGCTGTGTGAATATGTACTTCAACTTCTTATGATCCGTATATATCTCTGTCCTCTTCCCCATCAAATAGTGCCACCAAATTTTCAACGCGTGTACCACTGCAGCTAGTTCTAGGTCATGTGTAGGATAGTTCTTCTCGTGCTTCCGAAGCTGCCGGGATGCATATGCCACGACATGTCCTTCTTGCATGAGAACACATCCCAACCCATTTCCAGAGGCATCGCAGTACACTGTGAAATTCTTCTGCATATCTGGCATAACCAACACTGGGGCTGTTGTCAATCTCTTCTTTAGCTCCTGAAAGCTCGTATCGCACTGTGGCGTCCAGGTGAATGTGATTCCCTTTTCCAACAGTTTGGTGAGAGGTCTCGAGATCTTGGAGAATCCCTCAATAAACCGTCGATAGTATCCAGCCAATCCCAAAAAGCTTCGAACTTCCCCGACATTTTCAGGGGTCTTCCACTTCTGGATATCCTCGATTTTGGCGGGATCTACGGAGATTCCTCCCTCCGAGATTATATGTCCTAAAAAGGGAACTCTCTTCAGCCAAAACTCACACTTGCTCAACTTGGCATATAGTTGGTGTTCTCTCAGCCTCTGTAACACCAACCTTAGATGTTTCTCATGTTCTTCTTCATTTTTGGAGAAGACGAGAATATCATCTATGAAAACCACCACAAATTTGTCCAGATATTCCATGAATACCTTGTTCATGAGGTACATGAAATATGCCGGGGCATTGGTTAGCCCAAAAGGCATGACAGTGTATTCATACAGTCCGTACCGAGATACGAAAGCTGTCTTGGGAATATCTGATTGCCTTATCTTGAGTTGGTGGTACCCCGACCTGAGATCAATTTTCGAGAACACACAAGCTCCCCTCAACTGATCAAACAAGTCTTCAATGCGAGGCAATGGGTACTTGTTCTTGATGGTTACCTCATTCAAGGCACGGTAATCCATGCATAACCTTTGGGTTCCGTCTTTCTTGGGCACAAATATCACCGGAGCTCCCCATGGTGAGGAACTAGGGCGAATATACCCCTTCTCCGTCAATTCTCTCAAATGATCCTTGAGCTCTTCTAGCTGCTTGGAGTCCATTCGATAAGGTCTCTTGTATATCGGGGCTGTTCCCGGTACTAGCTCAATCACGAATTCCACATCACGGTCGGGAGGCATACCTGGCAACTCCTCCGGAAAAACATCTGGATATTCCCTGATAGTCCTGATTTCCTCAACTTTCACCTCCACTTGATTTAATTTAATGTCCCTCCTAGGCTCGTGTATCGTTAGGAACTTTACTCTTGTGCCATTGGGGTGAGTTAGTTCCACCGTTCTGGTCGAACAATGGATGATTCCTTTATGTTTGGTCAACCAATCCATACCCAAAATAATATCTATCCCTTGTGAATCTATCACTATGAGGTTAGCAGTAAATACTACCCCATTAATGTCTAGGCTCACTTTGGGACACACTTGCCTTGTCCTTATTTCTCCACCTGGAGAGTTTATAGCTAGCATATGGTTCATTTGTGTGGTTGCTAGGTCATACTTCTTAACAAACCCTTGAGCAATGAACGAGTGGGTAGCACCAGAATCAAACAGCAGAGTTGCAAGGTGTAAATTGGCAGGAAACTTACCAACTACCACGTCGGGTGCCTCTTGTGCTTCCTCCATAGTGACATGGTTCACCCGTCCTCTCACTACATTCTGCTGTTGTGGCGGCGCAGGCTTCTTCTTTGGGCACTTATGGGCATAGTGCCCCACTTCACCACAGCTAAAACATTGCACCCCAACCTTAGGTGCTTGGCCTTTGTTGTCTTGGGGTTGGTTCGGGGGTCCTTGCACTGCTGGTCGAGGTGGATATGCGGGGCGAGGCTGCTGCACAAACTGACGTTGCGGCTGTGCTGGTGCCGCGGGTGGCCTGTAGTTTGGGTTGTACCCTCTTGGTGCTGAATAGGGTACCGCAGCACGGCTTGTCTGCCCCGTAGGTTGCTGCATCATACGTGGGCGGGTGTTGCTCCCTGAGGCCTGATGTGACCACCCCGCCTTCCTCTTATTCTCATTTTCCAGGGCCTTTAGCTTCCTTTCCACCACAAATGCTCTGTCCACCATCTTTTGAAAGCTTTCATACTCATTGGAGGACATGGCACACTGCATCTCTGCGGTAAGCCCTTCCACGAAACAATCTTGTTTCTGCTCATCAGTCTCTATGTCTCGTGGAGCATAACGGGATAGTTGAGTAAATTTAGTGAGGTATTCCCTCACCGTCATGTTTCCCTGCTGCAGTCCCAGAAACTCTTTCCTCTTGTTTTTGAGTTCACCTCTTGGGATGTAGTGGTTGCGGAAGCTACGCTTGAACTCTTCCCAAGTGATGTTCTCAGGGTCATGATGGGCAGCCACGTAGGCGGTCCACCAATCAGCAGCAGGTCCATTCAATTGATGAGAGGCAAACAGCACCCTCTCATACCCTTGGCATTGTATTATCCTCATCTTACTTTCAATGGTCTTCAGCCAATCATCTGCCTCCAAAGGTTCAGCAGCACTTGCAAACTTGGGAGGTTGAGTTCCTAGAAACTCACTCAACCTTGGTTGGCGTGGTGCAGCTTGTGGAGGTGGAACTTGATGCAAGTTGGCCACCACTTGAGTCAAGTTCTGGATAAGCTGATTTTGATTCTCCAGCATTTGGTGGAGAGGATCAACTTCTTCCCGGCGACCACCCCTGTCCTGGCCTCCAGAAAGATGAGGGTTGCATGCCTCATCATTGTTGTTGGCAGGGTTGGCAGCACGTCCTTTTCCTCTTCCGGCCATCTGGCAGAATCAACATATGTTAATTTGATACCATTTAGTATCATCTCACTACTTTCATTTGTTGGTACTTTGAGGTGTTAAGGCTTTGTTAAAATTTTACGAGGGTTTATATCTCACACCAAATAAATGCACTATTATTTCCTGTGGTTTCACACACCAAAGCAAAACAATCTGAAGACGAGGCTGTGGACAATTGCTCATGGCTTCCACAACTCACGTCACACACCAAGCATTATCACACCATTAACTACGTAACGACTCGACTACTCGACCTCTTGCTAGCTAGGGGAAAGACTCTACACTACTCGTCCTCTTGAGCTGGCTCCTCGGGATCTTCCTCCTCATTTCGGCTACCTTCTGACTCTGCTTTGGGTGGGGAGGCTGCTGGTGGAGAAGTGCGACGACGCCTGATTGCTCGGCGATCCGGGGAGTCAGGAGTCCATGGATCACTCACGGTGACACACAGTTCATTCCCATCTCCTCTTTCTCTCGCCTTTAAGCAAGCTCGCAGCAACGCCTCCGTTTCCTTCAGGGTGTCTCGGACATCCTGAAGCTCTTGTTGACACTCCTGCAGTCGAGTGCTGAGCATAGCAGCATCCTCCAAGCACAAGTCCATGTGCTCATGGGAAGTCCCTTGCTGCACCGGTGGGTACTTGTACTCCGTGGTACCACTCTCACGTTGGAGGACATACATGTACTCAGTTTTGTCCAAGTGGCGACGATAGATGTGACTCTGGCAGGTGATGGCCTCCCAGGTGACATCTTTCTCCGCATCAACTTGTGTTGCTCGACAAGCTGGAGAGTGGTGAATCTTAAGCAGTTGATTCTCGTGTATAATCCTCATCTCCGAACTCCATTCTTCCCTCTTCTCACGGATGGTCCTGGTGGAGTTATAGTGGATGATTAGCTTGCCCGTATTGCCGGCGGCTTCGAGCATACGTCAAAGACGGCGCAACAAATCTCCTACTGCCAATCCGTAGGAATGGTACGTCACTGGACGACTCTCCTCTCTTTCGGCAAGGGCAACTACGGGAACTCTCCCTCCTGTGGACTTACGAGCGGTGCGAATCATGCGAACCATCTAAAACAAAAGAATTTAAAAATTAAGTTAGATAAATTCTCAAATAAAAATCCTATTTTGAATGAAAGTTGGGGTAAGATGAAGAAAATGACTCCTTTAATAACACTTTTCCACCCACACCTTGGAAAATAGTTTTTAAGAAAATAGGGCCCTTAAATACGTCCATTTCAACCTAGGTCCACGTTCCTACAGGCAACCTTGGCTCTGATACCACCTCTGGCACACCCGGTTTTTCCGAAGAACAACCAAGTGAATATCACATGTATGCCAGGATCATTTTCTCATACATGTGATGACAAATAGTGAAGCATCATTTATTACAAGCCAGGTGTCGAATATAAATAAGTCTTACATCGCAAATGTCTCAATGGACACTAATGCTTCATCACAAGTAAATAAACTAGCAGCGGAATATTATTCTTTAGGGCTCCATCACAGGCGTTGCCCGGGGGTCTTCATGAACCTAAAAACCTTCCTCGGGTCCAAAATCTTGGTCATTATACACCACCTCATTATCTTGACCTGAGCAGCAATATAAACCAACAAATATGCAAGGTTGAGTACCAATGGTACTCAGCAAGTGTGGGAAAATCATATCATGCATGGCTGTAACAAGGAGAGGTTGAACTCATGGTTAAAGCACTACGCAATTAATACCTATCACCTTAGCTTATTAAGCAACTACATTACTACACAGGTGAAATGGTCCCAATCTCCCATCCCATCATCATAATCCAAATAACCATAACATTATTTCCAATGTTAAGCTCTCGGCTTAACTTCCACAACTTCCAAAAACCATCACTCCTCTAATCATGAATAAGTCCAGGCCGCTCTTAACCGTGAGCACGGCTGTCAAGACAGTTTTGACTCTGCAGAGTTTGTACCACTGTACCCACAAGTAGTGATTTCATCCCCCGTTGCCGGGTGGACTAAAAGAACCTCCATTATGCCAGTGGCTACGATCCACATTCACACTTCCCAGGTGTGCGGCCAGGAGATCACTACGAAGCCTTTACAAAGGGATTCCCGACGAGCGTGGGCCCACTGAGGTTTCACCCCTAACAGCATACAAGAGGCTCCAACCCCGCTGCAGTGGCCCCCTCTTGAGCCTTGCGGTTCATATGGTAGTCCAGCTGACACCTACTCCCCGCACCATCCAACACACCCATACTACGCCGGGGATACACCTAATTAATTGGCTAAGCTGCCCCATCTCAGCATGTGGTTGGCACTGTAAAGCCGGGTTACATGCTCCATGAACCAGTCCTTAGGATCCAGGCAAGTACTAAACACAAACCCAAGTCTCGTGCACCCAGCACACAACCAAAACATCCAACTTGCCTTGATCCCTACCTCTACATAACTCACAATGTCTCTTTCAAGAGTATGGTAATATAAACTGATGATCTCATTTCCCAAATATCCCATTCTAAGCATGGCTAAGCAAATGCATGTAAATAAATGACATGACAAAATAAATCCCAACCCAAGCTACAAGGAAACAAGGTAATGCAATTCTAGGGAAACTTTCCTAGCATGGGTTTCATATTTCATTTGACAATGCAAATAATTCTATCTACACATCCTAGCATAGGATCAAAGTGGTCAAGGACACTTGCCTCCTTCTTGCTGCTCTTGAAATTGGTAGTCCTGATCTTGGAAAGGGTTAACTTGCTCTTGACCAGGTTCTACTTCATACCATCACACATAGCAAAAGAAAAACAACAATCATAAGACATAGTTCACACTTCTACTTCATACAAACCACACATTCATATTTATGAAATTCTTTCACCATTATATGTGTTGTGGTTACTTTATGTGTGTTGAGTTGTGGCTTGCATGCACTTTTAACCATGTGTATATGATTCCTACTTTTGTGTCCACCTTTATACTTACATACTATTTATATGGGTTTCCAATAAATTTCTTATATTCAACTACTTCACCTTTTTACTACAAAGTGTGTATGAAAAGTATTATTCTTCCCCATATGTGCTTTCATAACTTCTATCAACCCTAAACTGACTTCTTTGGATTTTAGAAACTCCATTTATCATTTGCTAGTTGCTATATTTTCAGATTTATATTCCTATGCATAATTGTGCATTTTATTATTAAATTAGTAATACACATCACCTAAACAGATTAGGTTCTGTTCCCAAATAATTTAAAATCATATTTTGACCTTGGCCTCTGATGTAAACTATTTCATAATTATTTTCCCTATTTTTCTATAACTATCCTTTACTTAAAAAATGTGTCCCTATACTAATAAATGTGAATAATAGATAAAACAGATTTATTTCAGCCCAAAAATATATTTTTATCTCACTCCAAAGTTTCCTAAGTACTGAGAAAGTTTTTAATTAATTTTGACAATTATGTTTGTCCCCCTTTTTAATTTTTAACCACTAATTACATATTCAATTTTCTAAAATAAATACTAAACAGGGCTAAAATAATGAATTCACCCCATTACAGGGTCTATAATATTATTTTCATAATTTCCAGGGGTCTAGCTGCACTTATCAGAGGTGTTTTTCCTAATTTCTATTAAGTCCAGGGGTTAAAACTGATTTTTAAATGAATTTACATGATTTTCTGGAGTTCCAGGGCTAGATCTGAAGTTTCCGGGGCTAGCTCTCAATTCCAGAGAACCCCAGGGGGTAGCACGTAAGAATTCCAGTCTTTATAACGCGGGGCCGACGTGGTCCGTCTGATTTTAAACCGACGGCTGAGATTATAAGATCGAACCGGTACGCGGGGTTTTAAAGTCTACCGTGCGATTTAAAATAAACGGCGCACAAGCGGCCACGTCGCTCCGATCGAGCGCGGGCGGCGCTGCCGGCGGCGCACGGCGGCGGGAAGCGGCGATCTCGCCGGAAAGTTTCGGATCCTCGAGAATTCTGCCTAGAACTGTGATCTTATGGCCTAGATCGGTAGAGGGGAGGTCAGGGATCTCACCTCGGGGGTTTTCTCGAGCTCGGGGGTCCTGGAAAGTGATCGGCGGCGAGGTCCGAGGCAAAACCACGGCGAAGCTCGTCGGCGCTGCGTTTACACCGTAACTCTCCGAGTTTTCTGCACCTGCAAAGTTCCCCGGAGGCGGTGGATCAAGACCAGCGAGTTAGATCAGAGTTTCCGAGCTTAGATCGGCCAGAATTCACCGGCGAAGTCTCGGTGCTCACCGGAGTAAAAATCGGCGATCGCGTGGGAAAAACTGATCGGATCGGGGGTTTTTATAGCCGGGGGAGGGCGGTGGGTCTGTTGTGATCCAGTTGGAGTCCTCTGGGACCAGAATTCGGGCGACGGGACGCGGTTTCCGGTCGGTTGCGATTTCGCGCGCTCGGGGGGAAAGTCCGGGGTCGCGGGGGCTCGGGGTTAGGGATGACAGGTGGGTCCCACCCGTCGGTGAGAGGCAGCGCGGCGCGCGCGGGGGCGGGCTGGCGTGGGGGAAGCTGGGCCGGCTGGCGGGTTTCGGCCCACTGGCCGGTTTTTTTTCCCGTTTTTCTTTTTCTTTTTCCATTTGTTTTCTGTTTTGAGTATAATTTGAATTCCAGTTTGAATTTGAATTTTTGCAAAACATGCAATACGTCCAAAAATTTTTAAATTCTCCTCTGAACATGGTTTAGGGTTTTGAATCAAAATTTGGGGTGTTACAAGGAACCACGAAAAAACGTGGAGGGAGACCGCTGTTCTTCGAGTTTTAGTAGAAATCCCGATTTCCGGCCTAGGTCGCACGGTGACAGCCCAACACAGCCCTTCCCGAGCTCCGTAGAGCTCATGTCGACCTTTCCTATGGTCCACTGATGCTCTACGACCCTTAGCTTGATCGGGGGAGGTGCTAGGGAGGGTGGACAACGCGACCGAAGTTCTCCCGAGGCTGTGGATCATCGCCGACCAGGTGGCGGCCGTTGTCATGACGAGCTGACCCCGGAATCCTGTTCCCCGAGTGGAAGTAGGCAGGGGCGGCCAGAATCGTGAAGTTTGAAGCTTTACAGAAGCCGGCGGCGAGATCTCCGGCGAGGTTCCTCGGCGGCAGAACGCGGGCAGCGGGAGGTTGACTAAGGGGTGGACCCCAGCTGTCAGCGGGAGATATTTTAAATCGGGATCGGGCTGTGACCGGGATCTGGTGTGCTGGCACGCAAATACCCTGTGGGCCTCAGTGTGCCGGACACCTCCGCGCTCGACACGTGTCCCCGCGGGCCCCCGCAAGTTTAAACTTTTCTCCCGATTTTCAGATTCCATTCCAACTTCAAATCCTCATAACTTTGGCTAGAAAGCTCCAAATCGAGTGAACCAAATTTTGTTGGATTTAGCTCTCTGAGCACTTTCCAGCAAATCAAGTTTCACCTCATGAAAATCCATATTTCTCCAGAATTAATTCCTCAAATTTTAAAATGTTTGGAATTTTAACAGGAGAATCCTTTGGAGGAAAATCCTGAAATTTTGCTTGGATATGCACCAAAATATCCCTGAACTACCGTAAAAATATCATACCCATTTGAGCTCATTTGGTCCACCTAATGGTGTGATTAGTGAAACTGTTCCAGAGAAAATAGAAAATGTTCAGAAACATTTTCAGAATTTTCTCTGAAATTGTTTAGCTCATATCTTTAGTTAGGAACCTTCAAATTGAGTGAGACCAACTCCATTAGAACCCTCTGAAAATCTAGTTTTCAGAAATTCATAGTTTGTTCTATGAAAATCCTTAGAACACCCTAAGAGCCTTCAATTAAGGTCAAGGACATAATTAATTGTGGGGGGCTCAATTGAGCTTTGCTGCAACTAAAACTTGACCAAATCTCTGTTTAGGTTGTAACCCAGCCACAGTACAAGTTTCACAGTCATTGGGCTTGTCTAGTAAGAGTTATAAACTTCACAAGATTAAAAGTTAATACAACTGCATTTAAATTAATACATGTATTGCTTCTATCATGTAGTCGCTAAGGTCGAGGAGGAACCCGAAGTCCTAGACTTTGTTACTCTGGAGGAACAGCTAGCCTACGACCAAGAGCAGCAAGGCAAGCTCCAGTTTGCATTAACCTTTTTACAAGTTTTTATTGTTTTGAGCATATACATGAATACTATTGTTCGTTGCAATAGAGTCTTGTTTGGAAACCCAAGCGCATAGCCAAGAAAGCCATGGGTTGGGATTAGGATTGAAAACCTCGTTAGCCACTGCATTGCTAAGATAGAGTAGGATTCGGTACAAGTCGAGTAGTTGGAACTACTCGCGAGCATAGGCTAGAGGCACTCGACTCAGGTAGTGATAGCACATGAAACACATGGCAAGAAAATGAGACCAAGCGGAGGGTGAGGGCAGCAGGACTTTGGGGCCTGTGTCTTGTAGATCCGCTTGTGTCGATTGAGGACCGAGCCGTGTGCGGGCCTGTTGAACAAGCTCAAACAGTACTGAAGACCTACCGGCTATATGGGAACCGGGAAACTGATGTAACTCGGGTAGCTGGGTGTTGAGGCATAGCTGGTCGTTCAGAGGGTAGGTTGAGAGCTCGAGGTGTAAATCGGCTGGCGGCACTGAGATGCGTGTGCAGAGACCTCTTGCTTGGGACGATTGGACCGGTTCAACATTTGGCTAATGGGTGAAAGGTAGTTGTGTACGGCGTCCGTGATGGTTGCTGTAGGCAACATCGAGGACGGGCGTACGCGACGGGTTGTTCGGGTAACCCTGCAGGTGTAAATCGATTATAATCACCGCCCCTCGCGGTCAGTGAGTACCACTTGTTCACTGTACCATGACGTAGAAAGAACAGGCTAGTTACATGTTAAAATGTTGCTGATTGAAAGATGGACTTGATTGTTAATGAGTTTCTGTAGTTTAGAGCTAATTAAAGTTCCTTTCAACTTTGGGCAAAGTACATGAGAGAAATGCGTTTCTTGTTTGATTGCGGCTCTCTCATGTGCCTTAGCGTAAGGTTCTTCACCACCTGCTGCTAAAACCTGAAAGTAAGGTTCCACTAATTAGGCGAGTCATTTGCAAATGATTTTATCTCATGTACGCATCACCCTCATGTAGAAGTTCCATGTTTAGGAGAGACGGTTCAGACTTGCTGAGCCTTCGTGCTCACTGCTTTTGTTTGAAGCTTTTGCAGGGTTCTATGAGGAAGGGACTCCCGAAGAAGAGACGGAACCCCAGGAGGGGAACCCCGTCGAGTGGGAGTCGTGCACGCCGCAGAGATAGTGTGCGTGTGTGCTAGCAAAGACACGTTCAAGGGCTGAACGTGGACTTGATGCGTAGTCTACGCCCGTAAGTG
The DNA here is from genome assembly GCA_030760725.1 of Neostapfia colusana. Taxonomy (NCBI): domain Eukaryota; kingdom Viridiplantae; phylum Streptophyta; class Magnoliopsida; order Poales; family Poaceae; genus Neostapfia; species Neostapfia colusana. Next base: position 17,134,063 of record JASWHV010000002.1, read on the forward strand.
TAGACTGGACTTATTTTGATGTAAACATGTTCATAAACTTGTTTATGTAATAAAATTTCGCTTCCGCTTTGTACCTTTGACGTGTGTTATCCGGTGCTGTGCAACGCAGCACCCCTCAGCGTGATCCTGGCTCGACAAGACCGTGGGGTCGTGTCACGGAGGGTCTGCTCCGCAGCGTACGGGAACTGCGGTGGCTCCGACGGCCCCCAAGTCGGCGGGGGCTTCTTCTGTGCCGGCGGGACCATCCCCCGTGGTGGCAGCGGCAGCACCCGCTCGTCCTCCTTCGCCAACTCGGATGTCCGGTACTGAGGCTGGAAGGGCAGCTGTGGGTGCATCTGCGGGCCCCCTGGCTTCCCCAAATCGGCGCCTCGCCTCAGTTGCCGAGGCACCGGCACCTCCACCGGTCGTGGCTCCTACGGGTGAGGTTAGGGGCGCGGCTCCTGCTTTTGCCGCCCCGCTGCCCCTAGCGGATGCCTTGGGGCTTGCCCAGGCTGGCGTCCGGCAGATCCAGGCCGCCTTTGAGCGGGAGCGGGAGGCGCTGGCTGGAGAGAGAGAGCGCCTCCTTAGCTGGGAGCATCTCCTGAAGCAGCGGACCCAGGAGGCTAAGGCAGAGCTCGACTCGAGGCAGTCGAGGCTTGATGCCATGGAGGCGCTGCTGCATGCTCAGAAGAGGGCCGTCGACCGCCTGGGCTCGGAGACCCGGCGGCTCTGCCAGGAGGCCCGCGAAGCTCGCGCCAGGGCTGAAGCGCGTTCCACTGCCGTGGAGGAGCTACGGCTGCAGGTAGCTCGCCGCGAGTGCGCTGTCGCGGATCGGGACCGTGCCATGGCGGCTGAAGAGAAGAAGTTCACCGCATGACTGGAGGCCAGCGAGGGCAAGCTGAGGGCTCGAGCCGAGGAACTGGGGCTCTGCGAGTCGGCTGTTGCCGCGAGGGAGGAGCAATCCTCCCGGGAGCGCCAGGCGGCGCTTGATCGCGAGCAGGCGGCCCGCCAAGAGGTGGAGAAGCTCCAGGCTTCACGGTCTGTTGAGGCCCGAGCGGTCTGGAGCTTTGTTGCTGAGGCGGGGTCCGCCCTAGTTCCCCTCGGTTTTAGCCCGGTGCAGACGGAGGCTCCAGCGCAGGAGGTGTCCGAAGCAATCCCGGTGCTTGAGTCCATCGGAGCCAAGCTGGGCACGCTCAAAGCGGTGATCACCGACGAGCTTGAGGCAGAGGGGTGAGCCTGGCGAAGGAGGTTGCCACGCACATGCTGGCCTGCTTCCGTAGTCAAGACCCTTCCTTCTCTCTGGAGCCAGTGAGACTAGGCCCCGTCGTTGCGCGGGAGGAAGCCGCCAGGACCAAGGTCGGGGACATGGCCGCCCTGGTGGCCTCTAGGTTCCAGCGGGAGTCCGGGGACTCTTAGGCAGTCGCCCCTGTGGCCTCCTGGCCCTGTATCTCTTCTTTTTTGCTTTTGTTGAGTCTGTAATCCAGCTCATGGAGCTTTTTATGAACGAACAGGCTCTTTTTATTTTTTGCTTTCGTGCTTATCTTCTTCTTGGTTTGGCCTGGTCGAGTCCTTAGCTCCGCAAGGACCTCGGAGTTCTTCACCAATCTAGAAGTCTTGCACTGACACCTTCCTTGGGTCCTTGTGTTAAGGTCCCAAGGGGTCTCCGGAGCTCGCCCGTGAGAACGGGGAGGTCCAGGTCTGCCGGCCACGCTGCGGGCTCGGAGCTAACCTCTGAGGAGATGGGAGCCCCGGCTCCACCGGACATGTGGGGCCTTCGGAGTCCGCCCCTGCGGCGGGGGTGAGGCACGGCTCTGCAGGCCACGTGGCGGGCCCGGAGCTACCCTCTGAGGAGAGGGGAGCCCCGGCTCCGCCGGACACGTGGGGTCTTCAGAGCCCGCCCCTGCGGAGGGGGCGTGGTCCGGATCCTGTGGTCTTGCGTTGGAGCTCCGGTCCTTCCTTGTGCGGTCCCCGTAGTGGCCCCCTGGTCGGTGTGGCCAATGGATTGGGCATACCTACCATACTCCTGCATGGGAGCTAAGGCTGGGAGGTCCTGCACACAAGTAAGGGAAGTGTAATTCTGCTTGGGTCTCTCCCTTACATATCTCATAGTCTTATTTGGCTTACGATCCTGATCCGGTATACGGGGCTTGGGCAATTCAGTGCGGCCGGCGCTGGTAGTCCGGCTCCCTCCGAGGTCAGGGTACGACCGTCCGTCCCTTAGTACTGGGCCAACTAGCAACGCAACACCTGACTGGGGGAGGCCCGAGAGGCCCCCTGGCCATTGGCAGGTACCTCAAGTGCGACCGTCTTTGGTAGGATAGCAAATGCCGACTAGGGATGATAATGGGAAAAGAGAGCTGAGTGTATGGTGAGCATACACAGAAAGTGCGGTCATAAAAATTAATGCGTAATTAAATGAGCACAAGGGCAAGAGCAAAGCAGGACAGGTTTCTTTCCATATAAATCTCCATAGGAGGAAGGTAGGCTAAACATGGAGGCAACAACCCGCCCCATTAAGAAGGGAAGCAAGACTCTACGCGCTTAGGGTCGGAACCAGGCCAAGCTGAACGTAGTCCTGGACCGTCCTCTGAGGCTTAGCTGCTCCGAGCGCTGTTCCTGGACTCTATGGAATCTATTACAGAAAGACAAGGTGCTGTCCTACTATTGCTCTAGGAATAGAACTTGCGGAGGTGTTCTATGTTCCAAGGGTTCGGGAGCGGATCCCCATCCTCGGTGGAAAGTTGTACGCACCCAGGGCGGCAAATTTTCTTGACTCGGAAGGGACCTTCCCAGCTGGGGGAGAGTTTGTCGGTCCCTTCGCGAGAAAGTATGCGCCGTAGAACCAGGTCGTCTTCTTGCAGCTCCCGGACACGCACGGACCTTTGGTGGTAGCGCCGGAGTGTTTGCTGGTACTGTGCGTTGCGGAGCACTGCGTGTAATCGAGCCTCGTCGACGAGGTCGATGTCTTCATGCTGGAGGTTGTCCTGCACGGCTTCGTCGTAAGCTCAGACACGGAGAGACCCCATGGTGATCTCTGGGGGAAGCAAAACTTCGGCCCCGTATACCATGAAGAAGGGTGTCTCTCCGGTGGCCCGGCTTTGGGATGTCCGGTTAGCCTACAGTGTGCTCGGAAGCTCGTCCACCCACTTGGCACCATGCTTCTTCAAGCCGGCATAGGTGCGAGTCTTGAGGCACCGAAGAATCTCGGCGTTGGCCCTCTCGACTTGCCCAATGCTCTTTGGGTGAGCAACAGAGGCATAGTACACTTGGATGCCGAGGTCTTTGCAGTAGTCTTGGAACGCTGCGCTGGTGAACTGGGTCCCGTTGTCAGTGATGATTCTGTTCGGGACCCCGAACCGGCAGACGATCGACTTGATGAACTTTACTGCGGATTGCTTGTTGATGGTGACAACAGGTGTAGGTTCCGGCCACTTGGTGAACTTGTCGATGGCGACGTAGAGGTACAGGAATCCCCTGACGGCTTTGGGAAATGGTCCCAGGATGTCCAACCCCCATACGGCAAACGACCACAAGGGTGGGATCATCTGAACCGCCTGAGCCAGTGTGTGGATCTGCTTGGCATGGAACTGGCACGCCTTGCAGCTCTCGACCAGCTTGACGGCATCCTGGAGTGCTGTCGGCCAGTAGAAGCCATGTTGGAAGGCTTTACTGATGAGCGTGCGTGAGGAAGAGTGACTCCCACATTCGCCTCCATGGATCTCAGCGAGCAAGTCGCAGCCTTCCCCCTGTGTTATGCACCGCAATAGGACGTGGTTGGCGCCACGCCGGTAGAGATCCCCTTCTACCAGCGCGTACCTTTTAGCCACGCGCACGATCCGTTCAGCGGATACACGTTCATCAGGGAGGATGTTGTCTTTCAAGTAGTCCTGGATCTCCGTGATCCATGCATCGGGTCTGACTTGAGCTTCTGGATCTTGAGTGCTGGGTTGCGCGGAGTCCCCAGTGACGCTTACGATCCTTGGCGGCGTCCATGGCTGCAGGGCCGCCGGGACCGCCAGCTTTGAGGTGCTGGTCCAGCCCCCTTCGCCCGGCTCGGCAGGCCGGGCTGGGGGCCATAGCAACGTCCTCTCGAAGACTCCTTCGGGCACAGGGGCTCCGGTGGAGGCCTTCGTTGAGAGGTCATCGGCCGCGGCATTGCCAGCGCGCGGTACATGGCGCAGGTCCAAGGCGACGAAGTCTTTCTCCAACATCTGCACGTGGAGCAGATAAGCCGCTAGCTGTGGGTCGTTGCAGGAGCATTCACCCTTAACTTGCTTCATGACTAGCTGGGAGTCGCCCTGTGCCAACAACTGGCAAGCACCCAGAGACAGAGCTGTCTTTAGGCCAAAGATGAGCGCTTCATACTCTGCCATGTTGTTGGTTGCCTTGAAATTGAGACGCACCATGTACCCTGTCGATCTGTGTAGCCGAACACTTCCCCCGGGCCTGCTCTGGGCAGCCCGCGGAGGTTCTTTTTCAGAGGGGCTAGTCACTCACGTTGAGCTTCAGCGTTAGGGACGATTGAGGGAGAAGCTTGACACGGGGATTTTTACGTGGTTCAGGCCGCCGGAGCGTAATACCCTACATCCACGGTGAGCTTAGTTGCTCGTTGTATTGCTTGCTGCTCAGAACCGGAGTCCTGAGCTTGAGAGTGTAAGATGCCTAATGGCTAAAGTGCGAACCCTTGCTAACGTTGCCTACCCGAGCCTTTATAGTCCAAGGCTCGGGTGGCTTACAAGGTGGGCCCGGGACCCGACAGGTGGTCCCGGGGAGATTGCCTGCCATTTACCGTATCTGCAGTTACGCCGGTAGTTGTCTCTGCCGAGGGCTTCCGAGTCTTCATTCTGCCGCCCTGCCCATGCCGCAAGCTAGTCGTAGTGGTTGGCAAGGGCCGCAGGGGATGTCTTGTCGTAGTGTTTATTGGCGGGCAGGCTCTGACGCGGCGCGCCAGTCCGCGATGTGACTGTGCGCAACGGCACCTGACAGAGGCGTGCTCTGCGTCTCCGCGCCTTGGGAAGGTGTGGGTCTTTAATACATTGTACGGGCAAGGTATGGCGCATCTTTACTCGTGCTGCCTACAGCGTGGGGGTAGGCAGCGCGGTACTGCTGGCCACATGGCGGGCCTGGAGCTCTCCTCTGAGGAGAGGGAGCTCCGGCCCCGCGGGACACGTGGAGCCTTCGGAGCTCTCCCAGCGGAGGGGGAAGGTCCGGCTCTGCTGGCCACGTGGCGGGCCTGGAGCCCTCCTCTGAAAAGAGGGAGGTCCGGCCCCGCCGGACACGTGGAGCCTTCGGAGCTCTCTCCACCGAGGAGGGAGGTCCGGCTCAGTTGGCCATGTGGCGGGTACGGAGCTCTCCTTTGAGGAGAGGGAGGTCTGGCCCTGCTGGACACATGGCGCCTTCGGAGCTCTCCCTGGTGAGAAGGGTGAGGTCCTTTAGCATTTTCCCTTGTGCGCGGGGTACCTGTATTGAGGGTACCGACAGTGGCCCCCGGGCCCATCTCGGGGGAGATAGCGAGCCCGAGGTGGGGCCCTGTAAGGGCCTCAGTTTTTGACACATAATTGAAGTGTTCATCACCACACCACACACCTCATTTGAGGAAAGATGATGAACACAAAAGAAGAGCAAGTAACCACCATCAACATGTTCATTAGAGAACAAACTCACATATTGCAAAAGTGGTATTTCCCACATGTGATATAGGTGGGCTGGACATATGAAAACTCCTACACATTGCTAAGGATGTCCATGCCAAGTTTCACACAAATTCAAATCCTTTTTGAGGTCATTTTGGGTATAGCTAGGAAGAGGGTAGTTTGAAACCATATTCAAATTCAAACTGTTTTATCCCATGAATTTAAAAGTGGGAGGCAGATTCTTATTCAGCACATTTTTGTGAGCTCACACACCAATTTTCACTCCATTTGGAGTTGATCTTGACATGAGCTAAGTGGGACAAATTCAAACTTTATTTGAATTCAAAACTGAACTTGTGCTGAAATTCATTCAAATCAAACCCCATTTGAATTCTACTCAATTCAACTGGCTCATGGGTGAATAATTTGAATCACCATGGGTATTTTGGGACTCACTGTTTACAACAGTGATTAGGAGTAAATTTCAGAGGTTAAAATTGGCAGTGGGACCCACATGTCAGCCACTGAAGGAGATCAACTGAGTGGACTTTCAGCACTCGGGTCCCCGAGCTTCTCCCGAGAGCGCCACCGAGGGGAGGCCACCGCGCCACCACCTTCTTGCCGCCCACGGTCGCTGAACCGACTCCCGGGGCCCTTATCTAGGCGTCCGAGCAGCCGCTGGTGCTCCCCATCCCTACCCCGACACGCTCTCGCCCAACAGACTGAAACTCCTCGCCGCCCGAGTGAATTTTTGGTCCCTCATCGCCCGGCCGATCCAGTAACCCTCTCGGCGATCTGAGACCACCACCGGGTGCGCCAAGCCATCTTCGACACCTTCGCATCGGTTCCAGACCCTGTGCAGCCTTCCCCGAGCTCCACCACAGTGATCTTTGCCCTGCCGGTGCAGCTCGAGCCACCGCTGCGGGAACCGCCTTTCCGGCCACCACAGCCCACCGTTCACAGAGCTGTAAACAGCAAAGAGGTTTGCCTTCAACCCTTCTTTCTTTTCCGCAAGCTCCGGCGGCGTGACAAGCACCACTCCGGCCGGAATTTCATATTTTTGCGACGGTGTGCAAAAGTGAGGTCGGTACTGATCCGAGAAATTCGTAAACCACACTGCATCACTCATCCTCTCATGGAGAGGATCACTTCTAGTAGCCCGTGCGGATCCATAGGATCAAGAACCACGAAGAACCGTGGAGGGAAAACCGCTGTTCTTCGAGTTTTAGTAGATATCCTGATTTCCGGCCTAGGTCGCACGGTGACAGCCCAACACAGCCCTTCCCGAGCTCCGTAGAGCTCATGTCGACTTTTCCTATGGTCCACTGATGCTCTACGACCCTTAGCTTGATCGGGGGAGGTGTTAGGGAGGGTGGACAACGCGACCGAAGTTCTTCCGAGGTTGCGGCTCGTCGCCGACCAGGTGACGGCCGTTGTCATGACGAGCTGACCCCAGAATCCTGTCCCGCGAGTGGAAATAGGCAGGGGCAGCCAGAATCGTGAAGTTTGGAGCTTTACAAAAGCCGGCGGCGAGCTCTCCGGCGAGGCTCCTCGGCGGCAGAACGCGGGCAGCGGGAGGTTGACGAAGGGGTGGACCCCAGCTGTCAGTGGGGGATATTTTAAATCGGGATCGGGCTGCGGCCGGGATCAGCTGTTTTGGCGCGCAAATACCCTGTGAGCTCCGGTGTGCCAGACACCTCCGCGCTCGACACGTATCCCCGCGGGCCCCCAAGAGTTTAAACTTTTCCCCCGATTTTCAGAATTCTTCCAAACTTCAAATCCTCATAACTTTGGCTAGAAAGCTCCAAATCGAGTGAACAGAATTTTGTTGGATTCAGCTCTTTGAGCACTTTCCAGCAAATCATGTTTCAATTTATAAAAACCCTTATTTCTCCAGAATTAATTCCTCAAAGTTTTAACTGTTTGGAATTTTAACTGGAGAATCCTTTGGAGGAAAATCCTGAAATTTTGCTGGGATGTTCACCAAAATATCCCTGAACTACCATAAAGATTTCAGACTCATTTGAGCTCATTTGATCCACCTAATGGTGTGATTAGTGAAACTGTTCCAGAGAAAATAGAAAATGTTCAGAAAAAATTTCAGAATTTTCTCTGAAATTGTTTAGCTCATATCTTTAGCTAGGAACCATCAAATTAAGTGAGACCAACTCCATTAGAACCCTCTGAAAATCTAATTTTCATAAAGTCATAGTTTGTTTCATGAAAATCCTTATAATACCCTAAAAGCCTTCAATTAAGGTCAAGTACATAATTAATTGTGGAGGGCTCAAATGAGCTTTGCTGCAACTAAAACTTGACCAAGTTTCTGTTTAGGTTGTAACCAAGCCACAGTAAAAGTTTCACAGTCATTAGGCTTGTCTAGCAAGAGTTGTAGACTTCACAAGTTTAAAAGTTAATACAAATGCATTTAAATTAATACATATACTGCTTCTATCATGTAGTCGCTAAGGTCGAGGAGGAACCCGAAGTCCTAGACTTCGTTACTCCGGAGGAACAACTAGCCTACGACCAAGAGCAGCAAGGCAAGCTCCGGTTTGCATTAACCTTTTTGCAAGATTTTATTGTTTTGAGCACATACTTGATTACTTTATTCTTTGCATTAGAGTCTTGTTTGGAAATCCAACTGCATAGCCATGAAAACCATGGGTTGGGTTTAGGAGTTCAAACCCCGTTAGCTATTGCAATGCTAAGATAGTGTAGGATTCGGTACAAGTCGAGTAGTTGGAACTACTCGCGAGCATAGGCTAGAGGCACTCGACTCGGGTAGAGATAGCACATGATACACATGGCAAGAAAGATGAGACCGAGCGGAGAGTAAGGGCAGCAGGACTTTGGGGCCTGTGTGCTGTAGCTCCGCTTGTGTCGATTAAGGACCGAGCCATGTGCGGGCCTGTTGAACAAGCTAAAACAGTACCGAAGACCTACCGGCTATATGGGAACCGGGAAACCGATGTAACTCGGGTAGCTGGGTATTGAGGCATTGCCCATCGTTCAGAGGGTAGGTTGAGAGCTTGAGGTGTAAATCGGCTGGCGGCACTGAGATGCGCGTGCAGAGACCTCTTGCTCGGGACGATGGGACCGGTTCAATATTTGGCTGACGGGTGAAAGGTGGTTGCGTACGGCGTCCGTGATGGTTGTTGTAGGCAACATCGAGTACGGGCGTACGTGACGGGTTGTTCGGGTAACCCTGCAGGTGTAAATCGATTATAATCGCCATCCCTCGCGGTCAGTGAGTACCACTTGTTCACTGTACTGTAACGTAGAAAGAACAGGCCAGTTAAATGTTAAAATGTTGCTGATTGAAAGATGGACTTTGCTTGTTAATGGTTTGTTGTAGTTAGAGCTAACTAAAGTTCCTTTCAACTTTGGGCAAAGTACATGAGAGAAATGCGTTTCTTGTTTGATTGCGGCTCTCTAATGTGCCTTAGTGTAAGGTTCTCCACAACCTGCTGCTAAAACTTGAAAGTAAGGTTCTACTAATTAGGCGAGTCCTGGCAAATGATTTTTTTACCTCGTGTAACCCAGTACCCCTCATGTAGAAGTTCCATGTTTAGGTGAGACGGGTCAGACTTGCTGAGCCTTCGTGCTTACTGCTTGTGTTTGAAGCTTTTGCAGGGTTCTATGAGGAAGGGACTCCCGAGGAGGGGACGGAACCCCAGGAGCGGAACCCCGTCGAATGGGAGTCGTGCACGCCGCAGAGTTAGTGTGCGTGTGTGCTAGCAAGGACACGTTCAAAGGCTGAACGTGAACTTGATACATAGTCTACGCCCGTGAGTGTAGACTGAACTTATTTTGATGTAAACATGTTCATAAAACAGTTTATGTAATAAAAATTTCGCTTCCGCTTTGTACCTTTGACGTGTGTTATCCGGTGCTGTGCAACGCAGCACCCCTCAGCGTGATCCTGGCTCGACAAGACCGTGGGGTCATGTCAGCGTTGGTATCAGAGCTCGCTTGAGGTTTAACGCACTACAAAGGTCATCTTTTTCAAAAATCCAGTGAGGAACGAGTTAGTAGCCCATATAAGGATGCTATTAGCATATAGAAAGTGGCATATTAACCTATTTGTTTATGTCGGAAAATCGTGTATCTCGGGACGTTTATGTCTTGGGGGGTACACGTGAGCGCTGTCCACCAGTGCGCACAAGCTGAAGGGTGGAGCCCCACGGGTGGCAGGTAACCCAACCCGCTTTGATATCCTCTACGACTCTTCATATCGTTTGGGGTATTCGAGCAACGTCTGTCCCTGGCATGCATGGTGCAACTTGGGAGACCCCGTCACGTGGTCTGAAACGTGAACACGTAACTCAAGGCGTGTTTGGCTTGAGAACATCCGGGCGAGTGATGACGGCCGGGTGTACGAACTGTATGGATTCCGGGCTCGGTGTGCAGCCGAGTCTGATGATTGTTTGAGTTTCTGCAGGTAGCCTGACCACGAAACGGTAGACGTGTAGCATCCGTGTGCGAGTGACGTTTAGTGCCACTGAATTAACGAAGCCGGCTAAGTCCGGTATAGGTTTTTCTTTGTGAGGACGTAGTACCGACATGTTCTGGTGACGCATCGACGTCACACCCCACTAAATGAACCACTTCATTGTAAAAACTTGAAAGTTTTTGATCCAAAGCACTAAACTTGATGTAACTCCTTCCCTTAATCAGGATATTCAAAGTTAACAAGTTTTCAACTTATAGGTTGCTAAGGACAGAACACTCTGTTTTCAGCTGAATTATGGCTGAATAATCAGAGGTTATAGGTTGAGTTCTTTCGAGGTTGGGGTCATATGATACATTTCTGGAAAGATTTGGAAGAGCTTTACAACTCTTCTGTTGAGGTCCAGAGGTGTTTCATCCCTTAACCAATCGAAAAATGCAGTAGAGTTGAAACTGTCCAGAAACAGGGCAGAGCAAAGACTCTCTGTAAACTCTCTGTAAATAGAGCATAACCCTGAGAAGATTGACCCAATGGAGGTGTATGATACAGTTCTGGAAAGGTTTTTAATTGCTCTACAACTTCTTTGTAGAAATCGAGAGCAACATCACACGCCAAATTGGTTGAATGTCCAGTTGAATGCAAACTGTTCAGAAAACAGGACAGATGCAAATCTCCCTGGATGTTTCTGTAAAACACTTATAACATTCTGTAGAAAAATCCTTAAGAATTATATGTCGCACCGTTAGAAAGGTTATGAGATAAGCAACATTGTTGTAGTTCAAAGTTTGTTCAGATTCCTATTGTATTTGCATATACAACTGTGATAAAACCAGCCACATACAAAGGAGATGCTGGCAAATTTTATTCAGGAATTCTGTCAACGTTGAAAAATCATAACTCTTGATCCAGAAGTGATATAGAAGCATGTGAATACTCTCGGAAAGATATTGGAGTTAACTTTAACTTTGGTATACGACTTGAGTGATGAAAATGCTTCTAACTGGATCAAAGTCTAGATTTAGTCCATTAGGGTCTGTTCTGTACAAAGGAGGAAAATGAGTGATATCGTGCAGGCTAGTATAAGTTATGTGCCCCAACAGCACCTGTTGGTGTCCCGAACGCCATTCGGTGATATGTAGGCCCCTGTACGATTAACTCCTTAGAGATTGATTGCTGGTCAAGTACCACAACTTGCACCACCTCCAGAGCAGCAGCATCAGACGGTGGTTTGTACTCCATCGCTGCAGCTAGGTGTATCTAGCTTCCAACCACAAGTTAGAGAAGAGCCGGAGAGACATCCATGCTCTACTTGTGGTCGGATGGGCCATTATGCTAGGTATTGTATGGAGGAGATTCAAGGTTGCGGATCATCATACTTTCCATGATCAGATCCGTAACTATATCTGCAGAAAAGAGGGCAGACAAGGGGCAACATTCACTACACAGTGAGTAATGATGTTCCAGAAGGAGAAGCCGTGTTAGCAGAGATGTTTATCTGAATCGGCTACCGGTATTAATTCTCTTGGACTTAGGTGCCACACCTAGCTTTGTTAGTCCATCTTTTGTGGCTCAACATCAGCTCCAAACCACTTTTACAAAGAGGTAATACCTCATATCTTTGCCGGGGCAGCATTACAAGAAGTGATATTGTTTTCCGAGCACCTCTTTGTTTGCGGGTTATACTATAACCCACGACCCTCCTTATTCTTGGGGTCTGAAGATCGACATTATTTTGGGGATGTCATGGTTGAATTACCACAAAACAGGTTACAACGTCAGTTTTAAACCGTTAAGCTCAAACTCCCCACGGCACGGTCTTCATACATTAGTTCTGGGTGTCAGTCGGCAACAGATTGCAATATTGAACCACTCGGAAACTGTTAGATAGAGGGCAGTTCGGTGGTATGTAAATTTCAGGAGGTGTTTCCCAACTGTTTACCGGGCATACCGCCCGAACAGGACACAGAGTCCAAGATTGAACTTGCACCAGGAACGCCACTTAGTTCACGAAGGCCGTACAAAATGGCACCCAATGAAGGAGCAGCGTGGAAGACACCGCTGAATAACCCTATGAGCAAAGGTTTTATACGACTGGGTCATTACCTTAGGGTTATTCAGCATTGTTTGCAAAGGAGAAGCACGAAACACTACAACTTTGTGTAGTGCTCGTCTCCTTAACACTGTGACAATCAAGAATTAGTACCCGTTACCACAGATCGACGTATTGTTTGATCAGTTGGTCAAGGCAAGGATCTTTTTCTAGATAGACTTAAGATCCTGGTACCATCAGATTGAGATGCGGGCTGAGGATATTCTAAAAGACAGCTTTTCGACGAGGTACGGTGTTTATGAGTACCTTGTCATGTTCCTTGGTTCCACCAACGCTCCAGCTCACTTCATGTATCTAATGAACTTGGTATTAATGCCGGAGCTGGAAAAGTTTGTCGTGGTCTTCATCGACGACCTGCTGGTTTATTCCAAGTCAAAGGAAGAACACGAGAAGCACCTGTGTATAGTCTTGCAAAGGCTGCGGGATCACCAGCTATACGCGAAATTCAGCAAGTGCGAATTCTAGATATCAAAAGTACTTTTTCTTGGGCATATCATCTCAGCGAAGGGCATCGCTGTAGGCCCGAGTAGGGTCGCACAAGTGCTGCATTGAAAGTCCCCGAGAACTGTTCACGAGGTACGGAGTGTCCTCGGACTCGTGGGACATTATCGGAAGTTCATCCTGAACTTCACGAAGATTGCCAAGCCTAGGACAGAGATGCTGAAGAAGACTACCAAATATGTTTGGAGTCCAGCATGTGAAGCAGCATTCAAGGCTTTAGTCAAGCACCTGACATCAGCACCGGTTTTGGCGTAGCCAGACACAACAAAACCGTTCGATGTGTACGGCGATGCATCCGGCATTGGGCTCGGATGTGTACTGATGCAAGACCGAAGAGTAGTCGCGTATGGATCACGGCAGCTTAGAAACCATGAGCAAAATTATCCAACTCACGATTTGGAGCTCGCTGCCGTGGTACTTGCACTGAAAATTTGGAGGCACTACCTACTCGGTAACCTCGTACATTTATATACCGACCACAAAAGCCTCAAGTACATATTCACTCAGAAGGAGCTGAACGTGAGGCAACGAAGATGGTTAGAATTCATAAAGGATTACAAAATAGAGATCCATTATCACCCCGGGCAAAGCAAACGTAGTGGCGGATCCGCTGAGCCGCAAGTCACACGTCAACAATCTGACCATCACACCGTTGGAAGAGAGCGAACCACCACTACATGTGATTCCACACGGAGCTCTCTACAACCTAGCTTTGATCCCCACCATCCGTGAAGAGATAGCGGCAGCCCAGAAGAATGACAAGGGCATGTCACATTTGCGGAGACGTGTAGTGGGGAGCTGAAATGTTTCCGGAAGGACGGAGACGGCGTCCTATGGTTAAGGACCAGATCGTCGTACCCCGTAACCCAGAGTTACGGAAGAAAATTTTTTATGAGGCTCACTTATCAAAATTTTCTATTCACCCCGGCAGCAATAAGATGTATCAAGAACTCAGAAGCAAGTTTTGGTTGACACGGATGAAGCGAGAGACTGCAAAATACGTGTCCGAGTGTGATACATGTCGAAGGGTGAAGGAAGACCACATGCAGAAACCGGGACTGCTGCAACCACTGGGCATTCCTGCCTGCAAGTGGGAGGACGTGAGCATGGATTTCATCGTCGGTTTACCCACCACTTTTCAGAAACATGATTCTGTGTGGGTGATCGTCGATCGGCTCACCAAAGTTGCCCATTTCATCCCGGTCAACACCAACTACAACGCCAAGAAGTACGCTGAACTGTACATCTCACAGATCCTATGCTTGTACGGCGTACCCCGTACCATCATATTGGATCGGGGCACTTTCTTTGTGTCCCGTTTTTGGGAGCAGCTACACGCTGCCTTGGGGACGAAGCTGATCCATAGTTCAGCCTACCACCCGCAGACGGACGGGCAAACCGAGCGGGTAAATCAGATTCTAGAAGACATGCTACGAGCTTGCGCTATCAACCACGGCAAGAATTGGGATGATCACTTGCTGTTAGCCGAGTTCTCGTACAATAATGGGTACCAAGCCAGCATCAAGATGGCGCCCTACGAGGTGCTATACGGGAGAAAATGTCGCACACCATTGGACTGGTGTGAGTCTGGCGAAAGGGTTACCTTCGGGATTGACCTTGTCAACAACGCGGAAGAGAAGGTTTGACTGATTCAAGCGAACCTAAAAGCCGCCCAATCCCGTCAGAAACAGTATGCGGATCGGAGAAGACGCCCACTACAATTTAAAGTCGGGGATCACGTATATCTACGTGTGTCTCCAATGAAGGGCGTAAACAGATTTGGGGTGAGAGGAAAGTTGGCACCCCTATTCATCGGTCCATTCCAGATTACCGAAAGATGAGGATCGGTGGCATACCGGCTGGAATTACCAGAAGCACTTTCCGTTGTGCACGACGTCTTTCACATTTCCCAGCTGAGGAAGTGTCTCAAGCTATCAACTACCGTTCAGCTGGAAGATATTGAAGAACTGCAACCGGATCTCACCTATCGGGAGGAACCGGTGCAGATTATTGATGAAAAGGCCTGAACCACACGCAACCGTACATTGTGGTTCTACAAGGTTCTATGGAGTAATCACTCCATGGACAAAGCGACATGGGAGAGCGAAGAATTTCTTCGCGCTAACTACCCCGACGTTTTCACGTCGCATATCCGGTAATTTTCAACCGTCCTCTCTCTCATTTTCACCTTATAATCTCGGGATGAGATTCTTTTAAGGGGGGAGGAATGTAAGGGCCTCAGTTTTTGACACATAATTGAAGTGTTCATCACCACACCACACACCTCGTTTGAGGAAAGATGATGAACACTAAAGAAGAGCAAGTAACCACCATCAACATGTTCATTAGAGAACAAACTCACATATTGCAAAAGTGGTATTTCCCTCATGTGATATAGGTGGGCTGGACATATGAAAACTCCTACACATTGCTAAGGATGTCCATGCCAAGTTTCACCCAAATTCAAAACCTTTTTGAGGTCATTTTGGGTATAGCTAGGAAGAGGGTAGTTTGAAACCATATTCAAATTCAAACTGTTTTATCCCATGAATTTAAAAGTGGGAGGCAGATTCTTATTCAGCACATTTTTGTGAGCTCACACACCAATTTTCACTTCATTTCTAGTTGATCTTGACATGAGCTAGGTGGGACAAATTCAAACTTTATTTGAATTCAAAACTGAACTTGTGCTGAAATTCATTCAAATCAAACCCCATTTGAATTCTACTCAATTCAAATGGCTCATGGGCGAATAATTTGAATCACCATGGGTATTTTGGGACTCACTGTTTACATCAGTGATTAGGAGTAAATTTCAGAGGTTAAAATTGGCAGTGGGACCCACATGTCAGCCACTGAAGGAGATCAACCGAGTGGACTTTCAGCACTCGGGTCCCCGAGCTTCTCCCGAGAGCGCCACCGAGGGGACGCCGCCGCTTCACCACCTGCTTGCCGCCCACGGTCGCTGAACCGACTCCCGGGGCCCTTATCTAGGTGTCCGAGCCGCCGCCGGTGCTCCCCATCCCTACCCCAACGCGCTCTCGCCCAACAGACTGAAACTCCTCGCCGCCCGAGTGAATTTTCGGTCCCTCATTGCCCGGCCGATCCAGTGACCCTCTCGGCGATCTGAGACCAGCACCGGGTGCGCCAAGCCATCTTTGACACCTTCGCATCAGTTCCAGACCCTGCGCAACCTTCCCCGAGCTCCACCGCGGCGATCTTTGCCCTGCCGGTGCAGCTCGAGCCGCCGCTGCGGGAACCGCCTCTCCGGCCACCACAGCCCACCGTTCACGGAGCTGTAAACAGCAAAGAGGTTCGCCTTCAACCCCTCTTTCTTTTCCACAAGCTCCGGCGGCGTGACAAGCACCGCTCCGGCCGGAATTTCATATTTTCGCGATGGTGTGCAAAAGTGAGGTCGGTACTGATCCGAGAAATTCGTAAACCACACTGCATCACTCATCCTCTCATGGAAAGGATCACTTCTAGTAGCCCGTGCGGATCCATAGGATCAAGAACCACGAAGAACCGTGGAGGGAAAACCGCTGTTCTTCGAGTTTTAGTAGAAATCCCGATTTCCGGCCTAGGTCGCACGGTGACAGCCCAACACAGCCCTTCCCGAGCTCCGTAGAGCTCATGTCGACTTTTCCTATGGTCCACTGATGCTCGACGACCCTTAGCTTGATCGGGGGAGGTGCTAGGGAGGGTGGACAACACGACCGAAGTTCTTCCGAGGTTGCGGCTCGTCGCCGACCAGGTGGCGGCCGTTGTCATGATGAGCTGACTCCAGAATCCTGTTCCCCGAGTGGAAATAGGAAGGGGCGGCTAGAATCGTGAAGTTTGGAGCTTTACAGAAGCCGGAGGCGAGCTCTCCGGCGAGGCTCCTCGGCGGCAGAACGCGGGCAGCAGGAGGTTGACGAAGGGGTGGACCCCAGCTGTCAGCGGGAGATATTATAAATCGGGATCCGGCTGCGGCCGGGATCAGCTGTGCTGGCACGCAAATACCCTGTGAGATCCGGTGTGCCGGACACCTCCGCGCTCGACACGTGTCCCCTCGGGCCCCCGAGAGTTTAAACCTTTTCCCCGATTTTCAGAATTCTTCCAAACTTCAAATCCTCATAACTTCGGCTAGAAAGCTCCAAATCGAGTGAACCAAATTTTGTTGGATTCAGCTCTCTGAGCACTTTCCAGCAAATCAAGTTTCACTTTATAAAAACCCTTATTTCTGCAGAATTAATTCCTCAAAATTTTAACTGGAGAATCCTTTGGAGGAAAATCCTGAACTTTTGCTGGGATGTTCACCAAAATATTCCTGAACTACCATAAAAATTTCAGACCCATTTGAGCTCATTTGATCCACCTAATGGTGTGATTAGTGAAACTGTTCCAGAGAAAATAGAAAATGTCCAGAAACATTTTCAGAATTTTCTCTGAAATTATTTAGCTTATATCTCTAGCTAGGAACCATCAAATTAAGTGAGACCAACTCCATTAGAACCCTCTGAAAATATAGTTTTCAGAAAGTCATAGTTTGTTTCATGAAAATACTTAGAATACCCTAAAAGCCTTCAATTAAAGTCAAGTACATAATTAATTGTGGAGGGCTCAAATGAGCTTTGCTGCAACTAAAACTTGACCAAGTCTCTGTTTAGGTTGTAACCAAGCCACAGTAAAAGTTTCAGTCATTAGGCTTGTCTAGCAAGAGTTGTAGACTTCACAAGTTTAAAAGTTAATACAAATGCATTTAAATTAATACATATACTGCTTCTATCATGTAGTCGCTAAGATCGAGGAGGAACCCGAAGTCCTAGACTTCGTTACTCCGGAGGAACAACTAGCCTACGACCAAGAGCAGCAAGGCAAGCTCCGGTTTGCATTAACCTTTTTGCAAGTTTTTATTGTTTTGAGCACATACTTGATTACTTTATTCTTTGCATTAGAGTCTTGTTTGGAAATCCAACTGCATAGCCAAGAAAACCATGGGTTGGGTTTAGGAGTTCAAACCCCGTTAGCTACTGCAATGCTAAGATAGTGTAGGATTCGGTACAAGTCGAGTAGTTGGAACTACTCGCGAGCATAGGCTAGAGGCACTCAACTCGGGTAGAGATAGCACATGATACACATGGCAAGAAAGATGAGACCGAGCGGAGAGCAAGGGCAGCAGGACTTTGGGGCCTGTGTGCTGTAGCTCCGCTTTTGTCGATTGAGGACCGAGCCGTGTGCGGGCCTGTTGAACAAGCTAGAACAGTACCGAAGACCTACCGGCTATATGGGAACCGGGAAACCGATCTAACTCGGGTAGCTGAGTATTGAGGCATTGCCCGTCGTTCAGAGGGTAGGTTGAGAGCTTGAGGTGTAAATCGGCTGGCGGCACTGAGATGCGTGTGCAGAGACCTCTTGCTCGGGACGATGGGACCGGTTCAATATTTGGCTGACGGGTGAAAGGTGGTTGCGTACGGCGTCCGTGATGGTTGTTGTAGGCAACATCGAGTACGGGCGTACGTGACGGGTTGTTCGGGTAACCCTGCAGGTGTAAATCGATTATAATCGCCGTCCCTCACGGTCAGTGAGTACCACTTGTTCACTGTACCGTGACGTAGAAAGAACAGGCTAGTTACATGTTAAAATGTTGCTGATTGAAAGATGGACTTTGCTTGTTAATGGTTTGTTGTAGTTAGAGCTAACTAAAGTTCCTTTCAACTTTGGGCAGAGTACATGAGAGAAATGCGTTTCTTGTTTGATTGCGGCTCTCTCATGTGCCTTAGCATAAGGTTCTCCACAACCTGCTGCTAAAACTTGAAAGTAAGGTTCTACTAATTAGGAGAGTCCTGGCAAATGATTTTTTTACCTCGTGTAACCCAGTACCCCTCATGTAGAAGTTCCATGTTTAGGTGAGATGGGTCAGACTTGCTGAGCCTTCGTGCTCACTGCTTGTGTTTGAAGCTTTTGCAGGGTTCTATGAGGAAGGGACTCCCAAGGAGGGGACGGAACCCCAGGAGGGGAACCCCGTCGAATGGGAGTCGTGCACGCCGCAGAGTTAGTGTGCGTGTGTGCTAGCAAGGACACGTTCAAGGGCTGAACGTGAACTTGATGCGTAGTCTACGCCCGTGAGTGTAGACTGAACTTATTTTGATGTAAACATGTTCATAAACCAGTTTATGTAATAAAAATTTCGCTTCCGCTTTGTACCTTTGACGTGTGTTATCCGGTGCTGTGCAACGCAGCACCCCTCAGCGTGATCCTGGCTCGACAAGACCGTGGGGTCGTGTCAGGCCCCCGTCTCTTCTACTCCGTGCACCTTCTCTAAGGTCCGCATTGACCGTTGCCGGAGCACGAACAGTCGCGGGATCGTGGGAGCGTGTGCCCCACTTGATGGCTGATTTTACTGCGGCGGTTCCCAAGGCTGACACTTCTGCATGTCGCAGCGCCTTTTCGGGAACCGCCGAAGCGTCTTGCCAGCTCGTCTCCATGGGAGACTGACTTCTTGGCCCACCGCTTCAGCTGGACGGCTTGGGTCCACTTGTCATCGACGCTTGGTCTTGGAGCCGAAGCGGTTGTCCAAGCGGCGTATTCGAAGAGTTTCGAATCGCTTTGAATCGCGCCTGGGAAGTTTAAAAGGGGATCTTACCCGCATCGCGGCTTCCCTTCGCACTTCCCAGCGCTTGCATCTTCCTTGAGCTCTTGCGCCCTTGTCTCCCCAGTCCTTGAGCTCCCATCTGCCATGGCTTCCAAGTTGCTTCCACCGCGTCTCGCTTGGTCGGCCGAGCTCGGGTCAGTGCGCAGGCTGCTGAGCTTGCACGCGGAGGAGCAGAAGTGCCGGCTTCGGCAGGGATCTCTCCCCCTGCTCCTGGAGAAGGGGGAAATAGTCTTCTTCACTGCCTACGCCGTGGCGGGGTTTGTCCCGCCAATTTCTTCCATCTTCGTCACGCTGCTGGAGACGTATGGTCTCCAGCTCCACCACCTTTCCCCCAACTCCTTCGCGATGGCCGCCGTCTTCGTGCACTTCTGCGAGATGTTCGTGGGGGTGCACGCTTCAGTGACGCTCTTCGCTACTTTTTCGTGTTGCGGATGACCGGGCGCAGTTCGAAGACCCAGCTGGGGGCGTACTACTTCCAGCATCGCTGCAAGGATCCGAAGGCCTCTGGGTACCTTCTACCTTTCGGTGCGTCGAGGTGGGAATACTGGAGGGAGAACTGGGTGATCGTGCAGACCGACGAGCATGATCGCCTGCAGCTCCCAACTGCCGGCCCGATCACCGAGCGTCGCTTCTGGGAGGAGATCCCGGAGCTGGAACAGGAGTACGCACCGGTCTTGGAGCGGATCCGGTTTCTGGCCAACGAGGGGCTGACGTCCCTGATGGTGCTGATAGATTTCCTGTCACGCCGTATTGCGCCCTTGCAGCAACGCAACCGCCCGGCGTGGTACTACACCGGCGAGCTCGACTGCACCAGGCTGGAGAGGGGTCTCGGGTCCGATCCTTCTGAGGAAGAGCTGTATGAGATGGTGGCCAAGGTGAGCAGCGACTACGTCACCAGCGGCGACCTCACCTTCCCAGCCTCTGGCACTCCCCTCTTCATGGAGCCGCAGAGGAGGGCGGAGTTGCTGCGGAAGATGCCGAAACTTGACGACATCGGAATCACCGTTTGTCAGGTTTGGGATAACCTCCGGGGGATCTCGATTCCCGGGATTGAGCACTCCGAGGCGGAGCGCGAGGCGTCTATCGCCCTCCAACCCGCACCGAGGGTCGACCGGGCTCAGACCGTCGACAATGGGAAGGGAAAGGAGCCGGCCCCCGGGCAGCCAGAGAAGAAACGTGCCCGGTCCCCTCCGAGGGTGTCGTTTGCGCCAAGCCAGGGGGCCGGGGTACCCTTGCGCCCATCTCCCGGAGGCGCTGGTTCATCGGGTGGCGACCCAAAGAGACCCCGGGTCTCCCACTCCGGTGGGTCTCTTCTCGGACAGCGGCGGTCCAAGGAGCCCCAGGCGTCCCTCCGCCCTTCCTCAGGCGGGGGGGCTTCCAGGAAGGACGCCGGTGGGGCGATGCCCGGGGGTGTGCCGGGGGCTCAGATGCCACAGCTAGCGAGTGTTCCGGCTGCAGGTTCTGGCGGTTCTGTCCCGGCCCAGAGGCCGGGGTTCCAAGACCGTTGGAGCGCTCCAACCGGCCGGTAAGTGTTGCTCTTTCTGGCTTTTAGAAGTAGCGTTCCTTTCTCCTTTCTTAGCCTGAGAGCTTCTTTTGTCAGCAGGGACTCACCGGCTGCCGGGGGCGAGTCTATTCCCCTACCATCTCCAGCAAGCGGAGGCTCTGTGCCGCAGCATCCGGGAACTGCGGCGGTTCCGACGGCCCCCAAGTCGGTGGGGGCTTCTTCTGTGCCAGCGGGTTCACCCCCCGCAGTGGCGGTGGCAGCACCTGCTCGTCCTCCTTCACCAGCCCGGAAGTCCGGTGCTGAGGCTGGAGGGGCTGCTGCGGGCGCAGCTGCTGGCCCCCTGGCTCCCCCGGGTCAGCGCCTCGCCTCAGTTGCCGAGGCACCGGCACCTTCACCGGTCGTGGACGTGACGGAGGAGGTCAGGGGCGCGGCTCCTGCCACCGCTGCCCATATGGGATTCCTTGGGGCATGATCAGGCTGGCATCTGGCAGGTCCAGGCCACCTTTGAGCGGGAGCGGGAGGTGCTGGCTGGAGAGAGGGAGCGCCTCCTTAGCTGGCAGCATCTCCTAAAGCAGCGGACCCAGGAGGCTAAGGCAGAGCTCGACTCGAGGCAGTCGAGGCTTGATGCCATGGGTGCGCTGCTCGACGCTCAGAAGAGGGCCGTCGACCGCCTGGGCTCAGAGACCCGGCAGCTCCGTGCTGCTTTCCGCGAAGCTCAGGCCAGGGCCGAAGAGCGCTCCACCGCCGTGGAGAAGTTGCGGCTGCAGATAGCTCGCCGAGAGTGCGCCGTCGCAGATCGGGAGCGTGCCGTGGCAGCCGAGGAGGAGAAGATCGCCGCACGGCTGGAGGCCAGCGAGGGCAAGCTGAGGGCTCAGGCCGAGGAGCTGGAGCTCCGTGAGTCAGCTGCTGCCGCGAGGGAGAAGCAGTCCTCCCGGGAGCGCCAGGCGGCGCTGGATCGCGAGCTGGCGGCCCGCCAAGAGATGGAGAAGCTCCAGGCTTTGCGGTCTGTTGAGGACCGAGCGGTCTGGAGTTTTGTTGCTGAGGCGGGGTCCGCCCTAGTTCCCCTCGGTTTTAGCCCGGTGCGGACGGAGGCTGCAGCGCAGGGGGTGTCTGGGCCAATCCTGGCGCTTGAGTCCATCAGTGCCAAGCTGGGCAGGCTCGAAGTGGTGATCACCGATGAGCTTGAGGTGGAGGGACGAGGTCTGGCGAAGGAGGTCGCCACGCATGTGGCGACTAGGCCCCGCCGTCGAGCGGGAGGAAGCTGCCAGGGCCGAAGTGAGGGACATGGCCACCCTCGTGGCCTCTAGGGTCCATCGGGAGTCCGGGGAATCTTAGGCAGCCGCCCCCGCGGCCAGAAGGCCCTGTATCTTCTCTTTTTTTTTGCTTTTATTGAGTCTGTAGTCCAGCTCATGGAGCTTTGAATGAATAGACTCTTGTTATTTTCCGTGCCTGTATGTTTTTATCTTCTCCTTGGCTTGGCCTAGCCGAGTCCTTAGCTCCGCAAGGTACTCAGAGGTCTTCACCAACCTTGAAGTCTTGTACAGACACCTTCCCCGGGTCCTTATTGTATTAAGGGCCCAAGGGATCTTCGGAGCTCGCCCCGTGAGAACGGGGAGATCCAGATCCGCCGGCCACGTGGCGGTCCAGGAGCTCTTCTCTGAGAAGATGGAGGTCCGACCCCGCGCGACACGTGGGGCCTTCAGAGCTCACCCCTGCGGAGGGGGCGAGGCCCGGCTCTGCCGTCCACATGGCGGGCCCGGATCTACCCTATGAGGAGAGGGGGGCTCCGGCCCCGCCGGACACGTGGGGCCTCCGGAACCCGCCCCTGTGGAGGGGGCGAGGTCTGGATCCTTCGGTCTTGCGCTGGAGCTCCGGTCTTGCACGGTCCCGTAGTGGCCCCCTGGTAGGTGTGGCCAATTGTTTGGGCGCACCTACCATACTCCTGTGGGGGAGCTAAGGCCGGGAAGTCCTGCACACAAGTAAGGGAAACGTAATTCTCCTTGGGGCTCCCCCTTCCTATCTCATAGTCTTATTTGGCTTACGGTCCTGATCTGGTATACGAGGCTTGGGTACTTCAGTGCGCAAAGTGCCGGGGGCTCGAGGCCCCCTGGATATCGGCAGGTGCCTCAAACGTGATTGTCTTCAGTAGGATAGCAAATGCCGACTAGGGGTGAGAATGGGAAAAGGAAGCTGAGTGCATGGTGAGCATACACAGGAAGTGCGGTCATAAAAATTAATACGTAATTTAAATGAGCACAAGGGAAGAGCAAAGCAGGACAGGTTTCTTTCCATATAAATTTCCATAGGAGGAAGACAGGCTAAACATGGAGGCAACGACCCTCCCGATTAAGAAGGGAAGCAAGACTCTACGCGCTTAGGGTTGGAACCAGGCTAAGCTGAACGTAGTCCTGGACCGTCCCCTGAGACTTAGCTGCTCCGAGCGCTGTTCCTGGACTCTATGGAATCTATTACAGAAAGAAAAGACTGTCCTACAATTGCTCTAGGGGTAGAACTTACGGAGATGTTCTATGTTCCAAGGGTTCGGGAGCGGATCCCCATCCTCGGTGGAAAGGCGTACGCACCCGAGGCGGCAAACTTTCGTTACTCGGAAGGGACCTTCCCAGCTGGGGGAGAGTTTGTCGGTCCCTTCGCGAGAAAGCATGCGCGCGCAACACCATGTCGCCTTCCAGCACTCTCGAACACGCACAGACCTTTGGTGGTAGCGCCGGAGCGTTTGTCGGTACCGTGCCTTGCAAAGTGCTGCATGTAATCGGGCCTTGCCGACGAGGTCTATGTCTTCACGCCGGAGGTTGTCCTGCGCGGCTTCGTCGTAAGCTCAGACACGGAGAGACCCCATGGTGATCTCTAGGGGAAGCACAACTTCGGCCCCGTACATCATGAAGAAGGGTGTCTCTCCGGTTGCCCGGCTCTGGGATGTCCGGTTAGCCCATAGTGTGCTCGGAAGCTCGTCCACCCACTTGGCGCCATGTTTCTTTTAGCCAGCATAGGTGCGAGTCTTGAGGCCCCAAAGAATCTCGGCGTTGGCCCTCTTGACTTGCCCATTGCTCTTTGGGTGAGCAACGGAGGCATAGCACACCTGGATGCCGAGGTCTTCGCAGTAGTCTTGGAATGCTGCGCTGGTGAACTGGGTCCCATTGTCGTTGATGATTCTGTTCGGGACCCCAAACCGGCAGACGATCGACTTGATGAACTTTACTGCCGATTGCTTGTTGATGGTGACGACGGGTGTGGCTTCTGGCCACTTGGTGAACTTGTCGATAGCGACGTAGAGGTACCGGAATCCCCCGACGGCTTTGGGGAATGGTCCCAGGATATCCAACCCCCATACGGAGAATGGCCACGAGGGCGAGATCATCTGAACCGTCTGAGCCGGTGTGTGGATCTGCTTGGCGTGGAACTGGCACGCCTTGCAGCTCTCGACCAGCTTGACGGCATCCTGGAGTGCTGTCGGCCAGTAGAAGCCATGCCGGAAGGCTTTACAACGAGCGTGTGTGAGGAAGAGTGACTCCCACGTTCGCCTCCATGGATCTCAGCGAGCAAGTCGCAGCCTTCCCCCTAGGTTATGCACTGCAATAGGACGTGGTTGGCGCCACGCCGGTAGAGATCCCCTTCTACCAGCGCGTACCTTTTAGCCATGCGCACGATCCGTTCAGCGGATACACATTCATCAGGGAGGATGTTGTCTTTCAAGTAGTACCGGATCTCCGTGATCCATGCATCGGGTCTGACCTGAGCTTCTGGATCTTGAGCGCTGGGTTGCACGGAGTTCCTAGTGACGCTTACGATCCTTGGCGGCGTCCATGGCTGCAGAGCCACCGGGACTGCCAGCTTCGAGGTGCTGGTCCAGCCCCCTTCGCCCGGCTCGGCAGGCTGGGCTGTGGGCCGCAGCAACGTCCTCTCGAAGACTCCATCGGGCACAGGGGCTCCGGTGGAGGCCTTCGTTGAGAGGTCGTCGGCTGCGGCATTGCCAGCGCGCGGTACATGGTGCAGGTCCAAGGCGAGGAAGTCTTTCTCCAACATCTGCACGTGGAGCAGATAAGTAGCTAGCTGTGGGTCATTGCAGAAGCATTCACCCTTAATTTGCTTGATGACTAGCTGGGAGTCGCCCTGTGCCAACAACTGGTGAGCGCCCAGAGATAGGGCTGTCTTTAGGCCAAAGATGAGTGCTTCATACTCTGCCATGTTGTTGGTTGCCTTGAAATTGAGACGCACCATGTACCCAAACTGCTCCCCCGATGGCATGAGAAGCAGTACGCAAGCACCGGCCCCCTGCTTTCGCGAGGAACCGTCGAAGAAGAGCGTCCAGTGAGGCCCGGTGAAGACCGGAGCTTGGGGCTTTGGTTCACCGTCTTCGTGGCCCCCTGGGTTAGTCTTTGTTGGCGTCCACTCGGCCACGAAGTCAGCCAGTGCTTGGCTCTTGACTGCATGGCGAGGAAGGAAGTCCAGCTCAAACTCCACCAATTCCGCTGCCCACTTGGCGACATTGCCAGTCGCGTTGGGGCTGTGAAGGATTGCTTTCAGTGGGTCGGAGGTGACCACCGAGATCCGGTGGGCTTGAAAGTAGTGGCGGAGCTTCCTGGATGCCACGGGTACTGCATACATCAGCTTGTGGATCTCCAGGTATCTTGTCTTGGTGTCGTGGAGGACTTTGCTGATGTAGTAGACAGGCCTCTGAATGGTCCGGACCCTCCCCCCCGGGCCTGAGATGTCCTCATCCATTGGCTCAGGCCGACATGAGGTAGGTGGGTCCTGGGGAGCCTCCGGGAGCTGGGGCTTGAAGGCTCCTAGTCCGTCTCGGACCTCTAGGAGATCCCGTTGGTTTTCCAGGTGGTCATCCTAGACCCACGGGAGGACGTCTTGTCCTCCTGGGAGGTTCCTTTGGGTCTCCAGGGGGTTATCCTGGAGCTCCGGGAGGTTGTCTTGGAGCTCTGGGATGTCCCGTAGGACCTCCGGGAGGTTGTCTTGGAGGTCCGGGAGGTCGTCTTGGACCTTCGGGGTCTCCTGGCGCTTGTCTTCTGCTACCGGAGCAGGCGGCGGTGACGACGGGTCCGGCCGTTCTGCGACGAGGACCATGCTCACCACCTCAGTTGTTGCCGCGATGTAGAGCAACAAATGCTCTCTGGGCTCGGGGGCTACCATGATGGGTAGGGTCGTCAGGAGCTGCTTCAACTCCTGGAAAGCTTCTTCTGCTTCGTCGGTCCAAGCAAATGGACTGGATTTGCGCAGGAGCTTAAAGAAGGGGAGCGCTCGCTCTGCTAGCCTCGGTATGAACCGACTCAGCGCGGCTAGGCATCCCGTGAGTTTTTGGACATCTTTGATGCGGGCGGGGGGCCGCATCAGGTCGATGGCCTTGATCTTCTCTGGGTTGGCCTCAATTCCTCGGTGTGAGACCAGGAATCCTAGGAGCTTCCCATAGGATACACCGAACACACACTTGTCGGGGTTCAGCTTAGTGCGCGTGGAGCGCAGTTTGTCAAAGACTAGGGCTAGGTTATCTAACACAGATGAACACTGCCTGACCTTGACAACAATGTCATTGACATATACCTCGACTAAGTCTCTTATTAACTCTCCAAAGATTTTGTGCATTGCACGTACAAAGGTGGGGAGAGCATTCTTTAAGCCATAAGGCATAGAGACATAACAATACAGGCCGTCTACTGTGATGAAGTGTGCTCTTCATCTTCTATAGACATAGGGATCTGATGAAAACCCGAGTAGGCGTCTAGGAAGCATAGCATATCACAGCCTGATGTCGAGTCTACTATTTGATCTATTCTAGGGAGGGGGAATGGATCTTTGGGACATGCCTTATTGAGACTGGTGTAGTTGATGCACATCCGGAGCTTCCCGCCGGCCTTCGGGACGACGATGGGGTTCACCAACCACCGGGGTTGGTGGACTTCCCGTATGAAGCCAGCGTCCAGCAGCTTCTTGATTTCTCCTCGGATGAAGTTCTGCCGCTCGATGGACTGCTTGCGAGGCTTCTGTTGGACTGGCCGGGCGTCGGGGAAGATCTTCAGATGGTGCCCGATCACCTCCCTAGGGATCCCCGGCATCTGCAACGGCTGCCATGCAAACACGTCGACGTTGTGCATGAGGAAGGTGATGAGTGTGCCTTCCTATTTGCTGTCCAGGCCCCCGGCTACCCGGGTGGTCTGGGCAACATCGGCGCCGACTTGGACAACCTTCAGGGGGACATCGTCCTCGTCGAGGGGTTGCATGTGGAGTGCTGATGTAGAGGCACGGTGGCGTGCACTCGGGTGGAGCCGGCCCGGTTCTGCACTACCAGGGGCTGGTGCTCGGGCTGTTGCAAGTGCTTGGAGCTTCTCCAAGGCTGACACTGCAGCAGTGCGGTCTCCATGAATCTTGAGGACGCCTGTTGGTGTAGGCATCTTCAGGACAAGGTAGCCGTAGTGGGGTACTGCCATGAATCGGTACAGGGCTGGCCTGCCGATTATGGCGTTGAAGGGGAGGTCGATCTCCGCTACGTCGAACAGAATGTACTCTGTCCGATAGCTGTCCGGTGCCCGAAGGTCACCGGAAGGCTGATGTTGCCATAGGGAACGACTTGTCCCGGCCCTACCCCCGAGAACGGGCTCGATGGGGTGAGCTTGGCCATCGGGATCTGCAGCTTCTGGAAAGCTGCGCGGCTGATGAGGTTCAGCCCAGCCCCGCCATCTACCAGAACATGGTACATCCTCACGTTGGTGATGGTGGGTGCTACCAAGAGCGGTAGTTGGCCGGCCCCAGCCATGTTCCTGGGGCAGTCGGTGGCATCGAAGCTGATGGGGGTTCCCATCCACTTGAGGTGCGGCGCGGCACTTGGGAGAGGCACCACCGACGCTACCGCTCGGCGCAGAGTCTTAACTATGCTTCGGGACGTGGGGTCAGCGGACCCACCATAGATGACGTAGAGCATCTTCTGGCGCTCATCATCGCTGGAGCTGGAGTCCTCATGGTTGCGCACAGCCTTCACGGCGCGCTGGGGCTCCTGGAACTCCACCTGGTGGTCGACGTTGTCTTGGGTGTCGACCTTCTGCTTGCCCTCCCTTTGTCGGAAGGGAGGGGCGTCAGCATGCGGTTGCTTCCCCTTGCGGAAGCGCTCCGTGAGCTTCTGAATCTCCCGGCACTCAGCAGCAGTATGGCTGCTGCTGTTGTGCACGGGGCACAGCTCGCCTTGGTCACCGTCTGGAGCTGGTGACCGTCGCTGCCTTTTGTCGGGGCGTGGCCCCCGAGCTCCGCTGGGTGCTGCTGCTGCAGCAACGGGAGCTGCGGTCGGTGGTTTCATCTTGCCACCGCCCCGGTTCTTGATCTTCTTGCCACTTCCATGGGAAGCAGCGCCAGATCCGGGCTATCCTCCTGATTCGGAGGCTGGCTGTGAATGCCAGTTCCACCCTTCTGCTTCCCTGGCACACTTGTCTGCCAGGCTGAAGAGCTCTGAGACGTCGCGAACCTCTCTGGTTGCGAGTTTCTCAAGCATCTTCTTGTCCCATACACTCTGCCGGAACGCCACCACCACAGAAGCATTTTGGATATGCGGGATGATGTTCCGTACCTGGGAGAATCGCTGGATGAAGGAGCGCAGCGTCTCTCCAGGCTGTTGCTGGATGGCGTGGAGGTCGTGCTCCGTGCCAGGCAGGGTGTAGGAGCTGCCGAAGTTAGCAGTGAACTGCCGGCAGAGCTCTCCCCAGGAGGTTATGGAACTCTGGGGGAGATTCATGAGCCAACACCATGCTGGGCCGGTCAAGGCGACAGGGAAGTAGTTGGCCATGACGGCCTCGTCCCCTCCTGTGTAAGAGCTCTGATACCACGCTGAGACGGCCCCACAGGACCTCGTCGGGTGGTGCCGTGTTATGCGGCACCCAACAGCACACGGGTCGATGAACACACATCATATTACATAAATAGTTTGCGGAAGCGTAAAAGATTGTTTTACAAATAAGTATATCAGAGTAAACTACAGCGGAAGACTATCACTCTCACGACTCATGTCTAAACTAGCAACAAAGAAACGGTCAAGCTCGCGGACGTTTCTTACTAGCAACACGAAGATCAATCTGCAGCGGCGAGGATGCTCTTTGAGTAAGCACTCGGAGGTTCCCGAGTCTCATCGGCATCCCTTCTCATAAGCATCGAGTCAATTATCTGCAAAACAACTCGGATAGCATCCGTGAGCATAATGCTCAGCAAGACTTAACCGTCACCCTAAACATGAAACTCTAAGTGAGGTTATGAACCTAACATAGGATGGCATAAGCATAATTAACTCGCCTAAAAGTGCATCCTTACTTTCAGGTATTAATTGCAGCATTTTAAGTAACCCTGGGCACGCCACATCGGGAGTCCACAATCAGACAAGAAACGCTTTCCCCCAATGTAAATTGCTCATGGCATAAAAGAATCGAGTTTGCACTAGCCTATTCATCAAGCTTCAATACAAGGTAGAATAATACTTCACATCAAGATGATTAGTTCCTTTCTCATGCAAGTTCTTACTACGTCACGACTGTGAGAACAAGTATGCTCGGTCCATCCCGCGAGCGACGGTGATTCGAATCAATAACACCCGGACTACACGACACGTACGCCCGTACTCGACGTTGGCTACAACAACCATCACTGACGTCGTACGTGGCAGCCTTTCCCCCGTTTCACCCCCGCTGAATCGATCAAGTCGCCCCGTACAGTAGCTACTCTCGTGGTGCACCTTCCGACGTGAGATGTCATGAGAATATTCCCCACATACTGCACACCGGCCGTCCGCCTGAGGCGACCCGAAAAGTCCCAACGACAGCTTCCCGAGGTACATCGGTTTACTGGGTCCCATATAGCCAGCATGAGTCCGGTACACAACTCAATCTTGTTCAACAGGGCCGCATACGGATCGGTCCTTGACCGACACGGACAGGTCTACAGCACCCAGGCCCCTATGTCCTGCTGCTCCTACAACCTTCCGGTCTCAACTTTAACTTGCTAATTCAATTATGAACCAATCCCGTATGCCCCTGTTGTTCCTAAATCTGCGAGTAGCATCTCACCACTCGACTTCTACCGAACCGTACTTAAGCATGGCAGTCCTACACGGTGAAAGACACCTACCCAATACTCCATGGGTCATTTGGCTATGCAAGAGGAGTATCAATCACTAGACCTAATGCACAGTTCATATCTTGACCGAAAGTGAGTACAAAATAAAAACTTAACAGCTGTTAAATGCAAACCGGAGCTTGCCTGTTTTGCAGGGTAGTCGTATATATCAGTTAGTGTCCTTGCAGATCCACCCTTGACTCTCCGGAGCTTGATCCACTTCGATGAATCACTCCTTTGAGTCCCGTTCGTTGTGGTTCCTATTGAAATGCATATGCACATATTTTATAGAATGTAATGGAAAGAAGTTGTCGGTACCTGAGATATGGGGTACCCCCGCGCACAGGAGAAAATGCCTAAGGAACTCGCCCTTCTCCGCAGGGAGAGCTCTGAAGGCGCCACGCGTCCGGCGGGGCCGGACCTCCCTCTCCTCAGAGGAGAGCTCCGGGCCCGCCATGTGGCATACAGAAGCCAGACCTCCCCCTCCGCGGGAGAGAGGTCCGAAGGCGCCACGCATCCAGCGGGGCCGGACCTCCCTCTCCTCAGAGGAGAGCTCCGGGCCCGCCACGTGGCAGCAGAATGGCGCTGCCTGCCCCCGAGCGATAGGCAGCGGGCGTAAAGACGCCCCATACCTTGCCCGTACAAGGTATTCAAGGCCCGCGTCTTCCCAAGACGCGGAGACGCGGAGCACGCTTCTGTCAGGTGCCGTTGTGCCCAGTCGCATCACAGACTGGCGCGCGGTGTCAGAACCTGCCAGCCAATAAACACCGCGACAAGACATCCCATGCCGCCTGCGCCGTCATCAACCACTACGACTAGCATGCGGCATGGGCAGGGCGGCAAGATGAAGACTCAGAAGCCTTCGACCAGAGGCAACTACCGGCATAACTGCAGATACGGTAGATGATAGACAATCTTCCCGGGACCACCTGTCGGGTCCCGGCCCCCCTTGTAAGCTGCCCGAGTCTTGGACTATAAAAGGCTTGGGTAGGCGACGATAGCAAGGGTTCGCACTCGGCAACTCATACGCTATCCATACACTCCCAAGCTGTAACTTACCCCCAAGCTCAGGACTCCGGCCCTGAGCAGCAAGCAATACAGCGAGCTCCATAGCTCACCGTGGACGTAGGGTTTTACGTTCCGGCGGCCCGAACCACGTAAAACTCACCGCGTCAAGCTCTTACTAACTCGTCCATCCGCGCAAGCTCTCCGCAAGGGACTAGCCCCACCGAAAAAAGAACCTCCGCGGGCTGCCCAGTGCAGGCCCGGGGGAAGTGTCGACCGAACACTTTGACATTTGGCGCGCCAGGTAGGGGTCTTTTCTCCTAGCGCGACGAGTTTCTGCCGACGAAGATGACCAAGCTTCCTTCAGCGGCAAACTCTCCCCCCTCGCCTCTGTGGCAAACCGCGACCAGAGGGGAGTACATGTCGACACACTCGGGACGGAGTGTGTCGACCCAGTGGGGGTGCGCTAGCTGCAGCGAGAGCGCTACTGTACAATCCGCCCGCTGGGGACGCGCCTCAGGCAGCGACCCGGCAGTGGATCTGTGAGGTAGACCGTCTCGTCGTCGCCGCCGCAAACCCTCGACTTCGGCGGGGACGACGCTCTGGCCATCCGGTCATGTCGCTGATGTGCGCACCATTGGTTGACGAGCAGACGGCAGACTCCAGCTCTACCAGGCCCCAATCTACAGATCTGAGGACAGAGCTGGAGCGGTGTCGCCTCGGTCAAGATGCCCGGGTATACCTCGAGCAGCGCCGAGAAAGGCGTCGCTACCAAGAGGCTGACGACAGCATGACGTCGGCCTCGACCCAGCCTGAAGAGCAGACCTTCGCCACGCGATCTCTGCCCCAGGCCTGCGCCATGCAGAATATGCCACAGTCATATGTCCTGCAGATGGCGCCCCCGGCCTATGGTGCAGCCTTGCCCATACCGGGGCACGCGGTGCTCAGTGCGAACCAAGCGTTCGCGGCACCAGAACCTGCGGCGACAGAAGCAGGGTGTGCGGCCCTCGTGCCCCACCTTCGCTTCGCAAAGTGGCCACGCAAGTTTCGGCCGCACCTGCCCGAGAAGTACGACGGCAGCGTCAACCCGGCGGAGTTCCTCCAGATCTACTCCACCGCCGTACTTGCCGCAGGAGGGAATGAAGCCGTCATGGCCAATTACTTCCCTGTCGCCTTGACTGGCCCAGCCCGGTCTTGGCTCATGAACCTCCCCAGGGTTCCGTAACTTCCTGGGGAGAGCTTTGCCGGCAGTTCATAGCCAACTTCGGCAGTTCCTACACCCGGCCTGGCACGGAGCTCGACCTCCACGCCATCCAGCAACAACCTGGGGAGTCGCTGCGCTCTTTCATCCAGCGGTTCTCCCAGGTGCGGAACACCATCCCACACATTCAAAATGCTTCTGTGGTGGTGGCGTTCCGGCAAGGCGTCCGAGACAAGAAGATGCTTGAGAAACTCGCGACCAGGGAGGTCCGCGATGCCTCAGAGCTCTTCAGCTTGGCGGACAAGTGCGCCAGAGCAGCCGAAGGACGGAACTGGCACTCACAGCCGTCCTCCGAGTCAGGAGGACTGCCCGGATCTGGTCCTACTCCCTATGGAGGCAGCAGGAAGACCAAGAGCCGAGGCAGAAGCAAGATAAGATCACCGGCCGCAGCCCCAGTCGTCACTGCAGCGACGCTCAGTGGGGCTCGGGGGCCGCGCCCCGACAAGAGGCGGCGAAGGTCACCGATCCCAGAAAGTAATCAAGACAATATGTGCCCCGTGCACGGCAGCTGTCGCCACACTACTGCCGAGTGCCGGGAGATCCGAAGGCTCGCAGAGCGCTTCCGCAAGGGGAAGCGGAAGCGGGCTGATGCCCCGCCCTTCCGTCCAAAGGAAGACGAACAGAGGGTGGATGTTCCAGACAACATCGACCACCCAGAGGAGATCCAGGAGCCTCAGCGTGTCGTGAAGGCGGCACGCAATCATGAGGACTCCAGCTCCAGTGACGATGAGCGTCGGAAGAAGCTCTACGTCATATACGGCGGGTCCGCCGACCCCTCGTCCCGAAGCACAGTCAAGACTCTGCGCCGAGCGGTAGCGTCGGTGGCGCCACTCCCAAGTGCTGCACCGCACCTTAAGTGGATGGGGACCCCCATCAGCTTTGACGCCACCGACTGCTCCAGGAACATGGCTGGGGCCGGCCATCTACCGCTCCTGGTAGCCCCTACCATCGCCAACGTGAGAATGTACCACGTTTTGGTAGATGGAGGAGCTGGGCTGAACCTCATCAGCCGTACAGCTTTCCAGAAGCTGCAGGTCCCGATGGCCAAGCTCACCACGTCGAGCCCGTTCTCAGGGGTAGGTCCGGGACAGGTCATCCCCTACGGCAACATTAGCCTCCCGGTGACCTTAGGGGCTCCGGACAGCTATCGGACAGAGTACATTCTGTTCGACGTAGCGGAGATAGACATCCCCTTCAACGCCATAATCGGCAGGCCAGCCCTGTACCGGTTCATGGCTGTAGCCCACTACGGCTACCTCGTCCTGAAGATGCCAACACCGACGGGCGTCCTCAGGATTCGTGGGGACCGCACTGCTGCAGTGTCGGCCCTAGAGAAGCTCCAAGCGCTCGCAACAGCTGGGGCATCAGCCCCCGGCAATACGGAGCCGGACCAGCTCCGCCCGAGCGCACGTCACCGTGCTTCCACCACAGCACCCCGCGTGCAACCTCTCGACGAGGGCGGCGTCCCCTTAAAGGTCGTCCAAGTCGGCGCCGAAGCTACCCAGACCACCCGGGTAGCCGGGGGCCTGGATAGCAAATAGGAAGGCGCGCTCGTCACCTTCCTCTGGCACAACGTCGACGTGTTTGCATGGCAGCCGTCACAGATGCCGGGGATCCCCAGGGAGGTGATCGAGCACCACTTGAAAGTCTTCCCCGACGCCCGGCCGGTTCAACAGAAGCCCCGCAAGCAGTCCATCGAGCGCCAAAACTTCATCCGTGAAGAAGTCAAGAAGCTGCTGGACGCTGGCTTCATACGGGAGGTCCACGACCCCCGATGGTTGGCGAACCCCGTCGTTGTCCCGAAGGCCGGCGGGAAGCTCCGGATGTGCATCGACTACACCAATCTCAATAAGGCATGTCCCAAAGATCCATTCCCTCTCCCTAGAATAGATCAAATAGTAGACTCAACGTCAGGCTGTGATATGCTGTGCTTCCTAGACGCCTACTCGGGTTTCCATCAGATCCCCATGTCTAGGGAGGACGAGGAGCACACCTCCTTCATCACAGTAGACGGCCTTTATTGCTATGTGTCTATGCCTTACGGCCTAAAGAATGCGCTCCCCACCTTTGTGCGGGCGATGCACAAAACCTTTGGGAAGTTAATAAGAGACCTAGTTGAGGTGTACGTCGATGACATAGTTGTCAAGGTCAAGCAGGATTCATCTTAGCTAGATAACCTAGCCTTAGTCTTTGACAAGTTGCGCTCTACGCGCACCAAGCTGAACCCAGATAAATGTGTGTTCGGCGTGTCCTCTGGGAAGCTCTTAGGGTTCCTGGTCTCGCACCGAGGGATTGAGGCCAACCCAGAGAAGATCAAGGCCATCGACTTGATGCAGCCCCCTGCCCGCGTCAAGGATGTTTAGATACTCACGGGATGTCTAGCCGCGCTGAGTCGGTTTATACCGAGGCTAGCAGAGCGGGCACTCCCTTTCTTTAAGCTCCTGCGCAAGTCAGGCCCTTTTGCTTGGACTGACGAAGCAGAAGAGGCTTTCCAGGAGTTGAAGCGACTCCTGACGACACTACCTATCATGGTAGCCCCTGAGCCCGGGGAGCACCTGCTGCTCTACATTGCGGCAACAACAGAAGTGGTGAGTATGGTCCTCGTCGCAGAGCGGCCAGACCCCTCACCTTTGCAACCTGCTCCGGTAGCAGAAGACAGATGCCAGGAGGCCCCACAGGGCCAAGGCGGCCTCCCGGACCCCCCGGAGGTCCAGGTCGACCTCCCGGAGGTCCAGGGCGGTCTCCCGGACCCCCAAGATAAATCCCCGGGGGCCAATTGGGACCTCCCGGAGGTCCCTCAAGACCCCCCGGAGCTCCCGGATAATCAAGATAGCTTAAGGGCCTCCGGGTCCCAGTTCCCGGAGGCCCCCGTGGGTCCACTCACCTCCAACGGGCCAGGGCCAATGGACGAGGACCTCCCAAGCCTAAGAGAGAGGGTTCGAACCATACAGAGGTCTGTCTACTACATCAGCGAAGTACTTCATGATGCCAAGACAAGGTACCTAGAAGTCCACAAGCTGCTGTATGCGGTGCTCGTGGCCTCCAGGAAGCTCCACCATTACTTCCAGGCCCACCGGGTCTCGGTAGTCACCTCGTATCCGCTGAAGACAATTCTTCACAGCCCCCATGCGACTGGCAACGTTGCTAAATGGGCGGCGGAGCTGGCGGAGTTTGAGCTGGACTTCCTCCCACGCCATGCAGTCAAGAGCCAAGCACTGGCTGACTTTGTGGCGGAGTGGACACCAACGAAGACTGACCCAGGGGGCCATGAAGGCGGTGAGCCAGAGCACCAAGCTCCGGTCTTCACCGAACCCCACTGGACACTTTTCTTCGACGGCTCCTTGCGAAAGCAGCGGGCCGGTGCCGGCGTACTGCTCCTCATGCCATTGGGGGAACCGTTTGGGTATATGGTGCGTCTAAATTTCAAGGCAACCAACAACATGGCGGAGTATGAAGCACTCATCTTTGGCCTGCAGACAGCCCTGTCTTTAGGCGCTCGCCAGTTGTTGGCACAGGGCGACTCCCAACTGGTCATCAAGCAAGTCAAGGGCGAATGCTCCTGCAATGACCCACAGCTAGCTGCGTATCTGCTTCACGTGCAGATGTTGGAGAAAGAATTCCTCGCCTTGGACCTGCATCACGTACCGCGCGCTGGTAATGCCGCAGCTGACAACCTTTCAACCAAGGCTTCCACCGGAGCCCCCGCGCCCGAAGGAGTTTTTGAGAGGACGTTGCTGCGGCCTACAGCCCGGCCCGCCGAGCCGGGCGAAGGGGGCTTGACCAGCACCTCGAAGCTGGCGGTCCCCGCGACCCTACAGCCATGGATGCCGCCAAGGATCGTAAGCGTCACTGGGGACTCCGTGCAACCCAGCGCTCAAGATCCAGAAGCTCAAGTCAGACCCGATGCTTGGATCACGGAGATCCAGGACTACTTGAAGGACAATATCCTCCCTGATGAACATGCAACCGCTGAACGGATTGTGCGTATGGCTAGGAGGTACGTGCTGGTAGAGGGGGATCTCTACCGGCGTGGCGCCAACCACATCCTATTGCGGTGCATTACCCAGGGGGAAGGCTGCGACTTGCTCGCTGAGATCCATGGAGGCGAATGTGGAAGTCACTCTTCCTCACGCACGCTTGTCGGTAAAGCCTTCCGGCATGGCTTCTACTGGCCGACAGCACTCCAGGATGCCGTCAAGCTGGTCGAGAGCTGCAAGGCGTGCCAGTTCCACGCCAAGCAGATCCATACACCGGCTCAGGCGGTACAGATGATCCCGCCCTCGTGGCCATTTGCCGTATGGGGGCTGGACATCCTGGGACCATTTCCCAGAACCGTCGGGGGATTCCGGTACCTCTATGTCGCCATCGACAAGTTCACCAAGTGGCCGGAAGCTACACCAGTTGTCACCATCAACAAACAATCCGCAGTAAAGTTCATCAAGTCTATTGTCTGCCGGTTCGGGGTCCCGAACAGAATCATCACCGACAACGGGACCCAGTTCACCAGTGCAGCATTCCAAGACTACTGCGAGGGCCTTGGTATTCAGGTGTGCTATGCCTCTGTCGCCCACCCAAGGAGCAATGGGCAAGTTGAGAGGGCCAACGCGGAGATTCTCCGGGGCCTTAAGACTCGCACCTTCGCCAGCCTGAAGAAACATGGTGCCAATTGGGTAGATGAGCTTCCGAGCACACTATGGGCTAACCGGACATCCCAGAGCCGCGCCACCTGGGAGACACCCTTCTTCATGGTGTATCGGGCCGAAGCTGTACTTCCCCCAGAAATCACCATGAAGTCTCACCGTGTCCGGGCTTACGACGAAGCCGCGCAGGACAACCTCCGGCCCGGAGAAATCGACCTCGTCGACGAGGTCCGATTACATGCAGCACTCCGTAACGCGCGGTACAGACAAGCGCTTCGGTGCTACCACCAGAGGTCTGTGCGTGCCCGGGAGCTGCAGGAAGGTGACCTGGTGTTGCGGCGCATACTTTCTCGCGAAGGGGTCCACAAACTCTCCCCTAGTTGGGAAGGCCCCTTCCGAGTCGCGAAAGTATGCCGCCCCGGGTGTGTGCGCCTTTCCCCCGAGGATGGGGACCTGCTCCCAAACCCTTGCAACATAGAACGCCTCCGTAAGTTCTACCCCTAGAGCAAAAATAGGACAGTACTTTCTTTTCGTAATAAACTCCATAGAGTCCAGGAGCAGCGCTCGGAGCAGCTAAGCCCCAGCGGACGGTACAGGACTACGTTCAGCTTTGCCTGGTTCCGACTCCAAGCGCGTAGATCTTGCTTCCCCTCTTAATGGGGCGGGTCGTGGCCTCCATGTTTAGCCTGCCTTCCTCCTGTGGAAAGTTGTGCGAAAAGAAATCTGCTCTACTTTGCTCTTTCCTCGTACTCATTTAAATTGTGTATTAAGTTTCTTAACCACCCTTGCAGTGCATGGTTGCCATGTGCTCAGCTCCCCCTCTCTACAGTCCCCAAGCACCAAGCATATGGTTAGGGGCTATAAGTCAAATAAGACTATGAGATAAGGGAGGGGGAGCCCCCAAGAAGAATTACGTTTCCTCTACCTGTGTGCAGGGCCTCCAGGCTATGGCGACAGGGACTACATAAAGAGGGGGGAAAGGAGCTATCAGCAGCACCGGCCCAGAACTGGAAGGACCGGGCCCCGCCCCTTCAGCAGGGGCGAGGCCCGAAGGCCCCACGTGTCCAGCGGGTCCGGAGCTCTCGCCTCCCCTGAGGAGGGCTCCGGGCTCGCCATGTGGCAGGCGGAAACCGGACCTGCCCCCTCGGTGGGAGGGCTCCGAAAGCCCTACGTGTCCAACATGGCCGGAGCTCCCACCTCTTAAGGAGGGGCTCCAGACCCGCCACGTGGCAGGCAGATTTGGAGCTCCCCAAAGGGCGAGATCTGGAGATCCCCGGGGACCCCTAACACGGTTAGGACCCGGGGAGGGTGTCTATGCAGAGCTCCGAGATTGGAGATGGCCTCTGAGTACCTTGCGGAGCTAAGGACTCAGTCAAGCAAAGCCGAGAAGGAGCATCACAGACACAAATATCTTAAAGAGTCAAACTATGCGAGGCTCCATGAGCTGGACTACAGACTCAATAAAAAGAAAGAAACAAGTCCCAAGGGTCTCCTGACACGACCAGAATCCAGAAGTTGCAAGAACGGCCGCATCACCAGGCTTCAGCCCTGGCGGAACTCTCTCGCTCTATGACCCGAGCGCAGGAATCGCCTCCCTCATCACCGGCGCAAAAGCCGGTGACACCAAGGGAGCTCCTGAGGCCCCCTCCGCAGTATTCAACAGTCTTCCTGGAGACTCTGCCGTCTAGGATCCTCCATGGTGCATCGGCGGCTTCCTTCTCCTGAAGTTCCATCATCATCGGCGCAAAAGCCGGTGTCGTCAAGGGTGCCCCTGGAGCCTCCTTCCCTCATCACCTGCACAAAAGCTGGTGTCATCAAGGGTGCTTCTGAGCCCCCCCCCTCCGCAGCTTCAGCGGTCTTCTCGGAGACTCTGCCGCCTGGGATTCTCCTCGGTGCTTCAGCGGTTTCTTTGAAGACTCCACCACCTGGGAAGGGACGCAACGCCAAGGAGCTTTCTGCCTGCCGTCACCAAGGAAGGGTTCCGTCGGAAGGACAAACCAGAGACCCCTTGGTGGCACCACCCTCAGAGGCAGGGCAGGCAGGCTCCCTGAGTCCCAGGCTTGGTGCAGACGCCATCGCTGGAGGGAACCGAGAGCGATTCTCCCCCCATAAGGCGGGTTAAGAGCCATGGAAGAAGACAAGACTGCATAGACTCGAGGGAGGCGCAGGGGCTGGAAGCCTTATAAGGGTAGTGTACCCACATGGGGGTTTCATTTCACACCTTCCCGGGTGCAATCCCAAGCGATTCGGAACTCTTCGAATACACTGCATCGGCCGCCGCTTCGGCTCCTAGACCGAGAGCCGATGACGGGTGGACCCAAGCCGCCCAACTGGAGCGGTGGGTCAAGGAGTCAGTCTCCTGAGAAGATGAGCCGGCAAGGCACTTCGGCGGTTCCCGAAGAAAGCGCCGCAACGTACAGAAGTGACAGTCTTGGGAACCGCCGCAGTAAAAGCAACCATCAAGTGAGCGCACGCCCCCACGATCCCGCGGCCGTTCGTGCTCCGGCAGCGGTCAATTCGGGACTTAGAGAAAGTGCGCGGATCGGAAGAGACGGAGGTCCCACCTCAGGCTCGCTATCTCCC
Organism: Neostapfia colusana; assembly: GCA_030760725.1. Taxonomy (NCBI): domain Eukaryota; kingdom Viridiplantae; phylum Streptophyta; class Magnoliopsida; order Poales; family Poaceae; genus Neostapfia; species Neostapfia colusana. Next base: position 17,173,477 of record JASWHV010000002.1, read on the forward strand.
CCGAGATGGGCCTGGGGGCCACTGTCGGTACCTGAGATATGGGGTACCCCGGCGCACAGGGAAAATGCCTAAGGAACTCGCCCTTCTCCGCAGGGAGAGTTCCGAAGGGGCCACGCGTCCGGCGGGGCCGGACCTCCCTCTCCTCAAAGGAGAGCTCCGGGCCAGCCACGTGGCATACAGAAGCCAGACCTCCCCCTCCGCGGGAGAGAGGTCCAAAGGCGCCACGCGTCCAGCGGGGCCGGACCTCCCTCTCCTCAGAGGAGAGCTCCGGACCCGCCACGTGGCAGAAGAACGGCGCTGCCTGCCCCCGAGCGATAGGCAGCGGGTGTAAAGACACCCCATACCTTGCCCGTACAAGGTATTCAAGGCCCGCGTCTTCCCAAGACGCGGAGACGCGGAGCACGCTTCTGTCAGGTGCCGTTGTGCCCAGTCGCATCACAGACTGGCGCGCGGTGTCAGAACCTGCCAGCCAATAAACACCGCGGCAAGACATCCCATGCCGCCTGCGCCGTCATCAACCACTACGACTAGCATGCGGCATGGGCAGGGTGGCAAGATGAAGACTCAGAAGCCTTCAACCAGAGGCAACTACCGGCATAACTGCAGATACGGTAGATGATAGACAATCTTCCCGGGACCACCTGTCGGGTCCAGGCCCCCCATGTAAGTTGCCCAAGTCTTGGACTATAAAAGGCTCAGGTAGGCGACGATAGCAAGGGTTCGCACTCGGCAACTCATACGCTAGCCATACACTCCCAAGCTGTAACTCACCCCCAAGCTCAGGACTCCGGCCCTGAGCAGCAAGCAATACAGCGAGCTCCATAGCTCGCCGTGGACGTAGGGTTTTACGCTCCGGCGGCCTGAACCACGTAAAACTCACCGCGTCAAGCTCTTACTAACTCGTCCATCCGCGCAAGCTCTCCGCAAGGGACTAGCCCCACCGAAAAAAGAACCTCCGCGGGCTGCCCAGTGCAGGCCCGGGGGAAGTGTCGACCGAACACTTCGACAGAAGTCATAGAATTACTTTCTTAAGAACAGAGGTTGTGTGGAAAAGCCAAGCATGGCTTGGTTTGCCTCTGTTGTGCAAAGAACAGAATTAAACTAATTTGACCTTAAGGCCCTTAGATATACACTAACCCTTTTCTCTAATGAGTATAATAGATAAGCTGAAAAGATTTGAGTGCAACTGAAGAACAAGAACTCCAATGCCCTCAAAACTTTTACAGAAGGTTCTATACTACCTAAGGATTTAACTTGCCAAATTGCAGCTAATGTGGAGTCATATTGTGTCCTCCATAATTCTCACAATATCTCTTATGTATTTTTTCCCTTATACATAAGTATGGAGAATAACAACAGGGAGTTCCAGGACTCATCTTGGGCTTATAATTTACATGTGAGTTCTTGATCACATGAGAGTCATCTGGTACAAAATTCAGACCTTTTACTTGGGTAGTTCTCCCAGAACAATTCTTTACGCATTTGTACTCAATAGAATTAGTTCTGTAGTAATGTGCATTTTCATGCCCAACTAAGTGAACTACAATTCCAAGTATGTCCCAGAGAGCTTGCCTAAATTTTCCTATGATTTTTGGAGCTATGGATTGCTCAGAACAGATTTTTGAAGTGGGAAACATTTTCTGAAAATGTTTCTGGACTCTTTTGAACACAGTAGTTTGCATTTAGCAAATTCCTACTCAAATGATCTTCAAATGAGCTGAAAATTTGCTAGGAGGTCAATACTATGCTAAAGAATATTCTGGCAAAATTTGGGTATTTTTGGATAACCCAAACTCCCTCAATAATTCTTTTTCAGAAAAGCTTCAAAGAATTTTCCAGAATATAATATTGACTTTCATACAAATCAGAGTTCATATTTGGATAGAACTCAGAAAGATGAACCCAACCCAATTGGAATCACTCAAATTGAGTTTTCCACAGGGAGATATGAATTTCTAAAGATTGAGCTAAGTCTGGAATTATTTTTCTATTGAAAATCCCATTGGGCCCGCTTATTTGAATTCCAACCAATCAGAATTGGGCCACACCGGGGCCACGGGGTTTTTCGCGCCAGAACACGGGATCCCGGCCACACCCGATCCCGGATTTGGATTCTGAGCTGCTGACAGGCGGGGCCCACGCTCCGTCTTCTTCCTCCGGCTTCCTCCCCGCGCCCGCGCTCTCCCCCTCGCTGGAGTAACCGGAAGCTCGCCGGACCGGCCTTCCCAGCCACCGCCGGAGCTACAACTCACCACCAGGGGGTTTAGGGCCTCGAGGAACAGGGCTGTGGGATTTGTTAGGGCTGCCGACGACCGGAACATGGCCGGCAACGTGTAACTGCCTCTGTGGGAGTCCGGTAGCGTCGCCCGGGGTCTCCAGCCCTCAAAAGCTTGTGCCGACGAGCCCTACAGCACCAGCGTACCTCTAGGAGGGTCGACACCACCTCAAAGTGGCTCGGGAATGGCTGGAAATGGGTTGTCGCCGTGCGACCAAATGGCTCCACCGGAGAAGTGATCGGTAGACCTCAAAATACGTCGCCCCAAAGGGTTTTCATGCGACGAATGCTTAAGAGAATATGATCGCCGGCTAGTCCAGCTCCTACGTGCAAAGTTTGACGAGCTAAGAACGAATAGATGTGGAGAATTTCGGATTTCCATACCGGATGCTCGGGTTGACGTCGCCGGAGCAAAACTTTGAAATTCGCCGGCGATGCTTCACGGTATGGCCTGAGCTTGGGCTGAGAGCAGCACCACACCCGTGCGCGCCCGTAGGTGTGATCGCTCGGCCGGGAAATCCGCTGTGGAGGGCTGTCCACGAGCGCCAGGTCACTTTCTCGGCTTAGGTCGCTGCGACGGCGGTTGTTCTCGGCCACTGGAGGCCGCAGCTCGCTGGCTTGCGGGTCAGGGAGGTGGAGGCCGAGCTCGCGGTGATGTTTAGCAGCTCAGGGGAGGAAAGAGCGTGGTGGTTTCGCTGTTCTTCCGATCGGACCGAGAGGCGGAGGGGAAGACGGTCGCTGGCCGTGCGCTCGCGAGGAGGAGAAGAAGGGACGGCCTTTGCTTCGTCCAGGGGGGTTGATCAGGCCGCAGAACCGCCTCTGGGCGCCGTATGTGGGGAAATGCAGCAGCTGGTGGCGCTGCCGAGCGTCCCCGTGGCTCCACGGTGGGAGCTGCTCGTGGCCCACGTGCTGCTCGACGAATTTCCCCACTGGGGCTGAGACTTAAGGTGCAAGGCTCCTCTTTTAGCTCTATGACATGTGGGTCCCACTCCACATTTCCTCCCCAAATATCTTCTCAAGCTGATCCTCTTAATTCCCACAATTCTGAGTTTAAAGTGTGGGTTAGAATTTGAATCCTTCCAATTCAGTTTGAATTTGCTTTTCCAAATTTGAATTTGGTTGAAGTTTGCAAATCCTCCTCTTTAACTCCCTTTTGAGCTCACCCTACAATTGAAAAGTTTATGAGCAAACTTTTCCCTATAATCCCAACTATAGGGCTGCATGTTTACTCAAAGTTTTTGGTCACTACATGTGTGAACTTTGAATTTAAAATCTGATTTTTAAACTTACATGCAAAGAGGTATTTAACTCCTTATTGGTCCAACACTTTTAAATAAAAAGGTGAACCTCATGTTGGATATTCATCCATGTATTACCTTGCATGAAGCAAAATTTTAGCAAGTCCCATTTTTCCTGTCATTGCCACGCATATGAACTCAAACCATAGTTTTTATTCATACACATTTTTGGGACTTTTACATTCCTCCCCCCTTAAAAGAATCTCGTCCCGAGATTACAAAAGAGGAACAAGACGGGAGAGGGAATTACAAACTGTACAAAGATAAAAGTTCCGGATAGTTGGTGCGGAGGTAATCTTCACTTTCCCACGTCGCCTCTTCCGCGGTGTGATTACTCCACAGCACCTTGAAAAATTTGATCGTCCAGTTCCGGGTTACCCGGGTCTTTTCATCCAAAATCTGAACCGGTCGCTCGGTGTAGGTCAGGTCCGGTTTCAATTCGTCGATGTCCTCAGTGCGAACAGCAGCGGTGAATTTGAGGCACTTCCACAGCTGTGAAACATGAAATACATCATGAACACCCGCTAGACTTGCCGGTAATTCCAGCCGGTAGGCTACGGGTCCGCACTTCTCCGTGATAGCAAAAGGACCAATAAAACAGGGAGCGAGTTTCCCCTTTACACCAAACGGGTGAATTCCTTTCATCGGAGACACACGAAGATACACGTGTTCTCCGACGTCAAAATGTAATGGCCTACGCCTTTGATCAGCGTAGCTCTTCTGTCGGGATTGTGCAACCTTTAAGTTCTCTTGTATCAACCGAACTCGGTCTTCGGCTTCGTTGACAAGATCAATCCCAAACAGAACTCTTTCGCCGGACTCACACCAATTCAGCAGTGTGCGACACTTCCGGCCGTAGAGAGCTTCATACGGTGCCATTTAATACTAGCTTGATAACCGTTGTTGTATGAAAACTCCGCCAGCGGTAGGTGATCATCCCAATTCCTACCGTGGTGGATAGCACACGCTCTCAACATGTCCTCAAGCACTTGATTCACCCTCTCGGTTTGTCCATCGGTTTGAGAGTGATATGCGGAGCTTCTAATTAGCTTGGTGCCCAACGAGGCATGCAGTTGCTCCCAAAATCGAGCAACAAACAGCGCACCTCGATCTGAAATGATGGTCTTCGGGACACCATGTGAGCATATAATCCTGGAGATGAATAACTCCGCATATTGCTTTGCTCGATAATGAGTGTTCACCGGTATGAAATGAGCCGACTTCGTCAACCGGTCAACGATCACCCATATCGAGTCATGCTTCCGGGATGTGAGCGGTAATCCGATGATGAAATCCATACTCACATCCTCCCACTTCCATGCCGGTATCTTCAAAGGTTGTAGCGGTCCGGCTTTCCGCATATGATCAGCCTTGACCAGTCTACACGTATCACACTCGGATACGTATTTAGCAATCTCCCTCTTCATCCTCGTCCACCAAAATTTCTGTTTCAAATCTTGGTACATCTTGTTACCTCCGGAATGAATGGAAAACTTCGACAGGTGGGCTTCATCCAAGATTTTCTTCCGGAGTTTCATATTGCGCGGTACCACTATACGGTCGTTAAACCATATTGTACCATTCTCATCCTTCCGAAAACATTTCACCTCTCCGTTGTCTAGTCTTCTCCGTATGTGAGACATACCTCTGTCTCTTCTTTGAGCCTCAACAATCTCTTCACGAATTGTTGGAATGAGCGCGAGATTATAAAGCGCGCCATACGGAATGACACGGAGGCTGGGTTCTTCATCTTCCAACTCAGCAACCGCTAAGTTGTGAACGTGGGCTTTCCGACTAAGCGCGTCGGCAACCACGTCGGCTTTTCCCGGGTGATAGTGGATCTCAATTTCATAATATTTTATGAGCTCCAACCATCTCCGTTGTCTCATATTCAGCTCCTTCTGCGTGAAGATATACTTCAGGCTCTTATGGTCGGTGTAGAGGTGAACAAGATTACCCAGTAGGTAATGCCTCCACATCTTCAATGCCAACACCACTGCAGCAAGCTCAAGATCGTGAGTTGGATAATGCTGCTCGTGGTTTCGCAGTTGACGAGACCCATAGGCGACTACACGCCCTTCTTGCATCAGAACGCAGCCGAGACCGATGCCGGATGCATCGCAGTATACATCAAATGGCTTCGACGTGTACGGCTGAGCAAGAACTGGAGCCGTTGTGAGATGTTTCACCAAAGTTTTGAATGCGGCTTCACATGCTGCATTCCACATGTATTTAGTGCCCTTCTTCAGCAGCTCCGTCATTGGTTTAGCAATTTTTGAGAAGCTCGGAATGAACCTCCGATAATACCCTGCTAAACCTAGGAAACTTCGGACCTCGTGGACTGACTTGGGAGGTTCCCACTTCAGCACTTGTTCAATCTTGCTGGGGTCCACGGCAATCCCTTCTGCTGAAATAATATGGCCAAGGAAAGGCACTTGATGAATCCAAAATTCGCACTTGCTGAACTTGGCATACAATTGGTGCTCCCATAACCGTTGTAGCACAGTACGCAGATGTTCAGCGTGCTCTTCTTCCGATTTGGAGTAAACCAATATGTCGTCGATGAATACCACGACGAACTTGTCTAACTCCGGCATGAACACAGAATTCATCAAGTACATGAAGTGTGCCGGAGCGTTGGTTAACCCAAATGACATGACGAGGTACTCGTAGAGTCCGTATCTCGTCGAGAAAGCTGTCTTCGGTATGTCCTCCGGTCGGATCTTGATTTGATGATACCCCGACCGAAGATCCATCTTCGAAAATACCTTTGCACCCACAAGTTGATCGAACAGGATGTCGATGCGGGGCAAAGGATACTTGTTCTTGATTGTGACAGCATTTAAAGGACGGTAATCAACACATAGCCGTAGTGTTTCGTCCTTCTTCTTAACGAACAGCGCTGAGCAACCCCAAGGTGAAGAACTTGGTCGTATGAAACCCTTGCTCATAAGTTCATTCAGTTGCTCTTTCAACTCCGCTAGCTCGTTAGGTGCCATCTTGTAAGGCCTTCGTGAAATAGGCGTCGTTCCCGGCGCCAGTTCAATTTTGAACTCGACGTCCCGTTCGGGCGGCATGCCTGGTAAGTCATCGGGAAATACGTCGGGATAATCACGTACCACCGGAATATCTTCAAGCTTCAGCGCTTCCGTGTGGTAGGCCTCTACCATATCTGGATCCTCGCTGTCTAAAAACAGCGTGTGCTGTCCGTGAATCGGCGAGTCAATATGGACAGTCCGGTTACCGATATTGAGAACGGCACCGTGACGATTTAACCAAGACATCCCCAATATAATGTCTATCTTCTGCCTATCCAACATAATCAGCGATGTTGGGTATATTTTTCCGCCCAAACACAAAGCTGCTCGGGACACAATCTGATTGGCCGAGATATTTCCTCCCGGTGAACGTATGAGAAAACTCGTTGTGGGAGTATTGGTGGATAATTGGTGCTGATCAACGCATGTTTTGCTGATAAAATTGTGGGTTGCACCTGAATCAAAAAGTACCAATACGGGCACGTCCTTGAGAGTAAACATGCCCGCTAACACCGGTGCTCCCTCCGGGACATCCTCAATCGCAAGATGTTGCACACTCCCGGATTGCAATGCTGTTATGTTGACTTGAGCAGGTGGCGGCATACCACCTGATGATGATGGCTGTCTGGTGTTTACCAACTTCTCCCGGCATTCCTGCCTAAAATGCCCAAAACGGTGGCAATAAGAACACGGAGGTTTCCCCGGTTCTTCGTTGACTTGTGGTTGAGAAGTTGAGGCACTTGGCTGCAGCAATGATGCAACAGATGTCATTCGTTGCTGAGGCAAAGGTGTTGCTTCAAGACATGATTCTTGAGCAGGAAATCTGTACGGAGTTGATCTCCCTGGTGCTTGCCATATCTCATCGGATGGTGTGTGATACACCACACGGTATTTACGAGGAACGATTGGTGTGTCTTCTTGCACATCCTCCCGGTCCCTCTTCTCTGCTTGACAATCAAGTGTCGCTTGTTCTTGCAGCAGAGTAGCACTGATCAACTCGGTGTAACTGCCTTGATTGAACAAAGCTAACTTCTCTTTTAGTATGGCACTCAAGCCATAGAAAAAGTAGTCACACATTGCAGCTTCGCTCGTCGCATAAGCAGGAGCATATTGTGCCAGAAGGTTGAATCGTCTGACATAATCGAGGACACTCATGTTCTGTGACGCCCTCAATTCTGTGGAAAACCACGGAACCGAGAACTAATGCATATGTGTGCCCAGGATGTTCATCACACATACACATACGTTCCACAAACTGAATTCAGATTATATATTACCACAAATAACAGAGTTTATTATAATCACCTCATGAGTCTTGGACTCATGCTTACAGCGGAAGTCCTTATTTAAATGCGGAAGCAAAAACTAATGCGGAAACAAAACTAAGCAGAAGTGGCTCCATCTCTACTCCCTCCACAGGCAAGGTTGAGAACAGATCACACGGCATAATGCTCTACTCGGTCTTCATAGTAGTCTTCTCTTGCTGTTGATGAAGAAATAATAATGCAAGTTTGAGCACAATGATGTACTCAGCAAGTGCGGGAATAACACATGATATGCAGCTCATAAACAAGGTAGGTATAAAAGGCTTATTTGCAGAAAAGCAAATTTATAAAATCTTGATAAAACAGCAACTTAACTTTAGATGAATGTAGTCCCAGCATGTATTAAATTACCAACATACCTCCATCAATTTCCGTGTTCCATCCGAACATTAACCAATCCTTTACTCATACTCACGAATACCTCCTCGTATTCGCTACCATCTCATCTCATAAAACAACCTCGTCTCGCACCGAGACCAATCTCATGTTATGACCCACCGGTCATGCAAACATCTCATCATCCGGACTAAACAGTCTCAAACCAAACCACAATCAATAACCATAACCAAGAACCTTCCCAATAACCATTCCAATAACCATCCCAGTAAACATCCCATCTAATCATGGCAGTTTAGCCAGGTGCTTGTGACCGTAAGCTCGGCTATCATGATAGTTTTAGTAACTCTGCAGAGTTTGTACCTCTTTATCCACAAGTTTGTGATTTCGTCACCCGTCGGCGACTGCAGAACCTCCATTATACCAGTACACAACCGTCGGTGTATGGTCAAGAGATCACAAAATAGCCTTTACAAAGGGGTTACTAGATGTATGGACTCACAAAGGTTTCACCGGCAGGCTAGAATCTCCAATTCTCCCACCCACGGGCCCCCTCTTGTGCCATGCAGTTCCCAGGGCAGTCCTCACTCGACTCCCATTCCCCGCGCCTTCCACAGTCCATAACACTCTAGCAACTTACCTAATTACTCAGCTAAGCCGCACCCATACTTGGCCTTGTGGTGGCACTGTTATCCTGGCATGTGCATGCATGAACCGGTCCTTAGATCTACGGCAAGCAAAACCACCATCTCATGCTTCCTCATTCACAAACCCAGGCTTGCCTAGATCTCCCTCCGATCCATGTCCATTATTAGCATCAGTTTTCTCATTATTATTACGAGTGCAGTTTACATCTATCTCGCTTCCCAATCCCATGGACTCAGCGAAGCATAAAACAAAAACCATACCCGACTCATAAACTTCCCAGGCGACAAGGATGGTCTAATCAAAACTAGTAAACTGCTATAAAAAGGTTTCCCATCATGTTTGACTCAGTACGCACACACCTTTTCGGAAAGCAAAAATAGTTTTACCCAAAACATAGGATCAACAAGGTCAAGGAGCACTTGCCTTGTTCTTGCGGTTCCCGTTGTTCTTGATTCTCAAAACCTTGTTGCTGCAGCTCGTCGTAGACAGCTTCCTGAGTTTGTCCTGCTATGTAGGATTCACGTGCATACAAATTCACAACAATCAATATCATGCACAAACCCTAAACTAGATGCGATGATGCACATGCATGCTATCCTACGATTAGTTCTTTTATTAGATTGATCTGTACGTGTTCTTGCATGGCTTGCATGGTCAGAGGTGTTCAGATCAAAGACGAACGTGGCGATGATCCTGTCTTTAGATCAAACTGATCATCGAGTGTTCTGCCGACGAAAAGGCTTCTATTCGAAAGGAATCGAAGAACAGATGCAAGAGATGAACACCATGATGTCGTAAGGTGGTATTGAAGTCCTACCTCACGCTCTTCTTGTCTTCGAGGTCCTCCTCCGATGATCTCCCTTGTTGTGCTTCGGCGATGTTTTGCTCGGCGAGTTAGGGCTAGGGCTCTAAGTCGTCGGCTCAGGAGTTGAAAGAGAAGTTCGTGGTTTCGGCCATAGGTTTTGGGTTCTATTTATAATCAGTTAGAGAAGAGTCCTAATCTGATTGGATCCCGAATAAGAGTCTTATTCAGATCTTTGTTAGATCCTGACGTCTTATCTTCGGTAACATCGTGGAGTTTAGATCGGTTTCCGTTGCGTACTGGTATCTTTACGCGTAAAAACCGCTCCAGACTCGTTACTTCTGTGGTGAAGAGCTCCGGAAGCTCCACGTGTCCTCGGGGCCTGGTATCCCTTCTCCCGCAGAGATGAGCTCTGGTTGTGCCGCGTGTCACGAGCGAGACCTCCCTCTTCTTCAGAGACGAGCTCCGCGCACGCCACGTGTGGCTGACGGTTTTTCCGCTCTCCTTTCCTCAGGGACATGCCCTGAGGTCGACACATGTTTAGCTGCGACGGACCTTCCGGTGATAAGCTCCTGTGGCGACACGTGTTCGATAGATCCGGACTTCTCTGAGATGAGATCCGAGATTGACACGTATCCCGTGCGATTGGTCCTCTTATTTCCGCGAGGACTAGCTCTGAGGATGACACGTGTCCTCTGAAAAATGCCTTTGCTTCTTCCGCAGAGGCTGACTCCGTGGGCAACACGTGTCCCACATGATCGGACCTCTCCTCCTTCCGGAGATGAGTCCCGAGCCTGCCACGCAGCCAGCTTGGCGGCGGCCTCTCCCCACTTTGCAGGGATGAGCTCCGATCACGCCACGTGGCCTGCTGGCCGTGGAAGTTGCCTTCGGCGTTCTCTGAAGGCTTTATTGGCTATTCTTTTGATAATTCTCTCTGTTCCTATTTTTCATTAAAATGTTTCCTTTTCATAGGACACGAGCATATGCTGACACCCGAGATGAGGGTGTCAAAAATCTACCCCCCTTAAATTGAATCTCGTCCTCGAGATTCGTTAGTAGAAAATAGATGGGGAAATTCTGCCTTGATATCCTCTTCACGTTCCCATGTGGCTTCAGCTTCAGTATGATGGCTCCATTGTACCTTGCACCATCGAATCACCTTGTTTCGGGTGATCCTTTCCTTTACGTCCAAGATTCGGACAGGGTGTTCTGCGTAAATCAAGTCCTCTTGAAGTTCAAGTTCTCCCATTGACACTTGTTCCTCTGGCATTCTCAAGCACTTCTTGAGCTGGGATACATGAAACACGTCATGTACGTCGGAGAGGTGGTTTGGGAGCTCTAGTTGATAGGCTACTTCTCCTCGCTTGTCCAAAATCTTAAATGGTCCGATGTAGCGAGGCGCTAGTTTGCCTCTGACGTTAAAACATCGTTGGCCTCAGATAGGCGATATCTTAAGGTATACGAAGTCTCCTACTTCAAAAGTCAACTTCCTTCGCCTATTGTCCGCATAGCCTTTCTGTCGTGACTGAGCAGCCTTTAAGTTTTCCCGTATCGTTTGGACTTGCTTTTCAGCCTCTTGTAGTACTTCGGGTCCAAACACCTGGTTCTCTCCAGTCTCGTTCCAGAACGGCGGCGTTCTACACCGTCTGCCATATAAGGCTTCGAAAGGCGACATCTTCAAGCTAGCTTGATAGCTGTTGTTATAGGAGAACTCGGCATACGGTAAACTCCTATCCCAACTACGCCCACGTTTCAAGGCGTAAGCTCTCAACATGTCCTCCAAAATTTTGGTTCGTCCTTTTGGTTTGCCCATCTGTTTGTGGGTGATAGGCGGAGCTAAAATCCAGTCGTGTACCCATGGCTTTCTGTAGCTTCCTCCAGAATCTAGAGGTAAACTGAGAACCTCGATCTGAGACTATCCTCTTCGGAACTCCGTGACGGCACATGATCTGCTCCATGTACAACTCTGCCAACTGTGTAACGTTGTAACTGGTCTTTACCGGAAGAAAATGGGCGGTTTTTGTTAACCGGTCCACAATGACCCAGATGGAGTCGTATCCTGACTGAGTTCGTGGCAATCCGACAATAAAGTCCATACTGATGTCCTCCCATTTCCATTCAGGTATTTTCAACGGTTGCAACAATCCAGCGGGTTTTTGATGTTCGGCTTTCACCCGTTGGCATGTGTCGCATAGGGCAACATATTCGGCTATATCCCTCTTCATACCATCCCACCAATAGCAAGTTTTCAAGTCCTTGTACATTTTGGTGCTCCCTGGATGTATGGAATAGGGTGAATCATGTGCCTCCTTCAATATCATGTCGCGAAGGTGTCTTATGTTTGGCACACAAATCCTTTTTCCTAGCCAAAGCGTACCCTTTTCATCGTCTTTGAAATCCTTCTCTATCCCTTGTCGGATTCTTTTCTTGATCTCCTCGATCCCCTCGTCCGTTGCTTGTCCCTTTCTTATTTCTTGCTCCAATGAGGAGTGGATCTCCATTATTTCCATGTTATTCAAGAATCCGAGGTGTAACCGTTCGAACTCCTTACGTAGTTCGGGTGGTAGCTCCCGAACCGTGAGTTGGTGGCATGCTCCCTTTCTGCTCAATGCGTCAGCTACTACATTGGCCTTCCCGCGGTGGTAGTTGATTCCTACATCATAATCCTTGATAAGTTCTAACCATCGACGTTGCCTCAAATTCAAGTCCGTTTGTGTAAATATGTACTTGAGGCTTTTATGATCCGTATAGATCACACATCGATGACCAAGGATATAATGTCTCCAAATCTTCAATGCATGCACCACTGCTGCTAACTCTAAGTCATGCGTAGGATAGTTAAGCTCATGCTTCTTTAATTGTCATGAGGCATAAGCTACCACTTGTCCTTCCTGCATGAGTACACATCCGAGCCCTTGTCTGGATGCGTCACAATATATGTCAAAGCTCTTGCTTACGTCTGGCAATACTAGAACTGGTGCTGTGGTTAGCCTTTTCTTGAGTTCCTCAAAACTTTCTTGGCAGACTTGTGTCCATTGAAAGACTTTTCCCTTCATTAGCAACTCCGTCATAGGTTTTGCTATCTTAGAGAAGTCTTTAATGAAGCGACGATAGTATCCTGCCATCCCAAGGAAACTTCGAATATCCCTCACGCTCTTCGGTTGGTCCCACTTCAGAACATCTCTCACCTTTCCGGGGTCAACCGATACCCCTTCCTTGGAGATGATGTGTCCTAGGAAAGATATTTCCTTTAGCCAGAATTGACACTTGTTGAGTTTGGCATACAACTGATGCTTGCGCAACTTCTGCAAGGTCAATCTCAGATGTTCTTCATGCTCCTCCTCACTTTCTGAATACACCATAATGTCGTCGATGAAAACTATGACGAACTTGTCCAAGTACTCCATGAAAACCTTATTCATAAGGTACATGAAGTATGCGGGTGCATTCGTCAATCCAAAAGACATAACGGTATATTCATATGAACCATACCGCGTCCGAAAGGCTGTCTTAGGTATATCGGAGGGCTTAATCTTCAGCTGGAAATATCCCGACCGAAGATCAATCTTGGAGAACACTTGGGCTCCTTTCATTTGATCGAACAGGTCCTCTATACGGGGCAGAGGGTATTTATTCTTGATTGTTACCTCGTTGAGAGACCTGTAGTCCACGCACATTCTTTGGGTTCCATCCTTCTTGTCCACGAGGAGTACCGGGGCTCCCCATGGTGACGAACTTGGAAGGATAAAACCTTTCTCCAACTGTTCTTGAATTTGCTTCTTTAGTTCAACTAACTCATTGACGGGCATCCTATATGGTCTCTTAGCTATGGGTGCAGTTCCAGGTACCAAATCTATGGCAAACTCGATGTCCCGGTCAGGTGGCATACCTGGAAGTTCTTCCGGGAACACATCCAAAAATTCCTGAACCACTGGGATGTTGTCCAATGCTACTCCTTCAACATGGTTCAAATCCACCCGTTCGGTTGCTTGCTGGGCTGACTCAAACTCGACACGGATACCATGTTCGTTTGTCAACTGCACGCTTTTCTCAGCGCATTGGATTACTCCTTTGTGCTTGCTTAACCAGTCCATTCCGAGTATGATGTCAATTCCGTGGGAGTCCAAGACAATAAGGTTGGCAAGGAAGTCTACCCCCCCTTATTTTAAGGCTTACTTTAGGACATACTATATTAGTCCTCATTTCTCCTCCGGGAGAATTAACTAAATAGCACATTCTAGGTGTGATACGGGTAGATGATGTTTGGCAACATATTCGGATGATATGAAGGAATGTGATGCTCCGGAATCAAATAAAATGGTGGCTGGGTTGGAGTTGGCAAGGAACATACCAATTGCGACGTCCTCAGCCTGTTGTGCTTCCTCAGCAGTGACATGGTTAACGTGGCCACGAGCATAGTTCTGCAGTCCACGGTTTCCTTGGTTGTCCCCTCCGTTTGGTCGCTGGTTCTGCTTGGGCACGTTACCTTGCTGTCCAGGGCCTCGCTTCGGACACTTGTTAGCGAAATGGCCTACTTCCCCGCATGCAAAGCATGCCCTGTTGCCTACGGCAGCAGGTACGTTGGGGCGGGGGTTTTGAACAGGAGCGCCATTGTTAGGCCGGGGCGCAGGAGGCATGGGCACACGAGGTGCCGGTGCAACGAACCGTTGCTGTGGTGGCTGACCAGGGCAGTTCGTAGGAGTGGTCGATCCATACTGCGGTGCAGGGGGCATGTATCTAGGTCGTACGTTGCTCCCTTGGGGCTGGTATGGCATCTTCCTTTTGCACTCTCGCTCGATCTCTTGGATCTTGTTTTCCACCACAATAGCCTTATCAACCAGCTTCTGGAAGCTTACGTAGTCATTGTTGAGGAGCTGAACTTGGATCTCATTGTTCAACCCTCTCATGAACAGGTACTGCTTCCTCTGATCTGTGTTGACATCTTCGGGGGCATACCGGGACAGTTGTATGAACTTATTGAGATATTCGTTCACACTTTTCTGTCCTTGGCGGAGACCTTCAAACTCCTGCCTCTTGAGCATCATTACGCCAACAGGGATATAGTGGGAGCGGAAACTTTCCTTGAACTCAGTCCAAGTGATTGTCTCCGGGTTGGCATGGGCGTTGCTCAAGGCATCCCACCAGTCAGCAGCTGCTCCCATCAGTTGGTGTGACGCAAAGAGAACTTTCTCTCGGTCGTTGCACTGAACAATGGCAAGCTTCGTCTCCATGGATTTCAACCAATCATCGGCCTCCATTGGATCGCTTGCTTGAGCAAAGGTGGGTGGTCGAGTCCTCATGAACTCTCCCAACCTGTTATGAGCCGGCGGTGGTGGTGGCGGTGGTGCCGGAACGGGGTGTTGGTTGGCCTGCAACTGTCCCAAAGTTTGGATCATGGTTTGCATAAGCTGGTTTTGCATGGCCATTAACCTTTCTAGGTTTTTTTCGCCAGCTCCGGGGTTTGCAGGAACTTCCTCATGGTCATCTTCCTGGATGTTCCTTCGGCTGGCGTTTCCTCTCACCATCTGTGAGAGAGAACGAAACAGAATAGAAGGTTAGAAGATTAGGTAGGTCCTTTCAACTATATGCATCAAGGTGAGTTGGACTATATATATTAGTCCTTATGAGGATGTGAGCAAGTGCCGAAACATCTCACACCTCCCTCTTCTTATGTGTGGATATGGACAATGTTTTTGAGACGTCCCACCACTCACACTTAAGCACATATTCACAAATAATCATCACAAGGGCCCACTCAACTCCTATTCAAGGATGGTTTCCTATGTCAAGGTGGTTTCAAGGCCAATCTAGGCTATTCACCCTAGGATGCTTCCTTTGGTCAGTGTGGCTTAGCTACCTATGACTCCTATTCAGGGGTGTAACATGCTGTTAACCCGTGGCTCTAATATCAACCTAAGGTTTCTATCTAGGCGTGTGACCTACTGTCAACCCGTGGCTCTGATACCAATCTGTGACGCCCTCAATTCTGTGGAAAACCACGGAACCGAGAACTAATGCATATGTGTGCCCAGGATGTTCATCACACATACACATACGTTCCACAAACTGAATTCAGATTATATATTACCACGAATAACAGAGTTTATTACAATCACCTCATGAGTCTTGGACTCATGCTTACAGCGGAAGTCCTTATTTAAATGCGGAAGTAAAAACTAATGCAGAAACAAAACTAAGCAGAAGTGGCTCCATCTCTACTCCCTCCACAGGCAAGGTTGAGAACAGATCACACGCCATAATGCTCTACTCGGTCTTCATAGTAGTCTTCTCTTGCTGTTGATGAAGAAATAATAATGCAAGTTTGAGCACAATGATGTACTCAGCAAGTGCGGGAATAACACATGATATGCAGCTCATAAACAAGGTAGGTATAAAAGGCTTATTTGCAGAAAAGCAAATTTATAAAATCATGATAAAACAGCAACTTAACTTTAGATGAATGTAGTCCCAGCATGTATTAAATTACCAACATACCTCCATCAATTCCCGTGTTCCATCCGAACATTAACCAATCCTTTACTCATACTCACGAATACCTCCTCGTATTCGCTACCATCTCATCTCATAAAACAACCTCGTCTCGCACCGAGACCAATCTCATGTTATGACCCACCGGTCATGCAAACATCTCATCATCCGGACTCAACAGTCTCAACCCAAACCACAATCAATAACCATAACCAAGAACCTTCCCAATAACCATTCCAATAACCATCCCAGTAAACATCCCATCTAATCATGGCAGTTTAGCCAGGTGCTTGTGACCGTAAGCTCGGCTATCATGATAGTTTTAGTAACTCTGCAGAGTTTGTACCTCTTTACCCACAAGTTTGTGATTTCGTCACCCGTCGGCGACTGCAGAACCTCCATTATACCAGTACACAACCGTCGGTGTATGGTCAAGAGATCACAAAATAGCCTTTACAAAGGGGTTACAAGATGTATGGACTCACAAAGGTTTCACCGGCAGGCTAGAATCTCCAATTCTCCCACCCACGGGCCCCCTCTTGTGCCATGCAGTTCCCAGCGCAGTCCTCACTCGACTCCCATTCCCCGCGCCTTCCACAGTCCATAACACTCTAGCAACTTACCTAATTACTCAGCTAAGCCGC
Source organism: Neostapfia colusana (assembly GCA_030760725.1). Taxonomy (NCBI): domain Eukaryota; kingdom Viridiplantae; phylum Streptophyta; class Magnoliopsida; order Poales; family Poaceae; genus Neostapfia; species Neostapfia colusana. Next base: position 17,190,332 of record JASWHV010000002.1, read on the forward strand.
ACCCATACTTGGCCTTGTGGTGGCACTGTTATCCTGGCATGTGCATGCATGAACCGGTCCTTAGATCTACGGCAAGCAAAACCACCATCTCATGCTTCCTCATTCACAAACCCAGGCTTGCCTAGATCTCCCTCCGATCCATGTCCATTATTAGCATCAGTTTTCTCATTATTATTACGAGTGCAGTTTACATCTATCTCGCTTCCCAATCCCATGGACTCAGCGAAGCATAAAACAAAAACCATACCCGACTCATAAACTTCCCAGGCGACAAGGATGGTCTAATCAAAACTAGTAAACTGCTATAAAAAGGTTTCCCATCATGTTTGACTCAGTACGCACACACCTTTTCGGAAAGCAAAAATAGTTTTACCCAAAACATAGGATCAACAAGGTCAAGGAGCACTTGCCTTGTTCTTGCGGTTCCCGTTGTTCTTGATTCTCAAAACCTTGTTGCTGCAGCTCGTCGTAGACAGCTTCCTGAGTTTGTCCTGCTATGTAGGATTCACGTGCATACAAATTCACAACAATCAATATCATGCACAAACCCTAAACTAGATGCGATGATGCACATGCATGCTATCCTACGATTAGTTCTTTTATTAGATTGATCTGTACGTGTTCTTGCATGGCTTGCATGGTCAGAGGTGTTCAGATCAAAGATGAACGTCGCGATGATCCAGTCTTTAGATCAAACTGATCATCGAGTGTTCTGCCCACGAAAAGGCTTCTATTAGAAAGGAATCGAAGAACAGATGCAAGAGATGAACACCATGATGTCGTAAGGTGGTATTGAAGTCCTACCTCGCGCTCTTCTTGTCTTCGAGGTCCTCCTCCGATGATCTCCCTTGTTGTGCTTCGGCGATGTTTTGCTCGGCGAGTTAGGGCTAGGGCTCTAAGTCGTCGGCTCAGGAGTTGAAAGAGAAGTTCGTGGTTTCGGCCATAGGTTTGGGTTCTATTTATAATCAGGAAGAGAAGAGTCCTAATCTGATTGGATCCCGAATAAGAGTCTTATTCAGATCTTTGTTAGATCCTGATGTCTTATCTTCGGTAACATCGTGGAGTTTAGATCGGTTTTCGTTGCGTACTGGTATCTTTACGCGTAAAAACCGCTCCAGACTCGTTACTTCCGTGGTGAAGAGCTCCGGAAGTTCCACGTGTCCTCCGGGCCTGGTATCCCTTCTCCCGCAGAGATGAGCTCTGGTTGTGCCGCGTGTCACGAGCGAGACCTCCCTCTTCTTCGGAGACGAGCTCCGCGCACGCCACGTGTGGGTGCCGGTTTTTCCGCTCTCCTTTCCTCAGGGACATGCCCCGAGGTCGACACGTGTTTAGCTGCGACGGACCTTCCGGTGATAAGCTCCGGTGGCGACACGTGTTCGATAGATCCGGACTTCTCTGAGATGAGCTCCGAGATTGACACGTATCCCGCGCGACTGGTCCTCTTATTTCCGCGAGGACTAGCTCCGAGGATGACACGTGTCCTCTGAAAAATGCCTTTGCTTCTTCCGCAGAGGCTGACTCCGTGGGCAACACGTGTCCCACAGGATCGGACCTCTCCTCCTTCCGGAGATGAGTCCCGAGCCTGCCACGCAGCCAGCTTGGCGGCGGCCTCTCCCCACTTTGCAGGGATGAGCTCCGATCACGCCACGTGGCCTGCTAGCCGTGGAAGTTGCCTTCGGCATTCTCTGAAGGCTTTATTGGCTATTCTTTTGATAATTCTCTCTGTTCCTATTTTTCATTAAAATGTTCCCTTTTCATAGGACACGAGCATATGCTGACACCCGAGATGAGGGTGTCACATGTTCCCCTGCTTAAAGTTTCTGAATTCTTGCTGCTCGGCCTTGATAAAACCCATAAGAATGTGACGAGCCCGGAATGCTTCACGGAATTCCATCCATTCCACTTGATGGCCTTCCGGAACGGTGGCGAGATACGCAAACCACCAATTTCCGGCGGCTCCATGGAGCTATTGAGCTGCAAATGATGTCTTCTGATACTCGTCGCACTCAAACACTCCAAACTTGGACTCCAAACTCGAAGCCACTGATCAGCTTCCACTGGTTCATGGGCTTCCGTGAAGATTGGCGGTTGTGTCACCAAGAAATCCAAGTAGGCGTTCCGAGGTGGAACGTCCTGTTGTGCACGCTGGAGTAAGCCCTGTTGTACCAAGGCTTGGAGTAGTCTTGTGTTCTCTTGACTTGACTCGACCATCTGAGCCATGATATCCGCCCATACCGTTTATGGCGGTGCCCCTGGTGGAGTCGAGTCATCACCGTCTCGATGAGAACCTTCAGTCCTACTCGGAGAATGAGTACGCACCATACTGCAAAAGCATAATTTTGAGGGGAGTCACAACTTGATCTAGCAGTATGTGAAAGTATGTAAAACATGAACATGCTAAAACTTTATGAAAGCATAACAAAATTTCATGTTTACACATCTTTCTAAAGCCAACATATTCAGTCCCTCATTCTGTACAGAACAGACCTTTATGTACTTAACCCAGAATTTGATCCATTTATTAGCATTTTCATAACTCAAGTTGAATACCAAAGTTAAAGTTAACTTTTGTATCTTTCCAACGAGTACTGACATGCCTCTGGATCATCCTTTACCAGAAGTTATGATCGTTCAAAGTTGACACAATTTCTGGATAAATTTTGCCAGCACCGCCTTTGTATGTGGCTATTTTCATCACAGTTTTACATACAAATAGGGTACCATTCTGAACAAACTATGAACTACAAAATCGTTGCAAATTTCCTAACCTTTCCAATGGTGTATCATATGATCCTTAGAGATTTTCCTACAGACTGTTGTGTCTAATTTACAGAAACATCCAGAGAAGTTTGCAGCTGCTCTGTTTTCTGAACAGTTTGCATTCATCTGGACATATAACCAAGTTGGTGTCGGATTTGGCTCTGGAGTTCTACACAAAAGTTGTAGAGCACTTGATAACCTTTCCAGAACTGTATCAAACACCTCCATTGGGTCAAGCTAATCAGAGTTACGCTCTGGTAAAGTTTGGCAAAACTTCTGCCAGAACAGCGCACTCTGTTTTTGAGATCAAAAGAAGCCTAGTAATTCTCTTCTTTGAAACTTAGTTCAAATGAAGAGTTCAGTAACTAATATGTGCTTTATCACATCAATTTTTAGTTTTGAAGTTAGTCATGAATGATTTCTTCATAGATAAGAATACTATCCAGTGTAGTACGGTGACGATGCACTGTAAGACATATGACGGTACTACGTTGCCTCACCAAAGAAAAACCTAACAGGATTACACCGGCATATACGTATCCTTAGGTGGCACTAAAACGGTCACTTGCAAACGTGTTCTACACGCACTAAGGTTTTTCGTGGTTAGCACCTACATAAGCCACACTCAATCATCAGGTCCGGCTGCACACCGAACCCGGTATCCATAACAGTTTGTACACCCGGCCGTCATCACTCGCCCAGGTGTTCTCAAGCCAAACATGCCTTGAGCTACGTGTTCACGTTACTGACCATGTGACGGGGTCTCCCAAATTGCACCACGCACGCCTGGGACAGACGCTGCTCGAATACCCCAAACGACATGAAGAGTCGTAGAGGATACTAAAGCGAGTCGGGTTACCTGCCACCCGTGAGGCTCCACCCTTCAGCTTGTGCGCACTGGTGGACAGCGCATACGTGCACCCCCCAAGACATAAACGTCCCGAGATGCACGATTTTCCAACATAACAATTAAGTTAAGTTGCCACCTTCATATTATGCTAATAATAGTCCTTATGTGGGCCTAGTACCATTAACTCACCGTATCCTAAGTTTTTTACACAATATGATGCTCAATCCATGCTCTGTTCCCAACGCAGCTCTGATACCATGTGTAAGAGCTCTGATACCACGCTGAGACGGCCCCACAGGACCTCGTCGGGTGGTGCCGTGTTATGTGTAAAAGCCCAAGAAAAGGGACTTGCAAAAACTTTCATGCACCTCACAACACAACAGTTTTGTTGTGTGTAGATTGTGAAATATTGTGAAGAGCAAGTGGCCCCCCTCAAAAGAATAATTAGAGGGGAAAGCCTTCACCTTCACAATGTAGGGTTTCTACACCTGAACATGAGAGGTTGAGCTCACCCCTAGGATTTGAAAAGTCTTGGGAAGGTTCAGTCCAAAGCTCATGCAAATTCAACACTTTTTGAGGCACTTTTGGGTTATTTCAAAAAGAGGCCAATTTGAACGTAAATTCAAATGGCAGCAACTTTCATCACCCAAATTCAAAAGTTAGCTCCATATCTATACTCAGCACATTTTTCTGAGTAAACCCACCAACTTTCATCTCCATTGGAGCTCATCTTGTCAAGAGCTAAATTTGCAAGAATTCAAAACTGAATTTGAATTTCAGTTTAAATATGAAGCAAATTTAACCAAACAAAGTTTGAATTTGAGAATTCAAATTCAAACAAAGACTTGGTGACTAAGTCTCACATTAAATTGTGAGTAGCTGAGGATATTTTGGCACAACAGAATTCAGAAAATTGGAAAAAAACAAAAGAGTTAGAGGGGAGGCCCACTGGTCAGTAGACTTAGCACCAAAGTCTCCTCAGCCGACTTCCTCGACCGAGCGCGCTCGCCAGCTGCAGCCAGCGGCGGCGACCGACACCTCGGCCGGCCAGCTCCTGCTTCGGCAGAGGAGGTGGCACAGCAGGTGTCGCGCTCTCCCCTGGCCTCAGGAGCCTATAAAAGGCCCGAGACCGCCGGCGAGTTACTGATTTTCGTGAAGTTCTGTAACCAGCAGCCTAGTCGCCCGAGCTCCGATCGTGTGCCACCCCAGCTGTGATCATCTTGCGGCTTCGACCTCCATAGGAGAGTGAAGCGCTAGCTCGTCCTCAAGACCACCGCGCAAACCGTTCCAAGGTTCGACCTCTGTGCGCGGAGAATTTCTCAGTTTAGGGCGAGTAGCTCCTTTCGGGACCCGATTAGGTTTAGCAAAAATTTGGGCAGCATAGTGGGTGGGAGGCCGAACGGAGCTGTGAGAGAGCATCTAGAGGTTCTGGCGACCCTTCTCGTTCGAAAACCGGAAGGAAATCACCGCCGGAACCCTAAGTTCACCCTAGGACAGTATGGCGGAGGAGGGGGTCGCCGGTGAGGTCTGGGTTGCCGGCCGTTTAGGGCCCAACAGAGCTCATGCCGAGTTTCCCCAGGTTTCCCTGAGTGTGGCGACGCGATTAGCGCACGATGAAAACGGTCAGAAGGGCGGGAACACATTGCCGAGGTAGCACAGAGGCATAGGGCTCGTCGCCGACGAGCTATGGCGGTTAGCCGGCGGCGACATGGTGTCCAGCGGATTCAGCACCCGAGATTACGTGGGGGCGGCGAGTCTCGTCGGCTCCGGTGAGCTAGATCGCCGGGAACGCTGACCTCGCCGGAGCTCCGGCGGCTCGGGGCGGCGACGTCGGGAGGTAGACGAAGGGCGCGGCCCCACCTGTCAGCCCCTGTGTTAATCGCGCGCGAGCGCGCGGTTAGTTCAATTTAAACGGGCGGGCCCCGCTGTCAGCCTCTGGTTTAGCGCGGGAGGGGATTTTCTGTAGGAAAATAATTCAGGGATTAGCTGAAACTTTAGAAATCCATAACCGTGGCTAGGAAGCTTCAAATTTAGTGATTCAAATTGGGTTGGATTCATCTTGCCTAGCTCTGTCCAAAGATACAACCCAATTTGTATGAAACCCATTAATTAATTCTGGAAAATTCTTTAAAGCTTTTCAGAGAAAGAATTTTAGAGGGAGTTTGGTTCATCCAAAAATCCCCAAATTTTACCAGAATGTTCTTTAGGACATTAGTAAACCCCTGTAAAAGTTTCAGACCATTTGGAGTTGATTTGGTCAGAGCAATTCAAATTTGAAGGTGTTGTGTTCATTTGAATGCAGAAACATTTTCAGAGAATTTCCAAAACTTGGAAATTCAATTCTGGGCAAACCCTGACTCCAAAAATGCTAGGAAAATTCATGCAAACTCTATGAGCTATAATATAAATTGTAGTTCATTAAGTTGAGCATGAACAGGGGTATTACCTCAGAATTAATTCTTCCTTGCTGATTTGCCAAGAGAATTATTCTGAGCAAACCACTCCATGAAAAGTGCTAATGTTTGGTCCAGAGAGTTTTTCTTGTGACAAGGAACTCACACAAAAATTCTCAGCTCCATTGGAGCTCTAGATCACCCCTGTCCTGTTTACCCACTTAAGGGATTAATATGGAAAAGGGGGGAAAACCACTTAGCATTTAACCATGTGATTAAGTCCAAGCCAAACCACCAACACCAGTTCATATTTAAATTCTTAAACAAAGTTCCAGGTATTAGAGGCTGGTTATTAGAACCAATAGTATAAGTCTTACTCTAAACTCACTTTTGCATATAAATTAACATGTAGTATTTCATTAACGTGTAGCCGTTGAAGAAGAGACTCCGGAAGTGCTGGACTTCCTCCTTCCGGACGAAGAACTAACTCCTGACCAGCAGCAACAAGGCAAGCCCCGGTTTGCATTAACCCTTTTTAAAAGTTTTACTTTGTATACATGTGTCATATGAAGTATGTATGTGCATTAGGTATCGGATGAATGAAACCCCACTTGCATAACCAAAGTTTCCTAAAAGAGTGAGGGTAGTGTCAAGGACCTCGAGTAGACAGGCTATGCTTAATGAGTCATAGGATTTCGGTACAAGTCGAGTAGTTGGAATCTACTCGCGAGATAGGCTGGGGACACACGGGTTCGGTTGAGTGATGTGAGATCACTTTAGTAATGAAAATGAGACTAGGCAGGGGCTAGGGCGCAGCAAGAGAGAGTCTTGTGTGCGCAGCCCTGTCCGTGTCGATTGAGGACCGATCCGTGTGCGGCCCTGCTGAACAAGTATTGAACGTACCGAAGGCATATCGGATATATGGGCCCCGATAAACCGATGTAGCCTAAACCTCCGGGCGTCGAGGCATAGCACACCGATTTATAGGTGTAGGTTGAGGGCAGCAAGGTGGAAATCTGCCAACGGGCATAGAGAGATGCTCCGTGTGGGGAACCTCCTGCTCGTTTCGGTGCGACCGGTTCGACGTTTGGGCTGTTGGGTGAAAGGTTGTCCCGTACGACATCGAGTGAGCGTGCTGTGCAGCTCCACGGGTGGGCGTACGTGACGTGCTCTTTGGGTTTTCCCTGCAGGTGTATATCGAGTCGATTCGCCGTCCCTCGCGGTGACGAGTACTGCTTGTTCACTGCGTCGTAACGTAGACTAATGGATGAAATATGTTGATTCAATGATGCTGATTGATATAATTGGATTGCTACATGTGTGCCACCAAATACTGCTTACTAAATTTCAGATTTCATGAACTGTTAACTTGTTGCTAAAAGATGAACTAAGGATGAACTTGTAGGCGTGTCGTTTTGCTGAAAAGTTACTATCCTATGTCCCTTGTACCCCTCATGTAGAGTTTCATGCTTAGGTGAGTCGGTTAAGCCTTGCTGAGCCTTCGTGCTCACGGTTGCTGCTTAAGTGTTTTTCAGGTGAGGAGCCACCCACGGACTCGGAGTACGAGTCCACCGGCGAGGGTTACCCTCCGTCGGGGACCACGGCTGAGTGGGAGCCGTACACGCCGCGCTGAGCTGAGACGTGCAGCTAGTGTGGGTTGCCCTAGGGCTGGGCAACCGACTTTTGCTAAATAGGCGGGCGTGAGTTGTATAGTGTAGTCTTCCGCTGTGTAATAGAACAATAATTGTAACTGAAGTTTGTACTTGTTTGTACAGTTTCAGCTGTTTTTCCCATGTAATATATTGTGTTCTTATGACGTGTGCTGTCGGGTGTCGCATCGCGCGGCACCACCCTCTGCGATCCTGGATGAGCGGATTCCGGTCCGCCACAGCCTGGTATCAGAGCTGCAGTGGGGATAGCACAGTACTAAAGGACTGCATTATGGGAAAAACTTAGGTATACGGTGAGGATTCGGTAGTTGCCCAAGTAAGGACTATATTAGCATAGTTACTTAAAGTGGCAAAGACTAACTTATGTGTTATAATTCTGAATTTCAATTATGTAACGACGCACCTACGCTCTGGTAAGTATGGTAAGGAACGCCACCGAAAGCGGTTCAATTTCGGTTAGCTCTCCCTGACGAGGAACGTGGTTCAGGGATTAATCTCACAGCTCGGTGTGAGATGTCAATATGAAGCTCTTGGACTCTTCATGTCCCTGAGTTCATATGCAACGCTGATCCCTAGCGTGCATTAGGCAAGTGAGTGGAGACCCCATCGCGTGGTCAGTAACGCGAGAGTGTGTTCGTCTGGGAATAGCCCAGGAGGACATACGCAGCGCTTACCATCGGCGTGCCCTGCAGGGCAGTAGGTGGTATCTGTTGGGTTGATAACATTCCCAACCGTGACGACCCGTTCATGACATACTCGGGTTCCCCGTCGTGTGGTGTTGAAACACGATCACGTGCCTTGAGACGTGACTTAGCTCAAGGACGGCCGTATGGAAATGATACGGGCGTTTGTAATTACTTTTAGATATGGAACTGCCTGAAATGAACAAACTTTGAGTGCACCATCATTGTGTGGTCTTCTGCAGGTACTAACCACGTATGTATCCGTGTAGAAAACGTGTGCGAGAGACCGTTTAGTGCCACACTCGAGACGTATATGCCGGTATGATCCGGTTAGGATTTTCTTTTGTGAGGAACGTAGTACCGAGACATTGTAGGCATATGCATGAGTATAATGATGACAAAGAATTAAAATCTATAGGTTCAACAGTTAGGACCCTGGTTGGGTATAAGAATGGGATGGTGATGAGTGTAGTTCCAAAAGAGACTGAAAAACAGAGTGCTCTGTTTTGGGCAGCCTGTTTGCTGATCCTCAACAGGGCATAACTCACAGGTCTTTTAGCCCAGGGAGGTGTGCTATATAGCTCTGGAAAGGTATTCAAGTACTCTACAACTTTGTTGTAGACTTCCAGAGCTGAAACTCGCCTTAAGATGGCTGAAATCCCAGAGGAATGTAAACTGTCCAGAACCAGGGCAGAGTAAAACATCCTCTGAACTGATATGTTTTTCAAATATAACTCCCAGTAGAAAAATATAAAATTGTCATATAATACACGCTTAGAAAGAGTAGAAGATGTGTGACATCTTTGCAATTCAAAGTTTCTGAAGTTTCAGCACAGAAATTAGGGAGAATTAGGGTTGAAGACAGCCACTTCCAAGGGAGGTGCTGTTAAAATTCTTCCAGAAATTCTGCTGACTTTGAATTAGCATAACTTTATAGCCAAATCTGATCTGGGGGCAAATGCATACTCGTTGGAAATATACTAAAGTTAACTTTAACTTTGTTATTCAACTTGAGTCATGAAAATGCACAGAACCAGATCAAAACATGGGATAGGTAGAAACTGGTCATTCTGACAGAAGAATGACAGTTGAGCTCATTGGAGAGTGTGTCGTACCCTAAGGGTGTTATACGTGATGACAACGCAATAATAATGTCTCGTAGAGACCAAACCAGTTATGTTGAGCTTCCAAACAGGGGGTTCATCAAGTTGGATTAAACTAACTTGTGTTTGGTCTGGTAATGGCGTAGCTTGTGCAAAGTTATTACATTATCTACTTACGAGATATTTCGCATATTTGGTTGTCATAATGTTTTTACGCCCAGTTCTATTGGACTGCATGCCAAATGTTGCGGGACTGATGTTTAATGTCGTATGGTTGCAGATGGTTCGTACTAGGACCACGCACGAGGTTGGTGGCTCTAGCCAAGGTGGAGGCGATGACTCCCAGCCACCGGCCTACGACAGCACCCCGCAGCAGCAGCCACCACCGCCGCCTCCGCTTAGTCTAGCGGATGTGATAGCGGCATTGGTGGGAGGTCGTGAGGAGCAGACCGACCTGCTCCGCACGATCGTGCAGAATACGTCCCAGGCGGGAGGATGTCAAGAGCGAGGGCCTCGCGAGCCCCGCGAAGTGTCGTACTCGGATTTCATGAGTACGCACCCTCCAGTGTTCACCGAAGCCGAAGAACCACTGGAGGCGGACAACTGGCTGCGGACTATCGAGTCCAAGTTCGGGCTGCTCCAGTGTACGGAGCGGCAGAAGACGCTGTTCGCAGCACAGCAGCTCCACGGTGCCGCTGGTGCGTGGTGGGCGAATTATGTCGCCTCACGTCCGGCTGGCCATGCCGTGGAATGGCAAGAGTTCCGGGAGGCGTTCCGCGCCTATCACATTCCTCCCGGAATAATGAAGAGAAAGTTCCAAGAATTTTTGGAACTGAAGCAGGGCGGGAGGAGTGCCCACGACTACTCCCGTACCTTCAACCATCTGGCGCAGTATGCGTCAGACTACATCTCCACGGAGGAGAAGAAGAGGGAGCACTTCTATCGGGGGTTACACCCCGAAATGAAGACCCACCTCGTACAATGGAACCGCGGCACATTCAACGATCTAGTTAATGCCGCCATCATGCAAGAGGACGCTCAGCGGGAGTTAGCAGCTGAGCAGAGGAAGCGTAGCGCTCCACCTAGCAGTGGTGGGAGTGGCGCTCCCCAGAAGTACCGTATGGTGTATCGGACACCATCCGGGCAGCAGTGGCAACCACCGGCGCGACCGCAACGGTTCGGGGGACGTCCCTTTCAGGCACCTCCGTTCCGTCCGCCGATGCCACCACCAAGACAGCAGCAGCAGCAGACGGTACCCCGGGCGTTTCCACCGCCACAACGCGCCCCAGGTTTCCGTCCACCGATCAGCGGGGGACCGCCCCGTTTCACCTGCTTCACATGTGGCCAGGCGGGCCACTTTGCGAAGGACTGTCCCCAGGGGCAGCAGAGCAGCGGGCAAGCCCAGTTTCAGGGCGGTGCTCGAGGCCGACCTCCGGCGAAGAAGGTTGGTCAGCGGACGGGAGGCGTCCGCAACCTCGACAATGAGGACGCCCCAGAGGGAGACAACGTGCTGGCGGGTACGTTTACTCTCAACCATCAAGCCATAGTCATACTATTTGATTCGGGTGCAACCCACAGCTTTATAAGTGCATCCTATGTGGCTAAACATCAATTGCAAGTCTTCCCAACCGACTGCACTTATATGATCTGCTCACCGGGAGGGAAGATTTCAGCTAATATGATGATTCCAAAGGCACCTCTGTGCTTGGGTGGGAAACTATATCCCACCACCTTGATAATCCTTATGGGACAAAAGATTGATGCAATCTTAGGGATGTCATGGCTGCAATACCATGGCGCTGTCCTAGAGACTCGGACACGGACGGTTCACTTAAATTCTCCATTTCACCGTCCGCATTCCATGGTGTTAGACACACCAGTCCGGGAAGTTCTAGCAATTAATAATGCTGAAGTTCTCAAGTTAGAAGACATCCCCGTAGTCCAGGAGTATCCTGACGTGTTCCCCGACGATCTTCCGGGCATGCCACCTGAGCGGGATGTCGAGTTCAAGATTGAGCTCGCACCCGGGACTACGCCCATATCACGGAGACCATACAAGATGGCTCCAAATGAGCTGGCGGAACTGAAAGAACAGCTCAATGATCTGTTGAGCAAGGGTTTCATTAGGCCGAGTTCCTCGCCTTGGGGATGCTCGGCGCTATTTGTAAAGAAGAAGGATGAAACCCTGAGGCTGTGTGTGGATTACCGGCCGCTCAACGCCGTCACCATCAAGAATAAGTACCCACTGCCCCGTATTGACATCTTGTTTGATCAACTTGTGGGGGCAAGTGTATTCTCAAAGATGGACCTTCGCTCTGGATATCATCAGATCAAGATCCGGGCGGAGGATATCCCGAAGACGGCGTTCTCGACGAGATACGGCTTATACGAATATCTCGTCATGTCCTTTGGTCTCACAAATGCTCCAGCCCATTTCATGTATCTCATGAACTCGGTGTTCATGCCGGAGCTGGACAAGTTTGTGGTAGTGTTCATCGACGATATCTTGGTTTACTCCAAGACAGAAGCCGAGCATGCCGAACACTTACGGATCGTTCTTCAGCGATTGCGAGACCACAAGCTCTACGCCAAGCTCAGCAAATGCGAATTTTGGATCAGCCAAGTGCCATTCTTGGGACATATCATCTCAGCTGAAGGCATCGCGGTTGACCCAAGTAAAATCGAGCAAGTGTTGAAATGGAAAGCTCCCACTTCAGTTCATGAAGTCAGAAGCTTCCTCGGGTTAGCGGGGTACTATCGGAGATTCATTCCAAGTTTCTCCAAGCTCGCTAAGCCGATGACAGGGTTGCTGAAGAAAGGGACCAAATATGTTTGGAACACGGCGTGTGAAGGAGCGTTCCGAACATTGGTGAAGCATCTCACAACAGCCCCGGTCTTAGCTCAACCGGATACAACAAAGCCCTTCGACGTGTATTGTGACGCGTCCGGTATTGGGCTTGGCTGCGTGTTGATGCAGGAAGGACGCGTGGTCGCTTATGGCTCACGCCAACTTCGGAACCATGAGCAGCACTACCCGACTCACGATCTTGAACTTGCTGCCGTGGTGTTGGCGCTGAAAATGTGGAGGCACTATCTCCTGGGGAACTTGGTGCATCTCTACACCGACCACAAGAGCTTGAAATACATTTTCACCCAGAAGGAGCTGAACATGAGGCAGAGGAGGTGGTTAGAACTGATCAAAGATTATGAGATTGAGATCCATTACCACCCCGGCAAGGCGAATGTGGTTGCCGACGCGCTGAGTCGGAAATCACATGTACATCAACTCACCATTACACCGGTGGAGGAGGAAGAGCCAAGTTTATACTTGGTTCCTTATGGATCGCTGTACAACCTTGCCCTCATCCCTACTATTAGGGAGGACATCATTGCAGCTCAGAAAACGGATAAAGGCATGGCACATCTCCGGAGACGGATAGACAATGGAGAGATTAAATGTTTCCGGAAAGATGATGAGGGGACGCTGTGGTTCAATGACCGCATAGTCGTACCCCGAGATATGAAGTTGAGGAAAAAGATCCTCGATGAAGCTCACTTGTCCAAATACTCCATTCATCCGGGCAGCAACAAAATGTACCAAGATTTGAAAAAGAAATTTTGGTGGACACGGATGAAGCGGGAGGTAGCTAAGTACGTATCCGAGTGCGATACGTGTAGACGAGTGAAAGCTGATCACATGAAGAAATCAGGGCTGCTGCAACCCCTGAAGATCCCGGCATGGAAATGGGAAGATGTGAGCATGGATTTCATTGTGGGATTACCCCTAACAGCCAACAAGCATGATTCCATATGGGTAATCGTCGATCGGTTAACCAAGACGGCTCACTTCATTCCGGTGAATACACGTTACAATGCCGGCAAATATGCGGAGCTATACATAGCGAAGATTCTATGCCTATACGGGGTACCCAAGACCATTGTCTCAGATCGAGGTGCATTATTTGTATCTCGCTTTTGGGAGCAGCTACACGCTGCATTGGGTACTAAGTTAATCAGGAGCTCCGCCTATCACCCTCAGACCGATGGTCAGACAGAAAGGGTGAATCAAGTCCTGGAAGACATGTTGAGAGCATGTGCCATCCACCATGGTAGGAACTGGGATGATCACCTACCCTTGGCGGAATTCTCGTACAACAACGGTTATCAGGCGAGTATCAAAATGGCACCTTACGAAGCTCTCTATGGTCGTAAATGCCGCACCCCATTAAATTGGTGCGAGTCCGGTGAAAGGGTCACATTCGGGGTTGATGTGGTGAACGACGCCGAGGAGCGCGTTCGGACAATTCAAGCCAATTTGAAGGCCGCTCAATCCCGACAGAAGAGCTACGCTGATAAGAGGCGAAGGCCGTTGCACTTTGACGTTGGGGAACACGTGTACCTCCGCGTGTCTCCAATGAAGGGCGTGCACCGATTCGGTGTGAAGGGAAAGCTCGCTCCCCGTTTCATTGGACCCTACGCTATCACCGAGAAGTGTGGACCAGCAGCGTATCGATTGGAGTTACCGGCATCTCTGACTGGTATCCATGATATTTTCCATGTTTCGCAACTGCGGAAATGCTTGAAGCATACAACTGCTGTTCCTACCGAAGACATCGGCGAGCTGAAACCGGATTTAACATATGATGAATATCCGGTGGGAATTCTTGATGAGAAAGCCAGGACCACGCGTAGCAGAACGTTGTGGTTCTACAAAATACTCTGGAGTAACCACACCGCCGAAGAAGCGACGTGGGAGAGCGAGGAGTTCCTTCGCTCAAATTACCCGGAGTTCATGGCTTCTCAACACGGGTAAGTCCCTATTACATCGCTATCTCTTCTTTTATAATCTCGGGACGAGATTCTTTTAAGGGGGGAGGGATGTAAAAGCCCAAGAAAAGGGACTTGCAAAAACTTTCATGCACCTCACAACACAACAGTTTTGTTGTGTGTAGATTGTGAAATATTGTGAAGAGCAAGTGGCCCCCCTCAAAAGAATAATTAGAGGGGAAAGCCTTCACCTTCACAATGTAGGGTTTCTACACCTGAACATGAGAGGTTGAGCTCACCCCTAGGATTTGAAAAGTCTTGGGAAGGTTCAGTCCAAAGCTCATGCAAATTCAACACTTTTTGAGGCACTTTTGGGTTATTTCAAAAAGAGGCCAATTTGAACGTAAATTCAAATGGCAGCAACTTTCATCACCCAAATTCAAAAGTTAGCTCCATATCTATACTCAGCACATTTTTCTGAGTAAACCCACCAACTTTCATCTCCATTGGAGCTCATCTTGTCAAGAGCTAAATTTGCAAGAATTCAAAACTGAATTTGAATTTCAGTTTAAATATGAAGCAAATTTAACCAAACAAAGTTTGAATTTGAGAATTCAAATTCAAACAAAGACTTGGTGACTAAGTCTCACATTAAATTGTGAGTAGCTGAGGATATTTTGGCACAACAGAATTCAGAAAATTGGAAAAAAACAAAAGAGTTAGAGGGGAGGCCCACTGGTCAGTAGACTTAGCACCAAAGTCTCCTCAGCCGACTTCCTCGACCGAGCGCGCTCGCCAGCTGCAGCCAGCGGCGGCGACCGACACCTCGGCCGGCCAGCTCCTGCTTCGGCAGAGGAGGTGGCACAGCAGGTGTCGCGCTCTCCCCTGGCCTCAGGAGCCTATAAAAGGCCCGAGACCGCCGGCGAGTTACTGATTTTCGTGAAGTTCTGTAACCAGCAGCCTAGTCGCCCGAGCTCCGATCGTGTGCCACCCCAGCTGTGATCATCTTGCGGCTTCGACCTCCATAGGAGAGTGAAGCGCTAGCTCGTCCTCAAGACCACCGCGCAAACCGTTCCAAGGTTCGACCTCTGTGCGCGGAGAATTTCTCAGTTTAGGGCGAGTAGCTCCTTTCGGGACCCGATTAGGTTTAGCAAAAATTTGGGCAGCATAGTGGGTGGGAGGCCGAACGGAGCTGTGAGAGAGCATCTAGAGGTTCTGGCGACCCTTCTCGTTCGAAAACCGGAAGGAAATCACCGCCGGAACCCTAAGTTCACCCTAGGACAGTATGGCGGAGGAGGGGGTCGCCGGTGAGGTCTGGGTTGCCGGCCGTTTAGGGCCCAACAGAGCTCATGCCGAGTTTCCCCAGGTTTCCCTGAGTGTGGCGACGCGATTAGCGCACGATGAAAACGGTCAGAAGGGCGGGAACACATTGCCGAGGTAGCACAGAGGCATAGGGCTCGTCGCCGACGAGCTATGGCGGTTAGCCGGCGGCGACATGGTGTCCAGCGGATTCAGCACCCGAGATTACGTGGGGGCGGCGAGTCTCGTCGGCTCCGGTGAGCTAGATCGCCGGGAACGCTGACCTCGCCGGAGCTCCGGCGGCTCGGGGCGGCGACGTCGGGAGGTAGACGAAGGGCGCGGCCCCACCTGTCAGCCCCTGTGTTAATCGCGCGCGAGCGCGCGGTTAGTTCAATTTAAACGGGCGGGCCCCGCTGTCAGCCTCTGGTTTAGCGCGGGAGGGGATTTTCTGTAGGAAAATAATTCAGGGATTAGCTGAAACTTTAGAAATCCATAACCGTGGCTAGGAAGCTCCAAATTTAGTGATTCAAATTGGGTTGGATTCATCTTGCCTAGCTCTGTCCAAAGATACAACCCAATTTGTATGAAACCCATTAATTAATTCTGGAAAATTCTTTAAAGCTTTTCAGAGAAAGAATTTTAGAGGGAGTTTGGTTCATCCAAAAATCCCCAAATTTTACCAGAATGTTCTTTAGGACATTAGTAAACCCCTGTAAAAGTTTCAGACCATTTGGAGTTGATTTGGTCAGAGCAATTCAAATTTGAAGGTGTTGTGTTCATTTGAATGCAGAAACATTTTCAGAGAATTTCCAAAACTTGGAAATTCAATTCTGGGCAAACCCTGACTCCAAAAATGCTAGGAAAATTCATGCAAACTCTATGAGCTATAATATAAATTGTAGTTCATTAAGTTGAGCATGAACAGGGGTATTACCTCAGAATTAATTCTTCCTTGCTGATTTGCCAAGAGAATTATTCTGAGCAAACCACTCCATGAAAAGTGCTAATGTTTGGTCCAGAGAGTTTTTCTTGTGACAAGGAACTCACACAAAAATTCTCAGCTCCATTGGAGCTCTAGATCACCCCTGTCCTGTTTACCCACTTAAGGGATTAATATGGAAAAGGGGGGAAAACCACTTAGCATTTAACCATGTGATTAAGTCCAAGCCAAACCACCAACACCAGTTCATATTTAAATTCTTAAACAAAGTTCCAGGTATTAGAGGCTGGTTATTAGAACCAATAGTATAAGTCTTACTCTAAACTCACTTTTGCATATAAATTAACATGTAGTATTTCATTAACGTGTAGCCGTTGAAGAAGAGACTCCGGAAGTGCTGGACTTCCTCCTTCCGGACGAAGAACTAACTCCTGACCAGCAGCAACAAGGCAAGCCCCGGTTTGCATTAACCCTTTTTAAAAGTTTTACTTTGTATACATGTGTCATATGAAGTATGTATGTGCATTAGGTATCGGATGAATGAAACCCCACTTGCATAACCAAAGTTTCCTAAAAGAGTGAGGGTAGTGTCAAGGACCTCGAGTAGACAGGCTATGCTTAATGAGTCATAGGATTTCGGTACAAGTCGAGTAGTTGGAATCTACTCGCGAGATAGGCTGGGGACACACGGGTTCGGTTGAGTGATGTGAGATCACTTTAGTAATGAAAATGAGACTAGGCAGGGGCTAGGGCGCAGCAAGAGAGAGTCTTGTGTGCGCAGCCCTGTCCGTGTCGATTGAGGACCGATCCGTGTGCGGCCCTGCTGAACAAGTATTGAACGTACCGAAGGCATATCGGATATATGGGCCCCGATAAACCGATGTAGCCTAAACCTCCGGGCGTCGAGGCATAGCACACCGATTTATAGGTGTAGGTTGAGGGCAGCAAGGTGGAAATCTGCCAACGGGCATAGAGAGATGCTCCGTGTGGGGAACCTCCTGCTCGTTTCGGTGCGACCGGTTCGACGTTTGGGCTGTTGGGTGAAAGGTTGTCCCGTACGACATCGAGTGAGCGTGCTGTGCAGCTCCACGGGTGGGCGTACGTGACGTGCTCTTTGGGTTTTCCCTGCAGGTGTATATCGAGTCGATTCGCCGTCCCTCGCGGTGACGAGTACTGCTTGTTCACTGCGTCGTAACGTAGACTAATGGATGAAATATGTTGATTCAATGATGCTGATTGATATAATTGGATTGCTACATGTGTGCCACCAAATACTGCTTACTAAATTTCAGATTTCATGAACTGTTAACTTGTTGCTAAAAGATGAACTAAGGATGAACTTGTAGGCGTGTCGTTTTGCTGAAAAGTTACTATCCTATGTCCCTTGTACCCCTCATGTAGAGTTTCATGCTTAGGTGAGTCGGTTAAGCCTTGCTGAGCCTTCGTGCTCACGGTTGCTGCTTAAGTGTTTTTCAGGTGAGGAGCCACCCACGGACTCGGAGTACGAGTCCACCGGCGAGGGTTACCCTCCGTCGGGGACCACGGCTGAGTGGGAGCCGTACACGCCGCGCTGAGCTGAGACGTGCAGCTAGTGTGGGTTGCCCTAGGGCTGGGCAACCGACTTTTGCTAAATAGGCGGGCGTGAGTTGTATAGTGTAGTCTTCCGCTGTGTAATAGAACAATAATTGTAACTGAAGTTTGTACTTGTTTGTACAGTTTCAGCTGTTTTTCCCATGTAATATATTGTGTTCTTATGACGTGTGCTGTCGGGTGTCGCATCGCGCGGCACCACCCTCTGCGATCCTGGATGAGCGGATTCCGGTCCGCCACATTATGCGGCACCCAACAGCACACGGGTCGATGAACACACATCATATTACATAAATAGTTTGCGGAAGCGTACAAGATTGTTTTACAAATAAGTATATCAGAGTGAACTACAGCGGAAGACTATCACTCTCACGACTCATGTCTAAACTAGCAACAAAGAAACGGTCCAGCCCGCGGACGTTTCTTACTAGCAACACGAAGATCAATCTGCAGCGGCGAGGATGCTCTTTGAGTAAGCACTCGGAGGTTCCCGAGTCTCATCGGCATCCCTTCTCATAAGCATCGAGTCAATTACCTGCAAAACAACTCGGATAGCATCCGTGAGCATAATGCTCTGCAAGACTTAACCGTCACCCTAAACATGAAACTCTAAGTGAGGTTATGAACCTAACATAGGATGGCATAAGCATAATTAACTTGCCTAAAAGTGCATCCTTACTTTCAGGTATTAATTGCAGCATTTTAAGTAACCCTGGGCACGCCACATCGGGAGTCCACAATCAGACAAGAAACGCTTCCCCCGATGTAAATTGCTCATGGCATAAAAGAATCGAGTTTGCACTAGCCTATTCATCAAGCTTCAATACAAGGTAGAATAATACTTCACATCAAGATGATTAGTTCCTTTCTCATGCAAGTTCTTACTACGTCACGACTGTGAGAACAAGTATTCTCGGTCCATTCCGCGAGCGACGGTAATTCGAATCAATAACACCCGTACTACGCGACACGTACGCCCGTACTCGACGTTGCCTACAACAACCATCACTGACGTCGTACGTGGCAGCCTTTCCCCCGTTTCACCCCTGCTGAATCGATCAAGTCGCCCCGTACAGTAGCTACTCTCATGGTGCACCTTCTGACGTGAGATGTCATGAGAATATTCCCCACATACTGCACACCGGCCGTCCGCCTGAGGCGACCCGAAAAGTCCCAACGACAGCTTCCCGAGGTACATCAGTTTACTGGGTCCCATATAGCCAGCATGAGTCCGGTACACAACTCAAACTTGTTGAACAGGGCTGCATACGGATCGGTCCTTGACCGACACGGACAGGTCTACAGCACCCAGGCCCCTATGTCCTGCTGCTCCTACAACCTTCCGGTCTCAACTTTAACTTGCTAATTCAATTACGAACCAATCCCGTATGCCCCTGTTGTTCCTAAATCTGCGAGTAGCATCTCACCACTCGACTTCTACCAAACCGTACTTAAGCATGGCAGTCCTACATGGTGAAAGACACCTACCCAATACTCCATGGGTCATTTGGCTATGCAAGAGGAGTATCAATCACTAGACCTAATGCACAGTTCATATCTTGACCGAAAGTGAGTACAAAATAAAAACTTAACAGCTGTTAAATGCAAACCGGAGCTTGCCTGTTTTGCAGGGTAGTCGTATATATCAGTTAGTGTCCTTGCAGGTCCACCCTTGACTCTCCGGAGCTTGATCCACTTCGATGAATCACTCCTTTGAGTCCCGTTCGTTGTGGTTCCTATTGAAATGCATATGCACATATTTTATAGAATGTAATGGAAAGAAGTCATAGAATTACTTTCTTAAGAACAGAGGTTGTGTGAAAAAGCCAAGCATGGCTTGGTTTGCCTCTGTTGTGCAAAGAACAGAATTAAACTAATTTGACCTTAAGGCCCTTAGATATACACTAACCCTTTTCTCTAATGAACATAATAGATAAGCTGAAAAGATTTGAGTGCAAATGAAGAACAAGAACTCCAATGGCCTTAAAACTTTTACAGCAGGTTCTATACTACCTAAGGATTTAACTTGCCAAATTGCAGCTAATGTGGAGTCATATTGTGTCCTCCATAATTCTCACAATATCTCTTATGTATTCTTCCCTTATACATAAGTATGGAGAATAAGAACAGGGAGTTCCAGGACTCATCTTGGGCTGATAATTTACATGTGAGTTCTTGATCACATGAGAGTCATCTGGTCCAAAATTCTGCCCTTTTACTTGGGTAGTTCTCCCAGAACAATTCTTTAAGCATTTGTACTCAATAGAATTAATTCTGTAGTAATGTGCATTTTCATACCCAACTAAGTGAACTACAATTCCAAGTATGTCCCAGAGAGCTTGCCTAAATTTTCCTATGATTTTTGGAGCTATGGATTGCTCAGAACAGATTTTTGAAGTGGGAAACATTTTCTGAAAATGTTTCTGGACTCTTTTGAACACAGTAGTTTGCATTTAGCAAATTCCTACTCAAATGATCTTCAAATGAGCTGAAAATTTGCCAGGAGGTAAATACTATGCTAAAGAATATTCTGGCAAAATTTGGGTATTTTTGGATAACCCAAACTCCCTCAATAATTCTTTTTTCAGAAAACCTTCAAAGAATTTTACAGAATATAATATTGACTTTCATACAAATCTGAGTTCATATTTGGATAGAACTCAGAAAGATGAATCCAACCCAATTGGAATCACTCAAATTGGAGTTTTCCACATGGAGATATGAATTTCTAAAGATTGAGCTAAGTCTGGAATTATTTTTCTATTGAAAATCCCACTGGGCCCGCTTATTTGAATTCCAACCAATCAGAATTGGGCCACACCGGGGCCACGGGGTTTTTCGCGCCAGCACACGGGATCCCGGCCACACCCGATCTCGGATTTGAATTCTGAGCTGCTGACAGGCGGGGCCCACTGTAAGGGCCTCAGTTTTTGACACTCATTTGCAGTGTTCATCACCACACCACACACCTCATTTGAGGAAAAATGATGAACACAAATAAAGAGCAAGTAACAATTATCAACATGCTCATTAGGGAACAAACTCACACATTGCAAAAGTGGTACTTCCCACATGTGATATAGATGGGCTGGACATATGAAAACTCCTACACTTTGCTAAGGATGTCCATGCCAAGTTTCACCCAAATTCAAAACATTTTTGAGGTCATCTTGGGTGTAGATAGGAAAGGGGCAGTTTGAAAACATATTCAAATTCAAACTGTTTTCACCCACTGAATTTAAAAGTGGAAGGCATATTCTTGCTCAGCACATTTTTGTGAGCTCACACACCAATTTTCACTCCATTTGGAGTTGATCTTGACATGAGCTAAGGGGGAGAAATTCAAACTTTATTTGAATTTCAAACTGCACTTGTGTTGAAATTCATTCAAACCAAACCTCATTTGAACTTTGGTCAATTCGAATGGCTCTTGGGTGAATAATTTGAGTTGCCAAGGGTAGAATAGGGTTCACTGTTTACCACAGCTGTTAGGAATAAATTTCAGAGGTTAAAAGAGGAGTGGGACCCACATGTCAGCCTCAGCCTCAAAGCAAACCGACTGAACCACAGTTCAGTCGGTTCCCGGCTGTTGTGCGCGCGCGCCACCGAAGGGGCCGGCCGGCGCCAGCTCCTGCTGCGTGCCCCAAGCCGGAGGCCAGCCGGCCGAGCTATTTATTCCCTCCCCGGCGTGCCTCAGTCACCATTTCCCCGAGCTACCGACGTGCGCGACTGCTTTTCCCACTGCCATCGCCGCCGCTCGAGTTCCTGCTTGATCAAGCCGATCGCAGCTCCCTCTTTCCATTCCAAGGTCCCAGCAAGGTACTAGCAACCATCCTCCATCCTTCCCATTGATAGAAATCGATTGAAACCGAGTGATATCGGCTGTGCCGAAAGATCAAACTCGGAACTGGAAACCGCCGCACCTCGGGCTCTCGTGGACAGCCCAACCTGGGCGTTGTCACGCCCGAGCCAAGGCACCCTTGGACGCGCAAGTGATCGGTGCTGCTCATCCCCGAGCCACAGCTCGAGTGGTTGCTCACCGGCGGCGAATTTCCACTTTTCCCCTTTCTGTGTGCAGAACGACCCTCGGGTACGATTCTGTTTAATTCGTGCTCTAGAAAGGATTAGAGGGCCTCAGGCCACTCCCACACGAGCTAGACACGGTGACGCACAAGTTGCCTTCACAACTCTGAGCCGGAGAACCTCTGTGCCCGGCGTAATTCAAGGTCTACTAATGGCGGAACGAACGGGGGGTATCGGGCGCACGGTGAGGACCTATTTCGGGCCTTCCCCGAGCTGCCCCGAGTTCATGTCGACCTTCTCTGATGTCCACTGATGCTCCCCGACCGGTTTCCCAAGTAGCTGAGGCACTAGGAGCATCAGCCGACATGGCCGAAGTCGTTCCGATATGGCGGCTCGTCGCCGACCATGCTCCGGCCGTTGTCATGAGCAGCTGACCCTCGGATCATGTTCCCCAAGTAAAAGTAGGCAGGGGCGGCCAGAATCAAGAAGTTTGAAGCTGTACAGCAGCCGGCGGCGAGTCCTCCGGCGAGGTCCCTCGGCGGCGGAGCGCGGGTGTCGCGAGGTTGAAGAAGGGGGTGGACCCCAGCTGTCAGCGGCCGATATTTTGAATCGGGATCCGGCTGCGGCCGGGATCGGGTGTGCTGGCGCGCAAAAGCCTTGTGGGCCGCGGTGTGCTGTCGCTTCGGCGTGCGACGCGTGTCCCCTGGGCCCACGCGCGAGTTTAAACTTTTCCCCGATTTTCAGATTTCCTTCAAACTTCAAATCCTTATAACTTTGGCTAGAAAGCTCCAAATTGAGTGAACCAAATTTTGCTGGATTCAGCTCTTTGAGTACTTTCCAGAAAATCAAGTGTCACTTCATGAAATTCCGTAATTCTCCAGAATTAATTCCTTAAAGTTTAAACTGTTAGGAATTTTAACTGGAGAATCATTTGGAGGAAAATCCTGAAATTTTGCTGAGATGTTCACCAAAATAACCTTGAACTACCATAAAAATTTCAGATCCATTTGAGCTCATTTAGTCCACCTAATGGTGTGATTAGTAAAAC
Source organism: Neostapfia colusana (assembly GCA_030760725.1). Lineage (NCBI taxonomy): Eukaryota > Viridiplantae > Streptophyta > Magnoliopsida > Poales > Poaceae > Neostapfia > Neostapfia colusana. The sequence goes on from JASWHV010000002.1 coordinate 17,213,458, forward strand.
TGTTCCAGAGAAAATAGAAAATGTTCAGAAACATTTTCAGAATTTTCTCTGAAATTGTTTAGCTCATATCTTTAGTTAGAGACTTCCAAATTAAGTGAGACCAATTCCATTAGAACCCTCTGAAAATCTAGTTTTCAGAAAGTCATAGTTTGTTTCATGAAAATACCTAGAACACCCTAAAAGCCTTTAATTAAGGTCAAGGACATAATTATTTGTGGAGGGCTCAAATGAGCTTTGCTGCAACTAAAACTTGACCAAGTCTCTGTTTAGGTTGTAACCAAGCCACAGTAAAAGTTTCACAGTCATTAGGTCTATCTAGTAAAGGTTATAGACTTCACAACTTCAAAGTTAATACAAAAGCATTTAATTAATACATACATTGTTCTTATCATGTAGTCGCTAAGGTCGAGGAGAAACCCGAAGTCCTAGACTTCGTTACTCCGGAGGAACAGCTAGCCTACGACCAAGAGCAGCAAGGCAAGCCCCGGTTTGCATTAACCTTTTTACAAATTTTTATTGTTTTGAGCACATAATTGTTTTCTTTGTTCTTTGCATTAGAGTCTTGATTGGAAACCCAACTGCACAGCCAAGAAAACCATGGGTTGGGTTTAGGATTGCAAACCTCGTTAGCCACCGCATTGCTAGGATAGAGTAGGATTCGGTACAAGTCGAGTAGTTGGAACTACTCGCGAGAATAGGCTAGAGGCACATTGCTCGGGTAGAGATAGCACATGATACACATGGCAAGAAAATGAGACCGAGCGGAGAGTAAGGGCAGCAGGACTTTGGGGCCTGTGTGCTGTAGCTCCGCTTGTGTCGATTGAGGACCGAGCCGTGTGCGGGCCTGTTGAACAAGCTAGAACAGTACCGAAGACCTACCGGCTATATGGGAACCGGGAAACTGATGTAACTCGGGTAGCTGGGTGTTGAGGCATTGCCCGTCGTTCAGAGGGTAGGTTGAGAGCTCGAGGTGTAAATCAGCTGGCGGCACAGAGATGCGCGTGCAGGGACCTCTTGCTCGGGACGATGGGACCGGTTCAATATTTGGCTAACGGGTGAAAGGTAGTCGCGTACGGCGTCCGTGATGGTTGTTGTAGGCAACATCGAGTACGGGCGTACGTGACGGGTTGTTCGGGTAACCCTGCAGGTGTAAATCGATTATAATCGCCGTCCCTCGCGGTCAGTGAGTACCACTTGTTCACTGTACCGTGACGTAGAAAGAACAGGCTAGTTACATGTTAAAATGTTGCTGATTGAAAGTTGGATATTGATTGTTAATGATATGTTGTAGCTTAGTGCTAACTAAAGTTCTTTTCAACTTTGGGCAAAGTACATGAGAGAAATGCGTTTCTTGTTTGATTGCGGCTCTCTCATGTGCCTTAGCGTAAAGTTCTCCACAACCTGCTGCTAAAACTTGAAAGTAAGGTTCTACTAATTAGGCGAGTCCTTGCAAATGATTTTTACCTCATGCAACCCATCACCCTCATGTAGAAGTTTCATGTTTAGGTGAGACGGGTCAGACTTGCTGAGCCTTCGTGCTCACTGCTTGTGTTTGAAGCTTTTGCAGGGTTCTATGAGGAAGGGACTCCCGAAGAGGAGACGGAACCCCAGGAGGGGAACCCCGTCGAGTGGGAGTCGTGCACGCCGCAGAGTTAGTGTGCGTGTGTGCTAGCAAGGACACGTTCGAGGGCTGAACGTGCACTTGATGCTTAGTCTACGCCCGCGAGTGTGGACTAAACTTATTTTGATGTAAACATGTTGATAAACTTGTTTATGTAATAAAGCTTCCGCTTCCGCTTTGTACCTTTGACGTGTGTTATGCGGTGCTGTGCAACGCAGCACCCCTCAGCGTGATCCTGGCTCGACAGGACCCAAAGGGGTCGTGTCAGCGTGGTATCAGAGCTCGCTTGAGGTTTAACACAGTACAAAGGTCTTCTTTTTCAAAAATCCAGTGAGGAACGAGTTAGTAGCCCGTATAAGGATGTTATTAGTATATAGAAAGTGGCTTAGTAACCTATTTGTTATGTCGGAAAATCGTGCATCTCGGGACGTTCATGTCTTGGGGGGTGCACGTAAGCGCTGTCCACCAGTGCGCACAAGCTGAAGGGTGGAGCCCCACGGGTGGCAGGTAACCCGACCCGCTTTAGTATCCTCTACGACTCTTCATGTCGTTTGGGGTATTCGAGCAACGTCTGTCCCTGGCGTGCGTGGTGCAACATGGGAGACCCCGTCACGTGGTCTGAAACGTGAACACGTAACTCAGGGCGTGTTTGGCTTGAGAACATCCGGGCGAGTGATGACGGCCGGGTGTACAAACTGTATGGATTCCGGGCTCGGTGTGCAGCCGAGTCTGATGATTGTTTGAGTTTCTGCAGGTAGCCTTACCACGAAACGGTAGACGTGTAGCATCCGTGTGCGAGTGACGAGTAGTGCCACTGAACTAACGAAGCCGGCTAAATCCGGTATAAGTTTTTCCTTTGTGAGGACGTAGTACCGACATAATCTGGTGACGCCTCGACGTCACACCCAACTAAATGAACAACTTCATTTAAAAACTTGAAGGTTTTGATCCAAAGTAGTAAAACTTGATGTAACTCCTTCCCTTGAACAGGATATTCAAAGTCAATAAGTTTTCAACTTATAGGATGTTAAGGACAGAGCACTCTGTTTTCAGCTAAATCAAGGCTGAAGTTAATCAGAGGTTAGAGGTTGAGTTCTTTCGAGGTTGGGGTCGTATGATACATTTCTGGAAAGCTTTGGAGGAGCTTTACAACTTTTCTGTTGAGTTCCAGAGGTGTTTCATCCCTTAACCACTCGAAAAATGCAGTAGAGTTGAAACTGTCCAGAAAACAGGACGGAGCAAAGACTCTCTGTAGACTCTCTGTAAATTAAGCATAACTTCCTGCATAAAAATCCAAAAATAGAAAATGAGGTGGTTCTGGGAAGCTTATGAGATGGGTTACAACTTTGTAACAGAAAGTTTTGTCAGATTAGGAACAGAATTAACTGGAATTCTTGGATCAAATCAGTACCTAAGGCAGGGAGGTGCTGTCCAATTGTTCCCAGAAATTCTGTTAACTCTGACATCTCATAACTTTTGAACCAGAGCAGATCTTAGGCCAACCAAATACTTTCTGGAAAGCTATTGAAGTTAACTTTAACTTTGATGTTGAGCTCCAGGACTGGTTTTGCTTTTAACCTGGCCTAAATCAGATTGATATGGAAACTGGTCAGGGCTGTCATGGGAACAGCAGATCAGCAGTCAAATTTGTTTAAAAATTTGAACTATGTTTCCAAGTGTTAAGGGTTCAATGACATATCTTATGTTATAACTCAATGGTTTACTGTTTAAATAAATATTTGACATTTCTCAAATATATTTTTACAGATGGCAGCAGATAAACGGTTGGAGAACGGGTGGGTAGTTTCCCACTGCTCTGACCGTAGCGGCTACCCGGAAGCATTGTGGCAAATGCTCCAATATTTCGGGTACAACCAGATGCCGCAATACTTCGCCAAGGAAGAAGGCGAAGAGGGGAACAAGACGTGGACGATCCATGTCGAGGTTCCTGCAGGACCTATGCCACCCGGTTGGGTGCCATTCACCGTCACGGTGAGAGGAAGACAACCGGTAGGGATGTGGCAAGTGGCAGCCCGTGACACTATGTCACGTTTCTGCCAACTACACGTACAGGCTATGGAGGGAACTCCATACGCACTCGTTCCGGTGGAGGGACGAGCTCAGCATGTGTGGGAAGAGAGGTACCTAGAGGCAACAAACCCGAGTTGCCCAAGGTACAACCCCGCGGAGGCAAATCTCAGCCTCCAAATGAGGGCGGGAAACGCTGTGATGGATAGCCAAGCTGTTCATACGGAGCATCTCGCCAACAAGCTCAAGGAGAGCACAAGCCGTGGAGATCATTTCGAGGGTGCTCACAGCGCACTCCGCAATGTGCTCCTTCCGACGATCAAGCGACTGAATGAACAACACAATCAGTTGCGTCGTCTGAAGAAGGCAAAGAAGAAGAGCCGTGTTGACATTGCGGCGTTGCAAGAGCTGGTGCAGACCCTAACCCAGCAGAATGAGGACCTTGCTCAAGAGCGGGACGACGCTATTGAGGAAGGACAAGGCTGGGAAGAGGACTACAACCAGGCTATGGACGAGGTGCATGCATTGCAGGACCTCGTGCCCCCGGTGTTAGGCATACCGGTAGTCTTGGGTCTTCCAGCAATGGGAGAACCCGGAATGGGAGAAGAGGTGGTAGATCCAGAGCCACCAGCAGAAGTACCGGAGGAGGACGACCCACAGGAGGTCGAGTTCTACTCCGAGTAGGGGGTTACGGTTGCCAAGTAGGGCAGCTAGGGTAGCGTAACCCAACTTTTGTAATCGGTGACATGTCGTGTAGACAGTAGCGTATGTATAGGTAGTGACGACATGAGCACGACTTCTCGGAGACCCGAGAATAATGTATCTTGTATAAAGTTTATGCTTTATCAATATATGTGAATGTTGTGCAAGTTAATCATGCGTCGCTTCAATACCTACTGCTGTTTATGGAATTTGGAGAAGACATGTGCTAATTGCTGCTGTGTTGAATTTCAGAATGACGCGTACTCGTGCCAACCCTGATGTTGGAGGTACTAGCCAAGGGGGAGAGACCTCCCAACCACCTCCCGAGGACTCCTCGGGACAGCAACAGCAACAGCAAACACCGCCACCGCCACTGCCAACGGTTACATTGGCCGACATTGTCGCGGCAATGGCGGGTTCACATCAGCAGCACACAGAGCTGCTGCAAACGTTAATTGCGAATACGTCTCGCTCCGAGAGACGTCAAGATCGTGAGGAGCGCCAACAGAGCTCCTACTCCGACTTCCTGGCGACTCATCCCCCTGTATTCTCAAGGGCGGATGAACCACTTGACGCGGACAACTGGCTCCGCGCCATAGAGATGAAGTTCGGGCTGCTCCAAATCAGCGAGCAGCGCAAGACTCAGTTCGCGGTCCAGCAGCTCCAAGGATCCGCGAGCGCGTGGTGGGCCAACTTTTGTGCTTCACAACCCACCGACCGAGTGATGACCTGGGCGGAGTTCCGGACGGCCTTCCGGGCCTATCATATACCGCCCGGTTTGATGAAGAGGAAGACGCAGGAATTCCTACACCTGCAACAAGGGAGCCGGAACGCGCTGGAGTACTCCAGAGCGTTCAACGATCTCGCACTCTACGCGTCGTATCACGCAGATACGGACGAGAAGCGGCGGGACCACTTTTACCAGGGGCTTAACCCGCTCCTGAAGGACAAGCTGGCGATGTTCAATCGCGGCAGCCTCAACGACATAATTGATGCTGCGATTGTTCAGGAAGACTCCGGCAAGGAGTTGGCGGCGGCAGAGCGAAAGCGAAGCGCGCCGCAGAGCAGCGGAGAAGGAGGCGGTCCTTCTCAGAAGTTTCGGATGGTGAATCGCCCACCATCAGGTCCGCGCTGGCAGCCACCACAGCGGTCGATGCCGTTCCGCGGTCGGCCGTATTCTTCACCGGCATTCCGGCCGGCACTGCCAGCACCACCGCAACAACAACAGCAGCAGCGGGCGATGCCGCGTGCGTTTGCACCTCCGCAACGCATGCCGGGCTTTCGTCCCCCGAGTACTCCACCAGCAGCGGCCACATGTTACAAGTGTGGTCGTCCAGGACACTTCGCGAGCAGTTGCCCGGAGAGGCAAGGCGGCGGAGTGGCACCACAGTTTCCGGGGAGGAATCAACCCCGGAACCCTACTAATGTGCGGCGGGCAAACCCTAGGCCCGGTACTGTCCACCAGCTTGCCATTGAGGACGTGCCGGAGGGCGAGCCAATCCTTGCGGGTATGTTCCAACTCCACCAGCATTCCGCTATAGTACTATTTGATTCAGGCGCCACGCATAATTTTATTAGCCAAGCTTTCATTGCTAAACACAGCTTGCCAATACTACCCACCGATAGTCCATATTTAATTTGTTCACCGGGTGGGAAGATTTCAGCAAGCGTAATGGTCTCCAAAGCACCATTATGCTTAGCGGGTAGAGTGTACCCCACGTCCCTCATTATCTTAGAGGGACAGAAGGTCGATGTCATCCTAGGGATGTCGTGGTTAACCCGCCACGGCGCTGTTTTAGACACCGTCCTTCGAGTCGTGCACTTAAACTCAGAAGTGCACGGTTCTCACTCATTATTTCTGGACAGTCCAGAAATAAAACTTCCAAGTGTCTATCAAGCCACAACCATCAGATTGGAAGACATTCCAGTGGTCCGAGAATTCCCTGATGTATTCCCGGATGATTTGCCGGGGATGCCACCCGATAGAGAGGTGGAGTTCAAGATTGAACTTGCACCGGGAACCATGCCAATATCCCGAAGGCCGTACAAGATGGCGCCCAAGGAGTTGGCTGAACTGAAGATTCAGCTCACGGACCTTCTGGAGAAGGGTTTTATTAGGCCGAGCTCCTCGCCATGGGGTTGTTCGGCATTAATTGTCAAAAAGAAGGATGAAACGTTGCGGCTTTGCGTGGACTACCGTCCATTAAATGCCGTAACCATCAAGAACAAGTACCCGTTACCACGGATCGACATGTTGTTTGATCAGTTGGTCGAAGCAAAGGTCTTTTCCAAGATGGATTTAAGATCCGGGTACCATCAGATTAAGATCAGGGCTGAGGACATTCCAAAGACAGCTTTTTCGACAAGGTACGGACTTTATGAGTACCTGGTCATGTCCTTTGGCCTCACCAATGCTCCAGCTCACTTCATGTATTTAATGAACTCGGTGTTCATGCCGGAGCTGGACAAGTTTGTCGTGGTCTTCATCGACGACATCCTGGTATACTCCAAGTCGGAGGAAGATCACAAGAAACATCTGCGTATAGTCTTGCAACGGCTGCGGGATCACAAGTTATACGCAAAGTTCAGCAAATGCGAGTTTTGGATATCGCAAGTGCCTTTCCTCGGGCATATCATCTCAGCGGAGGGTATCGCTGTGGACCCGAGCAAAATCACGCAAGTGCTGAATTGGAAATCCCCGAGAACTGTTCATGAGGTACGGAGTTTCCTCGGACTCGCGGGATATTATCGGAGGTTCATTCCGAACTTCTCGAAGATTGCCAAGCCAATGACAGAGCTGCTGAAGAAGGCTACCAAATATGTTTGGAGTCCAGCATGTGAAGCAGCATTCAAGGCTTTAGTCAAGCACCTGACATCAGCACCGGTTTTGGCGCAGCCAGACACAACAAAACCGTTCGATGTGTACTGCGATGCATCCGGCATTGGGCTCGGATGTGTGCTGATGCAAGACCGAAGAGTGGTTGCGTATGGATCACGACAGCTTAGGAACCATGAGCAAAATTATCCAACTCACGATTTGGAGCTCGCTGCCGTGGTACTTGCACTGAAAATATGGAGGCACTACCTACTCGGTAACCTCGTACATTTATATACCGACCACAAAAGCCTCAAGTACATCTTCACTCAGAAGGAGCTGAACATGAGGCAACGAAGATGGTTGGAACTGATAAAGGATTACGAGATAGAGATCCATTATCATCCGGGCAAGGCAAACGTTGTGGCAGACGCGCTAAGCCGCAAGTCACACGTCAATAATCTGACCATCACACCGTTGGAAGAGAGCGAACCACCACTACATGTGATTCCACATGGAGCTCTCTACAACCTAGCTTTGATCCCCACCATCCGTGAAGAGATAGCGGCAGCCCAGAAGAATGACAAGGGCATGTCACATTTGCGGAGACGTGTAGACAGTGGGGAGTTGAAATGTTTCCGGAAGGACGGAGACGGCGTCCTATGGTTCAAGGACCGGATCGTCGTACCCCGAAACCCGGAGTTACGGAAGAAAATCTTTGATGAGGCTCACTTATCAAAGTTTTCTATTCACCCCGGCAGCAACAAGATGTATCAAGAACTCAGAAGCAAGTTTTGGTGGACACGGATGAAGCGGGAGACTGCAAAATACGTGTCCGAGTGTGATACATGTCGACGGGTGAAGGCAGACCACATGCGGAAACCGGGACTGCTGCAACCACTGGGCATTCCTGCCTGGAAGTGGGAGGACGTGAGCATGGATTTCGTCGTCGGTTTACCCACCACCTTACAGAAACATGATTCTGTGTGGGTGATCGTCGATCGGCTCACCAAAGTTGCCCATTTCATCCCGGTCAACACCAACTACAACGCCAAGAAGTACGCTGAACTGTACATCTCACGGATCCTATGCTTATACGGCGTACCCCGTACTATCGTATCGGACCGGGGCACTTTATTTGTGTCCCGTTTTTGGGAGCAGCTCCACGCTGCCTTGGGGACGAAGCTGATCCGTAGTTCAGCCTACCACCCGCAGACGGATGGGCAAACGGAGCGGGTAAATCAAATCCTAGAAGACATGCTACGAGCTTGCGCTATCGACCACGGCAAGAATTGGGATGATCACTTGCCATTAGCCGAGTTCTCGTACAACAATGGGTACCAAGCCAGCATCAAGATGGCGCCCTACGAGGCGCTATACGGCAGGAGATGCCGCACACCACTGAACTGGTGTGAATCTGGCGAGAGGGTTACCTTCGGGATTGATCTTGTCAACAACGCGGAAGAAAAGGTTCGATTAATTCAAGCGAACCTAAAAGCCGCTCAATCCCGACAGAAACAGTATGCGGACCGGAGGAGGCGCCCATTACAATTCGAAGTTGGAGATCACGTATACCTACGAGTGTCTCCAATGAAGGGCGTAAACAGATTTGGGGTGAGAAGAAAGTTAGCACCCCGATTCATCGGTCCATTCCAGATTACCGAAAGATGTGGATCGGTGGCATACCGGCTAAGATTACCAGAAGCACTTTCCGGTGTGCACGACGTCTTTCACATTTCCCAGCTGAGGAAGTGTCTCAAGCTATCAACTACCGTTCAGCTGGAAGACATTGAAGAACTGCAACCGGATCTCACCTATCGGGAGGAACCGGTGCAGATTATTGATGAAAAGGCCCGAACCACACGCAACCGTACGTTGTGGTTCTACAAGGTTCTATGGAGTGATCACTCCATGGACGAAGCGACATGGGAGAGCGAAGAATTCCTTCGCACTAACTACACCGACTTTTTCACATCGCATATTCGGTAAAATTTCCACCGTCCTCTCTCTCATTTCACCTTATAATCTCGGGACGAGATTCTTTTAAGGGGGGAGGAATGTAAGGGCCTCAGTTTTTGACACTCATTTGCAGTGTTCATCACCACACCACACACCTCATTTGAGGAAAAATGATGAACACAAATAAAGAGCAAGTAACAATTATCAACATGCTCATTAGGGAACAAACTCACACATTGCAAAAGTGGTACTTCCCACATGTGATATAGATGGGCTGGACATATGAAAACTCCTACACTTTGCTAAGGATGTCCATGCCAAGTTTCACCCAAATTCAAAACATTTTTGAGGTCATCTTGGGTGTAGATAGGAAAGGGGCAGTTTGAAAACATATTCAAATTCAAACTGTTTTCACCCACTGAATTTAAAAGTGGAAGGCATATTCTTGCTCAGCACATTTTTGTGAGCTCACACACCAATTTTCACTCCATTTGGAGTTGATCTTGACATGAGCTAAGGGGGAGAAATTCAAACTTTATTTGAATTTCAAACTGCACTTGTGTTGAAATTCATTCAAACCAAACCTCATTTGAACTTTGGTCAATTCGAATGGCTCTTGGGTGAATAATTTGAGTTGCCAAGGGTAGAATAGGGTTCACTGTTTACCACAGCTGTTAGGAATAAATTTCAGAGGTTAAAAGAGGAGTGGGACCCACATGTCAGCCTCAGCCTCAAAGCAAACCGACTGAACCACAGTTCAGTCGGTTCCCGGCTGTTGTGCGCGCGCGCCACCGAAGGGGCCGGCCGGCGCCAGCTCCTGCTGCGTGCCCCAAGCCGGAGGCCAGCCGGCCGAGCTATTTATTCCCTCCCCGGCGTGCCTCAGTCACCATTTCCCCGAGCTACCGACGTGCGCGACTGCTTTTCCCACTGCCATCGCCGCCGCTCGAGTTCCTGCTTGATCAAGCCGATCGCAGCTCCCTCTTTCCATTCCAAGGTCCCAGCAAGGTACTAGCAACCATCCTCCATCCTTCCCATTGATAGAAATCGATTGAAACCGAGTGATATCGGCTGTGCCGAAAGATCAAACTCGGAACTGGAAACCGCCGCACCTCGGGCTCTCGTGGACAGCCCAACCTGGGCGTTGTCACGCCCGAGCCAAGGCACCCTTGGACGCGCAAGTGATCGGTGCTGCTCATCCCCGAGCCACAGCTCGAGTGGTTGCTCACCGGCGGCGAATTTCCACTTTTCCCCTTTCTGTGTGCAGAACGACCCTCGGGTACGATTCTGTTTAATTCGTGCTCTAGAAAGGATTAGAGGGCCTCAGGCCACTCCCACACGAGCTAGACACGGTGACGCACAAGTTGCCTTCACAACTCTGAGCCGGAGAACCTCTGTGCCCGGCGTAATTCAAGGTCTACTAATGGCGGAACGAACGGGGGGTATCGGGCGCACGGTGAGGACCTATTTCGGGCCTTCCCCGAGCTGCCCCGAGTTCATGTCGACCTTCTCTGAGGTCCACTGATGCTCCCCGACCGGTTTCCCAAGTAGCTGAGGCACTAGGAGCATCAGCCGACATGGCCGAAGTCGTTCCGATATGGCGGCTCGTCGCCGACCATGCTCCGGCCGTTGTCATGAGCAGCTGACCCTCGGATCATGTTCCCCAAGTAAAAGTAGGCAGGGGCGGCCAGAATCAAGAAGTTTGAAGCTGTACAGCAGCCGGCGGCGAGTCCTCCGGCGAGGTCCCTCGGCGGCGGAGCGCGGGTGTCGCGAGGTTGAAGAAGGGGGTGGACCCCAGCTGTCAGCGGCCGATATTTTGAATCGGGATCCGGCTGCGGCCGGGATCGGGTGTGCTGGCGCGCAAAAGCCTTGTGGGCCGCGGTGTGCTGTCGCTTCGGCGTGCGACGCGTGTCCCCTGGGCCCACGCGCGAGTTTAAACTTTTCCCCGATTTTCAGATTTCCTTCAAACTTCAAATCCTTATAACTTTGGCTAGAAAGCTCCAAATTGAGTGAACCAAATTTTGCTGGATTCAGCTCTTTGAGTACTTTCCAGAAAATCAAGTGTCACTTCATGAAATTCCGTAATTCTCCAGAATTAATTCCTTAAAGTTTAAACTGTTAGGAATTTTAACTGGAGAATCATTTGGAGGAAAATCCTGAAATTTTGCTGAGATGTTCACCAAAATATCCTTGAACTACCATAAAAATTTCAGATCCATTTGAGCTCATTTAGTCCACCTAATGGTGTGATTAGTAAAACTGTTCCAGAGAAAATAGAAAATGTTCAGAAACATTTTCAGAATTTTCTCTGAAATTGTTTAGCTCATATCTTTAGTTAGAGACTTCCAAATTAAGTGAGACCAATTCCATTAGAACCCTCCGAAAATCTAGTTTTCAGAAAGTCATAGTTTGTTTCATGAAAATACCTAGAACACCCTAAAAGCCTTTAATTAAGGTCAAGGACATAATTATTTGTGGAGGGCTCAAATGAGCTTTGCTGCAACTAAAACTTGACCAAGTCTCTGTTTAGGTTGTAACCAAGCCACAGTAAAAGTTTCACAGTCATTAGGTCTATCTAGTAAAGGTTATAGACTTCACAACTTCAAAGTTAATACAAAAGCATTTAATTAATACATACATTGTTCTTATCATGTAGTCGCTAAGGTCGAGGAGGAACCCGAAGTCCTAGACTTCGTTACTCCGGAGGAACAGCTAGCCTACGACCAAGAGCAGCAAGGCAAGCCCCGGTTTGCATTAACCTTTTTACAAATTTTTATTGTTTTGAGCACATAATTGTTTTCTTTGTTCTTTGCATTAGAGTCTTGATTGGAAACCCAACTGCACAGCCAAGAAAACCATGGGTTGGGTTTAGGATTGCAAACCTCGTTAGCCACCGCATTGCTAGGATAGAGTAGGATTCGGTACAAGTCGAGTAGTTGGAACTACTCGCGAGAATAGGCTAGAGGCACATTGCTCGGGTAGAGATAGCACATGATACACATGGCAAGAAAATGAGACCGAGCGGAGAGTAAGGGCAGCAGGACTTTGGGGCCTGTGTGCTGTAGCTCCGCTTGTGTCGATTGAGGACCGAGCCGTGTGCGGGCCTGTTGAACAAGCTAGAACAGTACCGAAGACCTACCGGCTATATGGGAACCGGGAAACTGATGTAACTCGGGTAGCTGGGTATTGAGGCATTGCCCGTCGTTCAGAGGGTAGGTTGAGAGCTCGAGGTGTAAATCAGCTGGCGGCACAGAGATGCGCGTGCAGGGACCTCTTGCTCGGGACGATGGGACCGGTTCAATATTTGGCTAACGGGTGAAAGGTAGTCGCGTACGGCGTCCGTGATGGTTGTTGTAGGCAACATCGAGTACGGGCGTACGTGACGGGTTGTTCGGGTAACCCTGCAGGTGTAAATCGATTATAATCGCCGTCCCTCGCGGTCAGTGAGTACCACTTGTTCACTGTACCGTGACGTAGAAAGAACAGGCTAGTTACATGTTAAAATGTTGCTGATTGAAAGTTGGATATTGATTGTTAATGATATGTTGTAGCTTAGTGCTAACTAAAGTTCTTTTCAACTTTGGGCAAAGTACATGAGAGAAATGCGTTTCTTGTTTGATTGCGGCTCTCTCATGTGCCTTAGCGTAAAGTTCTCCACAACCTGCTGCTAAAACTTGAAAGTAAGGTTCTACTAATTAGGCGAGTCCTTGCAAATGATTTTTACCTCATGCAACCCATCACCCTCATGTAGAAGTTTCATGTTTAGGTGAGACGGGTCAGACTTGCTGAGCCTTCGTGCTCACTGCTTGTGTTTGAAGCTTTTGCAGGGTTCTATGAGGAAGGGACTCCCGAAGAGGAGACGGAACCCCAGGAGGGGAACCCCGTCGAGTGGGAGTCGTGCACGCCGCAGAGTTAGTGTGCGTGTGTGCTAGCAAGGACACGTTCGAGGGCTGAACGTGCACTTGATGCTTAGTCTACGCCCGCGAGTGTGGACTAAACTTATTTTGATGTAAACATGTTGATAAACTTGTTTATGTAATAAAGCTTCCGCTTCCGCTTTGTACCTTTGACGTGTGTTATGCGGTGCTGTGCAACGCAGCACCCCTCAGCGTGATCCTGGCTCGACAGGACCCAAAGGGGTCGTGTCACCCACGCTCCGTCTTCTTCCTCCGGCTTCCTCCCCGCGCCCGCGCTCTCCCCCTCGCCGGAGTAACTGGAAGCTCGCCGGACCGGCCTTCCCGGCCACCGCCGGAGCTACAACTCGCCGCCAGTGGGTTTAGGGCCTCGAGGAACAGGGCTGTGGGGTTTGTTAGGGCTGCCGACGACTGGAACATGGCCGGCGACGTGTAACTGCCTCTGTGGGAGTCCGGTAGCGTCGCCCGGGGTCTCCAGCCCTCAAAAGCTTGTGCCGACGAGCCCTACAGCACCAGCGTACCTCTAGGAGGGTCGACACCATGTAAGGGCCTCAGATTTTGACACTCATTTGCAGTGTTCATCACCACACCACACACCTCATTTGAGGAAGAATGATGAACACAAATAAAGAGCAAGTAACAATTATCAACATGCTCATTAGGGAACAAACTCACACATTGCAAAAGTGGTACTTCCCACATGTGATATAGATGGGCTGGACATATGAAAACTCCTACACTTTGCTAAGGATGTCCATGCCAAGTTCCACCCAAATTCAAAACCTTTTTGAGGTCATTTTGGGTATAGTTAGGAAGAGGGCAGTTTGAAACCATATTCAAATTCAAACTGTTTTCACCCACTGAATTTAAAAGTGGAAGGCATATTCTTGCTCAGCACATTTTTGTGAGCTCACACACCAATTTTCACTCCATTTGGAGTTGATCTTGACATGAGCTAAGGGGGAGAAATTCAAACTTTATTTGAATTTCAAACTGCACTTGTGCTGAAATTCATTCAAACCAAACCTCATTTGAACTTTGATCAATTCAAATGGCTCTTGGGTGAATAATTTGAATTGCCAAGGGTAGAATAGGGTTCACTGTTTACCACAGCTGTTAGGAATAAATTTCAGAGGTTAAAAGAGAAGTGGGACCCACATGTCAGCCTCTGCCTCAATACAAACCGACTGAAACACAGTTCAGTCGGTTCCCGGCAGCTGTGCGCGCGCGCCACCGAAGGGGGCAGCCGGCGCCAGCTCCTGCTGCGTGCCCCGAGCCGGAGACCAACCGGCCGGGCTATTTATTCCCTCCCCGGCGTGCTTCAGTCACCATTTCCTCGAGCTGCCGACGCACGCGACTGCTTTTCCCACTGCCATCACTAGCGCTCGAGTTCCTGCTTGATCAAGCCGATCGCAGCTCCCTCTTTCCATTCCAAGGTCCCAGCAAGGTACTAGCAACAATCCTCCATCCTCCCCATGGCTAGAAGTCGATTGAAACCGAGTGCTATCGGCTGTGCCGAAAGATAAAAATCGGAACTGGAAACCGCCGCACCTCGGGCTCTCGTGGACAGCCCAACCTGGGCGTTGTCACGCCCGAGCCAAGGCACCCTTGGACGCGCAAGTGATCGGTGCTGCTCACCCCCGAGCCACAGCTCGAGTGGTTGCTCACCGGCGGCGAATTTCCACTTGTCCCCTTTCTGTGTGCAGAACGACCTTCGGGTACGATTCTGTTTAATTCGTGCTCTAGAAAGGATTAGAGGGCCTCAGGCCACTCCCACACGAACTAGACACGGTGACGCACAAGTTGCCTTCACAACTCTGGGCCGGAGAACTTCTGTGCCCGGCGTAATTCAAGGTCTACTAATGGCGGAACGCACGGGGGGTATCGGGCGCACGGTGAGGACCTATTTCGGGCCTTCCCCGGGCTGCCCCGAGTTCATGTCAACCCTCTCTGAGGTCCACTGATGCTCCCCGACCGGTTTCCCAAGTAGCTGAGGCACTAGGAGCATCAGCCGACATGGCCGAAGTCGTTCCGATATGGCGGCTCGTCGCCGACCATGCTCCGGCCGTTGTCATGAGCAGCTGACCCTCGGATCATGTTCCCCAAGTAAAAGTAGGCAGGGGCGGCCAGAATCAAGAAGTTTGGAGCGGTACAGCAGCCAGCGGCGAGCTCTCCGGCGAGGTCCCTCGGTGGCGGAGCGCGGGTGTCGCGAGGTTGAAGAAGGGGGTGGACCCCAGCTGTCAGCGGCCGATATTTTGAATCGGGATCCGGCTGCGGCCGGGATCGGGTGTGCTGGCGCGCAAAAGCCTTGTGGGCCGCGGTGTGCTGTCGCTTCGGCGTGCGACGCGTGTCCCCTGGGCCCACGCGCGAGTTTAAACTTTTCCCCGATTTTCAGATTTCCTTCAAACTTCAAATCCTTATAACTTTGGCTAGAAAGCTCCAAATTGAGTGAACCAAATTTTGCTGGATTCAGCTCTCTGAGTACTTTCCAGAAAATCAAGTTTCACTTCATGAAATTCCCTAATTCTCCAGAATTAATTCCTTAATGTTTAAACTGTTAGGAATTTTAACTGGAGAATCCTTTGGCGGAAAATCCTGAAATTTTGCTGAGATGTTCACCAAAATATCATTGAGCTACCATAAAAATTTCAGATCCATTTGAGCTCATTTAGTCCACCTAATGGTGTGATTAGTAAAACTGTTCCAGAGAAAATAGAAAATGTTCAGAAACATTTTCAGGATTTTCTCTGAAATTGTTTAGCTCATATCTTTAGTTAGAGACTTCCAAATTAAGTGAGACCAACTCCATTAGAACCCTCTGAAAATCTAGTTTTCAGAAAGTCATAGTTTGTCTCATGAAAATCCCTAGAACACCCTAAGGGTTCCAATTAAGGTCAAGGACATAATTATTTGTGGAGGGCTCAAATGAGCTTTGCTGCAACTAAAACTTGACCAAGTCTTTGTTTAGGTTGTAACCAAGCCACAGTAAAAGTTTCACAGTCATTAGGTCTGTCTAGTAAGGGTTATAGGCTTCACAACTTCAAAGTTAATACAAAGGCCTCTAAATTAATACATACATTGTTCTTATCATGTAGTCGCTAAGGTCGAGGAGGAACCCGAAGTCCTAGACTTCGTTACTCCGGAGGAACAGCTAGCCTACGACCAAGAGCAGCAAGGCAAGCCCCGGTTTGCATTAACCTGTTTACAAATTTTATTGTTTTGAGCACATACTTGTTTCCCTTTGTTCGTTGCATTAGAGTCTTGATTGGAAACCCAACTGCACAGCCAAGAAAACCATGGGTTGGGTTTAGGATCGAAAACCTCGTTAGCCACTGCATTGCTAGAATAGAGTAGGATTCGGTACAGGTCGAGTAGTTGGAACTACTCGCGAGAATAGGCTAGAGGCACATTTCTCGGGTAGAGATAGCACATGAAACACATGGCAAGAAAATGAGACCGAGCGGAGAGTAAGGGCAGCAGGACTTTGGGGCCTGTGTGCTGTAGCTCCGCTTGTGTCGATTGAGGACCGAGCCGTGTGCGGGCCTGTTGAACAAGCTAGAACAGTACCGAAGACCTACCGGCTATATGGGAACCGGGAAACTGATGTAACTCGGGTAGCTGGGTGTTGAGGCATTGCCCGTCGTTCAGAGGGTAGGTTGAGAGCTCGAGGTGTAAATCAGCTGGCGGCACAGAGATGCGCGTGCAGGGACCTCTTGCTCGGGACGATGGGACCGGTTCAATATTTGGCTAACGGGTGAAAGGTAGTCGCGTACGGCGTCCGTGATGGTTGTTGTAGGCAACATCGAGTACGGGCGTACGTGACGGGTTGTTCGGGTAACCCTGCAGGTGTAAATCGATTATAACCGCCGTCCCTCGCGGTCAGTGAGTACCACTTGTTCACTGTACCGTGACGTAGAAAGAACAGGCTAGTTACATGTTAAAATGTTGCTGATTGAAAGTTGGATATTGATTGTTAATGATATGTTGTAGCTTAGTGCTAACTAAAGTTCTTTTCAACTTTGGGCAAAGTACATGAGAGAAATGCGTTTCTTGTTTGATTGCGGCTCTCTCATGTGCCTTAGCGTAAGGTTCTCCACAACCTGCTGCTAAAACTTGAAAGTAAGGTTCTACTAATTAGGCGAGTCCTTGCAAATGATTTTTACCTCATGCAACCCATTACCCGCATGTAGAAGTTCCATGTTTAGGTGAGACGGGTCAGACTTGCTGAGCCTTCGTGCTCACTGCTTGTGTTTGAAGCTTTTGCAGGGTTCTATGAGGAAGGGACTCCCGAAGAGGAGACGGAACCCCAGGAGGGGAACCCCGTCGAGTGGGAGTCATGCACGCCGCAGAGTTAGTGTGCGTGTGTGCTAGCAAGGACACGTTCGAGGGCTGAACGTGCACTTGATGCTTAGTCTACGCCCGCGAGTGTGGACTAAACTTATTTTGATGTAAACATGTTAATAAACTTGTTTATGTAATAAAGCTTCCGCTTCCGCTTTGTACCTTTGACGTGTGTTACACGGTGCTGTGCAATGCAGCACCCCTCAGCGTGATCCTGGCTCGACAGGACCAGTGGGGTCGTGTCACACCACCTCAAAGTGGCTCGGGAATGGCTGGAAATGGGTTGTCGCCGTGCGACCAAATGGCTCCGCCGGAGAAGTGATCGGTAGACCTCAAAATACGTCGCCCCAAAAGGTTTTCATGCGACGAATGCTTAAGAGATTATGATCGCCGGCTAGTCCAGCTCCTACGTGCAAAGTTTGACGAGCTAAGAACGAATAGAAGTGGAGAATTTCGGATTTCCATACCGGATGCTCGGGATGACGTCGCCGGAGCAAAACTTTGAAATTCGCCGGCGATGCTTCACGGTATGGCCTGAGCTTGGGCTGAGAGCAGCACCGCACCCGTGCGCGCCCGTAGGTGTGATCGCTCGGCCGGGAAACCCGCTGTGAAGGGCTGTCCACGAGCGCCCGGTCACTTTCTCGGCTTAGGTCGCCGCGGCGGCGGTTGTTCTCGGCCACTGGAGGCCGCAGCTCGCTGGCTTGCAGGTCAGGGAGGTGGAGGCCGAGCTCGCGGTGATGTTTAGCAGCTCAGGGGAGGAAACAGCGTGGTGGTTTCGCCGTTCTTCCGATCGGACCGAGAGGCGGAGGGGAAGACGGTCGCTGGCCGTGCGCTCGTGAGGAGGAGAAGAAGGGACGGCCTTTGCTTCGTCCAGGGGGGGTTGATCAGGCCGCAGAACCGCCTCTGGGCGCCGTATGTGGGGAAATGCAGCAGCTGGTGGCGCTGCCGAGCGTCCCCGTGGCTCCACGGTGGGAGCTGCTCGTGGCCCACGTGCTGCTCGACGAATTTCCCCACTGGGGCTGAGACTTAAGGTGCAAGGCTCCTCTTTTAGCTCTATGACATGTGGGTCCCACTCCACATTTCCTCCCCAAATATCTTCTCAAGCTGATCCTCTTAATTCCCACAATTCTGTGTTTAAAGTGTGGGTTAGAATTTGAATCCTTCCAATTCAGTTTGAATTTGATTTTCAAAATTTGAATTTGGTTGAAGTTTGCAAATCCTCCTCTTTAACTCCCTTTTGAGCTCACCCTACAATTGAAAAGTTTATGAGCAAACTTTTCCCTATAATCCCAACTATAGGGCTGCATGTTTACTCAAAGTTTTTGGTCACTACATGTGTGAACTTTGAATTTAAAATCTGATTTTTAAACTTACATGCAAAGAGGTATTTAACCCCTTATTGGTCCAACACTTTTAAATAAAAAGGTGAACCTCATGTTGGATATTCATCCATGTATTACCTTGCATGAAGCAAAATTTTAGCAAGTCCCATTTTTCCTGTCATTGCCACGCATATGAACTCAAACCATACTTTTTATTCATACACATTTTTGGGACTTTTACTTCCTGCAGCAAGGATGGCGGTGGAGTAGATCTGGAGGAACTCCGCCGGGTTGACGCTGCCGTCGTACTTCTCAGGCAGGTGCGGCCGGAACTTGCGCGGCAACTTCGCGACGCGAAGGTGTGGCGCCAGGGCCGCACATCCTGCTTCTGTTGCTGCAGTTGTTGGTGCCGCGAACGCTTGGTTCGCTGCCGGCACCGTATACCCCGGTATGGGCAAGGCTGCGCCATAGACCGGGGGCACCATTTGCAGGGCATATGGCTGGGGCATATGCTGCGTGGCGTATGCCTGGGGCAGAGATCGTGTGGCGAACGTCTGCGGCTAAGGCTGGGTCGAGGCGGTCGACATGCTGTCGCTGGCCTCTTGGTTGCGACGCCTTTCTCGCCGTCGTTCGATGAGCACTCGGGCATCTTTGCCCAAGTGGCATCGTTCCGACTCCGACCTCAGGTCCGCCGATGGGAGCCTGGTGGAGCGGGAATTTGCCGTCTGCCCGTCAACCATTGGCGTGCGCGTCAGCGATACAGCCGGTTGACTGGGACGTCGTCCCCGCCGAAGTTGAGGGTTGGTGGCGGCGACGACGAGACGGTCTACGTCGTGAATCCACTGCTGGGTCGCTGACTGAGTCGCGTCCCCAGCAGGTGGATTGCGCAGTAGCGCTCGTGCTGCAGCTAGTGCGCCCCTGTCGGAGACACTCAGCGCTGCAGTGGATCTCATGCTTGCTGGAGCCTGTGCTGCCGGAGTCAGCTGCTGGCTCCCAGCTTGCGCAGACACACTCCGTCCTGAGTGTGTCGATACATAGTCCCCGCTGGTCACCGTTCGTCGCAAACGTGGCGGGGAGAGCTTGCCGCTGAAGGAAGCTTCGTCATATTCGTCGGCAGAAGCTTCCCCCAAGCCTGCTCTGGGCAGCCCGTGGAGGTTCTTTTTTGGAGGGGCTAGTCACTCACGGAGAGCTTACGCCATAAGGACGATTGAGGGAGAAGCTTGACACACGGATTTTTACGCTGTTCAGGCCGCCGGAGCGTAATACCCTACGTCCACGGTGAGATGAGTTGCTCGTTGTATTGCTGGTTGCTCAGAACCGGAGTCCTGAGCTTGAGGATGACCTAAGTGCTCGGATGCTAGAGCGTAAGTGTGCAAAGAGTCGAACCCTGCGTGAGAGTGAGTAAGTGGCGAACCCCTGCTAACGTTGCCTGCCCGAGCCTTTTATAGCCCAAGGCTCGGGCGGCTTACAAGGTGGGCCCGGGACCCAACAGGTGGTCCCGGGGAGATTGCCTGCCATCTACCGTATCTGCAGTTACGCCGGTAGTTGTCTCTGGCGAGGGCTTCCGAGTCTTCGTTCTGTCGCCCTGCCCATGCCGCAAGCTAGTCGTAGTGGTTGGCAGGGGCGGCAGGGGATGTCTTGTTGCTGTGTTTATTGGCGGGCAGGCTCTGAAGCGGCGCGCCAGTCTGCGATGTCTAAAGGCCTCAGTTCTTGACACATATTTGAAGTGTTCATCACCACACACACACACACCTCATTTGAAGCAAGTTGATGAACACATTTGAAGAGCAAGTAACCACCATCAAAATGCCCATTAGAGAACAAACTCACATATTGCAAAAGTGGTATTTCCCACATGTAATATAGGGGCTGGGCATATGAAAAACCCCTACACATTGCTAGGAATGTCAATGCCAAGTTTCACCCAAATTCAAAACTTTTTGAGGTCATTTTGGGTATAGCTAGAAAGAGGGCAGTTTGAAACTCCATTCAAATTCAAACTGTTTTTATCCCATGAATTCAAAAGTGGGAGGCATATTCTTACTCAGCACATTTTTGTGAGCTCAAACACCAATTTTCACTCCATTTGGAGTTGATCTTGACATGAGCTAAGTGGGGAAAATTCAAACTTTATTTGAATTTCAAACTGAACATGTGCTGAAATTTATCCAAACCAAACCCAATTTAAATTCTAACCAATTCGAATGGCTCAAAGGTAGATAATTTAAATCACCAGGGGCTTTGTGGGAACTACTGTTTACAACAGTGAATTTGAGTTAAGTTCAGAGGTTAAAATTGAGGGTGGGACCCACATGTCATAGAGGTAAGAGGTGTGACTTGCACACAAAGTCACAGCCTCGGTGGGAAATTCCACCGAGCAGCTGCCGGGTGTGCCACCGAGAAGGAACCGGCGCCACCAGCTGCTTCCTCCTTTGCGTGCTGGCGCCCAGTGCAGCCTTCTCGTGCCCCCATGCGACCCTCACCGTCTCAGCCGAGCGAAGACCCGGCTGCCTTCTTATCCTCGCGGGCGACATCGGGCAGTGGCATTCCTTCTCCCCGAGCTCTCGGTCGATCGGAAGAACGGAGCAAACAGCCACGCCCTCGTTCCCCCGAGCTGCTGGGCAGCACCATGAGCTCAAGCACCACTCTCCCGACGCCTGAACCACCGGATTTCGGCTTCTGTTCCCGTGATCAACGACGACCGCCGCGACTTAGCTCAAGAACGGCAATCGGTCTCATGTGGGCAGCACGCCACAGCCACTTTCACGCCGAGCAAGGGCGGCAAATGGAGCGCACGGACTCCACGCTGCTTCCACCTGAAGCTCAAGCCATGTCGTGAGCTCTCGCCAGCGAATTCCGAGATTTTGCTCCGGCGACCTCAACCCGAGCTTCCGGTACAGTTCCTTAAAATTCTCCTTCTCTACTCCTCCTTGAGTCATCAAATTTTGCACATGTATGCTGAATTAGCCGGCGATCAATTCTCCTTTAGCATCCATCGCATGAAAACGCCTCGGAGCGACGGTATTCAATCTCTATTAGGAGTGTCCGCCGCGGACCCATTCGGTCGCACGGTGAAACCGTATTTGCGGTAACTCTCGAGCTACTCTGAGGTCATGCCTAGCTTCCTAGAGCTGCGCTGGTATACAGCCCATCGGCGCAAGTGATGGCGGGCTAGAGACCTCGGACATCGGCACCGAACGACAGCACTAGCCGCCGCACGTCGTGGAGCTTGTTCCAGACACCGGCAGCCCAAACAGATCCCACCAATGTATTCCTCGATGCCCTAAACCCTCTGGCGGCGAGTCTCTGGCTGGGCTGCGGCCGGGAACGCCGGTCCGGCGAGCAGCCGTCTGCTCCGGCGAGGGGGAGCACGCCGGCGCGAAGCAGAGGGCGGGAGGAAGAAGAAGACGCGGGGCCTGGCTGTCAGCGGCTTAAAATTCAAATCGGGATCGGGCTGCGGCTCGGATACGGTGTGCTGGCACGCAAATACCCCGTAGACTCTTGTGTGCCGACGCCTCAGCACGCAACACGTGTCCCCGTGGCCCACCGGCAGATTTAAACGTTTCCCCGATTTTCAGATTTCATTCAAACTTCAAATCCTCATAACTTGGGCTAGGAAACTCCATCGAGTGAACAAAATTCTGTTGGATTCAGCTCTCTGAGCACTTTCCAGCAAATCAAGTTTCACTTCATGAAAATCCTTAATTCTCCAGAATTAATTCCTCAAAGTTTAAACTCTTTGGAATTTTAACTGGAGAACCCCTTGGTGGAAAATTCTGAAATTTTGCTGGGATGTTCACCAAAATATCCCCAAACTACCATAAAAATTTCAGACCCATCTAACCTCATTTGATCCACCTAATGGGGTGATTAATGAAACTGTTCCAGAGAAAATAGAAAATGTTCAGAAACATTTTCAGAATTTTCTCTGAAATTGTTTAGCTCATATCTTTAGCTAGGAACCTTCAAATTAAGTGAAACCAATTCCATTAGAACCCTCTGAAAATCTAGTTTTCAGAAAGTCTTGGCTTGTTCCATGAAAATCCCTAGAGCACCCTAAGAGTTCCAATTAAGGTCAAGGACATAATTAATTGTGGGGGGCTCAAATGAGCTTTGCTGCAACTAAAACTTGACCAAGTCTCTGTTTAGGTTGTAACCAAGCCACAGTAAAAGTTTCACAATCTTTGGGTGTGTCTAGTGAGACTTAGAAGGTTCACAAGTTTTAAACTCAATTCAAATGCATTAAATTAATACATGTACTTCTTGTATCATGTAGTCGCTAAGGTCGAGGAGGAACCCAAAGTCCTAGACTTTGTTACTCCAGAGGAGCAGCTAGCCTACGACCAACAGCAGCAAGGCAAGCTCCGGTTTGCATTAACCTTTTTACAAATTTTTATTGTTTTGAGCACTTACTTGAGTACCATTATTCCTTGCATTAGAGTCTTGTTTGGAAACCCAATTGCATAGCCAAGAAAACCATGGGTTGGGTTTAGGATTGCAAAACCCCGTTAGCTACTGCAAAGCTAAGTTAGGGTAGGATTCGGTACAAGTCGAGTAGTTGGAACTACTCGCGAGTATAGGCTAGAGGCACTCGACTCGGGCAGAGATAGCACATGATACACATGGCAAGAAAGATGAGACCGAGCGGAGAGTAAGGGCAGCAGGACTTTGGGGCCTGTGTGCTGTAGCTCCGTTTGTGTCGATTGAGGACCGAGCCGTGTGCGGGCCTGTTGAACAAGCTAGAATAGTACCGAAGACCTACCGGCTATATGGGAACCGGAAACCGATGTAACTCGGGTAGCTGGGTGTTGAGGCATAGCTGGTCGTTCAGAGGGTAGGTTGAGAGCTTTAGGTGTAAATCGGCTGGCGGCACAGGGATGCGCGTGCAGAGACCTCTTGCTCGGGACGATTGGACCGGTTCAACATTTGGCTGACGGGTGAAAGGTAGTTGCGTACGGCGTCCGTGATGGTTGTTGTAGGCAACATCGAGTACGGGCGTACGTGACGGGTTATTCGGGTAACCCTGCAGGTGTAAATCGATTATAATCGCCGTCCCTCGTGGTCAGTGAGTACCACTTGTTCACTGTACCGTGACGCAGAAAGAACAGGCTAGTTACATGTTAAAATGTTGCTGATTGAAAGACGGACTTGATTGTTAATGATTTTCTGTAGTTTAGAGCTAATTAAAGTTCCTTTCAACTTTGGGCAAAGTACATGAGAGAAATGTGTTTCTTGTTTGATTGCGGCTCTCTCATGTGCCTTAGCGTAAGGTTCTCCACAACCTGCTGCTAAAACTTGAAAGTAAGGTCCCGCTAATTAGGCGAGTCCTTTGCAACTTGTGTTTTGTCTCATGTACCCACCAACCCTCATGTAGAAGTTCCATGTTTAGGAGAGACAGGTCAGACTTGCTGAGCCTTCGTGCTCACTGCTTGTGTTTGAAGCTTTTGCAGGGTTCTATGAGGAAGGGACTCCCAAGGAGGATACGGAACCCCAGGAGGGAACCCCGTCGAGTGGGAGTCGTGCACGCCGTAGTGTTAGTGTGCGTGTGTGCTAGCAAGGACAAGTTCACGGGCTGAACGTGAACTTGATACGTAGTCTACGCCCGTGAGTGTAGACTGGACATATTTTGATGTAAAAATGTTCATAAACCACTTTATGTAATAAAAGTTTTGCTTCCGCTTTGTACCTTTGACGTGTGTTATCCGGTGCTGTGCAACACAGCACCCCTCACCGTGATCCTTGTTCGACAAGACCGTGGGGTCGTGCAACGGCACCTGACAGAGGCGTGCTCCGCGTCTCCACGCCTTGGGAAGGCGCGGGTCTTGAATACCTTGTACGGGCAAGGTATGGCGCGTCTTTACTCCTGCTGCCTACCGCGCGGGGGCAGGCTGCGCTGCTCTGCTGGCCATGTGGCGGGTCCGGAGCTCTCCTCTGAGGAGAGGAAGGTCAGGCCCCGCGGGACACGTTGAGCCTTCGGAGCTCTCCCCGCGGAGGGGGGAGGTCCGGCTCTGCTGTCCACGTGGCGGGCCCAGAGCTCTCCTCTGAGGAGAGGGAGGTCCGGCCCCGCTGGACACGTGGAGCCTTCGGAGCTCTCACCGCGGAGGGGGGAGGTCCGGCTCAGTTGGCCACGTGGCGGGCCCGGAGCTTGCCTCTGAGGAGAGGGTTGTCTGGCCCCGCTGGACACATGGCGCCTTCGGAGCTCTCCCTGCGAAGAAGGGCGAGGTCCTTAGGCAGTTTCCCCTGTGCGCGGGGTTACCCCAAATTGAGGGTACCGACAATATCCCTTTAGCTTCGGTTGGATGTCCGGCAAAACCACTCAAAGTCGTGTTGGTCTTGATGAGATCGCTCTTTTGGTATCCAAGCTTCTCAAACATGGATAATGGCATGATGTTAACGCCTGCCCCTCCATAAACGAAAATTCTTCCTACTGTTGTTCCATTGACATGTCCTCGGATGTTTAATGGTTTCATGTGTTTTCCGAGCTGTTTTAGTTTCTCAAAAACCACGTTCTTAGCCCCTAGATCGACCTCGGCCACCTCAACCTCCGGAAGACAAAACTTAGAAGGCAAACGGAACACCATGTTAACTTTGACTTGGTTTTCATTCTTACCCGCAGGGTTTTCTTTGTTCTCATAATTTTCAGCTTCTTCCCGGGCAATTCTCTTCTCTTTTAAAGTCTTCTTGGTGATCATTGGCTGTGCCTGGTTGAACCAACGATCCCTCTGCTCCTCCTTCATCTTCTCAGCAATTACCAGAGCCCTCAAGCTTTGGACACGTCTCTTTTGCATCTTGTTGAGCTCTGTGGGACGCTGATGTGGACATCACTCCTGCAGATATACACAACACTCAAATGGTAGACATGCAAGGTCCAATTACTAGAGCTCGAGCACGACAATTGAATTTAGAGGTGAGCTCGTTTCTGAACAATTCTTTATATGTGAATTTTGAGAGTATGTTGCTACCTAATGGATTAATTATGATTAGGAACCATGGAGAGGACATGAAAATACATGGAGAGGGGTTTGGAGGCGTGGAGGACCAGAAAATATGCCAACAAGAAGTTAGAGACCGGGCCCAACTCAAACTCGAGTCCAACTCGGGCCCAGGAGCCGTCCACCTTAAAATGGATGAACAGGAGGCATACGGACTCCGTTTTTGACGTTCTACATATGCACAGAAAGCTGAGAGGATAAACTTTCCAATGGAACTGGCCCCACGTAAAAATTCCCTCGGAGTCGACGGGAAACTTTGAAACAATATAAAGTTTAGAGTCTGTCAGGGTGTTGCATCACCTAGTTGGGCCATTGGGCCTTGTATCGAGTCCAAGTCCATTATGTACGTGTCTTAGGGTTAGGTCACGACCCCAGCACCCCCCTGGTCGTCCTCCACCTCCTTTATACCCCCTAGCCACCGTCACAAACAGCTGGGTTTTGCTTAGTTACAATCTGTCATTGAACAGTGTCGCCGATCATCGGTTGTGAGACCCCAAATTCGTGATCAATTCAGTTTTGATTGTAACTTCTCTGTTCTTGCTTGTGTTCTTGATTGCGCTTGCAGGGATAAACCTTCGTGGCGAGGTCATTCGTGTGAAACGGGTGATAACCAACGGAGCAGTGGTGTAGTGATTGCGGGGTTTCGTTCGTTCGGAGCCTTGAATCATGAACGTCGAGATCTCCACCCAATCAAGTTTACCCTACCTCTCGGAAGATCGGGACTCATCCTCCTATCAATTGGTATTAGATTTCCAGGTTCACCGTGAGGTATACTTGTGTGCCCTTTAGATTTATTTTGTTTCAGTCCTATCGTCCACAAAAAGCCACAAAAAAAATTTAGTTTCCCTGACCTACAACCCCCGCTCAACCTTTTGCACAATTTAGTTTCGGAGTCCGTAGTTCTGAGTTCGTGTCCTAGGTTGAGTCTGGTTGCTTGTTTAGATTTGATTTGGTTCAGTTTTGTTTCTTCCATCCGCTGCCATCTACAAAAAACCAATCTACAAAAAAAATTCCATCCACCGATTCGTTTCTGTTGCAGTTTCCACCACCACCAAAACCTGATTCGGGGTATCCTCCTTAAAACGGGCATAACTTTTCGCTCGTAACTCCGATTGAGGCGCATTTTTTTCCCAGAAAGGTCTCGAAAAAGTCCACATACAGCGTTTTAAAAAAAATTAAAAAAAAATTTAAGAAGGCCCTCGTTTCGAACTCCGAAGTTCCAGCACCAGTTTTTCCAATCGCTCCTGAATTTGTGTCGATCTCATCTTTCATCGGTTTGAGCTAATACTTGGTGCTGTTTCTATTCTTGTGCCCCTGGTTGAGAAAAAAATATCAATAAAGAGAAAAAAAAAAGATTTTGATTTCTACTAGTGCTTCAAGATAAAAACAGGAGGCTAAGGGTTTGCTATTTCTGTGCGAGTGCTGGATACTTGCTGATATTATCCTTGTTGTTCATCATCATTCATCCTTGTCCTTGCTTGCTGCCACAACTGTTCTAATACATTCTTAGGCCAACAACTAGGTGAAATTCTTTGGACACTTATTCAGCATTGCTATTTGTTACTAACTTGTCTGCCACATACATATACTGCATTTGAGCCTTCCAAGCTCCACCTTCTCTCGAGCAGAACAAGTAACCTTTGCAATCACACCCACTCTCTGCTTGCTTCACACCGGTCACCGTTGGCCACCTGCAGTGCTGGTAAGAAACTTATAAGAGCGGGATAAGACGCATCTTACTGATCGATTTTCCACCCACTTCGGAGAGCGTAGTAATAGGGTTCTTCATGATCTTTTTGTCTTCGTTTCTGTTTTGTACTAACAAAGACAGAAAGAAGCCTATGGATAAGACCTCTTGTTCTACACCTCCGGATGATGATGAGTGCGTGTCCCATATGGAACTAAAGGACATTATGCGGGCAATGACCGGAGCTTTCAACAATTACAACACCACTACAACAGCCACCTTTCAGAGGCTCCATACAAGTGTTGCTGGTCTGACCACACGGTTGGACGAGATGGAGACTCGTCTTCCCCAACAAGCTACACCCTCTATCATCCTTGATGGTGGTGCACATGCTCACTACGACACAGAGGATGACTTCAATAACGATGAGGTTGATGCACAGCAGCGCCATCGCCCTCGACGAAATCGTCAAGGTATGGGAGGTAGACCTCGTCCTCATGCTCCTGAACAAGATAATGATCCTTATGCTAAGATTAAGTTTTCTATTCCAACATTTTATGGATCTTATGATGCTGAGACTTACTTGGATTGGGAGATGACGGTAGAACAAAAATTTAGCTCTCATCTTGTTCCTGAGCGACATAGAGTTAGACAAGACACTAGTGAGTTTAAAGATTTTGATATAATTTGGTGGAATGAACTTGTCAATACACGTAATGCACCACAGACATGGGCTGCATTAAAAGAAGAGATGCGCGCTAGGTTTGTTCCTCCTTCATATAGACGTGACCTTCTTAAGTAATTGCAACGCTTTGATCAGGGTGACATGACTGTCCAAGAGTACTACCAAGAGTTGCAGAAAGGTATGCTTCGTTGTGGGGTAGTTGAGGATCAGGAAGACCAAATTGTTAGGTTTTATGGGGGCTTGCGGCGTGAGATCCAGGACATAGTTGACTACAAGGAATATCATTCTATTCAACGTTTATTTCAACTTGCTATGTTAGCAGAAAAAGAAGTGCAGGGTCGCTAACAGCAGCGGCGGAACAACACCTTCACGCCACAACAATTTCCCGTCCATCCAAAGCAGCGCCCTCCTCAAGCGTACGTGCTTCTACACTACCCTCCACGGGTGTTGTACGCAGCAGCATCGCACCTTCTACATCACGGGGACAAGATAACAGCAAGTCCCAGATGCCTCCAGGTGTTGCAGCAAAGGCGGCTGCACCCAACACTTCGACAAGTCGCAGCTCCGACATCAAGTGCCACCGCTGCCAGGGACTTGGCCATATGCAATGAGATTGCTCCAGCAAACGGGCGATCATTGCCACTTCTGATGGTGGGTGTGTTAGTGCTTCTGATATTGAAGATGAAAATATTATTGCAACTAACATTTCAGGTTTGGATGATGGTGCTGAGGAGGTTCTTGGTACATCTGCGACAAAAAACTATAGGACTTTGATTGTGCAGCGAGCTTTGAGTGCCACGGTTCGAGAGGACGACAACCGCCAACGTCACAACCTTTTCAACATGTTTCTCATCGTCAAGGATTGCCGTGTACATACCATCATTGATGGTGGTAGCTGCAACAATTTGGTGAATGTTGAGGTGGTCAAGAAGCTTGGCTTGACCACACGGGAGCATCCCCACCCTTATCACATTCAATGGTTTAATAACAATGGTAAGGTTAAGGTAACACAAACAGCAAGGATACATTTTTCCATTGGTTCTTATCATGATTTTGCTGATTTTGATGTGGTACCTATGGATGCTTGTTCTCTTTTGTTGGGACGTCCTTGGGAGTTTGATACTGATGCTATTCACCATGGTCGATCTAATAAGTATACTCTCTTGCATAAGGGCAAGAAAATTGTGTTGCTTCCTATGAGTCCCACTGAAATTGTACAATTTGAGCAGGAGAAAAAGAATAATGCTAAGCAAGAGGGTGTTTTCAATTCTGAAATTCAGCAACCTATTAAGTTGAAAAATCCTATTTTGCTTGCAACTAAATCTGATCTTGATAATTTATATGCCTCTAATGGAACTGTAACAATCCAAAATCCTGTTAAGAGGGGAATTTAAAAATTTTTGGAAGTATTGCATGGGCTGCAGAAATTCAAACTTAGTTGGAATTCAAATTCAAATTCAAACCAGAAAAGAAATGGAAAAAAGAAAAAGAAAACAGAAAAAACCGGCCAGTGGGCCGAAACCCACCAGCCGGCCCACCCCATCCCGCGCCAGCCCGCAGCCGCGCGCCCCCGCTTCTTCCCACTGACACGCGGGGCCCGCCAACCTTTCTTCCTCCTCGCGCTCGCGCCCGCGCTCGGCCGGACTCTTCTCACCGCGAATTGAAACCGCCCCGGATCCTCGCGTATCCCAGCCGAATTTCGTTCGTGGGCGACGCAAACTCGATCACAACCGAACGCTGCCCTCCCCCGTCTATAAAAACCCCGGCATCGTCCCGTTTTCCCCCACGATCCGCCGATTTTCTCTCCGGTGAGAACCCGAGCCCCTCCGGCGAATTTTGCTCGATCTACGCTCGGGAATTCTGATCTAACTCGCTGGTATTGATCCACCGCCTCTGGGGAACCTTGCAGGTGCAGAAAACTCGGTGATTTGCGGTTCAAACACAGCGCCGATGAGCCTCGCCGTGAATTCACCTCGGACCACGTCGCCAATCGCTTTTCAGGACCTCCGAGCTCAAGAAAACCCCCGAGGTGAGATCCCCGACCTCCCCTCTATCGATCTATGCCATAAAATCACAGTTCTAGGAATAATTTACGAAGATCCGAAACTCTCCGGCGAGATCGCCGCCTCCTGCCGCCGTGCGCCGCCGGGCAGCGCCGCCCGCGCTCGATCAGAGCGACGTGGCCGCTTGTGCGCCGTTTATTTTAAATCGCGCGGTAGAGTTTAAATCCCCGCGTACCGGTTCGATGTTATAATCTCAGCCGTCTGTTTTAAATCGGACGGTCCACGTTAGCCCCGCGTTATAAAGAATAGAATTCTTACGCGCTACCCCTGGGGTTCTCGGAAAATAAAAGCTAACCCCAGAAACTTCTGATCTAGCCCCTAGAACTTCAGAAAATCATGTAAATTCATTTAAAAATCAGTTTTAGACCCTGGACTTAATAAAAATTAGGAAAAACCCCTCTGTTAAGTGTAGCTAGACCCCTGGAAGTTCTTAAAATAATATAATAGACCCTGTAGTGGGGTGAGTTTACCTTTTTAACCCTATGTGATATTAAATTTAGGAATTTGAATATGTGTTTAGTATTTAAAATTTAAAAGATGGGACAAACACATTGTAAATTCAAATTAAAAACTTTCCTAGTACTTGGAAAACTTTGGAGTGAGATAAAAATAGATTTTTGGCTGAAATGAATCTGTCTACTTGATTATTCACATTTATTAGTTATAGGGACACATTTTTAAGTAGAGAATAATTCTGAAAATTAGTAAAATAAATGTAAAATAGTTCACATCAGAGGAGAAGTTCAAAAATACATTATTTAATATTTTAGACCCAAAACCTATTTTGTGTAGATGAGGTGTCTTACTATTTTCATAATAAAGTTCACATTTAGGCATAGGAAATAAATCTGAAAATATAGCAAGCTAGGTATGAATAACTAGAAAATGATAAATGTAGTTTCCAAAAGTCCAAAGAATTCAGTTTTGGGTGGGTAGAAGGACTGAAGACACATATGGAGTAGGAAAATACCTTTCATGCATACTTGGTAGATAAAAGGAGTAGTAATTGAATATAAGGAATTTATTTAAATTGGAAACTCATATATATAGTATGCAAGCATAAATATGAATACAAAAGTAGAAATCATATACACATGTTTAAAAGTGCATGTAAGCCAAAAATCAACACACATAGAGTAACCACAACACATAGAATTTGTGAATGGCTTTCATAAATGTGAATGTGTGGTTTATATGAAGTGGAAGTGTGAACTATGTCTTATGGATTGTTGCTTTTCTTTTGCTATGTCTGATGGTATGATGTAGAACCTGCTCCAGAGCAAGTTCTCCCTTTCCAAGATCAGGACTACCCATTTCAAGAGCAGCAGGAAGGAGGCAAGTGTCCTTGACCACTTTGATCCTATGCTAGGATGTGTAGATAGAATTATTTGCATTGTCAATTGAAATATGAAACCCATGCTAGGAAGTTTCCCTAGAATTACATTACCTTGTTTCCTTGTAGCTTGGGTTGGGATTTATTTTATCATGTCATTTATATGCTTATGCTTAGCCATGCTTAGAATGGGATAAGTGGGATATGAGATCATCAATTTATTTACCTTACTCTTGAATGAGACATTATGAGTTATGTAGAGGTAGGGATCGAGGCAAGTTGGATGTTTTGGTTGGTGCTGGGTGCACGAGACTCGAGTTTGTGTTTAGTACTTGCCTGGATCCTAAGGACCGGTTCATGGAGCATGTAGCCTGGCTTTACCGTGCCAACCACATGCTGAGATGGGGCAGCTTGGCCAATTAATTAGGTGTATCCCCGGCGTAGTATGGGTGTGTTGGATGGTGCGGGGAGTTGGTGTCAGCTGGACTACCATATGAACCGCAAGGCTCAAGAGGGGGCCACTGCAGCGGGGTTGGAGCCTCTTGTATGCTGTTAGGGGTGAAACCTAAGTGGGCCCACGCTCGTCGGGAATCCCTTTGTAAAGGCTTCGTAGTGATCTCCTGGCTACACACCTGGGAAGTGTGAATGTGGTTCGTAGCCACTGGCATAATGGAGGTTCTTTTAGTCCACCCGGCAACGGCTGATGAAATCACTACATGTGGGTACAGTGGTGCAGACTCTGCAGAGTCAAAACTGTCATGACAGCCATGCTCACGGTCAAGAGCGGCTTGGACTTATTCATGATTAGAGTATGATGACCTTGGAGGTTGTGGATGTTAAGCGGGGAGCTTAACATTGGAAATGATGTTATGGTTATTTGATTATGATGATGGGATGGGAGTTTGGGACCATTTCACCTGTGTAGTAATGTAGGTGCTTAATAAGCTAAGGTGATAGGTATTAATTGCGTAGTGCTTTAACCCTGAGTTCAACCTCTCCTTGTTCTAGCCATGCATGACATAACTTTGCCACACTTGCTGAGTACCATTGGTACTCAACCTTGCATATTTGTTGGTTTATATTGTTGCTCAGGTCAAGATAATGAGGTGGTGTATAATGATCAAGACTTTGGACCCGAAGAAGCTATCTAGGTTCATGGAGTCCCCCGGGCAACGCCTGTGACGGAGCCCTTAAGAATAATATTCCGCTGCTAGTTTATTTACTTGTGATGAACTTATTATTGTCCATCGAGACATTTGCTATGTAAGACTTGTTTATATTCGACACTTGGCTTGTAATAAATGATGCTTCATTATTTGTCATCACATGTATGAGAAAATGATCCTGGCATACATGTGATATTCACTCGGTTGTTCTTCGGAAAAACCGGGTGTGACAGAAGTTGTATCAGAGCCAAGGTTGCCCGTAGTAACATGGACCTAGGTAGAAATGGACGTATTTAAGGGCCCTATTTTCTTAAAAACTATTTTACAAGGGGTGTGTTGAAAAGTGTTATTTAATGGAGTTACTTTCTTCATCTTACCCCAACTTTCATTCAAAATAGGATTTTTGTTCAAAAGCTTATCTAACCTAAGTTTAAATGCTTTTTGTTTTAGATGGTTCGCATGATTCGCACCGCTCGCAAGTCCACAGGAGGGAGAGTTCCCGTAGTTGCCCTTGCCCAAAGAGAGAGAGCCGTCCGGTGACGTACCTTTCCTACGGACTGGCAATAGGAGGCTTGTTGCGCCGTCTTCGACGTATGCTCCAAGCCGCCGGCAATACGGGCAAGCTAATCATACACTATAGCTCCACCAGGACCATCCGTGAGAAGAGGGAAGAATGGAGTTCAGAGATGAGGATTATCCACGAAAATCAGCTGCTCAAGATCCACCGCTATCCAGCTTGTCGAGCGACACAGGTCGATGCGGAGAAGGATGTCACCTGGGAGGCCATCACCTGCCAGAGTCACATCTATCGTCGCCACCTGGACAGGACTGAGTACATGTATGTTCTCCAGCATGAGAGTGGTACCACAGAGTACAAGTACCCACCAGTGCAGCAAGGGACTTCCCATGAGCACATGGACTTGTGCTTGGAGGATGCTGCTATGCTCAGCACTCGACTGCAGGAGTGTCAGCAAGAGCTTCAGGATGTTCGGGACACCCTGAAGGAAATGGAGGCGTTGCTGCGAGCCTGCTTGAGGGCGAGAGAAAGAGGAGATGGGAATGAACTGTGTGTCACCGTGAATGATATATGGACTCCTGACTCCCCAGATCGCCGGGCGATCAGGCGTCGTCGCACTTCTCCACCAGCAGCCTCCCCACCCAAAGCGGAGTCAGAAGGCAGCCGCAATAATGAGGAAGATCCCGAGGAGCCAGCTCAGTGATACGAGTAGTGTAGAGTTTTTCCCTTAGTTAGCAAGATGTCGAATAGTCGAGTCGTTACGTTAGTTAATGGTGTGTTAATGCTTGGTGTGTGACGTGAGTTGTGGAAGCCATGAGCAATTGTCCACAGCCTCGTCTTCGGATTGTTTTGCTTTGGTGTGTGAACCCACATGAAATAATAGTGCATTTATTTTTGTATGAGATATGAACCCTCAGAAAAGTATAACAAAGCTTCAACACTTCAAAGTACAAACAAGTGAAAGTAGTGAGATAATACGTAATACTTTAAATTAACATTTGGTTGATCATGCGAGATGGCCGGAAGAGGAAAAGGTCGCGCTGCCAACCCCGCCACCAACAACGATGAGGCCTGCAACCCTCATCTTTCAGGAGGCCAAGACATGGGTGGTCGCCGTGAAGGAGTTGATCCCCTCCACCAAATGCTTGAGAATCAAAATCAGCTCATCCAGAACTTGACTCAAGTGGTGGCCAACTTGCATCAAGTTCCACCTCCACAAGCTGCACCACGCCAACCAAGGTTGAGTGAGTTTCTGGGAACTCAACCTCCAAAGTTTGCAAGTGCTGCTGAACCTCTGGAGGCAGATGATTGACTAAAGACCATTGAGAGCAAGATGAGGATCATACAGTGCCAAGGGTATGAGAGGGTGCTATTTGCCTCTCATCAATTGCATGGACCTGCTGCTGATTGGTGGACCGCCTACGTGGCCGCCCATCATGACCCTGAGAACATCACTTGGGAAGAGTTCAAACGTAGCTTCCGCAACCATTACATACCAAGGGGTAAACTCAAAAACAAGAGGAAGGAGTTTTTGGGGTTGCAGCAAGGTAACATGACTGTGAGGGAATACCTCACTAAATTTACTCAACTCTCCCGTTATGCCCCACGGGACATAGAGACTGATGAGCAGAAACAAGATTGTTTCATGGAAGGACTTACCGCAGAAATGCAGTGTGCAATGTCCTCCAATGAGTATGAAAGCTTCCAAAAGATGGTGGACAGAGCGTTTGTGGTAGAAAGGAAGCTGAAGGCCTTGGAAAATGAGAACAAGAGGAAGGCCGGGTGGTCACATCAGGCCTCAGGGAGCAACACCCGCCCACGTCTGATGCAGCAACCCGCGGGGCAGACGAACCGTGAGGCGGTACCTTACTCAGCACCAAGAGGGTACAACCCGAACTACAGGCCTCCGGCAGCACCAATACAGCCACAACGTCAGTTCGTACAGCAGCCTCGCCCTACATATCAACCTCGACCAGCAGTGCAAGGACCCCCAAACCAACCCCAGGACAGCAAAGGCCAGGCACCTAAGGTTGGGGTGCAATGTTTCAACTGTGGTGAAGTGGGGCACTACGCCCATAAGTGCCCAAAGAAGAAGCCCACGCAGCCACAACAGCAGAACGTAATGAGAGGACGGGTGAACCACGTCACCATGGAGGAAGCGCAAGAGGCACCTGACGTGGTAGTTGGTAAGTTTCCTGCAAATTTACACATTGCAACCCTGTTGTTTGATTCTGGTTCTACCCACTCGTTCATTGCCCAAGGGTTTGTTAAGAAGCATGACCTAGCAACAACACAAATGAACCATATGCTAGTAGTAAACTCTCCAGGTGGATAAATAAGGACAAGAGAAGTGTGTCCCAAAGTGAACCTAGACATTAATGGGGTAGTATTTACTGCTAACCTCATAGTGATAGATTCACAAGGGATAGATATTATCTTGGGTATGGATTGGTTGACCAAACATAAAGGAATCATCCATTGTTCGACCAGAACGGTGGAACTAACTCACCCTAGTGGCACAAGAGTAAAGTTTATAACAGTACCAGAGCCTAGGAGGGACATTAAATTAAATCAAGTTGAGGTGAAAGTGGAGGAGATCAGGATTATCAGGGAGTATCCAGACGTTTCTCCAGAGGAATTGCCAGGTATGCCTCCCGATCGGGAAGTGGAATTCGCAATTGAACTAGTGCCTGGAACAGCTCCGATATACAAGAGACCTTATCAGATGGATTCCAAGCAGCTGGGGGAACTCAAGGATCATTTGAGAGAATTGACGGAGAAGGGGTATATTTGTCCTAGTTCCTCACCTTGGGGAGCTCCAGTGATATTTGTGCCCAAGAAGGACGGAACCCAAAGGTTATGCATGGACTACCGTGCCTTGAATGAGGTAACCATCAAGAACAAGTACCTATTACCCCGCATTGAAGACTTGTTTGATCAGTTGAGGGAGCTTGTGTGTTCTCGAAAATTGATCTCAGGTCAGGATACCACCAACTTAAGATAAGGCAATCTGATATTCCCAAGACAGCTTTCGTATCTCGGTACGGACTGTATGAATACACTGTCATGCCTTTTGGGCTAACTAATGCCCCGGTGTACTTCGTGTATCTCATGAACAAGGTATTCATGGAATATCTGGACAAATTTGTGGTGGTTTTCATAGATGACATTCTCGTCTTCTCCAAAGATGAAGAAGAACATGAGAAACATCTAAGGTTTGTATTGCAGAAGCTGAGAGAACACCAACCATATGCCAAGTTGAGCAAGTGTGAGTTTTGGCTGAAGAGAGTTCCCTTCATAGGACATATAATCTCGGAGGGAGGAATCTCCGTGGATCCCGCAAAAATCGAGGATATACAGAAGTGGAAGACCCCTGAAAATGTCGGGGAAGTTCGAAGCTTCTTGGGATTGGCTGGATACTATCAACGGTTTATTGAGGGATTCTCCAAGATCTCGAGACCCCTCACCAAACTGTTGGAGAAGGGAATCACATTCACATGGACGCCGCAGTGCGAGATGAGTTTTCAGGAGTTAAAGAAAAGATTGACAACAGCCCCAGTGCTAGTTATGCCAGATATGCAGAAGAACTTTACGGCGATGCCTCTAGAAACGGGTTGGGATGTGTTCTCATGCAAGAAGGGCATGTCGTGGCTTATGCATCCCGGCAGCTCCGGAAGCACGAGAAGAACTATCCTACAGATGACCTAGAACTAGCCGCAGTGGTACACGTGTTGAAAATTTGGCGGCACTATTTGATGGGGAAGAGGACAGAGATATATACGGATCATAAGAGTTTAAAGTACATTTTCACACAGCCAGATCTCAACCTTAGACAAAGGAGATGGTTAGAGCTAATCAATGACTTTGATGTGGGCATCAACTATCATCCTGGGAAAGCAAACGTCGTGGCAGATGCTTTAAGCCGGAAAGTGCAAGTCAATAGGTTGAGCTTGAAGGACATGCCTGCAGAATTGAAGGACGATGTTATAAGACTCAATCTATGCCTGGTGAATAGTGGTGAAGCCATCGTCATAGAAGTGGACTCCACACTAGAGAGAGACATACGCGAGGGTCAAAAGAATGTCGAGAAGATACAAGAGATCAGACAACTCATCAAGTAAAATAAAGCTCCTGGTTTCAGAGAGGATGAACAAGGTACGGCGTGGCACGAGAAAAGAATCTGTGTGCCTGAAGTAAAAGAGATTTGTGAATTGATTTTGAAGGAGGCTCACGATTCCGACTATTCCATTCATCCTGGGAGTACGAAGATGTACCAGGACCTCAAGAGCAGGTATTGGTGGTATGGCATGAAGCGAGATGTCACGGAACATGTTGCCCTATGTGACACATGTCAGTTGGTGAAAGCAGAACATCAACGACCCGCGGGATTATTGCAACCACTCAAAGTGCCTGAATGGAAATGGGAAGAAATCGGTATGGATTTCATAGTGGGATTGCCTAGGACCCAATCAGGATATGATTCAATATGGGTCATCATCGACAGGCTAACCAAGGTAGCTCACTTCATCCCTGTGAAGGAAAGCTACAGTGGATCCAAATTGGCGGAGTTGTACATGTCAAGGATCGTGTGTTACCATGGAGTGCCAAAGAAGATTGTGTCGGATCGAGGGACACAGTTCACCTCAAGGTTCTGGCGGAAGTTGCATGAAACCATGAGAACCCATCTGAATTTCAGCTCTGCCTATCATCCCCAAACTGACGGGCAGACGGAAAGGACCAATCAGATTCTCGAGGATATGCTGAGAGCGTGTGCACCCAAAAACAATCGGAGTTGGGATAAGAACTTACCGTATGCGGAGTTTTCCTATAACAACAGCTATCAGGCTAGTATGAAGATGTCACTGTTCGAAGCTTTGTATGGGAGGAAGTGCAGAACTCCATTATTTTGGAACCAAACAGGGGAAAGTAAAGTGTTTGGTCCCGAAGTACTACAAGAAGCTGAGGCGAAAGTGAGGGAAATTCGTAACAACTTGAGGATAGCACAAACACGGCAAAAGAGCTATGCCGATGTATGGAGAAGAGAGCTCGTTTTCAACGTGGGAGACTATGTTTATCTCAAGGTGTCCCCTATCCGAGGACTTCGTCGATTCAAGGTGAGAGGGAAGTTGTCACCTCAATACATCGGACCCTTTCAAGTGCTGGAGAGGAAAGGCGAAGTGGCGTATCAACTAGAATTACCGGCTCGCCTATCGGATGTGCACGATGTATTCCATGTGTCACAGCTCAAGAAATGTCTGAGAACGCCTGAAGAGGTGTTACCCATGAATGAGGTAGACGTAGCTGAGGATTTGTCTTATGCCGAGCAACCAATCAAGATTTTGGAGACAATGGAACGCCTCACCAGAAATAAAAGAATCCGGATGTGCAAGGTGCAGTGGAAGCATCACTCGGAAGAGGAGGCCACATGGGAGCGAGAAGATGAGCTTAAGGCACAATTTCCGGAATTGTTTTCTTAGAAACACCAATCTCGAGGACGAGATTTCTTTTAAGGGGGGTAGAGCTGTAACACCCCAAAATCCTGTTAAGAGGGGAATTTAAAATTTTTTGGACGTATTGCATGGGCTGCAGAAATTCAAACTTAGTTGGAATTCAAATTCAAACCAGAAAATAAATGGAAAAAAGAAAAAGAAAACAGAAAAAAACCGGGCAGTGGGCAGAAACCCACCAGCCGGCCCACCCCATCCCGCGCCAGCCCGCAGCCGCCCCCCCCCTTCTTCCCACTGACACGCGGGGCCTGCCAACCTTTCTTCCTCCTCGCGCTCGCGCCCGCGCTCGGCCGGACTCTTCTCACCCCGAATCAAAACCGCCCCGGATCCTCGCGTATCCCAACCGAATTCCGTTCGTGGGCGACGCAAACTCGATCACAACCGAACGTCGCCCTCCCCCGTCTATAAAAACCCCGGCATCCTCCCGTTTTCCCCCACGATCCGCTGATTTTCTCTCCGGTGAGAACCCGAGCCCCTCCGGCGAATTCTGCTCGATCTACACTCGGGAATTCTGATCTAACTCGCTGGTCTTGATCCACCGCCTCAGGGGAACCTTGCAGGTGCAGAAAACTCGGTGATTTGCGGTTCAAACACAGCGCCAACGAGCCTCGCCGTGAATTCACCTCGGACCTCATCGCCGATCGCTTTTCAGGACCTCCGAGCTCAAGAAAAACCCCCGAGGTGAGATCCCCGACCTCCCCTCTATCAATCTATGCCATAAAATCATAGTTCTAGGAAGAATTTACGAAGATCCGAAACTCTCCGGCGAGATCGCCGCCTCCTGCCGCCGTGTGCCGCCGGGCAGCGCCGCCCGCGCTCGATCAGAGCGACGTGGCCGCTTGTGCGCCGTTTATTTTAAATCGCACGGTAGAGTTTAAATCCCCGCGTACCGGTTCGATGTTATAATCTCAGCCGTCTGTTTTAAATCGGACGGTCCACGTCAGCCCCGCGTTATAAAGACTGGAATTCTTACGCGCTACCCCTGGGGTTCTCGGAAAATAAGAGCTAGCCCCGGAAACTTCTGATCTAGCCCCTGGAACTTCAGAAAATCATGTAAATTCATTTAAAAATCAGTTTTAGCCCCTGGAGTTAATAAAAATTAGGAAAAACCCCTCTGTTAAGTGTAGCTAGACCCCTGGAAGTTCTTAAAATAATATAATAGACCCTGTAGTGGGGTGAGTTTACCTTTTTAACCCTATGTGATATTAAATTTAGGAATTTGAATATGTGTTTAGTATTTAAAATTTAAAATATGGGACAAACACATTGTAAATTCAAATTAAAAACTTTCCTAGTACTTGGAAAACTTTGGAGTGAGATAAAAATAGATTTTTGGCTGAAATGAATCTGTCTACTTGATTATTCACATTTATTAGTTATAGGGACACATTTTTAAGTAGAGAATAATTCTGAAAATTAGTAAAATAAATGTAAAATAGTTCACATCAGAGGAGAAGTTCAAAAATACATTATTTAATATTTTAGACCCAAAACCTATTCTGTGTAGATGAGGTGTCTTACTATTTTCATAATAAAGTTCACATTTAGGCATAGGAAATAAATCTGAAAATATAGCAAGCTAGGTATGAATAACTAGAAAATGATAAATGAAGTTTCCAAAAGTCCAAAGAATTCAGTTTAGGGTGGGTAGAAGGACTGAAGACACATATGGAGTAGGAAAATACCTTTCATGCATACTTGGTAGATAAAAGGATTAGTAATTGAATATAAGGAATTTATTTAAATTGGAAACTCATATATATAGTATGCAAGCATAAATATGAATACAAAAGTAGAAATCATATACACATGTTTAAAAGTGCATGTAAGCCAAAAATCAACACACATAGAGTAACCACAACACATAGAATTTGTGAATGGCTTTCATAAATGTGAATGTGTGGTTTATATGAAGTGGAAGTGTGAACTATGTCTTATGGATTGTTGCTTTTCTTTTGCTATGTGTGATGGTATGATGTAGAACCTGCTCCAGAGCAAGTTCTCCCTTTCCAAGATCAGGACTACCCATTTCAAGAGCAGCAGGAAGGAGGCAAGTGTCCTTGACCACTTTGATCCTATGCTAGGATGTGTAGATAGAATTATTTGCATTGTCAATTGAAATATGAAACCCATGCTAGGAAGTTTCCCTAGAATTACATTACCTTGTTTCCTTGTAGCTTGGGTTGGGATTTATTTTATCATGTCATTTATATGCTTATGCTTAGCCATGCTTAGAATGGGATAAGTGGGATATGAGATCATCAATTTATTTACCTTACTCTTGAATGAGACATTATGAGTTATGTAGAGGTAGGGATCGAGGCAAGTTGGATGTTTTGGTTGGTGCTGGGTGCACAAGACTCGGGTTTGTGTTTAGTACTTGCCTGGATCCTAAGGACCGGTTCATGGAGCATGTAGCCTGGCTTTACCGTGCCAACCACATGCTGAGATGGGGCCGCTTGGCCAATTAATTAGTTGTATCCCCGGTGTCGTATGGGTGTGTTGGATGGTGCGGGGAGTAGGTGTCAGCTGGACTACCATATGAACCGCAACGCTCAAGTGGGGGCCACTGCAGCGGGGTTGGAGCCTCTTGTATGCTGTTAGGGGTGAAACCTCAGTGGGCCCACGCTCGTCGGGAATCCCTTTGTAAAGGCTTCGTAGTGATCTCCTGGCTACACACCTGGGAAGTGTGAATGTGGTTCGTAGCCACTGGCATAATGGAGATTCTTTTAGTCCACCCGGCAACGGTGGATGAAATCACTACATGTGGGTACAGTGGTGCAAACTCTGCAGAGTCAAAACTGTCATGACAGCCGTGCTCACGGTCAAGAGCGGCTTGGACTTATTCATGATTAGAGTATGATGACCTTGGAGGTTGTGGATGTTAAGCGGGGAGCTTAACATTGGAAATGATGTTATGGTTATTTGATTATGATGATGGGATGGGAGTTTGGGACCATTTCACCTGTGTAGTAATGTAGGTGCTTAATAAGCTAAGGTGATAGGTATTAATTGAGTAGTGCTTTAACCCTGAGTTCAACCTCTCCTTGTTCTAGCCATGCATGACATAACTTTCCCACACTTGCTGAGTACCATTGGTACTCAACCTTGCATATTTGTTGGTTTATATTGTTGCTCAGGTCAAGATAATGAGGTGGTGTATAATGATCAAGACTTTGGACCCGAAGAAGGTTTCTAGGTTAATGGAGTCCCCCGGGCAACGCATGTGACGGAGCCCTCAAGAATAATATTCCGCTGCTAGTTTATTTACTTGT
The DNA here is from genome assembly GCA_030760725.1 of Neostapfia colusana. Classification (NCBI taxonomy): domain Eukaryota; kingdom Viridiplantae; phylum Streptophyta; class Magnoliopsida; order Poales; family Poaceae; genus Neostapfia; species Neostapfia colusana. The sequence goes on from JASWHV010000002.1 coordinate 17,255,382, forward strand.
GATGAACTTATTATTGTCCATCGAGACATTTGCTATGTAAGACTTGTTTATATTCGACACCTGGCTTGTAATAAATGATGCTTCACTATTTGTCATCACATGTATGAGAAAATGATCCTGGCATACATGTGATATTCACTCGGTTGTTCTTCGGAAAAACCGGGTGTGACAGGAACTTGCTATGCTTTAGTGTGCAAACATGCTTTATATTCCATTGAGGATACATCCATTGTCTTGCCACCTGCTGTTGCTAACCTTTTGCAGGAATATATGGATGTTTTTCCATCAGAGATACCCCCTGAATTACCACCTGTGCGAGGCATTGAGCACAAGATTGATTTGGTTCCAGGGGCGAGCTTGCCAAACCGTGCTGCCTACAGGACCAACCCCGACAAGACTAAGGAAATTCAGCAACAAGTCCAAGATCTTCTGGACCGCGGGTACATTCGTGAGAGTCTTAGTCCTTGTTCTGTTCCTGTTCTTTTGGTTCCAAAAAAAGATGGCACTTGGCGAATGTGTGTTGATTGTAGAGCCATCAATAACATTACCATTTGTTATCGCTATTCTATTCCTAGATTGGATGGCATGCTTGATGAGTTTAGTGGTTCTGTTATTTTCTCCAAGATTGATTTGCATAGTGGGTATCATCAGATTCGTATGGCTTTAGGTGATGAATGGAAAACTGCTTTTAAAACTAAATTCGGACTTTATGAATGGTTAGTCATGCCATTTGGTTTAACTAATGCGCCCAGCACTTTTATGAGGTTGATGAATGAGGTTTTACGTGCTTTCATTGGTAAATTTGTGGTGGTTTACTTTGATGATATCCTTATTTACAGCAAGTCATATGATGAGCATCTTGAACATTTGCGTGCTGTTTTTAATGTCTTGCGAGATGCACGTTTATATGGTAACCTTGAGAAGTGCACCTTTTGCACCGATAGTGTATCTTTTCTTTGGCATGTTGTTACTTCGCAGGGCATTGAGGTGTACGAGGCAAGATTGTTGCCATCACGAGCTGGCCACTTCCGACTACGGTCACACAGGTTCGGAGTTTTCTTGGTCTCGCAGGTTTCTACCGGCATTTCGTGCTGGATTTCAGCACCATTGCGGCACCTCTCCACGAATTGACAAAGCATGGAGTGCCGTTTCCATGGGGACCAGCACAACAACAAGCTTTTGATGTTCTCAAGTCGAAGCTCACACAAGCACCATTGCTGCAACTTCCTGATTTTGAGAAGACCTTCGAGCTTGAATGTGACGCGAGCGGCATTGGCATTGGAGGAGTGCTAATTCAAGGAGGTAAACCTGTTGCCTTCTTTAGTGAAAAATTGCATGGGCCTTCGCTGAATTATTCTACATGTGACAAAGAACTTTATGCTTTAGTGCGTGTCTTGCAAACCTGGCAACATTACCTATGGTCTAAAGAATTTATCATACATTCAGATCATGAGTCTTTGAAGTATCTTAAAGGACAAGCTAATCTGAACAAATGTCATGCTAAATGGATTGAGTTCATAGAATCATTTCCTTACATCATTAAACATAAGAAAGGGAAAGGCAATGTGATTGCCGATGCTTTATCTAGACGTTATACCATACTATCCCAACTTTCTCATAAAATCGGTTTGGAAACAATAAAGAGGTTATATGCTACTGATTTGGACTTCAAAGATGCCATTGAAAATTGTAGAGAGGGAAGAACGTGGCAAAAATTCCTGCTGCGTGAAGGCCTTCTCTACCGTGCTAACAAGCTGTGTGTTCCAGCTAGCTCCGTTCGTATTTTGTTGTTGCAGAAAGCGCATGGAGGTGGTTTGATGGGACATTTTGGTGTTAAAATGACAGAGGATGTGCTGGCCGCTCACTTCTTTTGGCCACGAATGAGGCGTGATGTGGAGCGCTATGTTTCACGTTGCACGACATGCAACAAAGCTAAGTCTCGACTTAACCCACATGGTCTTTATATGCCTCTTCCAGTTCCTAGTGCACCTTGGGAGGATATTTCTATTGACTTTGTTTTAGGATTGCCTAGAACAAAGAGGGGGAGGGATAGTGTCTTTTTGGTTGTTGATCGTTTCTCTAAAATGGCTCATTTTATACCCTGCCACAAGACCGATAATGCTTCACATGTTGCTGATTTGTTCTTTAATGAGGTTGTGCGTTTGCATGGTGTTCCCAATACTATTGTTTCTGATAGGGATGCTAAGTTTTTGAGTCACTTTTGGAGAACTTTATGGTATAAATTGGGAACAAAGTTGCTGTTTTCTACTACTTGTCATCCACAAACTGATGGGCAAACGGAGGTAGTTAATCGTACCTTATCTACTATGTTGTGGGCTGTTTTGAAAGACAATTTGAGGTTGTGGGAGGAGTGTTTGCCACATATTGAGTTTGCTTATAACAGGTCTATTCACTCCACAACCAAGTTAAGTCCGTTTATGGTAGTCTATGGTTTCAATCCTCGTGCTCCAATTGATTTGCTACCTTTACCACATACTGAAATTGTGAACTTAGATGCTACACAACGTTCTGAATTTATTCTTAAGTTGCATGAAACTACTAAGTTACAAATTGAAAAAATGAATGAAAAGTATCGCATTGCTGCTAGTAAAGGTAGGAAGGAGGTAAAATTGGAACCCGGTGATTTGGTGTGGGTTCATTTGAGAAAAGATAGGTTCCCGGATTTGAGAAAGTCCAAACTCATGCCACGTGCTGCTGGACCTTTTAAGGTTCTTCAGAAGATAAATGACAATGCATATAAACTTGAGTTGCCTCCCGAGATTGGGGTTAGTCCCACATTTAACATTTCAGATTTGAAGCCATACTCGGGAGAAGAAGATTAGCTTGAGTCGAGGATGACTCCAATGCAAGAGGGGGAGGACGATGTGGACATCACTCCTGCAGATATACACAACACTCACATGGTAGACATGCAAGGTCCAATTACTAGAGCTCGAGCACGACAATTGAATTTAGAGGTGAGCTCGTTTCTGAACAATTCTTTATATGTCAATTTTGAGAGTATGTTGCTACCTAATGGATTAATTATGATTAGGAACCATGGAGAGGATATGGAGATACATGGAGAGGGGTTTGGAGGCGTGGAGGACCAGAAAATACGCCAACAAGAAGTTAGAGACCGGGCCCAACTCAAACTCGAGTCCAACTCGGGCCCAGGAGCAGTCCACCTTAAAATGGATGCACAGGAGGCATACGGACTCCGTTTTTTACGTTCTACATATGCACGGAAGGCTGAGAGGATAAACTTTCCAATGGAACTGGCCCCACGTCAAAATTCCCTCGGAGTCGAAGGAAAACTTCGAAACAATATGAAGTTTAGAGTCTGTCAGGGTGTTGCATCACCTAGTTGGGCCATTGGGCCTTGTATCGAGTCCAAGTCCATTATGTACGTGTCTTAGGGTTAGGTCACGACCCCAGCATCCCCCTGGTCGTCCTCCACCTCCTTTATACCCCCTAGCCGCCGTCACAAACAGCTGGGTTTTGCTTAGTTACAATCTGTCATTGAACAGTGTCGCCGATCATCGGTTGTGAGACCCCAAATTCGTGATCAATTCAGTTTTGATTGCAACTTCTCTGTTCTTGCTTGTGTTCTTGATTGCGCTTGCAGGGATAAGCCTTCGCGGCGAGGTCATTCGTGTGACACGGGTGATAACCAACAGAACAGTGGTGTAATGATTGCGGGGTTTCGTTCGTTCGGAGCCTTGGATCATCAACGTCGAGATCTCCACCCAATCAAGTTTACCCTACCTCTTGGAAGATCGGGACTCATCCTCATATCAGACACCATTGGGGTGCTGGCTTCGTTCCTGGAGCCACTGTCATGATTTTATCTTGCTTTACCCCTTTTGGCTTCATATCCCATCTGCTGAGCCGCTATGGAGCTATCTTGGGTAGGCCAATTGATGTCTTGGCTTCTGCATGTTCAATCGGCCTTAATACTTCGTGTTTAGGAGCTGGTTTGATGCCTGGCCCAAAGATGATCCTCCCTTTTGGAGATATCAGCCGAGAACATTTGCTATAGAGCCTTGTGTTGATGCTGAGTTTCTCGGCTTTGCTTGGACTAGTGCTGGATCTGCCATCTCCCGATCGTTTGCCTAGACTTTGTTTCATAGACTGGCCTCCACCTCCCGAGCTGCTAGAGGCAAGTTTATCTTGTATCAGACAAAGTACTGATCCGTCATCAGCACTTGTCAACCTGAGCTCGTGGTGTCTTTGGTCTGAGTCTTCCCGTCGTGTAACTGGGATGTTGCGAGGAAACCAGCATTTTTCTGCGTGTTTTGCTTCGGTTTCCATGTTCCACCGCTGGTTCCTAACCTTCCGGGGTGATGCTCCCATGGACGAGGTTCCTGAGTCGCTCAGGGAGGCGTTTTACCTCGGAAACTCACCCATTTCACAAGGTACGGCTTGCCTTCTGTCCGTGCCCTCTTAGCCTCTTGGGAAGTCGATTTACCTCAGAAAATTGGTGGATTTCCATGATAACGAGACCTCCTGAACCCAGTTTTCCTGAAAGTGCTCCCAAGGCTGGTGTTTGTGAAGATGTTCGACCCGTCACACTTGCACCCCTTCAGCCTGCGGAAGACACTTCCTGCCTGCTTCTTCCTGATGTATTTGGTGTTCAAATAGTCGGAGGTCGGCTTGAACTGAGTTGTCTTCCTTGGTTCATTGAGCTTCCATCTGCTGACCTCGGTGTTTTGAGGCTTGATCATCTTCTTTCGTAGGTCATCAGAAACAATCACGTTCTTTCCTTTAGTTGTTGATGCTTGATAGGTCCTCACAAGGATCTTCTTCCCTTCTAGGCTCACCATGTTGACGGGGAAAGGATCCCTGTTCAACTTCATGCGTTGTCCATCACCAAGAGTCAACCGACCATCATTCAAATCTGGTTGCACCTATCGACAGAAGAAGTTGCACTCGTTAGTTCAATGAGAGAAGGAGTTGTGCCACTTACTATTGGCCAGCTGCTCAGGTGAAGGGATAACATGGCCATTCTTCAACTTGATCACTTTGTTTTGTAGTAACACGTTGAAAAGTTTGTCACACTTCGTTACATCGAATGTGAACTTCATCTTCTCTTTCTTTCCGGGGTTGGACTTCAATAAAGTGCAAGCCAGAGGCTTGCTCTTGTGGTTTTCAACCCATTCGGCCACACATACTTCCATCTCTTCATCACTGGCCCAATCCTCTCCAAGTTGGTTGACGTGTTGCCTTTCCTGGTCCCTGTGGTTGATCTCTGTCGGTACCCTCAATACCGGGTACCCCCACGCACAGGGTGAAACCTCCTAAGGACCTCGCCCCTCCGCAGGGGCGGGCTCCGAAGGCGCCACGTGTCCGGCAGGGCCGGAGCTCCCCTCTCCTCAGAGGATAGCTCCGGGCCTGCCACGTGGCCCAGAAGGCCGGACCTCGCCCCCTCCGCAGGGGCGAGCTCCGAAGGAGCCACGTGTCCAGCAGGGCCGGATCTCCCCTCCCCTCGGAGGATAGCTTGGGGCCTGCCACATGGCCCAGGAGGCCGGACCTCGCCCCCCCCCAGGGGCGAGCTCCGAAGGAGCCACGTGTCTAGCGGGGCCGGAGCTCCCCTCCCCTCAGAGGATAGCTCCGGGCCCGCCACGTGGCGAGCATAGCCGGACCTCCCCCCCCCCTCTGCGGGGGTGAGCTCTGAAGGCTCCACGTGTCCAGCGGGGTCGGAGCTCCCCCTCTCCTCATAGGAGAGCTCCGGGCCCGACACGTGGCCAGCAGAGCAGCGCTGCCCGCCCGGCGCGGTAGGCAGCGGGAGTAAAGGTGCGCTGTGCCTTTACCGTACAAAGCATTCAAGACCTGCGCCTTCCCAAGACAAAGAGGCGTGGCGCACGCCTGTCAGGAGGCGCTGTGATCAGTCACAGTCAAGACAGGCGTACAGTGTCTGAAGCTGCAGACCATTGAAGGCAGCGACAAGACATGGACTGAACGTGCCCTGCCGCCCCTGCCATCACCAATGGCTACACGCTACACCTAGCCTGCCACATGGGCAGGGTGGCAGGATGAGGACCTCGAAGCCAGCGCCATGACATAATAGCTGGTAGGAAATCACCCCGGGGCCACCTGTCGGGACCCGGGGTCCACCTTGTAAGCCGCCAAAGCCTTTGACTATAAAAGCTCGGGTAGGCAACGTTACAAGGGGTTTAAGCATTCTAAGCTTCGGACTCCTGGGGATGGTTCGAACTGGTGGCGGACCGGGATCCGCTCATCCAGGATCGCAGAGCGTGGTGCCGCGCGATGCGACACCCGACAACACACGTCATAAGGACATATTATATTACATGAGAAAAACAACTAAACTGTACAAACAGTACAATACTCAGTTACAAACTATTGTCTTTATGACACAGCGGAAGTCTACTTTTCTACAACTCACGCCCGCCTATCTAGCAAAAGTCGGTTGCCCAGCCCTAGGGCAACCCACACTAGCTGCACTCCTCAGCTCAGCGCGGCGTGTACGGCTCCCACTCAGCCGTGGTCCCCGACGGAGGGTAACCCTCGCCGGTGGACTCGTACTCCAAGTACGTGGGTGGCTCCTCACCTGAAAAACACTTAAGCAGCAACCGTGAGCACGAGGGCTCAACAAGGCTTAACCGACTCACCTAAGCATGAAACTCTACATGAGGTGTACAATGACATAGGATAGTCATATTGCAGCAAATGGACACGCCTACAAGTTCATCCTTAGTTCAGCTTTTAGCAACAAGTTAACAGTTCAGGAAGCTGAAATTTAGTAAGCAATATTTGGTGGCAAACATGTAGCAATACAATATTATATTATATCAGCAATATTGAATCAACATATTTCATACATTATTCTACGTCACGACTCAGTGACCAAGTGGTACTCTTCACCGCGAGGGACGGCGAATCGACTCGATATACACCTGCAGGGAAACCCAAAGAGCACGTCATTACGCCCACCTGTGGAGCTGCACAGCACGCTCACTCGATGTCATACGGGACAACCATTCACTCAACAGCCCAAACGTCGAACCGGTCGCACCGAAACGAGCAGGAGGTTTCCCGCACGGAGCATCTCTCTATGCCCGTTGGCAGATTTCCACCTTGCTGCCCTCAGCCTCCACTTATAAATCGGTGCGTTATGCCTCGATGCCCGGAGGTTTAGGCAACATCGGTTTATCGGGGCCCATATATCCGATATGCCTTCGGTACGTTCAAACTTGATCAGCGTGGGCCGCACACGGATCGGTCCTCAATCGACACAGACAGGGCTGCGCACACAAGACTTCCTCTTGCTGCGCCCTAGCCCCTGCCTAGTCTCCTTTTCATTACTAAAGTGATCTCACATCACTCGAACCAAACCCGTGTCCCAAGCCTATCTCGCGGGTAGATTCCAACTACTCGACTCGTACCGAAGTCCTATGAATCATTAAGCTTAGCTTGTCTACTTGAGGTCTTCTACACTACCCTCACTCTTATGGAAAATTTCTGGTCATGCAAGTGGGGTTCTATCCATCGTATACCTAATGCACATTCATACATCACCCTAATTATGTGAACAAAGCAAAACTTGATAAAAGAGTTAATGCAAACCGGGGCTTGCCTTGTTGCTGCTGGTCAGGGGTGAGTTCTTCTTCTGGAAGCAGGAAGTCGAGAACCTCCGGAGCTTCCTCACCTTCAGCGACTACACGTTAATGAAATTCTACATGTTAATGAATATGCACACGAGTTTATTGTAATGCTTTTGCTATTAGTTCTAATAGCCAGTTTCTAACAACTGGAACTCTGTTCAAGAATTTAAAATGGAACTGGGGTTTAGTGGTTTGGGTTTGGACCTAAGCACATGCTTACGTGCTAAGTGGTTCCCCCCCTCTTCCGTATTGATCACCTCAAGTGGTTAAACAGAGCAGGGGTGATCCAGAGCTCCAATGGGGCTGAGAATTTTTGTGTGTGTGTCCCTCTGGACCAAAATTTAGCACTTTTCAGTGAGTGGTTTGCTCAGAGTAATTCTCTTAGCAAATAAGCAAAGGAGAATTAATTCTGAGGTAACACCCTTGTTCATGGCCAACTTAGTGAACTACAATCTCAATTATAGCTCATAGAGTCTGCATGAATTTTCCTAGTATTTTTGGAGCTAAGATTTGACCAGAATTGAATTTCCAAGTCTTGGAAATTCTCTGAAAATGTTTCTGTATTCAAATGAACACAGCACCTTCAAATTTGAATTGCCCTGACCAAATCAACTCCAAATGGTCTGAAACTTTTACAGGGGTTTACCAACATCCTAAAGAATATTCTGGCAACATTTGGGGATTTTTGGATGAACCAAACTCCCTCTAAAATTCTTTTGCTGAAAAGCTTCAAATAATTTTCCAGAATTAAATAATGGATTTAATAAAAATTGAGTTGCATATTTGGATAGGGCTATGCAAGATGAATCCAATCCAATTTGAATCACTAATTGGAGCTTCCTAGCAAAAGTTATTGGGTTCTAAAGTTTGAACTAAATCTGGAAATTCAGATTAATTCGGGAAACATTCAAAATCTGAATGTGGGTCCCTCCTACACGTGTCGGCTGCTGGAATCATGCCACACGGGGCCACAGGACCCTTCCCGCGTCACCACACTGGATCCCGTGCCGCAGCGGATCCGACGATTTAAAATATCGCCACTGACATGCGGGGCCCCCAGTCATCTTCCTCCTCCCGACGCCCGCGCGATCCCGCCGCCGAGCTCGCCGGAGCTCTCGCCGGAGAGGGGTTCCGGCCCTCGGAACTTGCCGATTCTCACCGCCTGTGCCTATCTCGGCCTGGGGAACACGGTGGTGCCCTCACCAGAGCGTGACAACGGCCAGAACAGTGCTCCCGCCGGTAACAGCGGCCGGGAGCTCACCGGTGACGTCGAACTCGGCATCCCCTGAACCTTTTTCGATGCGGTTTGCTCGGGGAGCTCCACTGACACCTGCTGGTCACGGACATGGGCACCGATCCCCGTGAAAATGGCTGTAACTATGACCTCATCGGCGACCTAGGCCGGATATCGGCTGTGCTCAGAAAACTTCGAAGAACCGTAACCCTAGCCCATGGTTCTTACTGGTTTTTGATCCTAGGTGGTCGTGGAAGGTATAGAGCGTGTGTGTGGCTCGGTATGCCCGGTGATGAGCTAACCCCCGAGAATTTTGGGATTCGGTGGGGGCTCGGTCTTAGGACCACCGAAACTTCCCCGGCGAAATACTCCCCCGCCAGCCCACGAAATGAAGAACGGTTGGGACCAGAAGGATCAGCACCTCAAGGCGGTCCTTTCTTGTGTTGCTCGTCGGACACGAGAGCGCCTTGGTTGCTCGGACGCCGGCGATCGATGGAGGTCGGCATTTCTGTTCTCGCGCGGAACCGAGGAGGAAGCTCGGGTGGTGGTCTCTCTCGTTCAGAAAACGGGATAAGGAACGGCGTGGAGTGTGTGCTGGCCTTTGAGCCGCGACTTCGGCACCATGAGGTGGCCGTTCGGTGCCTCGGTGGCTCGCCGCCTCTCCCGTGCCTTGCGCGCGAAGCAGAGGCCGGCTGCAGCAACCGACTGCACCCTCTTATGTGCAGCTGACATGTGGGCCTCCCCTTTACTCCTTTTCTCCAATTTTTCTTCTCTGTTTTTGCTGAATATCCCACCAGCTACTCACGATTTAATGTGAGACTTAGTCACCAAGTTTTGAATTATTCTCAAATTTAAACTGTGTTTGGCTAAAACTGCTGCATGTTTAAACTGAAATTCAAATAAAGTTTTGAATTCTTGCAAATTTAGCTCTTGACAAGATGAACTCCAATGAGGATGAAAATTGGTGGGCTTACTCAGAAAAATGTGCTGAGTTTGAATATGAAACCAACTTTTGCATTTGAGTGATGAAAGTTGCTGCCATTTGAATTTACATTCAAATTGGCCTCCTTTTCAAATACCTCCAAAAGTGCCTCAAAAAGTGTTGGATTTACATGAAACTTGGCTTGAAACTTCCCAAGACTTTTCAAGTCTTAGGGGTGAGCTCAACCTCTCATGTTCATGTGTAAAATTCCCACTTTGTGAAAGTGAAGGCTTTCCCCTCTAATCACTCTTTTGATGGAGGTTACATGCTCTTCACAATATTTCCTAAGATATCCACAACAAAAGTGTGGTGTTGTGAGGTGATGAAAAGTTTTTGCAAGTCCCTTTTTCTTGGGCTTTTACATCCCTCCCCCCTTAAAAGAATCTCATCCCGAGATTACAAAAGAAGAGATAGCGATGTAATAGGGACTTACCCGTGTTGAGACGCCATGAACTCTGGGTAATTTGAGCGAAGGAATTCCTCGCTCTCCCACGTTGCTTCTTCGGCGGCGTGGTTGCTCCAGAGTATTTTGTAGAACCACAATGTTATGCTACGCGTGGTTCGGGCTTTTTCATCAAGAATTTCCACCGGATACTCATCATATGTTAAATCCGGTTTCAGCTCGCCGATGTCTTCGATAGGGACAGCAGTGGTGTGCTTTAGACATTTTCGCAGTTGCGAAACATGGAACACGTCATGGACAACAGCAAGGGATGCCGGTAACTCCAACCGATACGACACTGGTCCACACTTCTCGGTGATGGCATAGGGTCCAATAAAACGGGGAGCGAGCTTCCCCTTTACACCGAACCGGTGCACGCCCTTCATCGGAGACACGCGGAGGTACACGTGTTCGCCGACGTCGAAGTGCAACGGTCTACTCCTATTATCAGCGTAGCTCTTATGCCGGGATTGAGCGGCCTTCAAGTTAGCTTGAATCGCCCGAACGCGCTCTTCGGCGTCGTTCACCACATCAACCCCGAATGTGACCCTTTCACCAGACTCGCACCAATTTAATAGGGTGCGGCATTTGCGACCGTAGAGAGCTTCGTAGGGTGCCATCTTGATACTCGCCTGTAGCCGTTGTTATACAAGAATTCCGCCAATGGTAGGTGATCATCCCAGTTCCTACCATGGTGGATGGCACATGCTCTCAACATGTCTTTTAACACTTGATTCACCCTCTCTGTCTGGCCATCTGTCTGAGGCTGATAAGCGGAGCTTCTAATCAGTTTAGTACCCAAAGCAGCATGCAACTGCTCCCAAAAGCGAGACACAAACAGTGCACCTCGGTCTGAGACTATGGTCTTGGGTACACCATGCAGGCATAGGATCCTGGCGATATATAACACCGCATATCTGTTGGCATGGAAATGTGTATGCACGGGGATGAAGTGAGCTGACTTGGTTAGTCGGTCAACGATCACCCAAATGGAATCATGTTTGTTGGATGTTAAGGGTAATCCGACTATGAAATCCATGCTCACATCGTCCCATTTCCATGCTGGAATTTTCAGGGGTTGCAACAGCCCTGATTTCTTCATGTGATCAGCCTTCACCCGTCTACACGTATCACACTCGGATACATACTTCGCTACCTCCTGCTTCATCCGTGTCCACCAAAATTTCTTTTTCAAATATTGGTACATTTTGTTGCTGCCCGGATGAATGGAGTATTTAGACAAGTGGGCTTCATCGAGGATCTTTTTCCTCAACTCCATATCCTGGGGTACGACTATGCGGTCATTGAACCATAGCGTCCCCTCATCACCCTTCCGGAAACATTTGATCTCCCCATTGTTTATCCGTCTCCGGAGATGTGCCATGCCTTTATCAGTTTTCTGAGCTGCAATGATGTCCTCCCTAATAGTAGGGATGAGGGCAAGGTTGTACAGCGACCCATAAGGAACCAAGTATAAACTTGGCTCTTCCTCCTCCACCGGTGTAATGGTGAGCTGATGAACATGTGATTTCCGACTCAGTGCGTTGGCAACCACATTCGCCTTGCCGGGGTGGTAATGAATCTTAATTTCATAGTCCTTGTTTAGTTCTAACCACCTCCGTTGTCTCATATTCAGCTCCTTCTGGGTGAAAATATATTTCAAGCTCTTGTGGTCGGTGTAGAGATGCACCAGATTCCCCAGGAGATAGTGCCCCCACATTTTTAGCGCCAACACCACTGCAGCAAGCTCAAGATCATGAGTACGATAGTGCTGCTCATGGTTCCGAAGTTGGCGTGAGCCATAGGCGACCACACGTCCTTCCTGCATCAACATGCAGCCAAGCCCAATACCGGACGCGTCACAATACACGTCGAAGGGCTTTGTTGTATCCGGCTGAGCTAAGACCGATGCTGTGGTGAGATGCTTCACCAATGCTTGGAACGCTCCTTCACACGCCGTGTTTCAAACATATTTTGTTCCCTTCTTCAGCAATTCTGTCATTGGTTTAGCGAGCTTGGAGAAGCTTGGAATGAATCTCCTATAGTATCCCGCTAACCAGAGGAAACTTCTGACTTCATGAACTGAAGTGGGAGCTTTCCATTTCAGCACCTGCTCTATCTTGCTTGGGTCAACTGCAATGCCTTCTGCTGAGATGATATGTCCCAAGAATGGCACTTGGCTGATCCAAAACTCGCATTTACTGAACTTGGCGTAGAGCTTGTGGTCTCGTAATCGTTGAAGAACGATCCTCAAGTGTTCGGCATGTTCGGCTTCTGTCTTGGAGTAAACCAAGATATCATCGATGAACACTACCACGAACTTGTCCAGCCCCGGCATGAACACCGAGTTCATAAGATACATGAAGTGGGCTGGAGCATTTGTGAGACCAAAGGACATGACGAGATACTCATATAATCCATATCTCGTCGAGAAGGCCGTCTTCGGGATATCCTCCGCCCGGATCTTTATCTGATGATATCCAGAGCGCAGGTCTATCTTGGAGAACACACTTGCACCCACAAGTTGATCAAACAATATGTCGATGCGGGGCAGTGGGTACTTATTCTTGATGGTGACGGCGTTGAGCGGCCGGTAGTCCACACACAGCCTCAGGGTTTCATCCTTCTTCTTCACGAATAGCGCCGAGCATCCCGAAGGTGAGGAACTCGGCCTAATGAAACCCTTGCTCAACAGATCATTGAGCTGTTCTTTTAGTTCAGCCAGCTCATTTGGAGCCATTTTGTATGGTCTCCGTGATACGGGCGTAGTCCCGGGTGCCAGTTCAATCTTGAACTCAACATCCCGCTCAGGTGGCAAGCTCGGAAGATCATCGGGGAACACGTTGGGGTACTCCCGGACTACGGGGATGTCCTCTAATTTGAGAGCTTCAGTATTGTTGATCGCTGAAACCTCCCGGACTGGATTATCTAATAGGAGGGACTGAGGACGGTGTAATGGGGAGTTGAGGTGAACCGTCCCTGATAGGGTTTCCAGGACAGTGCCATGGTAGCTTAGCCATGACATTCCCAAGATTGCATCAATCTTCTGCCCCTCAAGGATAATCATAGTGGTGGGATATATCTTCCGACCTAAGCACAGTGGTGCTTTCGGAACCATCATCGTTGCTGAAATCTTTCCTCTCGATGAGCAGATCATATAAGAACACTCGGTGGGAAATGCTTCCAGCTGATGCCTTCCCACATATGATGCACTTATGAAGTTGTGGGTGGCACCAGAATCGAAAAGTATGATGATGGCTTGATTGTTGAGAGTAAACGTACCCGCCAGCATGTTGTCTCCCTCTGGGGCGTCCTCATTGTTGAGGTTGCGGACGCCCCCAGTCCGCTGACAAACCTTCTTCACCTGATGTCGGCCTCGAGCACTGCCCTGGAACTGGGCTTGCCCGCTGCTTTTCTGCCCCTGGGGACAGTCCTTCGCGAAGTGGCCCGCCTGGCCACACGTGAAGCAGGTGAAACGAGGTGGTCCCCCGCTGATCGGTGGACGGAATCCCGGGGCGCGTTGTGGCGGTGGAAACGCCCGGGGTACCGTCTGCTGCTGCTGCTGTCTTGGTGGTGGCATCGGCGGACAGAACGGGGGTGACTGAAAAGGACGTCCCCCGAACCGTTGAGGTCGCACCGGTGGATGCCACTGCTGCCCGGATGGTGTCCGATACACCATGCGGTACTTCTGGGGAGCGCCACCCCCACTGCTAGGTGGAGCGCTGCGCTTCCTCTGCTCAGCTGCCAACTCCCGCTGAGCGTCCTCTTGCATAATCACGGCATTGACTAGGCCATTGAAGGTGCCGTGATTCCACTGAACGAGATGTGTCTTCATTTCGGGGTGTAACCCCCGATAGAAGTGCTCCCGCTTCTTCTCCACACTGGAGATATAGTCTGACGCGTATTGCGCCAGATGGTTGACGGCCCGGGAGTAGTCATGGGCACTCCTCCCGCCCTGCTTCAGCTCCAAGAATTCTTGGAACTTTCTCTTCATGATCCCGGGAGGAATGTGATAGGCGCGGAACGCCTCCCGGAACTCTTCACATTCCACGGTATGGCCAGCCGGACGTGAGGCGACATAATTCGCTTACGACGCACCAGCGGCACCTTGAAGATGCTGCGCTGCGAACAGAGTCTTCTGCCGCTCCGTACATTGGAGCAGCCCGAACTTGGACTCGATGGTCCGCAGCCAGTTGTCCGCCTCCAGTGGTTCTTCAGCTTCTGTGAACAATGGAGGGTGCGTACTCATGAAATCTGAGTATGACACTTCACGGGTCTCACGAGGCCCTCTGTCTTGAAGCCCCCCCCCCCCCCCCCCCCCCGCCTGGGACGTATTCTGCATGATCGTGCGGAGCAGGTCGGTCTGCTCCTCACGACCACCCACCAGTGCCGTATCACATCCGCTAGAGTAAGCGGAGGCGGCGGTGGTGGCTGCTGCTGCGGGGTGCTGTCGTAGGCCGGTGGCTGGGAGTCATCGCCTCCCTGTTGGCTAGAACCACCAACCTCGTGCATGGTCCTAGTATGAACCATCTGCAACCATACGACAATAAACATCAGTCCCGCAACATATTGCATGCAGTCCCATAAAATAGGTGTAAGAACATACTGACAATAAAACATGCGATACATCTCGTATGTAGATAATGTAATAACTTTGCACAAGCTACACCATTACCAGACCAAATACAAGCTAGTTTAATCCAACTTGATGAACCTCCTCTTTGGAAGCTCACCAAAACTAGGTTTGGTCGCTACGAGATGTTACTATCGCTTTGTCATCACGTATACCCCCCTTTTATCTTCAATACGACGCAAACATGGTCTCTAGTAAAAGAAACGTGAGTGAGACCTATACTCAAATCTTTCACTAGTTGAAGATAACCTCTCATGAGTATGTTCTACCCCATTGTAAGTACTCAAACTCCCTCTAGGGTGCAACAATTTCTCCAATGAGTTCAACTGTCATTCCTCTGTCAGAATAACCAGTTTCTACACATTCCAGATTTTGACCTGGTTCTGGGAATTTTTATGACTCAAGTTGAATACCAAAGTTACAGTTAACTTCAGTATCTTTCCAACAAGTACTTATATGACCTCAGATCAGCTCTGGTTACAATGTTATGGTAATTCAAAGTCAACAAAATTCCTGGAAGAATTTCAACAGCACCTCCTTTGGGAAGTTGCTGTTTTCAACTCTGGTTTTCACTGAATTCTGTGCTGAAATTTCAGAAACTTTGAATTGCAAAGATGTAACACATCTTCTACCCTTTCTAAAGATGTATCATATGAAAATTTTAGATTTTTCTACTGGGAGTTATGTTTGAAACAGAACAGTCCAGAGAGTGTTTAACTCTGTCCTGATTCTGGACAGTTTACATTCCCCTGGGATTTAAGCCATCTTAAGGTGGGTTTCAGCTCTGAAAATCTATAACAAAGTTGTAGAGTACTCAGATATATTTCCAGAAATATTTACCACACCTCTCTGGGCTAAAAGACCTGTGAGTTATGCCCTGTTGAAGATCAGCAAACTTTCTGCCCCAAAACAGAGCACTCTATTTTTCAGTCTTTTTGGGAACTACACTCATCACTATCCAATTTGTCTACCCAACCAGTGTAACACCCCAAAATTTTGATTCAAAACACTAAACCATGTTCAGAGGGGAATTTAAAAATTTTTGGACGTGTTGCATGTTTTGCAAAAATTCAAATTCAAACTGGAATTCAAATTAAACTCAAATCAGAAAAGAAATGGAAAAAGAAAAAGAGAAAACGGGAAAAAAACCGGCCAGTGAGCCGAAAACCGCCAGCCGGCCCAGTTACCCCCGCGCCAGCCCGCAGCCGCGCGCCCGCGCTATCTCTCACAGACAGGTGGGACCCACCTGTCATCCCTAACCCCGAGCGTCTGCGGCCCGGACTTTTCCCCCCGAGCGCGCGCGATCGTAACCGACTAGAAACCGCGTCCCTCAGCCCGAATTCTGATCCCGGAAGACTCAAACTCGATCACAACCGACTCACCGCCCTCCCCCGGCTATAAAAACCCCAGCCCCGATCGGTTTTTCCCACGCGATCGCCGATTTTTACTCCGGTGAGCACCGAGACTTCGCCGGTGAATTCTTGCCGATCTAAGCTCGGAAACTCTGATCTAACTCGCTGGTCTTGATCCACCGCCTCCGGGGAGCTTTGCAGGTGCAGAAAACTCGAAGACTTACGGTGTAAACACAGCGCCGACGAGCTTCGCCGTGGTTTTGCCTCGGACCTCGCCGCCGATCACTTTCCAGGACCCCCGAGCTCGAGAAAACCCTCGAGGTGAGATCCCTGACCTCCCCTCTACCGATCTATGCCATAAGATCACAGTTCTAGGCAGAATTCTCGAGGATCCGAAACTTTCCGGCGAGATCGCCGCTTCCCGCCGCCGTGCGCCGCCGGCAGCGCCGCCCGCGCTCGATCAGAGCGACGTGGCCGCTTGTGCGCCGTTTATTTTAAATCGCACGGTAGACTTTAAAACCCCGCGTACCGGTTCGATGTTATAATCTCAGCCGTCGGTTTAAAATCGGACGGTCCACGTCAGCCCCGCGTTATAAAGACTGGAATTCTTACGTGCTACCCCCTGGGGTTCTCGGGAAATAAGAGCTAGCCCCGGAAACTTCTGGTCTAGCCCCTGGAACTCCAGAAAATCATGTAAATTCATTTAAAAATCAGTTTTAGCCCCTGGACTTAATAAAAATTAGGAAAAACACCTCTGATAAGTGTAGCTAGACCCCTGGAAATTATGAAAATAATATTATAGACCCTGTAATGGGGTGAGTTCATTATTTTAGCCCTGTTTAGTATTTAATTTAGAAAATTGAATATGTAACTAGTGTTTAAAAATTAAAAAGTGGGACAAACATAATTGTCAAAATTAATTAAAAACTTTCTCAGTACTTAGAAAACCTTGGAGTGAGATAAAACTATATTTTGGGCTGAAATGAATCTGTTTCATTTATTATTCACATTTAATAGTATAGGGACACATTTTTAAGTAAAGAATAGCTATAGAAAAATAGGGAAAATAATTATGAAATAGTTTACATCAGAGGCCAAGGTCAAAATATGTTATTAAATTATTTAGGACCAGAACCTATACTGTTTAGATGATGTGTATTACTAATTTCATAATAAAATACACAATTATGCATAGGAATATAAATCTGAAAATATAGCAACTAGTAAATGATAAATGGAGTTTTTAAAATCCAAAGAGTTCAGTTTAGGGTTGGTAGAAATTATGAAGGCACATATGGGGAAGAAAAATACTTTTCATACACACTTGGTAGTAAAAAGGTGTAGTAGTTGAATATAAGAAATTTATTGGAAACCCATATAAATAGTATGTAAGTATAAATGTGGACACAAAAGTAGGAATCATATACACATGGTTAAAAGTGCATGCAAGCCACAACTCAACACACATAAAGTAACCACAACACATATAATGGTAAAGAACTTTTATAAATGTGAATGTGTGGTTTGTATGAAGTAGAAGTGTGAACTATGTCTTATGATTGTTGTTTTTCTTTTGCTATGTGTGATGGTATGAAGTAGAACCTGTTCAAGAGCAAGTTATCCCTTTCCAAGATCAGGACTACCCATTTCAAGAGCAGCAAGAAGGAGGCAAGTGTCCTTGACCACTTTGATCCTATGCTAGGATGTGTAGCTAGAATTAATTGCATTGTCAATTTAAATATGAAACCCATGTTAGGAAGTTTCCCTAGAATTGCATTACCTTATTTCCTTGTAGCTTGGGTTGGGATTTATTTTATCATGTCATTTATTATTATGCATATGCTTAGCCATGCTTAGAATGGGATAATTGGGATATGAGATCATCAGTTTATTTTACCATACTCTTGAATGAGATATTGTGAGTTATGTAGAGGTAGGGATCAAGGCAAGTTGGATGTTTTGGTTGTGTGCTGGGTGCACGAGACTTGGGTTTGTGTTTAGTACTTGCCTGGATCCTAAGGACCGGTTCATGGAGCATGTAACCTGGCTTTACCGTGCCAACCACATGCTGAGATGGGGCAGCTTGGCCAATTAATTAGGTGTATCCCCGGCGTAGTATGGGTGTGTTGGATGGTGCGGGGAATAGGTGTCAGCTGGACTACCATATGAACCGCAAGGCTCAAGAGGGGGCCACTGCAGCGGGGTTGGAGCCTCTTGTATGCTGTTAGGGGTGAAACCTCAGTGGGCCCACGCTCGTCGGGAATCCCTTTGTAAAGGCTTCGTAGTGATCTCCTGGCTACACACCTAGGAAGTGTGAATGTGGTTCGTAGCCACTGGCATAAAGGAGGTTCTTTTAGTCCACCCGGCAACGGGGGATGAAATCACTACATGTGGGTACAGTGGTACAAACTCTGCAGAGTCAAAACTGTCATGACAGCCGTGCTCACGGTCAAGAGCGGCTTGGACTTATTCATGATTAGAGGATTGATGGTTTTGGAAGTTAAGCGGGGAGCTTAACATTGGAAATGATGTTATGGTTATTGGATTATGATGATGGGATGGGAGATTGGGACCATTTCACCTGTGTAGTAATGTAGGTGCTTAACAAGCTAAGGTGATAGGTATTAATTGCCTAGTGCTTTAACCATGAGTTCAACCTCTCCTTGTTCTAGCCATGCATGATATAATTTTCCCACACTTGCTGAGTACCATTGGTACTCAACCTTGCATATTTGTTGGTTTATATTGCTGCTCAGGTCAAGATAATGAGGTGGTGTATAATGACCAAGATTTTGGACCCGAGGAAGGTTTTTAGGTTCATGAAGACCCCCGGGCAACGCCTGTGATGGAGCCCTAAAGAATAATATTCTGCTGCTAGTTTATTTACTTGTGATGGACTTATTATTGTCCATCGAGACGTTTACTATGTAAGACTTACTTATATTCGACACCTGGCTTGTAATAAATGATGCTTCACTATTTGTCATCACATGTATGAGAAAATGATCCTGGCATACATGTGATATTCACTTGGTTGTTCTTCGGAAAAACCGGGTGTGACAACCAGGGTCCTAAGTGTTGAACCTAATGATTTTAATTCCTTGTTATCATTATTTTCATGCATATGCCTACAATATCTCGGTACTACGTTCCTCACAAAAGAAAATCCTAACTGCATTATACCTGCATATACGTCTCAAGTGTGGCACTAAACGGTCTCTCGCACACGTTTTCTACACGGATACATACGTGGTTAGTACCTGCAGAAGACCACACAATAATGGCGCACTCAAAAGTTGTTCATTTCAGGCAGTTTCATAATTAAAAGTAAATACAAACGCCCGCATCATTGTCATACGGCCGTCCTTGAGTTAGGTCACGTCTCAAGGTACATGATCGTGTTTCAACACCACACGACGGGGAACCCGAGTATGTCATGAACGGGTCGTCACGGTTGGGAATCTTATCAATCCAACAGATACCACCTACTGCCCTGCAGGGCAAGCCGATGGCAAGCGCTGCGTATGTCCTCCTGGGCTATTTCCAGATGAACACACTCTCGCGTTACTGACCACGCGATGGGGTCTCCACTTACTTGCCTAATGCACGCTAGGGATCAGCGTTTCATATGAACTCAGGAACATGAAGAGTACAAGAGTTTCATATTGACGTCTCACACCAAGCTGTGAGACCTATCCCTGAACCGCGTTCCTCGTAAGGGGAGCTAACCGAAATTGAACCGCTTTTGGTGGTGTTCCTTACCATTCTTACCAAAGCGTAGGTGCATCGTTACATAATTAAAATTCAGAATTATAACACATAGGTTAGTCTTTGCCACTTTAAGTAACTATGCTAATAAAGTCCTTACTTGGGCAACTACCGAATCCTCACCGTAAACCTAAGTTTTTCAGGTAATACAGTCCTTAAGTATTGTGCTATCCCCAATGCAGCTCTGATACCAGGCTGTGGCGGACCGGAATCCACCCGTCCAGGATCGCAGATGGTGGTGCCGCGCGATGCAACACCCAACAGCACACGTCATAATGACATATTATATTACATGGGAAAAACAACTGAACTGTACAAACAGTACAATACTCAGTTACAAACTATTGTCTTTATTACACAGCGGAAGTCTACTTTTCTACAACTCACGCCCGCCTATCTAGCAAAAGTCGGTTGCCCAGCTCTAGGGCAACCCACACTAGCTGCACTCCTCAGCTCAGCGCGGCGTGTACGGCTCTCACTCAGCCGTGGTCCCCGACAGAGGGTAACCCTCGCCGGTGGACTCATACTCCGAGTCCGTGGGTGGCTCCTCACCTGAAAAACACTTAAGCAGCAAACGTGAGCATGAGGGCTCAACAAGGCTTAACCGACTCACCTAAGCATGAAACTCTACATGAGGTGTACAATGACATAGGATAGTCATATTGCAGCAAATGGACACGCCTACAAGTTCATCCTTAGTTCAGCTTTTAGCAACAAGTTAACAGTTCAGGAAGCTGAAATTTAGTAAGCAATATTTGGTGGCAAACATGTAGCAATACAATATTATATCATATCAGCAATATTGAATCAACATATTTCATACATTATTCTACGTCATGACTCAGTGACCAAGTGGTACTCTTCACCATGAGGGACGGCGAATCGACTCGATATACACCTGCAGGGAAACCCAAAGAGAACGTCACGTACGCCCACCCGTGGAGCTGCACAGCACGCTCACTCGATGTTGTACGGGACAACCTTTCACCCAACAGCCCAAACGTCAAACTGGTCGCACCGAAACGAGCAGGAGGTTCCCCACACGGAGCATCTCTCTATGCCCGTTGGCAGATTTCCACCTTGCTGCCCTCAGCCTGCACCTATAAATCGGTGCGTTATGCCTCGACGCCCGGAGGTTTAGGCTACATCGGTTTATCGGGGCCCATGTATCCGATATGCCTTCGGTACGTTCAAACTTGATCAGCATGGGCCGCACACGGATCGGTCCTCAATCGACACGGACAGGTCTGCGCACACAAGACTTCCTCTTGCTGCGCCCTAGCCCCTGCCTAGTCTCCTTTTCATTACTAAAGTGATCTCACATCACTCGAACCAAACCCGTGTGTCCCAAGCCTATCTCGCGAGTAGATTCCAACTACTCGACTTGTACCGAAGTCCTATGAATCATTAAGCTTAGCTTGTCTACTCGAGGTCTGCTACACTACCCTCACTCTTATGGAAAATTTCTGGTCATGCAAGTGGGGTTCCATCCATCCTATACCTAATGCACATTCATACATCACCCTAATTATGTGAACAAAGCAAAACTTGATAAAAGAGTTAATGCAAACCGGGGCTTGCCTTGTTGCTTCTGGTCAGGGGTGAGTTCTTCTGGAAGCAGGAAGTCGAGAACCCCCGGAGCTTCCTCGCCTTCAGCGACTACACGTTAATGAAATTCTACATGTTAATGAATATGCACACGAGTTTATTGTAATGCTTTTGCTATTAGTTCTAATAGCCAGTTTCTAA
Source organism: Neostapfia colusana (assembly GCA_030760725.1). NCBI lineage: Eukaryota > Viridiplantae > Streptophyta > Magnoliopsida > Poales > Poaceae > Neostapfia > Neostapfia colusana. The sequence continues at coordinate 17,277,170 of JASWHV010000002.1, forward strand.
CAACTGGAACTCTGTTCAAGAATTTAAAATGGAACTGGGGTCTAGTGGTTTGGGTTTGGACCCAAGCACATGCTTACGTGCTAAGTTGTTCCCCCCCCCCTCTTCCGTATTGATCACCTCATGTGGTTAAACAGAGCAGGGGTGATCCAAAGCTGCAATGGGGCTGAGAATTTTTGTGTGAGTCCCTTGTCACAGGAAAACCCTCTGGACCAAAATTTAGCACTTTTCAGTGAGTGGTTTGCTCAGAGTAATTCCCTTAGCAAATAAGCAAAGGAGAATTAATTCTGAGGTAACACCATTGTTCATGGCCAACTTAGTGAACTACAATTTCAATTATAGCTCATAGAGTCTGCATAAATTTTCCTAGTATTTTTGGAGCAAAGATTTGACCAGAACTGAATTTCCATGTCTTGGAAATTCTCTGAAAATGTTTCTGTATTCAAATGAACACAGCACCTTCAAATTTGAATTGCCCTGACCAAATCAAATCCAAATGGTCTGAAACTCTTATAGGGGTTTACCAACATCCTAAAGAATATTCTGGCACAAATTGGGGATTTTTGGATGAACCAAACTCCCTCTAAAATTCTTTTGCTCAAAAGCTTCAAAGAATTTTCCAGAATTAAATAATGGATTTAATACAAATTGAGTTGCATATTTGGATAGGGCTATGCAAGATGAATCCAATCTAATTTGAATCACTAAATTTTGGAGCTTCCTAGCAAAAGTTATGGGGTTCTAAAATCTGAACTAAATCTGGAAATTCAGATTAATTCAGGAAACATTCAAACTCTGAATGCGGGTCCCTCCTACACGTGTCGGCTGCTGGAATCATGCCACACGGGGCCACAGGACCCTTCCCGCATCACCACACTGGATCCCGGGCCACAGCGGATCCGACGATTTAAAATATCGCCACTGACATGCGGGGCCCCCAGTCATCTTCCTCCTCCCGACGCCCGCGCCGATCCCGCCGCCGAGCTCGCCGGAGCTCTCGCCGGAGATGGGTTCTGGCCCTCCGAACATGCCGATTCTCGCCGCCTGTGCCTATCTCGGCCTGGGGAACACGGTGGTGCCCTCACCAGAGTGTGACAATGGCCGGAACAGTGCTCCCGCCGGTAACAGCGGCCGGGAGCTCACTGGCGACGTCAAACTCGGCATCCCCTGCACCTTTTTCGATGCGGTTTGCTCGGGGAGCTCCGCTGACACCTGATGGTCATGGACATGGGCACCGATCCCCGTGAAAACGGCTGTAACTATGACCTCATCGGCGACCTAGGCCGGATATCGGCTGTGCTCAGAAAACTTCGAAGAACCGTAACCCTAGCCCATGGTTCTTATAGGTTTTTGATCCTAGGTGGTCGTGGCAGGGTATAGAGCGTGTGTGTGGCTCGGTATGCCCGGTGATGAGCTAACCCCCGCGAATTTTGGGATTTGGTCGGGGCTCGGTCTTAGGACCACCGAAACTTCCCCGGCGAAATACTCCCCCGCCAGCCCACGAAATGAAGAACGGTTGGGACCAGAAGGATCAGCACCTCAAGGCAGTCCTTTCTTGTGTTGCTCGTCGGGCACGAGAGCGCCTGGGTTGCTCGGACGCCGGCGATCGATGGAGGTCGGCATTTCTGTTCTCGCACGGAACCGAGGAGGAAGCTCGGGTGGTGGTCTCTCTCGTTCGGAAAACGGGATAAGGGACGGCGTGGAGTGTGCGCTGGCCTTTGAGCCATGACTTCGGCACTGTGAGGTGGCCGTTCGGTGCCTTGGTGGCTCGCCGCCTCTCCCGTGCCTTGCGCGCGAAGCAGAGCCGGCTGCAGCAACCGACTGCACCCTCTTATGTGCAGCTGACATGTGGGCCTCCCCTTTACTCCTTTTCTCCAATTTTTCTTCTCTGTTTTTGCTGAATATCCCACCAGCTACTCAAGATTTAATGTGAGACTTAGTCACCAAGTCTTAATTTGAATTTGAATTCTCAAATTTGAACTGTGTTTGGCTAAAACTGCTGCATGTTTAAACTGAAATTCAAATTCAGTTTTGAATTCTTGCAAATTTAGCTCTTGACAAGATGAACTCCAATGAGGATTAAAATTGGTGGGCTTACTCAGAAAAATGTGCTGAGTTTGAATATGAAACCAACTTTTGAATTTGAGTGATGAAAGTTGCTGCCATTTGAATTTACATTCAAATTGGCCTCCTTTTCAAATACCTCCAAAAGTGCCTCAAAAAGTGTTGGATTTACATGAAACTTGGCTTGAACCTTCCCAAGACTTTTCAAGTCTTAGGGGTGATCTCAACCTCTCATGTTCATGTGTAAAATTTCCACTTTGTGAAAGTGAAGTCTTTCCCCTCTAATCACTCTTTTGATGGAGGTTACTTGCTCTTCACAATATTTCCTATGATATCCACAACAAAAGTGTGGTGTTGTGAGGTGATGAAATGTTTTTGCATGTCCCCTTTTCTTGGGCTTTTACAGAACTCTGCTGAGTTCAGCTCCCTCTAGGCCATACTCATACTCAAGGAAACCAGTGCTCCGAGTACTCCCGTGGATGTAGGGTTTTACGCTCCGGCGGCCTGAACCACGTAAATGACGCGACCCGCTCAACCGAGACAGACCACTTGCCCGGGAATCGCATGAGGTGGTGCCGTGTTATGCGGCACCCAACAACACACATATGAGGAACAACGTATTACATAAAACATTAGCGGAAGCTTACGAGTTTTTCTTTGTAAATACTTTACATCAAGTAACTACAGCGGAAGTCTATATCAACTTACGTCGGATAACTAAGAGCACTCGAGATGAAGTCCAGCCCGCGGACTCCTCTCGCTAGCAACACGAAGACAAGCAGCAGCGGCGGGGTTCTCCATGTGTTACCTGACTCGGGAGTCTCCGAGTCTCACCGGACAACCTTCTTTTCAGCATCGTTGTTAACCTGCAAAAACACTTATATAGCAAGCGTGAGCACATAGGCTCAGCAAGTCTGACCCGTCTCTCCTAAGCAAGAAACTCTACATGCACGACGGTTGCAACTGGGTTGGCTAGATTTGCATAAAGGACTCGCCTAAAGTCGATCCTTAACTTTCAGATTTTAAGCATCATTGTGCAAACCTTGAGCCGAAAAGCATCGCAACTCCACAATCAAACAAGAAACGCTTTGTTGCGATGCTCCTTGCACAAAGTGAAAGTAAACTTTAATGAGCCTATCTCTAATTCAATCATGGTTGCAATACAAGTTATAGCTCAGCCTTATCAAGTTCAAAGATAAACAATTCCAGTTGTTACTACGTCAAGACGCAGTGGGCAAGTATGCTCATATGACCGCGAGTGACGGTGATTCGAATCAGTACACGCCCGAATCAGTACCTTCTGCATCTAAACCTCCCTGCCCGGTCTCCATTTCTTAAGTGTGAACTTTCCTCATCCTTTCTAATTCGGACCCGTTCAGAGTAAACCAGCCCTAAACTCACGAGTAGATTCCAACTACTCGTCTTCTACCGGACCTTCCCTACTAACATTAGCGTAGCCAAATTCCCTCGAGGAGTTGCTATTCTACCCTTTCTCTCTTAGGTGTTTTTGGTCATGCAAGTGGGGTTTTCAATATCATCTAGACGTAATGCAATCAACGATGCAAAGCTATGATCTTTACAAATGAAAATGCTTTGTAAAACGGTTCGAATGCAAACTGGGGCTTGCCTGTTTTGCAGGTGACTACTGTTACAATCAGTTAGTGACGATCACTTGGAGCTTGATCACTTGTTCTCCTCCCTCCTTGATCTTCACTTCAAATCCTCCTCACCTTCTTCACGTATATGCTACACGATATGATCATGCATATGTATTTCATTGAAAAGCTCTTGCTAATAAGATCTAAGGACAGTTTTAAAACTGGAACTTTGTTTAAGAATTTAAAATGACACTGGTGCTAGTGGTTTGGGGTTGGGCTTAAACACTAAGATCAAGTGTTGAGTGCTTCTCCCCACTTAAGTGTTGATCCCCTTAAGAGATCACACATGACAGTGGTGATCCAAAGCTCTAACGGAGCCGAGAATTTTTATGTGAGTTCCTTGTCACAAGAAAGTCCTCTGGACCAAAATTTAGCACATTTCATGGAATGGTTTATTCAGAATAATTCTCTAAGTGTTTAGTCAAGGATGAATTAATTCTGAGGTAACATACATATTCATGTTAAACTCAGTGAACCACAATTTCAATTATAGTTTATAGAGTCTACATGAATTGTCCTAGGATTTTTGGAGCTAGGAATTTCCCAGAACTGAATTTACAAGTTTTGGAAATTCTCTGAAAATGTTTCTGTATTCATTTGAATACAAGAACTTACAATCTGAATTACCCTGATCAATTCAACTCCAAATTAGCTGAAACTTTTACAGGAGTCTAATAACACCCTAGAGAATATTCTGGCAAAATTTGAGGATTTTTGGATAAACCAAACTCCCTCTAAAATTCTTTTGCTGAAAAGCTTTAAAATTTTTTCCAGAAATAAATAAAGACTTCCATACAAATTGGGTTGCATATTTGGATAAAGTTTGTCAATCTGAATCTAACCCAATTTGAATCACTAATTTTGGAGGTTCCTAGCAAAAGTTATGCTCTTCTAAAGTTTGGGGAAAAATCAGGAATTTGAATAAATCCGGGAAATGTTTAAACCTGACTGTGGGCCATGGGGCACGTGTCAGTCACCGGGAGCGCGCCACACGGGCTACAGAATTGTCTCCCGCGCTGTCACAGCCGATCCCGTGCCACAGAGTATCCGGCTCGTTTTCCCAGAGTCGCTGACACGCGGCGCCAGGGGGGTCGTCTTCCACCTCTCGCTCCCGCGCGATCCCGCCGCCGGGCTCGCCGGAGAAGCTCCGGGATTAGTCGTCCGGCCATATCAACTGCTGAAACTCGCCGCCAGCCCATAATTAAACGTGAGGAACACGCTGGTGGGGTTTGCTCGAGCCGGTAGGGATCCCAAACTAACCCGCGACGGCGCAACGGTTCGGACGAAGTCCGGCGACGTCGCCCTGACGCCCTAAGCCTTCTAGGCTTCGGTTTCCAAGCTCTAGAGCACCGGCGGACACTAAGGAACATCGACATGGGAATACAATGGCTCGGAAACGGTTCTAAATTAGGGTTCACCGTGCACCCGAACCTTTCCGCCATAGCCGCCGTCGTAAAGACTGGAAATACGTCGTGCACAGTGTGTTTCATGCAGGGTTTCAAAAGCAAACTGGTGCGTCCTTACGTCTAGCCCTCGTGTGCGAAGTTTCGGGCTATCTAGACCATAATCAACTTGGAATTTCTCGGAAACGTACCGGAAGGTCGGTTTGCACCAATCGGGAGAAATTCTCGAAATTCCCTGCCGACGATCCACGGTTGATCCTGAGCTTCGGGGGTGAGTTGCCTGGACGTCGCGCGCGCCCGGAGATGACCTAGCTCGGTCGTGACAAGCCGCGGTTGAAGCTGCCCACGAGAGCACTTGCTCTCGGTTCTATGGCGGCTGCCGTGGAAACTCGCCGTTCTCGGTGCAGAGAGCGCGAACCCGCTCAGTGATGGCTCGAGGATGTTGTGGGGTGCTCTGTGGTGCAGTTTTGCTGCTCAGCTGCGGCTGGCACAAGCGCTAGGTGGTGGTCGATCGACCGAGAGCTCGGCGGCGGTTCTCGGTTGATTTCTCGCATGAGGGAGGAAGAGCAGGCCGAGGGTTCGGGGCTTCGGCGATGAGAGGGAAAAGGAGCCCGACAGGGGGTAATAAAGCACTGGGTGAGGCGGTTCCCACGGGGAGGCGGTCGCCCGAGGCGGTGAGCGCCGCTGTCGGCTCTGCCGATTGCTTCACGTGGGAAGTAAGCAAAACAGAGACTGTGGACTTCAGATCTTTTGCAAATTTTCAGTTCTCACAATGACATGTGGGACCCACTGATCAGTCCTCCTTATCCCCTCTCCAAATATCTCCCAAGTTTGAACGTTGAGTGAATTCAATTGTGGGAATTCAAATCTGGTATGCATTTGGATAATTGGGCAAGTTTCATCCAAATTCAAACATGCATTTGAATTCTTTGTCTTTTAAAGTCCATTTTGCAAAATGGGTTGCAAACTATTTCCATAAATCATGAAACTTTGCACACCCCCTAATTTGGACTCAAGGAATTCAAATATGAAATCTGATTTTTATTTTGGCTGCTGCAAATGAGATTTTTAGCACAACAGTTCTGAATTCCATTGTGTTTTTCTCATTTGAATTTTTGTTTGAACAAATTGTTCCAAATCTGATTTTTGTTTTCTCACACATATGGGAACTTCCCATCCTTGTTTTAGACCCCTCTAGGGTTCCAAGTTCTCAAATGGACATTTGACTTGTGTGAGGAAAGCCCTCATGTGTGTTATCACATGTGGGAAAAGTTTTAACAAGTCCCAAATTTCATATACATGAAACAAAACTTTGCAAACAAGTGTTTCTTTGTATTCATAATTTTGGGACCTTTACATTCCTCCCCCCTTAAAAGGAATCTCGTCCCGAGATTCAAAAGAGGAACGAGGTGGGAGGTAATAACAAGGTTTATGACAAAAGCTCCGGATAATTCTTGTGGATGTAATCTTCGGTTTCCCACGTCGCCTCTTCCGGGGTATGATTACTCCACAGGACTTTGTAAAATTTCAAAGTCCGGTTCCTAGTGGTCCGGGTCTTTTCGTCGATAATCTGTACAGGTTGCTCGACATAGGTGAGATCCGGCTTCAACTCGTCGATGTCTTCGGTGCGGATGGCAGCGGTAAACTTGAGACACTTCCACAGCTGGGACACGTGAAATATGTCATGAATACCGGCAAGGCTTGCCGGTAGTTCCAGCCGGTAGGCTACAGTCCCACACTTCTCCGTGATAGTAAATGGACCGATGAATCGGGGAGCAAGTTTCCCCTTGACACCGAACCGATGAATCCCCTTCATCGGAGACACACGAAGATACACGTGCTCTCCGACTTCGAAATGCAGCGGTCGATGTCTCTGGTCCGCGTAGCTCTTTTAACGAGATTGGGCAGCTTTAAGGTTCTCTTGTATTATCCGAACTCTCTCTTCGGCTTCATTGACAAGATCAACCCCGAATGTTACTCGTTCACCGGATTCACACCAGTTCAATGGTGTACGACACTTCCGGCCGTATAGAGCTTCATATGGTGCCATCTTGATGCTCGTCTTATATCCGTTGTTGTACGAGAACTCCGCCAGCGGTAAGTGATCATCCCAGCTCTTACCGTGGTGGATGGCACATGCTCTCAGCATATCCTCTAGTATTTGATTCACCCTCTCAGTTTGCCCATCGGTTTGAGGGTGATACGCAGAGCTTCTAATCAACTTTGTCCCCAAGGATGCGTGTAGCTGCTCCCAGAAACAGGCTACGAACAGCGATCCTCTATCTGACACAATGGTACGGGGAACTCCATGTAAGCACACGATCCGTGCTATGTACAGCTCTGCATACTGCCTTGCGTTATACCTAGTATGCACCGGGATGAAGTGTGCCGATTTGGTTAACCGGTCCACGATTACCCAAATCGAATCATGGTTGTGGGAGGTCATCGGCAACCCGACGATGAAGTCCATACTCAAGTCTTCCCACTTCCATGCCGGTACATGCAATGGCTGCAACAGGCCTGACTTCTTCATATGGTCGGCCTTGACTCTTCGACACGTATCACACTCTGAAACGTACTTTGCAACTTCACGTTTCATACGTGTCCACCAAAACTTCTTCCGGAGATCTTGGTACATTTTATTACTGCCCGGATGAATTGAAAACTTGGACAAATGAGCTTCATCCAAAATTTTCTTCCGTAGTCCCATATCCCGGGGTACTACAATCCGGTTGTTAAACCACAAAGTACCCTCATCATCCTTCCGGAAGCACTTCATTTCTCCGTTGTCTATCCTTCGCCGTATGTGAGACATACCCTTGTCTTTTCGTTGAGCCTCAATGATCTCCTCTCGAAGGGTAGGAATGAGAGCAAGATTATAGAGAGCTCCATACGGGATGACACGGAGGCTTGGTTCTTTATCATCCATTTCAGCAATAGTTAGGTGATGGATATGCGCCTTACGACTAAGCGCATTGGCGACCACATTCGCCTTTCCTGGATGATAATGAATCTCTAGTTCATAATCCTTAATGAGCTCTAGCCATCTTCGTTGCCTCATGTTCAATTCTTTCTGAGTGAAGATGTACTTCAAGCTCTTGTGGTCGGTGTAGAGGTGTACAAGATTTCCGAGCAAGTAATGCCTCCACATCTTCAAAGCAAGGACCAAGGCAGCTAACTCAAGATCATGAGTTGGATAATGCTGCTCGTGAGTTCTGAGTTGACGAGATCCATAAGCGACCACTCGTCTTTCTTGCATCAGCACACAGCCAAGACCGATGCCAGATGCATCGCAATAAACGTCAAATGGCTTCGTTGTATCCGGCTGAGCAAGAACTGGGGCTGTTGTGAGATGCTTCACTAAGGTCTTGAAAGCTTGTTCACACGCAGCACCCCACATAAATCTGGTGTTCTTCTTTAATAATTCTGTCATCGGTTTAGCAATCTTGGAGAAACTCGGAATACCTCCGGTAGTAACCCGCTAAACCGAGGAAGCTTCGGATTTCATGTACTGACTTTGGTGACTCCATTTCTGTACTTGGATAATCTTACTCGGATCTACAGCGATGCCCTCCGCTGAAATAATGTGTCCGAGAAAAGGTACTTGATTAATCCAGAATTCACACTTGCTGAATTTTGCATAGAGCTGATGATCTCACAATCTTTGTAGCACAATATGCAGATGTTCAGCATGTTCTTCCTCTGACTTGGAGTACACCAAGATATCATCGATGAAGACCACGACGAATTTATCCAACTCCGGCATGAACACTGAATTCATCAGGTACATAAAGTGCGCCGGGGCGTTGGTCAAACCAAAAGACATAACGAGATACTCATACAGCCCGTATCTCGTTGAGAATGCCGTCTTCGGAATATCTTCTGCCCGGATTTTAATCTGATGATATCCGGACCGAAGATCCATCTTTGAAAATACCTTCACACCGACTAATTGATCGAAGAGCATATCAATGCGAGGTAGTGGATACTTGTTCTTGATGGTAACGGCGTTCAAAGGACGATAATCAACACAAAGCCGTAGTGTTTCGTCCTTCTTCTTGACAAACAACGCTGAACAACCCCGAGGTGACGAACTCGGTCGTATAAAGCCCTTGCTCATTAGGTCATTCAGCTGTGTCTTCAATTCTGCCAGTTCATTGGGTGCCATCTTGTACGGCCTTCGTGATATCGGTGTGGTTCCCAGTATAAGTTCGATCTTGAACTCAACGTCTCGTTCGGGCGGCATGCCCGGTAAATCTTCGGGAAACACATCCGGATACTCACGTACCACTGGAATGTCCTCTATCTTGACAGCTTCCGTGTGGTTCACTGTTGCAATCTGCTGCCGTCTGGCGCCCAGAATTAATATATGAAGACCATGCTGTGGGGAGTTGAGCTCAACGGTCCTGGAGCTGATGTTAAGAACCGCTCTGTGGTAATTCAACCACGACATCCCCAAAATGATGTCGATCTTCAGATCCCCAAGGATAATGAGAGTCGTAGGGTATATTTTACCCCCCAAACAAAGAGGTGCTCGGGAGACAACCTCGCTTGCGGTACTGCTGCCCCCGGGCGAAGATATGAGGTATTGCCTCTTTGTATAAACGGTTTGGAGCTGATGTTGAGCCACAAATGATTGGCTAATGAAGTTATGTGTGGCACCGGAATCAAAGAGAACTAAAACCGGTAGCTGATTCAGAGAAAACATCCCTGCTAAAGCGGCTTCTCCTTCCGGAACATCATCAATCACAGTATAGTGAATATTGCCCCTTATCTGCCCTCCTATCTGCAGATTAAGGTACGGATCGTATTGTTGTAAATATGGCGACCCGTAGCTTCAAATTCCCTCCGGACATTGCCTAGCATAATGGCCCTTACGCCCACAAGTAAGACACGGATGCCTCTCCGGTTCTTCGTTGACTTGTGGTGGACTGCTAGGTACATATGGCTGCAGCGATGGAGCACAAACCACCGTCTGATGCTGCGGCTGTGGAGGTGGTGCAAGTTGTAGAACTTGACCAGCAATCAATCTCTGAGGAGTTGATCGTACAGGTGGCCTCCATTTTTCACTGGATTGCGTTTGATACACCAAACGGTACTTCTGAGGTACATAACTTGTGCTAGCCTGCTCGATCTCACTCATCTTTCTCTTCTCTGCTTGCCACTCAAGTGTCAGCTTCTCTTGAATGAAAGCCGCATTGACCATGTCGGTGTATCTGCCGTTATTATGTACGGCCAGCTTCTCCCGTAATATGCCACTCTGGCCATGGAAGAATAGGTCACACCGTGCTTCTTCTTTCGCCACATATTCGGGAGCATATTGGACCAAAAGATTAAATCTCCTGACATACTCGAGGACACTCATGTCCCCATGTTTCAAGCCCAAAAATTCCTCCCGCTTTGCTTGACAATACCTAATGGTATGTAACGTGTACGAAAGGCTTCACAAAACTCTCTCCATGTCACTTGATGGCCCTCCGGAATGGTGGCAATATGATCCACCCACCAGTTTCCGGCGGCTCCATGGAGTTGTTGAGCGGCAAACTTTGTCTTCTGGTATTCATCACACTTGAATACTCCAAATTTAGACTCCATGACACGAAGCCATTGATCTGCTTCCACAGGTTCGGTGGCTTCAGTAAAAATTGGCGGCTGAGTCGCCAAGAAGTCCAGATAAGCGTCCCGAGGTGGAACGACTTGTTGCGTGTTCTGGAGTACGCCATGCTGTACCAAAGCTTGGAGTAAGCGTGTGTGTTCTTGTGTTGCTTCTTGGAGTAGCCTAGCATTCTCTTGATTAGACTCGATAACTCGAGTCATAAGATCCATCCATCCCGTGGATGGTGGTTCCGATGGTGGAATGGAAGCATCACCGCCTCGACGAGAACTTCCGGCCCTACTCCTAGAGCGAGTACGAACCATACTGCAAAATATAGTTGAGATGAGTTAAACAAGAACTCAGCAGTATGTGATACTAATGGAAACATGATTATGTCAAAACTTTATGAAAGCAGTAACAAAATTCATGTTTACAAAACTCCTTAGTAGGCATAACTATCCAGCCTATCTGTACAGGACAGACCTTTATGCACTATCTCCAGATTTTGATCTAGTTAAGAGCATTTTCATAACTCAAGTTGAATACCAAAGTTAAAGTTAACTTCTGTATCTTTCCAACGAGTACTCATATGCCCTCAGATCATCTCCGGATTTAAAGTTACGATTTTCCAAAGTTGACAGAATTCCTGGATAAAATTTGCCAGCACCTCCTTTGTACGTGGCTGATCTTATCACAGTTGTATATGTAAATACAATAAGAACCTGAACAAACTTTGAACTACAACAATGTTGCACATTTCATAACCTATCCAATGGTGTATCATAGGCTTCTTAAGGGTTTTTCTACAGAAAGTTATGTCTTAAAAACATAAAGGTCCAGAGAGGTTTTGTTACTGTCCTGGTTCTGGACAAATCACCTTCCTCCGAACTTTCTACCCATTCAGCATGTGATTTAGCTCTGGAGCTCTACAAATAAGTTGTAGATCACTTGAAGACCTTTCCATAACTGTACCATACACCTTAATTGGGTCAAGCTACTCAGAGTTATGCTCTGTTAAAGTCCAGCAAGAATTTCTGCCGAAAACAGAGCACTCTGTTTTTGAAATCTTTGAAGCCTAGTCCTCCTCTCATTTGAATCTTAGCTCAAAATAAGAGTTCAGTAACTAATATTTGTTTCAAACTTCCATTTTTATTTGAAAGTTTGTTCGTGAATCATTTCTTCAAAGGGAAGGGGTTATTATGTTTAGTACGGCGTCGATGCACCGTAAGAAGCATGTCGGTACTACGTAGCCTTACCAAAAGAAAATCCTAACCGGATTATACCGGTATAACGTATCTTAGGTGGCACTAAAACGGTCACTCACAAACATGTACTATTCGTACTACGGTTTCGTGGTTAATCCTGCAAGTCACACTCAATCATCAGGTCCGGCTGCACACCGAACCCGGTATCCATACAGTTCTTACACCCGTCCGTCATCACTCGCACAGGTGTTCTCAAGCCAAACACGCCTTGAGCTACGTGTTCACGTTACTAACCACGTGATGGGGTTTCCCAAATTGCACCACGCACGCCTGGGACAGACGTTGCTCGAGTACCCCAAACGACATGAGGAGTCGTAGAGGATACTAAAGCTGATCGGGTTACCTGCCACCCGTGGGGCTCCACCCTTCAGCTTGTGCGCACTGGTGGACAGCGCTTACGTGCACCCCCCAAGACATAACTCGTCCCATGATGCACGATTTTCCGACATAACAAGTAAGTTAGGTTGCCACCTTCATATTAAGCTAATAGTAATCCTTATGTGGGCCTAGTACCGTATCCTCACCGTAACCTAAATTTTTGTCGTAATACCATCCTTATTCCGTGTGCCATTCCCAATGCGGCTCTGATACCATGCTGACGCGACCCGCTCAACCGAGACAGGCCACTTGCCCGGGAATCGCTTTGGGTGGTGCCGTGTTATGCGGCACCCAAAAACACACATATGAGGAACAACGTATTACATAAAACATTAGCGGAAGCTTACGAGTTTTTCTTTGTAAATACTTTACATCAAGTAACTACAGCGGAAGTCTATATCAACTTACGTCGGATAACTAAGAGAACTCGAGATGAAGTCCAGCCCGTGGACTCCTCTCGCTAGCAACACGAAGACAAGCAGCAGCGCCGGGGTTCTCCATGTGTTACCTGACTCGGGAGTCCCCGAGTCTCACCGGACAACCTTCTTTTCAGCATCGTTGTTAACCTGCAAAACCACTTATATAGCAAGCGTGAGCACATAGGCTCAGCAAGTCTGACCCGTTTCTCCTAAGCAAGAAATTCTACATGCACGGCGGTTGCAATTGGGTTGGCTAGATTTGCATAAAGGACTCGCCTAAAGTCGATCCTTAACTTTCAGATTTTAAGCCTCATTGTGCAAACCTTGAGCCGAAAAGCATCGCAACTCCACAATCAAACAAGAAACGCTTTGTTGCGATGCTCCTTGCACAAAGTGAAAGTAAACTTTAATGAGCCTATCTCTAATTCAATCATGGTTGCAATACAAGTTATAGATCAGCCTTATCAAGTTCAAAGATAAACAATTCCAGTTGTTACTACGTCAAGACGCAGTGGGCAAGTATGCTCATATGACCGCGAGCGACGGTGATTCGAATCAGTACACGCCCGGACTACACGACACGTACACCCGTACTCCGAGTTGCCGGCAGCAACCTCGACTGACGTTGTACGCGGCCAACTTTCCCAAGATCTTCCACATTGGACGCACTCCAACTGTCCCGAGTACGCAAGCTCCCTCATGGTACATACCCGCTGTGGTATATTCTTGAGCGAGTTACCTCCTGCTACCCTGATGCCGAAAGCCTAAGGCAGTTGGAAAAGTTCCACTATGGATCTCCCAAGGTACATCGGTTTCCTGGGTCCCATATAGCCAGTATGTGCCTGGTACACAACTCAAACTTGTCCAACAGGGCCAAGAACGGACGGGCCTTAACCGACACAGGCAGGGCTATGCACGCACGGCCTGCAACCTGCTGCATCTAAACCTCCCTGCCCGGTCTCCATTTCTTATGTGTGAACTTTCCTCATCTTTTCTAATTCGGACCCGTTCCGAGTAAACCAGCCCTAAACTCGCGAGTAGATTCCAACTACTCGTCTTCTACCGGACCTTCCCTACTAACATTAGCGTAGCCAAATTCCCTCGAGGAGTTGCTATTCTACCCTTTCTCTCTTAGGTGTTTTTGGTCATGCAAGTGGGGTTTTCAATATCATCTAGACGTAATGCAATCAACGATGCAAAGCTATGATCTCTACAAATGAAAATGCTTTGTAAAACGGTTCAAATGCAAACCGGGGCTTGCCTGTTTTGCAGGTGACTACTGTTACAATCAGTTAGTGACGATCACTTGGAGCTTGATCACTTGTTCTCCTCCCTCCTTGATCTTCACTTCAAATCCTCCTCACCTTCTTCACGTATATGCTACACGATATGATCATGCATATGTATTTAATTGAAAAGCTCTTGCTAATAAGATCTAAGGACAGTTTTAAAACTGGAACTTTGTTTAAGAATTTAAAATGACACTGGTGCTAGTGGTTTGGGGTTGGGCTTAAACACTAAGATCAAGTGTTCAGTGCTTCTCCCCACTTAAGTGTTGATCCCCTTAAGAGATCACACATGACAGTGGTGATCCAGAGCTCTAATGGAGCCGAGAATTTTTATGTGAGTTCCTTGTCACAAGAAAGTCCTCTGGACCAAAATTTAGCACATTTCATGGAATGGTTTATTCAGAATAATTCTCTAAGTGTTTAGTCAAAGATGAATTAATTCTGAGGTAACATCCATGTTCATGTTAAACTCAGTGAACCACAATTTCAATTATAGTTTATAGAGTCTACATGAATTTTCCTAGGATTTTTGGAGCTAGGAATTTCCCAGAACTGAATTTACAATTTTGGAAATTCTCTGAAAATGTTTCTGTATTCATTTGAATACAGGAACTTACAATCTGAATTACCCTTAACAATTAAACTCCAAATGAGCTGAAACTTTTACAGAAGTCTAATAACACCCTATAGAATATTCTGGCAAAATTTGGGGATTTTTCAATAAACCAAACTCCCTCTAAAATTCTTTTGCTGAAAAGCTTTAAAACATTTTCCAGAATTAAATAAAGACTTTCATACAAATTGGGTTGCATATTTGGATAGAGTTTGTCAATCTGAATCTAACCAATTTGAATCACTAATTTTGGAGGTTCCTAGCAAAAGTTATGCTCTTCTAAAGTTTGGGGAAAAATCAGGAATTTGAATAAATCCGTGAACTGTTTAAACCTGACTGTGGGCCATGGGGCACGTGTCAGTCACCGGGAGCACGCCACACGGGCTACAGAATTGTCTCCCGCGCTGTCACAGCCGATCCCGTGCCACAGAGTATCCGGCCCGTTTTCCCCGAGTCGCTTACACGCGGGCCCAGGGGGGTCGTCTTCCACCTCTCGCTCCCGCGCGATCCCGCCGCCGGGCTCGCTGGAGAAGCTCCGGGATTAGTCGTCCGGACATCTCAACTGCTGAAACTCGCCGCCAGCCCCTAATTCAATGTGAGGAACACGCTGGTGGGGTTTGCTCGAGCCGGTAGGGATCCCAAACTAACCCACGACGGCGCAACGATTCGGACGAAGTCCGGCGACGTCGCCCCGACGCCCTAACCTTCTAGGCTTCGGTTTCCAAGATCTAGAGCACCGGCGGACACTAAGGAACATCGACATGGGAATAAAATGGCTCGGAAATGGTTCTAAATTAGGGTTCACCGTGCACCCGAACCTTTCCGCCATAGCCGCCGTCGTAAAGTGTAAGGGCCTCAGTTTTTGACACTCATTTGCAGTGTTCATCACCACACCACACACCTCATTTGAGGAAGAATGATGAACACAAATAAAGAGCAAGTAACAATTATCAACATGCTCATTAGGGAACAAACTCACACATTGCAAAAGTGGTACTTCCCACATGTGATATAGATGGGCTGGACATATGAAGACTCCTACACTTTGCTAAGGATGTCCATGCCAAGTTCCACCCAAATTCAAAACCTTTTTGAGGTCATTTTGGGTATAGTTAGGAAAAGGGCAGTTTGAAACCATATTCAAATTCAAACTGTTTTCACCCACTGAATGTAAAAGTGGAAGGCATATTCTTGCTCAGCACATTTTTGTGAGCTCACACACCAATTTTCACTCCATTTGGAGTTGATCTTGACATGAGCTAAGGGGGAGAAATTCAAACTTTATTTGAATTTCAAACTGCACTTGTGCTGAAATTCATTCAAACCAAACCTCATTTGAACTTTGATCAATTCAAATGGCTCTTGGGTGAATAATTTGAATTGCCAAGGGTAGAATAGGGTTCACTGTTTACCACAGCTGTTAGGAATAAATTTCAGAGGTTAAAAGAGAAGTGGGACCCACATGTCAGCCTCAGCCTCAAAGCAAACCGACTGAACCACAGTTCAGTCGGTTCCCGGCAGCTGTGCGCGCGCGCCACCGAAGGGGGCAGCCGGCGCCAGCTCCTGCTGCGTGCCCCAAGCCGGAGACCAGCCGGCCGGGCTATTTATTCCCTCCCCGGCGTGCTTCAGTCACCATTTCCCCGAGCTACCGACGTGCGCGACTGCTTTTTCCACTGCCATCGCCGCCGCTCGAGTTCCTGCTTGATCAAGCCGATCGCAGCTCCCTCTTTCCATTCCAAGGTCCCAGCAAGGTACTAGCAACCATCCTCCATCCTTCCCATTGATAGAAATCGATTGAAACCGAGTGATATCGGCTGTGCCGAAAGATCAAACTCGGAACTGGAAACCGCCGCACCTCGGGCTCTCGTGGACAGCCCAACCTGGGCGTTGTCACGCCCGAGCCAAGACACCCTTGGACGCGCAGGTGACCGGTGCTGCTCATCTCCGAGCCACAGCTCGAGTGGTTGCTCACCGGCGGCGAATTTCCACTTTTCCCCTTTCTGTGTGCAGAACGACCTTCGGGTACGATTCTGTTTAATTCGTGCTCTAGAAAGGATTAGAGGGCCTCAGGCCACTCCCACACGAGCTAGACACGGTGACGCACAAGTTGCCTTCACAACTCTGGGCCGTAGAACCTCTGTGCCCGGCGTAATTCAAGGTCTACTAATGGCGGAACGAACGGGGGGTATCGGGCGCACGGTGAGGACCTATTTCGGGCCTTCCCCGAGCTGCCCCGAGTTCATGTCGACCTTCTCTGAGGTCCACTGATGCTCCCCGACCGGTTTCTCAAGTAGCTGAGGCACTAGGGGCATCAGCCGACATGGCCGAAGTCGTTCCGATATGGCGGCTCGTCGCCGACCATGCTCCGGCCGTTGTCATGAGCAGCTGACCCTCGGATCATGTTCCCCAAGTAAAAGTAGGCAGGGGCGACCAGAATCAAGAAGTTTGGAGCGGTACAGCAGCCAGCGGCGAGCTCTCCGGCGAGGTCCCTCGGCGGCGGAGCGCGGGTGTCGCGAGGTTGAAGAAGGGGGTGGACCCCAGCTGTCAGCGGCCGATATTTTGAATCGGGATCCGGCTGCGGCCGGGATCGGGTGTGCTGGCGCGCAAAAGCCTTGTGGGCCGCGGTGTGCTGTCGCTTCGGCGTGCGACGCGTGTCCCCTGGGCCCACGCGCGAGTTTAAACTTTTCCCCGATTTTCAGATTTCCTTCAAACTTCAAATCCTTATAACTTTGGCTAGAAAGCTCCAAATTGAGTGAACCAAATTTTGCTGGATTCAGCTCTCTGAGTACTTTCCAGAAAATCAAGTTTCACTTCATGAAATTCCTTAGTTCTCCAGAATTAATTCCTCAAAGTTTAAACTGTTAGGAATTTTAACTGGAGAATCCTTTGGAGGAAAATCCTGAAATTTTGCTGAGATGTTCACCAAAATATCCTTGAACTACCATAAAAATTTCAGATCCATTTGAGCTCATTTAGTCCACCTAATGGTGTGATTAGTAAAACTGTTCCAGAGAAAATAGAAAATGTTCAGAAACATTTTCAGGATTTTCTCTGAAATTGTTTAGCTCATATCTTTAGTTAGAGACTTCCAAATTAAGTGAGACCAACTCCATTAGGACCCTCTGAAAATCTAGTTTTCAGAAAGTCATAGTTTGTCTCATGAAAATCCCTAGAACACCCTAAGGGTTCCAATTAAGGTCAAGGACATAATTATTTGTGGAGGGCTCAAATGAGCTTTGCTGCAACTAAAACTTGACCAAGTCTTTGTTTAGGTTGTAACCAAGCCACAGTAAAAGTTTCACAGTCATTAGGTCTGTCTAGTAAGGGTTATAGACTTCACAACTTCAAAGTTAATACAAAGGCCTCTAAATTAATACATACATTGCTCTTATCATGTAGTCGCTAAGATCGAGGAGGAACCCGAAGTCCTAGACTTCGTTACTCCGGAGGAACAGCTAGCCTACGACCAAGAGCAGCAAGGCAAGCCCCGGTTTGCATTAACCTTTTTACAAATTTTTATTGTTTTGAGCACATACTTGTTTCCCTTTGTTCGTTGCATTAGAGTCTTGATTGGAAACCCAACTGCACAGCCAAGAAAACCATGGGTTGGGTTTAGGATTGAAAACCTCGTTAGCCACTGCATTGCTAGAATAGAGTAGGATTCGGTACAAGTCGAGTAGTTGGAACTACTCGCGAGAATAGGCTAGAGGCACATTGCTCGGGTAGAGATAGCACATGAAACACATGGCAAGAAAATGAGACCGAGCGGAGAGTAAGGGCAGCAGGACTTTGGGGCCTGTGTGCTGTAGCTCCGCTTGTGTCGATTGAGGACTGAGCCGTGTGCGGGCCTGTTGAGCAAGCTAGAACAGTACCGAAGACCTACCGGCTATATGGGAACCGGGAAACTGATGTAACTCGGGTAGCTGGGTGTTGAGGCATTGCCCGTCGTTCAGAGGGTAGGTTGAGAGCTCGAGGTGTAAATCAGCTGGCGGCACAGAGATGCGCGTGCAGGGACCTCTTGCTCGGGACGATGGGACCGGTTCAATATTTGGCTAACGGGTGAAAGGTAGTCGCGTACGGCGTCCGTGATGGTTGTTGTAGGCAACATCGAGTACGGGCGTACGTGACGGGTTGTTCGGGTAACCCTGCAGGTGTAAATCGATTATAATCGCCGTCCCTCGCGGTCAGTGAGTACCACTTGTTCACTGTACCGTGACGTAGAAAGAATAGGCTAGTTACATGTTAAAATGTTGCTGATTGAAAGCTGGACATTGATTGTTAATGATATGCTGTAGCTTAGTGCTAACTAAAGTTCTTTTCAACTTTGGGCAAAGTACATGAGAGAAATGCGTTTCTTGTTTGATTGCGGCTCTCTCATGTGCCTTAGCATAAAGTTCTCCACAACCTGCTGCTAAAACTGGAAAGTAAGGTTCTACTAATTAGGCGAGTCCTTGCAAATGATTTTTACCTCATGCAACCTATTACCCGCATGTAGAAGTTCCATGTTTAGGTGAGACGGGTCAGACTTGCCGAGCCTTCGTGCTCACTGCTTGTGTTTGAAGCTTTTGCAGGGTTCTATGAGGAAGGGACTCCCGAAGAGGAGACGGAACCCCAGGAGGGGAACCCCGTCGAGTGGGAGTCGTGCACGCCGCAGAGTTAGTGTGCGTGTGTGCTAGCAAGGACACGTTCGAGGGCTGAACGTGCACTTGATGCTTAGTCTACGCCCGCGAGTGTGGACTAAACTTATTTTGATGTAAACATGTTAATAAACTTGTTTATGTAATAAAGCTTCCGCTTCCGCTTTGTACCTTTGACGTGTGTTATACGGTGTTGTGCAACGCAGCACCCCTCAGCGTGATCCTGGCTCGACAGGACCAGTGGGGTCGTGTCAGCGTGGTATCAGAGCTCGCTTGAGGTTTAACACAGTACAAAGGTCTTCTTTTTCAAAAAAAAATCCAGTGAGGAACGAGTTAGTAGCCCGTATAAGGATGTTATTAGGATATAGAAAGTGGCTTATTAACTTATTTGTTATGTCGGAAAATCGTGCATCTCGGGACGTTCATGTCTTGGGGGGTGCACGTAAGCGCTGTCCACCAGTGCGCACAAGCTGAAGGGTGGAGCCCCACGGGTGGCAGGTAACCCGACCCGCTTTGATATCCTCTACGACTCTTCATGTCGTTTGGGGTATTCGAGCAACGTCTGTCCCTGGCGTGCGTGGTGCAACATGGGAGACCCCGTCACGTGGTCTGAAACGTGAACACGTAACTCAAGGCGTGTTTGGCTTGAGAACATCCGGGCGAGTGATGACGGCCGGATGTACCAACTGTATGGATTCCGGGCTCGGTGTGCAGCCGAGTCTGATGATTGGTTGAATTTCTGCAGGTAGCCTTACCACGAAACGGTAGACGTGTAGCATCCGTGTGCGAGTGACGAGTAGTGCCACTAAACTAACGAAGCCGGCTAAGTCCGGTATAGGTTTTTCTTTGTGAGGACGTAGTACCGACATGATCTGGTGACGCATCAACGTCACACCCAACTAAATGAACAACTTCATTTAAAAAAAAAATTTTAAGGTTTTGATCCAAAGTAGTAAAACTTGATGTAACTCCTTCCCTTGAACAGGATATTCAAAGCTAATAAGTTTTCAACTTATAGGATGTTAAGGACAGAGCACTCTGTTTTCAGCTAAATCAAGGCTGAAGTAATCAGAGGTTAGAGGTTGAGTTCTTTCGAGGTTGGGGTAGTATGATACATTTCTGGAAAGCTTTGGAGGAGCTTTACAACTTTTCTGTTGAGTTCCAGAGGTGTTTCGTCCCTTAACCACTCGAAAAATGCAGTAGCGTTGAAACTGTCCAGAAAACAGGACAGAGCAAAGACTCTCTGTAAACTCTCTGTAAATTAAGCATAACTTCCTGCTTAAAAATCCAAAAATAGGAAATGAGGTAGTTCTGGAAAGATTATGAGATGGGTTACAACTTTGTAACAGAAAGTTTTGTCAGATTAGGAACAGAATTAACTGGGATTGTTGGATCAAATCAGTACCTAAAGCAGGGAGGTGCTGTCCAATTGTTTCCAGAAATTCTGTTAACTTTGACATCTCATAACTTTTGAACCAAAGCAGATCTTAGGCCAACCAAATACTTTCTGGAAAGCTATTGAAGTTAACTTTAACTTTGATGTTGAGCTCCAGGATTGGTTTTGCTTTTAACCTGGCCTAAATCAGATTGATATGGAAACTGGTCAGGGCTGTCATGGGAACAGCAGATCAGCAGTCAAATTTGTTTAAAAATTTGAACTATGTTTCCAAGTTTTAGGGGTTCAATGACATATCTTATGTTATAACTTGATGGTTTGCTGTTCAAATGAATATTTGACATTTCTCAAATATATTTTTATAGATGGCAGCAGATAAACGGTTGGAGAACGGGTGGGTAGTTTCCCACTGTTCTGACCGTAGCGGCTACCCGGGAGCATTGTGCCTAATGCTCCAATATTTCGGGTACAACCAGATGCCGCAATACTTCGCCAAGGAAGAAGGCGAAGAGGGGAACAAGACGTGGACGATCCATGTCGAGGTTCCTGCAGGGCCTACGCCACCCGGTTAGGTGCCATTCACCGCCCGGTTTGATGAAGAGGAAGACGCAGGAATTCCTACACCTGCAACAAGGGAGCCGGAACGCGCTGGAGTACTCCAGAGCGTTCAACGATCTCGCACTCTACGCGTCGTATCACGCAGATACGGACGAGAAGCGGCGGGACCACTTTTACCAGGGGCTTAACCCGCTCCTGAAGGACAAGCTGGCAATGTTCAATCGCGGCAGCCTCAACGACATAATTGATGCTGCGATTGTTCAGGAAGACTCCGGCAAGGAGTTGGCGGCGGCAGAGCGAAAGCGAAGCGCGCCGAAGAGCAGCGGAGAAGGAGGCGGTCCTTCTCAGAAGTTTCGGATGGTGAATCGCCCACCATCAGGTCCGCGCTGGCAGCCACCACAGCGGTCGATGCCGTTCCGCGGTCGGCCGTATTCTTCACCGGCATTCCGGCCGGCACTGCCAGCACCACCGCAACAACAGCAGCAGCAGCGGGCGATGCCGCGTGCGTTTGCACCTCCGCAACGCATGCCGGGCTTTCGTCCCCCGAGTACCCCACCTGCAGCGGCCACATGTTACAAGTGTGGTCGTCCAGGACACTTCGCGAGCAGTTGCCCGGAGAGGCAAGGCGGCGGAGTGGTACCACAGTTTCCGGGGAGGAATCAACCCCGGAACCCTACTAATGCGCGGCGGGCGAACCCTAGGCCCGGCACTGTCCACCAGCTTGCCATTGAGGACGTGCCGGAGGGCGAGCCAATCCTTGCGGGTATGTTCCAACTCCACCAGCATCCCGCTATAGTACTATTTGATTCAGGCGCCACGCATAATTTTATTAGCCAAGCTTTCATTGCTAAACACAGCTTGCCAATACTACCCACCGATAGTCCATATTTAATTTGCTCACCGGGTGGGAAGATTTTAGCAAGCATAATGGTCTCCAAAGCACCATTATGCTTAACGGGTAGAGTGTACCCCACGTCTCTCATTATCTTAGAGGGACAGAAGGTCGATGTCATCCTAGGGATGTCGTGGTTAACCCGCCACGGCGCTGTTTTAGACACCGTCCTCCGAGTCGTGCACTTAAACTCAGAAGTGCACGGTTCTCACTCATTATTTCTGGACAGTCCAGAAATAAAACTTCCAAGTGTCTATCAAGCCACAACCATCAGATTGGAAGACATTCCAGTGGTCCGAGAATTCCCTGATGTATTCCCGGATGATTTGCCGGGGATGCCACCCGATAGAGAGGTGGAGTTCAAGATTGAACTTGCACCGGGAACCATGCCAATATCCCGAAGGCCGTACAAGATGGCGCCCAAGGAGTTGGCGGAACTGAAGATTCAGCTCACGGACCTTCTGGAGAAGGGTTTTATTAGGCCGAGCTCCTCGCCATGGGGTTGTTCGGCATTATTTGTCAAAAAGAAGGATGAAACGTTGCGGCTTTGCGTGGACTACCGTCCATTAAATGCCGTAACCATCAAGAACAAGTACCCGTTACCACGGATCGACATGTTGTTTGATCAGTTGGTCAAAGCAAAGGTCTTTTCCAAGATGGATTTAAGATCCGGGTACCATCAGATTAAGATCAGGGCTGAGGACATTCCAAAGACAGCTTTTTCGACAAGGTACGGACTTTATGAGTACCTGGTCATGTCCTTTGGCCTCACCAATGCTCCAGCTCACTTCATGTATTTAATGAACTCGGTGTTCATGCCGGAGCTGGACAAGTTTGTCGTGGTCTTCATCGACGACATCCTGGTATACTCCAAGTCGGAGG
Organism: Neostapfia colusana; assembly: GCA_030760725.1. NCBI lineage: Eukaryota > Viridiplantae > Streptophyta > Magnoliopsida > Poales > Poaceae > Neostapfia > Neostapfia colusana. The sequence goes on from JASWHV010000002.1 coordinate 17,300,217, forward strand.
AAGATCACAAGAAACATCTGCGTATAGTCTTGCAACGGCTGCGGGATCACAAGTTATACGCAAAGTTCAGCAAATGCGAGTTTTGGATATCGCAAGTGCCTTTCCTCGGGCATATCATCTCAGCGGAGGGTATCGCTGTGGACCCGAGCAAAATCACGCAAGTGCTGAATTGGAAATCCCCGAGAACTGTTCATGAGGTACGGAGTTTCCTCGGACTCGCGGGATATTATCGGAGGTTCATTCCGAACTTCTCGAAGATTGCCAGGCCAATGACAGAGCTGCTGAAGAAGGCTACCAAATATGTTTGGAGTCCAGCATGTGAAGCAGCATTCAAGGCTTTAGTCAAGCACCTGACATCAGCACCGGTTTTGGCGCAGCCAGACACAACAAAACCGTTCGAGGTGTACTGCGATGCATCCGGCATTGGGCTCGGATGTGTGCTGATGCAAGACCGAAGAGTGGTCGCGTATGGATCACGACAGCTTAGGAACCATGAGCAAAATTATCCAACTCACGATTTGGAGCTCGCTGCCGTGGTACTTGCACTGAAAATGTGGAGACACTACCTACTCGGTAACCTCGTACATTTATATACCGACCACAAAAGCCTCAAGTACATCTTCACTCAGAAGGAGCTGAACATGAGGCAACGAAGATGGTTAGAACTGATAAAGGATTACGAAATAGAGATCCATTATCATCCGGGCAAGGCAAACGTTGTGGCAGATGCGCTGAGCCGCAAGTCACACGTCAATAATCTGACCATCACACCGTTGGAAGAGAGCGAACCACCACTACATGTGATTCCACATGGAGCTCTCTACAACCTAGCTTTGATCCCCACCATCCGTGAAGAGATAGCGGCAGCCCAGAAGAATGATAAGGGCATGTCACATTTACGGAGACGAGTAGACAGTGGGGAGTTGAAATGTTTCCGGAAGGACGGAGACGGCGTCCTATGGTTCAAGGACCGGATCGTCGTACCCCGAAACCCGGAGTTACGGAAGAAAATCTTTGATGAGGCTCACTTATCAAAGTTTTCTATTCACCCCGGCAGCAACAAAATGTATCAAGAACTCAGGAGAAAGTTTTGGTGGACACGGATGAAGCGAGAGACTGCAAAATACGTGTCCGAGTGTGATACATGTCGACGGGTGAAGGCAGACCACATGCGGAAACCGGGACTGCTGCAACCACTGGGCATTCCTGCCTGGAAGTGGGAGGACGTGAGCATGGATTTCGTCGTCGGTTTACCCACCACCTTACAGAAACATGATTCTGTGTGGGTGATCGTCGATCGGCTCACCAAAGTTGCCCATTTCATCCCGGTCAACACCAACTACAACGCCAAGAAGTACGCTGAACTGTACATCTCACGGATCCTATGCTTATACGGCGTACCCCGTACCATCGTATCGGACCGGGGCACTTTATTTGTGTCCCGTTTTTGGGAGCAGCTACACGCTGCCTTGGGGACGAAGCTGATCCGTAGTTCAGCCTACCACCCGCAGACGGATGGACAAACTGAGCGGGTGAATCAGATTCTAGAAGACATGCTACGAGCTTGCGCTATCGACCACGGCAAGAATTGGGATGATCACTTGCCATTAGCCGAGTTCTCGTACAACAATGGGTACCAAGCCAGCATCAAGATGGCGCCCTACGAGGCGCTATACGGCAGGAAATGCCGCACACCACTGAACTGGTGTGAATCTGGCGAGAGGGTTACCTTCGGGATTGATCTTGTCAACAACGCGGAAGAAAAGGTTCGATTAATTCAAGCGAACCTAAAAGCCGCTCAATCCCGACAGAAACAGTATGCGGACCGGAGAAGGCGCCCATTACAATTCGAAGTTGGAGATCACGTATACCTACGAGTGTCTCCAATGAAGGGCGTAAACAGATTTGGGGTGAGAGGAAAGTTAGCACCCCGATTCATCGGTCCATTCCAGATTACCGAAAGATGTGGATCGGTGGCATACCGGCTAAGATTACCAGAAGCACTTTCCGGTGTGCACGACGTCTTTCACATTTCCCAGCTGAGGAAGTGTCTCAAGCTATCAACTACCGTTCAGCTGGAAGACATTAAAGAACTGCAACCGGATCTCACCTATCGGGAGGAACCGGTGCAGATTATTGATGAAAAGGCCCGAACCACACGCAACCGTACGTTGTGGTTCTACAAGATTCTATGGAGTAATTACTCCATGGACGAAGCGACATGGGAGAGCGAAGAATTCCTTCGCACTAACTACCCCGACTTTTTCACGTCGCATATTCGGTAATTTTCCACTGTCCTCTCTCTCATTTCACCTTATAATCTCGGGACGAGATTCTTTTAAGGGGGGAGGAATGTAAGGGCCTCAGTTTTTGACACTCATTTGCAGTGTTCATCACCACACCACACACCTCATTTGAGGAAGAATGATGAACACAAATAAAGAGCAAGTAACAATTATCAACATGCTCATTAGGGAACAAACTCACACATTGCAAAAGTGGTACTTCCCACATGTGATATAGATGGGCTGGACATATGAAGACTCCTACACTTTGCTAAGGATGTCCATGCCAAGTTCCACCCAAATTCAAAACCTTTTTGAGGTCATTTTGGGTATAGTTAGGAAAAGGGCAGTTTGAAACCATATTCAAATTCAAACTGTTTTCACCCACTGAATGTAAAAGTGGAAGGCATATTCTTGCTCAGCACATTTTTGTGAGCTCACACACCAATTTTCACTCCATTTGGAGTTGATCTTGACATGAGCTAAGGGGGAGAAATTCAAACTTTATTTGAATTTCAAACTGCACTTGTGCTGAAATTCATTCAAACCAAACCTCATTTGAACTTTGATCAATTCAAATGGCTCTTGGGTGAATAATTTGAATTGCCAAGGGTAGAATAGGGTTCACTGTTTACCACAGCTGTTAGGAATAAATTTCAGAGGTTAAAAGAGAAGTGGGACCCACATGTCAGCCTCAGCCTCAAAGCAAACCGACTGAACCACAGTTCAGTCGGTTCCCGGCAGCTGTGCGCGCGCGCCACCGAAGGGGGCAGCCGGCGCCAGCTCCTGCTGCGTGCCCCAAGCCGGAGACCAGCCGGCCGGGCTATTTATTCCCTCCCCGGCGTGCTTCAGTCACCATTTCCCCGAGCTACCGACGTGCGCGACTGCTTTTTCCACTGCCATCGCCGCCGCTCGAGTTCCTGCTTGATCAAGCCGATCGCAGCTCCCTCTTTCCATTCCAAGGTCCCAGCAAGGTACTAGCAACCATCCTCCATCCTTCCCATTGATAGAAATCGATTGAAACCGAGTGATATCGGCTGTGCCGAAAGATCAAACTCGGAACTGGAAACCGCCGCACCTCGGGCTCTCGTGGACAGCCCAACCTGGGCGTTGTCACGCCCGAGCCAAGACACCCTTGGACGCGCAGGTGACCGGTGCTGCTCATCTCCGAGCCACAGCTCGAGTGGTTGCTCACCGGCGGCGAATTTCCACTTTTCCCCTTTCTGTGTGCAGAACGACCTTCGGGTACGATTCTGTTTAATTCGTGCTCTAGAAAGGATTAGAGGGCCTCAGGCCACTCCCACACGAGCTAGACACGGTGACGCACAAGTTGCCTTCACAACTCTGGGCCGTAGAACCTCTGTGCCCGGCGTAATTCAAGGTCTACTAATGGCGGAACGAACGGGGGGTATCGGGCGCACGGTGAGGACCTATTTCGGGCCTTCCCCGAGCTGCCCCGAGTTCATGTCGACCTTCTCTGAGGTCCACTGATGCTCCCCGACCGGTTTCTCAAGTAGCTGAGGCACTAGGGGCATCAGCCGACATGGCCGAAGTCGTTCCGATATGGCGGCTCGTCGCCGACCATGCTCCGGCCGTTGTCATGAGCAGCTGACCCTCGGATCATGTTCCCCAAGTAAAAGTAGGCAGGGGCGACCAGAATCAAGAAGTTTGGAGCGGTACAGCAGCCAGCGGCGAGCTCTCCGGCGAGGTCCCTCGGCGGCGGAGCGCGGGTGTCGCGAGGTTGAAGAAGGGGGTGGACCCCAGCTGTCAGCGGCCGATATTTTGAATCGGGATCCGGCTGCGGCCGGGATCGGGTGTGCTGGCGCGCAAAAGCCTTGTGGGCCGCGGTGTGCTGTCGCTTCGGCGTGCGACGCGTGTCCCCTGGGCCCACCGCGCGAGTTTAAACTTTTCCCCGATTTTCAGATTTCCTTCAAACTTCAAATCCTTATAACTTTGGCTAGAAAGCTCCAAATTGAGTGAACCAAATTTTGCTGGATTCAGCTCTCTGAGTACTTTCCAGAAAATCAAGTTTCACTTCATGAAATTCCTTAGTTCTCCAGAATTAATTCCTCAAAGTTTAAACTGTTAGGAATTTTAACTGGAGAATCCTTTGGAGGAAAATCCTGAAATTTTGCTGAGATGTTCACCAAAATATCCTTGAACTACCATAAAAATTTCAGATCCATTTGAGCTCATTTAGTCCACCTAATGGTGTGATTAGTAAAACTGTTCCAGAGAAAATAGAAAATGTTCAGAAACATTTTCAGGATTTTCTCTGAAATTGTTTAGCTCATATCTTTAGTTAGAGACTTCCAAATTAAGTGAGACCAACTCCATTAGGACCCTCTGAAAATCTAGTTTTCAGAAAGTCATAGTTTGTCTCATGAAAATCCCTAGAACACCCTAAGGGTTCCAATTAAGGTCAAGGACATAATTATTTGTGGAGGGCTCAAATGAGCTTTGCTGCAACTAAAACTTGACCAAGTCTTTGTTTAGGTTGTAACCAAGCCACAGTAAAAGTTTCACAGTCATTAGGTCTGTCTAGTAAGGGTTATAGACTTCACAACTTCAAAGTTAATACAAAGGCCTCTAAATTAATACATACATTGCTCTTATCATGTAGTCGCTAAGATCGAGGAGGAACCCGAAGTCCTAGACTTCGTTACTCCGGAGGAACAGCTAGCCTACGACCAAGAGCAGCAAGGCAAGCCCCGGTTTGCATTAACCTTTTTACAAATTTTTATTGTTTTGAGCACATACTTGTTTCCCTTTGTTCGTTGCATTAGAGTCTTGATTGGAAACCCAACTGCACAGCCAAGAAAACCATGGGTTGGGTTTAGGATTGAAAACCTCGTTAGCCACTGCATTGCTAGAATAGAGTAGGATTCGGTACAAGTCGAGTAGTTGGAACTACTCGCGAGAATAGGCTAGAGGCACATTGCTCGGGTAGAGATAGCACATGAAACACATGGCAAGAAAATGAGACCGAGCGGAGAGTAAGGGCAGCAGGACTTTGGGGCCTGTGTGCTGTAGCTCCGCTTGTGTCGATTGAGGACTGAGCCGTGTGCGGGCCTGTTGAGCAAGCTAGAACAGTACCGAAGACCTACCGGCTATATGGGAACCGGGAAACTGATGTAACTCGGGTAGCTGGGTGTTGAGGCATTGCCCGTCGTTCAGAGGGTAGGTTGAGAGCTCGAGGTGTAAATCAGCTGGCGGCACAGAGATGCGCGTGCAGGGACCTCTTGCTCGGGACGATGGGACCGGTTCAATATTTGGCTAACGGGTGAAAGGTAGTCGCGTACGGCGTCCGTGATGGTTGTTGTAGGCAACATCGAGTACGGGCGTACGTGACGGGTTGTTCGGGTAACCCTGCAGGTGTAAATCGATTATAATCGCCGTCCCTCGCGGTCAGTGAGTACCACTTGTTCACTGTACCGTGACGTAGAAAGAATAGGCTAGTTACATGTTAAAATGTTGCTGATTGAAAGCTGGACATTGATTGTTAATGATATGCTGTAGCTTAGTGCTAACTAAAGTTCTTTTCAACTTTGGGCAAAGTACATGAGAGAAATGCGTTTCTTGTTTGATTGCGGCTCTCTCATGTGCCTTAGCATAAAGTTCTCCACAACCTGCTGCTAAAACTGGAAAGTAAGGTTCTACTAATTAGGCGAGTCCTTGCAAATGATTTTTACCTCATGCAACCCATTACCCGCATGTAGAAGTTCCATGTTTAGGTGAGACGGGTCAGACTTGCCGAGCCTTCGTGCTCACTGCTTGTGTTTGAAGCTTTTGCAGGGTTCTATGAGGAAGGGACTCCCGAAGAGGAGACGGAACCCCAGGAGGGGAACCCCGTCGAGTGGGAGTCGTGCACGCCGCAGAGTTAGTGTGCGTGTGTGCTAGCAAGGACACGTTCGAGGGCTGAACGTGCACTTGATGCTTAGTCTACGCCCGCGAGTGTGGACTAAACTTATTTTGATGTAAACATGTTAATAAACTTGTTTATGTAATAAAGCTTCCGCTTCCGCTTTGTACCTTTGACGTGTGTTATACGGTGTTGTGCAACGCAGCACCCCTCAGCGTGATCCTGGCTCGACAGGACCAGTGGGGTCGTGTCAGCGTGGTATCAGAGCTCGCTTGAGGTTTAACACAGTACAAAGGTCTTCTTTTTCAAAAAAAAATCCAGTGAGGAAAGAGTTAGTAGCCCGTATAAGGATGTTATTAGGATATAGAAAGTGGCTTATTAACTTATTTGTTATGTCGGAAAATCGTGCATCTCGGGACGTTCATGTCTTGGGGGGTGCACGTAAGCGCTGTCCACCAGTGCGCACAAGCTGAAGGGTGGAGCCCCACGGGTGGCAGGTAACCCGACCCGCTTTGATATCCTCTACGACTCTTCATGTCGTTTGGGGTATTCGAGCAACGTCTGTCCCTGGCGTGCGTGGTGCAACATGGGAGACCCCGTCACGTGGTCTGAAACGTGAACACGTAACTCAAGGCGTGTTTGGCTTGAGAACATCCGGGCGAGTGATGACGGCCGGATGTACCAACTGTATGGATTCCGGGCTCGGTGTGCAGCCGAGTCTGATGATTGGTTGAATTTCTGCAGGTAGCCTTACCACGAAACGGTAGACGTGTAGCATCCGTGTGCGAGTGACGAGTAGTGCCACTAAACTAACGAAGCCGGCTAAGTCCGGTATAGGTTTTTCTTTGTGAGGACGTAGTACCGACATGATCTGGTGACGCATCAACGTCACACCCAACTAAATGAACAACTTCATTTAAAAAAAAAATTTTAAGGTTTTGATCCAAAGTAGTAAAACTTGATGTAACTCCTTCCCTTGAACAGGATATTCAAAGCTAATAAGTTTTCAACTTATAGGATGTTAAGGACAGAGCACTCTGTTTTCAGCTAAATCAAGGCTGAAGTAATCAGAGGTTAGAGGTTGAGTTCTTTCGAGGTTGGGGTAGTATGATACATTTCTGGAAAGCTTTGGAGGAGCTTTACAACTTTTCTGTTGAGTTCCAGAGGTGTTTCGTCCCTTAACCACTCGAAAAATGCAGTAGCGTTGAAACTGTCCAGAAAACAGGACAGAGCAAAGACTCTCTGTAAACTCTCTGTAAATTAAGCATAACTTCCTGCTTAAAAATCCAAAAATAGGAAATGAGGTAGTTCTGGAAAGATTATGAGATGGGTTACAACTTTGTAACAGAAAGTTTTGTCAGATTAGGAACAGAATTAACTGGGATTGTTGGATCAAATCAGTACCTAAAGCAGGGAGGTGCTGTCCAATTGTTTCCAGAAATTCTGTTAACTTTGACATCTCATAACTTTTGAACCAAAGCAGATCTTAGGCCAACCAAATACTTTCTGGAAAGCTATTGAAGTTAACTTTAACTTTGATGTTGAGCTCCAGGATTGGTTTTGCTTTTAACCTGGCCTAAATCAGATTGATATGGAAACTGGTCAGGGCTGTCATGGGAACAGCAGATCAGCAGTCAAATTTGTTTAAAAATTTGAACTATGTTTCCAAGTTTTAGGGGTTCAATGACATATCTTATGTTATAACTTGATGGTTTGCTGTTCAAATGAATATTTGACATTTCTCAAATATATTTTTATAGATGGCAGCAGATAAACGGTTGGAGAACGGGTGGGTAGTTTCCCACTGTTCTGACCGTAGCGGCTACCCGGGAGCATTGTGCCTAATGCTCCAATATTTCGGGTACAACCAGATGCCGCAATACTTCGCCAAGGAAGAAGGCGAAGAGGGGAACAAGATGTGGACGATCCATGTCGAGGTTCCTGCAGGGCCTACGCCACCCGGTTAGGTGCCATTCACCGCCCGGTTTGATGAAGAGGAAGACGCAGGAATTCCTACACCTGCAACAAGGGAGCCGGAACGCGCTGGAGTACTCCAGAGCGTTCAACGATCTCGCACTCTACGCGTCGTATCACGCAGATACGGACGAGAAGCGGCGGGACCACTTTTACCAGGGGCTTAACCCGCTCCTGAAGGACAAGCTGGCAATGTTCAATCGCGGCAGCCTCAACGACATAATTGATGCTGCGATTGTTCAGGAAGACTCCGGCAAGGAGTTGGCGGCGGCAGAGCGAAAGCGAAGCGCGCCGAAGAGCAGCGGAGAAGGAGGCGGTCCTTCTCAGAAGTTTCGGATGGTGAATCGCCCACCATCAGGTCCGCGCTGGCAGCCACCACAGCGGTCGATGCCGTTCCGCGGTCGGCCGTATTCTTCACCGGCATTCCGGCCGGCACTGCCAGCACCACCGCAACAACAGCAGCAGCAGCGGGCGATGCCGCGTGCGTTTGCACCTCCGCAACGCATGCCGGGCTTTCGTCCCCCGAGTACCCCACCTGCAGCGGCCACATGTTACAAGTGTGGTCGTCCAGGACACTTCGCGAGCAGTTGCCCGGAGAGGCAAGGCGGCGGAGTGGTACCACAGTTTCCGGGGAGGAATCAACCCCGGAACCCTACTAATGCGCGGCGGGCGAACCCTAGGCCCGGCACTGTCCACCAGCTTGCCATTGAGGACGTGCCGGAGGGCGAGCCAATCCTTGCGGGTATGTTCCAACTCCACCAGCATCCCGCTATAGTACTATTTGATTCAGGCGCCACGCATAATTTTATTAGCCAAGCTTTCATTGCTAAACACAGCTTGCCAATACTACCCACCGATAGTCCATATTTAATTTGCTCACCGGGTGGGAAGATTTTAGCAAGCATAATGGTCTCCAAAGCACCATTATGCTTAACGGGTAGAGTGTACCCCACGTCTCTCATTATCTTAGAGGGACAGAAGGTCGATGTCATCCTAGGGATGTCGTGGTTAACCCGCCACGGCGCTGTTTTAGACACCGTCCTCCGAGTCGTGCACTTAAACTCAGAAGTGCACGGTTCTCACTCATTATTTCTGGACAGTCCAGAAATAAAACTTCCAAGTGTCTATCAAGCCACAACCATCAGATTGGAAGACATTCCAGTGGTCCGAGAATTCCCTGATGTATTCCCGGATGATTTGCCGGGGATGCCACCCGATAGAGAGGTGGAGTTCAAGATTGAACTTGCACCGGGAACCATGCCAATATCCCGAAGGCCGTACAAGATGGCGCCCAAGGAGTTGGCGGAACTGAAGATTCAGCTCACGGACCTTCTGGAGAAGGGTTTTATTAGGCCGAGCTCCTCGCCATGGGGTTGTTCGGCATTATTTGTCAAAAAGAAGGATGAAACGTTGCGGCTTTGCGTGGACTACCGTCCATTAAATGCCGTAACCATCAAGAACAAGTACCCGTTACCACGGATCGACATGTTGTTTGATCAGTTGGTCAAAGCAAAGGTCTTTTCCAAGATGGATTTAAGATCCGGGTACCATCAGATTAAGATCAGGGCTGAGGACATTCCAAAGACAGCTTTTTCGACAAGGTACGGACTTTATGAGTACCTGGTCATGTCCTTTGGCCTCACCAATGCTCCAGCTCACTTCATGTATTTAATGAACTCGGTGTTCATGCCGGAGCTGGACAAGTTTGTCGTGGTCTTCATCGACGACATCCTGGTATACTCCAAGTCGGAGGAAGATCACAAGAAACATCTGCGTATAGTCTTGCAACGGCTGCGGGATCACAAGTTATACGCAAAGTTCAGCAAATGCGAGTTTTGGATATCGCAAGTGCCTTTCCTCGGGCATATCATCTCAGCGGAGGGTATCGCTGTGGACCCGAGCAAAATCACGCAAGTGCTGAATTGGAAATCCCCGAGAACTGTTCATGAGGTACGGAGTTTCCTCGGACTCGCGGGATATTATCGGAGGTTCATTCCGAACTTCTCGAAGATTGCCAGGCCAATGACAGAGCTGCTGAAGAAGGCTACCAAATATGTTTGGAGTCCAGCATGTGAAGCAGCATTCAAGGCTTTAGTCAAGCACCTGACATCAGCACCGGTTTTGGCGCAGCCAGACACAACAAAACCGTTCGAGGTGTACTGCGATGCATCCGGCATTGGGCTCGGATGTGTGCTGATGCAAGACCGAAGAGTGGTCGCGTATGGATCACGACAGCTTAGGAACCATGAGCAAAATTATCCAACTCACGATTTGGAGCTCGCTGCCGTGGTACTTGCACTGAAAATGTGGAGACACTACCTACTCGGTAACCTCGTACATTTATATACCGACCACAAAAGCCTCAAGTACATCTTCACTCAGAAGGAGCTGAACATGAGGCAACGAAGATGGTTAGAACTGATAAAGGATTACGAAATAGAGATCCATTATCATCCGGGCAAGGCAAACGTTGTGGCAGATGCGCTGAGCCGCAAGTCACACGTCAATAATCTGACCATCACACCGTTGGAAGAGAGCGAACCACCACTACATGTGATTCCACATGGAGCTCTCTACAACCTAGCTTTGATCCCCACCATCCGTGAAGAGATAGCGGCAGCCCAGAAGAATGATAAGGGCATGTCACATTTACGGAGACGAGTAGACAGTGGGGAGTTGAAATGTTTCCGGAAGGACGGAGACGGCGTCCTATGGTTCAAGGACCGGATCGTCGTACCCCGAAACCCGGAGTTACGGAAGAAAATCTTTGATGAGGCTCACTTATCAAAGTTTTCTATTCACCCCGGCAGCAACAAAATGTATCAAGAACTCAGGAGAAAGTTTTGGTGGACACGGATGAAGCGAGAGACTGCAAAATACGTGTCCGAGTGTGATACATGTCGACGGGTGAAGGCAGACCACATGCGGAAACCGGGACTGCTGCAACCACTGGGCATTCCTGCCTGGAAGTGGGAGGACGTGAGCATGGATTTCGTCGTCGGTTTACCCACCACCTTATAGAAACATGATTCTGTGTGGGTGATCGTCGATCGGCTCACCAAAGTTGCCCATTTCATCCCGGTCAACACCAACTTCAACGCCAAGAAGTACGCTGAACTGTACATCTCACGGATCCTATGCTTATACGGCGTACCCCGTACCATCGTATCGGACCGGGGCACTTTATTTGTGTCCCGTTTTTGGGAGCAGCTACACGCTGCCTTGGGGACGAAGCTGATCCGTAGTTCAGCCTACCACCCGCAGACGGATGGACAAACTGAGCGGGTGAATCAGATTCTAGAAGACATGCTACGAGCTTGCGCTATCGACCACGGCAAGAATTGGGATGATCACTTGCCATTAGCCGAGTTCTCGTACAACAATGGGTACCAAGCCAGCATCAAGATGGCGCCCTACGAGGCGCTATACGGCAGGAAATGCCGCACACCACTGAACTGGTGTGAATCTGGCGAGAGGGTTACCTTCGGGATTGATCTTGTCAACAACGCGGAAGAAAAGGTTCGATTAATTCAAGCGAACCTAAAAGCCGCTCAATCCCGACAGAAACAGTATGCGGACCGGAGAAGGCGCCCATTACAATTCGAAGTTGGAGATCACGTATACCTACGAGTGTCTCCAATGAAGGGCGTAAACAGATTTGGGGTGAGAGGAAAGTTAGCACCCCGATTCATCGGTCCATTCCAGATTACCGAAAGATGTGGATCGGTGGCATACCGGCTAAGATTACCAGAAGCACTTTCCGGTGTGCACGACGTCTTTCACATTTCCCAGCTGAGGAAGTGTCTCAAGCTATCAACTACCGTTCAGCTGGAAGACATTAAAGAACTGCAACCGGATCTCACCTATCGGGAGGAACCGGTGCAGATTATTGATGAAAAGGCCCGAACCACACGCAACCGTACGTTGTGGTTCTACAAGATTCTATGGAGTAATTACTCCATGGACGAAGCGACATGGGAGAGCGAAGAATTCCTTCGCACTAACTACCCCGACTTTTTCACGTCGCATATTCGGTAATTTTCCACTGTCCTCTCTCTCATTTCACCTTATAATCTCGGGACGAGATTCTTTTAAGGGGGGAGGAATGTAAGGGCCTCAGTTTTTGACACTCATTTGCAGTGTTCATCACCACACCACACACCTCATTTGAGGAAGAATGATGAACACAAATAAAGAGCAAGTAACAATTATCAACATGCTCATTAGGGAACAAACTCACACATTGCAAAAGTGGTACTTCCCACATGTGATATAGATGGGCTGGACATATGAAGACTCCTACACTTTGCTAAGGATGTCCATGCCAAGTTCCACCCAAATTCAAAACCTTTTTGAGGTCATTTTGGGTATAGTTAGGAAAAGGGCAGTTTGAAACCATATTCAAATTCAAACTGTTTTCACCCACTGAATGTAAAAGTGGAAGGCATATTCTTGCTCAGCACATTTTTGTGAGCTCACACACCAATTTTCACTCCATTTGGAGTTGATCTTGACATGAGCTAAGGGGGAGAAATTCAAACTTTATTTGAATTTCAAACTGCACTTGTGCTGAAATTCATTCAAACCAAACCTCATTTGAACTTTGATCAATTCAAATGGCTCTTGGGTGAATAATTTGAATTGCCAAGGGTAGAATAGGGTTCACTGTTTACCACAGCTGTTAGGAATAAATTTCAGAGGTTAAAAGAGAAGTGGGACCCACATGTCAGCCTCAGCCTCAAAGCAAACCGACTGAACCACAGTTCAGTCGGTTCCCGGCAGCTGTGCGCGCGCGCCACCGAAGGGGGCAGCCGGCGCCAGCTCCTGCTGCGTGCCCCAAGCCGGAGACCAGCCGGCCGGGCTATTTATTCCCTCCCCGGCGTGCTTCAGTCACCATTTCCCCGAGCTACCGACGTGCGCGACTGCTTTTTCCACTGCCATCGCCGCCGCTCGAGTTCCTGCTTGATCAAGCCGATCGCAGCTCCCTCTTTCCATTCCAAGGTCCCAGCAAGGTACTAGCAACCATCCTCCATCCTTCCCATTGATAGAAATCGATTGAAACCGAGTGATATCGGCTGTGCCGAAAGATCAAACTCGGAACTGGAAACCGCCGCACCTCGGGCTCTCGTGGACAGCCCAACCTGGGCGTTGTCACGCCCGAGCCAAGACACCCTTGGACGCGCAGGTGACCGGTGCTGCTCATCTCCGAGCCACAGCTCGAGTGGTTGCTCACCGGCGGCGAATTTCCACTTTTCCCCTTTCTGTGTGCAGAACGACCTTCGGGTACGATTCTGTTTAATTCGTGCTCTAGAAAGGATTAGAGGGCCTCAGGCCACTCCCACACGAGCTAGACACGGTGACGCACAAGTTGCCTTCACAACTCTGGGCCGGAGAACCTCTGTGCCCGGCGTAATTCAAGGTCTACTAATGGCGGAACGAACGGGGGGTATCGGGCGCACGGTGAGGACCTATTTCGGGCCTTCCCCGAGCTGCCCCGAGTTCATGTCGACCTTCTCTGAGGTCCACTGATGCTCCCCGACCGGTTTCTCAAGTAGCTGAGGCACTAGGGGCATCAGCCGACATGGCCGAAGTCGTTCCGATATGGCGGCTCGTCGCCGACCATGCTCCGGCCGTTGTCATGAGCAGCTGACCCTCGGATCATGTTCCCCAAGTAAAAGTAGGCAGGGGCGACCAGAATCAAGAAGTTTGGAGCGGTACAGCAGCCAGCGGCGAGCTCTCCGGCGAGGTCCCTCGGCGGCGGAGCGCGGGTGTCGCGAGGTTGAAGAAGGGGGTGGACCCCAGCTGTCAGCGGCCGATATTTTGAATCGGGATCCGGCTGCGGCCGGGATCGGGTGTGCTGGCGCGCAAAAGCCTTGTGGGCCGCGGTGTGCTGTCGCTTCGGCGTGCGACGCGTGTCCCCTGGGCCCACGCGCGAGTTTAAACTTTTCCCCGATTTTCAGATTTCCTTCAAACTTCAAATCCTTATAACTTTGGCTAGAAAGCTCCAAATTGAGTGAACCAAATTTTGCTGGATTCAGCTCTCTGAGTACTTTCCAGAAAATCAAGTTTCACTTCATGAAATTCCTTAGTTCTCCAGAATTAATTCCTCAAAGTTTAAACTGTTAGGAATTTTAACTGGAGAATCCTTTGGAGGAAAATCCTGAAATTTTGCTGAGATGTTCACCAAAATATCCTTGAACTACCATAAAAATTTCAGATCCATTTGAGCTCATTTAGTCCACCTAATGGTGTGATTAGTAAAACTGTTCCAGAGAAAATAGAAAATGTTCAGAAACATTTTCAGGATTTTCTCTGAAATTGTTTAGCTCATATCTTTAGTTAGAGACTTCCAAATTAAGTGAGACCAACTCCATTAGGACCCTCTGAAAATCTAGTTTTCAGAAAGTCATAGTTTGTCTCATGAAAATCCCTAGAACACCCTAAGGGTTCCAATTAAGGTCAAGGACATAATTATTTGTGGAGGGCTCAAATGAGCTTTGCTGCAACTAAAACTTGACCAAGTCTTTGTTTAGGTTGTAACCAAGCCACAGTAAAAGTTTCACAGTCATTAGGTCTGTCTAGTAAGGGTTATAGACTTCACAACTTCAAAGTTAATACAAAGGCCTCTAAATTAATACATACATTGCTCTTATCATGTAGTCGCTAAGATCGAGGAGGAACCCGAAGTCCTAGACTTCGTTACTCCGGAGGAACAGCTAGCCTACGACCAAGAGCAGCAAGGCAAGCCCCGGTTTGCATTAACCTTTTTACAAATTTTTATTGTTTTGAGCACATACTTGTTTCCCTTTGTTCGTTGCATTAGAGTCTTGATTGGAAACCCAACTGCACAGCCAAGAAAACCATGGGTTGGGTTTAGGATTGAAAACCTCGTTAGCCACTGCATTGCTAGAATAGAGTAGGATTCGGTACAAGTCGAGTAGTTGGAACTACTCGCGAGAATAGGCTAGAGGCACATTGCTCGGGTAGAGATAGCACATGAAACACATGGCAAGAAAATGAGACCGAGCGGAGAGTAAGGGCAGCAGGACTTTGGGGCCTGTGTGCTGTAGCTCCGCTTGTGTCGATTGAGGACCGAGCCGTGTGCGGGCCTGTTGAGCAAGCTAGAACAGTACCGAAGACCTACCGGCTATATGGGAACCGGGAAACTGATGTAACTCGGGTAGCTGGGTGTTGAGGCATTGCCCGTCGTTCAGAGGGTAGGTTGAGAGCTCGAGGTGTAAATCAGCTGGCGGCACAGAGATGCGCGTGCAGGGACCTCTTGCTCGGGACGATGGGACCGGTTCAATATTTGGCTAAAGGGTGAAAGGTAGTCGCGTACGGCGTCCGTGATGGTTGTTGTAGGCAACATCGAGTACGGGCGTACGTGACGGGTTGTTCGGGTAACCCTGCAGGTGTAAATCGATTATAATCGCCGTCCCTCGCGGTCAGTGAGTACCACTTGTTCACTGTACCGTGACGTAGAAAGAATAGGCTAGTTACATGTTAAAATGTTGCTGATTGAAAGCTGGACATTGATTGTTAATGATATGCTGTAGCTTAGTGCTAACTAAAGTTCTTTTCAACTTTGGGCAAAGTACATGAGAGAAATGCGTTTCTTGTTTGATTGCGGCTCTCTCATGTGCCTTAGCATAAAGTTCTCCACAACCTGCTGCTAAAACTGGAAAGTAAGGTTCTACTAATTAGGCGAGTCCTTGCAAATGATTTTTACCTCATGCAACCCATTACCCGCATGTAGAAGTTCCATGTTTAGGTGAGACGGGTCAGACTTGCCGAGCCTTCGTGCTCACTGCTTGTGTTTGAAGCTTTTGCAGGGTTCTATGAGGAAGGGACTCCCGAAGAGGAGACGGAACCCCAGGAGGGGAACCCCGTCGAGTGGGAGTCGTGCACGCCGCAGAGTTAGTGTGCGTGTGTGCTAGCAAGGACACGTTCGAGGGCTGAACGTGCACTTGATGCTTAGTCTACGCCCGCGAGTGTGGACTAAACTTATTTTGATGTAAACATGTTAATAAACTTGTTTATGTAATAAAGCTTCCGCTTCCGCTTTGTACCTTTGACGTGTGTTATACGGTGTTGTGCAACGCAGCACCCCTCAGCGTGATCCTGGCTCGACAGGACCAGTGGGGTCGTGTCATAAAGACTGGAAATACGTCGTGCACAGTGTGTTTCATGCGGGTTTCAAAAGCAAACTGGTGCGTCCTTACGTCTAGCCCTCGTGTGCGAAGTTTCAGGCTATCTAGACCATAATCAACTGGGAATTTCTCGGAAACGTACCGGAAGGTCGGTTTGCACCGATCGGGAGAAATTCTCGAAATTCCCTGCCGACGATCCACGGTTGATCCTGAGCTTCGGGGGTGAGTTGCCTGGACGTCGCGCGCGCCCGGAGATGACCTAGCTCGGTCGTGACAAGCCGCGGTTGAAGCTGCCCACGAGAGCACTTGCTCTCGGTACTATGGTGGCTGCCGTGGAAACTCGCCGTTCTCGGTGCAGAGAGCGCGAACCCGCTCAGTGATGGCTCGAGGATGTTGTGGGGTGCTCTGTGGTGCAGTTTTGCTGCTCAGCTGTGGCTGGCACAAGCGCTAGGTGGTGGTCGATCGACCTAGAGCTCGGCGGCGGTTCTCGGTTGATTTCTCGCGTGAGGGAGGAAGAACAGGCCGAGGGTTCGGGGCTTCGGCGATGAGAGGGAAAAGGAGCCCGACAGGGGGTAATAAAGCACTGGGTGAGGCGGTTCCCACGGGGAGGCGGTCGCCCGAGGCGGTGAGCGCCGCTGTCGGCTCTGCCGATTGCTTCACGTGGGAAGTAAGCAAAACAGAGACTGTGGACTTCAGATCTTTTGTGAATTTTCAGTTCTCACAATGACATGTGGGACCCACTGATCAGTCCTCCTTATCCCCTCTCCAAATATCTCCCAAGTTTGAATGTTGAGTGAATTCAATTGTGGGAATTCAAATCTGGTATGCATTTGGATAATTGGGCAAGTTTCATCCAAATTCAAACATGCATTTGAATTCTTTGTCTTTTAAAGTCCATTTTGCAAAATGGGTTGCAAACTATTTCCATAAACCATGAAACTTTGCACACCCCATAATTTGGACTCAAGGAATTCAAATATGAAATCTGATTTTTATTTTGGCTGCTGCAAATGAGATTTTTAGCACAACAGTTCTGAATTCCATTGTGTTTTTCCCATTTGAATTTTTGTTTGAACAAATTGTTCCAAATCTGATTTTTGTTTTCTCACACATATGGAAACTTCCCATCCTTGTTTTAGACCCCTCTAGGGTTCCAAGTTCTCAAATGAACATTTGACTTGTGTGAGGAAAGCCCTCATGTGTGTTAGCACATGTGGAAAAAGTTTAACAAGTCCCAAATTTCATATACATGAAACAAAACTTTGCAAACAAGTGTTTCTTTGTATTCATAATTTTGGGACCTTTACAGTAAATCCCCGTGTCAAACCACCATCATCTCCTTCCTTCATCCATTCCAGCGAGACCCTAACGAGAGGACTAGCCCCTCCTGAAAAAGAACCTCCGCAGGCTGCCCAGAGCAGGCCCGGGGGAAGTGTCGACCGCAGACGCTTCGATAATCTCCTTGAACCGGCCAGGTGACTTAGCCTCTTTGGCTCGGTTCACGTGTGCCATGGTGCGTTACAGTACCTGATTGCATCACCAAACTCGACGCCGTCCATCTTCTCCTTGAGGTAAGGTAACAACCCTACAAATGCTAGATCGGTTAAATCTTTCTCCCCTATGGTCAGGTTAAAACATTTGTTTCGTGTCTCCCTAAACCATTTGATATATTCAGTCACAAGTTCATTATTTCTTTTCCTTACCGCGGTTAGATGGAACAATCTTCGCTCTACCTTGCCGGTGAAGTACTCGTGGAAATTTTATTCTAGACATGGCCAAGTTAAGACAGAATTGGGTGACAAAGATGTGAACCAACTAAAGGCCGTGCCGGTTAGGGACAAGGGGAACAATCTGATACGGTGAACACCCATGATTCCCACATCGGTGCACTGGATCAAGAATTGGCCTACGTGTTCTTGAGTTGTTTTACAGTCCTCCCCACTGAACATAGTGAAATCTAGCACTCTAAAGCGTCTGGGATACGGGACATTGTCATAGTGGTCGGGGTAAGGTTTTCGGTAGTTTCTAATCGATGTTCTCGTTGTTACCCCAAGTTCTCTAAGCGTTCTTGTCACTTGTTCCCTGAGTTCTTCGTGTGGTGCTTGGTTTTATTGCATAGGAGGCTCAAGCAAGTTGCACAGTGCAACTTGTGGAGGGATTTGAGGGTAGTACGCGTTGGGTACCGGCCCAAGCGGTACACCGTTCCCTGTTGGTGGAATGGCAGGTCCATATGCCACCGTTTGGTAGTAATGATGCTGCGCATTCATGGTAGGATGCCTGGATTGCATGTACATAGATGGCATGCAAGGTGGTGGAGCACTAGCTGAGTTCCCTGCTGCACTGCTGGAGTTAGCTTCTACACGTTTGCCTACTGCCCCGTCTTGCATTTTCTGCACGGGTGATCAGATCTGCCGGTGAAGGTTCCGATCTATCATGTTCTCTATGTCGGTTTTGAATGTGCCGAATAAATTCTTAAGTCTATCAACTACTGACAACGCCATCTGCTCTAGATCGGTGCTATACTTCGACACGACCAATACATCTACATGTTGCACGAGTTCTTTTAGTGACATAAGTGAATTGACCTTGCTAGCGGTTGCTTCGCACGTGTCGGCCTTCTGGACGATGCCTCCTCACGTTTTGTAGAAGCACACAAGCTTGGCTTGAAGTCGCGCCATCTTCTCTTCCTGGATCTCTCGCTCGACCTCTTCCTGGATGCGTTCATGTTCCTCCTATGAGAGATCATCGAGCTGGACATCGATGACGTTGCTCACGTCGACGGTTTTGCCATCGACCTTCCTTCTTGATGTGTCTGACATGCCTTCTCTAGATGCGATCGGTACAAAAGTGATCCGATCACGTTGTAGAGGCGTTTGTTCGACTTGAATGACGTCTCTTCCAAGCCGGAGTCGCCAAGTCTGTTTGTGGAACAGAGGGTTCAGTAGCGTGGAGTCGCTAGTAGATGGTCTAAGCCACCTACACTTCAAGAAATCCTTGTGTTAGCTCGCCGAAATCAAGGTAAGATGAGGTTCTTGTTGATCAAGAACTTGGTACGTCTCACTTACATGGAGAGGGTCGGATGCCTTCCTCGACAAAGCAACAAAGGAACTACGATCTAAGCTATGATTTACGATAACGAAAGAAGAGCAAAAAGATGGATGAAAAGTTGATTGTATTGATCTGAAATTGGCTACATGTTTCGGCAGACGGCTGCCTTTATATAGAACCTTATTATATCCGAAAATATCTGATCTTCTAAGTTTAAACTAAACTCATCGAATCTCTAGGACTCAATCCTATCTAAATGCACGTATGAATGTCTTGTTAGACCTTCTAGAACACATGACAAGATAACATCTATTTTGTACAAAGTTTTGAACTCTACCGAGATCACCTAAGTCCCTTCGGCCTTTTATCTTTTATTTTAGCCGGTTTATCTCGCAGGTGCAAGGTAATTGGGTCTTCTCGAGTCGATTTCCCACCCGGGCACTTGTATCTTGAGTTTTGAGGTAAAACAGGCTGTGGCGGACCGGAATCCGCTCATCCAGGATCGCAGAGGGTGGTGCCGCACGATGCGACACCCGACAGCACACGTCATAAGAACACAATATATTACATGGGAAAACAACTGAACTGTACAAACAAGTACAAACTTCAGTTACAAACTATTGCTTATATTACACAGCAGAAGTCTACACTATACAACTCACGCCCGCCTATCTAGCAAAAGTCGGCTGCCCAGCCCTAGGGCAGCCAACACTGGCTGCACTCCTCAGATCAGCGTGGCGTGTACGGCTCCCACTCAGCCGTGGTCCCCGACGGAGGGTAACCCTCGCCGGTGGACTCGTACTCCGAGTCCGTGGGTGGCTCCTCACCTGAAAAACACTTAAGCAGCAACCGTGAGCACGAGGGATCAACAAGACTTAACCGACTCACCTAGGCATCAAACTCTACATGAGGGGTACCATGAACATAGGATAGTAATATTGCAGCAATTGAACACGCCTACAAGTTCATCCTTAATTCATCTTTTAGCAACAAGTTAACGGTTCACGAAGCTGAAATTTAGTAAGCAATATTTAGTGGCACACATGTAGCAATACAATTATATCATAACAGCAATATTGAATCATCACATTTCATACATTAGCCTACGTCACGACTCAGTGACCAAGTGGTACTCTTCACCGCGAGGGACGGCGAATCGACTCGATATACACCTGCAGGGAAACCCAAAGAGCACGTCACATACGCCCACTCATGGAGCTGCACAGCACGCTCAATCGATGTCGTACGGGAAAACCTTTCACCCAACAGCCCAAACGTCGAACCGGTCGCACCGAAACGAGCCGGAGGTTCCCCACACAGAGCATCTCTCTATGCCCGTTGGCAGATTTCCACCTTGCCGCCCTCAACCTACACCTATAAATCGGTGTGCTATGCCTCGACGCCCGGAGGTTTAGGCTACATCGGTTTATCGGGGCCCATATATCCGATATGCTTTCGGTACGTTCAAACTTGATCAGCGTGGGCCACACACGGATCGGTCCTCCATCGACACGGACAGGACTGTGCACACAAGACTCCCTCTTGCTGCGCCCTAACCCCTGCCAAGTCTCATTTTCATTAATAAGGTGATCTCACATCACTCGACCGAACCCGTGTGTCCCAAGCCTATCTCGCAAGTAGATTCCAACTACTCGACTTGTACCGAAGTCCTATGACTTATTAAGCATAGACTGTCTACTCGAGGTCTTAGACACTACCCTCACTCTTAGAGAAAAATTCTGGTTATGCAAGTGGGGTTCCATTCATCCTACACCTAATGCACATCCATACTTCATACTAAGTGTTCATAAAGCAAAACTTTATAAATAGTTTAATGCAAACCGGGGCATGCCTTGTTGCTGCTGGTCAGTAGTTAGCTCTTCTTCAGGAAGGAGGAAGTCAAGTACTTCCGGAGCCTCCTCGCCTTCAGCGACTACACGTTAATAAAATACTACATGTTAATGAATATGCACATAAGTTTATTGTAATGCTTCTGCTATTAGTTATAATAACCATTTCTAACAACTGAAACTCTGTTTAAGAATTTAAAATGGAACTGGGGGTTAGTGGTTTGGGTTTGGACCTATGCACATGATTAAGCGCTAAGTGGTTTTCCCCCTCTTCCATATTAATCCCTCAAGTGGTTCCACAGAATAGGGGTGATCCAGAGCTCCAATGGAGCTGAGAATTTTTGTGTCAGTCCCTTGTCACACGACAACTCTCTGGATCAAAATTTAGCACTTTTCATTGAGTGGTTTGTTCAGAAAAATTCTTTTTTTAACAAATAAGCAAAGAAGAATTAATTCTGAGGTAACACCCCTGTTCATGCCCAAATTAGTGAACTACAATTTCAATTATAGCTCATAGAGTTTGCATGAATTTTCTTAGCATTTTTGGAGCTAAGATTTGCCCAGAACTGAATTTCCAAGTTTTGGAAATTCTCTGAAAATGTTTCTGTATTCAAATGAACACAGCACTTTCAATTTTGAATTGCTCTGATCAAATAAACTCCAAATAGTCTGAAACTTTTACAGGGGTTCACTAACATCCTAAAGAACATTCTGGCAAAATTTGAGGATTTTTGGATGAACCAAACTCAATCTAAAATTCTTTTTCTGAAAAGCTTTAAATAATTTTCCAGAATTAAATAATGGGTTTCATACTAATTGGGTTTCATATTTGGATTGTGCTCTGTTAGAGGAATCCAAAAAAATTTGTTTCACAATTATTGGACTTTCCTGCCGCATGTTGTGGCCTTCCAAAGTTTAAACTGAACACTGAAAATTCCAAATTGTTCAAATGCCTGCCAGTGGGTCCCACCGGGCAGGTCTTCCCCTTCCTCGCGCCAAACAGGGGCCCGCGGCGGCGCCCTCCGGCGAGCGTCGCCGGAACCGCTTTCCCGACCATCCCCCGACCCCAGACTCGCCGCCCCGCCCTAACTCATGACGCTGAACTCAGCTCGGGGGTCGCCAGCGACCGTAGCACACCGGAACAGTGTGCCCGACGGTGACAGCGGCGGTTAGGGTTCTGGCATGGTCGGGAATGCGTTACAACGCATCAAAACGATCGGAAAAGGGTCGGAGAGCACCGCGGAAGCTCGAGGGTGACGAAAATGGCCGCCAAACCCCATGAAATGGTCGGCAACCTAGAGCTCCACGGTGAACCGAGCTATTATTCCATGGCGGCCCGAAAACAACCAGAACCCGGCCATTTCTGGGCCATATCCCTTGATTCTTGGTCGAGGAGGGCCGCTAGGAAGTGAGGAAGGCGGGTGCAAGCTCAACCGAGCTGGGTTTGGACGGTGCAGTTATAATTTCGGGGTAGACCGACCCCTACCCGTATGCACTAGTTCTCGGGATTCTTAGGAATTCTCTGCGCTCGGTCTATCAATGGCTATGAGGGTTGAAGCTACACGATCTGGAGACTACGACACACCTTTTTCGTGTAGAAGTCAGGCGGTGAAAATGGCTGGGGTGTGCTCTCCACGGGGAGCAACCTCGGTTTTCCGCCGGTGGCCTGGGTTCTCAGTGGCGATCGTCGATTTGTGGCTGAATGAGGCGCTAACGCCGTGAAGTAGCGGGGTGGTTAGCTAGAGAACACACTGGTGCTCCTTTTTTGTGTTGGAGGCTCGGGCCAAGGCCGAGCAGGCGCCGGCGTACAGTGGGAATCGGGAAAGCGGCACCGGTGAGTGAAACAGAGCCGGTGCGGAGCTGTTTTGTAGAGAAGCAATGCGTATGGCTCGTTCCATGGGGAGGGGGTCACGTAGAGGAGGGGGCGAGCTGTTTCCCGGCTGCCAGCGCGAGCGAATAGAACCAGGAGGTGGCTGGCCGAGGCGATCGGGCGCTGGTGTCGCCGTGCGCTGGCGCACGGTTTCGGCCGAAGGAGAAAAGATCAGGGGTAAAACTTCTCTGCTAAGACTACTGACAGGTGGGACCTCCCCTCTAATTCTTTTTCCAAATTTTCTCAATTCTGTTGTGCCAAAATATCCTCAGCTACTCACAATTTAATGTGAGACTTAGTCACCAAGTCTTTGTTTGAATTTGAATTCTCAAATTTGAACTGTGTTTGGCTAAATTTGCTGCATGTTTAAACTGAAATTTAAATTCAGTTTTGAATTCTTGCAAATTTAGCTCTTGACAAGATGAACTCCAATGAGGATGAAAATTGGTGGGCTTACTCAGAAAAATGTGTTGAGTTTGAATATGAAGCTAACTTTTGAATTTCAGTGATGAAAGTTGCTGCAATTTGAATTTACCTTCAAATTGGCCTCTTTTTCAAATACCTCCAAAAGTGCCTGAAAAAGTGTTGGATGGATTTACATGAAATTTGGCCTGGACCTTCCCAAGACTTTTTAAGTTCTAGGGGTGAGCTCAACCTCTCATGTTCATGTGTAAAAATCCCACTTTGTGAAAAGTGAAGGCTTTCCCCTCTAATCACTCTTTTGATGGAGGTTACTTGCTCTTCACAATATTTCCTAAGATATCCACCACAAAAACTGTGGTGTTGTGAGGTGAAGAAAAGTTTTTGCAAGTCCCTTTTCTTGGGCTTTTACATCCCTCCCCCCCTTAAAAGAATCTCGTCCCGAGATTACAAAAGAAGAGACAGCGATGTAACAGGGACTTACCCGTGTTGAGATGCCATGAACTCCGGGTAATTTGAGTGAAGGAATTCCTCGCTCTCCCCCGTCGCTTCTTCGGCGGTGTGGTTGCTCCAGAGTGTCTTGTAGAACCACAACGTTCGGCTACGCGTGGTTCGGCTTTCTCATCAAGAATTGCCACCGGATATTCATCATATGTCAAGTCCGGTTGCAACTCGCCGATGTCTTCGGTAGGAACAGCAGCTGTATGCTTTAAACATTTTCGCAGTTGCAAAACATGGAAAACGTCATGGACACCAGCAAGAGATGCCGGTAGCTCTAGTCTATACGCCGCTGGTCCACACTTCTCGGTGATATCATAGGGTCCAATGAAACGGGGAGCGAGCTTCCCCTTCACACCAAACCGGTGCACGCCCTTCATCGGAGACACACGGAGGTACACGTGTTCACCAACGTCAAAGTGCAACGGTCTATGCCTCTTATCAGCGTAGCTCTTCTGCCGGGATTGAGCGGCCTTCAAATTACTTGGATCGTCCGAACGTGCTCTTCGGCGTCGTTCACCACATCAACCTCGAATGTGACCCTTTCACCGGACTCGCACCAATTTAATGGGGTGCGGCATTTACGACCGTAGAGAGCTTCGTAGGGTGCCATCTTGATACTCGACTGATAGCCGTTGTTGTACGAGAATTCCGCCAATGGTAGGTGATCATCCCATTTCCTACCATCGTGGATGGCACATGCTCTCAACATGTCTTCTAATACTTGGTTCACCCTCTCTGATTGCCCATCTGTTTGAGGGTGGTAGGCGGAGCTCCTAATATGTTTAGTACCCAAAGAAGCATGCAACTGCTCCCAAAAGCGAGATACAAACAATGCACCTCGGTCTGAGACTATGGTCTTGGGTACGCATGTAAGCATAGGATCCTGGCGATATATAACTCCGCATATCTGTTGGCATGGAAATGTGTATGCACAGGAATGAAGTGAGCCGACTTGGTTAGTCGGTCAACGATCACCCAAATGGAATCATGCTTGTTGAATGTTAGGGGTAATCCCACAATGAAATCCATGCTCACATGATCCGCCTTCACTCGTCTACACGTATCACACTCGGATACATACTTCGCTACCTCCCGCTTCATCCGTGTCCATCAAAATTTCTTTTTCAAATATTGGTACATTTTGTTGCTTCCCGGATGAATGGAGTATTTAGACAACTGGGCTTCATCGAGGATCTTTTTCCTCAACTCCATATCGCGGGGTACGACTATGCGGTCATTGAACCATAGCGTCCCCTCATCATCCTTCCGGAAACACTTGATTTCCCCAATGCCTATCCATCTCCGGAGATGTGCCATGCCTTTATCAGTCTTCTGAGCCGCAATGATGTCCTCCCTAATAGTAGGGATGAGGGCAAGGTTGTACAGCGACCCATAAGGAACCAAGTATAAACTTAGCTCTTCCTCCACCGGTGTAATGGTGGGGTGATGGACATGTGATTTCCGACTCAGTGCGTCGGCAACCACATTCGCCTTGCCGGGGTGGTAATGAATCTCAATTTCATAATCTTTGATCAGTTCTAACCACCTCCTCTGTCTCATGTTCAGCTCCTTCTGGGTGAAAATGTATTCAAGCTCTTGTGGTCGGTGTAGAGATGCACCAGATTCCCCAGGAGATAGTGCCTCCACATTTTCAGCGCCAAAACCACTGCAGCAAGCTCAAGATCATGAGTGGGATAATGTTGCTCGTGGTTCCGAAGTTGGCGTGAGCCATATGAGACCACACGTCCTTCCTGCATCAACACGCAGCCGAGCCCAATACCGGACGCGTCACAATACACGTCGAAGGGCTTTGTTGTATCCGGCTGAGCTAAGACCGGGGCTGTGGTGAGATGCTTCACCAATGCTTGGAACGCTCCTTCACACGCTGTGTTCCAAACATATTTCATCCCTTTCTTCAGCAATTCTGTTATCGGCTTAGCGAGCTTGGAGAAACTTGGAATGAATCTCCGATAGTATCCCGCTAACCCGAGGAAGCTTCTGACTTCATGAACTGAAGTGGGAGCTTTCCATTTCAGCACTTGCTCTATTTTGCTTGGGTCTACCGCAATGCCTTCTGCTGAGATGATATGTCCCAAGAATGGCACTTGGCTGATCCAAAACTCGCATTTACTGAACTTGGCATAGAGCTTGTGGTCTCGCAATCGTTGAAGAACGATCCGCAAGTGTTCGGCATGTTCGGCTTCTGTCTTGGAGTAAACCAAGATATCGTCGATGAACACTACCACGAACTTGTCCAGCTCCGGCATGAACACCGAGTTCATGAGATACATGAAATGGGCTGGAGCGTTTGTGAGACCAAAGGACATGATGAGATATTCGTATAAGCCATATCTCGTCGAGAAAGCCGTCTTCGGGACATCCTCCGCCTGTATATTGATCTGATGATATCCAGAACGAAGGTCCATCTTGGAGAACACACTTGCACCCACAAGTTGATCAAATAATATGTCGATGCGGGGCAGTGGGTACTTATTCTTGATGGTGACGGCGTTGAGCGGCCGGTAGTCCACACACAGCCTCAAGGTTTCATCCTTCTTCTTCACGAACAGCGCCAAGCATCCCCAAGGCGAGTAACTCGGCCTAATGAAACCTTTGCTCAACAGATCATTGAGCTGTTCTTTCAGTTCAGCCAGCTCATTCGGAGCCATTTATATGGTCTCCGTGATATGGGCGTAGTCCCGGGTGCAAGTTCAATCTTGAACTCGACGTCCCGCTCAGGTGGCATGCCCGGAAGATCATCCGGGAACACGTCGGCGTACTCCCGGACTACGGGGATGTCCTCTAACTTGAGAGCTTCAGCATTATTAATTGCTGAAATTTCCCGGACTGGCGTGTCTAACACCATGGAATGTGGACGGTGAAATGGAGAGTTTAAATGAACCGTCCGTGTCCGAGTCTCCAGGACAGCGCCATGGTATTGTAGCCATGACATCCCTAAGATTGCATCAATCTTTTGCCCCATAAGGATTATCAAGGTGGTGGGATATAGTTTCCCACTTAAGCACAGCAGTGCCTTTGGGATCATCATATTTGCCGAGATCTTCCCTCCCGGTGAGCAGATCATATAGGTGCAGTCGGTTGAGAAGACTTGCATTTGATGCTTAGCCACATAGGATGCACTTATAAAGCTGTGGGTTGCACCAGAATCAAAAAGTATGATGATGGCTTGATTGTTGAGAGTGAACGTACCTGCCAGCATGTTGTCTCCCTCTGGGGCGTCCTCATTGTCGAGGTTGCGGACGCCCCCAGTCCTTCGCGAAGTGGCCCGCCTGGCCACACGTGAAGCAGGCGAAACGGGGCGGTCCCCCGCTGATCGGTGGACGGAAACCCGGGGCGCGTTGTGGTGGTGGAAACGCCCGGGGTGCCGTCTGCTGCTGCTGCTGCTGTCTCGGTGGTGGCATCGGCGGTCAAAAAGGAGGTGACTGAAACGAATGTCCCCCGAACCGCTGAGGTCGCGCCGGTGGATGCCACTGCTGCCCGGATGGCGTCCGATACACCATCCGGTACTTCTGGGGAGTGCCACTCCCACCGCTGGGTGGAGCGCTGTGCTTCCGCTGCTCAGCTGCGAACTCCCGCTGAGCATCCTCTTGCATGATCGCGGCATTGACTAGTTCATTGAAGTTGCCGCGATTCCACTGAACGAGATGTGTCTTCATTTCGGGGTGTAACCCCCGATAGAAATGTTCCCGCTTCTTCTCTTCAGTGGATATGTAGTCTGACGCATATTGCACCAGATGGTTGAAGGCACGGGAGTAGTCATGGGCACTCCTCCCGCCCTGCTTCAGCTCCAAGAATTCTTGGAACTTCCTCTTCATTATTCCAGGAGGAATGTGATAGGCGCGGAACGCCTCCCGGAACTCTTCCCATTCCACGGTATGGCCAGCCGGATGTGAGGCGACATAGTTCGCCCACCACGCACCAGCGGCACCGTGGAGTTGCTGCGCTGCGAACAGAGTCTTCTGCCGCTCCGTACATTGGAGCAGCCCGAACTTGGACTCGATGGTCCGCAGCCAGTTATCAGCCTCCAGTGGTTCTTCTGCTTCTGTGAACACTGGAGGGTGCATACTCATGAAATCCGAGTACAACAGCTCACGGGGCTCACGGGGTCCCCTCTCTTGACGTCCCACCGCCTGGGACGTATTCTGCACGATCGTGCGGAGCAGGTCGGTCTACTCCTCACGACCACCCACCAGTGCCGCTATCACATCCGCTAGTGTAAGCGGAGGCGGCGGTGGTGGCTGCTGCTGCGGGGTGCTGTCGTGGGCCGGTGGCTGGGAGTCATCACCCCCCTGTTGGCTAGAGCCACCAACCTCATGCGTGGTCCTAGTACGAACCATCTGCAACCACACGACAATCAACATCAGTCCTGCAACATATTGCATGCAGTCCAATAAAATAGGCGTAAAAACATAATGACAATAAAAACATGTGATACATCTCGTGTGTAGATAATGTAATAACTTTGCACAAGCTACACCATTACCAGACCAAATACAAACTAGTTTAATCCAACTCGATGAACCTCCTCTTTGGAAGCTCACCACAACTAGGTTTGGTCACTACGAGACGTTACTATCGCTTTGTCATCACGTAAATCACCCTTTTATCTTCAATACAACCCAAACATGGTCTCTAGTAAAAGAAACTTGAGTGAGACCTATACTCAGATCTTTCACTAGTTGAAGATAACCTCTCATGAGCATGTTCTACCCCATTGGGAGTACTCAAACCCCCTCTACGGTACAACAATTTCTCAAATGAGTTCAACTGTCATTCCTCTATCAGAATGACCAGTTTCTACATATCCGAGGTTTTGACCTGGTTCTGAGCATTTTCATGACTCAAGCTGAATACTAAAGTTAAAGTTAACTTCAGTATCTCTCCAACGAGTACTCAGTTGCCCCCAGATCAGCTCTGGTTAAAAAGCTATGGTAATTCAAAGTCAGCAGAATTTCTGGAAGAATTTTAACAGCACCTCCTTTGGGGAAGTTGCTGGTTTCAACTCTGATTTCCACTGAATTCTGTGCTGAAATTTCAGAAACTTTGAATTGAAAAGATGTAATACATCTTCTACCCTTTCTAAGGATGTATCATATGAAGATTTTAGAATTTTCTACTGGGAGTTATGTTTGAAAAACCGAACAGTTCAGAGAGTGTTTAACCCTGTTTTGGTTCTGGACAGTTTACATTCCTCTGAGATTTAAGTCATCTTAAGGTGAGTTTCAGCTCTGGAAGTCTACAAGAAAATTGTAGAGTACTTAAATACCTTTCCAGAACTATATACCACACCTCCCTGGGCTAAAATACCTGTGAGTTGTGCTCTGTTGAAGTTCAGCAAACTTGCTGCTCAAAACAGAGCACTCTGTTTTTTAATCCCTTGGAACTATACTGATCAACTATTGAATTTTTCTACCCGACCAAGGTCCTAGATGTTGAACCTAGTGATTTTAATTCCTTGTTATCATTATTTTTCATGTATATGCCTATGATATCTCGGTACTACGTTCCTCACAAAAGAAATTTCTAACCGGATTATACCGGCATATACGACTCAAGTGTGGCACTAAACGGTCTCTCGCACACGTTTTCTACACGGATACATACGTGGTTAGTACCTGCAGAAAACCACACAATAATGGTGCACTCAATGCTTGTTTTCATTTCAGGCAGGATCATATTTAAAAGTAAATACAAACGCCCGTATGATTGCCATACGGTCGTCCTTGAGTTAGGTCACGTCTCAAGGTACGTGATCGTGTTTCAACACCACACGACGGGGAACCCGAGTATGTCATGAACGGGTCGTCATGGTTGGGAATGTTATCAACCCAACAGATACCACCTACTGCCCTGCAGGGCACGCCGATGGCAAGCGCTGCGTATGTCCTCCTGAGCTATTTCCAGAAGAACACACTCTCGCGTTACTGACCACGCGATGGGGTCTCCACTTACTTGCCTAATGCACGCTAGGGATCAGCATTTCATATGAACTCAGGAACATGAAGAGTCCAAGAGTTTCATATTGACGTCTCACACCAAGCTGTGAGACCTATCCCTGAACCACGTTCCTCGTCAGGGGAGCTAACCGAAATTGAACCGCTTTCGGTGACGTTCCTTACTATGCTAACCAAGCGTAGGTGCGTCGTTACATAATGAAAATTCAGAATTATAACACATTGTTTGTCTTTGCCACTTTAAATAACTATGCTAATATAGTCCTTACTTGGGCAAACTACCGATTCCTCACCGTAAACCTAAGTTTTCCCATAATACCGTCCTTAAGTACTGTGCTATCCCCAACGCAGCTCTGATACCAGGCTGTGGCGGACCGGAATCCGCTCATCTAGGATCACAGAGGGTGGTGCCACACGATGCGACACCCAACAGCACACGTCATAAGAACACAATATATTACATGGGAAAACAACTGAACTGTACAAACAAGTATAAACTTCAGTTACAAACTATTGTTTATATTACACAGCGGAAGTCTACACTATATAACTCACGCCCGCCTATCTAGCAAAAGTCGGCTGCCCAGCCGCAGGACAACCAACACTGTGTGACGCCCTCAATTCTGTGGAAAACCACGGAACCGAGAACTAATGCATATGTGTGCCCAGGATGTTCATCACACATACACATACATTCCACAAACTGAATTCAGATTATATATTACCACAAATAACAGGGTTTATTACAACACCTCATGAGTCTTGGACTCATGCTCACAGCGGAAGTCTTTATTTCTACGCAGCAGAAATCTTTATTTAAATGCGGAAGCAAAACTAAGCAGAAGTGGTTTCATCTCTACTCCCTCCACAGGCAAGGTTGAGAACAGATCACACGCCATAATGTTCTACATGATCTTCATAGTAGCCTTCTCTTTCTGTTGATGAAGAAATAATAATGCAAGTTTGAGCACAATGATGTACTCAGCAAGTGCGGGAATAACACATGATATGCAGCTCATAAACAAGGTAGGTATAAAAAGGCTTATTTGCAGAAAAGCAGATTTATAAAACCGTGATAAAACAGCAACTTAACTTTAGATGAATGTAATCCCAGCATGTATTAAATTACCAACATACCTCCATCGCTTTCCATGTTCCATCCGAACATTAACTAATCTTTTATTCATACTCACGAATACCTCCTCGTATTCGCTACCATCTCACCTCATAAAACAACCACGTCTCACACCGAGACCAATCTCATGTCATGACCCATCAGTCATGCAACCATCTCATCTCCCGGACTCAACAGTTCCAAACCAATAACCATAACCGATAACCATAACCAAGAACCTTCCCAATAACCATTCCAATAACCATCCCAGTAATCATCCCATCTAATCATGGAAGTTTAGCCAGGTGCTCATGACCGTAAGCTCGGCTATCATGATAGTTTTAATAACTCTGCAGAGTTTGTACCTCTTTACCCACAAGTTTGTGATTTCGTCACCCGTCGGCGACTGCAGAACCTCCATTTTACCAGTACACAGCCGTCGGTGTATGGTCAAGAGATCACAAAATAGCCTTTACAAAGGGGTTACTAGATGTATGGACTCACTAAGGTTTCACCGGCAGGCTAGAATCTCCAATTCTCCCACCCACGGGCCCCCTCTTGTGCCATGCAGTTCCCAGGGCAGTCCTCACTCGACTCCCATTCCCCGCACCTTCCACATTCCATAACATCCTAGTAACTTACCTAATTACTCAGCTAAGCCGCACCCATATTTGGCCTTGTGGTGGCACTGTTATCCTGGCATGTGCATGCATGAACCGGTCCTTAGATCTACGGCAAGTAAAACCACCATCTCATGCTACCTCATTCACAAACCCAGGCTTGCCTAGATCTTCCCTCCGATCCATGTTCATTAACCTCATCAATTACTTATTATCAGTATGAGTGCAGTTAGCTAGACACATCTATCTCGCTTCCCAATCCCATAAACTCAGCGAAGCATAAAGCAAAAACCATACCCGACTCATAAACTTCCCTGGCGACAAGGATGGTTTAATCAAAACTAGTAAACTCTTATAAAAAGGGTTTCCCATCATGTTTGACTCAGCACACACACCTTTTCGCAAAACAAAACAGTTTTACCCAAAACATAGGATCAACATGGTCAAGGAGCACTTGCCTTGTTCTTGCGGTTCCGGTTGTTCTTGATTCTCAAAGCCTTGTTGCTGCAGCTCGTCGTAGACAGCTTCCTGAGTTTGTCCTGCTTTGTAGGATTCACGTGCATGCAAATTCACAGCAATCAATATCATGCACAAAGCCTAAACTAGATGCGATGATGCACATGCATGCTATCCTATGATTAGTTTTATTAGATCGATCTGTACTTATTCTTGCATGGCTTGCATGGTCAGAGGTGTTCGTGATGATCGGGTCTTTAGATCAAACTGATCATCAAGTGATCTGTCCACGAAAAGGCTTCTGTTCGAAAGGAATTGAAGAACAGATGCAAGGAGATGAATACAATGATATTGAAGTCCTACCTCGCGTTTTTCGAGGTCCTCCTCAGACCGCTCGGTTCTTCTTCGATGATTTTCCTTGTTGTGCTTCAGCGATGTTTTGCTCGGCGAGTTAGGGCTAGGGCTCTAAGTCGTCGGCTTAGGAGATGAAAGAGAAGTTTGTAGTTTCGGCCAGAGGTTTTGGGTTCTATTTATAATCGGGAAGAGAAGAGTCCTAATCTGATTGGATCCCGAATAAGAGTCTCATTCAGATCTTTGTTAGATCCTGACGTCTTATCTTCGGTAACCATCGTGGGGTTTAGATCGGTTTCCGTTGCGCACTGGTATCTTTACACGTAAAAACCGCTTCATACTCGTTACCTCCGCGGTGATGAGCTCCGGAAGCTCCACGTGTCCTTCCGAGCCTGGTATCCTTTCTCCCACAGAGACGAGCTCCGGTTGTGCCGCGTGTCATGAGCGAGACCTCCATCTTCTTCGGAGGTGAGCTCTACGCACGCCACGTGTTGGCGCCGGTCTTCCTCTTCTTCTTTCCTCAGGGACATGCCCCGCGGTCGACACGTGTCCAATAGAACAGGACCTCTCGCAGGTGAGCTCCGAGATCGACACGTATCCCGCGCGGATGGTCCTCTGATTTCCGCGAGGACTAGCTCCGAGGATGACACGTGTCCTATAAAAAATGCCTTTGCTTCTTCCGCATCGGCTAGCTCCGCGGTAGCACGTGTCCCACAGGGTCGGACCTCTTTCCAATTGAGGAGGTGACCCCCGAGCCTGCCACGTAGCTAGTTTAGCGGCGGACCTCTCCCAATTTCTCGGGGATGAGCTCCGAACACGCCATGTGGTCTGCTGGCCGTGGAAATTGCCTTCGGTGCTCTCGGAGAGCTTTATTGGCTATCCTTTTGGTACTTGTCTCTGTTTCTACTCTTCTTAAAATGTTTTTCTTCTTCATAAAACATGAACATATGCTGACACCCGAAATGAGGGTGTCACACACTGGCTGCACTCCTCAGCTCAGCTCGGCGTGTATGGCTCTCACTCAGTCGTGGTTCCCGACGGAGGGTAACCCTCGCCGGTGGACTCGTACTCTGAGTCCGTGGGTGGCTCGTCACCTGAAAAACACTTAAGCAGCAACCGTGAGCATGAGGGCTCAACAAGACTTAACCGACTCACCTAGGCATGAAACTCTACATGAGGGGTACCATGAACATAGGATACTAATATTGCAGGAATTGGACACGCCTACAAGTTCATCCTTAATTCATCTTTTAGCAACAAGTTAATGGTTCAGGAAGCTGAAATTTAGTAAGCAGTATTTGGTGGCACACATGTACCAATACAATTATATCATAACAGCAATATTGAATCATCACATTTCATACATTAGCCTACGTCACGACTCAGTGACCAAGTGGTACTCTTCACCGCGAGGGACGGCGAATCGACTCGATATACACCTGCAGGGAAACCCAAAGAGCACGTCACGTACGCCCACCCGTGGAGCTGCACAGCACGCTCACTCGATGTCGTACGGGACAACCTTTCACCCAACAGCCCAAACGTCAAACCGGTCGCACCGAAACGAGAAGGAGGTTCCCCACACGGAGCATCTCTCTATGCCCGTTGGCAGATTTCCACCTTGCTGCCCTCAACCTACGCCTATAAATCGGTGTGCTATGCCTCGACGCCCGGAGGTTTAGGCTACATCAGTTTATCAGGGCCCATATATCCGATATGCTTTCGGTACGTTCAAACTTGATCAGCATGGGCCGCACACGGATCGGTCCTCAATCGACACGGACAGGGCT
This sequence comes from Neostapfia colusana, assembly GCA_030760725.1. Classification (NCBI taxonomy): domain Eukaryota; kingdom Viridiplantae; phylum Streptophyta; class Magnoliopsida; order Poales; family Poaceae; genus Neostapfia; species Neostapfia colusana. The sequence goes on from JASWHV010000002.1 coordinate 17,334,483, forward strand.
GCGCACACAAGATTCCCTCTTGCTGCGCCCTAACCCCTGCCAAGTCTCATTTTCATTACTAAGGTGATCTCACATCACTCGACCGAACCCGTGTGTCCCAAGCCTATCTCGGGAGTAGATTCCAACTACTTGACTTGTACAGAAGTCCTATTACTTATTAAGCATAGCCTGTCTACTCGAGGTCTTAGACACAACCCTCACTCTTAGGGAAAAATTCTGGTTATGCAAGTGGGGTTCCATTCATCCTACACGTAATGCACATCCATACTTCATACTAAGTGTTCATAAAGCAAAACTTGATAAATAGTTTAATGCAAACCGGGGCTTGCCTTGTTGCTGCTGTTCAGTAGTTAGCTCTTCTTCCGGAAGGAGGAAGTCAAGTACTTCCGGAGCCTCCTCGTCTTCAGCGACTACACGTTAATAAAATACTACATGTTAATGAATATGCACATAAGTTTATTGTAATGCTTCTGCTATTAGTTCTAATAACCAGTTTCTAACAACTGGAACTCTGTTCAAGAATTTAAAATGGAACTGGGGGTTAGTGGTTTGGGTTTGGACCTATGCACATGATTAAGTGCTAAGTGGTTTTCCCCCTCTTCCATATTAATCCCTCAAGTGGTTCCACAGAATAGGGGTGATCCAGAGCTCCAGTGGAGCTGAGAATTTTTGTGTGAGTCCCTTGTCACAAGACAACTCTCTGGATCAAAATTTAGCACTTGTTATTGAGTGGTTTGTTCAGAATAATTCTTTTAGCAAATAAGCAAAGAAGAATTAATTCTTTGGTAACACCTCCGTTCATGCCCAACTTAGTGAACTACAATTTCAATTATAGCTCATAGAGTTTGCATGAATTTTCCTAGCATTTTTGGAGCTAAGATTTGCCCAGAACTGAATTTCCATGTTTTGGAAATTCTCTGAAAATGTTTCTGTATTCAAATGAACACGGCACCTTCAAATTTGAATTGCTCTGATCAAATCAACTCCAAATGGTCTGAACCTTTTACATGGGTTCACTAACATCCTATAGAACATTCTGCCAAAATTTGAGGATTTTTGGATGAACCAAACTCCCTCTAAAATTCTTTAGCTGAAAAGATTTAAAAAATTTTCCAGAATTAAATAATGGGTTTCATACTAATTAGGTTTCATATTTGCATTGTGCTCTGTTAGAGGAATCCAAAAAAATTTGTTTCACAATTTTTGGACTTTCCTACCCCAAGTTGTGGCCTTCCAAAGTTTAAACTGAACACTGAAAATTCCAAATTGTTCAAATGATTGCCAGTGGGTCCCACCCGGCAGGTCTTCCCCTTCCTCGCGCCAAACAGGGGCCCGCGGCGGCGCCCTCCGGCGAGCATCGCCGGAACCGCTTTACCGGTCATCCCCCGACCCCAGACTTGCCGCCCCGCCCAAACTCATGACGCTGAACTCAGCTCGGGGGTCGCCGGCGACTGTAGCTCACCGGAACAGTGCGCCTGACGGTGACAGCGGCGGTTAGGGTTCCGGCGTGGTCAGGAATGCGTTACAACGCATAAAAATGATCGGAAAAGGGTCGGAGAGCACCGCGGAAGCTCGAGGGTGACGAAAATGGCCGCCAAACCCCATGAAAAGGTCGGCAACCTAGAGCTCCACGGAGAACCGACCTATTATTCCATGGCGACCCGAAAAACAACCTGAACCCGGCCATTTCTGGGCCATATCCCTTGATTCTTGGTCGAGGAGGGCCGCTAGGAAGTGAGGAAGGCGGGTGCAAGCTCAACCGAGCTGGGTTTGGACGGTGCAGTTAGAATTTTGGGGTAGACCGACCCCTACCCGTATGCACTAGTTCTCGGGATTCTTAGGAATTCTCTGCGCTTGGTCTATCAATGGCTATGAGGGTTGCAGCTACACGATCTGGATACTACGACACACCTTTTTCGTGTAGAAGTCAGGCGGTGAAAATGGCCGGGGTGTGCTGTCCACGGGGAGCAACCTCGGTTTTCCGCCGGTGACCTGGGTTCTCAGTGGCGATTGTCGATTTGTGGCTGAGTGAGGCGCTAACGCCGCGAAGTAGCGGGGTGGTTAGCTAGAGCACACACTGGTGCTCCTTTTTTGTGTTGGAGGCTCGGGCCAAGGCCGAGCAGGCGCCGACGTACAGTGGGAATCGGGAAAGCGGCGCCGGTGAGTGAAACAGAGCCGGTGCGGAGCTGTTTTGCAGAGAAGCAACGCGTATGGCTCGTTGCGTGGGGAGTTGGTCACGTAGAGAAGGGGGCGAGCTGTTTCCCGGCTGCCAGCGCGAGCGAAGAGAACCAGGAGGTGGCTGGCCGAGGCGATCGGGCGCCGGTGTCGCCATGCGCTGGTGCGCGGTTTCGGACAAAGGAGAAAAGATCAGGGGTAAAACTTCTCTGCTAAGACTACTGACAGGTGGGACCTCCCCTCTAATTCCTTTTCCAAATTTTCTCAATTCTGTTGTGCCAAAATATCCTCAGCTACTCACAATTTAATGTGAGACTTAGTCACCAAGTCTTAGTTTGATTTTGAATTCTCAAATTTGAACTGTGTTTGGCTAAATTTGCTGGATGTTTAAACTGAAATTTAAATTCAGTTTTGAATTCTTGCAAATTTAGCTCTTGACAAGATGAACTCCAATGTGGATGAAAATTGGTGGGCTTACTCAGAAAAATGTGTTGAGTTTGAATATGAAGCTAACTTTTGAATTTGAGTGATGAAAGTTGCTGCAATTTGAATTTACCTTCAAATTGGCCTCTTTTTCAAATACCTCCAAAAGTGCCTCAAAAAGTGTTGGATGGATTTACATGAAATTTGGCCTGGACCTTCCAAAGACTTTTTAAGTTCTAGGGGTGAGCTCAACCTCTCATGTTCATGTGTAAAAATCCCACTTTGTGAAAAGTGAAGGCTTTCCCCTCTAATCACTCTTTTGATGGAGGTTACTTGCTCTTCACAATATTTCCTAAGATATCCACCACAAAAACTGTGGTGTTGTGAGGTGAAGAAAAGTTTTTGCAAGTCCCTTTTCTTGGGCTTTTACACAGACTTCCTGCACATATTTTCTTCAGGCTTGGGTAGTTTTCTTCTCTAAGCCTTCTGCACCTTGAATTCTCGAGATAAACGGTCTTTTCCACCTCGTTTTTTGGCTCCTGAGACCTGCAAAACTCACAACCATTTTTACCTCCAACACACGCACGGACAAATTTTCCTTGTGCCAAGCAGCCTCTTGGTAGTGTCCTCTGCGGATATTATGTCTGCGAGAATCTTTGTGTCGCCAGTGAATATAGAGTGAATCATGAGGATGTAAGATATCCTTACTATCGATATTGTATTTTCTTACTTTTGAGTTACATTTTCATTGTCACTTGTATTCTAATATTTTTGTTATGTTTTCATTGCAGTACACGAATGTGAACAGATATTGGCCGAATGCTAGGGATATGGTCAATGGAGTCGATAGGATTATAGGTGAACTGTGTTTGTTCATGCGTAACAAAGTTATTCACCAAAGAGGGCTGTTCTTTGACAACACATGCCCATATGCCGATGTGCCAAAACTCTGCAAATATGACTCAATTAGTTTTTAGAGAAACTTGTAAAATATTGTGAGACCTATGTGTGCGGAATACATTGGCAATTAGGATAAAAGTTAGCATTAACATTCAAAGTTTTGAATATTGCCAAAACATTCTTCTGTGGCAAGGTCCGACAAGTTCTTTGTTAGGTCCGCCAAGTGTTGGCAAGGTCCGACGCAAGGTCCGGAGAGCTCCTGCAAGGTCCGGAGAGCTTCTGTGAGGTCCGGAGCTTGTTTTTAGGGAGCTCCCGTGAAGTTCAACTCGTAGAACTGCAGCGTCTTGTTTTTGCTTTTAACTCGCAATGTTTCAAACTTGCTTTATGGGAAGGTTTTCTTAGTATTAATTTGCTAAGTTTTTTGTGTGTTTTGGTGGTTATGGCTGTTATCATTTGATATGGTTTGCAACATGCTTACGTGACGTGCTCATGTAAGGTGTTGTGGTTTTTGAACTAACGTGAGTCAAGTCGAGGACTTGTGCTCAGAAGAATTGGTTGTTTATTCATGTGCAGGTGTTGCTTGAGTTCAAGACATGGCTGGTGACGGGATCCTTGGACTAGTCTCAGGGAGGAGATGAGGTTCCAACAACCAAGTTCGGGAAAAGCTGTGGTTGAGTTGATCGGGAGGTCGCGCAGCATGTTTGGATCAAGTGCAGTGCATATGAAGGTTGCGTGTACGTCGTTGGAAGGTGTTTGCACGTGTGCAAGGAGTGCATGGACGTGGCAACATTGTTCCAAGGCATGATGAAGAGAAGTGGACGTAAAGAATTGGTCGGAAAGGTCCAACCGGCTGGATTGCGTACTCAGGCTGAGGCTGAGTCGGATATGGCTCAAATATGGAAGATTTGAGTTGGTTATGATAGGATTTCGTGCTAGGCACGAAGTTGAGTTGTTTTAGGAATGTTTAGGACGTTCCTATGGTGTTTGGAAGTCTCATGATTGCTTCTATCTGCGAATAGGAGAGTCCTGAGCAGTTATGGTAAGTTAGGATACGAGTCCAATTAGGAGTAGGAGTCCTAGATTGGATTGTTTAGCCTGAGGGCTGGCTATAAAAGCAAGTGAGGCCAGAGCTCTTGTGGGTAGAGAATTTTGGGCTGTTCCTCTTGTTTCGAGAATAAAGTTCATAGTTTCGAGAAGCTTTTGTGCCTTGTTCGTCCGACTTGTTTTTCGTCAAGTTTTTCTCACCGAGTTTCTGGACAGACCGACGTTGCTTCTGTGTTTCGCTCATAACTCGAGTTTTACAGATCCGATTGACGTGATTCTTTTTGGGTTGTCTTCACAACTTAATTATCTATCATCTGTGAAATGTTCACACACGAAACAACTCAACTTCGTGTCCCACACGAAATCCTATCATAACCAACTCAAACTTTCCATATTTGAGCCATAACTGACTCAGCCGCGGCCTGAGTCCATAATCCGGCCGGTTGGACCTTTCATACCAATTCTTTACGTCCACATCTATTCATCACGCCTTGGAACCATGTTGCCACGTCCATGCACTCCTTGCACACGTGCAAACACCTTCCAACGATGTCCACGATACCTTCATATGCATTGTTCTTCATCCAAACATGTTGTGTGACCCTTCCGATCAACTCAACCACAATTCCTCCCGATCTTGGTTGTTGAACCTCATCTTCTCCCTAAGACTTGTTCAATGGATCCTGTCACCAGCCATATCTTGAACTCAAGCAACACCTGCACATGAATAAACCACCAATACTTTCGAGCACAAGTCCGCGACTTGACTCACGTTAGTTCTGAAAAGCACAACACCTTACGTGAACACCTCACATAAGCATGTTGCAAACCATAGCAAAATGTTAACCACCGTAAACAGCCAAAACACTTCAAAAACTTAGTAAAAGAATACTAAGCAAAGTTTTCATAGATGTAAAGCAAGTTCGAAATATTTGCATGGTAAAAACAGAACCATTGCGATTTAGCTCGGGACCTCGCCAAAGCTAACCGGACCTTGAGCCAGAGCTCACCAAAGCTAGCAGAACCTAGCACCGGAACTTACCAAAGCTAGTCGGACCTACCGCCGTAGCAAATCAAACACATGTCAGACCTAGCCATAGCAAGTTGGACCTTACGTCGGATCTTGTCGGAGCTCGGACCTAGAGTCGGACCTTGACAAAAAGAGTGTTTCGGCAGAATTCAAAACTTTTATCGTCATAGCCAGTGTATTCAGCACACATAGGTCTCACAATCTCCCTCTTCATGAATGCATTGGTAACACCACTTAAAATCCGAACATTGGCTTATTCACATGAAAACTTTTGAAAACAATCAAATGAGAAAGAAATTTCGAAACAAAAATTTCTTCCCCTATACATATTTCTCCCCCTTTGTAAATCAGAAATAAAATGAGAAGAAAACAAAAATTCTCCCCCTGAGAAGAATCGTGCCAAAACACTTGTGAATCGTGCAATGTGTGATCAATTTCTTCCCCTTTGACAATGTATTGAGCAAGGTTCAAAAGAGAAATTTTAATTATTATGAGCATATTTATAACATATACATATAAAACAAAGCTCATCCGATACATACTATCAAGTAACTTACACTATCACATCAATGAGATACATAAAGTAGTGTAATCCATGCTAGAGATCAAGTGTAATTTTCAATTTAAGCAAGTCATGATCTCACAAACTTAACTATGTCAAGACCTTATTCTAACCAACCAAGCCAAGCCTATGTCATTTGACAATCAAAAGCTTAAGGACATGGTTTTAGTCATACACAACTTCATCCAAGTTCATATCTAAGTGCAATGATAAACCATCTCAAAAGAAGAAGTGCAATGCATGCATATTCTCTTGATATTTTTCTCAAATTTTCATTTGAACATAAAAGCTCAACATGTGAATAGTTGATTGATTATTTTTTCATTATTAAAAGCACTTGTGAGCATGCAACAAGTTTAAAACAGCAAGAAATTTCGATCATGACCAGATTTAGTGTAAATAATTATTCCAATTACTAGTCATGGCAAAAGCTACAAAATGTATAACATGAGTAATGTAGTAAGAACTTTCAGGATATAAAAGGAATCACAAAGTCATATATGTATGAAATACTATGCTCATATTATTTTAAATTCAGATTCACACATACACTTCCCAAGTTTCAAAACTCCCCCTCAATTTAAGCCATGAGGATCCATATCCCCTATTTCACTACGAATGAAACAAAAACGAGTGAAATCCAAACGTTTTGTAAAAATATCAGCCAATTGTTGTTCGGTATTTACATGGTAAAGCATAATGTTTCCTTTTTCAACATTATCACAGATAAAGTGATACCTAATGTCAATGTGCTTTGTTCTCGATTGTTGCATGGGGTTTTTAGCAATGCAAATGGCACTAGTGTTATTACAAAATAGTGGAACACTATCTAGATCAATCCCATAGTCCTTAAGTGTTTGAACAATCCAAAGAATTTGTGAGCAAGCGCTAGCAGCAGCTACATATTCAGATTCTGCTATGGATTGTGCAACTGAATTTTATTTCTAGAGGATCAAGCAACAAGTGAATTACCAAGAAAATGAGAAGCACCCGAAGTATTTTTTCTATCAATTGTACAAAACGGTTGAGGAAGAATAAAGAAAAATCCCAAATTCTTGAGTTCCATGTAAGTACCTGAGAATTCTTTTGATGGCTTGATGATGTGAAGCACGTGCGGAAGCTTGAAATCGTGCACAAAGACATACGCTGAATTGTATGTCTGGTCTTGATGTCGTGAGGTACAAAAGTGATCCAATCATACTTCTATATTCTTTTTGATCCACGGGTTCACCATCTTCATCGAGTTCAAGTGCTGTTGCTGTACCCATTGTTGTCTGAAGAGACTTGCTTTTGTCCATGTTGAAGCGCTTAAGAAGGTCTCTTGTATACTTTGTTTGATGCACAAAAGTACCCTCCTTGGTTTGCTTGATTTGCAGCCCCAAAAAGTATGTGAGTTCTCCCATCATACTCATCTCAAATTCTGAACTCATCATAGCTGAAAATTTGGACACAAGATCATGAGAAGCACAACCAAAAATAGTATCATCCACATACACTTGAACGAATAATGAGTCATTGCCATGCTCAAGCACAAAAAGAGTTTTATCAACCTTGCCCATGGTAAACCCCCTTTCAAGTTAGAATGTTTTTAACCTATCATACCATGCTCTACGGGCTTATTTAAGACATACAAGGCTTTGGACAGTTTGTAAACATGATTAGGAAAATTTGGATTTCCAAAACCCGGTGGTTGCTTGACATAAACCTCCTCATCTATGTAGCCATTAAGAAAAGCACTTTTAACATCCATTTGATATAACATGAAACCTTTAGGTGCAGCAAATGCTAACAAAATTCTTATGGCTTCTAATCTAGCAACAGGAGCAAAAGTTTCATTAAAATCTAGTCCTTCAACTTGTGAGAAACCTTGAGCAACCAACCTAGCCTTATTCCTAACCACAACCCCATCCTCACTTTGTTTATTTTTAAACACCCATTTAGTTCCGATTAGAGTGTGACCTTGAGGTGGAGGTACAAGTTTCCAAACATTATTTCTTTCAAAATTTTCTAACTCTTCTTGCATGGCAATAATCCAAGATTCATTAGTGAGTGCGTGTGATGTATCTTTGGGTTCAAAATAAGCAACAAATGCAGAATGAGCATCAGAGTTTGGATCACAAAACCTGGACCGTGTGACTCATTCGTGCAAGCTTCCAATCATTTGTTGTGGAGGATGACATTTGAGGACCCAGAGGGGAGTAGACAATTCACAAGCTCCTTCTTCATGTTCATCACAAATTGAAGAACTTGTGACTTGAGGACGACCAGGACCAGCAATGGTGGTCGTCGGTGCTGGTTGTGAATCAAAATCAGGAGCTGGAACAATGTCATTAGCTCCTGAATTTTCGGGCAGCAGCATCACTTCTTCATCTTCTTCGATGAAAACACTCTCCCCCTACTGATATGGGTCTGGTTCTGCAATATTAGAGGTAGTACCTGGGCTAGCTTCATGAAAAGAAACCTCACAAGTCTCCAATATTTTGTTAGTGTCATGTAAAAGCACACGATAGCTTCTAGTATGAGATGGGTAACCAAGAAACATGCCATCAACGGATCTAGGTTCAAATTTATCAAGATTACCATGTTTCTTAACAAAGTATTTGCATCCAAAGACCCGAAAGTGTGTGACACTAGGCCTATATCCAAACCGAAGTTCATATGGTGTTTTACCTAGCTTAGCACGCAAGAAAACACGATTTGAGACATAACAAGCAGTTGCAATTGCATCAGCCCAGAATTTTCTAGGAGTTTGATATTCATCAAGCATAGTCCTAGCCATCTCAACTAAGGTTCTATTCTTTCTCTCTACGAAACCGTTTTGTTGAGGTACATATGGTGAAGAAAATTGATGATCTATTCCATTTTCAGCACAAAAGTGATCAAACGATTGATTCTTAAATTCAGTTCCGTTACCACTTCTAATTGCTTTTAAAGATCCTAGGTGATCAATTGATAATCTAAGAAATAAGCTTCTAAAGTGACTAAAAGTTTCATTCTTAGATGCCATAAAATAAACCCAAGAGTATCTAGAATAGTCATCAACAATCACAAGAATATACCATTTAGCTCCGAAGGATTGAACACGTGAAGGTCCTACGGTTTCAAGGTGCAAAAGTTTACCCGGTTCAGTTGTCATGGTCATTGTGAGAGGAGCATGTGAACCTGCAACCATCTTAGCATGTCTACAAGAAGAGCACACAATTTCTTTGTCCCCTTTAAGCTTAGGCAGCCCACGTATGCGATCAAGAGCACTAACACGTGTGAGATGATCAAAGCCTACGTGACCAAGTCTACGATGCCAAAAATATAAGTCTTTTGAATCATTAGCAACTAGACATCTATGCTTAGAGGATGACATATCAAAATCATCTTTAAAAACTCTTCCAAACCGAGACATATTAAAAATGAGCTCACTATTTGAATCTACAACCTTGCAACAATTTTTAGTGAAAATAATTTCTAGATTTTCATCTAGCAATTGTGAAACAGAAAGCAAGTTGTATTTCAAATTTTTAACAAGTGTCACATCTTTTAAAGTGTAGTGATTATTTACTCTAACCGAACACGTAGCAATTATAGGAGTTGAAGAATTATCAACAAAAGTAACATTTTCTACATGTGACACAAAAGAGAGGGAGGAGAACCATTCGTTGTTACCGGTCATGTGGCGTGAGCATCCTTAATCCACAATCCAAATGTTCTCCTTCCTCAAGCGTGTAACCTACATAGAAGTACAATACGTCGATGACTCAATGCTGGGGTTAGTCAAAAGGCATTTAGGAATCCAGTACTGAGTCACACGACGTCCAGCAGAAGTAACACGCAAAGGCTGATATAAAACAGCAGATTTATGAGCCAAAGTTTGAGGATTTTTGTACCCAACTATTGACCTACGAGGTGTTACATGAGTAGCACTAAAAAAAGTAGGTCCGGAAGCAAACTTTACATGTTTTTGACTCGTTACAACAGGTTGCATATTACTAACATTCGGTTCCGCACACACAGCAGGTTTTGCACAGTTGTTATGTGATCTATCAACCATTCTTTCCTTTTTATGTTTCTTAGCTAGTCTATAACAAAAGTCTATGACATGACCATCTCTACCACAATAGGTACAATGAAATTTAACTTTATGTTCATGTCTAGATGAGCAGACAACATGTTTATCTGAAACCGAATGAGACAACACTCCTGCAGATTTAAAACCACTTCTTTTTGTTTAGGAACTGTTTTAATCAAACAACTTCCTAATGACTTTAAAATTTTAGGTGGATGTGATTTAGCATGAGCATGGGAATCAAAACCTAAACCAGTTTTATCATTGCAAGATTTAGAAGAAATCAACAGCAAATTCAGATTCTTATTCCCATTATAAAACCGCTCTAATGTCCTATTCATGTCATCAAGTTTCTTAGACAAGTCTAGGCAGTTTTGACATGAAGCTTTTCCTTTTAGTTTGCAATTAGAACAATACTTAACTTCATGAGAACGGAAATGATTGTTCAATATAGAAATTTCATTCATAGCATCTTGTAGTTTCTTATTAAGATCATCACAAGTAGAACAATGTAAATCAATTGCAGAACAACAAGCATCTTTCAAATTTTTATTATTAAGTGCAACTAGATCTCTGTTCTTTGCAATCTCTAACTCAAGTTTATCAAGTGTGGAGGTATGTTGTGACGCCCACGTTCCGAGAAACCCCGTAACCGGACTGATGCATATGTGTGCCCAGGATGTTCATAACACATACACATGTATCCACAAACTGAATTCAGAATATAACCACGAATAATACGGTTTTATTACAATGTATCATGAATCTCTAATTCGTTCTAGCAGCGGAAGTCTTATTCTAGCAGCGGAAGTCTTCTAAGCTATTGCGGAAGCAAAACTAAACAGCAGCATCTGCTCCATCTCCTACTCCACAGGCAAGTTGACGGTGGATCACACGCCTAGTATTCCACATGGTCTTCGAAGTACTCTTCTCCTGTTGCTGATGATGAAGTAATAATGCAAGTTTGAGTACATGACGTACTCAGCAAGTGCGGGAAAATATGATATGTAGCTCACAACATGGTAGGCATAAAAGGCTCATTGCGGAAAGCAAAGTTTATTTCACAAAACATGATAAAAACAGCAACTAGCTTTAAGTGAATGTGATCCCAACATTCATCTAATTAAAACATCAACATACCTCCATCATGTTCCACCTCTTTTCATGTCTCATCAGACATTCATCTTCCTCAACTTTTTCTTATCCTCATGAATACCATCTCGTATTCAGTACCATTTCATCTCATATTCAATTTCCATCTCATAACCGAGACCAAATCTCATTATCATGACTCAACAGTCATGAAACCAATCTCATCACTAAGACTCAACAGATCCGAAACCAAAACCAAAGTCCAAACCAAACCAATAACCAGACCAAATACCATCCCAATAACCATCCCATCTAATCATGGAAGTTGGCCAGGTGCTTGTGACTGGAAGCACGGCTATCATGATAGTTTTATACCCCGCAGAGTTTGCACCACTTTACCCACAAGTTTGTGATTTCGTCACCAGTCGGCGACTGCAGAACCTCAATTATACCAGTACACACCCGTCGGTGTATGGCCAAGAGATCACAAACTAGCGTTTACAAAGGGGTTAATAGATGTATGGACTCACTAAGGTTTCACCAGCAGGCTCAAATCACCATTCTCCAACCTATGGGCCCCCTCTTGTGCCATGCAGTTCCTAGGGCAGTCCTCTCTCAACTCCCATTCCCCGCGCTTTCCATGGTCCATAACAATCTAGCAACTTACCTAATTAGTCAGCTAAGCCACGTCCATACTTGGCCTTGTGGTGGCCTTGTATTCCTGGCATGTGCTCGCATGAACCGGTCCTTAGATCTACGGCAAGTAACCACCATCTTATTCTACCACATCCATGAACCAAGCTTGCCTAGATCTCCCCCATTCATGTTCATTATCATCAAGTTCTCATTAACATTATGTGTGCAGTAGCTAGACTCATTCTGTCACTTCCCATATCCAGTAGATTAGCGAAGCAAAAAAGAAAAACGACCATACCCGACTCATAAACTTCCCTAGCGACAAGGGTGGTTAACAAAACTAGTAAACTCCTATAAAAGGTTTTCCCATCAAGTTGACACAGCATACATAGTTTTCGCAAACGAAACAGTTTCTAAAAACATGGGATCAATATGGTCAAGGGGCACTTGCCTTGTTCCTGCGGCTTCTGTTGCTCACGGATATCGAAGTCTTGTTGTTGTAGCTCGTGGTAGATAGCTCCTTGAGCTTGTCCTTCTACTCACGATCACACATATACAATATTTACAGAGATCAATCATCATGCACAAACTTTACTCAAGATGCAATGGTGCATATGCATGCTAATCCTATGGTGCTGTTTTTATTAGATCAGTTTATACGTGTTCTTGCATGGCTTGCAAGGGTTTTTACGATGAACAAAGGTGTAAAGATCAAGTGCGGACGTGGTGATGATCTGGACTCAAGGTCTAGATCTATCCGATCAACACGTGATCTGTCCACGAAAAAGCTTCTGTTCGAAGGGATCGAAGAAACATATGCAAAGAAAACCGCGATGAGGTCATAAGGTGGTAACGAAGACCTACCTCACTTCTCCTTGGTCTCGGAGTCTTCCTCCTAGCAAGACAGATCGTCGGGCTCTCTTCCGGCGACGGTGAGCTCATCGGCGGTCTCCGGCGACTGAACTCTAGTGAAGGGAATTTAACTCGACGAGTTGGGGGCTAGAGCCTCTAAGTCGTCGACTTGGAAATAGATAGTACGGCCAAGTGGTGTTTCGGGTTCTATTTATAACCGGGAAAAGAAGAGTCCTAATCTGATTGGATTTCGAATAAGAGTCATATTCCATTTGTTTTTGAATCTTAATAACTTATCTTCAATAGATTTGGTGCGGTATCAATCGTGGAAGAAATCGTGTCGGTTTCTTCTATATCGGGCGCTCGCGCACAGGGCAAAACTGATTAAGATCTCGTCACCTCCACGGTGATGAGCTCCGGAGGCTCCACGTGTCTAGCAGAGGCCAGGCCTCCCGTTTTGGCAGAGGCGGGCTCCGGTTGTGCCGCGTGTCAGGCGGGCGAGACCTCCCGTCTCCTCAGAGGTGAGCTCCATGTGCGCCACGTGTCCTGGCGGGCGGGACCTCCCTCTCCCTCAGAGGCGAGCTCCGCGAACGCCACGTGTCGGTGCCGGACCTCCCCTCTCTTTGGAGGTGAGCTCCGGGAGTGCCACGTGTCAAGCAGCACCGAATCTTCCTTTCTCCTTAGAGACGAGCTCCAAGGTCGACACATGTCCATCAGCATCGGACCTCCTGGAGGTGAGCTCCAGAGGTGACACTTGTCCGGTAGTGTCGGACCTCCCGGAGGTGAGCTCCGAAGGTGACACGTGTCCAGTAGGACCGGACCTCTCAGAGGCGAGCTCCGAAGGTGACACGTGTCCAGTAGGACCGGACCTCTCGAAGGTTAGCTCCGAGAGCGACATGTGTCCCGCGGGTTGGGCCTTACTTCCCTGCAGCGACTGGCTCTGGTGGCGACATGTGTCCTACGGGGCTGGACTTCGCTTCTCCGCAGAGACAAGCCCCGGAGGTGACAGGCGTCCTGCGGTTCGGACCTTACCCCTTCCACAGAGGCTAGCTCCGAGCCTGCCACGTGTCTGGCGGTGCCGGACCTCTCCCCACTACGGAGGGATGAGCTCCAAACACGCCATGTGACCAGCAGGCCGCGGGAAGTGTCTACAGCGCTCCTCGGCGAACTGGAACTCGCTCTTTTTAGCTATCTTTTTTATTCCTTCTCTCTTTCTATTTATTTTAAAACGTTTATCTACATGAAATATGAATGCATGCATGATTACGAAATTGAGGGTGTTACAAACATACCCCCCTTAAATTGAATCTTGCCCTCGAGATTCGATAGAGTGGAGAATAGATGAGGGAATTCTGCCTTGATGTCGTCCTCACGTTCCCATGTAGCTTCGATTTCCGTGTGATGACTCCATTGTACTTTGCACCAACAGATCACTTTGTTCCTCGTGACCCTTTCCTTCACATCCAAAATTCGGACAGGGTGCTCTACATAGGTTAGATCCTCTTGAAGTTCAAGCTCTTCCATCGGTACTTGCTCTTCCGATACTCTTAAGCACATTGAATTACTCCGTTGTGCTTGCTTAACCAATCCATTCCAGGTATTATATCAAGCCCTTGGGAATCCAAGACAATGATGTTGGCAAGGAAGTCTACCCCCTTATTTTAAGGTTTACTTTCGGACATACTATATTAGTCCTCATCTCTCCACCGAGAGAATTAACCAACATAGTATATTTCAAATGTGATATGGGTAGATTATACTTGGCAATATACTTGGATGATATGAATGAATGTGATGATCCGGAATCAAATAAAATGGTGGCTGGGTTGGAGTTGGCAAGGAACATACCAATCATGACGTCCTCAGCCTGTTGCGCTTCCTCAGCAGAGACATGGTTCACGTTGCCATGAGCGTAGCTCTGCTGTCCACGGTTGCCTTGATTGGCTCCTCCGTTCTGCCGTGGGTTCCGCTTGGGCACGTTGCTTGGCTGTCCAGGACCTTTCCTCAGGCACTGACTCGTGAAGTGTCCTGTTTCTTCGCATGCAAAGAATGCCTTGTTGCCCAAGACAGCGGGGACAATGGGGCGGGGGTTTTGAATCGGGGTGCCCATGTTTGGATGGGGCGCAGAAGGCAAAGGTACACGGGGTGCTTGCATGATAGGGCGTTGCTGCGGTGGTTGATTAGGGAGAAAAGTAGAAGTGGACGAGCCATGCTGTGATGCAGCTGGGGGCATGTACTGAGAGCGTACATTGCTCCCTTGTGGCTGGTATGGCATCTTACTTTTTCCCTCTTGCTCGATCTCTCGGATCTTTCTTTCAACCACTATGGCTTTGTCAACTAGCTTCTGAAAGCTCGCGTAGTCATTGTTGAGGAGCTGAACCTGGATCTCATTGTCCAACCCTCTCATGAACAAATACTGCTTCCGTTGGTCTGAGTTGACATCTTCGGGGACATACCGTGACAGTTGCGTGAACTTGTTGAGGTACTCATTCACGCTCTTCCTTCCTTGGCGGAGACCTTCAAACTCTTTCCTTTTGAGCATCATGACTCCAACAGGGACTTAGTGAGAGCGGAAACTCACTTTGAGCTCAGTCCAAGTGATAGTCTCCTGGTTGACATGAGCGTTGCAGAGAGCGTCCCACCAGTCAGCGGCTGCTCCCATAAGTTAGTGCGATGCGAAGAGAATTTTCTCTCGATCATTGCACTGAACTATGGCAAGCTTCTTATCCATGCACTTCATCCAATCATCAGCCGCCATGGGATCACTCGCTTGTGCAAAAGTAGGCGGTCGAGTCCTCATGAACTCTCGCAGTCGGTTGTGAGCCAGCGGTGGTGGTGGTGGTGCAGGAACGGGGTTGTTGTTGGCTTGCAGCTGACCCAAAGTTTGGATCATGGTTTGCATGAGCTGATTCTGCATAGCATTCAACCTTCCAAGGTTGTTTCCACCAGCCTCGGGGTTGACATTCTTAGGAACTTTGACGTGGTCATCCTCTTGGTTTCCACGGACGTTCCTTCATTGTTGGCCGGCATTTTCTCTCACCATCTATGAGAGAGAGTTGGATAGAATAGAAGTTAGAAGTTTAGATGAATTACCCCCGACTATATGCATCAAGGGTATGAACTATATATCAACCTATATGAGGATGTGACACATGCCAAAGCATCTCACAACTCTCTACTATGTGTGGATATGGACAACGCTGAAACGTCCCACGACTCACACTAAGCACACAATCACAAGCAATCATCACAAAAGTTTCACACAACTCCTATTCAAGCTTATTCAATGGGAGTCCTATGTGTTTTTAGGGTGATACCAATCTGTGACTTCGTCCTATAGTCAATGTGGTTTGGGGTGATACCTAGGATATCAATCTGTGATCAATCTGTGACTTCTCCTAGGCTTGCATCCTACGGTCAAGGGGTTCCGATGCCAATCTGTGACTAGGCCTAGGCTTGCGTCCTATGTCAGCGTGGCTTCTAATACCAATCTGTGGATTCTATCTATGCTTGCAACCTACAGTCATCGTGGCTTCTAATGCCAATATGTGACTAGGGGTGCATCCTACAGTCAACGTGGTAGCTCTGATACCAATCTGTGACGCCTGGATTCCGTAGAACACCACGGAACCCTAGCTGATGCATATGTGTGCCTAGGATGTTCATCACACATACAAATGTATCCACAAACTGAATTCAGAATATAACCACGAATAATACGGTTTTATTACAATGTCTCATGAATCTCTAATTCATTCTAGCAGCATAAGTCTTATTCTAGCAGCGGAAGTCTTCTAAGCTATTGCGGAAGCAAAACTAAACAGCAGCAGCGGCTCCATCTCCTACTCCACAGGCAAGTTGACGGTGGATCACACGCCTAGTACTCCACATGGTCTTCGAAGTACTCTTCTCCTGTTGCTGATGATGAAGTAATAATGCAAGGTTGAGTACATGACGTACTCAGCAAGTGCGGGAAAATATGATATGTAGCTCACAGCAAGGTAGGTATAAAAGGCTCATTGCGGAAAGCAAAGTTTATTTCACAAAACATGATAAAAACAGCAGCTAGCTCTAAGCGAATGTAATCCCAACATTTATCCAATTAAAACATCAACATACCTCCATCATGTTCCACCTCTTTTCATGTCTCATCAGACATATATCTTCCTCAACTTTTTCTTATGCTCATGAATACCATCTCGTATTCATTACCATTTCATCTCATATTCAATTTCCATCTCATAACCGAGACCAAAGCTCATTATCATGACTCAACAGTCATAAACCAATCTCATCACTAAGACAACAGTTCCGAAACCAAAACCAAAGTCCAAACCAAACCAATAACCAGACCAAATACCATCCCAATAACCATCGCATCTAATCATGGAAGTTGGCCAGGTGCTTGTGAGCGGAAGCACGACTATCATGATAGTTCTATACCCTTCAGAGTTTGCACCACTTTAAACACAAGTTTGTGATTTCGTCACCAGTTGGCGACTGCAAAATCTCTATTATACCAGTACACAACCGTTGGTGTATGGCCAAGAGATCACAAAATAGCCTTTACAAAGGGGTTACTAGATGTATGGACTCACTAAGGTTTCACCAGCAGGATCGAATCACCATTCTCACACCTACGGGCCCCCTCTTGTGCCATGCAGTTCCCAGGGCAGTCCTCTCTCGACTCCCATTTCCCGCGCCTTCCACGGTCCATAACAATCTAGCAACTTACCTAATTAGTCAGCTAAGCCACACCCATACTTGGCCTTGTGGTGGTACTGTATTCTTGGCATGTGCTTGAAAGAACCGGTTCTTAGATCTACGGCAAGTAACCACCATCTCATTCTACCACATCCACGAACCAAGCTTGCCTAGATCTCTCCTGATTTTTGTTCATTATCATCAAGTTCTCATTAACATTATGTGTGCAGTAGTTAGACCCATTCTATCGCTTCCCATATCCAGTAGATTAGCAAAGCAGAAAAGAAAAATGACCATACCCGACTCATAAACTTCCCTGGTGACAAGGGTGGTTAACAAAACTAGTAAACTCCTATAAAAGGTTTTCCCATTAAATTGACTCAGCATACACAATTTTCGCAAACGAAACAGTTTCCAAAAACATGGGATCAATATGGTCAAGGGGCACTTGCCTTGTTCCTGCGGCTTCTGTTGCTCACGGATCTCGAAGTCTTGTTGTTGTAGCTCGTCGTAGATAGCTCCCTGAGCTTGTCCTTCTACTCACGATCACGCATATACAAGATTTACAGAGATCAATCATCATGCACAGACTTCACTCAAGATGCAATGGTGCATATGCATGCTAATCCTATGGTGCTCTTTTTATTAGATCAATTTGTACGTGTTCTTGCATGGCTTGCATGGGTTTTTATGATGAACAGAGGTGTAAAGATCAAGTGCGGGCGTGGTGATGATCTGGACTCAAGGTCTAGATCAAACCGATCAACACGTGACCTCTCCACGAAAAAGCTTCTGTTCGAAGGGATCGAAGAAACAGATGCAAAGAAAACCGTGATGACGTCGTAAGGTGGTAACGGAGACCTACCTCACTTCTCCTTGGTCTCGGGGTCTTCCTCCTAGAAAGACAGATCGTCGGGCTCTCTTCCGGCGACGGCGAGCTCGTCGGCAGTCTCCGGCGACTGAACTCCGACGAATGGAATTTATCTCGACGAGTTGGGGGCTAGGGCCTCTAAGTCGTCGACTTGGAAATAGATGGTACGGCCAAGGGGTGTTTTGGGTTCTATTTATAACCGGGAAAAGAAGAGTCCTAATCTGATTGGATTTTAAATAAGAGTCCTATTCAATTTTTTTTGAATCTTAACAACTTATCTTCAATAGATTTGGTGCTGTATCAATCGTGGAAGAAATCGTGTCGGTTTCTTCTGTATCGGGTGCTCGCGCACAGGGCAAAACCACTTAAGATCTCGTCACCTCCGCGGTGATGAGCTCCAGAGACTCCACATGTCCAGCAGAGGCCAGGCCTCCCTTTGCCGCAGAGGCGGGCTCCGGTTGTGCCGCGTGTCAGGCGGGCGGGACCTCCCCTCTCCTCGGAGGTGAGCTCCACGTGCGCCACGTGTCCTGGCAGGCGGGACCTCCCTCTCCCTCAGAGGCGAGCTCCGCGAATGCCACGTGTCAGTGCCGGGCCTCCCCTCTCTTCGGAGGTGAGCTCCGGGAGTGCCACGTGTCAAGCAGCACCGAATCTTCCTTTCTCCTTAGAGACGAGCTCCGAGGTCGACATATGTCCATCAGCGTCGAACCTCCCGGAGGCGAGCTCCGAAGGTGACACGTGTCTAATAGGACCGGACCTCTCGGAGGCGAGCTCCGAAGGTGACATGTGTCCAGTAGGACCAGACCTCTCGGAGGTTAGCTCCGAGAGCGACACGTGTCCCGCGGGTTGGGCGTTACTTCCCCGCAGCGACTAGCTCCGGTGGCGACACGTGTCCTGCGGGGCTGGACTCGACAAGCGTCCTGCGGGTCTGACCTTGCCCCTTCCACAGAGGCTAGCTCCGAGCCTGCCAGGTGTCTGGCGGTGCCGGACCTCTCCCCACTACGCAGGGATGAGCTCCAAACACACCACGTGGCCAGCAGGCCGCGGGAAGTGTCTACAGTGCTCCTCGGCGAACTGGAATTGGCTCTTTTTAGCTATCTTTTTTATTCCTTCTCTGTTTCTATTTATATTAAAATGTTTCTCTACATGAAATATGAATGCATGCATGATTACGAAATTGAGGGTGTTACATATATGCACTTCTTAGAGAGGACAATTGTTCATATATAAAATCACATGAGGAACAAGAATCATTACTAGGAATCAAAGATTTCGAACGATTAATTTCAGATTCTAGTGACTCAGTTTTAACAGCATTGTCCCTAAGCTTTTTGTCCTTTTTCTTAACTATAACAAAGCACGAGAAATAGCATCACACATTTCTTCGCAAGTAGGACATACCTCTTCATTGTCGCTGTTGTGTTCTGCCTCCTCCATACTTGAACTTGACTTGCCCGCCATGAAGCATAAGTTTGCCAAATCATCTTCATCTTCGTCGCATCCGATGTCCACATCGCTCAAGCCAAGTTCTTGAAGTGCGGAGATAAAACTATTTACCAATTGGCGTCCTATAAAACCCTTCTTCTTTTTCTTATCATTTGCAAAAGAGTGCTTCGTCCTAGTTTGCTTTTCATCACGGGAAGTAGGACCTGAAAGGTTAGGGCAATCCATACAAAAATGTCCTGTCTTACCACATTCGAAGCCTCATTGAGGTCCGGCACTTCCTCTCCTTCTAGTTCTCACATTTTGCAATGCTTTTGAGAACCGAGTAGAGATGAGTGCAAGTTCTTCCTCTGGAAACTCTTCAATCTGTTCAAGGGTTAGACAGGACAACAAAGAAAGTGTACCATAAGATGAAGATAAACTAGAGCTAGGCATGTCACCTTGTGAAACAAATGCAAGAGACTTGTTGGGGTTCTTACGTGATATTATGTCAATTTCATGAGTTTTTAACTTAGAATATAGCACATTAAATGTAAGTGTACTTATGACAGTATATTCACGAATAGATGTAACTTTCATCTCCCAAATTGACATGTTTAATGCACTTAGTAATTGCCTAGCATTTTCAGCATCTGAAAAATTAACGTTGACATGACGCAAGTTGTTATGAATTTTATTGAAGCGAGCAAAGAGGTCATCGATTGACTCACCGTGTTGCATCTCGAAGCGCATGTATTCTTTCTTGAACATATCTTGTCTTACCTCCTTGATTGTGTTGGATCCTTCGTGGTAGTCAAAAAGTTCTTTCCACACATCGTATGCAGATCGGAGGTGTGCAACACGGTCGAAGTCACTAAGTTAATCGTTGTATGATCAAGTTCCGTGCTTTATTGTTCTTGTCGACATCTCTCATGTTCGTAGCCGTGACTTGATAGTTTGGCGGCACGTCATAAGGCTTGTACACTTTTTCTCATATTGTGAAGCCTTGCGCCTGGATGAAAGCCTCCATTCGTGCCTTCCAAACCTGAAAATCAATGCCACTGAACACACAAGGTTTTGCGGAGTATTTCTCCATGATGATTAGTCAAAACACGTGCAAATCACAAAGATAAGAGCACCGTGGCTCTGATACCAATTGTAGGATCTAGGAGCACGTGAAAAGCTACCAGAGGGGGTGAATGGTAGACTTAAACTTTTTTAGCGGAAGCAACAAAAACCCCCTCAGCAGAAAATTGATCTGTTAAAGAAACCGTGTATGCGACTGATCTAAACGTGTTCAACCATGAAAAAAGTGGTATATATTATAGAGAATCATGTCACGAAGATACGACAACAAGAATCATGGAAATCCGTCAAGAAAAACTCAAGTTATGATCGAAAGATCAAATGAGGGTCAAACTGTTCTACTCGAGTAAAAACAAGATCTGCAACACTGCAAAGAAACTAGTGTAGATCAGATACTACAAATCCAATGACCGTGAAATTTTTACAGATGATATATAATCAAGTTGTGAAGACAACCCAAAATGAATCACGTCAATTGGATCTGTAAAACTTGAGTTATGATAAAAAACCAAAGCACTGCCATGCTGTCCAGAAACTCGACGAGAAAGACTTGACAAAAACAAGTCAGACGAACAAGCCACAAAAGCTCCTCTAAATTACGAATTTTATTGATCAAAACATAATAGGAACAGCCCAAGGTCATCTTACCACGAGCTCTAGCCTCCCATGCTCATATAACCAGCCCGGAGGCCAACCCAATTCAAACTAGGACTCTAATCCTGCTCAGTTTCTAAATCGAAACTTTCCATAACTGCTCAAGACTCTTCTATACGCAGATAGAAGTAATCGTAAGACTTCCAAACACCTTAGGAACGTATCCCACATTCTGAAAACAACTCAACTTTGTGAGCCACACGAAATCCTATCATAACCAACTTAAATCTTTCCATATTTGATCCATAACCGACTCAGCCGCAGCCAGAGTCCATAATCCAGCCGGTTGGACCTTTCCTACCAATTCTTTACGTCCACATCTCTTCATCACGCCTTGGAACCATGTTGCCACGTCAATGCACTCCTTGCACACGTGAAAACACCTTCTAACGACGTCCACAATACCTTCATATGCATTGTTCTTGATCAAAACATGTTGTGCGACCTCCCGATCAACTCAACCACAATTCCTCCCGAACTTGGTTGTTGAACCTCATCTTCTCCCAAAGACTAGTTCAATGGATCCCGTCACCTGCCATATCTTGAACTCAAGCAACACCTGCAAATGAATAAACAATCAATAGTTTCAAGCACAAGTCTGCGACTTGACTCACGTTAGTTCCGAAAACCATAACACCTTACGTGAACACCTCACATAAGCATGTTGCAAACCATAGCAAAATGTTAACCACCGTAAACAGCCATAACACTTCAAAAACTTAGTAAAAGAATACTAAGCAAACTTTCCATAGATGTAAAGCAAGTTCGAAATATTTTCATGGTAAAAACAGAACCATTGCGATTTAGCTTTGGACCTTGCCAAAGCTAACCGGACCTTGAGCCGGAGCTTACCAAAGCTAGCAGAACCTAGCACCGGAACTTACCAAAGCTAGTCGGACCTACTGCTGGAGCTAACCAAATACATGTTGGACCTAGCCATAGCAAGTCGGACCTTACGTCAGATCTTGTCAGAGTTCGGACCTAGAGTCGGACCTTGACAAAAAGAGTGTTTTGGCAGAATTCAAAACTTTTATCGTCATAGCCAATGTATTCAGCACACATAGGTCTCACAGAGCCGCCTGCAATATTGGCCATTAATACCAAGGGGATCAATCAACCAATTCGAAGCCACCAAACATCAACCACATTTAGCATCAAACAAAAAGACAACAAACAATTTGATCATCGATAACAAACATTCATCATCGAACACACATTCATTAAAAATTAATTTTTTACAAACAACAAAAGAAAACAATAGACAATCACCTAGTCCTCCGGTGGCGGAGAAACCCCACACTTGTCGGTGATCGCCTCCACAAACTCCCTGCTGCCTTCCACCCCAAGCATCTCACCCACTATCTCCCGCATCGCGTCAAGACGACCGGCCACTGCGCTTATCCCGAAGAGGTAGTGGGCTATGGTGCCCATTCTAGTACATTCTGGAAGGCAACCAAAACCCAGAAGAACCATGGCATCAGATGTACTATTAAATACATCCTTCACCATCTGCCGGCGCAACGGTGATAAGTCGTCATCGTCCGCTTGTACCCTGAGGGCAACCAAACTCTGCTCTAGGAAAGCGACTTTCCTAAGCAGGTGCACTCTCTCTTCCACCCAGGAAGGCTGCGGAGGTGCGGATGAAGACGGGGACAGAGGCGCAGTTGGAGCTGGGGACGGAGGCACGGTTGGATCCGGGGACTGAGGAGCTGTTAGAGCCGGGGGCGGAGGTGCGGTTGGAGCCGGGGACGTGTCACACCCGGTTTTTCCAAAGAACAACCAAGTGAATATCACATGTATGCCAGGATCATTTTCTCATACATGTGATGACAAATAGTGAAGCATCATTTATTACAAGCCAGGTGTCGAATATAAATAAGTCTTACATAGCAAATGTCTCGATGGACAATAATAAGTTCATCACAAGTAAATAAACTTGCAGCGGAATAATTATTATCGTGGGCTCTGTCACAGGCGTTGCCCGGTGTACTTCATGAACCTAGAAACCTTCTTCGGGTCCAAAGTCTTGATCATTATACACCACCTCATTATCTTGACCTGAGCAGCAATATAAACCAACAAACATGCAAGGATGAGTACCAATGGTACTCAGCAAGTGTGGGAAAGTTATGTCATGCATGACTAGAACAAGGGGAGGTTGAACTCATGGTCAAAGCACTACGCAATTAATACCTATCACCTTAGCTTATTAAGCACCTACATTACTACATAGGTGAAATGGTCCCAAACTCCCAACCCATCATTATAATCAAATAACCATAACATCATCTCCAATGTTAAGCTCCTCGCTTAACATCCACAACTTTCAAAGCCATCATCCTCTAATCATGAATAAGTCCAAGCCGCTCTTGACCGTGAGCACGGCTGTCATGACAGTTTTTGACTCTGCAGAGTTTGCACCACTGTACCCACATGTAGTGATTTCATTCCCCGTTGCCGGGTGGACTAAAAGAACCTCCATTATGCCAGTGGCTACGAACCACATTCACACTTCCCAGGTGTGTAGCCAGGAGATCACTACGAAGCCTTTACTAAGGGATTCCCGACGAGCGTGAGCCCACTGAGGTTTCACCCCTAACGGCATACAAGAGGCTCCAACCCCGCTGCAGTGGCCCCCTCTTGAGCCTTGCGGTTCATATGGTAGTCCAGCTGACACCTATTCCCCGCACCATCCAACACACCCATACTACGCCGGGGATACACCTAATTCATTGGCAAAGCTGCCCCATCTCAGCATGTGGTTGGCACGGTAAAGCCAGGTTACATGCTCCATGAACCGGTCCTTAGTATCCAGGCAAGTACTAAACACAAACCCGAGTCTCGTGCACCCAGCACCAACCAAAACATCCAACTTGCCTTGATCCCTACCTCTACATAACTCACAATATCTCATTCAAGAGTATGGTAAAATAAACTGATGATCTCATATCCCAAATATCCCCTTCTAAGCATGGCTAAGCATAAGCATGTAAATAAATGACATGATAAAAAAATCCCAACCCAAGCTACAAGGAAACAAGGTAATGCAATTCTAGGGAAACTTCCTAGCATGGGTTTCATATTTCATTTGACAATGCAAATAATTCTATCTCACACCCTAGCATAGGATCAAAGTGGTCAAGGACACTTGCCTCCTTCCTGCTGCTCTTGGAATGGGTAGTCCTGATCTTGGAAAGGAAGAACTTGCTCTGGAGCAGGTTCTACTCATATCATCACACATAGCAAAAGAAAACAACAAGTCATAAGACATAGTTCACACTTCCACTTCATACAAACCACATATTCACATTTATGAAAGCCATTCACAATTCTACGTGTTGTGGTTACTCTATGTGTGTTGATTTTTGGCTTACATGCACTTTTAAACATGTGTATATGACTTCTACTTTTGTATTCATATTCATGTTGGCATACTATATATGAATTTCTAATTTAAATAAATCCCTTATATTTAATTGATACAAATTTTAGCCACCAAGTATGCATAAAAGGTGTTTCCCTACTTCATATGTGTCTTCAAACCTTCTACCAACCCTAAACTGAATTCTTTGGATTTTGGAAACTTCATTTATCATTTTCTAGTTATTTATACCTAGTTTGATATATTTTCAGATTTATTTCCTATGCCTAAATGTGCACTTTATTATGAAAATAGTAAGACACCTCATCTAAACAGAATAGGTTTTGGGTCTAAAATATTAAATAATATATTTTTGAACTTCTCTTCTGATTTAAACTATTTTACATTTATTTTACTAATTTTCAGATTATTCTATACTTAAAAATGTGTCCCTATTACTAATAAATGTGAATAATCAATTAAACAGATTCATTTCAGCCAAAAATCTATTTTTATCTCATTCCAAAGTTTTCCAAATACCAGGAAGGTTTTTAATTTGAATTTACAATGTGTTTGTCCCATCTTCTAAATTTTAAATACTAAACACATATTCAAATTCCTAAATTTAATATCACATAGGGTTAAAAAGGTAAACTCACCCCACTACAGGGTCTATTATATTATTTTAGGAATTTCCAGGGGTCTAACTACACATAACAGAGGGTTATTGCTAATTTTTATTTAGTCCAGGGGGCTAAAACTGATTTTTAATTGAATTTACATGAATTTCTGAAGTTCAAGGGGCTAGATCTGAAGTTTCCGGGGCTAGCTCTTATTTTCTGAGAACCCCAGGGGGTAGCACGTAAGAATCCCGGCCTTTATAACGCGGGGCTGACGTGGACCGTCCGATTTAAAACAGACGGCTGAGATTATAACGTCGAACCGGTACGCGGGGATTTAAATTCTACCGTGCGATTTAAAATAGACGGCGCACAAGCGGCCACGTCGCTCTGATCGAGCGTGGGCGGCGCTGCCCGGCGGCGCAGGGCAGCGGGAGGCGGCGATCTCATCGGAGAGTTTTGGATCTTCGTCAATTCTTCCTAAAACTGTGATTTTATGGCATAGATCGGTGGAGGGAAGGTCGGGGATCTCACCTCGGGGGTTTTCTTGAGCTCGGAGGTCCTGGAAAGCGATCGGCGACGAGGTCCGAGGTGAATTCACGGCGAGGCTCGTCGGCGCTGTGTTTGAACCGCAAACCACCGAGTTTTCTGCACTTGCGAGGTTCCCCGGAGGCGGTGGATCAAGACCAGCGAGTTAGATCAGAATTCCCGAGCGTAGATCGAGCAGAATTCGACGGAGGAACTCGAGTTCTCACCGGAGAGAAAAACGGCGGATCGTGGGGAAAAACGGGACGATGCCGTGGTTTTTATAGACGGGGGAGGGCGGCGTGTTAGTTTAGATCGAGTCGGAGTCCTCCGGAACCAGAATTCGGCGGAAATCCGGTCGGTTGAGATCGCGCGCGCGGGGGGGAACAGTCCGGGTTTCGGACGATCGGGGGTTAGGGATGACAGGTGGGTCCCACCTGTCTGCGAGAGGGGGCGCGGGCGCGCGGCTGCGGGCTGGCTCGGGAGTTGGGTGGGCCGGCTGGTGGGTTTCGGCCCACTGGCCGGGAAGATTTGTTTTTTTTTCTTTTTCTTTTTCTTTTTCATTTCTGTTTTGAGTTTAATTTGAATTCCAGTTTGAATTTGAATTTTTTGCAACACATGCAACACGTCCAAAAATTTTTAAATTCCCCTCTTGACAGGATTTTGGGGTGTTACAGCTCTACCCCCCTTAAAAGAAATCTCGTCCTCGAGATTGGGGTTCTAAGAAAACAATTCCGGAAATTGTGCCTTAAGCTCATCTTCTCGCTCCCAGGTGGCTTCCTCTTCCGAGTGATGCTTCCACTGCACCTTGCACATCCGGATTCTTTTATTTCTTGTGAGGCGTTCCATTGTTTCCGAAATCTTGGATGGTTGCTCGGCATAAGACAAATCCTCAGCTAAGTCAACCTCATTCATGGGTAACACCTCTTCAGGCGTTCTCAGACATTTCTTGAGCTGTGACACATGGAATACATCGTGCACATCCGATAGGCGAGCCTGTAATTCTAGTTGATACGCCACTTCGCCTTTCCTCTGCAGAACTTGAAAGGGTCCGATGTATCGAGGTGACAACTTCCCTTTCATCTTGAACCGACGAAGTCCTCGGATAGGGGACACCTTGAGATAGACGTAGTATCCCACGTTGAAAACGAGCTCTCTTCTCCGTACAACGGCATAGCTCTTTTGTCGTGTCTGTGCTATCCTCAAGTTGTTGCGAATTTCCCTCACTTTCGCCTCGGCTTCTTGTAGTACTTCGGGACCAAACACTTTACTTTCCCCTGTTTGGTTCCAAAATAGGGGAGTTCTGCACTTCCTCCCATACAAAGCTTCGAACGGTGACATCTTCATACTAGCTTGATAGCTGTTTTCATAGGAGAATTCTGCATACAGTAAGTTCTTGTCCCAACTCTGATTGTTTTTGAGTGCACACGCCCTCAGCATATCCTCAAGAATCTGATTGGTCCTTTCAGTCTGCCCGTCAGTTTGGGGATGATAGGCAGAGCTGAAATTCAGATGGGTTCCCATGGTTTCATGCAACTTCTGCCAGAACCTTGAGGTGAACTGTGTCCCTCGATCCGACACTATCTTCTTTGGCACTCCATGGTAACACACGATCCTTGTCATGTACAACTCCGCCAATTTGGATCCTCTGTAGCTTTCTTTCACGGGGATGAAATGAGCTACCTTGGTTAGCCTGTCGACGATGACCCATATTGAGTCATACCCGGATTGGGTCCTAGGCAATCCCACTATGAAATCTATACCGATTTCTTCCCATTTCCATTCAGGCACTTTGAGTGGTTGCAATAATCCCGCGGGTCGTTGATGTTCTGCTTTCACCAACTGACATGTGTCACATAGGGCAACATGTTCCGCGACATCTCGCTTCATGCCATACCACCAATACCTGCTCTTGAGGTCCTGGTACATCTTTGTACTCCCAGGATGAATGGAATAGTCAGAATCGTGAGCCTCCTTCAAAATCAATTCCCGGATCTTCTTTACTTCTGCCACACAGATTCTTTTCCCGTGCCACACCGTTCCTTGTTCATCCTCTCTGAAACCAGGGGCTTTATTTTCCTTGATGAGTTGCCTGATTTCTTGTATCTTCTCGTCATTCTTTTGACCCTCGCGTATTTCTTGCTCTAGTGTGGAGTCCACTTCCATGGCGATGGCTTCACCACTATTCACAAGGCATAGATTAAGCCTTATAACCTCGTCCTTCAATTCTGCAGGCATGTCCTTCAAGCTCAACTTATTGACCTGCACTTTTCGACTTAAAGCATCTGCCACGACGTTTGCTTTCCCAGGATGATAGTTGATGCCCACATCAAAGTCATTGATTAGCTCTAACCATCTCCTTCGTCTGAGGTTGAGATCTGGCTGTGTGAAAATGTACTTTAAACTCTTATGATCCGTATATATCTCTGTCCTCTTCCCCATCAAGTAGTGCCGCCAAATTTTCAACGCGTGTACCACTGCGGCTATCTCTAGGTCATGTGTAGGATAGTTCTTCTCGTGCTTCCGGAGCTGCCGGGATGCATAAGCCACGACATGCCCTTCTTGCATGAGAACACATCCCAGCCCGTTTCCAGAGGCATCGCAGTACACCATAAAGTTCTTTTGCATATTTGGCATAACTAGCACTGGGGTTGTTGTCAATCTTTTCTTTAACTCCTGCAAACTCGTCTCGCACTGCGGCATCCATGTGAATGTGATTCCCTTCTCCAACAGTTTGGTGAGGGGTCTCGAGATCTTGGAGAATCCCTCAATAAACCGTCGGTAGTATCCAGCCAATCCCAAGAAGCTTCGAACTTCCCCGATATTCTCAGGGGTCTTCCACTTCTGTATATCCTCGATTTTGGCGGGATCCACGGAGATTCCTCCCTCCGAGATGATATGTCCTAAGAAGGGAACTCTCTTCAGCCAAAACTCACACTTACTCAACTTGGCATATAGTTGGTGTTCTCTCAGCCTCTGCAACACCAACCTTAGATGTTTCTCATGTTCTTCTTCATCCTTGGAGAAGACGAGAATGTCATCTATGAAAACAACCACAAATTTGTCCAGATATTCCATGAATACCTTATTCATGAGATACATGAAGTATGCCGGGGCATTAGTTAGCCCGAAAGGCATGACGGTGTATTCATACAATCCGTACCGAGATACGAAAGCTGTCTTTGGAATATCGGCTTGCCTTATCTTAAGTTGGTGGTATCCCGACCTGAGATCATTTTTCGAGAACACACAAGCTCCCCTCAACTGATCAAACAAGTCTTCAATGCGGGGTAATGGGTACTTGTTCTTGATGGTCACTTCATTCAAGGCACGGTAGTCTACGCACAACCTTTGGGTTCCATCCTTCTTGGGCACAAATATGACTGGAGCTCCCCAAGGTGAGGAACTAGGACGAATATACCCCTTCTCCGTCAATTCCCTCAAATGATCCTTGAGTTCTCCCAGCTGCTTGGATTCCATCCGATAAGAACTCTTGTATATCGGGGCTGTTCCCGGCACCAGCTCAATTGCGAATTCCACTTCACGATCGGGAGGCATACCTGGCAACTCCTCCGGAAAAACATCTGGATATTCCCTGATGATCCTGATCTCCTCCACTTTCACCTCAACTTGATTTAATTTAATGTCCCTCCTAGGCTCTTGCATTGTTATAAACTTTACTCTTGTGCCACTAGGGTGAGTTAGTTCCACCGTTCTGGTCGAACAATGGATGATTCCATTATGTTTGGTCAACCAATCCATACCCAAAATAATATCTATCCCTTGTGAATCTATCACTATGAGGTTAGCAGTAAATACTACCCCATTAATTTCTAGGTTCACCTTGGGACACACTTGTCTTGTCCTTATTTCTCCACCTGGAGAGTTTACTGCTAGCATATGGTTCATTTGTGTTGTTGCTAGGTCATGCTTCTTAACAAACCCTTGGGCAATGAACGAGTGGGTAGCACCAGAATCAAACAACAGGGTTGCAATGTGTAAATTGACAGGAAACTTACCAACTACCACGTCAGGTGCCTCTTGCGGTTCCTCCATGGTGACGTGGTTCACCCGTCCTCTCATTACATTCTGCTGTTGCGGCTGTGCGGGCTTCTTCTTTGGGCACTTATGGGCGTAGTGCCCCACTTCACCACAGTTAAAGCAATGCACCACAACCTTAGGTGCCTGGCCTTTGTTGTCTTGGGGTTGGTTTGGGGGTCCTTGTACTGCTGGTCGAGGTGGATATGCGGGACGAGGCTGCTGTACAAACTGATGTTGTGGCTGTGCTGGTGCTGACGGAGGCCTGAAATTCGGGTTGTACCCTCTCGGTGCTGAGTAGGGTACCGCAGCACGGCTCGCCTGCCCTGCGGGTTGCTGCATTAGACGTGGGCGGGTGTTGCTACTCGAGGCTTGGTGTGACCATCCCGCCTTCCTCTTGTTTTCATTTTCCAAGGCCTTCAGCTTCCTTTCTACAACAAACGCTCTGTCCACCATCTTTTGGAAGCTTTCATACTCATTGGAAGACATTGCACACTGCTTTTCTGCTGTGAGTCCCTCCACGAAGCAATCCTGTTTCTGCTCATCAGTCTCTATGTCCCGTGGGGCATAACGTGATAGTTCAGTGAATTTAGTGAGGTATTCCCTCAAAGTCATGTTTCCTTGCTGCAATCCCAAGAACTCCTTCCTCTTGTTTTTGAGT
Organism: Neostapfia colusana; assembly: GCA_030760725.1. Classification (NCBI taxonomy): domain Eukaryota; kingdom Viridiplantae; phylum Streptophyta; class Magnoliopsida; order Poales; family Poaceae; genus Neostapfia; species Neostapfia colusana. The sequence continues at coordinate 17,365,193 of JASWHV010000002.1, forward strand.
TCACCCCTTGGTATGTAATGGTTGCGGAAGCTACGCTTGAACTCTTCCCTAGTGATGTTCTTAGGGTCATGATGGGCGGCCACGTAGGCGGAGCAGCAGGTCCATGCAATTGATGAGAGGCAAACAGAACCCTCTCATACCCTTGGCACTGTATGATCCTCATCTTTCTCTCAATGGTCTTTAGCCAATCATCTGCCTCCAGAGGTTCAGCAGCACTTGCAAACTTTGGAGGTTGAGTTCCTAGAAACTCACTCAACCTTGGTTGGCGTGGTGCAGCTTGTGGAGGTGGAACTTGATGCAAGTTGGCCACTACTTGAGTCAGGTTCTGGATGAGCTGATTTTGATTTTCAAGCAATTGGTGGATGGGATCAACTCCCTCACGGCGTCCACCCCTGTCTTGGCTCCCAGAAAGATGAGGGTTGCAGGCCTCATCGTTGTTGTTGGCGGGGTTGGCAGCACAACCCTTTCCTCTTCCGGCCATCTGGCATGATCAACCGATGTTAATTTAAAGCATTACGTATCATCTTAATACTTTCACTTGTTTTTACTTGAAGTGTTGAGGCTTTGTTATACTTTCTGGGGGTTCATGTCTCACAAAAATAAATGCACTATTATTTAATGCGGGTTCACACACCAAAGCAAAACAATCTGAAGACGAGACTGTGGACAATTGCTCATGGCTTCCACAACTCACGTCACACACCAAGCATTAACACACCATTTACTAAGGTAACGACTCGACTACTCGACATCTTGCTAACTAAGGGAAAGACTCTACACTACTCGTATTCATAAGCTGGCTCCTCGGGATCTTCCTCATTATTGCGGCTACCTTCTGACTCCGCTTTGGGTGGGGAGGCTGCTGGTGGAGAAGTGCGACGACGCCTGATCGCCCGGCGATCTGGGGAGTCAGGAGTCCATGTATCATTCACGGTGACACACAGTTCATTCCCATCTCCTCTTTCTCTCGCCCTCAAGCAGGCTCGAAGCAACGCCTCGGTTTCCTTCAGGGTGTCCCGAACATCCTGAAGCTCCTGCTGACACTCCTGCAGTCGAGTGTTGAGCATAGCAGCATCCTCCAAGCACAAGTCCATGTGCTCATGGGAAGTCCCTTGCTGCACTGGCGGGTACTTATACTCCGTTGTACCACTCTCGCGCTAGAGGACATACATGTACTCGGTCCTGTCCAGGTGTCGACGATAGATGTGACTCTGGCAGGTGATGGCCTCCCAGGTAACATCCTTCTCCGCATCGACCTGTGTCGCTCGACAAGCTGGAGAGCGGTGGATCTTGAGCAGCTGATTTTCGTGGATAATCCTCATCTCTGAACTCCATTCTTCCCTCTTTTCACGGATCGTCCTGGTGGAGCTATAGTGTGTGATTAGCTTGCCCGTATTGCCGGCGGCTTGGAGCATACGTCGAAGACGGCGCAACAAGCCTCCTACTGCCAATCCGTAGGAAAGGTACGTCACCAGACGACTCTCCTCTCTTTGGGCAAGGGCAACTACGGGAACTCTCCCTCCTGTGGACTTGCGAGCGGTGCGAATCATGCGAACCATCTAAAACAAAAAGCATTTAAACTTAGGTCAGATAAACTTTTAAACAAAAATCCTATTTTGAATGAAAGTTGGGGTAAGATGAAGAAAGTGACTTCATTAAATAACACTTTTCAACACACACTTTGTAAAATAGTTTTTAAGAAAATAGGGCCCTTAAATACGTCCATTTCTACCTAGGTCCACGTTCCTACGGGCAACCTTGGCTCTGATACCACTTCTGTCACACCCGGTTTTTCCGAAGAACAACCAAGTGAATATCACATGTATGCCAGGATCATTTTCTCATACATGTGATGACAAATAGTGAAGCATCATTTATTACAAGCCAGGTGTCGAATATAAATAAGTCTTACATAGCAAATGTATCGATGGACAATAATAAGTTCATCACAAGTAAATAAACTAGCAGCGGAATAATTATTATCGTGGGCTCCGTAACAGGCGTTGCCCGGTGGACTTCATGAACCTAGAAACCTTCTTCGAGTCCAAAGTCTTGATCATTATACACCACCTCATTATCTTGACCTGAGCAGCAATATAAACCAACAAACATGCAAGGTTGAGTACCAATGGTACTCAGCAAGTGTGGGAAAGTTATGTCATGCATGGCTAGAACAAGGGAAGGTTGAACTCATGGTTAAAGCACTACACAATTAATACCTATCACCTTAGCTTATTAAGCACCTACATTACTACATAGGTGAAATGGTCCCAAACTCCCAACCCATCATTATAATCAAATAACCATAACATCATCACCAATGTTAAGCTCCCCGCTTAACATCCACAACTTCCAAAGCCATCATCCTCTAATCATGAATAAGTCCAAGCCGCTCTTGACCGTGAGCATGGCTGTCATGACAGTTTTTGACTCTACAAAGTTTGCACCACTGTACCCACATGTAGTGATTTCATCCCCCGTTGCCGGGTGGAATAAAAGAACCTCCATTATGCCAGTGGCTACAAACCACATTCACACTTCACAGGTGTGTAGTCAGGAGATCACTACGAAGCCTTTACAAAGGGATTCCCGACGAGCGTGAGCCCACTGAGGTTTCACCCCTAACAGCATACAAGAGGCTCCAACCCCGCTGCAGTGACCCCCTCTTGAGCCTTGCGGTTCATATGGTAGTCCAGCTGACACCTATTCCCCGCACCATCCAACACACCCATACTACGCCGGGGATACACCTAATTAATTGGCCAAGCTGCCCCATCTCAGCATGTGGTTGGCACGGTAAAGCCAGGTTACATGCTCCATGAACCGGTCCTTAGGATCCAGGCAAGTACTAAACACAAACCCGAGTCTCGTGCACCCAGCACCAACCAAAACATCCAACTTGCCTGGATCCCTACCTCTACATAACTCACAATATCTCATTCAAGAGTATGGTAAAATAAACTGATGATCTCATATCCCAAATATCCCATTCTAAGCATGGCTAAGCATAAGCATGTAAATAAATGACATGATAAAATAAATCCCAACCCAAGCTACAAGGAAACAAGGTAATGCAATTCTAGGGAAACTTCCTAGCATGGGTTTCATATTTCATTTGACAATGCAAATAATTCTATCTACACACCCTAGCATAGGATCAAAGTGGTCAAGGACACTTGCCTCCTTCCTGCTACTCTTGGAATGGGTAGTCCTGATCTTGGAAAGGAAGAACTTGCTCTGGAGCAGGTTCTACTCATATCATCACACATAGCAAAAGAAAACAACAAGTCATAAGACATAGTTCACACTTCCACTTCATACAATCCACACATTCATATTTATGAAAGCCATTCACAATTCTATGTGTTGTGGTTACTCTATGTGTGTTGATTTTTGGCTTACATGCACTTTTAAACATGTGTATATGATTTCTACTTTTGTATTCATATTCATGTTGGCATACTATATATGAATTTCTAATTTAAATAAATCCCTTATATTTAATTGATACACATTTTAGCCACCAAGTATGCATAAAAGGTGTTTTCCTACTTCATATGTGTCTTCAAACCTTCTACCAACCCTAAACTGAATTCTTTGGATTTTGGAAACTTCATTTATGATTTTTTAGTTATTTATACCTAGTTTGATATATTTACAGATTTATTTCCTATGCCTAAATGTGCACTTTATTATGAAAATAGTAAGACACCTCATCTAAACAGAATAGGTTTTGGGTCTAAAATATTAAAAAATATATTTTCGAACTTCTCTTCTGATGTAAACTATTTTACATTTATTTTACTAATTTTCAGAATTATTCTATACTTAAAAATGTGTCCCTATTACTAATAAATGTGAATAATCAATTAAACAGATTCATTTCAGCCAAAAAATCTATTTTTATCTCATTCCAAAGTTTTCCAAATACCAGGAAGGTTTTTAATTTGAATTTACAATGTGTTTGTCCCATCTTCTAAAATTTAAATACTAAACACATATTCAAATTCCTAAATTTAATATCACATAGGGTTAAAAAGGTAAACTCACCCCACTACAGGGTCTATTATATTATTTTAGGAATTTCCAGGTGTCTAACTACACATAACAGAGGGTTATTGCTAATTTTTATTTAGTCCAGGGGGCTAAAACTGATTTTTAATTGAATTTACATGAATTTCTGAAGTTCCAGGGGCTAGATCTGAAGTTTCCGAAGCTAGCTCTTATTTTCCGAGAACCCCAGGGGGTAGCACATAAGAATCCCGGCTTTTATAACGCGGGGCTGACATGGACCGTCCGATTTAAAACAGACGGCTGAGATTATAACGTCGAACCGGTACGCGGGGATTTAAATTCTACCATGCGATTTAAAATAGACGGCGCACAAGCGGCCACGTCGCTCTGATCGAGCGCGGGCGGCGCTGCCCGGCGGCGCACGGCGGCGGGAGGCGGCGATCTCACCGGAGAGTTTCGGATCTTCGTCAATTCTTCCTAAAACTGTGATTTTATGGCATAGATCGGTGGAGGGAAGGTCGGGGATCTCACCTCGGGGGTTTTCTTGAGCTCGGAGGTCCTGGAAAGCGATCGGCGACGAGGTCCGAGGTGAATTCACGGCGAGGCTCGTCGGCGCTGTGTTTGAACCGCAAACCACCGAGTTTTCTGCACCTGCGAGGTTCCCCGGAGGCGGTGGATCAAGACCAGCGAGTTAGATCAGACTTCCTGAGCGTAGATCGAGCAGAATTCGCCAGAGGAACTCGGGTTCTCACCGAAGAGAAAAACGGCGGATCGTGGGGAAAAACGGGACGATGCCGGGGTTTTTATAGACGGGGGAGGGCGGCGTGTTAGTTTAGATCGAGTCGGAGTCCTCCGGAACCAGAATTCGGCGGAAATCCAGTCGGTTGAGATCGCGCGCGCGCGGGGGAACAGTCCGGGTTTCGGATGATCGGGGGTTAGGGATGACAGGTGGGTCCCGCCTGTCTGCGAGAGGGGGCGCGGGCGCGCGGCTGCGGGCTGGCTCGTAAGTTGGGTGGGCCGGCTGGTGGGTTTCGGCCCACTGGCCGGGAAGATTTGTTTTTTTCTTTTTCATTTTCTTTTTCATTTCTGTTTTGAGTTTAATTTGAATTCTAGTTTGAATTTGAATTTTTGCAACACATGCAACACATCCAAAAAATTTTAAATTCCTCTCTTAACAGAATTTTGGGGTGTTACAGGACGGAGGCACGGCGAGTGCAGAGCATGGTCAGGAGTGCTTCGTCGGTGGTGCCATTGAGACTAGGGCTACGGTGCGGCAAGGAAGACGAAGACTAGAGGGAAGAGGAAGATTGTGATGGTGGTGCAGACTGCAGAGAAGGGGAAGGTGCAAGTTATAATGGTGCGGGGAAGGAGAGGTCAGATTGCTTCGAATTCTACGCGCGAATGGCAAAGACCGCACGATACAGGCGGACCGTGGAGTAGGAGCCGCTTGCAATATTGGCCATTAATACAGGCGGCTAAAGCGACCGGGCATACACGCCTTACCTTTTCGGTTACCGCGCGTGCATAGTATACATGCGTCCGTAGAGTTACATGGGCGGATATACTTACGTTACAAACCGCCTGTGATAAAGATTCTTCACAGGTGGCTAGTCGTATGTATTGAACCACCTGCAATAATAGAGTTACACAGGTGGATAATCTTATGTTACAAACCGCCTGTGATAAAGATTCTTCACAGGCGGCTAGTCGTAGGTGTTGAACCGGCTGCGATAATAGAGTTACACAGGTGGATACTACTCTTACATTGTAAACCACCTATGATAAAGATTCTTCACAGGCGGCTAGTCGTAGGTAAAGAACCGCCTGCGATAATAGAGTTACACAGGCGGATACTCTTTACATTACAAACCTCCTATGATAAACATTCTTCACAGGCGGTTAGTCGTAGGTAAAGAACTGCTTGTGAAAATGGAGTTACATAGGCGGATAATCTTACGTTACAAACCGCCTGCGACAAATATTTTTCACAGGCGGCTAGTCATAGGTATTGAACTAGTAATACTTTATAAGCATGGAAGACCCTAGCAACGTTAGGTATTACTAAAGATGAATATTGAAGTCCATCCAAGTCTAGAAGTAAGCCCGAGACAAGTGAAGCAGCTTCCTAGTTACTACTATAACTAGAAAGAGGTCTTTCGTTTGAATCATAATTTCTCGAAAGAACTCTTTCGATAATGTGTTTTTATTCCACTCAATTACCACTCAAAAATGAAACCAAAATTTTTTTTGGGGATTTTTGGCTGCTTTCGAGCTCTATACCTTAACACCCCGAAAGGTGACACAGCCCCGAAGGGTCGTAGCTACTGGGCGACGAAATATTTTGACTCTTCCATGCTGTGTCTCAGGAACCTTTCCCCCATTGATAGAAATGGAACCCCCCAGACCAAGTAGTATTCGAGCGACCTGCTCAAAAGCTATGCTGCACAGTGACTAGTTTCCTCCTTGGGTTCTCCAGCTGAGCCAAAAGACACGGCGAAGACTGGTGAAATTCAAGGAGGCACCAGAAGTTCCTTTTATGCTTTCCCTTGCTTTATGTTGGCTCTCTCGACCCATTTCCCAAGCAGAGTCTCACGAAACCGCTTGCGATAATGGAGTTATCACAAGCAGATACTCTTACATTACAAACCGCCTGTGATAAAGTCTTCACAGGTGGCTAGTCGTAGGTATAGAACCACCTGTGATAATCTTTTTCACTGGCGGTTTAAGTTTTTGCCTGTGAAAATTAATGATTATGACAGGTGCTTTGTTTCAGGTGGTTTTGAAAACCGCGTGTGATAATACGTTTAGAGCCGTCTGAGATGAAGCTTGTTGTAGTAGTGTATTACCATCCTAACATGTTCGTCCACGGAAGGAAAGGAATGCAAAGATTTTTCAGAGTGAGGAAAAAATGTGAAAAATTATTGTTAAGACATCAAGGAACAAGAGCAGCTGGGATAGAGCTGGTGCTAAGGCACTAGAACAGAACCTCTCAGCATCACAAATGGTTACTGAATAGGTTCTTTTGAAAATCTACATTACGATGTAAAGAGCTCTCCCTCTGAGCTCATAAACTGATGTACCATTCTCAATCTGCTTAATATATATCGGCCTACGGTCATGTATTTCTAAAAAAAGATTAAGGACATCACTAACATTTTTCCCATTCCTATATAAGAAAAAAGAGAGAACACTAAAACTAATCAATCAGATAGACTATTGCTATTTAATGATGTATTTGTAATTAAGAATCAAATAAAAGATTAGGACTTAAAGATGAATAAGAAAGTGGAGGAGAGACATCCACATCAATTGAAAGTTGAGTCCAACTCTACTTCAGGTCCAACTCCGAGTCCACAAGTAATATCTTCAAACTGACGCTCAGTACGCGTATGAACCATACTTTTTACGTTCTATATATGGATAGAAAGCTAAAAAGACAAGATTTTCAATGTCAACGGTGCCACATCCAAACTCCATCATAGTTGACAATATGTTGAGTTTACAATATGTTAGGATGTTGTGTCACTGTCAATTGCCTCATTAAAAATTATATCGAGTCTGAGTCTAATAGGGACGTGTCTAGTGGTTTTTAGTTGAACCCTAGGCTATACATACAACAGCTATCAACCAAATTACATAAGTTTTGTTTAGATTAATCTATTATAAATAGTTTGTAGTTCTTCAGTTTGTGAAACGAGCAGCCACCAACCAAATTTTGTATTCTTTTAGATTAATATGCTATATATAATTTTGAGGTTCTTTGATTTGTGAAACCCTAACTGCAGTAATTTCAGATTGATTCTTATTCGTTCTTGCTCGTGTTATCGGTTGCACTTATAGGTATTAGTCTTCTTGGTAACGTCAATTGTGGGTACGCGGTTAATAACCAACGGAGCGGTGGTGTAGTGATTGCAGGGATTTTGATGTTCTGGTGAGAGACCCACCTCACTTGGGTATTTTCTATATCATCAAGTGCTCCTCACTTAGGTATTTTCTATATCATCAAGTGCTATCAGGTTTTAGATTGTCCGTTAGGTAATTTCACATTTCCATTGGATTAGTTTCTGTTTCTTATACTTAGAGTCCTTAAAAAAGCCAAAAAATATTGTTTACCATGTCCTATAGCCCTTAGTGCTTGCAATTTCGTTTTCACATAGCGTTGTAAGTTTGTGTTTATTTGGTCGAGTCTTGTTACTTGTTTAGTTTTATGCTTTAGTCCTTACTTTATGGCTTCCGCCTTACATTCTCTCCATATCCTATTCCATCATGCCCAAACAACATGCCGTTCAACCATGATCGTCAGTTTGCGCTAGCTAGTTGCCTTACATGGATTCTTACATCATTTGCACGAGTCCTCCTTGCATTACCGTACAGTTTCCCACGAGTCCCCGCATCCGATTGTGAAACAGAGTTCGAACATGCTTGAAAAACATTGATTTGAAGGGGCTTTCATTATAACAGTTATAACTTTCGTATACGAATAGTAACTCGGAGTACATCAGAAGTCCCTTTCATGACAAAGTCTCCAGCATCCCAGTTGCCGATGAGTTACATATACAGACACGTGTCAAATAGAGCGCTCCATGTATCCTTTGATCAGTAGAGAGGTATAAATGCTTTGTTGAGACACGTCTTGTTAATGAGAGCACGTAGGCTTGCATCTTGTGTATTCTGATCCTGCACAACATGGAGCAACAGTGCACAGGAAAACAATTATAGAAAACAATGTTATAAAATTAATGAGAGCTTACCAATGTAAGCACGACTCACTACAATTACTTTTTGTTATGTATTCTAATATTTGATCCATATTTGGTGTTGGTTCATGGGTTAAGTAAGAACTGCACCATTTTATTTTTTATTGTCCTTGTGAGACCTATGTGTGCTGAATACATTGGCTATGACGATAAAAGTTTTGAATTCTGCCAAAACACTCTTTTTGTCAAGGTCCGACTCTAGGTCCAAGCTCTGACAAGATCCGACGTAAGGTCCGACTTGCTATGGGTAGATCCGACATGTGTTTGGTTAGCTCCAGCGGTAGGTCTGACCAGCTTTAGTAAGTTCCAGTGCTAGGTTCTGCTAGCTTTGGTAAGCTCCGGCTCAAGGTCCGGTTAGCTTTGGCAAGGTCCGGAGCTAAATCGCAATGGTTCTGTTTTTACCATGCAAATGTTTCAAACTAGCTTTACATCTATGGAAAGTTTGCTTAGTATTCTTTTACTAAGTTTTTTTGAAGTGTTATGGCTGTTTACGGTGGTTAACATTTTGCTATGGTTTGCAGCATGATTACGTGAGGTGTTCACATAAGGTGTTGTGGTTTTCGGAACTAACGTGAGTCAAGTCGCAGACTTGTGCTCGAAAGTATTGGTTGTTTATTCATGTGCAGGTGTTGCTTGAGTTCAAGATATGGCTGGTGACGGGATCCATTGAACTAGTCTTAGGGAGAGAAGATGAGGTTCAACAACCAAGTTCGGGAGGAATTATGGTTGAATTGATCGGGAGGTCGTGCAGCATGTTTGGATCAAGAACAATGCATATGAATGTATCATGGACGTCGTTGAAAGGTGTTTGCACATGTGCAAGGAGTGCATGGATGTGGCAACATGGTTCCAAGGTGTGATGAAGATATGTGGACGTAAAGAATTGGTAGAAAAGGTCCAACCGGCTGGATTATAGACTTAGGCTGCGGCTGAGTCGGTTATGGCTCAAATATGGAAAGATTTGAGTTGGTTATGATAGGATTTCATGTGGGACACAAAGTTGAGTTGTTTTACGAATGTGGGATACATTCCTAAGGTGTTTGTAAGTCTTAAGATTGCTTCTATCTGAGTATAGAAGAGTCTTGAGCAGTTATGGAAAGTTTCGATTCGGAAACTGAGTAGGATTAGAGTGCTGGTTTCAATTGGGTTGGCCTCCGGGCTGGTTATATAAGCAAGGGAGGCCAGAGCTCGTGGTATGACAACCTTGGGCTGTTCCTCTTATGTTTTGATCAATAAAATTCGTAATTTAGAGGAGCTTTATTGCCTTGTTCGTCCGACTTGTTTTTGTCAAGTCTTTCTCATCGAGTTTCTGGACAGCACGACAGTGCTTCGGTGTTTTGATCATAACTCGAGTTTAACTGATCCTATTGAGGTGATTATTTTTTGGTGTCTTCACAACTTGATTATCTATCATCTATGAAAATTTCACGGTCATTGGATTTGTAGTTTCTGATCTACACGAGTTTCTTTGCAGTGTTGCAGATCTGGTTTTTACTCGAGTAGAACAGATTGACCCTCATTTGATATTTCGATCATAACTTGAGTTTTTCTTGATGGATTTCCATGATTATTGTTCTCGTGTCTTTGTGACTTTATTCTCTATAATATATAACACTTTTGTCACGGTTGAACACATTTAAATCAGTCACATACACGGTTTCTTTAACAGATCAATTTTCTGCCGAGGGGGTTTTTGTTGCTTCCGCTAAAAAGTTTAAATCTACCATTCACCCCCTCTGGTAGATTTTCACGTGCTCTTCGATTCTAAATTTGGTATCAGAGCCACGGTGCTCTAACTTTTGTGATTTGCACGTGTTTTGACTAATCATCATGGAGAAATACTCCGCAAAACCTTGTGTGTTCAGTGGCATTGATTTTCAGGTTTGGAAGGCACGTATGGAGGCTTTAATCCAGGCGCAAGGCTTCACAATATGGGAAAAGGTGTACAAGCCTTATGACGTGCTTCCAAAAGATCAAGGCACGGCTATGAACATTAGAGATGTCGACAACAACAACAAAACACAGAACTTGATCATACAAGGATTAACTCAAAGTGACTTCGACCGTGTTGCACACTTCCGATCTGCATACGATGTGTGAAAAGCACTTTGTGGCTACCACGAAGGATCCAACACGATCAAGGAGGTAAGACAAGATATGTTCAAGAAAGAATACATGATCTTTGAGATGCAACCCAGTGAGTCAATCAATGACCTCTTTGCTCGCTTCAATAAAATTCTCAGCAACTTGCGTGGTGTTAACGTTAATTTTTCAGATGCTGAAAATGCTAGGCAATTACTAAGTGCATTAAACATGTCAATTTGGGAGATGAAAGTTACATCTATTTGTGAATCTACTGTCATGAGTACACTTACATTTGATGTGCTATATTCTAAGTTAAAAACTCATGAAATTGACATAATATCACATAAGAACCCCAACAAGTCTCTTGCATTTGTTTCACAATGTGACATGCCTAGCTCTAGTCAATCTTCATATTGTGGTACACTTTCTTTGTTGTCCCCTCTAAACCTTTAACAGATTGAAGAGTTTCCAGAGGAAGAACTTGCACTCATCTCTACTCGGTTCTCAAAAGCATTGCAAAATGTGAGAACTAGAAGGAGAAGAAGTGCCGGACCTCAACAATGCTTCGAATGGGGTAAGACAGGACATTTTCATACGGATTGCCCTAACTTTTCAGGTCCTACTTCCCGTGATTAAAAGCAAACAAGGACGAAGCACTCCTCTGCAAACGATAAGAAAAAGAAGAAGGGTTTTATAGGACGCCAATCGGTAAATAGTTTTATCTCCACACTTCAAGAACTTGGCTCGAGCGATGCGGACATCGGAAGTGACGAAGATGAAGATGATTTGGCAAACTTATGCTTCATGGCGGGTAAGTCAAGTTCAAGTATGGAGGAGGCAGAACACAACAGCGGCAATGAAGAGGTATGTCCTACTTGCAAAGAAATGTGTGATGCTATTTCTCGTGCCACTGTTATAGTTAAGAAAAAGGACAAAAAGCTTAGGAACAATGCTGTTAAAATTGAGTCACTAGAATCTGAAATTAATCATTTGAAATCTTTGATTCCTAGTGATGATTCTTGTTCCTCATGTGATTTAATATATTGATTTGCATTATTCTACTTGTGATGATCTTAATAAGAAACTACAAGATGCTATGAATGAAATTTCTATACTGAACAATGCTTTACGTTCTCATGAAGTTAAGTATTGTTCCAATTGCAAACTAAAAGTAAAAACTTTATGTCGAAACTGCCTAGACTTGTCTAAGAAACTTGATGACATGAATAGGACACTAGAGACAATTTATAATGGGAATAAGAATCTGAACTTGCTGTTGCATTCTTCTAAATCTTGCAATGATAAAAATGGTTTAGGTTTTGATTCCCATGCTCATGCTAAAGCACATCCACCTAAAATTCTAAAGTCATTAGGAAGTAGTTTGATTAAAACAGTTCCTAAACAAAAAGAAGTGGTTTTTAAATCTGCAGGAGTGTTGTCTCAATCGGTTTCAGATAAACATGTTGTCTACTTATCTAGACATGAACATAAAGTTAAATTTCATTGTACCTACTGTGGTAGAGATGGTCATATCATAGATTTTTGTTATAAACTAGCTAAGCAACAGAAAAAGGAAAGAATGATTGCTAGATCTCATAACAACTGTGCAAAACCTGTTGCGTGTGCTGAACCGAATGTTAGGAATATGCAACTGTTATGACGGGAATTCAATATCAGAGGAGGACTGCTCCTGCCTAGCAGGCGCATGCAGGGAAGGCCAAAACGGGCCCAGGACATTTCCTATTATTTGAGAGCTATTATTAGAAACTTGGCCCAGGACATTTCCTATTATATGAGAGCTATATAATTGTAAAGACAATGGAATAAGGGGTAAGCAGAAACAGATTGTTCTGGCTTCCTGCAGGGAGCCAGGAATTTCCAAACCCTAGCCGCTGCCCCTGTGTTCTCTCACCTTGCCATCGCTGGCGTCTCGCCGCCGGTCAACTCTCAACCCGTGCCCACCGATCCTCCACACGTACAACCTCCGATCGGTGAGGGGCAGAGAGCAGCAGCATACCAACCTGGTATCAGGGACCTCCGATCCGATGTCGCTGCCGCTGCCCGCTTCAACCGCCGATCCCGGCCGCACCGCGTCACCGCCGGATGCCGACGGGTCCGTGCCGATCCCGGCCGCACCGATCCCGCCTACATCGCTGGCCGCGGGATCGCGGCCGCTGGCCGCCGGGGCTTCATCCTCCACCGTGGGGGTGATGTCCAACGAGCAGCTCACCAAGGCCGTCCTCGACCTCGGCAGGATGATGACCAGCGTCCACGCCTTCCTCTTAGGACCGCAGCCAGGCGTGGCACCGTCTCACCCGCAGCCGCAGTTACCGCCGGCGCCCAAACCGCAGCAGCAACTGCCTTCTTCCGCCTCGGGCACCTTCATCCCCGTACAGGAGATCCAGTTCCCCCACTCGCTGTCCCCGCTTCCGTGTTGGCTCACCGACGTCGCGCCGCCAGCCTACTCCTCCGCGCCGGCGCGCCCGTCGGTCCATTCGACCCCTCACAGCACAGCGGGCTTCGGCCATGGGGGCGTTCCGGCGTCGGGAACGCTCTATGGCGGCGTTGACGACCCAATCCTCCACGGCTCCACCTTCGGGTCCGCGCCGGCTGCAGCGCCAGCGATCGGCGGGGCGCCCCCGGCTGCCGCCCCTGCGACGTTCGGCGCGGCGCCTTTCCAGCCTCGGACCTACAAGATCGACTTCCCGACATACGACGGCTCGGTCGACCCGCTGAATTGGCTCACACACTGTGAACAATTTTTCTGGGGCCAGCGCACTCCGGTGGAGCAGCGGACGTGGATGGCCTCCTACCACCTCATCGGCGCCGCTCAGACCTGGTACTACGCCCTCCTATCGGACGAAGGCATGCCGTCCTGGGAGCGCTTCAAGGAGCTTTGCCGCTTTCGTTTCGGACCGCCTATATACGGCTCGCGGCTAGCCGAGTTGGGGCGTCTTCCTTTCCACTCCACGGTCCAGGAGTTTGCGGACCGCTTCCAGACGGTGCTAGCGCATTCCAGAGACATCTCCACGCGCCAAAAAGCAGAGCTTTTTGTCGGTGGCCTTCCGGAACACATTCGGGTCGACGTCGCGATGCGCGCCCCCCCGACCTCCAGACGGCCATGTTTCTTGCCCGCGCCTTCGAGACACGGGCTCTGGCCGCGGCAGCGCCGCCTCAGCAGCGCGGTGCCCGCCCTCCCCCGCGGCCAGCCCTTCCCCCACGCCAACCGGGGGCGACCGCGGCTCCGACTGGCGCACCAGCGCTGCCTGCGCCGCCCGTAGCCGGCGCTGCAGCACCGGGCGCAGCAGCCCCGACGGCACCCGTGCGGCCGTACCGTCGCCTTTCGCCTTCCGAGATGCAGGAACGCCGTCGTCAAGGCCTCTGCTACAACTGCGACGAGCAATACGTGCGTGGGCACGTGTGCCCCCGCCTGTTCTTTCTGGAGGTGGACGATTTCCTCGACGCCGATGAGGAGGCGACCGCCGATGCTGCGGCCACGGCCTTGCCCGCAGACACCGCCGCCGCAGCGGACGCTCACGCTCACGCTCTGGTGGTTTCTGTACACGCTCTTGCAGGCATCAGGACGTACCACACTATGCTCCTGCCCGTGACGATCCAGGGCGAGCGCCTCCTCGCCCTCCTGGACACTGGCTCCACCCACACTTTCCTCCAGGGCACGGCCATGCGGCGCCTTGGTCTCGCTCCTCAGGGGGGCGACCAGCTTCGCGTTACGGTGGCCAACGGGGAGCACGTGCCGTGTGAAGGTATCGCACGCCACGTGCCCGTCGACATCCACGGGGCACCTTTCTCCATCACCTGCGTGGGCCTCGCGCTCGGCTGTTTCGACTTCATCCTCGGCGTCGACTTCCTTGGCACGCTGGGCCCCATCACCTGGGACTTCGAAGGGCTCGCCGTATCCTTCCTGCACGAGGGCCGCCGCGTCACGTGGCAGTGTGTGGGCGCCCCAGGCGCGCCCTTCCAGCAGCGGTCGCTGGTAGCGGTAGCTTCGGACCCGCACCACCCGCTGCTGGACGAGCTCCTGTGTCAGCACGACGCCGTCTTCGACACACCACGCGGACTTCCACCAGCCCGCCCCTACGACCACCGCATACACCTGCTGCCCGGGACCGCACCAGTGGCAGTGCGACCGTACCGGTACCCTCAGTTGCAGAAGGACGAGCTCGAGCGGCAGTGCGCCGCCATGCTGGAACAGGGCATCATCTGCCCCAGTACTTCTCCGTTCTCGGCACCCGTGCTCCTCGTCAAGAAGGCAGATGGGTCGTGGCGCTTCTGCATCGACTATCGCACGCTCAACGACCGTACGTCCAAGGACAAGTTCCCGATCCCGGTGGTTGACGAGCTCCTCGACGAGCTCCACGGGGCCAAGTACTTCACCAAGCTTGACCTCCGCTCGGGGTACCACCAGGTGCGCATGCACCCGGCAGACATCGAGAAGACGGCGTTCCGCACCCACCATGGCCACTTTGAGTTCCTGGTGATGCCGTTCGGGCTCTCCAACGCCCCTGCGACATTTCAGGCGTTGATGAATGATGTGCTCCGCCCCTTCCTCCGCAGGTTCGTGCTGGTTTTCTTTGACGACATTCTGATCTACAGCACGTCGTGGGCTGAGCACCTGCAGCATGTCGGCCTCGCCCTCACCGACCTACGAGCCCACGGCCTCTTTCTGAAGAGGTCGAAGTGCTCCTTCGGGGCCCCATCCATCGCCTACCTCGGCCACGTCATCTCCGCCGATGGCGTCGCCATGGACAGCGACAAAGTAGCCGCGGTCGCCTCGTGGCCGCTACCACGCTCTCCACGCGGGGTGCGTGGCTTCCTGGGCCTCGCCGGCTACTACAGGAAGTTCATCCGCGACTTCGGTTCCATCGCGGCACCACTCACACGTCTCCTGCGGAAGGAGGCATTCGCCTGGACGGCGGAGGTGGACGAGGCTTTCGCTGCCCTGAAGCGGGCGCTTTCGTCGGCGCCGGTTCTACAGATGCCCGACTTCGCGCGCCAGTTCGTAGTTGACTGCGACGCGTCCGGCACCGGCTTTGGCGCCGTCCTACACCAGGGGGGCGGACCTCTGGCTTTCTTCAGTCGACCCTTCGCCGCCCGCCATGTCAAGCTGGCGGCCTACGAGCGCGAGCTTATCGGGCTGGTGCAAGCAGTCCGGCACTGGCGTCCGTACCTGTGGGGGGCCGGTTCCTTGTCCGCACCGACCACTACAGCCTGAAGTTTCTCCTGGTTCGAGGTTGTGTACGGCCGTTCGAGGTTGTGTACGGCCGACCCCCGCCACCACTCCTGCCACACCACGCCGGGGCGGCCCAGACCGAGGCGGTGGACACCATGCTGCGGGACCGCGACGCTTTCCTGGAGGAGGTTCGCGAGCGTCTTCTTCAGGCTCAGCAGTACGCCAAGCGCCACTACGATGAGCACCATCGCGAGGTGGAGTTCGACGTGGGCGCATGGGTGCTGCTCCGACTTCTCCACCGCCCCACCCATGCGCTCGCCTCGCCGTCCAAGGGCAAGCTCCGCCCACGCTACGCGGGGCCGTTCCAGATCGTCGAGCGCATCGGGCAGGTGGCTTATCGTCTCCGACTTCCCGCAGACGCGCGACTGCATGACGTCTTCCATGTGGGGCTGTTAAAGCCTTACAACTACGCCGGCTCGCCACCATCAACGCCGGCCGTGCTGCCACCGATTCAGGACGGGCGACTGCTGCCAGCCCCTGCACGGGTCCTGCGCGCCCAGCTCCGTCGCGGCGCGTGGCACATCCTCGTCAGGTGGCAAGGCCTTTCGGAGGACGAGGCCACCTGGGAGCCCCTGGACGACTTCAAGACTCTCTACCCGGATGTACAGCTCGAGGACGAGCTGTTTGTCGAGGAAGGGAGAGATGTTATGACGGGAATTCAATATCAGAGGAGGACTGCTCCTGCCTAGCAGGCGCATGCAGGGAAGGCCAAAACGGGCCCAGGAAATTTCCTATTATTTGAGAGCTATTATTAGAAACTTGGCCCAGGACATTTCCTATTATTTGAGAGCTATATAATTGTAAAGACAATGGAATAACGGGTAAGCAGAAACAGATTGTTCTGGCTTCCTGCAGGGAGCCAGTAATTTCCAAACCATAGCCGCCGCCCCTGTGTTCTCTCACCTCGCCATCGCTGGCGTCTCGCCGCCGGTCAACTCTCAACCCGTGCCCACCGATCCTCCACACGTACAACCTCCTATCGGTGAGGGGCAGAGAGCAGCAGCATACCAGCAACCTGCTGTATTGAGTGAAAAACATGCAAAGTTTGCTTCCGGACCAACTGTTTTTAGTGCTACTCATGTAACACCTCATAGTCAGTAGTTGGGTACAAAAATCCTCAAACTTTGGCTCATAAACCTGCTGTTTTATCTCAGGCTTTGCGTGTTACTTCTGCTGGACGTTGTGTGACTCAATACTGGATTCCTAAATGCCTTTTGACTAACCACAATATTGAGTTATCGACGTATTGTACTTCTACGTAGGTAACACGTATGAGGAAGGAGAACATTTGGATTGTGGATTCAGTATGCTCACGCCACATGACCGGTAACAAAGAATGGTTCTCCTCCCTCTCTTTTGTGTCACATGTAGAAAATATTACTTTTGCCGATAATTCTTCAACTCCTAAAATTGCTAAGGGTTCGGTTAGAATAAATAATCACTACACTTTGAAATATGTGGCACTTGTTAAAAATTTGAAATACAACTTGCTTTCTGTTTCACAATTGCTAGATGAAAATCATGAAATTATTTTCACTAAAATTGTTGCAAGGTTGTAGATTCGAATAGTGAGCTCATTTTTAATATGTCTCGGTTTGGAAGAGTTTTTAAATCTGATTTTGATATGTCATCCTCTAAGCATAGATGTCTAGTTGCTAATGATTCAAAAGACTTATATTTTTGGCATCGTAGACTTGGTCACGTAGACTTTGATCATCTCACACGTGTTAGTGCTCTTGATCGCATACGTGGGCTGCCTAAGCTTAAAGGGGACAAAGAAATTGTGTGCTCTTCATGTAGACATGCTAAGATGGTTGCAGGTTCACATGCTCCTCTCACAATGACCATGAAAACTGAACCGGATCAACTTTTGCACCTTGACACCGTAGGACCTTCATGTGTTCAATCCTTCGGAGCTAAATGGTATGTTCTTGTGATTGTTGATGACTATTCTAGATACTCTTGGGTTCATTTTATGGCATCTAAGAATGAAACTTTTAGTCACTTTAGAACCTTATTTCTTATATTTCAATTGATCACACAGGATCTTTAAAAGCAATTAGAAGTGATAATGGAACCGAATTTAAAAATCAATCGTTTGATCACTTTTGTGCTGAAAATGGAATAGATCATCAATTTTCTTCACCATATGTACCTCAACAAAACGGTGTTGTAGAGATAAAGAATAGAACCTTAGTTGCGATGGCTAGGACTATGCTTGATGAATATCAAACTCCTAGAAAATCTTGGGCTCATTCAGTTGCAACTGCTTGTTATTTCTCAAATCGTGTTTTTTTGCATGCTAAGCTAGGTAAAACACCATATGAACTTCGGTTTGGACATTGGCCTAGTGTCACACACATTCGGTTCTTTGGTTGCAAATGTTTTGTTAAGTAACATGGTAATCTTGATAAATTTGAACCCAGATCCG
Organism: Neostapfia colusana; assembly: GCA_030760725.1. Taxonomy (NCBI): domain Eukaryota; kingdom Viridiplantae; phylum Streptophyta; class Magnoliopsida; order Poales; family Poaceae; genus Neostapfia; species Neostapfia colusana. The sequence continues at coordinate 17,383,731 of JASWHV010000002.1, forward strand.
TTGATGGCATATTTCTTGGTTACCCATCTCATACTAGAGGCTACCGTGTGCTTTTACATGACACTAACTGTCGAAGTGTGCGATCGACACTTCCCCCGGGCCTGCACTGGGCAGCCCGCGGAGGTTCTTTTTTCGGAGGGGCTAGTCCCTAGCGGAGAGCTTGCGCAGATGGACGAGTTAGTAAGAGCTTGACATGGCGAGTTTTACGTGGTTCAGGCCGCCGGAGCGTAAAACCCTACGTCCACGGCGAGCTATGGAGCTCGCTGTATTGCTTGCTGCTCAGGGCCGGAGGCCTGAGCTTGGGGGTGAGTTACAGCTTGAGAGTGTATGGATAGCGTATGGGTTGCAAAGTGCGAACCCTTGCTATCGACGCCTACCCGAGCCTTTTATAGTCCAAGACTCGGGCGGCTTACAAGGGAAGCCGGGACCCGACAGGTGGTCCCGGGAGGATTGTCTATTATCTACCGTATCTGCAGTTATGCCGGTAGTTGTCTCTGGTCGAAGGCTTCTGAGTCTTCATCTTGCCGCCCTGCCCATGCCGCATGCTAGTCGTAGTGGTTGATGACGGCGCAGGCGGCATGGGATGTCTTGTCGCGGTGTTTATTGGCTGACAGGTTCTGACACCACGCGCCAGTCTGTGATGCGACTGGGCGCAACGACACCTGACAGAAGCGTGCTCCGCGTCTCCGCGTCTTGGGAAGACGCGGGCCTTGAATACCTTGTACGGGCAAGGTATGGGGTGTATTTACGCCCGCTGCCTATCGCTCGGGGCAGGCAGCGTCGCTCTGCTGCCACGTGGCGGGCCCGGAGCCCTTCTCAGAAAAGAGGAGGGTCAGCCCCGCGGGGCACGTGGAGCCTCCGGACCTCTACCTGTGGAGGGGGAGGTCCGGCTTCTGTATGCCATGTGGCGGGCCCGGAGCTCTCCTCTGAGGAGAGGGAGGTCCGGCCCCGCTGGACACGCGGCGCCTTCGGGCCTCTCTCCCGCGAAGGGGGAGGTCCGGCTTCTGTATGCCACGTGGCGGGCCCGGAGCTCTCCTCTGAGGAGAGGGAGGTCCGGCCCCGCCGGACGCGTGGCGCCTTCGGAGCTCTCCCTGCGGAGAAGGGCGAGTTCCTTAGGCATTTTACCCTGTTCGCGGGGGTACCCCATATCTCAGGTACCGACAGTGGCCCCCGGGCCCATCTCGGGGGAGATAGCGAGCCCGAGGTGGGACCTCCGTCTCTTCCGATCCGCGCACTTCCTCTAAGTCCCGAATTGACCACTGCCGGAGCACGAACGGCCACGGGGTCGTGGGAGCGTGCGCTCACTTGATGGTTGCTTTTACTACGGCGGTTCCCCAGACTGCCACTTCTGCACGTTGCGGCGCTTTCTTCGGGAACCGCCGAAGTGCCTTGCCGGCTCATCTTCTCAGGAGACTGACTCCTTGCCCCCACCGCTTCATTTAGGCGGCTTGGGCCCACCCGTCATCGGCACTCGGTCTGGGAACCGAAGCGGTTGCCGGTGCGGGGTATTCGAAGAGTTCCGAATCGCTTGGAATTGTACCCGGGAAGTTTTTTAGAGGGGGTCTTACCCACATTGCAGCTTCCCTTCGCACTTCTCTACGTTTCACCTCGGACTCTTGTGCTTTTGCTCTCTTGCCTTTAAGTTCTCCCTTGCCATGGCATCCAACCCGCCGCCAGAGAAGAAGCGCGCTCGATCTCCTCTAGCAGCGGCGTCTGTGCCAGGTCGGGATTCTGGGGTGCCTGACACTCCCTCCGGTGGCGACTCGAAGAGGCCTCGGGTTGATGCGCTGGGGGAAGCCTCTGGGGCGCCCCCTGTTCTGCCAGTCCAAGCGACTGCGGAGCGGCCGTCGGTGACGGTAGCGGGCTCTGGAAGTCATACGCCGGCTCGGAAGTCAGGGTTCAGAGCCCGCTGGAGTGTCCGCGCTTCCCGGCCTTCCCCGACTTGCGGGGAATCTGTGCCGGTGCGCTTTGAGCCAGGGGCAACTGCCGCGGCCCCCAGGCCAGCGCGAACTTCTCCAGTTCCGGTGTGCCCGAACTCCGTGGCGGCGTCGTCTCTTCCTGCCGAGACGGCCACCGCGGCCCCCAAGCCAGCGCAGGTTGACCCTGCACTAGACGGTCCGGCCTCTTCTTCAGCACCGCCTTCCCCGGCTCGCCCCTCTCCTCAGGTCAAGGAGCCAGAAGCTGAAGAGAGCCCGGCTGGCCTGGCTGCCAGAGCCTCGGAGCCAGCTTCTCCTGATCGGCGTCTCGTCTAGGTTGCTGGTGCGTCGGCTCTTCCTGAGGACGAGGTAATGGAGGAGGTCGGGGGGACTGCCCCGGCCTCTGTTGCTCCATTGCCTCTGGCGGACGCCTTTGCGCTTGCCGAGTCGAGCGTCCGGCAGGTCTTGGCTGCACTAGGGCGCGAGCGGGAGGAGTATATGGTTGAACGGGACCGCCTCCTCATCTGGGGGAACCTTTTGCGGGAGAGGACCGCGAAGGTTAAGAGTGAGCTCGACTCCAGGCGGGAGTTGCTCGACTTCAGGGAAGCGCTCCTCGACCGAATGAAGTGGGCTGTCGACCGCATGGACACCGAATCGCGGCGGATCAACCGGGAGATCCGGGAGGCACACGCCCGGGCCGAGGAGAGCCTTTCTGCTGCTGTGGAGATACGGCAGCGGTTGGAGCGCCGTGAACTCGCCGTTGAGGAACGGGAGCGTTGCATGGCCGCTGAGGCGGAGAGGGTCGTCGCGCAGCTGGCTGCGGGCGAGGATGACCTTCGAGCTCGGATGGAGGAGCTGGAGATCCTGAAGGCAGACCTCGACTTGAGGGTGGAACAGGTCTCCCGTGATCACCGGGCGGTCTTGGACCGGGAGTTGACCGCCGGCTTCAAGGCTGCTGAGTTGGAGCGGCTCGCAAAGGCTCTCCACCTTCGGGAGAGCTCCCTGGCGGCCAAGGAGAAGGAATTCTCCGAGAGGAACCTGGAGGCTCTGCAGGCGGCCCGCCGCGAGGTGGAGGAGCTTTCGGCCTTGCGGTCCTCCGAGGCTCTTGCAGTCTCGAGCTTCGTGGATCGAGCGGGGTCCGCCCTGATCCCTCTTGGCTTCAGTCCGGTGAGGGCCGCGGCCCCTGCGTTGGGGGTAATCCCCGCGCTGGAGTCGATCGGCGCCAAGCTGGACAGGCTAGACTCGGTGGTCGCCAGCGAGCTTGAGGCCGAGGGGTGCGGCCTAGCCTTAGAGGTCGCTTCACATGTGCTGGCATGCTTTAAGAGCCGCGACCCCTGTTTTTCGCTAGAACCAGCGAGAGAGGGCCCAGCCGCAGAGTGGGAGCAAGCTGCCAGGGCAGAAGTCGAGGATGTGGCCGCTCTTATAGCCGCTAGGTTCCGGCGGGAGCTGGGAGGTCCTTAGGACTTGTTTCTCCCTTTTTATCGAGTCTGTAGTCCAGCTCATGGAGCCTCGCTTAATTTGACTCTTTTGGATACTTGTGTCTGTGATGCTTTTTCTCTCCTTCTTGGCTTTGCCTGGCTGAGTCCTTAGCTCCGCAAGGTACTCAGAGGCCATTTCCAATCTCGGAGCTTTGCACAGACACCCTCCCCGGGTCCTAACCGTGTTAGGGGCCCCCGGAGGTCTCCGGATCTCGCCCTATGGGGAGCTCCAGATCTGCCTGCCACGTGGCGGGTCCGGAGCTCCTTCCTAAGAGGCGGAAGCTCCGGCCATGTTGGACACGTAGGGCTTTCGGAGCCCTCCCACCGAGGGGGAGGTCCGGCTTCCGCCCACCACGTGGCGAGCCCGGAGCCCTCCTCAAGGGAGGAGAGAGTTCCGGGCCTGCTGGACACGTGGGGCCCCCGGGTCCCGCCCCTGCTGGAGGGGCAGGTCCCGGTCCTTCCAGTCCAGGCCAGAGTAGCTGGTGGCTCCTTTCCCCCCGCTTCATGCAGTCCCTGTTGCCGTAACCTGGAGGTCCTGCACACAGGCAGAGGAAACGTAATTCTCCTCGAGGGGTCCTCCCCTCCCGTCTCCTAGTCTTATCCGTCTTACGACCCTGATCCGCTATACGGGGCTTGGGCAATTCTGTGCACGAGGCGCCGGAGCTCCGGCTCCCTCCGAGGTCCGGGTACGGCCGTCCGATCCCTAGTACCGGGCCATGCACTGGGGAAGCAGAGTGCACGCGCTTTGGGTTCATGACCAGGCAAAGCGGTCGTACTCCCCTGGACCTCCGGAGGGCAGGATGCACATGCTTTGGGCTCTGGGCCGGCTAAGCTGGATACGCACCCTGGACCCCCCATGCACAACGCAGGCCTTTCCTGGAGGTAACCAACTGGCACCGCAACACCTGACTAGGGGAGGCCCGAGAGACCCACTCGGCCATCGGCAGGTGCCTCAAGCGCAGCCGCCTTCGGTAGGATAGTGAATGCGGACTATGGATGAGCGCAGGAGAGGGGGAGCTAGATGTACGATGAACATACAGAGGTAGTGCCATCATAGAAATTAATGCATAATTTAAATGAGCGCATGAGAGAGAGCTAAGTAGAACGGGGCTCTGTATTCGTACCCATAGGTGGAATTCTGGCTGTACAGGGAGGCAATGTTCCGCCTTGACTTCAAGGGAGGCAAGACTCTACGCGCTTAGGGTCGGAACAAGGCTAAACTGGACGTAGTCCTGTACCGTCCCTTGAGACTTAGCTGCCCCAAGCGCTGTTCCTAAATTCTATGGGATCTATTACAGAAGGGAGTAACCCTGTTCTACTGATGCTCAGGAAGTAGGACTTACAGTGCTGCTCCATGGCAAGTATTTTTGGGAATGGATCCCACTCTCGGTTGGAAGGCATGTGTACTTGGGGCGGCAGCTTTCATGATTCGGAAGGGACCTTCCCTGCTGGGGGAGAGCTTATGGGTCCCTCTTGGAATAGAGCATGCCGCTTCACCAAGTTGCCCTCCTGCAGGCCCCCGACGCGTTTGGTTCTTTGGCGGTAGTGCTTAGAGCATTAGCCGAGACCGTGCGTTGCGGGGTGTTTCCTGCAGCCGAGTCTTGTCGACGAGGTTGTTATCTTCGCGCTGGATCAGGTCCTGCGCGGCTTCTCCTGGGGGCCCCCAGGGAGTTCTCCCCTTCTGGCTAAGGCCTTCAAGGGGTAGGTAGACCCGGGCTCGTCTTGGATGACCTAAGGCGTCTTCCCCTTCTGGCGAGGCCTTCAAGGGGTTGACAGACCTTAGGCGGCCCCCGAGAGGTATGTTCGAGGCACGGAGGCGTACCGCAGTTGGCTAACGCCCTGGCCTGTCACCGTCGGAACTGGAGTCCTCACCGTCATGCACTGTCTTTATGACACGCTGAGGCTCCTGGAACCCCACCTGGTGGGCAGCAGTGACTGGGGCATCGACCTTCTGTTTGCCATCCCTCTGAGGGTAGGGCGGCGCTTCAGCCCTCTGCTGTCTTCCTTTGCGGAAGCGCTCTGCGAGCCTCTGGATCTCCCAGCACTCGGCAGCAGTATGGTTGCAGGTGCCATGCACGGGGCATAGCCCGCCTTGGTCACTGTCTGGGGCCGGTGATTGCCGCTACCTTTTGTCGGGGCGTGGCCCCCGAGCTCCACTGGTCGTCGTAGCTGCGGCGACGGGGGCCATGAATGGTGACTTCATTTTTCCACCCCCCCCCCCCCCGGTTCTTGGTCTTCCTGCCACCCCCATAGGCAGCAGCACCGGACCCGGGCTGTCCTCCTGACTCGGAGGTCGGCAGAGCGTGCCAGTTCCGCCCTTCAGCTGCTCTGGCGCACTTGTCTGCCAGGCTGAAGAGCTCCGAGACATCGCGGACCTCTCTGGTCGCGAGCTTCTCAAGCATTTTCTCGTCCCGGACACCCTGTCGGAACGCCACCACCACAGAGGCACTTTGGATATGCGGGATGGTGTTGCGTACCTGAGAGAACCGCTGGATGAAAGAGCGCAGCGACTCCCCAGGTTGTTGCTTGACGGCGTGGAGGTCAAGCTCCGTGCCGGGATGGGTGTAGGAGCTGCCGAAGTTGGCGACGAACTGCTGGCAGAGCTCTCCCCAGGAGGTTATGGACCCCTGAGGTAGATTCATGAGCCAAGACCGAGCTGGGCCGGTCAAGGCGACGGGGAAGTAGTTGGCCATGACAGCCTCATCCCCTCCCGCGGCAAGTACGGCGGTGGAGTAGATCTGGAGGAACTCCGCTGGGTTGACGCTACCGTCGTACTTCTCGGGCAGATGCGGGCGAAACTTGCGTGGCCACCTTGCGAAGCGAAGGTGGGGTGCAAGGACCGCACATCCTGCACCTGCTGCTGCAGGTACTGGCGCTGCGAACGCTTGGTTCGCACCTGGCACCACGTATCCCGGCATGGGCATGGCTGCACCATAGACCGGGGCCGCTACTTGCGGCGCATATAGCTGTGGCATATGCTGCGCAGCATATGCCTGAGGCAGGGCTCGCGTGGCGAAGGCCTGCCCTTCTGGTTGTGTCGAGGCCAACAACAAGCTGTCGCCTGCCTCATGGCTGCGACGCCTCTCTCGGCGTCGCTCGAGGTACACCCGGGCGTCCTGGCCCAAGTGGCACCGTTCCAGTTTCCTTCGCAGGTTCGTCGACAGGAGCCTGGAGGAGCTGGAATCCGCCGTTAGCCCGTCAACCGTGGGTGTGCGCGTCAGCGACACAGCCGGTTGTTCTGGGCGCCGTCCTCGCCGAAACCGAGGGTTCGCGGCGGCGACGACGAGGCGGTCCACCTCGCGGACCCATTGCTGGGTCGCTGAATGGGGCGCATCCCCCGCAGGTGGGTTGCGCAGCAGCGCTCTTGCTGCAGCTAGCGCCATCTGTCTTATGCCGAGCAATCGGTCAAGGTTTTGGAGACAATGGAACGCCTCACAAGAAATAAAAGAATCCGGATGTGCAAGGTGCAGTGGAAGCATCACTCGGAAGAGAAAGCCACATGGGAGCGAGAAGACGAGCTTAAGGCACAGTTTCCGGAATTGTTTTCCTAGAACCACCAATCTCGAGGACGAGATTTCTTTTAAGGGGGTAGAGCTGTAACACCCCAAAACCTGCTAAAGGGGGGAATTTAAAAAATTTTGGACGTATTGCATGTGGTGCAGAAATTCAAATTCAAACTGGAATTCAAATTCAAATCAAAACAGAAAAGAAAAGGAAAAAGATAAAGATAAAGAAAAACTCCAACCGGCCAGTGGGCCGAAACCCGCCAGCCGGCCCAATCCCCCGCGCCAGCCCGAACCCACGCCCCCTCTCTCCCTCTCACTGACACGTGGGGCCCACGTGTCATCTCCTTCGCCGCGCGCCCCCAACGGCCCCGGACTCTTCTCTCGCGCCCGATCGCAACTGACCACCGGAAACCCGCGCCCCCAGCCCGATTTCCGGTCCCGGACGCCCCCAACTCGATCTGAACAGACCGCCGCCCTCCCTCGCCTATTTAAACGTCGACAATCGCCCTGTTCCCCCCCCCCCCCCCGATCTGCCGTTCTTCTCTCTGGTGAGAACCGAAGCTTCGATCACCGTTTTCTTTCGATCCTTGCTCGGATTTTCTGATCTAACGCGCTGATCATGTTCCACCGCCCCCGGGGAGTCACGCAGGTGAAGAAAACCCGGTGTTTTGCACTCTAGACGCAGCTCCGGCGAGCACCGCCACGTTTTCATCTCGGACCTCGCCGCCGACCACCTTCCAGGGCCTCCGAGCTCAAGAAAAACCCCGAGGTGAGATCCCCGACCTCCCCTCTACCGTTCTATGCCAAGAAATCCAAGTTTTAGGAAGTATAGACGAAAACCCGAAGGTCTCCGGCGAGATCGCCGCCTCCCGCCGCCGTGCGCCGCCGGGCAGCGCCGCCCGCACACGGCCAGGGCGACGTGGCCCCTTGAGGGCCGTCTATTTTAAATTGCACAGTAGAAATAAAACCCACACGTACCGGTTCGACGATCTAATCTGAGCCGTCTATTTTAAATCGGACGGTCCACATCAGCCCCGCGTTATAAAGGCCAGGATTCTTACGCGCTACCCCCTGGGGATCTCGGAAAACATGAGCTAGCCCCGGAAACTTCTTATCTAGCCCCTGGAACTTCAGAAATTCATGTAAATTCATTTAAAAATCAGTTTTAGCCCCTGGACTTAATAAAAATTAGGAAAACCCCTCTGTTATGTGTAGTTAGACCCCTGGAAATTTAGGAAATAGTAAATTAGACCCTTCAGTAGGGTGGATTTACCTTTTTGACCCTATATGATATTAGATTCAGAAATTTGAATATGTGACTAGGATTTAAATTTAAAAGGTAAGGCAAACACATGTGCAAATTCAAATTTAAACTCTCCTAGCACTTGGAAAACTTTAGAATGAGTTAAAAATAGATTTTAGGCTGAAATGAAATCTGCCTAAGTGTTGTTCATATTTATTAGTTCTAGAAACACATTTTTAGGCTAGGAAATAATTCTGAAAATTGATAAAATAAATTTAAATTAGTTCACATCAGAGGAGAAGTTCAAAAGTATATATTATTTAATATTTTAGATCAGAACCTATTCTGTTTAGATGATATGTCCTACTATTTAATATTAAAACTCACTTTAGGCATAGAAAATAAATCTGAAAAATATAGGAGAATAGGTATGCATCATTAGAAAATGATAAATGAAGTCTCCAAATCCAAAAACTTCAGTTTAGGATTTGGTAGAAGATCTGAAAACCTATTTGGAGTAGAAAATTACCTTTCATGCAAACTTGGTAGCTAAGAAGTGTATTAATTAAATATAAAGAATTTGTTCAAATTGGAAATTCATACATAGTGTGCAAACAGAAATCTGAATACAAAAGTTAGAAATCATATACATATGTTTAAAAGTGCATGTATGCCAAAAATCAACACATGTAGAGTAACCACAACACTTAGAAATGTGAATGACTTTCATAGGTATGTATGTGTGGTTTGTATGAAGTGAAAGTGTGAACTATGTCTTATGGATTGTTGTTTTCTTTTGCTATGTGTATTGGCATGAGTAGAACCTTCCCCAGAGCAAGTTCTCCCCTTCCAAGACCAAGACTTTCCATTCCTAGAGCAGCAGGAAGAAGGCAAGTGTCCTTGACCACTTTGATCCTATACTAGGATGTGTAGATAGAATTATTTGCATTGTCAATTGAAATATGAAACCCATGCTAGGAAGTTTCCCTAGAATTGCATTACCTTGTTTCCTTGTAGCTTGGGTGTTATATCAAATGGATGTTAAAAGTGCTTTTCTTAATGGCTACATAGATGAGGAGGTTTATGTCAAGCAACCACCGGGTTTTGAAAATCCGAATTTCCTAATCATGTTTACAAACTGTCCAAAGTCTTGTATGGTCTTAAACAAGCCCCCAGAGCATGGTATGATAGGTTAAAAACACTCTTACTTGAAAGGGGGTTTACCATGGGCAAGGATGATAAAACTCTTTTTGTGCTTAAGCATAGCAATGACTCATTATTAGTTCAAGTGTATGTGGATGATATTATCTTTTGTTGTGCTTCTCATGATCTTGTGTCCAAGTTTTCAGCTATGATGAGTTCAGAATTTGAGATAAGTATGATGGGAGAACTTACATACTTTTTGGGGCTGCAAATCAAGCAAACTAAGGAGGGTACTTTTGTGTATCAAACAAAGTATACAAGAGACCTTCTTAAGAACTTCAACATGGACAAAAGCAAGTCTCTTAGAACACCAATGGGTACAGCAACGACACTTGAACTTGATGAACATGGTGAACCCGTGGATCAAAAATAATATAGAAGTATGATTGGATCACTTTTGTACCTCACGGCATCAAGACCGGACATACAATTTAGCGTATGTCTTTGTCCATGATTTCAAGCTTTCCCACGTGCTTCACATCGTCGAGCCATCAACAGAATTCTCAGGTACTTACATTGAACTCAAGTATTTGGGATTTTTCTTCCTTCTTCCTCAACTGTTACTTTGAAAGCTTTTTCGGATGCTAATTTTGGGGGTTGTAGAATTTATAGGAAAAGTACTTCGGGTGCTTGTCATTTTCTTGGTAATTCACTTGTTGCTTGGTCCTCTAGAAAACAAAATTCAGTTGCACAATCCACAGCCGAATCTGAATATGTAGCTGCTGCTAGCGCTTGCTTACAAATTCTTTGGATTGTTCAAACACTTAAGTACTATGGGGTTGATCTAGATAGTGTTCCACTATTTTGTGATAACACTAGTGCCATTTGCATTGCTAAAAATCCCGTGCAACATTCGAGAACAAAGCACATTGACATTAGGTATCACTTTCTCCATGATAATGTTGAAAAGGAAATGTTGTGCTTCACCATGTAGATACCAAACAACAATTGGCTGTCATTTTTACAAAACCTTTGAATTTCACTCGTTTTTGTTTCATTCCTAGTGAAATAGGGGTTATGCATCCTCATGGCTTAAATTGAGGGGGAGTTTTGAAACTTGGGAAGTCTATGTGTGAATCTGAATTTGAAATAATATGAGCATAGTATTTCATACATATATGACTTTGTGATTCCTTTTATATGCTGAAAGTTCTTACTACATTACTCATGTTATACATTTTGTAGTTTTTGCCATGACTAGTAATTGGAATAATTATTTACACTAAATCTGGTCATGATCGAACTTTCTTGCTGTTTTAAACTTGTTGCATGCTCAGAAGTGCTTTTAATAATGAAAAAATAATCAATCAACTATTCACATGTTGAGCTTTTATGTTCAAATGAAAAATTGAGAAAAAGATCAAGAGAATATGCATGCATCGCACTTCTTCTTTTGAGATGGCTTATCATTGCACTTAGATATGAACTTGGAAGAAGTATAAAACCATGTCCTTAAGCTTCTGATTGTCAAATGACATAGGCTTGGCTTGGTTTGTTAGAATAAGGCTGATGCGGCATATAATCTCTTGCAAATGTCATATGATCTGAATTTGTGCTTTGAAAAATAATTAAAATGCAGCAACAAGTGTCATGCTTTCAGGTCTTGACATAGTTAAGTTTGTGAGTATCATGACTTGCTTAAATTGAAAATTGCACTTGATCTCTAGCATGGCTTACACTACTTTATGTATCTCATTGATGTGATAGTGTAAGTTACTTGATAGTATGGCTTGGAAGAGCTTTGTTTTATATGTATATGTTATAAATATGCTCATAAAAATTAAAATTTCTCTGAACCTTGCTGAATACATTGTCAAAGGGGGAGAAATTGATCACACATTGCACGATTCACGAGTGTTTTGTCACGATTCTTCTCAGGGGAAGAATTTTTGTTTTTCTTCTCATTTTATTTCGGATTTACAAAGGGAGAGAAATATGAATAGGGGGATAAATTTTTGTTTCAAAATTTCTTTCTCATTTGATTGTTTTCAAAACTTTTCATGTGAATAAGCCAATGTTTGGATTTTAAGTGGTGTTGCCAATGCATTCATCAAGGGGGAGATTGTGAGACCTATGTGTGCTGAATACATTGGCTATGACGATAAAAGTTTTGAATTCTGCCAAAACACTCTTTTTATCAAGGTCCGACTCTAGGTCCGAGCTCCGACAAGATCCGACGTAAGGTCCAACTTGCTATGGCTAGGTCTGACATGTGTTTGATTAGCTACGGCGGTAGGTCCGACTAGCTTTGGTAAGTTCCGGTGCTAGGTTCTGCTAGCTTTGGTAAGCTCTGGCTCAAGGTCCGGTTAGCTTTGGCAAGGTCCGGAGCTAAATCTCAATGGTTCTGTTTTTACCATGCAAATATTTCGAACTTGCTTTACATCTATGGAATGTTTGCTTAGTATTCTTTTACTAAATTTTTGAAGTGTTATGGCTGTTTACGGTGGTTAACACTTTGCCATGGTTTGAAACAAGCTTATGTGAGGTGTTCACGTAAGGTGTTGTGGTTTTCGGAACTAACGTGAGTCAAGTTGCGGAATTGTGCTCGAAAGTATTGGTTGTTTATTCATGTGCAGGTGTTTCTTGAGTTCAAGATATGGCTGGTGACAGGATCAATTGAACTAGTTATAGGGAGAAGATGAGGTTCAACAACCAAGTTCGGGAGGAATTGTGGTTGAGTTGATCAGGAGGTCGTGCAGCATGTTTTTGGATCAAGAACAATGCATATGAAGGTACGTGGACGTCATTGGAAGGTGTTTGCACGTGTGCAAGGAGTGCATGGACGTGGCAACATAGTTCCAAGGCGTGATGAAGAGATGTGGACGTAAAGAATTGGTAGGAAAGATCCAACCGGCTGAATTATGGATTCAAGCTGCGGCTGAGTCAGTTATGGATCAAATATGGAAAGATTTGAGTTGGTTATGATAGGATTTCGTGTGAGACACAAAGTTACTAAGGTGTTTGGAAGTCTTAAGATTGCTTCTATCTGCGTATAGAAGAGTCTTGAGCAGTTATGGAAAGTTTCGATTCAGAAACTGAGTAGGATTAGAGTCCTAGTTTGAATTGGGTTGGCCCCCGGGCTGGTTATATAAGCAAGGGAGGCAAGAGCTCGTGGTAAGACAACCTTGGGCTGTTCCTCTTATGTTTTGATCAATAAAATTCGTAATTTAGAGGAGCTTTTGTGCCTTGTTTGTCCGACTTGTTTTTGTCAAGTCTTTCTCATCGAGTTTCTGGACAGCACGACAGTGCTTCGGTGTTTTGATCAGAACTCGAGTTTTACAGATCCAATTTACGTGATTCTTTTTGGGTGTCTTCACAACTTGATTATCTATGATCTGTTAAAATTTCACAGTCATTGGATTTGTAGTTTCAGATTTACACGAGGTTCTTTGCAGTGTTGCAGATCTGGTTTTTACTCAAGTAGAACAGATTGACCCTCGTTTGATCTTTCGATCATAACTTGTGTTTTTCTTGACGGATTTCCGTGATTCTTGTTGTCGTGTCTTTGTGACTTGATTCTCTATAATATATACCACTTTTGTCATGGTTGAACACATTTAGATCAGTCTCATACACGGTTTCTTTAACAGATCGATTTTCTGCCGAGGGGGTGCTTGTTGCTTCCGCTAAAAAGTTTAAATCTACCATTTACCCACCATCTGGTAGCTTTTCACGTGCTCTTCGATCCTACAGTCCTACAAAATTTTAATCAAAACAGAGAGAATAGAGAGATGAGACTCTTTTAAAAAGTATCGGTATTCAACTTAATGACAAATCTATATCTCATAAGCATTTTCATTGTTTTTAATGTTTGAGGTAATTTTTAACATTACTCAAATCGTTCTACCAATTTGAGGCACAATTAACTAGTGCACTAGTGAGATTTATATACTTTCTGCTTTCACTCATACGAAATTGTCCAAATAGTTTGTCCATCTCTATTTATGAAACAACATATACGTTGGAACCAAAGCCATCACAAGAAGGAAGAGATGAAAGTATATAACTACTTATGGAAGGAGATGTGGTAGTGGTATGATGTGATGCCATTGACTCATAACCTCGAGAGGTGTTACCCGTCATTGTTAATAGCGAACAAAAAAACACACAAGAGTATACATTCCTATCACTACTCAGACGTGGTCAAGGAATAAAGACACGTCACCCAGGCGTCTTACGACAGTCTTAGAAGTGTTCTTGCTTATACCGTAGGTGGGCAAATGGTGGTTAGTGTGATAGCTAGTCGAGCATGGGATGATTGCAAAGGTTGTGCCTCTTCTACTCAAGAAAAAATTGTAGCTTGGATGCCACAATATGATGGCTAATGAAGAACAAAACTGTAACCAAAAACAAAGTTGAATAAGTATTCAAAATAGAAACTATTGTTGGACAAACAACCGTTCTAGGCTTAGCATAACAAGATGAATAAAGGACCAAGTGACGACACACAGAGATAAACAACAATAACACAAATCTGGGTCATCCACTTTTCTATTACATGATATTGCTCCTTATGACGAAATTTTAATATTTTTTTGTTTTCCTGTTAGTTTTGATGTAACTAACATTACAGGAAAAGGCAAAACTTACAACGGCTAAATCTATTTATGACGGTTTTAGAGTTGGCTGTTGTAAATACGTTTATTTATGATGATCAACACTGATCGTCGTTAATACCAACTTAATTCCGAAAGCCCCTTCTTGGCCGTGGTAAGGTAAGACTTATTTACGACGATTCAGGAACCAACCGCCGTAAATATGGATATATAAGTGTTCGCGAGTGGGCCGCCTCGCCGCCCGCACCGTTTGCTCTGCCCCCGCCCGTGCCTCCCACCTGTGCCGCCGCCGCCCGCACGGGCCGTTGCCACCGCCCGACCGCGCTGCAATGCCGCCCGCTCGCCCCTGGCCGCGCCGCCGCCCGCCAGCGCCCAGCCCCGCCCCCGACTGTGCCGCCTGACAGCGCCACTCGGCCAGACGCCCCCACTGGCCGCCCTTCTCCGGCCGCTGCCCGGCCTGACGCCCCCCGCCGGCCGCCCGCCGGCGAGTAATTTTTATTTTAATTATTTTATTAATTAGCTTTAGTTAGTTTATCAATTATGTAGTTAATTTCTTTTTTAGTTTTATATAGTTAGTTAGTTTGTTAATTCATTAGTTTGTTAAATTATTTGCTTCATTAGTTTGGTAAATTAATTAGTTAATATTTTTTTAATTAGGTTGTTGAACAATTACTTTACCAAATCAGTATTTAGTTTATTGATTACTTAGTAATTTTAATTATTGGTTAGTTAAGTTATTTGGTTCATTTGTTAAATTATAATTATTTAGTGTATCTTGATTAGTTTAATATATTAGTTAGTTTATTTTATTAATTAGATTAATTATTTAATTGATTGTTATTTAATTGCTTAACGACGGTTAGCTATATACACCGACGTATAAGCAAATGTTATAAGTTATTTACGACGGCTCCGGATTGGGCCGTCACATGTAGTCTGACCATCGTAAGTAGTACGACAGTAATAACTTCAGCCACTACGGCAGGAGGAGGTCGTGGTGGGCACAAAAGGCGAACAATGTCGGTGAGGACGAAAGCGCGAGCGAGAACACAACCACTTTGCAGACATGGCCATCTCCTAATCTTTTCCCTCTCATTCTATATTTCTTTTCTCTCTCTCTCATTGGAACAGAGGAATTGAATGAATAAAAAATGAGTAACTTAACCTATGCATCACCCGTTTTGAACTGGCATGTGTCACTTGTGCTACACATGTGACGCGTGTAGCTTCGGAATTGTCCCTTTTTTGGACAGCCTCGGAGTGTCTGAGAAAGATTGCTTATGATGAGACGTGTGATCCGGATCCAGATGAAATTTCAGTAGCATAACCCCGTAGTTCTCCAACTGGACTCCTCGAAATGTGCAACAAAGAAAACATTAGGGTTATACAACAAAATTTCAATCGGATCCGGACCTCACATCTCGTTGTAAGAAAGCTCTCTCGGTCACTCCTGAGTGGGTTTAGGACATATCCTTCCTAATAGATGTAGACGTGTGATAGCTGATGTTGATTTGTCTGCATTTGATTTGTAGGCTCAAATATGGGTGAAGACCATAATTTGATGTATATTGGTTGGAGCAAGAATAGAACTCACACAGATGAGTGGATGACGAAGACTACGACTTTTGTGGACTGTGCTTTTTCGATGTTGAATATAAATAAGGTGCAGTGTCCATATAGTAGATGCCAGAATATGAGGTGTTTGGACAAGAAAACGCTTTCAATAGACTTGTGCCGATACGGTTTTGTGCCACATTATGAGGTGTGGGTCTTTCACAGTGAATCAGCATCTAAATCCATAGAAGAAGAGCAAGAGGATGTTTAAAACATGGGGGTTGATAGGATGGACGAGATGCTTAAAGTTATACAACCATACTTTAACTAAGATTCACCTACAACAGAGATTGAAGCGTTCTTGAAACTTCTCAAAGCCTCAGAAGAGCCACTACCTGATCACACAAAAGTGACCCTCGCTTCTTCCATGACACGCCTTATGGCAATTAAGTCTAAGTACATTTCTCAAATAACTGCTACAACAACCTTGTCAAATTGATCAATGATATTCTTCCAAAGCCCCATAAAGTGCCTAAAGACATGTGCCTGTAAAAAAATGCTTTCTGGTGTTGGTATGAAATATGAGAAGATTGATGTGTGTCTAGACATTTACATGCTTTTCTAAAAAGAGCATGGCAAAGAGAACAAGTGCTTACAGTGTGGTAAGTCGAGGTTTGTCGAAGTTGTTAACGACGACGGTGACGATAGGAGCCGCACATAAGCAACTTTGTTACTTGCCCGTCATACCTTGGTTGAAGCGATTGTTCCTCTCTAAAACAATAGCCAGGCACATGAGCTGGCACAAAGAAGGTGTGCATGACAACGATCGAGTCATGGTTCACCCGTACGATGGTGAGGCATGGAAGGCGCAAAGAAAGCGATGGACTAGAAGGAGCCATTATGTGGCTCCTCCTCCGGTCCCTAGAGACGAAGCAACTCTGCCAGCTATGCGCCCTGTTGGCTATAGGTAAGAAGCCCTTACATTGTAGCTTTAGAAATTACGTAGTGCTAACATTCTTTCATGCACAATTTTTCTTGCAATGGATGGGAGGACACTACCTTCGAGGGTAGAGGACATCAGAGACAGGTCAACGCTGTCTTAGGGAACCTCGTGTGTTTGCATTGCTCCCTTGTGGCTGGTATGGCATCTTCCTCTTGCCCTCTTGCTCGATCTCACGGATCTTGCTCTCAACCACTATAGCTTTGTCAACGAGCTTCTGGAAGTTTGCATAATCATTGTTGAGCAGTTGTACTTGGATCTCATTGTTCAATCCTCTCATGAACAAGTATTGCTTCCTTTGATCTGAGTTGACGTCTTCAGGAGCATACCTTGACAGCTGCGTGAACTTGTTGAGGTACTCATTCACGCTCTTCTTTCCTTGGCGGAGACCTTCGAACTCTTGCCTTTTAAGCATCATGACTCCAACAGGGACGTAATGAGAGCGGAAACTCTCCTTGAACTCAGCCCAAGTGATTGTCTCCTAGATGTCATGAGCATTGCAGAGAGCATCCCACCAGTCAGCGGCTGCTCCCATGAGTTGGTGCAATGCGAAGAGAACTTTCTCCCGATCATCGCACTGAACAATAGCAAGCTTCTTTTCCATGGATTTCAACCAATCATCAGCCTCCATGGGATCATTAGCTTGTGCAAAAGTAGACGGTCGAGTCCTCATGAACTCTCCCAATCTGTTGTGAGCCGGCGGCGGCGGTGGTGGTGGTGGTGGTGGGGGTGCAGGAATGGGTTTAGGATTGTAGTGGTTGTTGGCTTGCAGCTGTCCCAAAGTTTGTATCATAGTTTGCATGAGCTAGTTCTGCGTAGCCATCAACCGTTCAAGGTTGTTTGCATCAGCCCCGAGGTTGACATTTTCAGGAACTTCAACGTTGCCATCCTCTTGGGGTTCATGGTTGCCATCCTCTTGGTGTTCATGGTTGCCAAGCATCTCACATCTCTCTACTATGTGTGGATGTGGACTTTTGCAAAAGCGCCCCACAACTCACACTAGCACACAAACACAAGCAATCATCACAAAAGTTCAACACACCACTCCTATTCACGCTACTACGATTTAAACGTTCCTATTACAGCTTATTCAAGGGGAATCCTAAACTTAAGCATGTAAACTGGTGCTGTTCCTACCGTTTGGCAGGGGTGGTCCATCGGACACCTCAATGGGGTTAAGTGCACTCCCACGTGGTGGTGAACGAGTACTTATACGTGTCATGCTCCGGATCACCAGCATCTATAAATAGGGCATGAGAAACTTTAGAGAAGGAAGAAAATACTTCAAAACTTCAGAATCTATGAAGCAAGAAAGCAAAAGTGTGGTTGTCCAAAAGAAGAGAGAAGAGGGGCTGAAAATAGCACTTTGCGGTGGCTGAGTTGACAAGAAAAATGCAGCAGCAAGCAATTTTTTGAAATAGCAGTTTAGAGGGGTGTTCCTATGTGTTTTAGAGTGTCCATTCTACCTAGGCTTGCGTCCTACGGTCAACATGGCTCTGATACCAATCTGTGGCACCCGGTTCCAAAAACAGAACTGAGTTAATGCATATGTGTGCCCAGGATGTTCATCACACATACACATGTAATCCACAAACTGAATTCAGAATATAACCATGAATAAATAGGGTTTAAGTACTATATTACATTGACTCATTGTCTCATTCATAAATCTCTAACTTATTCTTGCAGCGGAACTCTCTAAACGACAGCGGAAAATAACTAAACAGCAGCGGCTCCATCTCCAACTCCACAGGCAAGTTGACGGTAGTTCACACGCCTAATACTCCACGTGGTCCTCGAAGTACTCTTCTCCTGTTGCTGATGGTGATGATGCAAGGGTGAGTACATGTCGTACTCAGCAAGTGCGGGAAAAGTATGACATGTAGCTTACAACAAGGTAGGAATAAAAAGGCTCATTGCAGTAAGAAAATTTTATTTCACAAACATGATAAAAACAGCAACTATTTCTAAGTGATATTTATCCCAACATGACCAAGTAATTCAGCATCTTTTTCTCCATCATAACTCACCCTTTTCTCAAGTCTCAACAAGCCATTAACCTTTCTCAAGTTCATCTCATACTCATAAACATTCATAACCATCTCATATTCATATAACCGAAGCCAAACTCATTTTCATGACTCAAAACAGTCCCAAAACCAATCCCAATGACCATACCATAACCATACCGAACATCCATCCCATTTTTTCCCTTCTAATCATGTGAGTTAGCCAGGTGCTTGGGACGGTAACACGACTATCATGGTAGTTTTACACTCTGCAGAGGTGGCACCACTTTAACCACAAGTTTATGATTTCGTCACCCGTCGGCGACTGTAGAACCTCCATTATACTAGTACACAACCATCGGTGTATGGCCAAGAGATCACAAAATAGCTTTTACAAAGGGGCTACTAGATGTATGGACTCACTAAGGTTTCACCGGCAGGATCGAATCACCATTCTCCCACCTACGGGCTCCCTCTTGTGCCATGTAGTTCCCAAGGCAGTCCTCTCTCGACTCCCATAACCCGCGCCATCCATGGTCCATAACAAGCTAGCAACACACCTAATTAGTCAGCTAAGCTGCACCCATATTTGGCATTGTGGTGGCACTGTTTTCCTGGCATGTGCTGGTATGAACCGGTCCTTAGATCTACGGCAAGTAAACCACCATCTCATTCAGCAACATCCACGAACTAAGCTTTCCTAGATCTCCCCCGATTCCATGCTCATTAACATCATCAAGTGTGCCACCCTCATTTTTTATTTCTGTATATATTCATAGAGAAAACATTTTACAATAAGTAGAAACAGAGAAAATATTGAAAAGATAGCCAAATAGAGCCAAATTCAATCAACAGAGAATGCCGAAGACAACTTCCGTGGCCGTTGGCCATGTGGCACGTTCGGGGCTCATCCCTGCAAAGGGGGAGAGGTCCGCCGCTAAACTGGCTACGTGGCAGGCTCCAGGCTCATCCCTGCAAAGGGGGAGAGGTCTGACCTCCGTGGGACATGTGTTGCCCCCAGAGCTAGTCTATGCGGAGGAGCGAGGCCAGCCCCGCAGGACACATGTCGCTTTCGGAGCTAGTCATTGCGGAAAAGAGTGGACCAGCCGCACGGGACACGTGTTGCTCTCGGAGCTCACCTCCGAGAGGTCCGGTCCTACTGAACACGTGTCATTTTCGGAGCTCATCTCCGGGAGGTCCGACACTACCGGACACGTGTCACTTCCGGAGCTCATCTCCGGGAGGTCCAACACTGATGGACACGTGTCAACCTCAGAGCTCGTCTCTGAGGAGAAAGGAAGTCTGGCGCTGCTAGGACACATGGCACATCCGGAGCCACCTCCGAAGAGAGGGGAGGTCCGGCACTAACACGTGGCACATTCGGAGCTACCTCCAAAGAGAGGGGAGGTCCAAAACTGACACGTGGCGTTCGTGGAGCTCGCCTCTAATGAGAGGGGGGGGTCCCGACCCACCGGACACATGGCGCACGCAGAGCATGCCTCTGGAGAGAGGGAGGTTCCGCCCGCCAGAACACGTGGCGCACGCAGAGCTCACCTCTGAGTAAGAGGGAGGTCTCGCCCGCCTGACAAGCGGCACAACCGGAGCTCGCCTGTGCGGAAAAGGGGAGCCAGGCCCCCGCAGGACACGTGGAGCCTCCGGAGCTCACTGCCACGAAGTTAACGAGATTTGAAGCGATTTTTCTTCTGTATGCTTGGGAATCCCCGGTAGTGAGGAAACCGACACGAATTCCATGTTGCTACCGCACCAAAACAACTAAAGATAAGTTGTTAAGATTCAAAAACAATTTGAATAGGACTCTTATTCGAATTCCAATCAGAGTAGGACTCTTCGTTGCCCTCTTATAAATAGAACCCAAAACAACCCCTTGGCCGTAACATCTTTTCTAAGCCGCCAACTTAGAAGCCCTAGCCCCCAAACTCGCCGAGCTGAACCCCTTAGTCAGAGTTTAACCACCGGAGAGACCGCCGACGATCCCAGACACGATCGCCGCCGCCGGAAGAGAGCCCCGACGATCTGTCTTTGCTAGGAGGAAGGACCGAAGGAAGTAAGGTAGGTCTCCAATACCACCTTATGACATCATCGTGTTTTTTTTGCATCTGTTCCTCGATTCCTTCGAACAGAAGCTTTTTCATGGATAGATCATGTGTTGATCGGTTAGATCTTGAGTCAAGATCATCGCCACGTCCACAATTGATCTTTACACCTCTGTCCATCGTAAAACCCATGCAAGCCATGCAAGAACACGTACAAACTAAACTGCATCATAGGATTAACATGCATATGCATCATTGCATCTTAAGGTAGAGTTTGTGCATGATGATTGATTGCTATGAATCTTGTATGTGCGTGATCGCGTATAGAAGGACAAGCTCAGGGAGCTACCTGTGACGGACTACAACAGCAAGAATTTGAGCAACAGGAACCGCAAGAACAAGGCAAGTGCCCCTTGACCATATTGATCCCATGTTTTTGAAAAACTGTTTTGTTTGTGAAAAGGTGTGTGTGCTTGAGTCAACATGATGGGAAACCCTTTCATAGGAGTTTACTAGTTTTGTCAAACCACTCTTGTCACCGGGAAAGTTAATGAGTCGGTTATGGTTTTTGCTTTTATGCTTCGCTGAGTCCATGGGATATGGGAAGCGAGATAGATGTGTCTAGCTAACTGCACTCGTATGAATATGAGAAACTGATGTTGATAATGAACATGAATCGGAGGGAGATCTAGGCAAGCCTTGGTTTGTGGATGAGGTAGAATGAGATGGTGGTTTACTTGCCGTAGATCTAAGGACCGGGTCATGCCAGGATAACAGTGCCACCACAAGGCCAAGTATGGGTGTGTCTTAGCTGAGTAATTAGGTAAGTTACTAGATTGTTATGAACCGTGGAAGGCGCGGGGAATGGGAGTCGAGTGAGGACTGCCCTAGGAACTGCATGGCACAAGAGGGGGCCCGTGGGTGGGAGAATTGGAGATTCTAGCCTGCCGGTGAAACCTTAGTGAGTCCATACATATAGTAGCCCCTTTGCAAAGGCTATTTTATGATCTCTTGGCCATACAACGATGGTTGTGTACTGGTATAATGGAGGTTCTGTAGTCGCCGACGGGTGACGAAATCACAAACTTGTGAGTAAAGTGGTGCCACCTCTGCAGAGTGTAAAACTATCATGATAGCCGAGCTTACGGTCATGAGCGACTGGACAACTCACAAGATTAGATGGGATGGTTTATGGTTTTTGGTTTGGTTATGATTGGTCTTTGGATTTGGTTTTCGGGACTCTTGAGTCCGGGTAATGAAATTGGTTGCATGACTGTTAAGTCATGGCAACGAGATTTGGTCTCGGAATGAGAACGGAATTGAATATGAGATGAAATGGTAGTGAATACGAGATGGTATTCATGAGATGGTAGTGAATACGAGAAGGTATTCATGAGCAAAGTTGAGAAAGATTAATGTCTGGTTGAGACATGGAAAGGGATGAATCATAATGGAGGTATGTTAATGTTTAAATACAGGTTGGGATTACATTCACTTAAAGTTAAGTTGCTGTTTTTATCGTGTTTGTGAAATAATTTTTTCTTTTATGCAATGAGCCTTTTTATACCTTCCTTGCTGTGAGCTACATATCATATTTTCCCGCACTTGCTAAGTACATCATGTACTCAAACTTGCATTATTACTTCATCATCAGCAACATGAGAGGAGTATTATGAAGACCCTGTGGAGTATTAGGCGTGTAATCTGTCCTCAACTTTGCCTGTGGAGTAGAGATGGAGCCGCTGCTGCTACTTAGATTGCTTCCGCTATAGTTTAGAAGACTTCCGCTGCTAGAATAAGACTTCCGCTGCTAGATTAAGACTTCCACTGCTAGAATGAGTCCGAGACTCATAAGACATTGTAATAAACCCTGTTATTCATGGTTATATATATTCTGAATTCAGTTTGTGGAACATATGTATATGTGTGATGAACATCCTGGGCACACATATGCATCAGTCTCGGTTCAGAGAGGTTTCCTCTCAGAACGGGGGCGTCACAGATTGGTATCAGAGCCCCGGTTGACGGTAGATCGCACGCCTAGATAGAAAACACAAATTGGTATCAACCTGTCATGTACCGAGGGCGTACATTGCTCCCTTGTGGCTGGTATGGCATCTTACTTTTGCCCTCTTGCTCGATCTCTCGGATCTTTCTCTCAACCACTATGGCTTTGTCAACTAGCTTCTGAAAGCTCGCGTAGTCATTGTTGAGGAGCTGAACCTGGATCTCATTGTCCAACCCTCTCATGAACAAATACTGCTTCCATTGGTCTGAGTTGACATCTTCGGGGACATACCGTGCCAGTTGCGTGAACTTGTTGAGGTACTCATTCACGCTCTTCCTGCCTTGGCGGAGACCTTCAAACTCTTGCCTTTTGAGCATCATGACTCCAACAGGGACTTAGTGAGAGAGGAAACTCACTTTGAACTCAGTCCAAGTGATAGTCTCCTGGTTGACATGAGCGTTGCAGAGAGCGTCCCACCAGTCAGCGGCTGCTCCCATAAGTTAGTGTGATGCGAAGAGAATTTTCTCTCGATCATTGCACTGAACTATGGCAAGCTTCTTATCCATGCACTTCATCCAATCATCAGCCGCCATGGGATCACTCGCTTGTGCAAAAGTAGGCGGTCGAGTCCTCATGCACTCTCGCAGTCGGTTGTGAGCCAGCGGTGGTGGTGGTGGTGCAGGAACGGGGTTGTTGTTGTTGTTGGCTTGCAGCTGACCCAAAGTTTGGATCATGGTTTGCATGAGCTGATTCTGCATAGCATTCAACCTTCCAAGGTTGTTTCCACCAGCCTCGGGGTTGACATTCTCAGGAACTTTGGCGTGGTCATCCTCTTGGTTTCCACGGACGTTCCTTCGTTGTTGGCCGGCGTTTTCTCTCACCATCTGTGAGAGAGAGTTGGATAGAATAGAAGTTAGAAGTTTAGGTGAATTACCTCCGACTATATGCATCAAGGGTATGAACTATATATCAACCTATATGAGGATGTGACACATGCCAAAGCATCTCACAACTCTCTACTATGTGTGGATATGGACAACGCTGAAACGTCCCACGACTCACACTAAGCACACAATCACAAGCAATCATCACAAAAGTTTCACACAACTCCTATTCAAGCTTATTCAATGGGAGTCCTATGTGTTTTTAGGGTGATACCAATCTGTGACTTCGTCCTATAGTCAATGTGGTTTGGGGTGATACCTAGGATATCAATCTGTGATCAATCTGTGACTTCTCCTAGGCTTGCATCCTACGGTCAAGGGGTTCCGATGCCAATCTGTGACTAGGCCTAGGCTTGCGTCCTATGTCAGCGTGGCTTCTAATACCAATCTGTGGATTCTATCTATGCTTGCGACCTACAGTCATCGTGGCTTCTAATGCCATTATGTGACTAGGGGTGCATCCTACAGTCAACGTGGTAGCTCTGATACCAATCTGTGACGCCTGGATTCCGTAGAACACCACAGAACCCTAGCTGATGCATATGTGTGCCTAGGATGTTCATCACACATACAAATGTATCCACAAACTGAATTCAGAATATAACCATGAATAATATGGTTTTATTACAATGTCTCATGAATCTCTAATTCATTCTAGCAGCGGAAGTCTTATTCTAGCAGCGGAAATCTTCTAAGCTATTGCGGAAGCAAAACTAAACAGCAGCAGCGGTTCCATCTCCTACTCCACAGGCAAGTTGACGGTGGATCACACGCCTAGTACTCCACATGGTCTTCGAAGTACTCTTCTCCTGTTGCTGATGATGAAGTAATAATGCAAGGTTGAGTACATGACGTACTCAGCAAGTGCGGGAAAATATGATATGTAGCTCACAGCAAGGTAGGTATAAAAGGCTCATTGTGGAAAGCAAAATTTATTTCACAAAACATGATAAAAACAGCAGCTAGCTTTAAGCGAATGTAATTCCAACATTTATCCAATTAAAACATCAACATACCTCCATCATGTTCCACCTCTTTTCATGTCTCATCAGACATATATCTTCCTCAACTTTTTCCTATGCTCATGAATACCATCTCGTATTCATTACCATTTCATCTCATATTCAATTTCCATCTCATAACCGTGACCAAATCTCATTATCATGACTCAACAGTCATGAAACCAATCTCATCACTAAGACAACAGTTCCGAAACCAAAACCAAAGTCCAAACCAAACCAATAACCAGACCAAATACCATCCCAATAACCATCGCATCTAATCATGGAAGTTGGCCAGGTGCTTGTGAGCGGAAGCACGACTATCATGATAGTTCTATACCCTTAAGAGTTTGCACCACTTTACCCACAAGTTTGAGATTTCGTCACCAGTTGGCGACTGCAAAATCTCTATTATACCAGTACACAACCGTTGGTGTATGGCCAAGAGATCACAAAATAGCCTTTACAAAGGGGTTACTAGATGTATGGACTCACTAAGGTTTCACCAGCAGGATCGAATCACCATTCTCACACCTATGGGCCCCCTCTTGTGCCATGCAGTTCCCAGCACAGTCCTCTCTCGACTCCCATTTCCCGCGCCTTCCACGGTCCATAACAATCTAGCAACTTACCTAATTAGTCAGCTAAGCCACACCCATACTTGGCCTTGTGGTGGCACTGTATTCCTGGCATGTGCTTGAAAGAACCGGTTCTTAGATCTACGGCAAGTAACCACCATCTCATTCTACCACATCCACGAACCAAGCTTGCCTAGATCTCTCCTGATGTTTGTTCATTATCATCAAGTTCTCATTAACATTATGTGTGCAGTAGTTAGACCCATTCTATCGCTTCCCATATCCAGTAGATTAGCAAAGCAGAAAAGAAAAATGACCATACCCGACTCATAAACTTCCCTGGTGACAAGGGTGGTTAACAAAACTAGTAAACTCCTATAAAAGGTTTTCCCATTAAATTGACTCAGCATACACAATTTCCGCAAATGAAACAGTTTCCAAAAACATGGGATCAATATGGTCAAGGGGCACTTGCCTTGTTCCTGCGGCTTCTGTTGCTCACGGATCTCGAAGTCTTGTTGTTGTAGCTCGTCGTAGATAGCTCCCTGAGCTTGTCCTTCTACTCACGATCACGCATATACAAGATTTACAGAGATCAATCATCATGCACAGACTTCACTCAAGATGCAATGGTGCATATGCATGCTAATCCTATGGTGCTGTTTTTATTAGATCAATTTGTACGTGTTCTTGCATGGCTTGCATGGGTTTTTACGATGAACAGAGGTGTAAAGATCAAGTGCGGACGTGGTGATGATCTGGACTCAAGGTCTAGATCAAACCAATCAACACGTGACCTCTCCACGAAAAAGCTTCTGTTCGAAGGGATCGAAGAAACAGATGCAAAGAAAACCGCGATGACGTCGTAAGGTGGTAACGGAGACCTACCTCACTTCTCCTTGGTCTCAGGGTCTTCCTCCTAGCAAGACAGATCGTCGGGCTCTCTTCCGGCGACGGCGAGCTCGTCGGCAGTCTCCGGCGACTGAACTCCGACGAATGGAATTTAACTCGACGAGTTGGGGGTTAGGGCCTCTAAGTCGTCGACTTGGAAATAGATGGTACGGCCAAGGGGTGTTTCAGGTTCTATTTATAACCGGGAAAAGAAGAGTCCTAATCTGATTGGATTTTGAATAAGAGTCCTATTCAATTTTTTTTTGAATCTTAACAACTTATCTTCAATAGATTTGGTGCTGTATCAATCGTGGAAGAAATCGTATCGGTTTCTTCTGTATCGGGTGCTCGCGCACAGAGCAAAACCACTTACGATCTCGTCACCTCCGCGGTGATGAGCTCCGGAGACTCCACATGTCCAGCAGAGGCCAGGCCTCCCTTTGCCGCAGAGGCGGGCTCCGGTTGTGCCGCGTGTCATACGGGCGGGACCTCCCCTCTCCTCGGAGGTGAGCTCCACGTGCGCCACGTGTCCTGGCGGGCGGGACCTCCCTCTCCCTCAGAGGCGAGCTCCGTGAATGCCACGTGTCAGTGCCGGACCTCGCCTCTCTTCGGAGGTGAGCTCCGGGAGTGTCACGTGTCAAGCAGCGCCGAATCTTCCTTTCTCCTTAGAGACGAGCTCCGAGGTCGACATATGTCCATCAGCGTCGGACCTCCCGGAGGCGAGCTCCGAAGGTGACATGTGTCCATTAGGACCGGACCTCTCGGAGGCGAGCTCCGAAGGTGACATGTGTACAGTAGGACCGGACCTCTCGGAGGTTAGCTCCGAGAGCGACACGCGTCCCGCGGGTTGGGCCTTACTTCCCCGCAGCGACTAGCTCCTGTGGTGACACGTGTCCTGCGGGGTTGGACTCAACAAGCGTCCTGCGGGTCTGACCTTGCCCCTTCCCCAGAGGCTAGCTCCGAGCCTGCCAGGTGTCTGGTGGTGCCGGACCTCTCCCCACTACGCAGGGATGAGCTCCAAACACACCACGTGGCCAGCAGGCCGCGGGAAGTGTCTACAGTGCTCCTCGGCGAACTGGAATTGGCTCTTTTTAGCTATCTTTTTTATTCCTTCTCTGTTTCTATTTATATTAAAATGTTTCTCTACATGAAATATGAATGCATGCATGATTACGAAATTGAGGGTGTTACATATGTGCACTTCTTAGAGAGGACAATTGTTCATATATAAAATCACATGAGGAACAAGAATCATGTAAGGGCCTCAGTTTTTGACACACATTTGCAGTGGTCATCACCACACCACACACCTCGTTTGAGGAAGGATGATGAACACAAATGAAGAGCAAGTAACAATTATCAACATGCTCATTAGAGAACAAACTCACACATTGCAAAAGTGGTATTTCCCACATGTGATATAGATGGGCTGGACATATGAAAACTCCTACACTTTACTAAGGATGTCCATGCCAAGTTTCACCCAAATTCAAAACCTTTTTGAGGTCATTTTGGGTATAGTTAGGAAGAGGGCAGTTTGAAACCATATTCAAATTCAAACTGTTTTTATCCCATGAATTTAAATGTGGGAGGCATATTCTTACTCAGCACATTTTTGTGAGCTCACACACCAATTTGCACTCCATTTGGAGCTGATCTCGACATGAGCTAAGTGGGAGAAATTCAAACTTTAATTGAATTTCAAACTGAACTTGTGCTGAAATTCATTCAAACCAAACCTCATTTGAACTTTGATCAATTCAAATGGCTCATGGGTGAATAATTTGAATTGCCAAGGGTAGTATGGGGTTCACTGTTTACAACAGTGATTAGGAGTAAATTTCAGAGGTTAAAACTGGAGGTGGGGCCCACATGTCAGCCACTGCTCAGATCAAACCGACTGAGACTTTTTCACTCGGGTCACCGAGCCGCAGCGGTGATCGCCACCGAGGGCAGCCGCCGCGCCAGCAGCTGCTTGCCCACGCGCGGGCATGAGGCGGTGCAGAGCCTTCTTAAGGCGCCTGCCCCCTCCCCGGCCGAGGCACCGCCGTTCTTCCCCGCAAGAACTCAGCGCCGGCCGAAAATTTCCGCAGCTCGGAATTGATCGGAGGACGCTGATCGCAGCTCCCTCCGTCCACTCCAGAGCCCCAGCAAGGTACTAGAGACCTTCCTCCGTCCTCCCCATTGATAGAATTCGGTTGAAACCGATTGATATCGGCTGTGCCGAAAGATCAAATTCGGGACTTGGAACCCCCGCACCTCGGGCTCCCGTGGACAGCCCAACCAGGGCGTTGTCACGCCTGAGCCAAGGCATCCTTGGACGCGCTGGTGACCGGTGCTGCTCATCCCCGAGCCACAGCTCGAGTGGTTGCTCACCGGCGGCGAATTTCCACTTTTCCCCTTTCTGTGTACAGAACAACCTTCGGGTACGATTCTGTTTAATTCGTGCTCTAGAAAGGATTAGAGGGCCTCAAGCCGCTCTCACACGAGCTAGACACGGTAACGCACAAGTTGCCTTCACAACTCTGGGCCGGAGAACCTCTGTACCCGGCGTAATTTGAGGTCTACTAATGGCGGAACGAACGGGCGGCATCGGGCGCACGGTGAGGACCTATTTCGGGCCTTCCCCGAGCTGCCTCGAGCTCATGTCGACCTTCTCTGAGGTCCACTGATGCTCCCCGACCGGTTTCCCAAGTAGCTGAGGTGCTAGAGAAGTCAGCCGACATGGCCGAAGTCATTCCGAGGTGGCGGCTCGTCGCCGACCATGCTCCGGCCATTGTCATGAGCAGCTGACCCTAGAATCCTGTTCCCCGAGTAAAAGTAGGCAGGGGCGGCCAGAATCGAGGAGTTTGGAGCTGTACAGCAGCCGGCGGCGAGCTCTCCGGCGAGGTCCCTCGGCAGCGGAGTGCGGGCGTCGCGAGGTTGAAGAAGGGGGTGGACCCCAGCTGTCAGCGGGAGATATTTTGAATCAGGATCCGGCTGCGGTCGGGATCGGGTGTGCTTGCGCGCAATGTGGCGGACCGGAATCCGCTCATCCAGGATCGCAGAGGGTGGTGCCGCGCGATGCGACACCCGACAGCACACGTCATAAGAACATAATATATTACATGGGAAACAACTGAAACTGTACAAACAGGTACAAACTTCAGTTACAACTATTGTTTATGTTACACAGCGGAAGTCTATACTACACAACTCACGCCCACCTATCTAGCAAAAGTTGGTTGCCCAGCCCTAGGGCAACCCACACTAGCTGCACTCCTCAGCTCAGCGCAACGTGTACGGCTCCCACTCAGCCGTGGTCCCCGACGGAGGGTAACCCTCGCCGGTGGACTCGTACTCCGAGTCCGTGGGTGGCTCCTCACCTGAAAAACACTTAAGCAGCAACCATGAGCACGAAGGCTCAGCAAGGCTTAACCGACTCACCTAAGCACGAAACTCTACATGAGGTATACCAAGACATTGGTCAGTAACATTTCAGCAAAACGACACGCCTACAAGTTCATCCTTAGTTCATCTTTTAGCAACAAGTTAACAGTTCATGAAATCTGAAATTTAGTAAGCAGTATTTGGTGGCACACATGTAGCAATACAAATATATCAACCAGCAATATTGAATCAACATGTTTCATCCATTAATCTACGTTACGACGCAGTGAACAAGCGGTACTCGTCACCCCGAGGGACGGCGAATCGACTCGATATACACCTGCAGGGAAAACCCAAAGAGCACGTCACGTACGCCCACCCGTGGAGCTGCACAGCACGCTCACTCGATGTCGTACGGGACAACCTTTCACCCAACAGCCCAAACGTCGAACCGGTCGCACCGAAATGAGCAGGAGGTTCCCCACACGGAGCATCTCTCTATGCCCGTTGGCAGATTTCCACCTTGCTGCCCTCAACCTACACCTATAAATCGGTGTGCTATGCCTCGACGCCCGGAGGTTTAGGCTACATCGGTTTATCGGGGCCCATATATCCGATATGCCTTCGGTACGTTCAATACTTGTTCAGCAGGGCCGCACACGGCTCGGTCCTCAATCGACACGGACAGGGCAGCGCACACAAAACTCCCTCTTGCTGCGCCCTAGCCCCTGCCTAGTCTCATTTTCATTACTAAAATGATCTCACATCACTCAACCGAACCCGTGTGTCCCAAGCCTATCTCGCGAGTAGATTCCAACTACTAGACTTGTACCGAAGTCCTATGACTCATTAAGCATAGCCGGTCTACCCGAGGTCTTAGACACTACCCTCACTCTTTTAGGAAGCTTTGGTTATGCAAGTGGGGTTCCATTCATCCTACACCTAATGCACAATCATACTTCACATGACTCATGTAAACAAAAGAAAACTTATAAAAAGGTTAATGCAAACCGGGGCTTGCCTTGTTGCTGCTGGTCAGGGGTTAGTTCTTCGTCCGGAAGAAGGAAGTCCAGCACTTCCGGAGTCTCTTCTTCAATGGCTACACGTTGAATACCATACTACATGTAAATTTAAATGCAATGTGTGAACTTAAATACATAATTGCTAATAACTCTAGCTAGCCCTCTCCTTTTGGTTCTGAAATTTTTATTGTGGATTGGTAGGGTCCTAACCAGAGTTGTGACCAAGTTTTATTTGAAACAGAGTTCATTTGCACCTTGTACAAATAAAAGCCTCTTTGGTCAATAATTGAGCCTCTAAGTAATTCCAGGGTTTTTCATGGCTCCCACCATTACTTTCTGGAAACTAGAATTTAGGATGGTTCTAATGGAGTTGGTTTCATGTCATTTGAAGAATTCTACAGAAAGTTATGTCCTAATTAAGATTGGAGAAAATCTGAACAATGTTTCTGCACATTTTTCTATTTTCTCTGGGCAGTTCCCTTAATCACCCAATTAGGGTAACTAAATGAACTTGGATGAGTCTGACAATTTTACTGGGATTCAGGGATTTTCCAATGAACCTTTCAGCCAAATTTCAGACTTTTTCATAGAGTAGTTCTCCAGATAAAATTCCCAAGAGTTTAAAATTTAGGGACTTAATTCTGGAAAACTATTCACTTTCATGAGCTGAATTTGGTATTGCTGGAAAGTGCTCAGAGAGCTCAATCCAACAAAATTTGGTTCACCTGATTTGGAGCTCTCTAGCCAAAGTTATGAGGATTTGAAGTTTGGAAGAATTCTGAAAATCGGGGGAAGAGTTTAAACTCTCAGGGCCCGCGGGGACACGTGTCGAGCGCGGAGGTATCCGGCACACCGGGGATACCATACGTGTCGAGCGCGGAGGTGCCCGGCACACCGGGGATACCACACATGTCGAGCGCGGAGGTGTCCGGCACACCGGAGCTCACAGGGTATTTGCACGCCAGCGCAGCCGATCCCTGGCCACCCGATCCCGATTTAAATTCTTCAGCCGCTGACACGTGGGCCAGCCGGCTTCATTTTCCTCCCGCTGTTCTCTTGCGCCCGCGCCGCCGACCTCGCCGGAGCAGACTCGGGGCCCGCCGGCTCGCCGCTGCCGGACCTCCCAGGGGCTGAAACTCGCCGCCAGGGGGTTGTCGACGTCGAGGAACACGTCGGTGGTGTCAGGTCGGGCTGGGGGCGACCGGAAACAGCTCGGCGACGTGCCGCGGCCTCGGTTGAGGTTTGACACCGTCGACCGTGGTTTCTAAACCCGCCAACACCTCGAACAAATGGCCCTACAGCATCAGTGTACCTCTAGGGAGCTCGACAAGGTGTCAAAAGGGTTCAGGGATGGCGGTAAGTCGGTCGGCACCGTGTGACCGATCGTGCCCGCCATGACCGCCCTCGATCGAGCTTGAAATTCGTCACTCCTAGACAGTTTCACGCTACAGATGCAGAAAAGAACTTGATCGCCGGCTAGTCCAGCGTCTATGTGCAAGATTTGACGACCTCCGAAAGACCATAGAGCGAGAATTTAAAGAAACCGTACCGGAAGCTCGGTTTACGGTCGCCGGAGCAAAAACTGGAAATTCTCTATGGATTCTTCACGGTTGGCTCCCAAACTTAGAGGAGAGCAGCACGGTGGTCGCGCGCTCCTGTTGCCTCTCTCGCTGGACCGTGAAAACGCCTGTGGAACGCTGCCCACGGGCGCCTGACCCTCGGCTGAGGCTAGGTGGCCGTAGTGGCGATCGTCTTTGGGCAAAGGAGGTCGGAGTTCGGGGTTCCTGGCGTTGGGGAGGTGAAGTGCGAGCTCAGGTGGCTGTCTAGCAGCTCAGGGACGAAGGAGGAGATGGTTTTGCTGGTTTTCCCGGTTGAGCAGAGAGCTGCGGCGAGAAACAATGCCGCTGCTCGGGTTTGCCCGCGAGAAGATAAAGCCGGCCGACTCCCGGTCGGCTGAGGCGGTGACGGTCGCATGGGGGCGCGAGCCAGCCGCCCTGGGCGCCAGCGCGCGGAGAGGGAAGCAGCTGGTGGCGCCGGTAGCTGCTCGGTGGCACAGCCGACAGCTGCTCGGTGGGATTTCCCACCGAGACTCTGACTTTGGGTGCAAGTTTCTCCTCCTCCACTCTATGACATGTGGGTCCCACCCGGGGTTTTAACCTCTGAAATTTACTCCTAATCACTGTTGTGAACAGTGAGCCCCATAATACCCCTGGTGATTCAAATTATTCACCCCTGAGCCATTTGAATTGAATAGAATTCAAATTGGGCTCGGTTTGAGTGAATTTCAACACAAGTTCAGTTTTGAATTCAAATAAGGTTTGAATTCGTCCCACTTAGCTCATGTCAAGATCAACTCCGAATGGAGTGAAAATTGGTGTGGTGTGGTGATGAACACTTCAATGTGTGCCAAAACTGAGGCCCTTACATTCCTCCCCCCTTAAAAGGATCTCGTCCCGAGATTACAAAGGAAGAGATTGCGATGTAGTAGGGACTCACTCGTGTTGAGAAGCCATGAACTCTGGGTAATTTGAACGAAGGAATTCCTCGCTCTCCCACGTCGCTTCTTCCACGGTGTGGTTACTCCAGAGGATCTTGTAGAACCACAACGTTCTGCTACGCGTGGTTCGGGCTTTCTCATCAAGGATTTCCACCGGATACTCATCATATGTTAAATCCGGTTTCAACTCGCCGATGTCTTCGGTAGGAACAGCAGCTGTATGCTTCAAAACTTTTCGCAGTTGCGAAACATGGAAAACATCATGGACACCAACAAGAGATGCAGGTAGCTCCAATCTATACGCTGCTGGTCCACACTTCTCGGTGATAGTATAGGGTCCAATAAAACGGGGAGCGAGCTTCCCCTTGACGCCGAACCGGTGCACGCCCTTCATCGGAGACACGCGGAGGTACACGTGTTCCCCGACGTCAAAGTGCAACGGCCTACGCCTCTTATCAGCGTAGCTCTTCTGTCGGTATTGAGCGGCCTTCAAGTTGGCTTGAATGGTACGAACGCGCTCTTCGGCGTCGTTCACCACATCAACCCCGAATGTGACCCTTTCACCGGACTCGCACCAATTTAATGGGGTGCAGCACTTGCGACCGTAGAGAGCTTCGTAGGGTGCCATCTTGATACTCGCCTGATAGCCGTTGTTGTACGAAAATTCCGCCAATGGTAGGTGATTATCCCAGTTCCTACCATGGTGGATGGCACATGCTCTCAACATGTCTTCCAGAACTTGATTCACCCTCTCTGTCTGGCCATCTGTTTGAGGGTGATAAGCGGAGCTCCTGATCAACTTAGTACCCAATGCAGCGTGTAGCTGCTCCCAAAAGCGAGATACAAATAATGCACCTCGATCTGAGACAATGGTCTTGGGTACCCCGTATAGGCATAGAATCTTCGCTATGTATAGCTCCGCATATTTGCCGGCATTGTAACGTGTATTTACCGGATTGAAGTGAGTCGTCTTGGTTAACAGATCAACGATTACCCATATGGAATCATGCTTGTTGGCTGTTAGGGGTAATCCCACAATGAAATCCATGCTCACATCTTCCCATTTCCATGCCGGGACCTTCAGGGGTTGCAACAGCCCTGATTTCTTCATGTGATCAGCCTTCACTCGTCGGCACGTATCGCACTCGGATACGTACTTAGCTACCTCCCGCTTCATCCGTGTCCACCAAAATTTCTTTTTCAAATCTTGGTACATCTTGTTGCTGCCCGGATGAATGGAGTATTTAGACAAGTGAGCTTCGTCAAGGATTTTCTTCCTCAGTTCCATGTCCCGGGGTACGACTATGCGGTCATTGAACCACAGCGTCCCCTCATCATCTTTCCGGAAACATTTGACTTCCCCGTTGTCCATACGTCTCCGGAGATGTGCCATGCCTTTATCATTTTTCTGAGCTGCAATGATGTCCTCCCTAATAGTAGGGACGAGGGCAAGGTTGTACAGCGATCCATAAGGAACCAAGTATAAACTTGGCTCTTCCTCCTCCCCCGGTGTAATGGTGAGGTGATGGACATGTGATTTCCGACTCAGCGCGTCGGCAACCACATTCGCCTTGCCGGGGTGGTAATGGATCTCAATCTCATAATCTTTGATCAGTTCTAACCACCTCCTCTGCCTCATGTTCAGCTCCTTCTGGGAGAAAATATATTTCAAGCTCTTGTGGTCGGTGTAGAGATGCACCAGATTCCCCAGGAGATAGTGCCTCCATATTTTCAGTGCCAACACCACGGCAGCAAGTTCAAGATCATGAGTAGGGTAGTGCTGCTCATGGTTCCGAAGTTGGCGTGAGCCATATGCGACCACACGTCCTTCCTGCATCAACACGCAGCCAAGCCCAATACCGGACGCGTCACAATACACGTCGAAGGGCTTTGTTGTATCCGGCTGAGCTAAGACCGGGGCTGTTGTGAGATGCTTCACCAATGCTTGGAAGGCTCCTTCACACGCCGTGTTCCAAACATATTTCGTCCCTTTCTTCAGCAACTCTGTCATCGGCTTAGCGAGCTTGGAGAAGCTTGGAATGAATCTCCGGTAGTATCCCGCTAACCCGAGGAAGCTTCTGACTTCATGAACTGAAGTGGGAGCTTTCCATTTCAGCACTTGCTCTATTTTGCTTGGGTCAACCGCAATGCCTTCCGCTGAGATGATATGTCCCAAGAAAGGCACTTGTCTGATCCAAAATTCGCATTTGCTGAACTTGGCGTAGAGCTTGTGGTCTCGCAGTCGTTGAAGAACGATCCGCAAGTGTTCGGCATGTTCGGCTTCTGTCTTGGAGGAAACCAAGATATCGTCGATGAACACTACCACAAACTTGTCCAGCTCCGGCATGAACACCGAGTTCATGAGATACATGAAATGGGCTGGAGCATTTGTGAGACCAAAGGACATGACGAGATATTCATATAATCCATATCTCGTCGAGAAGGCCGTCTTCGGGATATCCTCCGCCCGGATCTTGATCTGGTGATATCCAGAGCGAAGGTCCATCTTTGAGAACACACTGGCACCCACAAGTTGATCAAACAATATGTCGATGCGGGGAAGTGGGTACTTATTCTTGATGGTGACGGCGTTGAGCGGCCGGTAATCCACACACAGCCTCAGGGTCTCATCCTTCTTCTTCACGAATAGCGCCGAGCATCCCCAAGGCGAGGAACTCGGCCTAATGAAACCCTTGCTCAACAGATCATTGAGCTGTTCTTTCAGTTCAGCCAGCTCATTTGGAGCCATTTTGTATGGTCTCCGTGATATGGGCGTAGTCCCGGGTGCAAGTTCAATCTTGAACTCGACATCCCGCTCAGGTGGCATGCCCGGAAGATCATCCGGGAACACATCAGGATACTCCCGGACTACGGGGATGTCTTCTAACTTGAGAGCTTCAGCGTTATTAATTGCTAAAACTTCCCGGACTGGCGTGTCTAACACCATGGAATGCGGACGGTGGAATGGAGAATTTAAGTGAACCGTCCGTGTCCGTGTCTCTAGGACAGCGCCATGGTATTGTAGCCATGACATCCCTAAGATTGCATCAATCTTTTGTCCCATAAGGATTATCAAGGTGGTGGGATATAGTTTCCCACCTAAGCACAGAGGTGCCTTTGGAATCATCATATTAGCTAAGATCTTCCCTCCCGGTGAGCAGATCATATAAGTGCAGTCGGTTGGGAAGACTTGCAATTGATGTTTAGCCACATAGGATGCACTTATAAAGCTGTGGGTTGCACCAGAATCAAATAATATGACGATGGCTTGATTGTTGAGAGTAAACGTACCCGCCAGCACGTTGTCTCCCTCTGGGGCGTCCTCATTGTCGAGGTTGCGGACGCCTCCAGTCCGCTGACCAACCTTCTTCACCGGAGGTCGGCCTCGAGCACCGCCCTGGAGCTGTGCTTGCCCGCTGCTCTGCTGCCCCTGGGGACAGTCCTTCGCAAAGTGGCCCGCCTGGCCACACGTGAAGCAGGTGAAACGGGGCGGTCCCCCGCTGATCGGTGGACGGAAACCCGGGGCGCGTTGTGGCGGTGGAAACGCCCGGGGTACCGTCTGCTGCTGCTGTTGCTGCCGCTGTCTTGGTGGTGGCATCGGCGGACGGAACAGAGGTGCCTGAAAGGGACGTCCCCCGAACCGTTGCGGTCGCGCCGGTGGTTGCCACTGCTGTCCGGATGGTGTCCGATACACCATACGGTACTTCTGGGGAGCGCCACTCCCACCGCTGGGTGGAGCGCTGCGCTTCCGCTGCTCAGCTGCCAACTCCCGCTGAGCATCCTCTTGCATGATCGCGGCATTGACTAAGTCGTTGAATGTGCCGCGGTTCCACTGTACGAGATGGGTCTTCATTTCGGGGTGCAACCCCCGATAGAAGTGCTCCCTCTTCTTCTCCTCCGTGGAGATGTAGTCTGACGCATACTGCGCCAGATGGTTGAAGGCACGGGAGTAGTCGTGGGCACTCCTCCCGCCCTGCTTCAGCTCCAAGAATTCTTGGAACTTCCTCTTCATGATTCCGGGAGCAATGTGATAGGCGCGGAACGCCTCCCGGAACTCTTGCCATTCCACGGCATGGCCAGCCGGACGTGAGGCGACATAGTTCGCCCACCATGCACCAGCGGCACCGTGGAGCTGCTGTGCTGCGAACAGAGTCTTCTGCCGCTCCGTACATTGGAGCAGCCCGAACTTGGACTCGACGGTCCGCAGCCAGTTGTCCGCCTCCAGTGGTTCTTCGGCTTCGGTGAACACTGGAGGGTGCGTACTCATGAAATCCGAGTACGACACATCACGGGGCTCCCGAGGCCCTCTATCTTGACGTTCCCCCGCCTGGAATGTATTATGAACGATCGTGCAGAGCAGGTTGGTTTGCTCCTCACGACCGCCTACCAATGCCGCTATCACATCCGCTAGAGTAAGCGGGGGCGGCGGTGGTGGCTGCTGCTGCGGGGTGCTGTCGTAGGCCGGTGGCTGGGAGTCATCACCTCCCTGTTGGCTAGAGCCCCCAACCTCGTGCGTGGTCCTAGTACGAACCATCTGCAACCACACGACATTAAACATCAGTCCCGCAACATTTTGCATGCAGTCCAATAGAACTGGGCGTAAAAACATTATGACAACAAAACATACGAAATATCTCGTAAGTAGATAATGTAATAACTTTGCACAAGCTACACCATTACCAGACCAAACACAAGTTAGTTTAATCCAACTTGATGAACCCCCTCTTTGGAAGCTCACCATAACTGGGTTTGGTCACTACGAGACATTACTATCGCTTTGTCATCACGTATAGCACCCTTAGGGTACAACACCCTCTCCAATGAGTTCAACTGTCATTCTTCTGTCAGAATGACCAGTTTCTACCTATTCCAAATGTTGATCTGGTTCTGTGCATTTTCATGACTCAAGTTGAATACCAAAGTTAAAGTTAACTTCAGTATCTTTACAACGAGTACTCATTTGCCCTCAGATCAGCTTTGGTTAAAAAGTTATGCTAATTCAAAGTCAACAGAATTCCTGGAAGAATTTTAACAGCACCTCCCTTGGAAGTGGCTGTTTTCAACCCTGATTTCCATTAAATTCTGTGCTGAAATTTCAGAATCTTTGAATTGCAAAGATGTCCCACATCTTCTACTCTCTCTAAAGAGGTATTATATGACAATTTTTGATTTTTCTACTGGGAGTTATGTTTGAAAAACAGAACAGTTCAGAGAATGTTTTACTCTGTCCTGGTTCTGGACAGTTTACCTTCCTCTGGGATTTCAGCCACCTTAAGGTGTGTTTCAGCTCTGGAAGTCTACAACAAAGTTATAGAGTACTTCAATACCTTTCCAGAACTATATAGCACACCTCTCTGGGCTAAAAGACCTGTGAGTTGTGCTCTGTTAAAGTTCGGCAACCTTGCTGTCCAAAACAGAGCACTCTGCTTTTCATACTTTTGGCTATACTGCTCCACTATCCCATTCTTATACCCAACCAGGGTACTAAATGTTGAACCTATAGATTTTAATTCTTTGTTATCATTATTCTCATGCATATGCCTACAATATCTCGGTACTACGTTCCTCTCAAGGTACGTGATCGTGTTTCAACACCACACGACGGGGAACCCGAGTAGGTCATGAATGGGTCGTCACGGTTGGGAATGTTATCAACCCAATAGATACCACCTACTGCCCTGCAGGGCACGCCGATGGCAAGCGCTGCGTATGTCCTCCTAGGCTATTTCCAGACGAACACACTCTCGCGTTACTGACCACGCGATGGGGTCTCCACTTACTTGCCTAATGCACGCTAGGGATCAGCGTTTCATATGAACTCAGGGACATGAAGAGTCCAAGAGTTTCATATTGACGTCTCACACCAAGCTGTGAGATCAGTCCCTGAACCACGTTCCTCGTCAGGGGGAGCTAACCGAAATTGAACCGCTTTCGGTGGCGTTCCTTACCATACTTACCAGAGCGTAGGTGCGTCGTTACATAATTGAAATTCAGAATTATAACACATAAGTTAGTCTTTGCCACTTTAAGTAACTATGCTAGTATAGTCCTTACTTGGGCAACTACCGAATCCTCACCGTATACCTAAGTTTTCCCCTAATATAGTTCTTAAGTACTGTGCTATCCCCAATGCGGCTCTGATACCAGGCTGTGGCGGACCGGAATCCGCTCATCCAGGATCGCAGAGGGTGGTGCCGCGCGATGCGACACCCGACAGCACACGTCATAAGAACATAATATATTACATGGGAAACAACTGAAACTGTACAAACAGGTACAAACTTCAGTTACAACTATTGTTTATGTTACACAGCGGAAGTCTATACTACACAACTCACGCCCACCTATCTAGCAAAAGTTGGTTGCCCAGCCCTAGGGCAACCCACACTAGCTGCACTCCTCAGCTCAGCGCGGCGTGTACGGCTCCCACTCAGCCGTGGTCCCCGACGGAGGGTAACCCTCGCCGGTGGACTCGTACTCCGAGTCCGTGGGTGGCTACTCACCTGAAAAACACTTAAGCAGCAACCATGAGCACGAAGGTTCAGCAAGGCTTAACCGACTCACCTAAGCATGAAACTCTACATGAGGTATACCAAGACATCGGTCAGTAACATTTCAGCAAAACGACACGCCTACAAGTTCATCCTTAGTTCATCTTTTAGCAACAAGTTAACAGTTCATGAAATCTGAAATTTAGTAAGCAGTATTTGGTGGCACACATTTAGCAATACAAATATATCAACCAGCAATATTGAATCAACATGTTTCATCCATTAATCTACGTTACGATGCAGTGAACAAGCGGTACTCGTCACCGCGAGGGACGGCGAATCGACTCGATATACACCTGCAGGGAAAACCCAAAGAGGACGTCACGTACGCCCACCCATGGAGCTGCACAGCACGCTCACTCGATATCGTACGGGACAACCTTTCACCCAACAGCCCAAACGTCGAACCGGTCGCACCGAAACGAGCAGGAGGTTCCCCACACGGAGCATCTCTCTATGCCCGTTGGCAGATTTCCACCTTGCTGCCCTCAACCTACACCTATAAATCGGTGTGCTATGCCTCGACGCCCGGAGGTTTAGGCTACATCGGTTTATCGGGGCCCATATATCCGATATGCCTTCGGTACGTTCAATACTTGTTCAGCAGGGCCGCACACGGCTCGGTCCTCAATCGACACGGACAGGGCAGCGCACACAAGACTCCCTCTTGCTGCGCCCTAGCCCCTGCCTAGTCTCATTTTCATTACTAAAATGATCTCACATCACTCAACCGAACCCGTGTGTCCCAAGCCTATCTCGCGAGTACATTCCAACTACTCGACTTGTACCGAAGTCCTATGACTCATTAAGCATAGCCGGTCTACCTGAGGTCTTAGACACTACCCTCACTCTTTTAGGAACCTTTGGTTATGCAAGTGGGGTTCCATTCATCCTACACCTAATGCACAATCATACTTCACATGACTCATGTAAACAAAAGAAAACTTATAAAAAGGTTAATGCAAACCGGGGCTTGCCTTGTTGCTGCTGGTCAGGGGTTAGTTCTTCGTCCGGAAGAAGGAAGTCCAGCACTTCCGGAGTCTCTTCTTCAATGGCTACACGTTGAATACCATACTACATGTAAATTTAAATGCAATGTGTGAACTTAAATACATAATTGCTAATAACTCTAGCTAGCCCTCTCCTTTGGGTTCTGAAATTTTTATTGTGGATTGGTAGGGTCCTAACCAGAGTTGTGACCAAGTTTTATTTGAAACAGAGTTCATTTGCACCTTGTACAAATAAAAGCCTCTTTGGTCAATAATTGAGCCTCTAAGTAATTCCAGGGTTTTTCATGGCTCCCACCATTACTTTATGGAAACTAGAATTTAGGATGGTTCTAATGGAGTTGGTTTCATGTCATTTGAAGAATTCTACAGAAAATTATGTCCTAATTAAGATTGGAGAAAATCTGAACAATGTTTCTGCACATTTTTCTATTTTCTCTGGGCAGTTCCCTTAATCACCCAATTAGGGTAACTAAATGAACTTGGATGAGTCTGAAAATTTTACTGGGATTCAGGGATTTTCCAATGAACCTTTCAGCCAAATTTCAGACTTTTTCGTAGAGTAGTTCTCCAGATAAAATTCCCAAGAGTTTAAACTTTAGGAATTTAATTCTGGAAAACTATTCACTTTCATGAGCTGAATTTGGTATTGCTGGAAAGTGCTCAGAGAGCTGAATCCAACAAAATTTGGTTCACCTGATTTGGAGCTCTCTAGCCAAAGTTATGAGGATTTGAAGTTTGGAAGAATTCTGAAAATCGGGGGAAGAGTTTAAACTCTCGTGGCCCGCGGGGACACGTGTCGAGCGCGGAGGTATCCGGCACACCGGGGATACCACACGTGTCGAGCGCGGAGGTGCCCGGCAGACCGGGGATACCACACGTGTCGAGCGCGGAGGTGTCCGGCACACCGGAGCTCACAGGGTATTTGCATGCCAGCGCAGCCGATCCCTGGCCACCCGATCCCGATTTAAATTCTTCAGCCGCTGACACGTGGGCCAGCCGGTTTCGTTTTCCTCCCGCCGTTCTCTTGCGCCCGCGCCGCCGACCTCGCCGGAGCAGACTCGGGGCCCGCCGGCTCGCCGCTGCCGGACCTCCCAGGGGCTGAAACTCGCCGCCAGGGGGTTGTCGACGTCGAGGAACACGTCGGTGGTGTCAGGTCGGGCTGGGGGCGACCGGAAACAGCTCGGCGACGTGCCGCGGCCTCGGTTGAGGTTCGACACCGTCGACCGTGGTTTCTAAACTCGCCAACATCTCGAACAAACGGCCCTACAGCATCAGTGTACCTCTAGGGAGCTCGACAAGGTGTCAAAAGGGTTCAGGGATGGCGGTAAGTCGGTCGGCACCGTGTGACCGATCGTGCCCGCCATGACCGCCCTCGATCGAGCTTGAAATTCGTCACTCCTAGACAGTTTCACGCTACGGATGCAGAAAAGAACTTGATCGCCGGCTAGTCC
Organism: Neostapfia colusana; assembly: GCA_030760725.1. NCBI lineage: Eukaryota > Viridiplantae > Streptophyta > Magnoliopsida > Poales > Poaceae > Neostapfia > Neostapfia colusana. The sequence continues at coordinate 17,425,572 of JASWHV010000002.1, forward strand.
AGCGTCTATGTGCAAGATTTGACGACCTCCGAAAGACCATAGAGCGAGAATTTAAAGAAACCGTACCGGAAGCTCGGTTTACGGTCGCCGGAGCAAAAACTGGAAATTCTCTACGGATTCTTCATGGTTGGCTCCCAAACTTAGAGGAGAGCAGCACGGTGGTCGCGCGCTCCTGTTGCCTCTCTCGCTGGACCGTGAAAACGCCTGTGGAACGCTGCCCACGGGCGCCTGACCCTCGGCTGAGGCTAGGTGGCCGTAGTGGCGATCGTCTTTGGGCAAAGGAGGTCGGAGTTCGGGGTTCCTGGCGTTGGGGAGGTGAAGTGCGAGCTCAGGTGGCTGTCTAGCAGCTCAGGGACGAAGGAGGAGATGGTTTTGCTGGTTTTCCCGGTTGAGCAGAGAGCTGCGGCGAGAAACAATGCCGCTGCTCGGGTTTGCCCGCGAGAAGATAAAGCCGGCCGACTCCCGCTCGGCTGAGGCGGTGCCAGTCACGTGGGGGCGCGAGCCAGCCGCCCTGGGCGCCAGCGCGCGGAGAGGGAAGCAGCTGGTGGCGCCGGTAGCTGCTCGGTGGCACAGCCGACAGCTGCTCGGTGGGATTTCCCACCGAGACTCTGACTTTGGGTGCAAGTTTCTCCTCCTCCACTCTATGACATGTGGGTCCCACCCGGGGTTTTAACCTCTGAAATTTACTCCTAATCACTGTTGTGAACAGTGAGCCCCATAATACCCCTGGTGATTCAAATTATTCACCCCTGAGCCATTTGAATTGAATAGAATTCAAATTGGGCTCGGTTTGAGTGAATTTCAACACAAGTTCAGTTTTGAATTCAAATAAGGTTTGAATTCGTCCCACTTAGCTCATGTCAAGATCAACTCCGAATGGAGTGAAAATTAGTGTGGTGTGGTGATGAACACTTCAATGTGTGCCAAAACTGAGGCCCTTACACGCAAAATCATTATGGGCCGCGGTGTGCTGTCGCCTCGGCGTGCGACGCATGTCCCCTGGGCCCACGCGCGAGTTTAAACTTTTTCACGATTTTCAGATTTCCTTCAAACTTCAAATCCTCATAACTTTGGCTAGAAAGCTCCAAATTGAGTGAACCAAATTTTGCTGGATTCAGCTCTCCGAGCACTTTCCAGCAAATCAAGTTTCACTTCATAAAAACCCTTAATTCTCCAGAATTAATTCCCCAAAATCTAAATTGTTAGGAATTTTAACTGGAGAATCCTTTGAAGGAAAATCCTGAAATTTTGCTGGAGTGTTCACCAAAATATCCCTGAGCTACCATAAAAATTTCAGACCCATTTGAGCTCATTTAATCCGCCTAATGGTGTGATTAGTGAAACTGTTCCAGAGAAAATAGAAAATGTTCAGAAACATTTTCAGGATTTTCTCTGAAATTGTTTAGCTCATATCTTTAGTTAGGAACTTCCAAATTAAGTGAGACCAACTCCATTAGAACTCTCTGAAAATCTAGTTTTCAGAAAGTCATAGTTTGTTTCATGAAAATCCTTAGAGCACCCTAAGAGTTCCAATTAAGGTCAAGGACATAATTAATTGTGGAGGGCTCAAATGAGCTTTGCTGCAACTAAAACTTGACCAAGTCTCTATTTAGGTTGTAACCAAGCCACAGTAAAAGTTTCACAGTCATAGAGTCCGTCTAGTGGGACTTATAAGCTTCACACGTTTAAAACTTAATACAAATGCATTTAAATTGATACATATATTGCTCTTATCATGTAGTCGCTAAGGTCGAGGAGGAACCTGAAGTCCTAGACTTTGTTACTCCGGAGGAACAGCTAGCCTACGACCAAGAGCAGCAAGGCAAGCTCCGGTTTGCATTAACCTTTTTACAAATGTTTATTATTTTGAGCACATCTTTGAATATTGTTATGATCCTTTGCATTAGAGTCTTGATTGGAAACCCAACTGCATAACCAATAAAACCATGGGTTGGGGTTAGGATTGAAAACCTCGTTAGCCACTGCATTGCTAAGATAGAGTAGGATTCGGTACAAGTCGAGTAGTTGGAACTACTCGCGAGCATAGGCTAGAGGCACTCGACTCGGGTAGTGATAGCACATGAAACACATGGCAAGAAAATGAGACCAAGCGGAGAGTAAGGGCAGCAGGACTTTGGGGCCTGTGTGCTGTAGCTCCGCTTGTGTCGATTGAGGACCGAGCCGTGTGCGGGCCTGTTGAACAAGCTAGAACAGTACCGAAGACCTACCGGCTATATGGGAACCGAGAAACCGATGTAACTCGGGTAGCTGGGTGTTGAGGCATAGCTGGTCGTTCAGAGGGTAGGTTGAGAGCTCGAGGTGTAAATCGGCTGGCGGCACTGAGATGCGCGTGCAGAGACCTCTTGCTCGGGACAATTGGACCGGTTCAACTTTTGGCTAACGGGTGAAAGGTAGTCGCGTACGGCATCCGTGATGGTTGTTGTAGGCAACATCGAGTATGGGCGTACGTGACGGGTTGTTCGGGTAACCCTGCAGGTGTAAATCGATTATAATCGCCGTCCCTCGCGGTCAGTGAGTACCACTTGTTCACTGTACCGTGACGTAGAAAGAACAGGCTAGTCACATGTTAAAATGTTGCTGATTGAAAGATGAACATTGGTTGTTAATGATATGCTGTAGCTTAGAGCTAACTAAAGTTAGTTTCAACTTTGGGCAAGGGACATGAGAGAAATGTGTTTCTTGTTTGATTGCGGCTCTCTCATGTACCTTAGCGTAAGGTTCTCCACAACCTGCTGCTAAAATTTGAAAGTAAGGTTCTACTAATTAGGCGAGTCCTTGCAAATTATTTTTACCTCATGTAACCCATTACTCTCATGTAGAAGTTCCATGTTTAGGTGAGATGGGTCAGACTTGCTGAGCCGTCGTGCTCACTGCTTGTGTTTGAAGCTTTTGCAGGGTTCTATGAGGAAGGGACTCCCGAAGAGGAGACGGAACCCCAGGAGGGGAGCCCCGTCGAGTGGGAGTCGTGCACGCCACAGAGTTAGTGTGCGTGTGTGCTAGCAAGGACACGTTCGAGGGCTGAACGTGCACTTGATGCTTAGTCTACGCCCGCGAGTGTAGACTGCACTTATTTTGATGTAAACATGTTCATAAACTTGTTTATGTAATAAAATTTCCGCTTCCGCTTTGTACCTTTGACGTGTGTTATACGGTGCTGTGCAACGCAGCACCCCTCAGCGTGATCCTGGCTCGACAGGACCTTGGGGTCGTGTCGGCGTGGTATCAGAGCTTGCTTGAGGTTTAACACAGTACAAAGGTCATCTTTTTCAAAAATCCAGTGAGGAACGAGTTAGTAGCCCGTATAAGGATGTTATTAGCATATAGAAAGTGGCATATTAACCTATTTGTTATGTCGGAAAATCGTGTATCTCGGGACGTTCATGTCTTGGGGGGTGCACGTAAGCGCTGTCCACCAGTGCGCACAAGCTGAAGGGTGGAGCCCCCACGGGTGGCAGGTAACCCGACTCGCTTTTTATCCTCTACGACTTTTCATGTCGTTTGCGGTATTCGAGCAACGTCTGTCCCTGGCGTGCGTGGTGCAACATGGGAGACCCCGTCACGTGGTCTGAAACGTGAACACGTAACTCAAGGCGTGGTTGGCTTGAGAACATCCGGGCGAGTGATGACGGCCGGATGTACGAACTGTATGGATTCCGGGCTCGGTGTGCAGCCGAGTCTGATGATTGTTTGAGTTTCTGCAGGTAGCCTGACCACGGAACGGTATACGTGTAGCATCCGTGTGCGAGTGACGTTTAGTGCCACTGAAATAACGAAGCCGGCTAAGTCCGGTATAGGTTTTTCTTTGTGAGGACGTAGTACCGACATAATATGGTGACGCATCGACGTCACACCCCATTAAATGAACAACTTCATTTAAAAACTTGAAGGTTTTGATCCAAAGTAGTAAAACTTGATGTAACTCCTTCCCTTGAACAGGATATTCAAAGTTAACAAGTTTTTAACTTATAGGTTGTTAAGGACAGAGCACTCTGTTTTCAGCTGAGTCAAGGCTGAAGTTAATCAGAGGTTAGAGGTTGAGTTCTTTTGAGGTTGGGGTCGTATGATACACTTCTGGAAAGCTTTGGAAGAGATTTACAACTCTTATGTTGAGGTCCAGAGGTGTTTCATCCCTTAACCAATCGAAAAATGCAGTAGAGTTGAAACTGTCCAGAAAACAGGACAGAGTAAAGACTCTCGGTAGACTCTATGTAAATTAAGCATAACTTCCTGCATAAAAATCCAAAAATAGAAAATGAGGTAGTTCTGGAAAGCTTATGAGATGGGTTACAACTTTGTAACAGAGAGTTTTGTCATATTAGGAAAAGAAGTAACTGGGATTCTTGGATCAAATCAGTACCTAAGGCAGGGAGGTGCTGTCCAATTTTCCCCAGGAATTCTGTTAAATTTGACATCTCATAACTTTTGAACCAGGACAGATCTTAGGCCAAGCAAATACTTTCCGGAAAGCTATTGAAGTTAGCTTTAACTTTGATGTTGAGCTCCAGAATTAGTTTTGCTTTAACATGGCCTAAATCAGGTTGAAATGGAAACTGGTCAGCGCTGTCATGGGAACAGCAGATCAGCAGTCAAATTTGTTTAAAATTTGAACTATGTTTCCAAGTTTTATGGGTTCAATGACATATCTTATGTTATAACTCAATGGTTTACTGTTTAAATAAATATTTGACATTTCTCAAATATATTTTTACAGATGACAGCAGATAAGCAATTGGAGAACGGGTGGGTGATGTCCCACTGTTCTCACCATAGCGGCTACCCGGAAGCATTGTGGCAAATGCTCCAATATTTCGGGTACAACCAGATGCCGCAGTACTTCGCCAAGGAAGAAGGCGAAGAGGGGAACAAGATGTGGATGATCCATGTCGAAGTTCCTGCAGGACCTATGCCACCCGGTTGGGTGCCATTCACCGTCACGGTGAGAGGAAGACAACCGGAAGGGATGTGGCAAGTGGCAGCCCGTGACACTATGTCACGTTTCTGCCAACTACATGTGCAGGCTATGGAGGGCACTCCATACGCACTCGTTCCGGTGGAGGGACGAGCTCAGCATGTGTGGGAAGAGAGGTACCTGGAGGCAACGGATCCGAGTTGCCCAAGGTACAACCCTGCGGAGGCAAATCTCAGCTTCTAGATGCGGGCGGGAAACGCCGTGATGGACAGCCAAGCTGTTCATACGGAGCATCTCGCCACAAAGCTCAAGGAGAGCACGAGCCGTGGAGACCATTTCGAGAGTGCCCACAGCGCACTCCATAATGTGCTCCTTCCGACGATCAAGCGATTGAATGAACAACACAATCAGTTGCGTCGTCTGAAGAAGGCAAAGAAGAAGAGCCGTGTTGACATCGTGGAGTTGCGAGAGCTGGTGCAGACCCTAACCCAGCAGAATGAGGACCTTGCTCAAGAGCGGGACGACGCGAATGAGGAAGGACAAGGCTGGGAAGAGGATTACAACCAGGCTATGGACGAGGTGCATGCTTTGCAGGACCTCGTACCTCCGGTATTGGGTGTACCGGTGGTCTTGGGCCTCCCAGCAATGGGAGAACCCGGGATGTGTGAAGAGGTGGTAGATCCAGAGCCACCAGCAGAGGTACCGGAGGAGGACGACCCACAGGAGGTCGGGTTCTACTCCGAGTAGGGGATTACGGTTGCCAAGAAGGGCAGCTAGGGTAGCGTAACCCAACTTTTGTAATCGGTGACATGTCGTGTAGACAGTAGCGTATGTATAGGTAGTGACGACATGAGCACGACTTCTCGGAGACCCGAGAATAATGTATCTTGTATAAAGTTTATGCTTTATCAATATATGTGAATGTTGTGCAAATTGATCATGTGTCTTTTCAATACCTACTGTTGCTTATGGAAATTTTAAGTAAGACATGTGCTAATCGCTGCTGTTTTGAATTTCAGAATGACGCGTACTCGTACCAACCCTGACGTTGGGGGTACCAGTCAAGGGGGAGAGACCTCCCAACCACCTCCCGAGGACTCCTCGGGACAGCAGCAGCAACAGCAAACACCGCCACCGCCACTGCCAACGGTTACATTGGCTGACATTGTCGCGGCAATGGCGGGCTCGCATCAGCAGCACACAGAGTTGCTGCAGACTCTCATCGCCATTACGTCTCGCCCAGAGAGACGTCAAGATCGTGAGGAGCGCCAACAGAGCTCCTACTCCGACTTCCTGGCGACTCATCCCCCTGTATTCTCAAGGGCGGATGAACCACTTGACGCGGACAACTGGCTCTACGCCATAGAGATGAAGTTCGGGTTGCTCCAAATTAGCGAGCAACGCAAGACTCAGTTCGCGGTCCAGCAACTCCAAGGATCTGCGAGCGCGTGGTAGGCCAACTTCTGTGCTTCACAGCCCACCGACCGAGTAATGACCTGGACGGAGTTCCGGACGGCCTTCAGGGCCTATCATATACCGCCAGGTCTGATGAAAAGAAAGACGCAGGAGTTCCTGCACTTGCAGCAAGGGAGCCGGAATGCGCTGGAATACTCCAGAGCGTTCAACGATCTCACTCTTTACACGTCATATCACGCAGATACTGAAAAGAAGCGGCGGGACCATTTTTACCAGGGGCTTAACCCGCTCCTGAAGGACAAGTTGGCGATGTTCAATCGTGGCAGCCTCAACGACATCATTGATGCTGCGATTGTTCAAGAGGACTCCGGCAAGGAGTTGGCGGTGGCAGAGCGAAAGCGAAGCGCGCCGCAGAGCAGTGGAGAAGGAGGCGGTCCTTCTCAGAAGTTTCGGATGGTGAATCGCCCACCATCAGGTCCACGCTGGCAACCACCACAGCGGTCGATGTCGTTCCACAGTCGGCCGTATTCTTCACCGGCATTCCGGCCGGCACTGCCAGTACCACCACCACAACAACAACAGCAGCGGGCGATGCCGCGTGCGTTTGCACCTCAGCAACGCATGCCGGGCTTTTGTCCACCGAGCACACCACCAGCAGCGGCCACATGTTACAAGTGTGGTCGTCCAGGACACTTCGCGAGCAGTTGCCCGGAGAGGCAAGGCGGCGGAGTGGCACCACAGTTTCCGGGGAGGAATCAACCCCGGAACCCTACTAATGCGCGGCGGGCAAACCCTAGGCCCGGCACTGTCCACCAGCTTGCCATTGAGGACGTGCCGGAGGGCGAGCCAATCCTTGCGGGTATGTTCCAACTCCACCAGCATCCCGCTATAGTACTATTTGATTCAGGTGCCACGCATAGCTTCATTAGCCAAGCTTTCATTGATAAATATAGCTTGCAAATACTACCCACCGATAGTCCCTATGTTATCTGTTCACCGGGTGGGAAAATTTCAGCAAGCATGATGGTCCCAAAAGCGCCATTGTGCTTAGATGGTAGAGTTTACCCTACGTCTCTAATAATCTTAGAGGGACAAAAGTTCGATGTCATCTTAGGGATGTCGTGGTTAAACCGCCACGGCGCTGTTTTAGACACCATCCTTCGAGTCGTGCACTTGAACTCAGAAGTGCACGAGTCTCACTCATTATTTCTGGACAGTCCGGAAATAAAACTTCCAAGTGTCTATCAAGCCACAACCATCAGATTGGAAGATATTCCAGTGGTCCGAGAGTTCCCTGATGTATTCCCGGATGATTTACCGGGGATGCCGCCCGATAGAGAGGTGGAGTTCAAGATTGAACTTGCACCGGGAACCATGCCAATATCCCGAAGGCCGTACAAGATGGCGCCCAAGGAGTTGGCTGAACTGAAGACTCAGCTCACGGACCTTCTGGAGAAGGGTTTTATTAGGCCGAGCTCCTCGCCATGGGGTTGTTCGGCATTATTTGTGAAGAAGAAGGATGAAACGTTGCGGCTTTGCGTGGACTATCGTCCATTAAATGCCGTAACCATCAAGAACAAGTACCCGTTGCCACGGATCGACATGTTGTTTGATCAGTTGGTCAAAGCAAAGATCTTTTCCAAGATGGACTTAAGATCCAGGTACCATCAGATTAAGATAAGGGCGGAGGACATTCCAAAGACAGCTTTCTTGACAAGGTACGGACTTTATGAGTACCTGGTCATGTCCTTCGGCCTCACTAATGCTCCAGCTCAGTTCATGTACTTAATGAACTCGGTATTCATGCCGGAGCTGGACAAGTTGGTCGTGGTCTTCATCGACGACATCCTGGTATATTCCAAGTCGGAGGAAGATCACAAGAAACATCTGCGTATAGTCTTGCAACGGCTGCGGGATCACAAGTTATACGCAAAATTCAGCAAATGCGAGTTTTGGATATCGCAAGTGCCTTTCCTCGGGCATATCATCTCAGCGGAGGGTATCGCTGTGGACCCGAGCAAGATCACTCAAGTGCTGAATTGGAAATCCCCGAGAACTGTTCACGAGGTACGGAGTTTCCTCGGACTCGCGGGATATTATCGGAGGTTCATTCCGAACTTCTCGAAGATTGCCAAGACAATGACGGAGCTGCTGAAGAAGGCTACCAAATATGTTTGGAGTCCAGCATGTGAAGCAGCATTCAAGGCTTTAGTCAAGCACCTGACATCAGCACCGGTTTTGGCGCAGCCAGACACAACAAAACCGTTCGATGTGTACTGCGATGCATCCGGCATTGGGCTCGGATGTGTGCTGATGCAAGACCGAAGAGAGGTCCATACGGCAGCTTAGAAACCATGAGCAAAATTATCCAACTCACGATTTGGAGCTCGCTGCCGTGGTACTTTCACTAAAAATGTGGAGGCACTACCTACTCGGTAACCTCGTACATTTATATACCGACCACAAAAGCCTCAAGTACATATTCACTCAGAAGGAGCTGAACATGAGGCAACGAAGATGGTTAGAATTGATAAAGGATTACGAGATAGAGATCCATTATCATCCGGGCAAGGCAAACGTAGTGGCAGATGCGCTGAGCCGCAAGTCACACGTCAATACTCTGACCATCACACCGTTGGAAGAGAGCGAACCACCACTACATGTGATTCCACACGGAGCTCTCTACAACCTAGCTTTGATCCCCACCATCCGTGAAGAGATAGTGGCAGCCCAGAAGAATGATAAGGGCATGTCACATTTGCGGAGACGTGTAGACAGTGGGGAACTGAAATGTTTCCGGAAGGACGAAGACGGCGTCCTATGGTTCAAGGACCGGATTGTCGTACCCCGAAACCCGGAATCACGGAAGAAGATCTTTGATGAAGCTCACTTATCATAGTTCTCTATTCACCCCGGCAGCAACAAAATGTATCAAGAACTCCGAAGCAAGTTTTGGTGGACACGGATGAAGCGTGAGACTGCAAAATACGTGTCCGAGTGTGATACATGTCGAAGGGTGAAGGCAGACCACATGCGGAAGCCGGGACTGCTGCGACCACTGGGCATTCCTGCCTGGAAGTGGGAGGACGTGAGCATGGACTTCATCGTCAGTTTACCCACCACCTTGCAGAAACATGATTCGGTGTGGGTGATCGTCGATCGGCCCACCAAAGTTGCCCATTTTATCCCGGTCAACACCAACTACAATGCCAAGAAGTACGCTGAACTGTACATCTCACGGATCCTATGCTTGTACGGCGTACCCTGTACTATCATATCGGATCGGGGCACTTTATTTGTGTCCCGTTTCTGGGAACAGCTGCACGCTGCCTTAGTGACGAAGCTTATCCGTAGTTCAGCCTACCACCCGCAGACGGATGGGCAAACGGAGCGGGTAAATCAAATCTTAGAAGACATGCTACGAGCTTGCGCTATCAACCACGGCAAGAATTGGGATGATCACTTGCCGTTAGCCGAGTTCTCGTACAATAATGGGTACCAATCCAGCATCAAGATGGCACCTTACGAGGCACTATACGGGCGGAAATGCCGCACACCACTGAATTGGTGTGAATCTGGCGAAAGGGTTACCTTCGGGATTGACCTTGTCAACAACGCGGAAGAAAAGGTTCGACTGATTCAAGCGAACCTAAAAGCCGCTCAATCCCGTCAGAAACAATATGCGGACCGGAGAAGGCGCCCATTACACTTCGAAGTTGGAGATCACGTATACCTACGGGTGTCTCCAATGAAGGGCGTAAACAGATTTGGGGTGAGAGGAAAGTTGGCACCCCGATTCATCGGTCCATTTCAGATTACCGAAAGATGTGGATCAGTGGCATACCGGCTGAAATTACCAGAAGCACTTTCCGGTGTGCACGACGTCTTTCACATTTCCCAGCTGAGGAAGTGTCTCAAGCTATCAACTACCGTTCAGCTGGAAGACATTGAAGGACTGCAACCGGATCTCACCTATCGGGAGGAACCGGTGCAGATTATTGATGAAAAGGCCCGAACCACACGCAACCGTACGTTGTGGTTCTACAAGGTTCTATGGAGCAATCACTCCATGGACGAAGCGACATGGGAGAGCGAAGAATTCCTTCGCACTAACTACCCCAACTTTTTCACGTCGCATATCCGGTAATTTTCCACCGTCCTCTCTCTCATTTTCACCTTATAATCTCGGGACGAGATTCTTTTAAGGGCGGAGGAATGTAAGGGCCTCAGTTTTTGACACACATTTGCAGTGGTCATCACCACACCACACACCTCATTTGAGGAAGGATGATGAACACAAATGAAGAGCAAGTAACAATTATCAACATGCTCATTAGAGAACAAACTCACACATTGCAAAAGTGGTATTTCCCACATGTGATATAGATGGGCTGGACATATGAAAACTCCTACACTTTACTAAGAATGTCCATGCCAAGTTTCACCCAAATTCAAAACCTTTTTGAGGTCATTTTGGGTATAGTTAGGAAGAGGGCAGTTTGAAACCATATTTAAATTCAAACTGTTTTTATCCCATGAATTCAAAAGTGGGAGGCATATTCTTACTCAGCACATTTTTGTGAGCTCACACACCAATTTACACTCCATTTGGAGCTGATCTTGACATGAGCTAAGTGGGAGAAATTCAAACTTTAATTGAATTTCAAACTGAACTTGTGCTGAAATTCATTCAAACCAAACATCATTTGAACTTTGATCAATTCAAATGGCTCATGGGTCAATAATTTGAATTGCCAAGGGTAGTATGGGGTTCACTGTTTACAACAGTGATTAGGAGTAAATTTTAGAGGTTAAAACTGGAGGTGGGACCCACATGTCAGCCACTGCTCAGATCAAACCGACTGAGACTTTTTCACTCGGGTCGCCGAGCCGCAGCGGTCATCGCCACCGAGGGCAGCCGCCGCGCCAGCAGCTGCTTGCCCACGCACGGGCATGAGGCGGTGCAGAGCCTTCTTAAGGCGCCTGCCCCCTCCCCGGCCAAGGCACCGCCGTTCTTCCCCGCAAGAACTCAGCGCCGGCCGAAAATTTCCGCAGCTCGGAATCGATCGGAGGACGCCGATCGCAGCTCCCTCCGTCCGCTCCAGAGCCCCAGCAAGGTACTAGAGACCTTCCTCCGTCCTCCCCATTGCTAGAATTCGGTTGAAACCGATTGATATCGGCTGTGCCGAAAGATCAAATTCGGGACTTGGAACCCCCGCACCTCGGGCTCCCGTGGACAGCCCAACCAGGGCGTTGTCACGCCCGAGCCAAGGCATCCTTGGACGCGCTGGTGACCGGTGCCGCTCATCCCCGAGCCACAGCTCGAGTGGTTGCTCACCGGCGGCGAATTTCCACTTTTCCCCTTTCTGTGTACAGAACGACCTTCGGGTACGATTCTGTTTAATTCATGCTGTAGAAAGGATTAGAGTGCCTCAAGCCGCTCTCACACGAGCTAGACACGGTAACGCACAAGTTGCCTTCACAACTCTGGGCCGGAGAACATCTGTACCCGGCGTAATTTGAGGTCTACTAATGGCGGAACGAACGGGCGGCATCGGGCGCACGGTGAGGACCTATTTCGGGCCTTCCCCGAGCTGCCTCGAGCTCATGTCAACCTTCTCTGAGGTCCACTGATGCTCCCCGACCGATTTCCCATGTAGCTGAGGTGCTAGAGAAGTCAGCCGACATGGCCGAAGTCATTCCGAGGTGGCGGCTCGTCGCCGACCATGCTCCGGCCATTGTCATGAGCAGCTGACCCCAGAATCCTGTTCCCCGAGTAAAAGTAGGCAGGGGCGGACAGAATCGAGGAGTTTGGAGCTGTACAGCAGCCGGCGGCGAGCTCTCCGGCGAGGTCCCTCGGCAGCGGAGCGCGGGCGTCGCGAGGTTGAAGAAGGGGGTGGACCCCAGCTGTCAGCGGGAGATATTTTGAATCGGGATCCGGCTGCGGTCGGGATCGGGTGTGCTGGCGCGCAAAATCATTGTGGGCCGCTGTGTGCTGTTGCCTCGGCGTGCGACGCGTGTCCCCTGGGCCCACGCGCGAGTTTAAACTTTTTCCTGATTTTCAGATTTCCTTCAAACTTCAAATCCTCATAACTTTGGCTAGAAAGCTCCAAATTGAGTGAACCAAATTTTGCTGGATTCAGCTCTCCGAGTACTTTCCAGCAAATTAAGTTTCACTTCATAAAAACCCTTAATTCTCCAGAATTAATTCCCCAAAATCTAAACTGTTAGGAATTTTAACTGGAGAATCCTTTGGAGGAAAATCCTGAAATTTTGCTGGAATGTTCACCAAAATATCCCTGAGCTACCATAAAAATTTCAGACCCATTTGAGCTCATTTAATCCGCCTAATGGTGTGATTAGTGAAACTGTTCCAGAGAAAATAGAAAATGTTCAGAAACATTTTCAGGATTTTCTCTGAAATTGTTTAGCTCATATCTTTAGTTAGGAACTTCCAAATTAAGTGAGACCAACTCCATTAGAACCCTCTGAAAATCTAGTTTTCAGAAAGTAATAGTTTGTTTCATGAAAATCCTTAGAGCACCCTAAGAGTTCCAATTAAGGTCAAGGACATAATTAATTGCGGAGGGCTCAAATGAGCTTTGCTGCAACTAAAACTTGACCAAGTCTCTATTTAGGTTGTAACCAAGCCACAGTAAAAGTTTCACAGTCATAGAGTCCGTCTAGTGGGACTTATAAGCTTCACACGTTTAAAACTTAATACAAATGCATTTAAATTGATACATATATTGCTCTTATCATGTAGTCGCTAAGGTCGAGGAGGAACCCGAAGTCCTAGACTTCGTTACTCCGGAGGAACAGCTAGCCTACGACAAAGAGCAGCAAGGCAAGCTCCGGTTTGCATTAACCTTTTTACAAATGTTTATTGTTTTGAGCACATCTTTGAATATTGTTATGATCCTTTGCATTAGAGTCTTGATTAGAAACCCAACTGCATAACCAAGAAAACCATGGGTTGGGGTTAGGATTGAAAACCTCGTTAGCCACTGCATTTCTAAGATAGAGTAGGATTCGGTACAAGTCGAGTAGTTGGAACTACTCGCGAGCATAGGCTAGAGGCACTCGTCTCGGGTAGTGATAGCACATGAAACACATGGCAAGAAAATGAGACCAAGCGGAGAGTAAGGGCAGCAGGACTTTGGGGCCTGTGTGCTGTAGCTCCGCTTTTGTCGATTGAGGACCGAGCCGTATGCGGGCCTGTTGAACAAGCTAGAACAGTACCGAAGACCTACCGGCTATATGGGAACCAGGAAACCGATGTAACTCGGGTAGCTGGGTGTTGAGGCATAGCTGGTCGTTCAGAGGGCAGGTTGAGAGCTCGAGGTGTAAATCGGCTAGCGGCACTGAGATGCGCGTGCAGAGACCTCTTGCTCGGGACGATTGGACCGGTTCAACATTTGGCTAACGGGTGAAAGGTAGTCGCGTACGGCGTCCGTGATGGTTGTTGTAGGCAACATCGAGTACGGGCGTACGTGACGGGTTGTTCGGGTAACCCTGCAGGTGTAAATCGATTATAATCGCCGTCCCTCGCGGTCAGTGAGTACAACTTGTTCACTGTACCGTGACGTAGAAAGAACAGGCTAGTCACATGTTAAAATGTTGCTGATTGAAAGATGAACATTGGTTGTTAATGATATGCTGTAGCTTAGAGCTAACTAAAGTTATTTTCAACTTTGGGCAAGGGACATGAGAGAAATGTGTTTCTTGTTTGATTGCGGCTCTCTCATGTACCTTAGCGTAAGGTTCTCCACAACCTGCTGCTAAAATTTGAAAGTAAGGTTCTACTAATTAGATGAGTCCTTGCAAATGATTTTTACCTCATGTAACCCATTACCCTCATGTAGAAGTTCCATGTTTAGGTGAGACGGGTCAGACTTGCTGAGCCTTCGTGCTCACTGCTTGTGTTTGAAGCTTTTGCAGGGTTCTATGAGGAAGGGACTCCCGAAGAGGAGACGGAACCCCAGGAGGGGAGCCCCGTCGAGTGGGAGTCGTGCACGCCGCAGAGTTAGTGTGCGTGTGTGCTAGCAAGGACACGTTCGAGGGCTGAACGTGCACTTGATGCTTAGTCTACGCCCGCGAGTGTAGACTGCACTTATTTTGATGTAAACATGTTCATAAACTTGTTTATGTAATAAAATTTCCGCTTCCGCTTTGTACCTTTGACGTGTGTCATACGGTGCTGTGCAACGCAGCACCCCTCAGCGTGATCCTGGCTCGACAGGACCTTGGGGTCGTGTCAAATCATCACTAGGAATCAAAGATTTCAAACGATTAATTTCAGATTCTAGTGACTCAGTTTTAACAGCATTGTCCCTAAGCTTTTTGTCCTTTTTCTTAACTATAACAAAGCACGAGAAATAGCATTACACATTTCTTCGCAAGTAGGACATACCTCTTCATTGTCGCTGTTGTGTTCTGCCTCCTCCATACTTGAACTTGACTTGTCCGCCATAAAGCATAAGTTTGCCAAATCATCTTCATCTTCGTCACATCCGATGTCCATATCGCTCGGGCCAAGTTCTTGAAGTGCGGAGATAAAACTATTTACCAATTGGCGTCCTATAAAACCCTTCTTCTTTTTCTTATCATTTGCAGAAGAGTGCTTCGTCCTAGTTTGCTTTTCATCACGGGAAGTAGGACCTGAAAGGTTAGGGCAATCCATACAAAAATGTTCTGTCTTACCACATTCGAAGCATCATTGAGGTCCGGCACTTCCTCTCCTTCTAGTTCTCACATTTTGCAATGCTTTTGAGAACCGAGTAGAGATGAGTGCAAGTTCTTCCTCTGGAAGCTCTTCAATCTGTTCAAGGGTTAGACAGGACAACAAAGAAAGTGTACCATAAGATGAAGATAAACTAGAGCTAGGCATGTCACCTTGTGAAACAAATGCAAGAGACTTGTTGGGGTTCTTACGTGATATTATGTCTCATGAGTTTTTAACTTAGAATATAGCACATCAAATGTAAGTGTACTTATGACAGTATATTCACGAATAGATGTAACTTTCATCTCCCAAATTGACATGCTTAATGCACTTAGTAATTGCCTAGCATTTTCAGCATCTGAAAAATTAACGTTGACACGACGCAAGTTGTTGTGAATTTTATTGAAGCGAGCAAAGAGGTCATCGATTGACTCACCGTGTTGCATATCAAAGCGCATGTATTCTTTCTTGAACATATCTTGTCTTACCTCCTTGATCGTGTTGGATCCTTCGTGGTAGTCACAAAGTTCTTTCCACACATCGTATGCAGATCGGAGGTGTGCAACACGGTCGAAGTCACTAAGTTAATCCTTGTATGATCAAGTTCCGTGCTTTATTGTTCTTGTGGCACATCTCTCATGTTCGTAGCCATGACTTGATTGTTTGGCGGCACGTCATAAGGCTTGTACACTTTTTCTCATATTGTGAAGCCTTGCGCCTGGATGAAAGCCTCCATTCGTGCCTTCCAAACCTGAAAATCAATGCCACTGAACACACAAGGTTTTGCGGAGTATTTCTCCATGATGATTAGTCAAAACACGTGCAAATCACAAAAATAAGAGCACCGTGGCTCTGATACCAATTGTAGGATCGAGGAGCACGTGAAAAGCTACCAGAGGGGGTGAATGGTAGACTTAAACTTTTTTAGCGGAAGCAACAAAAACCCCCTCAGCAGAAAATTGATCTGTTAAAGAAACCGTGTATGCGACTGATCTAAACGTGTTCAACCATGAAAAAAGTGGTATATATTATAGAGAATCATGTCACGAAGATACGAAAACAAGAATCATGGAAATCCGTCAAGAAAAACTCAAGTTATGATCGAAAGATCAAATGAGGGTCAAACTGTTCTACTCGAGTAAAAACAAGATCTGCAACACTGCAAAGAAACTCGTGTAGATCAGATACTACAAATCCAATGACTGTGAAATTTTTACAGATGATATATAATCAAGTTGTGAAGACAACCCAAAATGAATCACGTCAATTGGATCTGTAAAACTTGAGTTATGATAAAAAACCAAAGCACTGTCATGCTGTCCAGAAACTCGATGAGAAAGACTTGACAAAAACAAGTCAGACGAACAAGCCACAAAAGCTCCTCTAAATTACGAATTTTATTGATCAAAACATAATAGGAACAGACCAAGGTCATCTTACCACGAGCTCTAGCCTCCCATGCTCATATAACCAGCCCGGAGGCCAACCCAATTCAAACTAGGACTCTAATCCTGCTCAGTTTCTAAATCGAAACTTTCCATAACTGCTCAAGACTCTTCTATACGCAGATAGAAGTAATCGTAAGACTTCCAAACACCTTAGGAACGTATCCCACATTCCGAAAACAACTCAACTTCGTGTGCCACATGAAATCCTATCATAACCAACTCAAATCTTTCCATATTTGATCCATAACCGACTCAGCCGCAGCCAGAGTCCATAATCCAGCCGGTTGGACCTTTCCTACCAATTCTTTACGTCCACATCTCTTCATCACTCCTTGGAACCATGTTGCCACGTCAATGCACTCCTTGCACACGTGAAAACACCTTCTAACGACGTCCACAATACCTTCATGTCCATTGTTCTTGATCAAAACATGTTGTGCGACCTCCCGATCAACTCAACCACAATTCCTCCCGAACTTGGTTGTTGAACCTCATCTTCTCCCAAAGACTAGTTCAATGGATCCCGTCACCTGCCATATATTGAACTCAAGCAACACCTGCACATGAATAAACAATCAATAGTTTCATGCACAAGTCTGCGACTTGACTCACGTTAGTTCCGAAAACCATAACACCTTACGTGAACACCTCACATAAGCATGTTGCAAACCATAGCAAAATGTTAACCACCGTAAACAGCCATAACACTTCAAAAACTTAGTAAAAGAATACTAAGCAAACTTTCCATAGATGTAAAGCAAGTTCAAAATATTTGCATGGAAAAAACAGAACCATTGCGATTTAGCTTTGGACCTTGCCAAAGCTAACCGGACCTTGAGCCGGAGCTTACCAAAGCTAGCAGAACCTAGCACCGGAACTTACCAAAGCTAGTCGGACCTACCGCCGGAGCTAACCAAACACATGTTGGACCTAGCCATAGCAAGTCGGACCTTACGTCAGATCTTGTCAGAGTTCGGACCTAGAGTCGGACCTTGACAAAAAGAGTGTTTTGGCAGAATTCAAAACTTTTATCGTCATAGCCAATGTATTCAGCACACATAGGTCTCACAGAGCCGCCTGCAATATTGGCCATTAATACCAAGGGGATCAATCAACCAATTCGAAGCCACCAAACATCAACCACATTTAGCATCAAACAAAAAGACAACAAACAATTTGATCATCGATAACAAACATTCATCATCGAACACACATTCATTAAAAATTAAATTTTTACAAACAACAAAAGAAAACAACAGACAATCACCTAGTCCTCCGGTGGCGGAGAAACCCCACACTTGTTGGCGATCGCCTCCACAAACTTCCTGCTGCCTTCCACCCCAAGCATCTCACCCACTATCTCCCACATCGCGTCAAGATGACCGGCCACTGCGCTTATCCCGAAGAGGTAGTGGGCTATGGTGCCCATTCTAGTACATTCTGGAAGGCAACCAAAACCCAGAAGAACCATGGCATCAGATGTACTATTAAATATATCCTTCACCATCTGCCGGCACAACGCTGATAGGTCGTCGTCGTCCGCTTGTACCCTGAGGGCAACCAAACTCTGCTCTAGGAAAGCGACTTTCCTAAGCAGGTGCACTCTCTCTTCCACCCAGGAAGGCTGCGGAGGTGCGGATGAAGACAGGGACAGAGGCGCAGTTGGAGCTGGGGACGGAGGCACGGTTGGATCCGGGGACTGAGGAGCTGTTAGAGCCGGGGGCGGAGGTGCGGTTGGAGCCGGGGACGTGTCACACCCGGTTTTTCCAAAGAACAACCAAGTGAATATCACATGTATGCCAGGATCATTTTCTCATACATGTGATGACAAATAGTGAAGTATCATTTATTACAAGCCAGGTGTCGAATATAAATAAGTCTTACATAGCAAATGTCTCGATGGACAATAATAAGTTCATCACAAGTAAATAAACTAGCAGCGGAATAATTATTATCGTGGGCTCCGTCACAGGCGTTGCCCGGTGGACTTCATGAACCTAGAAACCTTCTTCGGGTCCAAAGTCTTGATCATTATACACCACCTCATTATCTTGACCTGAGCAGCAATATAAACCAACAAACATTCAAGGTTGAGTAACAATGGTACTCAGCAAGTGTGGGAAAGTTATGTCATGCATGACTAGAACAAGGGGAGGTTGAACTCATGGTCAAAGCACTACGCAATTAATACCTATCACCTTAGCTTATTAAGCAACTACATTACTACATAGGTGAAATGGTCCCAAACTCCCAACCCATTATTATAATCAAATAACCATAACATCATCTCCAATGTTAAGCTCCCCGCTTAACATCCACAACTTCCAAAGCCATCATCCTCTAATCATGAATAAGTCCAAGCCGCTCTTGACCGTGAGCACGGCTGTCATGACAGTTTTTGACTCTGCAGAGTTTGCACCACTGTACCCACATGTAGTGATTTCATCCCCCGTTGCCGGGTGGACTAAAAGAACCTCCATTATGCCAGTGGCTACGAACCACATTCACACTTCCCAGGTGTGTAGCCAGGAGATCACTATAAAGCCTTTACAAAGGGATTCCCGACGAGCGTGAGCCCACTGAGGTTTCACCCCTAACAGCATAGAAGAGTCTCCAACCCCGCTGCAGTGGCCCCCTCTTGAGCCTTGCGGTTCATATGGTAGTCCAGCTGACACCTATTCCCCGCACCATCCAACACACCCATACTACGCCGGGGATACACCTAATTAATTGGCCAAGCTGCCCCATCTCAGCATGTGGTTGGCACGGTAAAGCCAGGTTACATGCTCCATGAACCGGTCCTTAGGATCCAGGCAAGTACTAAACACAAACCCGAGTCTCGTGCACCCAGCACCAACCAAAACATCCAACTTGCCTTGATCCCTACCTCTACATAACTCACAATATCTCATTCAAGAGTATGGTAAAATAAACTGATGATCTCATATCCCAAATATCCCATTCTAAGCATGGCTAAGCATAAGCATGTAAATAAATGACATGATAAAATAAATCCCAACCCAAGCTACAAGGAAACAAGGTAATGCAATTCTAGGGAAACTTCCTAGCATGGGTTTCATATTTCATTTGATAATGCAAATAATTCTATCTCACACCCTAGCATAGGATCAAAGTGGTCAAGGACACTTGCCTCCTTCCTGCTGCTCTTGGAATGGGTAGTCCTGATCTTGGAAAGGAAGAACTTGCTCTGGAGCAGGTTCTACTCATATCATCACACATAGCAAAAGAAAACAACAAGTCATAAGACATAGTTCACACTTCCACTTCATACAAACCACATATTCACATTTATGAAAGCCATTCACAATTCTACGTGTTGTGGTTACTCTATGTGTGTTGATTTTTGGCTTACATGCACTTTAAACATGTGTATATGACTTCTACTTTTGTATTCATATTCATGTTGGCATACTATATATGAATTTCTAATTTAAATAAATCCCTTATATTTAATTGATACAAATTTTAGCCACCAAGTATGCATAAAAGGTGTTTTCCTACTTCATATGTGTATTCAAACCTTCTACCAACCCTAAACTGAATTCTTTGGATTTTGGAAACTTCATTTATCATTTTCTAGTTATTTATACCTAGTTCGATATATTTTCAGATTTATTTCCTATGCCTAAATGTGCACTTTATTATGAAAATAGTAAGACACCTCATCTAAACAGAATAGGTTTTGGGTCTAAAATATTAAATAATATATTTTTGAACTTCTCTTCTGATTTAAACTATTTTACATTTATTTTACTAATTTTCAGATTATTCTATACTTGAAAATGTGTCCCTATTACTAATAAATATGAATAATCAATTAAACAGATTCATTTCAGCCAAAAATCTATTTTTATCTCATTCCAAAGTTTTCCAAATACCAGGAAGGTTTTTAATTTGAATTTACAATGTGTTTGTCCCATCTTCTAAATTTTAAATACTAAACACATATTCAAATTCCTAAATTTAATATCACATAGGGTTAAAAAGGTAAACTCACCCCACTACAGGGTCTATTATATTATTTTAGGAATTTCCAGGGGTCTAACTACACATAACAGAGGGTTATTGCTAATTTTTATTTAGTCCAGGGGGCTAAAACTGATTTTTAATTGAATTTACATGAATTTCTGAAGTTCAAGGGGCTAGATCTGAAGTTTCAGGGGCTAGCTCTTATTTTCCGAGAACCTCAGGGGGTAGCACGTAAGAATCCCGGCCTTTATAACGCGGGGCTGACGTGGACCGTCCGATTTAAAACAGACGGCTGAGATTATAACGTCGAACCGGTACGCGGGGATTTAAATTCTACTGTGCGATTTAAAATAGACGGCGCACAAGCGGCCACGTCGCTCTGATCGAGCGCGGGCGGCGCTGCCCGGCGGCGCACGGCGGCGGGAGCCGGCGATCTCGCCGGAGAGTTTCGGATCTTCGTCAATTCTTCCTAAAACTGTGATTTTATGGCATGGATCGGTGGAGGGAAGGTCGGGGATCTCACCTCGGGGGTTTTCTTGAGCTCGGAGGTCCTGGAAAGCGATCGGCGACGAGGTCCGAGGTGAATTCACGGTGAGGCTCGTCGGCGCTGTGTTTGAACCGCAAACCACTGAGTTTTCTGCACCTGCGAGGTTCCCCGGAGGCGGTGGATCAAGACCAGCGAGTTAGATCAGAATTCCCGAGCGTAGATCGAGCAGAATTCGCCGGAGGAACTCGGGTTCTCACCAGAGAGAAAAACGGCGGATCATGGGGAAAAACGGGATGATGCCGGGGTTTTTATAGACGGGGGAGGACGGCGTGTTAGTTTAGATCGAGTCGGAATCCTCCGGAACCAGAATTCGGCGGAAATCCGGTCGGTTGAGATCGCGCGCGCGCGGGGGAACAGTCCGGGCTTCGGACGATCGGGGGTTAGGGATGACAGGTGGGTCCCGCCTGTCTGCGAGAGGGGGCGCGGGCGCGCGGCTGCGGGCTGGCTTGGGAGTTGGGTGGGCCGTCTGGCGGGTTTCGGCCCACTGGCCGGGAAGATTTGTTTTTCTTTTTCTTTTTCTTTTTCTTTTTCATTTCTGTTTTGAGTTTTGAAAGCATCTAGGCCCCCGTGAGGTATGGTTTCGGTGATTAATGACAACCGTTCGTTATCACTAATGAGTTTGTGGATGCAAGGTTTCACGTATATCACATCAAACGTTAATAAACTATCTATTCACACCGTCTACTGCTCATTGGATACAAATGGAGACCCCTCAACGATCTATTCTAAGGGGTTATTCGATACTCATGAAGACTAAATAAAGAACTCATACAACAACTCTATTCCATCAAAATTGGCAACACAAGAAACTTACACTTCATCATAATATCATTTCAAACAAGTGTCAAAGAGGTCACTCAAGAAGATTCCAAAAGATCAACTCAAAACAACTCGAAGCAAACAAGTTGCACTCACCGGATCATCCGATGTCTTGTAAAATGACTACATCGGTCGAGTTTGAGTTGGCAGAAGAAGAAGACCTCAGATCCCAGTACTCATCGGATCATCCGATGTGAAGGAAGTGGCACATCGGTTGAGTTCACCCGAAGGTTGATATCTGAGCTATTATGAAGATATACACACCGGATCATCCGATGCGGAAGTGAGTGTACATCGGTCAAATTCAACAGAAACAATATTTCTGACCCAATTCTGAAGATCAACTCACCGGATCATCCGATGATAAATTGAAGTAATATCGGTCGATTAAAAGATCCAACGGTTATATCCAACGGTCACATCTGACACATGACATCAGCTAATTTGGAATTCGACCGATGATCGTATAAAGGGGTGCATCGGAGGATCCGATGTCAACTGACAAAGTCTGCCCACTTTTCCAACGGCTATCTCGTGTGGGCTGGCTATAAATACCCCTCCAACCGGCCATTTCGATAAGTCTTGATCACCAGAGCCTCTCTACACATTCTCAAGCATTCAAGACCAAGAGCTACCACTTCCACACTTCAAAACCTCTTGAACTCCAATTATAGGTTATGTCTAGCTAGAGAGAAGCTTGTGTGCGTCCATTCTTGGTGATTGGAATCTCTAGGCTAGTGAGAGAGAGTGTCTTGGTGACTTCTCTCACCTTGTAAACGTTGGAGGAAGAAGAGATCGTCCCGGAGCTTACCAAGGCATTTGTGGAAGCCCGGAGGATCACTATTGTACAAGGCTTGAGCTCCACCTTGCCGGAGAAGGCAAACGGAGAAATATAGTGGATTCCCTCGTCTTGGTGACTTGGGAGTGGCTATACCCTTCGGTGGGTGCCACAACGTGGACGTAGGAAGATTTTTGTGATCTTACCGAACCACGGGAAAAATCGCCGTGTCTCCGAGTCTCCGCGGGAGTTTGCATTTCTCTCCTCACCCCTTACTATTACGCTTTTACTATTCCGCACTTAGCTCTCTTGCTTGCGTAGTTAGTTTGCATAGGGAATTGGGCTTCAACCATTAAAGTTCTAAATTGCTCTAAAATTTAAAAAAAGCCCAATTCACCCCCCCTCTTGGGCGTTTCGATCCTTACAATTGGTATCAGAGCCTGGTTGCTCATTGGATCATTCTAGCCTCACCGCTAGAGAGCAAAAATGGCCAAGAATGGGGGTTCGGTTCCTACCTTCGAGGGCAAGAATTTTGCTTATTGGAAAGCACGCATGCACGCTTACCTTGAGGCAATTGCTCCCGAAGTGTGGGAAGCGACCCATGCGGGGTTTGGAAATCTTGACTATGTTGGAGACCAATTAAAATGGGATGCTAAGGCTAGAAATGCCATATATGAATGCATTAGTCAAGATGTTTTTGCTAGGATTGCTAGCAAGGAAAAAGCATGTGAAATTTGGGCATGTCTAGTTGAAATACATGAGGGCTCATCTCGTGTCAAAGAACTCAAATATCACATGCTTAAATCAAAATATGATGAATTTAAGATGTTTCCTCATGAAAACGTTAATCAAATGTTTTCGCGTTTAAATGTGCTCATTGAGGAAATTAACGCACTTGATATTGCTTCTCTTGGCAAGGGACTTATAAATCGCAAGATCCTCATGCTTCTACCCAAGCCCAAGTACAACATTATCAATTCAATGCTCCAAAAAGAGTCACTAGACAACATTGAAGTTTCGGAGCTTATTGGAGAAATTCATGCTCATGAAATGAGCGTACTTGGAATGATGGAGGAGTCATCATCAAAAACCATTGCTCTCAAGGCGTCAACCAAGAAGACAACTCCCAAGAAGAAGAAAGTGGTTGAGCCTAGCTCAAGTGAAGAAGAGCAAGAAACAAGCGAAGATGATGATGATGAGCTTGCTTTGATGATGAGAAAATTCTCACGCCTCAACTCCAAGATTGCAAAGAAGGGATACTCTTTTGATCCCAAAAAGAAAGCCTTCTTGCCAAGAAAAGATGAAAACAAGACGTGCTACAATTGTGGTGATCTAGGCCACATATCATATGACTGTCCAAGACCGGACAAAAGAAAGGAAATTGGCAAGCATCACAAGCTAGAAGAAAGTGATAATGAAGAGGAGGTCAAGCCCAAGCGCTCCTTTGGAAAGAAGAAATTTGGCAAAGGCAAGAAAACCAAGCTCTTTCCAAAGAAAAGAAGAGGGCCTCAAAAGGTCTTCATGTGTGAAGCAAATGAATGGATCACGGATGAAGAGTCAAGCGACGAAGATAGTGAAGATGAAGAAAACTTGGCGGGCCTCGCCATCGTCAACAAGAATGACTCACCTCTTCATCCACCTCCTATGTGCCTAATGGCGAAAGGTAACTCAAAGGTATGTGAAGACTCTAGCGATGATGATGAGGAGCTTTCACCCGATGAATTAGCATCCATGATTAGTGAATATCATGCCATGATAAAAAGGGAAAAGGCTAAGGTTAAGGCTCTTGAGCTAGCTCGTGCTAAGCTTGAAAGTGCTAACCTCGATTTGCGTGACAAGTATGTAATCATACTTAAAGAGCATGACACGCTCAAATCAAATGTCAAACAAATCGAGGATGAAAATGCTACAATCAAGCTTAAGTATCATGAGCTTCACTTAGCTAACTTAGCACTCTTGGCAAAGCACAATGAGTTGGTTCAAGAACATGAAGTGCTTAACCGTGCTTATGAAGCTATTGAACTTAAATTGAAAAACACAAAGAAAGAAACCCTTGATGGCAAAATATCATCTAATTCACATGCCACTAATGGTTTGGATAAGTCTTTGCCTTTGAAAGCAAGCCTTAGGGAGAAGGAGCTAATGGACGAAATTGAAAGTCTTCGCACGAGTGTGGCAAGACTTTCTAAGGGGGAGGACAAGCACAAGGAAATCCTCTACCAACAAGCTAAAGGCTTCCACAAGAGGGGACTTGGATCATTCCCGGTGCCCAACAAAGGAAAGGTGCCCTCACCGGAGCTTAGGACAAGCTTCATCAAGGAAGTTGGTTCCTATTGCCAACATTGTGAGGTCACCGGACATCACACGAGGGAGTGTCCTCTTCCCAACCGTCCTTCTCCCAAATTGCCTCCTAACTACAAATCTACTTTCAATAATTATCACTATCTATTAAGCAAAGTAGGTGGAAAGGTGAAGGCAAGGTTCATCGGCAAAGACATCAAGGGCATGAAGGGGAAGCTCCCCAAGCAACTTTGGGTTCCAAAATCACTTGTATCACACATACAAGGACCTAAGTTGGCTTGGGTTCCTAAACTCAAAAACTAACTTCATGTGTGTAGGTGAACTACAAAGCCGGAGGAAAGCATTGGGTACTCGATAGTGGGTGCACTCAACATATGACCGGTAATGATGGTATGTTCACCTCCATAGAAAACCCCGGCAATCATGAACAAGTCACCTTTGGTGATAACTCAAAGGGGAAGGTAATTGGTTTGGGTAAAATTGCTATTTCTCATGATTTGTCCATCTCTAATGTGCTTTACGTTAAGTCTCTTAGCTTTAATTTACTCTCTATTGCACAATTATGTGATCTTGGACTAACATGCACATTTGACAAGAATGGTGTTGTGGTGACTAGTGAGTCAAGCAAAGAACTAATATTCAAAGGTTTTCGGCATGGACATCTTTACTTGGTGGACTTCTCCAACAAGGATGCTAGCTTGACCACTTGTCTTTTCACCAAGACCAGTTTGGGATGGCTATGGCATCGACGCATTGCTCACATTGGGACGACCAAGCTCAAAAAGTCATTCAAGCTTGGGATGGTGACCGGCGTGAAGGATGTCACATTTGAGAAGAACAAGCTTTGTAGTGCATGTCAAGCCGGGAAGTAAGTTGCCTCACACCATCCGTTGAAGACAATGGTGTCAACCTCCAAGCCACTTGAACTACTTCACATGGACCTCTTCGGACCGTCCACGTATCAAAGCCTTGGCGGTAACCTCTATTGTCTTGTTATTGTTGATGACTATTCTCGCTATGCTTGGACATTATTCCTAGGCGACAAGGGTGAAACTCCGGAAATCTTCAAGACCTTCGCTAAACGAGCTCAAAGGGAATTTCAACTTCCAATCATCAAGGTCCGGAGTGACAACGGCACCGAGTTCAAGAACTACAACATTGGGGAGTGGTGTGATCGTGAAGGCGTGAAGCACGAGTTTTCGGCCACATACACCCCTCAACAAAATGGTGTCGTTGAAAGGAAGAACAAGACTCTCATCACCCTTGCAAGAGCAATGCTTGATGACTATGGCACGTCGGAGAAGTTTTGGGCCGAAGCAATCAACACGGCGTGCCATGCCGCAAATAGGGTCTACCTTCATCGACTACTTCAAAAGACCCCATATGAGCTCCTCATTGGGAGAAAGCCCAACATCTCCTACTTCCGAGTCTTCGGGTGCAAGTGCTACATCTACCGCAAGAAAAGGCTCGGTAAGTTTGAAAGAAGGTGTGATGTTGGTATCTTTCTTGGTTATGCGTCAAACACAAAAGCATATCGAGTATTCAACCAAACCTCCGGGTTAGTTGAAGAAAGTTGTGATGTTGAGTTTGATGAAACTAATGGCTCCCAAGAGGAGAGTTTTGGTCATGATGATATAGATGATGAGTCTCTACGAGAAGCTATGAAGAACATGACCATAGGAGACATCAAGCCCGAAGTTGAGGAGAGCCATGATCAAGGGGGAGCCTCAAGTTCCAACATCAACACCTCCGTGGCGCCTCAAATTGATGAAGAAAAAGAGAAAAATGATTCATTGCCAATGCAAGATTCACATGCCACACAACACCAAGAAGAAGAAGAAGTCCAAGGTCAAGTTCAACCACAAGACGTGCAAGATGCCTCACCACCACCAAGTGCCTCACAACCTCTTATAAGACATGGGCGCGTCTCCAAGGCACATCCGATGGATCAAATCATCGGAAGTCCGTCAAGGGGAGTAAGTACTCGTTCTCGCCATGTTGCTTCATTTTGTGAGCACTACTCTTTTGTTTCGTGTGTAGAACCCGCAAATATTGAGGAAGCACTCCAAGATCCAAATTGGGTGATGGCTATGCAAGAAGAACTCAACAACTTCACCCGAAATGAAGTTTGGGTATTGGAGGAGCGACCCAAGAACAAGAACGTCATCGGAACAAAGTGGGTGTACCGCAACAAGCAAGACGAGAATGGCGTGGTGGTCCGCAACAAGGCAAGGCTTGTGGCCAAGGGTTTTTCACAAGTAGAAGGACTAGATTTTGGAGAGACCTTTGCCCCGGTCGCACGGTTAGAAGCTATTCGTATACTCCTAGCTTTTGCTTCACATCACAATATTATGCTTTATCAAATGGATGTGAAAAGTGCCTTCCTCAATGGTTACATTAACGAGCTTGTTTTCGTTGAGCAACCTCCCGGGTTTGAAGATCCGAGGAATCCTAACCATGTGTATAGGTTACACAAGGCGCTCTACGGGCTCAAGCAAGCACCTAGGGCATGGTATGAACGTCTTAGAGATTTCCTGGTCATGCAAGGATTCAAGATCGGGAGGGTGGACACTACACTTTTCACCAAGGACATCAACGGGGATCTATTTCTTTGTCAAATTTACGTTGATGACATTATTTTTGGCTCAACTAACAAATCTCTCAATCTTGAGTTTGGCACCATGATGTCTAGAGAGTTCGAGATGTCAATGATTGGAGAACTCAATTTCTTCCTAGGATTTCAAATCAAGCAACTTCAAGAGGGGACTTTCATCTACCAAGAAAAGTACACCAAAGACCTCTTGAAGAAGTTTGAAATGGAAGATTGCAGCTCAAGAAGTACTCCAATGGCAACAAATTGTCATCTCGACGCGGACATGGACGGTAAACCTATTGACCAATCTCATTACCGTTCCATGATTGGTTCATTGTTATATCTTACCGCATCTAGGCCCGATATCATGTTCAGTGTGTGCTTGTGTGCTCGCTTTCAAGCGGCACCTAAAGAATCGCATCGTAAGGCGGTCTTTAGGATACTTAGGTATCTCAAGCATACCCCAAGTGTAGGTTTGTGGTACCCCAAGAACGCTAGTTTCCATCTCTTGGGTTACTCGGATTCGGACTTTGCCGGATGCCGTGTGGATCGCAAGAGTACCTCCGGTGGGTGCCACTTACTTGGGCGTTCCCTAGTATCCTGGTCGAGCAAAAAGCAAAACTCCGTGGCTTTGTCCACCGCGGAGGCAGAATATATAGCGGCCGGTGCATGTTGTGCCCAAATTCTATATATGAAGCAAACCCTTTTGGACTTTGGAATTAAGTTTGATTGTGTGACTCTCCTTTGTGACAATGAAAGTGTGGTTAAGATAGCTAGAAACCCCGTTCAACACTCCCGCACTAAGCACATTGATATTCGCCATCACTTCTTGCGGGACCATGAGGCTAAAGGAGACATCTCTTTGCAAGGTGTAAGGTCCGAAGAACAATTGGCGGATATCTTCACTAAACCACTTGATGAGAAAACTTTTTCTAGACTAAGAAGTGAATTAAATGTGCTAGATGCATCTAACGTCATGTAGGTTGCCATGTTCATGTAAGGTTGCACATCAAATAGGTCTTGTCTAACTCCCAAAGGATAGGGGCAAGCTAGAAATAGCTTTTCCTGAGGAAGCCTTTGGCAGGTTTAAACTTGGCAAGATAGATTTACATTACTCCTTGCATGATTCCTGCCATAAAGACTTGCACTCATTCAATATCTTGCATCATTTTGGTTGGCATTGCATACGGTAGATTGTCACAAAGGGAAACCACATCATGAGAAGGAGACTTGTTCAAAATGCAATATCTCAACTCATATGATGTCGATAAAGCAAAATTCTAAAGGTACATGCTTTAAAGAGATAGAAGTTTTTCTATACTCTAGCTCACAAAGCATGGGCCCTACATTTTCATGGTTTCACTCTTAACCTTGTGTGTTCTCTTTGCTTAAGGGCTTAGCCAATATGTGGCACTATATTTAAAGACTTATATTAGAGGTTAGGAGTTGCCCAAAAAGTCCGAGGACCCATCCTTATCTTTATGTGTTTAAGTCCAAGGACACATATGGGCAGTCTTAGGTTTTCTGTAGTCATCGGATTATCCGATGCCAGGGCCAGCAGATCATCGGATCAATCGGTGCTTCAGTTCAAGTCAGATGTCACATATCAACCGATGAGTTCATTTCAGAAGACATCGGAGCATCCGGTGTTTAGTTCTCCTGGTGCCCTGCAGAAATCTACCGATGATCGCCACCTCAACGTCGGTCCATCCGGTGTTCCAAGAGAGTTATTGGAACAACTCTCTGTTGAACTCGACTGATGCATCCTCCGATGATCATCGGTCCATCCGGTGTGTTATGCGCGGCTAGGGTTTGCCCGAACAGTTTAAAAACGGCTCGGCCGCCTTCCTGTTTTTCTTCCTTCTCTTTTCCGATCTCCGTCGCCGCCCGCGCCCTCGCCACCGTCCTCACGCCCCCCAGCCGCTGCCGCCGTCTCCAGGCGCCGCCGCCGCCTCCAGGCGCAGCCGTCGCCGCCCCTCGGCCGCCGCCTCCCGAGCGCAGCCGCCGCCGCCGCCGCCTCTCGGCCGCCGCCGCCTCCCTGCCGCCGCCGCCTCCCTGTCCCAGGCGCCGCCCTTCGGCCGCCACCGCCTCCCTGCCGCCGCCACCGCCCTTCGGCCGCCGCAGCCTCCCAGGTGCCGCCTCCACGCACAACCGCCTCTCCCGCGCACGCCGCCTCCCGCGCGCGCCGTCTCTCATCCACTCGCCGCCGGCACGCATCACCCTCTCCGCTAAGGTTTCGCCGAGGTTCACTGATTCGTCGATAAGGTTTGCTCCGTGCCGCGCGACGCCTTTCGTTGTTTTCGTCGTGCACCTTCACCGTCGCTAACCCTAGCTCTTTATTGCATCAAGATGGGTCGCGATCGCAAAGGAAAGGGCAAGGCTATTGAGGAGCCCGCCGCGAAGAAGCGCAAAATGTCCAAGGACACTCGTCGTGCGGAGTTGGCCGCTCGCGCCGCCGAGGAGCATGAGCGCGGCCATCGCGGTTCCTTACGGATCCGCGAGTCCCGGCAGAGGCAGGAGCAGCCTCCGATCCAGCCGGTCCCTCCCGAGGGCTCCGACGAGGAGGAGACCGAGGTGGCGCCACTCATCCGCCGGCGCACCCCGAGGACTCGTGGGGGTGGACAGACCCCTACGGCTAGTCGGCGTCCCTCTGCGGCTGACCGCGCCGAGGACAGAGAGGCCGAAAGGGCCATCCACCTGATGGACACAGCTGTGCGCGTTGCCGAGGATGTCAGACTCACCGACTACAGGAAGACAAAGGCTAGGCAACTGAAGAAGCTCAGATGGTCAGTGATCCTTGAGGAGTGGTTCCCGCGGCCTAGAGATTCTCGAGTTGACTCCCGTTTTTGGACCCTGACACAGGCGTCCTTGTACGAGACTTACAGGCGTCGGGGTCACAAGCTATTCCAGCACAACAGCATTGACTGGGATCAGCTTGCAGTGGCAGCAGGACACGGGATCAGGCCCCTCTTTGAGAGATACAGAGGACTTGTGGATTTGCTCTCACACCAGAGGAGTGCCTACGTCGAGGAGTGGGTCAGGGTGTTCTACGCGACACTCTATGTCTCTGAGGGCCGTCGCTCGATCCACTTCATGTTCATGGGGCGGATCCACGACGTGTCTCGAGACTTGTTGGGCAGACTGCTCGGTGTGGAGCTCTCTACTACGTGTCTGCACCAGATAGTCTATGGAGACGCAGACCCGCCGAGGAGGCCACTGACTGGAGGAGTGGCACCGCCTTTCGAGGAGATCAGAGGTCTGTTCACTCAGACGTTCACTCCTGACCAGCCGAGGGTGCCAGCTCTTCTCACCCCAGCAGCCCGGACAGTTCACCACGTCCTCAGACGTACCCTGCTGCCGAGGTCCGGCTACTTGGAGGGATTCACGAGCCTTCAGCAGACCATCCTGTTCTATGTGATGAACGGGATGGAGTTCGACATTATAGATATTCTGATCTGCGAGATGGAGGACGTGATCACCGATGGAGTTGGGATGCTACGACAGCTGGTCTTTGGTCACTGGATCTGTCACCTTCTTCACCAGCTGGTTCCAGAGGACACTCCAGGAGTCTCTCAGCTGACGGAGATGCACGTGACCCGGTTCAGCTACTACCGAGTCCCCACTCCGGGAGACCGCCGCCTTGGTCGTCCCGTCGAGCGTGAGGTTCGAGCCAGACTGTCCGAGGAGGACTGGGCAGAGCTGACTCAGGAGGACGCCGAGCTGGCACAGGCAGAGGCTCAGGGAGGAGACCTACAGCACGTATGGTCGGACAGCGACACCAGCGACAGTGTCGAGGAGTACTTCCCTCCTGCTCCACCCTCACCGAGGCAGCACGACGCAGAGGCAGGAGGCTCAGCTGCTCCACCACCTTCACCTCCTCCAGTGTCAGAGGCTCAGGTGACTCAGCCGTCAGAGCTCACTGCTTTACTTCAGCGGATGGCTCAGCAGCAGGAACAGCAGGCAGCTCGACAGGAGGAGCTTCAGAGGCAGCAGCAGGAGATGCAGCTGGAGATCGCCCGTCAGAGGCGAGAGGACACCGACAGGTTCACCAACCTCGTCGATCAGATGACGCGACGCACTCTGGACCAGCAGCAGCAGACTCAGCAGATGCTGTTGGGCATCCTGGTGTTGGTCACCAACCTCTACCAGCAGACTGGAGTGGCTCTTCCACCTCAGCACTTGGGACTCAGTCAGGCTCCAGGTGCACCCCCACTGGCACCAGCTCCAGTACTGCCACCGACGTCGCTCCAAGCCTCACCTCTTCCTGCAGTACCTCCACTGGCGCCAGCAGTCTCAGCGGATCCCCCAGCAGCTCCAGCTCCAGCTCAAGCCCCCACAGCAGCTCCAGCTCCTCCCGCTCCAGCTCCAGCACCAGCGACCTCTACCTCCAGCAGCTCCGACGACAGCACCGTCGACGCCGACCGCTTCACCATCGCCAGGAGCGCGCCTGAGTCGTAGGGACTCGACTTCCCTTTTTGGTGTCTTGATGCCAAAGGGGGAGAAGAGTTAGAGTCAGGGGGAGGTTAGCTCAGTTATAGGGAGAGTTCTTGGTTTTAGGGGGAGTGTCTATCCCTTTGCTACTCATTGTTATCTTTGAGAATGTCTGTTATTATTTGCTATTATTGTACTTTGGGTGCTACTTTGTGCTCTTACGCTTTATTGTTTATTATTTGAGCCTTCAAGCCACTTGTGTTGCATTTTGTACTTGTTATATTTTCTTTTTGAGCATTGCGTCTTTAATTCCATTAACTCTATGCTCTACTCGTTGTGTTGTCATCAATCACCAAAAAGGGGGAGATTGAAAGCATCTAGGCCCCCGTGAGGTATGGTTTCGGTGATTAATGACAACCGTTCGTTATCACTAATGAGTTTGTGGATGCAAGGTTTCACGTATATCACATCAAACGTTAATAAACTATCTATTCACACCGTCTACTGCTCATTGGATACAAATGGAGACCCCTCAACGATCTATTCTAAGGGGTTATTCGATACTCATGAAGACTAAATAAAGAACTCATACAACAACTCTATTCCATCAAAATTGGCAACACAAGAAACTTACACTTCATCATAATATCATTTCAAACAAGTGTCAAAGAGGTCACTCAAGAAGATTCCAAAAGATCAACTCAAAACAACTCGAAGCAAACAAGTTGCACTCACCGGATCATCCGATGTCTTGTAAAATGACTACATCGGTCGAGTTTGAGTTGGCAGAAGAAGAAGACCTCAGATCCCAGTACTCATCGGATCATCCGATGTGAAGGAAGTGGCACATCGGTTGAGTTCACCCGAAGGTTGATATCTGAGCTATTATGAAGATATACACACCGGATCATCCGATGAGGAAGTGAGTGTACATCGGTCAAATTCAACAGAAACAATATTTCTGACCCAATTCTGAAGATCAACTCACCGGATCATCCGATGATAAATTGAAGTAATATCGGTCGATTAAAAGATCCAACGGTTATATCCAACGGTCACATCTGACACATGACATCAGCTAATTTGGAATTCGACCGATGATCGTATAAAGGGGTGCATCGGAGGATCCGATGTCAACTGACAAAGTCTGCCCACTTTTCCAACGGCTATCTCGTGTGGGCTGGCTATAAATACCCCTCCAACCGGCCATTTCAAAAAGTCTTGATCACCAGAGCCTCTCTACACATTCTCAAGCATTCAAGACCAAGAGCTACCACTTCCACACTTCAAAACCTCTTGAACTCCAATTATAGGTTATGTCTAGCTAGAGAGAAGCTTGTGTGCGTCCATTCTTGGTGATTGGAATCTCTAGGCTAGTGAGAGAGAGTGTCTTGGTGACTTCTCTCACCTTGTAAACGTTGGAGGAAGAAGAGATCGTCCCGGAGCTTACCAAGGCATTTGTGGAAGCCCGGAGGATCACTATTGTACAAGGCTTGAGCTCCACCTTGCCGGAGAAGGCAAACGGAGAAAGATAGTGGATTCCCTCGTCTTGGTGACTTGGGAGTGGCTATACCCTTCGGTGGGTGCCACAACGTGGACGTAGGAAGATTTTTGTGATCTTACCGAACCACGGGAAAAATCGCCGTGTCTCCGAGTCTCCGCGGGAGTTTGCATTTCTCTCCTCACCCCTTACTATTACGCTTTTACTATTCCGCACTTAGCTCTCTTGCTTGCGTAGTTAGTTTGCATAGGGAATTGGGCTTCAACCATTAAAGTTCTAAATTGCTCTAAAATTTTAAAAAAAGCCCAATTCACCCCCCCTCTTGGGCGTTTCGATCCTTACAAGTTTAATTTGAATTCCCGTTTGAATTTGAATTTTTGCAACACATGCAACACGTACAAAAAATTTTAAATTCCCCTCTTGACAGGATTTTGGGGTGTTACAGCTCTACCCCCCTTAAAAGAAATCTCGTCCTCGAGATTGGGGTTCTAAGAAAACAATTCCGGAAATTGTGCCTTAAGCTCATCTTCTCGCTCCCAGGTGGCTTCCTCTTCCGAGTGATGCTTCCACTGCACCTTGCACATCCGGATTCTTTTATTTCTGGTGAGGCGTTCCATTGTTTCCAAAATCTTGGATGGTTGTTCGGCATAAGACAAATCCTCAGCTACGTCAACCTCATTCATGGGTAACACCTCTTCAGGCGTTCTCAGACATTTCTTGAGCTGTGACACATGGAATACATCGTGCACATCCGATAGGCGAGCCGGTAATTCTAGTTGATATGCCACTTTGCCTTTCCTCTCCAGAACTTGAAAGGGTCTGATGTATCGAGGTGACAACTTCCCTTTCATCTTGAACCGACGAAGTCCTCGGATAGGGGACACCTTGAGATAGACATAGTCTCCCACGTTGAAAACGAGCTCTCTTCTCCGTACATCGGCATAGCTCTTTTGTCGTGTCTGTGCTATCCTCAAGTTGTTGCGAATTTCCCTCACTTTCGCCTCGGCTTCTTGTAGTACTTTGGGACCAAACACTTTACTTTCCCCTGTTTGGTTCCAAAATAGGGGAGTTCTGCACTTCCTCCCGTACAAAGCTTCGAACGGTGACATCTTCATACTAGCTTGATAGCTGTTTTTATAGGAGAATTCCACATACGGTAAGTTCTTGTCCCAACTCTGATTGTTTTTTAGTGCACACGCCCTCAGCATATCCTCAAGAATCTGATTGGTCCTTTTCGTCTGCCCGTCAGTTTGGGGATGATAGGCAGAGCTAAAATTCAGATGGGTTCCCATGGTTTCATGCAACTTCTGCCAGAACCTTGAGGTGAACTGTGTCCCTCAATCTGACACTATCCTCTTTGGCACTCCATGGTAACACACGATCCTTGTCATGTACAACTCCGCTAATTTGGATCCGCTGTAGCTTTCTTTCACGGGGATGAAATGAGCTACGTTGGTTAGCCTGTTGACGATGACCCATATTGAGTCATACCCGGATTGGGTCCTAGGCAATCCCACTATGAAATCCATACCGATTTCTTCCCATTTCCATTCAGGCACTTTGAGTGGTTGCAATAATCCCACGGGTCATTGATGTTCTGCTTTCACCAACTGACATGTGTCACATAGGGCAACATGTTCCGCGACATATCGCTTCGTGCCATACCACCAATACCTGCTCTTGAGGTCCTGGTACATCTTTGTACTCCCAAGATGAATGGAATAGTCAGAATCGTGAGCCTCCTTCAAAATCAATTCCCGGATCTTCTTTACTTCTGGCACACAGATTCTTTTCTCGTGCCACACCGTTCCTTGTTCATCCTCTCTGAAACCAGGGGCTTTATTTTCCTTGATGAGTTGCCTGATTTCTTGTATCTTCTCGTCATTCTTTTGACCCTCGCGTATTTCTTGCTCTAGTGTGGAGTCCACTTCCATGGCGATGGCTTCACCACTATTCACAAGGAATAGATTAAGCCTTATAACCTCGTCCTTCAATTCTGCTGGCATGTCCTTCAAGCTCAACTTATTGACCTGCACTTTCCTACTTAAAGCATCTGCCACGACGTTTGCTTTCCCAGGATGATAGTTGATGCCCACATCAAAGTCATTGATTAGCTCTAACCATCTCCTTCGTGTGAGGTTGAGATCTGGCTGTGTGAAAATGTACTTTAAACTCTTATGATCCGTATATATCTCTGTCCTCTTCCCCATCAAGTAGTGCCGCCAAATTTTCAACGCGTGTACCACTGCGGCTAGCTCTAGGTCATGTGTAGGATAGTTCTTCTCGTGCTTCCGGAGCTGCCGGGATGCATAAGCCACGACAATCCCTTCTTGCATGAGAACACATCCCAGCCCGTTTCCAAAGGCGTCGCAGTACACCATAAAGTTCTTTTCCATATCTGGCATAACTAGCACTGGGGCTGTTGTCAATCTTTTCTTTAACTCCTGCAAACTCGTATCGCACTGCGGCGTCCATGTGAATGTGATTCCCTTCTCCAACAGTTTGGTGAGGGGTCTCGAGATCTTGGAGAATCCCTCAATAAACCATCGATAGTATCCAGCCAATCCCAGGAAGCTTCGAACTTCCCCGACATTCTCAGGAGTCTTCCACTTCTGTATATCCTTGATTTTGGCGGGATCCACGGAGATTCCTCCCTCCGAGATGATATGTCCTAAGAAGGGAACTCTCTTCAGCCAAAACTCACACTTACTCAACTTGGCATATAGTTGGTGTTCTCTCAGCCTCTGCAACACCAACCTTAGATGTTTCTCATGTTCCTCTTCATCCTTGGAGAAGACGAGAATATCATCTATGAAAACCACCACAAATTTGTCCAGATATTCCATGAATACCTTATTCATGAGATACATGAAGTATGCCGGGGCATTAGTTAGCCCGAAAGGCATGACGGTGTATTCATACAATCCGTACCGAGATACGAAAGCTGTCTTTGGAATATCGGCTTGCCTTATCTTAAGTTGGTGGTATCCCGACCTGAGATCAATTTTCGAGAACACACAAGCTCCCCTCAACTGATCAAACAAGTCTTCAATGCGGGGTAATGGGTACTTGTTCTTGATGGTCACTTCATTCAAGGCACGGTAGTCTACGCACAACCTTTGGGTTCCGTCCTTCTTGGGCACAAATATGACTGGAGCTCCCCAAGGTGAGAAACTAGGACGAATATACCACTTCTCCATCAATTCCCTCAAATGATCCTTGAGTTCTCCCAGCTGCTTGGATTCCATCCGATAAGGTCTCTTGTATATCGGGGCTGTTCCCGGCACCAGCTCAATTGCGAATTCCACTTCACGATTGGGAGGCATACCTGGCAACTCCTCCGGAAAAACATCTGGATATTCCCTGATGATCCTGATTTCCTCCACTTTCACCTCAACTTGATTTAATTTAATGTCCCTCCTAGGCTCTTGTATTGTTATAAACTTTACTCTTGTGCCATTAGGGTGAGTTAGTTCCACCGTTCTGGTTGAACAATGGATGATTCCTTTATGTTTGGTCAACCAATCCATACCCAAAATAATATCTATCCCTTGTGAATCTATCACTATGAGGTTAGCAGTAAATACTACCCCATTAATGTCTAGGTTCACCTTGGGACACACTTGTCTTGTCCTTATTTCTCCACCTGGAGAGTTTACTGCTAGCATATGGTTAATTTGTGTTGTTGCTAGGTCATGCTTCTTAACAAACCCTTGGGCAATGAACGAGTGGGTAGCACCAGAATCAAACAACAGGGTTGCAATGTGTAAATTGACAGGAAACTTACCAACTACCACGTCAGGTGCCTCTTGCGCTTCCTCCATGGTGACGTGGTTCACCCGTCCTCTCATTACATTCTGCTGTTGCGGCTGTGCGGGCTTCTTCTTTGGGCACTTATGGGCGTAGTGCCCCACTTCACCACAGTTAAAGCATTGCACCCCAACCTTAGGTGCCTGGCCTTTGTTGTCTTGGGGTTGGTTTGGGGGTCCTTGTACTGCTGGTCGAGGTGGATATGCGGGACGAGGCTGCTGTACAAACTGATGTTGTGGCTGTGCTGGTGCTGACGGAGGCCTGAAATTCGGGTTGTACCCTCTCGGTGCTGAGTAGGGTACCGCAGCACGGCTCGCCTGCCCTGCGGGTTGCTGCATTAGACGTGGGCGGGTGTTGCTACCCGAGGCTTGGTGTGACCATCCCGCCTTCCTCTTGTTTTCATTTTCCAAGGCCTTCAGCTTCCTTTCTACAACAAACGCTCTGTCCACCGTCTTTTGGAAGCTTTCGTACTCATTGGAAGACATTGCACACTGCTTTTCTGCTGTGAGTCCCTCCACGAAGCAATCCTGTTTCTGCTCATCAGTCTCTATGTCCCGTGGGGCATAACGTGATAGTTGAGTGAATTTAGTGAGGTATTCTCTCACAGTCATGTTTCCTTGCTGCAATCCCAAGAACTCCTTCCTCTTGTTTTTGAGTTCACCCCTTGGTATGTAATGGTTGCGGAAGCTACGCTTGAACTCTTCCCTAGTGATGTTCTTACGGTCATGATGGGCGGGCACGTAGGCGCTCCACCAATCAGCAGCAGGTCCATGCAATTGATGAGAGGCAAATAGCACCCTCTCATACCCTTGGCACTGTATGATCCTCATCTTGCTCTCAATGGTCTTTAGCCAATCATCTGCCTCCAGAGGTTCAGCAGCACATGCAAACTTCGGAGGTTGAGTTCCCAGAAACTCACTCAACCTTGGTTGGCGTGGTGCAGCTTGTGGAGGTGGAACTTGATGCAAGTTGGCCACCACTTGAGTCAGGTTCTGGATGAGCTGATTTTGATTTTCAAGCATTTGGTGGATGGGATCAACTCCCTCACGGCGTCCACCCCTGTCTTGGCTCCTAGAAAGATGAGGGTTGCAGGCCTCATCGTTGTTGTTGTCGGGGTTGGCAGCACGACACTTTCCTCTTCCGGCCATCTGGCATGATCAACCGATGTTAATTTAAAGCATTATGTATCATCTTACTACTTTCACTTGTTTTTACTTTGAAGTGTTGAGGCTTTGTTATACTTTCTGGGGGTTCATGTCTCACAAAAATAAATGCACTATCATTTCATGCGGGTTCACACACCAAAGCAAAACAATCTGAAGATGAGGCTGTGGACAATTGCTCATGGCTTCCACAACTCACGTCACACACCAAGCATTAACACACCATTTACTAAGGTAACGACTCGACTACTCGACATCTTGCTAACTAAGGGAAAGACTCTACACTACTCGTATTCCTGAGCTGGCTCCTCAGGATCTTCCTCATTATTGCGGCTACCTTCTGACTCCGCTTTGGGTGGGGAGGCTGCTGGTGGAGAAGTGCGATGACGCCTGATCGCCCGGCGATCTGGGGAGTCAGGAGTCCATGTATCATTCACGGTGACACACAGTTCATTCCCATCTCCTCTTTCTCTCGCCCTCAAGCAGGCTCGAAGCAACGCCTCGGTTTCCTTCAGGGTGTCTCGAACATCCTGAAGCTCCTGCTGACACTCCTGCAGTCGAGTGCTGAGCATAGCAGCATCCTCCAAGCACAAGTCCATGTGCTCATGGGAAGTCCCTTGCTGCACTGGCGGGTACTTATACTCCGTTGTACCACTCTCGCGCTGGAGGACATACATGTACTCGGTCCTGTCCAGGTGTCGACGATAGATGTGACTCTGGCAGGTGATGGCCTCCCAGGTAACATCCTTCTCCGCATCGACCTGTGTCGCTCGACAAGCTGGAGAGCGGTGGATCTTGAGCAGCTGATTTTCGTGGATAATCCTCATCTCTGAACTCCATTCTTCCCTCTTTTCACGGATCGTCCTGGTGGAGCTATAGTGTGTGATTAGCTTGCCCGTATTGCCGACGGCTTGGAGCATACGTCGAAGACGGCGCAACAAGCCTCCTACTGCCAATCCGTAGGAAAGGTACGTCACCGGACGACTCTCCTCTCTTTGGGCAAGGGCAACTACGGGAACTCTCCCTCCTGTGGACTTGCGAGCGGTGCGAATCATGCGAACCATCTAAAACAAAAAGCATTTAAACTTAGGTTAGATAAACTTTTAAACAAAAATCCTATTTTGAATGAAAGTTGGGGTAAGATGAAGAAAGTGACTTCATTAAATAACACTTTTCAACAAACACCTTGTAAAATAGTTTTTAAGAAAATAGGGCCCTTAAATACGTCCATTTCTACCTAGGTCCACGTTCCTACGGTCAACCTTGGCTTTGATACCACTTCTGTCACACCCGGTTTTTCCGAAGAACAACCAAGTGAATATCACATGTATGCCAGGATCATTTTCTCATACATGTGATGACAAATAGTGAAGCATCATTTATTACAAGCCAGGTGTCGAATATAAATAAGTCTTACATAGCAAATGTCTCGATGGACAATAATAAGTTCATCACAATTAAATAAACTACCAGCGAAATAATTATTATCGTGGGCTCCGTCACAGGCGTTGCCCGGTGGACTTCATGAACCTAGAAACCTTCTTCGGGTCCAAAGTCTTGATCATTATACACGACCTCATTATCTTGACCTGAGCAGCAATATAAACCAACAAACATGCAAGGTTGAGTAACAATGGTACTCAGCAAGTGTGGGAAAGTTATGTCATGCATGGCTAGAACAAGGGGAGGTTGAACTCATGGTTAAAGCACTACGCAATTAATACCTATCACCTTAGCTTATTAAGCACCTACATTACTACATAGGTGAAATGGTCCCAAACTCCCAACCCATCATTATAATCAAATAACCATAACATCATCTCCAATGTTAAGCTCCCCGCTTAACATCCACAACTTCCAAAGCCATCATCCTCTAATCATGAATAAGTCCAAGCCGCTCTTGACCATGAGCACGGCTGTCATGACAGTTTTTGACTCTGCAGAGTTTGCACCACTGTACCCACATGTAGTGATTTCATCCCACGTTGCCGGGTGGACTAAAAGAACCTCCATTACGGCAGTGGCTACGAACCACATTCACACTTCCCAGGTGTGTAGCCAGGAGATCACTACGAAGCCTCTACAAAGGGATTCCCGACGAGCGTGAGCCCACTGAGGTTTCACCCCTAACAGCATACAAGAGGCTCCAACCCCGCTGCAGTGGCCCCCTCTTGAGCCTTGCGGTTCATATGGTAGTCCAGCTGACACCTATTCCCTGCACCATCCAACACAGCCATACTACGCCGGGGATACACCTAATTAACTGGTCAAGCTGCCCCATCTCAGCATGTGGTTGGCACGGTAAAGCCAGGTTACATGCTCCATGAACCGGTCCTTAGGATCCAGGCAAGTACTAAACACAAACCCGAGTCTCGTGCACCCAGCACCAACCAAAACATCCAACTTGCCTTGATCCCTACCTCTACATAACTCACAATAT
Organism: Neostapfia colusana; assembly: GCA_030760725.1. Classification (NCBI taxonomy): domain Eukaryota; kingdom Viridiplantae; phylum Streptophyta; class Magnoliopsida; order Poales; family Poaceae; genus Neostapfia; species Neostapfia colusana. The sequence continues at coordinate 17,466,464 of JASWHV010000002.1, forward strand.
CTCATTCAAGAGTATGGTAAAATAAACTGATGATCTCATATCCCAAATATCCCATTCTAAGCATGGCTAAGCATAAGCATGTAAATAAATGACATGATAAAATAAATCCCAACCCAAGATACAAGGAAACAAGGTAATGCAATTCTAGGGAAACTTCCTAGCATGGGTTTCATATTTCATTTGACAATGCAAATAATTCTATCTACACACCCTAGCATAGGATCAAAGTGGTCAAGGACACTTGCCTCCTTCCTGCTGCTCTTGGAATGGGCAGTCCTGATCTTGGAAAGGAAGAACTTGCTCTGGAGCAGGTTCTACTCATATCATCACACATAGCAAAAGAAAACAACAAGTCATAAGACATAGTTCACACTTCCACTTCATACAATCCACACATTCACATTTATGAAAGCCATTCACAATTCTATGTGTTGTGGTTACTCTATGTGTGTTGATTTTTGGCTTACATGCACTTTCAAACATGTGTATATGATTTCTACTTTTGTATTCATACTCATGTTGGCATACTATATATCAATTTCTAATTTAAATAAATCCCTTATATTTAATTGATACACATTTTAGCCACCAAGTATGCATAAAAGGTGTTTTCCTACTTCATATGTGTCTTCAAACCTTCTACCAACCCTAAACTGAATTCTTTGGATTTTGGAAACTTCATTTATCATTTTTTAGTTATTTATACCTAGTTTGATATATTTTCAGATTTATTTCCTATGCCTAAATGTGCACTTTATTATGAAAATAGTAAGACAACTCATCTAAACAGAATAGGTTTTGGGTCTAAAATATTAAATAATATATTTTTGAACTTCTCTTCTGATGTAAACTATTTTATATTTATTTTACTAATTTTCAGAATTATTCTATACTTAAAATGTGTCCCTATTACTAATAAATGTGAATAATCAATTAAACAGATTCATTTCAGCCAAAAATCTATTTTTATCTCATTCCAAAGTTTTCCAAATACCAGGAAGGTTTTTAATTTGAATTTACAATGTGTTTGTCCCATCTTCTAAATTTTAAATGCTAAACACATATTCAAATTCCTAAATTTAATATCACATAGGGTTAAAAAGGTAAACTCACCCCACTACAGGGTCTATTATATTATTTTAGGAATTTCCAGGGGTCTAACTACACATAACAGAGGGTTATTGCTAATTTTTATTTAGTCCAGGGGGCTAAAACTGATTTTTAATTGAAATTACATGAATTTCTGAAGTCCCAGAGGCTAGATCTGAAGTTTCCGAAGCTAGCTCTTATTTTCCGAGAACCCCAGGGGGTAGCACATAAGAATCCCGGCTTTTATAACGCGGGGCTGACGTGGACCGTCCGATTTAAAACAGACGGCTGAGATTATAACGTCGAACCGGTACGCGGGGATTTAAATTCTACCGTGCGATTTAAAATAGACGGCGCACAAGCGGCCACATCGCTCTGATCGAGCGCGGACGGCGGCGCACGGTGGCGGGAGGCGGCGATCTCGCCGGAGAGTTTCGGATCTTCGTCAATTCTTCCTAAAACTGTGATTTTATGGCATAGATCGGTGGAGGGAAGGTCGGGGATCTCACCTCGGGGGTTTTCTTGAGCTCGGAGGTCCTGGAAAGCGATCGGCGACGAGGTCCGAGGTGAATTCACGGCGAGGCTCGTCGGCGCTGTGTTTGAACCGCAAACCACCAAGTTTTCTGCACCTGCGAGGTTCCCCCGAGGCGGTGGATCAAAACCAGCGAGTTAGATCAGACTTCCTGAGCATAGATCGAGCAGAATTCGCCGGAGGAACTCGGGTTCTCACCGAAGGCAAAAACGGCGGATCGTGGGGAAAAACGGGACGATGCCGGGGTTTTTATAGACGGGGGAGGGCGGTGTGTTAGTTTAGATTGAGTCGGAGTCCTCCGGAACCAGAATTCGGCAGAAATCCGGTCGGTTGAGATCGCGCGCGCGCGGGGGTACAGTCCGGGTTTCGGAAGATCGGGGGTTAGGGATGACAGGTGGATCCCGCCTGTCTGCGAGAGGGGGCGCGGGCGCGCGGCTGCGGGCTGGCTCGGGAGTTGGGTGGGCCGGCTGGTGGGTTTCAGCCCACTGGCCGGGAAGATTTGTTTTTTCTTTTTCTTTTTCTTTTTCATTTCTGTTTTGAGTTTAATTTGAATTCCAGTTTGAATTTGAATTTTTGCAACACATGCAACACATCCAAAAATTTTTAAATTCCTCTCTTGACAGGATTTTGGGGTGTTACAGGACGGAGGCACGGCGAGTGCAGAGCATGGTCAGGAGTGCTTCGTCGGTGGTGCCATTGAGACTAGGGCTACGGTGCGGCGAGGAAGACGAAGACTAGAGGGAAGAGGAAGATTGTGATGGTGGTGCAGACTGCAGAGAAGGGGAAGGTGCAAGTTATAATGGTGCGGAGAAGGAGAGGTCAGATTGCTTCGAATTCTACGCACGAATGGCAAAGACCGCATGAATACAGGCGGACCGTGGAGTAGGAGCCGCTTGCAATATTGGCCATTAATACAGGCGGCTAAAGCGACCGGGCATACACGCCTTACCTTTTCGGTTACCGCGCGTGCACAGTATACATGCGTCCGTAGAGTTACATGGGCGGATATACTTATGTTACAAACCGCCTGTGATAAAGATTCTTCAAAGGTGGCTAGTCGTATGTATTGAACCACCTGCAATAATAGAGTTACACAGGCGGATAATCTTACGTTACAAACCGCCTGTGATAAAGATTCTTCACAGGCGGCTAGTCGTAGGTGTTGAACCGTCTGCGATAATAGAGTTACACAGGTGGATACTACTCTTACATTATAAACCACCTATGATAAAGATTCTTCACAGGCAGCTAGTCGTAGGTAAAGAACGGCGGTTAGTCGTAGGTAAAGAACTTCTTGCGAAAATGGAGTTACATAGGCCGATAATCTTACGTTACAAACCGCCTGCGACAAATATTTTTCACAGGCGGCTAGTCATAGGTATTGAACTAGTAATACTTTATAAGCATGGAAGACCCTAGCAACGTTAGGTATTACTAAAGATGAATATTGAAGTCCATCCAAGTCTAGAAGTAAGCCTGAGACAAGTGAAGCAGCTTCCTAGTTACTACTATAACTAGAAAGAGGTCTTTCGTTTGAATCATAATTTCTCGAAAGAACTCTTTCGATAATGTGTTTTTATTCCACTCAATTACCACTCAAAAATGAAACCAAAATTTTTTTGGGGATTTTTTGGCTGCTTTCGAGCTCTATACCTTAACACCCCGAAGGGTGACACACCCCCGAAGGGTCGTAGCTACTGGGCGACGAAATATTTTGACTCTTCCATGCTGTGTCTCAGGAACCTTTCCCCCATTGATAGAAACGGAACCCCCCAGACCAAGTAGTATTCGAGCGACCTGCTTAAAAGCTATGCTTCACAGTGACTAGTTTCCTCCTTGGGTTCTCCAGCTGAGCCAAAAGACACGGCGAAGACTGGCGAAATTCAAAGAGGCACCAGCAGTTCCTTTTATGCTTTCCCTTGCTTTATGTTGGCTCTCTCGACCCGGTTCCCAAGCAGAGTCTCACGAAACCCCTTGCGATAATGGATTTATCACAAGCAGATACTCTTACATTACAAACCGCCTGTGATAAAGTCTTCACAGGTGGCTAGTCGTAGGTATAGAACCACCTGTGATAATCTTTTTCACGGGCGGTTTAAGTTTTTGCCTGTGAAAATTACTGATTATGACAGGTGCTTCGTTTCAGGTGGTTTTGAAAACCGCGTGTGATAATACGTTTAGAGCCGTCTGAGATGAAGCTTGTTGTAGTAGTGTATTACCATCCTAACATGTTCGTCCACGGAAGGAAAGGAATGCAAAGATTTTTCGGAGTGAGGAAAAAATGTGAAAAATTATTGTTAAGACATCAAGGAACAAGAGCAGCTGGGATAGAGCTGGTGCTAAGGCACTAGCACAGAACCTCTCAGCATCACAAATGTTTACTGAATAGGTTCTTTTGAAAATCTACATTACGATGTAAAGAGCTCTCCCTCTGAGCTCATAAACTGATGTACCATTCTCAATCTGCTTAACATATATCGGCCTACGGTCACATATTTCTAAAAAAAGATTAAGGACATCACTAACATTTTTCCCATTCCTATATAAGAAAAAAGAGAGAACACTAAAACTAATCAATCAGATAGACTATTGCTATTTAATGATGTATTTGTAATTAAGAATCAAATAAAAGATTATGACTTAAAGATGAATAAGAAAGTGGAGGAGAGACATCCACATCAATTGAAAGTTGAGTCCAACTCTACTTCAGGTCCAACTCCGAATCCACAAGTAATGTCTTCAAACTGACGCTCAGTACGCGTATGAACCATACTTTTTATGTTTTATATATGGATAGAAAGCTAAAAAGACAAGATTTTCAATGTCAACGGTCCCACATCCAAACTCCATCATAGTTGACAATATGTTGAGTTTACAATATGTTAGGATGTTGTGTCACTGTCAATTGCCCCATTAAAAATTATATCGAGTCTGAGTCTAATAGGGACGCGTCTAGTGGTTTTTAGTTGAACCCTAGGCTATACATACAACAGCTATCAACCAAATTACATAAGTTTTGTTTAGATTAATCTATTATACATAGTTTGTAGTTCTTCAGTTTGTGAAACGAGCAGCAACCAACCAAATTTTGTATTCTTTTAGATTAATATGCTATATATAATTTTGAGGTTCTTTGATTTGTGAAACCCTAACTGCAGTGATTTCAGATTGATTCTTATTCGTTCTTGCTCGTGTTGTCGGTTGCACTTATAGGTATTAGTCTTCTTGGTAACGTCAATTGTGAGTACGCGGTTAATAACCAACGGAGCGGTGGTGTAGTGATTGCAGGGATTTTGACGTTCTGGTGAGAGACCCACCTCACTTGGGTATTTTCTATATCATCAAGTGCTCCTCACTTAGGTATTTTCTATATCATCAAGTGCTATCAGGTTTTAGATTGTCCGTTAGGTAATTTCACATTTCCATTGGATTAGTTTCTGTTTCTTATACTTAGAGTCCTTAAAAAAGCCAAAAAATATTGTTTACCATGTCCTATAGCCCTTAGTGCTTGCAATTTCGTTTTCACATAGCGTTGTGAGTTTGTGTTTATTTGGTCGAGTCTTGTTACTTGTTTAGTTTTATGCTTTAGTCCTTACTTTATCGCTTCCGCCTTACATTCTCTCCGTATCCTATTCCATCATGCCCAAAAAACATGCCGATCAACCATGATCGTCAGTTTGCGCTAGCTAGTTGCCTTACATGGATTCTTACATCATTTGCACGAGTCCTCCTTGCATTACCGTACAGTTTCCCACGAGTCCCCGCATCCGATTGTGAAACAGAGTTCGAACATGCTTGAAAAACATTGATTCGAAGGGGCTTTCATTATAACAGTTATAACTTTCGTATACGAATAGTAACTCGGAGTACATCAGAAGTCCCTTTCATGACAAAGTCTCCAGCATCCCAGTTGCCGATGAGTTACATATACAGACACGTGTCAAATAGAGCGCTCCATGTATCCTTTGATCAGTAGAGAGGTATAAATGCTTTGTTGAGACACGTCTTGTTAATGAGAGCACGTAGGCTTGCATCTTGTGTATTCTGATCCTGCACAACATGGAGCAACAGTGCACAGGAAAACAATTATAGAAAACAATGTTATAAATTTAATGAGAGCTTTCCAATGTAAGCACGACTCACTACAATTACTTTTTGTTATGTATTCTAATATTTGATCCATATCTGGTGTTGGTTCATGGGTTAAGTAAGAACTGCACCATTTTATTTATTATTGTCCTTGTGAGACCTATGTGTGCTGAATACATTGGCTATGACGATAAAAGTTTTGAATTCTGCCAAAACACTCTTTTTGTCAAGGTCCGACTCTAGGTCCAAGCTCTGACAAGATCCGACGTAAGGTCCGACTTGCTATGGGTAGATCCGACATGTGTTTGGTTAGCTCCAGCGGTAGGTCTGACTAGCTTTAGTAAGTTCCAGTGCTAGGTTCTGCTAGCTTTGGTAAGCTCCAGCTCAAGGTCCGGTTAGCTTTGGCAAGGTCCGGAGCTAAATCGCAATGGTTCTGTTTTTACCATGCAAATGTTTCGAGCTTGCTTTACATCTATGGAAAGTTTGCTTAGTATTCTTTTACTAAGTTTTTTTGAAGTGTTATGGCTGTTTACGGTGGTTAACATTTTGCTATGGTTTGCAACATGATTACGTGAGGTGTTCACGTAAGGTGTTGTGGTTTTCGGAACTAACGTGAGTCAAGTCGCAGACTTGTGCTCGAAAGTATTGGTTGTTTATTCATGTGCAGGTGTTGCTTGAGTTCAAGATATGGCTGGTGACGGGATCCATTGAACTAGTCTTAGGGAGAAGATGAGGTTCAACAACCAAGTTCGGGAGGAATTATGGTTGAATTGATCGGGAGGTCGTGCAGCATGTTTGGATCAAGAACAATGCATATGAATGTATTGTGGACGTCTTTGAAAGGTGTTTGCACATGTGCAAGGAGTGCATGGACGTGGCAACATGGTTCCAAGGCGTGATGAAGATATGTGGACGTAAAGAATTGGTAGGAAAGGTCCAACCGGCTGGATTATGGACTTAGGCTGCGGCTGAGTCGGTTATGGCTCAAATATGGAAAGATTTGAGTTGGTTATGATAGGATTTCATGTGGGACACAAAGTTGAGTTGTTTTACGAATGTGCGATACGTTCCTAAGGTGTTTGGAAGTCTTAAGATTGCTTCTATCTGAGTATAGAAGAGTCTTGAGCAGTTATGGAAAGTTTCGATTCGGAAACTGAGTAGGATTAGAGTGCTAGTTTCAATTGGGTTGGCCTCCGGGCTGGTTATATAAGCAAGGGAGGCCAGAGCTCGTGGTATGACAACCTTGGGCTGTTCCTCTTATGTTTTGATCAATAAAATTCGTAATTTAGAGGACCTTTATTGCCTTGTTCGTCCGACTTGTTTTTGTCAAGTCTTTCTCATCGAGTTTCTGGACAGCACGACAGTGCTTCGGTGTTTTGATCATAACTCGAGTTTAACTGATCCTATTGACGTGATTATTTTTTGGTGTCTTCACAACTTGATTATCTATCATCTATGAAAATTTCACGGTCATTGGATTTGTAGTTTCTGATCTACACAAGTTTCTTTGCAGTGTTGCAGATCTGGTTTTTACTCGAGTAGAACAGATTGACCCTCATTTGATATTTCGATCATAACTTGAGTTTTTCTTGATGGATTTCCATGATTATTGTTCTCGTGTCTTTGTGACTTTATTCTCTATAATATATAACACTTTTGTCACGGTTGAACACATTTAAATCAGTCACATACACGGTTTCTTTAACAGATCAATTTTCTGCCGAGGGGGTTTCTGTTGCTTCCGCTAAAAAGTTTAAATCTACCATTCACCCCCTCTGGTAGATTTTCACGTGCTCTTCGATTCTAAAATTGGTATCAGAGCCACGGTGCTCTAACTTTTGTGATTTGCACGTGTTTTGACTAATCATCATGGAGAAATACTTCGCAAAACCTTGTGTGTTCAGTGGCATTGATTTTCAGGTTTGGAAGGCACGTATGGAGGCTTTCATCCAGGCGCAAGGCTTCACAATATGGGAAAAGGTGTACAAGCCTTATGACGTGCTGCCAAAAGATCAAGGCACGGCTATGAACATTAGAGATGTCGACAACAACAACAAAACACGGAACTTGATCATACAAGGATTAACTCAAAGTGACTTCGACCGTGTTGCACACTTCCGATCTGCATACGATGTGTGAAAAGCACTTTGTGGCTACCACGAAGGATCCAACACGATCAAGGAGGTAAGACAAGATATGTTCAAGAAAGAATGCATGCGCTTTGAGATGCAACCCAGTGAGTCAATCGATGACCTCTTTGCTCGCTTCAATAAAATTCTCAGCAACTTGCGTGGTGTTAACGTTAATTTTTCAGATGCTGAAAATGCTAGGCAATTACTTAGTGCATTAAACATGTCAATTTGGGAGATGAAAGTTACATCTATTTGTGAATCTACTGTCATGAGTACACTTACATTTGATGTGCTATATTCTAAGTTAAAAACTCATGAAATTGACATAATATCACATAAGAACCCCAACAAGTCTCTTGCATTTGTTTCACAATGTGACATGCCTAGCTCTAGTCAATCTTCATCTTGTGGTACACTTTCTTTGTTGTCCTCTCTAACCCTTTAACAGATTGAAGAGTTTCCAGAGGAAGAACTTGCACTCATCTCTACTCGGTTCTCAAAAGCATTGCAAAATGTGAGAACTAGAAGGAGAAGAAGTGCCGGACCTAAACAATGCTTCGAATGGGGTAAGACAGGACATTTTCATACGGATTGCCCTAACTTTTCAGGTCCTACTTCCCGTGATTAAAAGCAAACAAGGACGAAGCACTCCTCTGCAAACGATAAGAAATAGAAGAAGGGTTTTATAGGACGCCAATCGGTAAATAGTTTTATCTCCACACTTCAAGAACTTGGCTCGAGCGATGCGGACATCGGAAGTGACGAAGATGAAGATGATTTGGCAAACTTATGCTTCATGGCGGGTAAGTCAAGTTCAAGTATGGAGGAGGCAGAACACAACAGCGACAATGAAGAGGTATGTCCTACTTGCAAAGAAATGTGTGATGCTATTTCTCGTGCCACTGTTATAGTTAAGAAAAAGGACAAAAAGCTTAGGAACAATGCTGTTAAAATTGAGTCACTAGAATCTGAAATTAATCATTTGAAATCTTTGATTCCTAGTGATGATTCTTGTTCCTCATGTGATTTAATATATTGATTTGCATTATTCTACTTGTGATGATCTTAATAAGAAACTACAAGATGCTATGAATGAAATTTCTATACTGAACAATGCTTTACGGTCTCATGAAGTTAAGTATTGTTCCAATTGCAAACTAAAAGGAAAAACTTTATGTCGAAACTGCCTAGACTTGTCTAAGAAACTTGATGACATGAATAGGACACTAGAGACAATTTATAATGGGAATAAGAATCTGAACTTGCTGTTGCATTCTTCTAAATCTTGCAATGATAAAAATGGTTTAGGTTTTGATTCCCATGCTCATGCTAAAGCACATCCACCTAAAATTCTAAAGTCATTAGGAAGTAGTTTGATTAAAACAGTTCCTAAACAAAAAGAAGTGGTTTTTAAATCTGCAGGAGTGTTGTCTCAATCGGTTTCAGATAAACATGTTGTCTACTTATCTAGACATGAACATAAAGTTAAATTTCATTGTACCTACTGTGGTAGAGATGGTCATGTCATAGATTTTTGTTATAAACTAGCTAAGCAACAGAAAAAGGAAAGAATGATTGCTAGATCTCATAACAACTGTGCAAAACCTGTTGCATGTGCTGAACCGAATGTTAGGAATATGCAACCTGCTGTATTGAGTGAAAAACATGCAAAGTTTGCTTCCGGACCTACTGTTTTTAGTGCTACTCATGTAACACCTCGTAGTCAGTAGTTGGGTACAAAAATCCTCACACTTTGGCTCATAAACCTGCTGTTTTATCTCAGGCTTTGCGTGTTACTTCTGCTGGACGTTGTGTGACTCAATACTGGATTCCTAAATGCCTTTTGACTAACCACAGTATTGAGTTATCGATGTATTGTACTTCTACGTAGGTAACACGTATGAGGAAGGAGAACATTTGGATTGTGGATTCAGGACGCTCACGCCACATGACCGGTAACAAAGAATGGTTCTCCTCCCTCTCTTTTGTGTCACGTGTAGAAAATATTACTTTTGCCGATAATTCTTCAACTCCTAAAATTGCTAAGGGTTCGGTTAGAATAAATAATCACTACACTTTAAAAGATGTGGCACTTGTTAAAAATTTGAAATACAACTTGCTTTCTGTTTCACAATTGCTAGATGAAAATCATGAAATTATTTTCACTAAAATTGTTGCAAGGTTGTAGATTCGAATAGTGAGCTCATTTTTAATATGTCTCGGTTTGGAAGAGTTTTTAAATCTGATTTTGATATGTCATCCTCTAAGCATAGATGTCTAGTTGCTAATGATTCAAAAGACTTTATTTTTGGCATCGTAGACTTGGTCACGTAGACTTTGATCATCTCACACGTGTTAGTGCTCTTGATCGCATACGTGGGCTGCCTAAGCTTAAAGGGGACAAAGAAATTGTGTGCTCTTCCTGTAGACATGCTAAGATGGTTGCAGGTTCACATGCTCCTCTCACAATGACCATGAAAACTGAACCGGATCAACTTTTGCACCTTGAGACCGTAGGACCTTCATGTGTTCAATCCTTCGGACCTAAATGGTATGTTCTTGTGATTGTTGATGACTATTCTAGATACTCTTGGGTTCATTTTATGGCATCTAAGAATGAAACTTTTAGTCACTTTAGAACCTTATTTCTTATATTTCAATTGATCATACAGGATCTTTAAAAGCAATTAGAAGTGATAATGGAACCGAATTTAAAAATCAATCGTTTGATCACTTTTGTGCTGAAAATGGAATAGATCATCAATTTTCTTCACCATATGTACCTCAACAAAACGGTGTTGTAGAGATAAAGAATAGAACCTTAGTTGCGATGGCTAGGACTATGCTTGATGAATATCAATCTCCTAGAAAATCTTGGGCTCATTCAGTTGCAACTGCTTGTTATGTCTCAAATCGTGTTTTCTTGCATGCTAAGCTAGGTAAAACACCATATGAACTTCGGTTTGGACATTGGCCTAGTGTCACACACATTCGGTTCTTTGGTTGCAAATGATTTGTTAAGTAACATGGTAATCTTGATAAATTTGAACCCAGATCCGTTGATGGCATATTTCTTGGTTACCCATCTCATACTAGAGGCTACCGTGTGCTTTTACATGACACTAACAAAATTGTGGAGACTTGTGAGTTTTCTTTTGATGAAGCTAGCCCAGGTACTAGCTCTAATATTGCAGGACCATACCCATATCCATAGGGGGAGAGCATTTTCATCGAAGAATATGAAGAAGTGATGCTGCTTCCCAAAAAATTCAGGAGCTAATGACATTGTTCCAGCTCCTGGTTTTGATTCACAACCAGCACCGACGATCACCATTGCTGGTCCAGATCGTCCTCAAGTCATAAGTTCTTCAATTTGTGATGAACATGAAGAAGAAGGAGCTTGTGAATTATCTACTCCCCTCCGGGTCCTCAAAAGTCATCATCCTCCACAACAAATGATTGGAAGCATGCACGAACGAGTCACACGGTCAAGGTTTTGTGATCCAAACTCACACTCATTCTGCATTTGTTGCTTCTTTTGAACCCAAAGATATATTACTGTAACACCCCAAAACCTGCTAAAGGGGGGAATTTAAAATTTTTTGAACGTATTGCATGTGGTGCAGAAATTCAAATTCAAACTGGAATTCAAATTCAAATCAAAACAGAAAAGAAAAGGAAAAAGAAAAACCCCAACCGGCCAGTGGGCCGAAACCTGCCAGCCGGCCAAATCCCCCGCGCCAGCCCGAACCCACGCCCCCTCTCTCCCTCTCACTGACACGCAGGGCCCGCGTGTCATCTCCTTCCCCGCGCGCCCCCAGCGGCCCCGGACTCTTCTCTCACGCCCAATCGCAACTGACCACCGGAAACCCGCGCCCCCAGCCCGATTTCCGGTCCCGGACGCCCCCAACTCGATCTCAACAGACCGCCGCCCTCCCTCGCCTATTTAAACGCCGACAATCGCCCTGTCCCCCCCCCCCCCGATCGGCTGTTCTTCTCTCCGGTGAGAACCGAAGCTTCGATCACCGTTTTCTTTCGATCCTTGCTCGGATTTTCTGATCTAATGCGCTGATCATGTTCCACTGCCCCCGGGGAGTCATGCAGGTGAAGAAAACCCGGTGTTTTGCACTCTAGACGCAGCTCTGGCGAGCACCGCCACGTTTTCATCTCGGACCTCGCCGCCGACAACCTTCCAGGGCCTCCGAGCTCAATAAAAACACCGAGGTGAGATCCCCGACCTCCCCTCTACCGTTCTATGCCAAGAAATCCAAGTTTTAGGAAGTATAGACGAAAACCCGAAGATCTCCGGTGCAGGTCAATAGGTTGAGCTTGAAGGACATGTCTACAGAATTGAAGGAAGAGGTTGTAAAACTCAATCTATGTCTGGTGAATAGTGGTGAGGCCATCGCCATGGAAGTGGACTCCACATTAGAGCAAGACATACGCAATGGTCAGAAGAATGATGAGAAGATACAAGAGATTAGAGAACTCATTAAGGATAATAAAGCCCCTGGGTTCAGAGAGGATGAACAAGGTGCGGTGTGGTACGAGAAAAGAATCTGTGTGCCTGAAGTGAAGGAGATCCGTGAATTGATTTTGAAGGAGGCTCATGATTCCGACTATTCCATTCATCCTGGGAGTACGAAGATGTATCATGACCTCAAGAGCAGTTATTGGTGGTATGGAATGAAGCGAGATGTCGCGGAACATGTTTCCCTATGTGACACATGTCAGTTGGTGAAAGCAGAACATCAACGATCCGCGGGATTATTGCAACCACTCAAAGTGCCTGAATGGAAATGGGAATAAATCGGTATGAATTTCATAGTGGGACTACCTAGGACCCAATCAGGATATGATTCGATATGGGTCATCATCGATAGACTAACAAAGGTAGCTCATTTCATCCCCGTGAAAGAAAGCTACAGCAGATCCAAATTGGCGGAATTGTACATGTCAAGGATCGTGTGTTTGCATGGAGTGCCAAAGAAGATAGTGTCGGATCGAGGGACATAGTTCACCTCAAGGTTCTGGCAGAAGTTACATGAAACCATGGGAACTCATCTGAATTTTAGTTCTGCCTATCACCCCCAGACTGACGGGCAGACGGAAAGAACCAATCAGATCCTTGAGGATATGCTGAGAGCGTGTGCGCTCAAGAACAATAGGAGTTGGGATAAGAACTTACCTTATGCGGAGTTCTCCTATAACAACAGCTATCGGGCTAGTATGAAGATGTCACCATTTGAGGCTTTGTATGGGAGGAAGTTCAGAACTCCACTATTTTGGAATCAAACAGGGGAAAGTAAATTGTTTGGGCCCGAAGTACTACAAGAAGCCGAGGCGAAAGTGAGGGAAATCCGCAACAACTTGAGGATAGCACGGACCCTACAAAAGAGTTATGCCGATGTACGGAGAAGAGAGCTCGTTTTCAACGTGGGGGACTATGTTTACCTCAAGGTGTCCCCTATCTGAGGACTTCGTCGGTTCAAGGTGAAAGGGAAGCTATCACCTCAATACATCGGACCCTTTCAGATTCTTGAGAGAAAAGGCGAAGTGGCATATCAACTCGAACTACCGGCTCGCGTATCGGATGTGCACGATGTATTCCATGTGTCACAGCTCAAGAAATGTCTAAGGATGCCTGAAGAGATGTTACCCATGAATGAGGTTGACGTAGGAGAGGATCTGTCTTATGCCGAGCAATCGGTCAAGGTCTCGGAGACAATGGAACGCCTCACAAGAAATAAAAGAATCCGGATGTGCAAGGTGCAGTGGAAGCATCACTCGGAAGAGGAAGCCACATGGGAGCGAGAAGACGAGCTTAAGGCACAGTTTCCGGAATTGTTTTCTTAGAACCACCAATCTCGAGGACGAGATTTCTTTTAAGGGGGGTAGAGCTGTAACACCCCAAAACCTGCTAAAGGGGGGAATTTAAAAATTTTTTGGACGTATTACATGTGGTGCAGAAATTCAAATTCAAACTGGAATTCAAATTCAAATTAAAACAGAAAAGAAAAGGAAAAAGAAAAAGATAAAGAAAAACTCCAACCGGCCAGTGGGCTGAAACCCGCCAGCCGGCCCAATCCCCCGCGCCCCCTCTCTCCCTCTCACTGACACGCAGGGCCCACATGTCATCTCCTTCGCCGCGCGCCCCCAACGGCCCCGGACTCTTCTCTCGCGCCCGATCGCAACTGACCACCGGAAACCCGCGCCCCCAGCCCGATTTCCGGTCCCGGACGCCCCCAACTCGATCTCAACAGACCGCCACCCTCCCTCGCCTATTTAAACGTCGACAATCCCCCTGTTCTGGTGAGAACCGAAGCTTCGATCCCCGTTTTCTTTCGATCCTTGCTCGGATTTTCTGATCTAACGCGATGATCATGTTCCACCGCCCCCGGGGAGTCACGCAGGTGAAGAAAACCCGGTGTTTTACACTCTAGACGCAGCTACGGCGAGCACCGCCGCGTTTTCATCTCGGACCTCGCCGCCGACCACCTTCTAGGACCTCCGAGCTCAAGAAAAACCCCGAGGTGAGATCCCCGACCTCCCCTCTACCGTTCTATGCCAAGAAATCCAAGTTTTAGGAAGTATAGACGAAAACCCGAAGGTCTCCGGCGAGATCGCCGCCTCCCGCCGCCGCGCGCCGCCGGGCAGCGCCGCCCGCACACGGCCAGGGCGACGTGGCCCCTTGAGGGTCGTCTATTTTAAATTGCACAGTAGAAATAAAACCCACGCGTACCGGTTCGGCGATCTAATCTGAGCCATCTATTTATAATCGGACGGTCCACATCAGCCCCACGTTATAAAGGCCAGGATTCTTACGCGCTACCCCCTGGGGATCTCGGAAAACATGAGCTAGCCCCGGAAACTTCTTATCTAGCCCGTGGAACTTCAGAAATTCATGTAAATTCATTTAAAAATCAGTTTTAGCCCCTGGACTTAATAAAAATTAGGAAAACCCCTCTGTTATGTGTAGTTAGACCCCTGGAAATTTAGGAAATAGTAAATTAGACCCTTCAGTAGGGTGGATTTACCTTTTTGACCCTATATGATATTAGATTCAGAAATTTGAATATGTGACTAGGATTTAAATTTAAAAGGTTCGGCAAACACATGTGCAAATTCAAATTTAAACTCTCCTAGCACTTGGAAAACTTTAGAATGAGTTAAAAATAGATTTTAGGCTGAAATGAAATCTGCCTAAGTGTTGTTCATATTTATTAGTTCTAGAAACACATTTTTAGGCTAGGAAATAATTCTGAAAACTGATAAAATAAATTTAAATTAGTTCACATCAGAGGAGAAGTTCAAAAGTATATATTATTTAATATTTTAGATCAGCACCTATTCTGTTTAGATGATATGTCCTACTATTTAATATTAAAACTCACTTTAGGCATAGAAAATAAATCCGAAAAATATAGGAGAATAGGTATGCATCATTAGAAAATGATAAATGATGTCTCCAAATCCAAAAACTTCAGTTTAGGATTTGGTAGAAGATCTGAAAACCTATTTGGAGTAGAAAATTACCTTTCATGCAAACTTGGTAGCTAAGAAGTGTATTAATTAAATATAAAGAATTTGTTCAAATTGGAAATTCATATATAGTGTGCAAACAGAAATCTGAATACAAAAGTTAGAAATCATATACATATGTTTAAAAGTGCATGTATGCCAAAAATCAACACATGTAGAGTAACCACAACACTTAGAAATGTGAATGACTTTCATAGGTATGTATGTGTGGTTTGTATGAAGTGAAAGTGTGAACTACGTCTTATGGATTGTTGTTTTCTTTTGCTATGTGTATTGGCATGATTAGAACCTGCCCCAGAGCAAGTTCTCCCCTTCCAAGACCAAGACTTTCCATTCCCAGAGCAGCAGGAAGAAGGCAAGTGTCCTTGACCACTTTGATCCTATACTAGGATGTGTAGATAGAATTATTTGCATTGTCAATTGAAATATGAAACCCATGCTAGGAAGTTTCCCTAGAATTGCATTACCTTGTTTCCTTGTAGCTTGGGTTGGGATTTATTTTATCATGTCATTTATTTATATGCTTATGCTTAGCCATGCTTAGAATGGGATAATTGGGATATGAGATCATCAATTCATTTACCTTACTCTTGAATGAGATATTATGAGTTATGTAGAGGTAGGGATCGAGGCAAGTTGGATGATTTGGTTGGTGCTGGGTGCACGAGACTCGGGTTTGTGTTTAGTACTTGCCTGGATCCTAAGGACCGGTTCATGGAGCATGTAACCTGGCTTTAGCGTGCCATCCACATGCTGAGATGGGGCAGCTTGGCCAACTAATTAGGTGTATCTCCGGCGTAGTATGGGTGTGTTGGATGGTGCGGGGAATAGGTGTCAGCTGGACTACCATATGAACCGCAAGGCTCAAGAGGGGGCCACTGCAGCGGGGTTGGAGCCTCTTGTATGCTATTAGGGGTGAAACCTCAGTGGGCCCACGCTCATCGGGAATCCCTTTGTAAAGGCTTTGTAGTGATCTCCTGGCTACACACCTGGGAAGTGTGAATGTGGTTCGCGACCACTGGCACAATGGAGGTTCTTTTAGTCCACCCGGCAACGGGGGATGAAATCACTACATGTGGGTACAGTGGTGCAAACTCTGAAGAGTCAAAACTGTCATGACAGTCGTGCTCACGGTCAAGAACGGCTTGGACTTATTCATGATTAGAGGATGATGAATTGGGAAGTTGTGGATGTTAAGCGGGAAGCTTAACATTGGAGAGGAGACTATGTTTACTTGATAATGATGATGGGTTGAGCAATTGGGACCATTTCACCTGTGTAGTAATGTAGGTGCTTAATAAGCTAAGGTGATAGGTATTAATTGCGTAGTGATTTAACCATGACTTCAACCTCTCCTTGCTCTAGCCATGCATGACATAACATTCACACACTTGCTGAGTACCAACGGTACTCAAACTTGCTTTTCTGTTGGTTTATATTGCTGCTCAGGTCAAGAGAATGATGTGGTGTTTAATGACCAAGACTTTGGTCTCGAGGAGGGATTCTAGGTTCACGGAGTCCCCCGGGCAACGCCTGTGACGGAGCCCACAAGACTTATATTCCGCTGCTGTTTTATTTACATGTTATGAACTTATTATCGTCCATTGAGACGTATGCTATGTAAGACTTATTTATATTCGAACACCTGGCTTGTAATATGATGATGCTTAACTATTTGTCGTCACATGTATGAGAAAATGATCCTGGCATACATGTGATATTCACTTGGTTGTTCTTCGGAGAAACCGGGTGTGACAATTACATGCACTCACTAATGAATCTTGGATTATTGCCATGCAAGAATAGTTAGAAAATTTTGAAAGGAAATAATGTTTGGAAACTTGTACCTCCACCTCAAAGTCACACTCTAATAGGAACTAAATGGGTGTTTAAAAATAAACAAAGTGAGGATGGGGTTGTGGTTAGGAATAAGGCTAGGTTGGTTGCTCAAGGTTTCACACAAGTTGAAGGACTAGATTTTGATGAAACTTTTGCTCCTGTTGCTAGATTAGAAGCCATAAGAATTTTGTTAGCATTTGCTGCATCTAAAGGTTTAAAGTTATATCAAATGGATGTTAAAAGTGCTTTTCTTAATGGCTACATAGATGAGGAGGTTTATGTCAAGCAACCACCGGGTTTTGAAAATCCGAATTTCCTAATCATGTTTTCAAACTGTCCAAAGTCTTGTATGGTCTTAAACAAGCCCCTAGAGCATGGTATGATAGGTTAAAAACACTCTTACTTGAAAGGGGGTTTACCATGGGCAAGGATGATAAAACTCTTTTTGTGCTTAAGCATAGCAATGACTCATTATTAGTTCAAGTGTATGTCGATGATATTATCTTTTGTTGTGCTTCTCATGATCTTGTGTCCAAGTTTTCAGCTATGATGAGTTCAGAATTTGAGATAAGTATGATGGGAGAACTTACATACTTTTTGGGGCTGCAAATCAAGCAAACTAAGGAGGGTACTTTTGTGTATCAAACAATGTATACAAGAGACCTTCTTAAGAACTTCAACATGGACAAAAGCAAGTCTCTTAGAACACCAATGGGTACAGCAACGACACTTGAACTTGATGAACATGGTGAACCCGTGGATCAAAAATAATATAGAAGTATAATTGGATCACTTTTGTACCTCACGGCATCAAGACCGGACATACAATTTAGCGTATGTCTTTGTCCACGATTTTCAAGCTTTCCCACGTGCTTCACATCGTCGAGCCATCAACAGAATTCTCAGGTACTTACATGGAACTCAACAATTTGGGATTTTTCTTCCGTCTTCCTCAACTGTTACTTTGAAAGCTTTTTCGGATGCTAATTTTGGGGGTTGTAGAATTTATAGGAAAAGTACTTCGGGTGCTTGTCATTTTCTTGGTAATTCACTTGTTGCTTGGTCCTCTAGAAAACAAAATTCAGTTGCACAATCCATAGCCGAATCTGAATATGTAGCTGCTGCTAGCGCTTGCTCACAAATTCTTTGGATTGTTCAAACACTTAAGTACTATGGGGTTGATCTAGATAGTGTTCCACTATTTTGTGATAAACTAGTGCCATTTGCATTGCTAAAAATCCCGTGCAACATTCGAGAACAAAGCACATTGACATTAGGTATCACTTTCTCCATGATAATGTTGAAAAGGAAACGTTGTGCTTCACCATGTAGATACCAAACAACAATTGGCTGACATTTTTACAAAACCTTTGAATTTTACTCGTTTTTGTTTCATTCATAGTGAAATAGGGGTTATGCATCCTCATGGCTTAAATTGAGGGGGAGTTTTGAAACTTGGGAAGTCTATGTGTGAATCTGAATTTGAAATAATATGAGCATAGTATTTCATACATATATGACTTTGTGATTCCTTTTATATGCTGAAAGTTCTTACTACATTACTCATGTTATACATTTTGTAGTTTTTGCCATGACTGGTAATTGGAATAATTATTTACACTAAATCTGGTCATGATCGAACTTTCTTGCTGTTTTAAACTTGTTGCATGCTCACAAGTGCTTTTAATAATGAAAAAATAATCAATCAACTATTCAGATGTTGAGCTTTTATGTTCAAATGAAAAATTGAGAAAAAGATCAAGAGAATATGCATGCATCGCACTTCTTCTTTTGAGATGGCTTATCATTGCACTTAGATATGAACTTGGAAGAAGTATAAAACCATGTCCTTAAGCTTCTGATTGTCAAATGACATAGGCTTGGCTTGGTTGGTTAGAATAAGGCTGATGCGGCATATAATCTCTTGCAAATGTCATATGATCTGAATTTGTGCTTTGAAAAATAATTAAAATGCAGCAACAAGTGTCATGCTTTCAGGTCTTGACATAGTTAAGTTTGTGAGTATCATGACTTGCTTAAATTGAAAATTGCACTTGATCTCTAGCATGGTTTACACTACTTTATTTATCTCATTGATGTGATAGTGTAACTTACTTGATAGTATGGCTTGGAAGAGCTTTGTTTTATATGTATATGTTATAAATATGCTCATAACAATTAAAATTTCTCTTTTGAACCTTGCTGAATACATTGTCAAAGGGGGAGAAATTGATCACACATTGCACGACTCACGAGTGTTTTGTCACGATTCTTCTCAGGGGAAGAATTTTTGTTTTTCTTCTCATTTTATTTCGGATTTACAAAGGGAGAGAAATATGTATAGGGGGAGAAATTTTTGTTTCAAAATTTCTTTCTCATTTGATTATTTTCAAAACTTTTCATGTGAATAAGCCAATGTTTGGATTTTAAGTGGTGTTGCCAATGCATTCATCAAGGGGGAGATTGTGAGACCTATGTGTGACACCCTCACCTCGGGTGTCAGCATATGTTCATATTTTATGAAGAAGAAAAAAACATTTTAAGAAGAGTAGAAACAGAGACAAGTACCAAAAGGATAGCCAATAAAGCTCTCCGAGAGCACCGAAGGCAATTTCCACGGCCAGCAGACCACGTGGCGTGTTCAGAGCTCATCCCCGAGAAATTGGGAGAGGTCCGCCGCTAAACTAGCTACGTGGCAGGCTCGGGGGTCACCTCCGCAATGTGAAAGAGGTCCGACCCTCTGGGACACGTGCTACCGCGGAGCTAGCCGCTGTGGAAGAAGCAAAGGCATTTTTTATAGGACACGTGTCATCCTCGGAGCTAGTCCTCACGGAAATCAGAGGACCATTCGCGGGGGATACGTGTCAATCCCGGAGCTCATCTCAGAGAAGTCCGGATCTATCGAATACGTGTTGCCACCAGAGCTTATCACCGGAAGGTCCGTCGCAGCTAAACACGTGTCGACCGCGGGGCATGTCCCTGAGGAAAGAAGAAGAGGAAGACCGGCGCCAACACGTGGCGTGCGTAGAGCTCACCTCCGAAGAAGAGGGAGGTCTCGCTCGTGACACGCGGCACAACCGGAGCTCGTCTCTATGGGAGAAGAGATACCAGGCTCCGAAGGACACGTGGAGCTTCCGGAGCTCATCACCGCGGAGGTAACGAGTCTGAAGCGGTTCCTACGTGTAAAGATACCGGTGGGCAACGGAAACCGATCTAAAATACACGATGGTTACCGAAGATAAGACGTCAGGATCTAACAAAGATCTGAATGAGACTCTTATTAGGGATCCAATCAGATTAGGACTCTTCTCTTCCCGATTATAAATAGAACCCAAAACCTCTGGCCGAAACTACAAACTTCTCTTTCAACTCCTGAGCCGACGACTTAGCGCTCTAGCCCTAACTCGCCGAGCAAAACATCGCCGAAGCGCAACAAGGGAGATCATCGGAGAAGAACCGAGTGGTCTGAGGAGGACCTCAAAGTCAAGAAGAGCGTGAGGTAGGACTTCGATACCACCTTACGACATCATGGTGTTCATCTCTTGCATCTGTTCTTCAATTCCTTTCGAACAGAAGCCTTTTCTTGGACAGATCACTTGATGATCAGTTTGATCTAAATACCAGATCATCACGAACACCTCTGACCATGCAAGCCATGCAAGAATAAGTACAGATCGATCTAATAAAACTAATCATAGGATAGCATGCATGTGCATCATCGCATCTAGTTTAGGGTTTGTGCATGATATTGATTGCTGTGAATTTTGTATGCACGTGAATCCTACATAGCAGAACAAGCCCAGGGAGCTGTCTACGACGAGCTGCAGCAACAAGGTTTTGAGAATCAAGAACAACCGGAACCGCAAGAACAAGGCAAGTGCTCCTTGACCATATTGATCCTATGTTTTGGGCAACAGTGTTTTGTTTTGCAAAAAGGTGTGTGTGCTGAGTCAAAACATGATGGGAAACCCTTTTTATAGGAGTTTACTAGTTTCGATTAAACCATCCTTGTCGCTAGGGAAGTTTATGAGTCGGGTATAGTTTTTGCTTTATGCTTCGCTGAGTTTATGGGATTGGGAAGCGAGATAGATGTGTCTAGCTAACTGCACTCGTACTGATAATAAGTAATTGATGAGGTTAATGAACATGGATCGGAGGGAAGATCTAGGCAAGCCTGGGTTTGTGAATGAGGTAGCATGAGATGGTGGTTTTACTTGCCGTAGATCTAAGGACCGGTTCATGCATGCACATGCCAGGATAACAGTGCCACCACAAGGCCAAGTATGGGTGCGGCTTAGCTGAGTAATTAGGTAAGTTGCTAGAGTGTTATGGACTGTGGAAGGCGCGGGGAATGGGAGTCGAGTGAGGACTGCCCTGGGAACTGCATGGCACAAGAGGGGGCCCGTGGGTGGGAGAATTGGAGATGCTAGCCTGCCGGTGAAACCTTAGTGAGTCCATACATCTAGTAACCCCTTTGTAAAGGCTATTTTGTGATCTCTTGACCATACACCGACGACTGTGTACTGGTAAAATGAAGGTTCTGCTGTCGCCGACGGGTGACGAAATCACAAACTTGTGGGTAAAGAGGTACAAACTCTGCAGAGTTATTAAAACTATCATGATAGCCGAGCTTACGGTCATGAGCACCTGGCTAAACTGCCATGATTAGATGGGATGATTACTGGGATGGTTATTGGAATGATTACTGGGATGGTTACTGGAATGGTTATTGGGAAGGTTCTTGGTTATGGTTATTGGTTATGGTTTGGTTTGAGACTGTTGAGTCCGGGAGATAAGATGGTTGCATGACTGATGGGTCATGACATGAGATTGGTCTCGGTGTGAGATGTGGATGTTTTATGAGGAGAGATGGTATCGAATACGAGGAGGTATTCGTGAGTATGAATAAAAGATTGGTTAATGTTCGGATGGAACATGGAAAGCGATGGAGGTATGTTGGTAATTTAATACATGCTGGGATTACATTCATCTAAAGTTAAGTTGCTGTTTTATCACGTTTTTTATAAATCTGCTTTTCTGCAAATAAACCTTTTATTACCTACCTTGTTTATGAGCTGCATATCATGTGTTATTCCCGCACTTGCTGAGTACATCATTGTACTCAACCTTGCATTATTATTTCTTCATCAGCAGCAAGAGAAGACTACTATGAAGACCGAGTAGAGCATTATGGCGTGTGATCTGTTCTCAACCTTGCCTGTGGAGGGAGTAGAGATGGAGCCACTTCTGCTTAGTTTTGCTTCCGCATTAGTTTTTGTTTCCGCATTTAAATAAAGATTTCCGCTGCGTAGAAATAAAGACTTCCGCTGTGAGCATGAGTCCAAGACTCATGAGGTGTTGTAATAAACTCTGTTATTCGTGATAATATATAAATCTGAATTCAGTTTGTGGAAAGTATGTGTATGTGTGATGAACATCCTGGGCACACATATGCATTAGTTCTCGGTTCCGTGGTTTTCCACAGAATTGAATTCTGCCAAAACACTCTTTTTATCAAGTTCCGACTCTAGGTCCGAGCTCCGACAAGATCCGACGTAAGGTCCAACTTGCTATGGCTAGGTCTGACATGTGTTTGATTAGCTACGGCGGTAGGTCCGACTAGCTTTGGTAAGTTCCGGTGCTAGGTTCTGCTAGCTTTGGTAAGCTCTGGCTCAAGGTCCGGTTAGCTTTGGCAAGGTCCGGAGCTAAATCTCAATGGTTCTGTTTTTACCATGCAAATATTTCGAACTTGCTTTACATCTATGGAATGTTTGCTTAGTATTCTTTTACTAAATTTTTGAAGTGTTATGGCTGTTTACGGTGGTTAACACTTTGCCATGGTTTGAAACAAGCTTATGTGAGGTGTTCACGTAAGGTGCTGTGGTTTTCGGAACTAACGTGAGTCAAGTTGCGGACTTGTGCTCGAAAGTATTGGTTGTTTATTCATGTGCAGGTGTTGCTTGAGTTCAAGATATGGCTGGTGACAGGATCCATTGAACTAGTTATAGGGAGAAGATGAGGTTCAACAACCAAGTTCGGGAGGAATTGTGGTTGAGTTGATCAGGAGGTCGCGCAGCATGTTTTTGGATCAAGAACAATGCATATGAAGGTATCGTGGACGTCATTGGAAGGTGTTTGCACGTGTGCAAGGAGTGCATGGACGTGGCAACATAGTTCCAAGGCGTGATGAAGAGATGTGGACGTAAAGAATTGGTAGGAAAGATCCAACCGGCTGGATTATGGATTCAAGCTGCGGCTGAGTCAGTTATGGCTCAAATATGGAAAGATTTGAGTTGGTTATGATAGGATTTTGTGTGAGACACAAAGTTACTAAGGTGTTTGGAAGTCTTAAGATTGCTTCTATCTGCGTATAGAAGAGTCTTGAGCAGTTATGGAAAGTTTTGATTCAGAAACTGAGTAGGATTAGAGTCCTAGTTTGAATTGAGTTGGCCCCCGGGCTGGTTATATAAGCAAGGGAGGCAAGAGCTCGTGGTAAGACAACCTTGGGCTGTTCCTATTATGTTTTTATAAATAAATTTCGTAATTTAGAGGAGCTTTTGTGCCTTGTTCGTCCGACTTGTTTTTGTCAAGTCTTTCTCATCGAGTTTCTGGACAGCACGACAGTGCTTCGGTGTTTTGATCAGAACTCGAGTTTTACAGATCCAATTTACGTGATTCTTTTTGGGTGTCTTCACAACTTGATTATCTATGATCTGTTAAAATTTCACGGTCATTGGATTTGTAGTTTCTGATTTACATGAGGTTCTTTGCAGTGTTGCGGATCTGGTTTTTACTCGAGTAGAACAGATTGACCCTCGTTTGATCTTTCGATCATAACTTGTGTTTTTCTTGACAGATTTCCGTGATTCTTGTTGTCGTGTCTTTGTGACTTGATTCTCTATAATATATACCACTTTTGTCATTGTTGAACACATTTAGATCAGTCGCATACACGGTTTCTTTAACAAATCGATTTTCTGCCTAGGGGGTTCTTGTTGCTTCCGCTAAAAAGTTTAAATCTACCATTGACCCACCATCTGGTAGCTTTTCACGTGCTCTTCGATCCTACAGTCCTACAAAATTTTAATGAAAACAGAGAGAATAGAGCGATGAGACTCTTTTAAAAAGTATCGGTATTCAACTTAATGACAAATCTATATCTCATAAGCATTTTCATTGTTTTTAATGTTTGAGGTAATTTTTAACATTACTCAAATCGTTCTATCAATTTGAGGCACAATTAACTAGTGCACTAGTGAGATTTATATACTTTCTGCTTTCACTCATACGAAATTGTCCAAATACTTTGTCCATCTCTATTTATGAAACAACATATACGTTGGAACCAAAGCCATCACAAGAAGGAAGAGATGAAAGTATATAACTACTTATGGAAGGAGATGTGGTAGTGGTATGATGTGATGCCATTGACTCATAACCTCGAGAGGTGTTACCCGCCATTGTTAATAGCGAACAAAAAAACACACAAGAGTATACATTCCTATCACTACTCAGACGTGGTCAAGAAATAAAGACACATCACCCAGGCGTCTTACGACAGTCTTAGAAGTGTTCTTGCTTATACCGTAGGTGGGCAAATGGGGGTTAGTGTGATAGCTAGTCGAGCATGGGATGATTGCAAAGGTTGTACCTCTTCTACTCAAGAAAAAAATGTAGCTTGGATGCCACAATATGATGGCTAATGAAGAACAAAACTGTAACAAAAAACAACGTTGAATAAGTATTCAAAATAGAAACTATTGTTGGACAAACAACCGTTCTAGGCTTAGCATAACAGGATGAATAAAGGACCAAGTGACGACACACAGAGATAGACAACAATAACACAAATCTGGGTCATCCACTTTTCTATTACATGATATTGCTCCTTATGACGAAATTTTAATATTTTTTTTGTTTTCCTGTTAGTTTTGATGTAACTAACATTACAGGAAAAGGCAAAACTTACAACGGCTAAATCTATTTATGACGGTTTTAGAGTTGGCTGTTGTAAATATGTTTATTTATGATGATCAACACTGGTCTTCGTTAATACCAACTTAACTCCGAAAGCCCCTTCTTGGCCGTGGTAAGGTAAGACTTATTTACGACGATTCAGGAACCAACCGCCGTAAATATGGATATATAAGTGTTCGCGAGTGGGGCGCCTCGCCGCCCGCACCGTTTGCTCTGCCCCCGCCCGTGCCTCCCACCTGTGCCGCCGCCGCCCGCACGGGCCGTTGCCACCGCCCGACCGCGCTGCAATGCCGCCCGCTCGCCCCTGGCCGCGCTGCCGCCCGCCAGCGCCCAGCCCCGCCCCCGACCGTGCCGCCTGACCGCGCCACTCGGCCAGACGCCCCCACTGGTCGCCCTTCTCCGGCCGCTGCCCGGCCAGACGCCCCCCCGCCGGCCGCCCGCCGGCGAGTAATTTTTATTTTAATTATTTTATTAATTAGCTTTAGTTAATTTATCAATTATGTAGTTAATTTCTTTTTTAGTTTTATATAGTTAGTTAGTTTGTTAATTCATTAGTTTGTTAAATTATTTGCTTCATTAGTTTGGTAAATTAATTAGTTAATATTTTTTTAATTAGGTTGTTGAACAATTACTTTACCAAATCAGTATTTAGTTTATTGATTACTTAGTAATTTTAATTATTGGTTAGTTAAGTTATTTGGTTCATTTGTTAAATTATAATTATTTAGTGTATCTTGATTAGTTTAATATATTAGTTAGTTTCTTTTATTAATTAGATTAATTATTTGATTGATTGTTATTTAATTGCTTAACGACCGTTAGCTATATACACCGTCGTATAAGCAAATGTTATAAGTTATTTACGACGGCTCCGGATTGGGCCGTCACATGTAGTCTGACCGTCGTAAGTAGTACGACAGTAATAACTTCAGCCACTACGGCAGGAGGAGGTCGTGGTGGGCACAAAAGGCGAACAATGTCGGTGAGGACGAAAGCGCGAGCGAGAACACAACCACTTTGCAGACACGGCCATCTCCTAATCTTTTCCCTCTCATTCTATATTTCTTTTCTCTCTCTCTCATTGGAACAGAGGAATTGAATGAATAAAAAATGAGTAACTTAACCTATGCATCACCCGTTTTGAACTGGCATGTGTCACTTGTGCTACACATGTGACGCGTGTAGCTTCGGAATTGTCCCTTTTTTGACAGCCTCGGAGTGTCTGAGAGAGCTTGCTTATGATGAGACGTGTGATCCGGATCCATATGAAATTTCAGTAGCATAACCCCGTAGTTCTCCAACTGGACTCCTCGAAATGTGCAACAAAGAAAACATTAGGGTTATACAACAAAATTTCAATCGGATCCGGACCTCACATCTCGTTGTAAGCAAGCTCTCTTGGTCACTCCTGAGTGGGTTTAGGACATATCCTTCCTAATAGATGTAGACGTGTGATAGCTGATGTTGATGTGTCTGCATTTGATTTGTAGGCTCAAATATGGGTGAAGATCATAATTTGATGTATATTGGTTGGAGCAAGAATAGAACTCACACAGATGAGTGGATGACCAAGACTACGACTTTTGTGGACCGTGCTTTTTCGATGTTGAAGATAAATAAGGTGCAGTGTCCATATAGTAGATGCCAGAATATGAGGTGTTTGGACAAGAAAACGCTTTCAATAGACTTGTGCCTATACGGTTTTGTGCCACATTATGAGGTGTGGGTCTTTCACAGTGAATCAGCATCTAAATCCATAGAAGAAGAGCAAGAGGATGTTTAAAGCATGGGGGTTGATAGGATGGACGAGATGCTTAAAGTTATACAACCATACTTTAACTAAGATTCACCTACAACAGAGATTGAAGCGTTCTTGAAACTTCTCAAAGCCTCAGAAGAGCCACTACCTGATCACACAAAAGTGACCCTCGCTTCTTCCATGACACGCCTTATGGCAATTAAGTCTAAGTACATTTCTCAAATAACTGCTACAACAACCTTGTCAAATTGATCAATGATATTCTTCCAAAGCCCCATAAAGTGCCTAAAGACATGTGTCTTTAAAAAAATGCTTTCTGGTGTTGGTATGAAATATGAGAAGATTGATGTGTGTCTAGACAATTACATGCTTTTCTAAAAAGAGCATGGCAAAGAGAACAAGTGCTTACAGTGTGGTAAGTCGAGGTTTGTCGAAGTTGTTAACGACGACGGTGACGATAGGAGCCGCACATAAGCAACTTTGTTACTTGCCCGTCATACCTTGGTTGAAGCGATTGTTCCTCTCTAAAACAATAGCCAGGCACATGAGCTGGCACAAAGAAGGTGTGCATGACAACGATCGAGTCATGGTTCACCCGTACGATGGTGAGGCATGGAAGGCGCAAAGAAAGCGATGGACTAGAAGGAGCCATTATGTGGCTCCTCCTCCGGTCCCTAGAGACGAAGCAACTCTGCCAGCTATGCGCCCTGTTGGCTATAGGTAAGAAGCCCTTACATTGTAGCTTTAGAAATTACGTAGTGCTAAGATTCTTTCATGCACAATTTTTCTTGCAATGGATGGGAGGACACTACCTTCGAGGGTAGAGGACATCAGAGACAGGTCAACGCTGTCTTAGGGAACCTCGTATGTTTGCATTGCTCCCTTGTGGCTGGTATGGCATCTTCCTCTTGCCCTCTTGCTCGATCTCACGGATCTTGCTCTCAACCACTATAGCTTTGTCAACGAGCTTCTGGAAGTTTGCATAATCATTGTTGAGCAGTTGTACTTGGATCTCATTGTTCAATCCTCTCATGAACAAGTATTGCTTCCTTTGATCTGAGTTGACGTCTTCAGGAGCATACCTTGACAGCTGCGTGAACTTGTTGAGGTACTCATTCACGCTGTTCTTTCCTTGGCGGAGACCTTCGAACT
This sequence comes from Neostapfia colusana, assembly GCA_030760725.1. Classification (NCBI taxonomy): domain Eukaryota; kingdom Viridiplantae; phylum Streptophyta; class Magnoliopsida; order Poales; family Poaceae; genus Neostapfia; species Neostapfia colusana. The sequence goes on from JASWHV010000002.1 coordinate 17,494,575, forward strand.
CTTGCCTTTTAAGCATCATGACTCCAGCAGGGACGTAATGAGAGTGGAAACTCTCCTTGAACTCAGCCCAAGTGATTGTCTCCTAGATGTCATGAGCATTGCAGATAGCATCCCACCAGTCAGCGGCTGCTCCCATGAGTTGGTGCGATGCGAAGAGAACTTTCTCCCGATCATCGCACTGAACAATAGCAAGCTTCTTTTCCATGGATTTCAACCAATCATCAGCCTCCATGGGATCATTAGCTTGTGCAAAAGTAGGCGGCCGAGTCCTCATGAACTCTCCCAATCTGTTGTGAGCCGGCGGCGGCGGTGGTGGTGGTGGTGGTGGGGGTGCAGGAATGGGGTTAGGATTGTAGTGGTTGTTGGCTTGCAGCTGTCCCAAAGTTTGTATCATAGTTTGCTTGATCTAGTTCTGCATAGCCATCAACCGTTCAAGGTTGTTTGCATCAGCCCCGAGGTTGACATTTTCAGGAACTTCAACATTGCCATCCTCTTGGAGTTCATGGTTGCCATCCTCTTGAGGTTCAATGTTCCCAAGCATCTCACATCTCTCTACTATGTGTGGATGTGGACTTTTGCAAAAGCGCCCCACAACTCACACTAGCACGCAAACACAAGCAATCATCACAAAAGTTCAACACACCACTCCTATGCGCGCTACTACGATTTAAACGTTCCTATTACAGCTTATTCAATGGGAATCCTAAACTTAAGCATGTGAACTGGTGCTGTTCCTACCGTTTGGCAGGGGTGGTCCATCGGACACCTCAATGGGGTTAAGTGCACTCCCACGTGGTGGTGAACAAGTACTTATACGTGTCGTGCTCCGGATCACCAGCATCTATAAATAGGGCATGAGAAACTTTAGAGAAGGAAGAAAATACTTCAAAACTTCAGAATCTATGAAGCAAGAAAGAAAAAGTGTGGTTGTCCAAAAGAAGAGAGAAGAGGGGCTGAAAATAGCACTTTGCGGTGGCTGAGTTGACAAGAAAAATGCAGCAGCAAGCAATTTTTTGAAATAGCAGTCTAGAGGGGTGTTCCTATGTGTTTTAGAGTGTCCATTCTACCTAGGCTTGCGTCCTACGGTCAACATGGCTCTGATACCAATCTGTGGCACCCGGTTCCAAAAACAGAACCGAGTTAATGCATATGTGTGCCCAGGATGTTCATCACACATACACATGTAATCCACAAACTGAATTCAAAATATAACCATGAATAAATAGGGTTTAAGTACTTTATTACATTGACTCATTGTCTCATTCATAAATCTCTAACTTATTCTTGCAGCGGAACTCTCTAAACGACAGCGGAAAATAACTAAACAGCAGCGGCTCCATCTCCAACTCCACAGGCAAGTTGACGGTAGTTCACACGCCTAATACTCCACGTGGTCCTCGAAGTACTCTTCTCCTGTTGCTGATGGTGATGGTGCAAGGGTGAGTACATGTCGTACTCAGCAAGTGCGGGAAAAGTATGACATGTAGCTTACAACAAGGTAGGAATAAAAAGGCTCATTGCAGCAAGAAAATTTTATTTCACAAACATGATAAAAACAGCAACTATTTCTAAGTGATATTTATCCCAACATGACCAAGTAATTCAGCATCTTTTTCTCCATCATAACTCACCCTTTTCTCAAGTCCCAACAAGCCATTAACCTTTCTCAAGTTCATCTCATACTCATAAACATTCATAACCATCTCATATTCATATAACCGAAGCCAAACTCATTTTCATGACTCAAAACAGTCCCAAAACCAATCCCAATGACCATACCATAACCATACCGAACATCCATCCCATTTTTTCCCTTCTAATCATGTGAGTTAGCCAGGTGCTTGGGACGGTAACACGACTATTATGGTAGTTTTACACTCTGCAGAGGTGGCACCACTTTAACCACAAGTTTGTGATTTCGTCACCCGTTGGCGACTGTAGAACCTCCATTATACTAGTACACAACCATCGGTGTATGGCCAAGAGATCACAAAATAGCTTTTACAAAGGGGCTACTAGATGTATGGACTCACTAAGGTTTCACCGGCAGGATCGAATCACCATTCTCCCACCTACGGGCTCCCTCTTGTGCCATGTAGTTCCCGAGGCAGTCCTCTCTCGACTCCCATAACCCGCGCCATCCATGGTCCATAACAAGCTAGCAACACACCTAATTAGTCAGCTAAGCCGCACCCATATTTGGCATTGTGGTGGCACTGTTTTCCTGGCATGTGCTGGTATGAACCGCTCCTTAGATCTACGGCAAGTAAACCACCATCTCATTCAGCAACATCCACGAACCAAGCTTGCCTAGATCTCCCCTGATTCCATGCTCATTAACATCATCAAGTGTGCCACCCTCATTTTTTATTTCTGTATATATTCATAGAGAAAACATTTTACAATAAGTAGAAACAGAGAAAATATTAAAAAGATAGCCAAATAGAGCCAAATTCAATCAACAGAGAATGTCGAAGACAACTTCCGCGGCCGTTGGCCATCTGGCGCGTTCGGGGCTCATCCCCGCAAAGGGGGAGAGGTCCGCCTCTAAACTGGCTACGTGGCAGGCTCCGGGCTCATCCCCGCAAAGGGGGAGAGGTTTGACCTCCGTGGGACATGTGTTGCCCCCAGAGCTAGTCTATGCGGAGGAGCGAGGCCAGCCCCGCAGGACACATGTCGCTTTCGGAGCTAGTCATTGCGGAAAAGAGTGGACCAGCCGCACGGGACACGTGTTGCTCTCGGAGCTCACCTCCGAGAGGTCCGGTCCTACTGAACACGTGTCACCTTCGGAGCTCATCTCCGGGAGGTCCGACACTACCGGACACGTGTCACTTCCGGGAGGTCCAACACTGATGGACACGTGTCAACCTCAGAGCTCGTCTCTGAGGAGAAAGGAAGTCTGGCGCTGCTAGGACGCATGGCACATCCGGAGCCACCTCCGAAGAGAGGGGAGGTCCGGCACTAACACGTGGCACATTCGGAGCTACCTCCAAAGAGAGGGGAGGTCCAGAACTGACACGTGGCGTTCGCGGAGCTCGCCTCTATTGAGAGGGGGGGGGTCCCGACCCACCGGACACGTGGCGCACGCAGAGCTTGCCTCTGGAGAGAGGGAGGTCCCGCCCGCCAGAACACGTGGCGCACGTGGAGCTCACCTCTGAGTAAGAGGGAGGTCTCGCCCGCCTGACAAGCGGCACAACCGGAGCTCGCCTGTGCGGAAAAGGGGAGCCAGGCCCCCGCAGGACACGTGGAGCCTCCGGAGCTCACTGCCACGAAGGTAACGAGATTTGAAGCGATTTTTCTTCTGTATGCTTGGGAATCCCCGGTACTGAGGAAACCGACACAAATTCCACATTGCTACCGCACCAAAACAACTAAAGATAAGTTGTTAATATTCAAAAACAATTTGAATAGGACTCTTATTCGAATTCTAATCAGAGTAGGACTCTTCGTTGCCCTCTTATAAATAGAACCCGAAACAACCCCTTGGCCGTAACATCTTTTCTAAGCCGCCAACTTAGAAGCCCTAGCCCCCAAACTCGCCGAGCTGAACCCCTTAGCCGGAGTTTAACCACCGGAGAGACCGCCGACGATCCCAGACACGATCGCCGCCGCCAGAAGAGAGCCCCAACGATCTGTCTTTGCTAGGAGGAAGGACCGAAGGAAGTAAGGTAGGTCTCCAATACCACCTTATGACATCATCGTGTTTTCTTTGCATCTGTTCTTCGATTCCTTCGAACAGAAGCTTTTTCATGGATAGATCATGTGTTGATCGGTTAGATCTTGAGTCAAGATCATCGTCACGTCCACAATTGATCTTTACACCTCTGTTCATCATAAAACCCATGCAAGCCATGCAAGAACACGTACAAACTAAACTGCATCATAGGATTAACATGCATATGCATCATTGCATCTTAAGGTAGAGTTTGTGCATGATGATTGATTGCTATGAATCTTGTATGTGCGTGATCGCGTATAGAAGGACAAGCTCAGGGAGCTACCTATGACGGACTACAACAGCAAGAATTTGAGCAACAGGAACCGCAAGAACAAGGCATGTGCCCCTTGACCATATTGATCCCATGTTTTTGAAAAACTGTTTTGTTTGCGAAAAGGTGTGTGTGTTTGTGTCAACATGATGGGAAACCCTTTCATAGGAGTTTACTAGTTTTGTCAAACCACTCTTGTCACCGGGAAAGTTAATGAGTCGGTTATGGTTTTTGCTTTTATGCTTCGCTGAGTCCATGGGATATGGGAAGCGAGATAGATGTGTCTAGCTAACTGCACTCGTATGAATATGAGAAACTGATGTTGATAATGAACATGAATCGGAGGGAGATCTAGGCAAGCCTTGGTTTGTGGATGAGGTAGAATGAGATGGTGGTTTACTTGCCGTAGATCTAAGGACCGGGTCATGCCAGGATAACAGTGCCACCACAAGGCCAAGTATGGGTGTGTCTTAGCTGAGTAATTAGGTAAGTTACTAGATTGTTATGGACCGTGGAAGGCGCAGGAAATGGGAGTCGAGTGAGGACTGCCCTAGGAACTGCATGGCACAAGAGGGGGCCCGTGGGTGGGAGAATTGGAGATTCTAGCCTGCCGGTGAAACCTTAGTGAGTCCATACATATAGTAGCCCCTTTGTAAAGGCTATTTTATGATTTCTTGGCCATACAACGATGGTTGTGTACTGGTATAATGGAGGTTCTGTAGTCGCCGACGGGTGACGAAATCACAAACTTGTGGGTAAAGTGGTGCCACCTCTGCAGAGTGTAAAACTATCATGATAGCCGAGCTTACGGTCATGAGCGATTGGACAACTCACATGATTAGATGGGATGGTTTTTGGGATGGTTTTTGGTTTTTGGTTTGGTTATGATTGGTCTTTGGATTTGGTTTTCGGGACTGTTGAGTCCGGGTAATGAAATTGGTTGCATGACTGTTAAGTCATGGCAACGAGATTTGGTCTCGGAATGAGACGGAATTGAATATGAGATGAAATGTTAGTGAATACGAGATGGTATTCCTGAGATGGTAGTGAATACGAGAAGGTATTCATGAGCAAAGTTGAGAAAGATTAATGTCTGGTTGAGACATGGAAAGGGATGAATCATAATGGAGGTATGTTAATGTTTAAATACAGGTTGGGATTACATTCACTTAAAGTTAAGTTGCTGTTTTTATCGTGTTTGTGAAATAAATTTTTCTTTTATGCAATGAGCCTTTTTATACCTTCCTTGCTGTGAGCTACATATCATATTTTCCCGCACTTGCTAAGTACATCATGTACTCAAACTTGCATTATTACTTCATCATCAGCAACATGAGAGGAGTATTATGAAGACCCTGTGGAGTATTAGGCGTGTAATCTGTCCTCAACCTTGCCTGTGGAGTAGAGATGGAGCCGCTGCTGCTACTTAGATTGCTTCCGCTATAGTTTAGAAGACTTCCGCTGCTAGAATAAGACTTCCGCTGCTAGATTAAGACTTCTGCTGCTAGAATGAGTCCGAGACTCATAAGACATTGTAATAAACCCTGTTATTCATGGTTATATATATTCTGAATTCAGTTTGTGGAACATATGTATATGTGTGATGAACATCCTGGTCACACATATGCATCAGTCTCGGTTCAGAGAGGTTTCCTCTCAAAATGGGGGCGTCACAGATTGGTATCAGAGCCCCGGTTGACGGTAGATCGCGCGCCTAGATAGAAAACACAAATTGGTATCAACCTGTCACAGGTTGATCTTAGATCACACACCTAGATAGGTCACAGACTGGTATCAACCTACCACGGGTTGATCGTTGGTCACACGCCTAGATAGAAATCACAGATTGATATTAGAGCTGCTATGCCTAGTCACAGATTGGTACAATCCACAGATTGGTATCAAGCTACCACGGTTGACTGTAGGTCACAAGCCTAGATTGATCACAGATTGGTAGATGAACCACGTTGACTAGAGGACGCGCCCTTAGTAACATATTGGTATTAGAAGCCACGCTGACCATAGGATGCAAGCTTAGGTAAAATGCATAGATTGGCATTGAAACTACCTTGACATAGGGAAAAATCACAGATTGGTATCATCTTCACCATAGGACCCCCATCAAATAAGCCTTGAATAGGAGTTGTGTGCTGAACTTTGTGTTGATTGTCTGTGCTTGGGTGCTTAGTGTGAGTTGTGGGACGTTTCAGAGTTGTCCATATCCACACATAGTAGAGAGATGTGAGATGCTTCGGCACTTGTTCACATCCTCATATAGGACGATATCAAGTCCATCCACCTTGATGCATATAGTTAGGGGGATCTATCTAAACTTCTAACCCCTATTCTACTCAAAGATGGTGAGAGGAAACGCCGGCCGTCAAGGGAGGAACGTCCGTGGTCACCGAGAGGATGATCACGTCGAAGTTCCTGAGAATGACAACCATGGAGCTGGTGCAAACAACTTGGAACGGTTGATGGCTATGCAGAACCAGCTTATGCAAACCATGATCCAAACTTTGGGTCTGATGCAAGCAAATAACAACCCCGTTCCTGCACACACCGCCACCACCACCGGCTCACAACCGACTGGGAGAGTTCATGAGAACTCGACCACCCACTTTTGCTCAAGCTAATGATCCCATGGAGGCCGACGATTGGTTGAAATCCATGGAGAAGAAGCTTGTCATAAGTCAGTGCAATGACCGAGAGAAGGTTCTCTTCGCGTCGCACCAACTCATGGGAGCAGCCGCCGACTGGTGGGACGCCCTTTGTAACGCTCATGTCGACCCGGAGACTATTACTTGGACTGAGTTCAAGGAGAGTTTCCTCTCTCATTACATCCCTGCTGGAGTAATGATGCTCAAAAGACAAGAGTTTGAAGGTCTCCACCAAGGACAGAAAAGCGTGAATGAGTACCTCAACAAGTTCACGCAACTGTCTCGGTATACCCCTGAAGATGTCAACTCGGACCAACGGATGCAGTACTTGTTCAAGAGAGGGTTGAACAATGAGATACAAGTTCATCTCCTCAACAATGACTATGCTAACTTCCAGAAGCTGGTTGAAAAAGCCATAGTGGTTGAGAGCAAGATCCGACAGATCGAGCAAGAGGGCAAAAGAAAGATGCCATACCAGCCACAAGGGAGTAATGTACGTCCCCGATACATGCCCCCAGTTGCACCACAGTATGGATCGTTTCACCCTAATCAACCACCACAACAATGTGTTGTCATGCAAGCACCTCGTGTGCCTTTGCCTCCAGCGCCCCGACCCAACATGGGTGCTCTTGTTCAAAACCCCCGCCCCAACGTACCTGCTGTCGTGGGCAACAAGGCATGCTTTGTCGGCGGAGAAACAGGACACTTCGCGAGCCAATGCCCAAGGAGAGGTCCTGGACAACCAAGCAACGTGCCCAAGCAGAACCCACGGCCAAATGGAGGAGCCAACCAAGGGAACTGTGGACAGCAGAACTACGCTCGCGGCAACGTGAACCATGTCTCTGCTGAGGAAGCGCAACAGGCTGAGGACGTCGTGATTGGTATGCTCCTTGCCAACTCCAAACCAGCCACCATTCTATATGATTCTGGAGCATCACATTCCTTCATATCATCCAAGTATGTTGCGAAGTATAATCTACCCATATCACACTTGAAATATACTATGTTGGTTAATTCTCCCGGTGGAGAGATGAGGACTAATATAGTATGTCCGAAAGTAAACCCTAAAATAAAGGGGGTAGACTTCCTTGCCAACCTCATTGTCTTGGATTCCCAAGGGGCTTGACATAATACTCGGAACGGATTGGTTAAGAAAGCACAACGGAGTAATCCAATGTGCTAAGAGGAACGTGCAGTTGACAAACGAGCACGGAACCCGTATCGAGTTTGAGTCAGCCCAACCAACAGCCGAGAAGGTGGAATTCTCTCATCTATTCTCCACTCGCGAATCTCGAAGGTGAGATTCAATTTAAGGAGGGTAGATTTGTGACACCCTCATTTTTTATTTCTGCATATATTCATAGAGAAAACATTTTAAAATTAGTAGAAACAAAGAAAATATTAAAAAGATAGCCAAACAGAGCTAAATTCAATCCACAGAGAGCGCCGAAGACAACTTCCACGGTCGCTGGCCACGTGGCACGTTCGGGGCTCATCTCCGCAAAGGGGGAGAGGTCCGCCGCTAAACTGGCTACGTGGCAGGCTCGGGGCTCATACCCGCAAAGGGGAGAGGTCCGACCTCCGTGGGAGACGTGTTGCCTCCAGAGCTAGTCTCAGCGGAGGAGTGAGGCCAGCCCCGCAGGACACGTATCGTTTTGGAGCTAGTCACTGCGGAAAAGAGAGGACTAGCCACGCGGGACACGTGTCGCTCTCAAAGCTCACCTCCAAGAGGTCCGGTCCTACTGAACACGTGTCGCCATCGGAGCTCATCTCCAGGAGGTCCGACACTACCGGACACGAATCACTTCCGGAGCTCATCTCCGGGAGGTCCGACACAGATGGACACGTGTCAACCTCAGAGCTCGTCTCTGAGGAGAAAGGAAGTCTGGCGCTGCTAGGACACATGGCCCATCTGGATCCACCTCCGAAGAGAGGGGAGGTCCGACACTGACACGTGGCACATTCGAAGCTAGCTCCGAAGAGAGGGGAGGTCCGGAACTAACACATGGCATTCGCAGAGCTCACCTCTGTTCAGAGGGGAGGTCCCGACCCACCAGACACGTGGCGCACGCGGAGCTCGCCTCTGGAGAGAGGGAGGTCCCGCCCGCTAGGATGCGTGGCGCACGCGGAGCTCACCTCTGAGTAAGAAGGAGGTCTTGCCCGCCTGACACGGGGCACAACCGGAGCTCGCCTCTGCGGAAAAGGGGAGCCAGGCCCCCGCAGGACACGTGGAGCCTCTGGAGCTCACCGCCGTGAAGGTAATGAGATTTGAAGCGGTTTTCCTTCTGTACGCGTGGGAATCCCCGTTACTGAGGAAACCGACACGAATTCCACATTGCTACCGCACCAAATCAACTAAAGATAAGTTGTTAAGATTCAAAAACAATTTTAATAGGACTCTTATTCGAATTCCAATCAGAGTAGGACTCTTCATTTCTCTCTTATAAATAGAACCCGAAACAACCCCTTGGCCGTAACATCTTTTCTAAGCCGACAACTTAGAAGCCCTAGCCCCCAAACTCGGCGAGCTAAACCCCTTCATCGGAGTTTAACCACTAGAGAGACCACCGACGAGCCCAGACACGATCGCCGCACCCGAAAGAGAGCCCCGACGATCCGTCTTTGCTAGGATGAAGGATCACGTGTTGATCGGTTAGATCTTGAGTCAAGATCATCGCCACGTCCACAATTGATCTTTACACCTCTGTTCATCGTAAAAACTATGCAAACCATACAAGAACATGTACAAACTAAACTGCATCATAGGATTAACATGCATATGCATCATTGAATCTTAAGGTAGAGTTTGTGCATGATGATTGATTGCTATGAATCTTGTATGTGCGTGATCGCATATAGAAGGACAAGCTCAGGGAGCTACCTACGACGGACTACAACAGCAAGAATTTGAGCAACAGGAACCGCAAGAACAAGGCAAGTGCCCCTTGACCATATTGATCCCATGTTCTTGAAAAACTGTTTTGTTTGTGAAAAGGTGTGTGTGCTTGAGTCAACATGATGGGAAACCCTTTCATAGGAGTTTACTAGTTTTCTCAAACCACCCTTGTCACCGGGAAAGTTAATGAGTCGGTTATGGTTTTTGCTTTTATGCTTCGCTGAGTCCACGGGATATGGGAAGCGAGATAGAAGCGTCTAGCTAACTGCACTCGTATGAATAATGAGAAACTGATGTTGATAATGAACATGAATCGGAGGGAGATCTAGGCAAGTCTTGGTTTGTGGATGAGGTAGAATGAGATGGTGGTTTACTTGCAGTAGATCTATGGACCGGGTCATTATAGGATAACAGTGCCACCACAAGGCCAAGTATGGGTGCGTCTTAGCTGAGTAATTAGGTAAGTTACTAGATTGCTATGGATCATGGAAGGCGCGGGGAACGGGAGTCGAGTGAGGACTGCCCTGGGAACTGCATGGCACAAGAGGGGGCCCGTGGGTGGGAGAATTGGAGATTCTAGCCTGCCGGTGAAACCTTAGTGAGTCCATACATCTAGTAGCCCCTTTGTAAAGGATATTTTGTGATCTCTTGGCCATACACCGACTTTTGTGTACTGGTATAATAGAGGTTCCGCAGTCGCCGACGGGTGACGAAATCACAAACTTGTGGGTAAAGTGGTGCCACCTCTGCAGAGTGTAAAAACTATCATGATAGCCGAGCTTACGGTCACGAACGCCTGGACAACTCACATGATTAGATGGGATTGTTTTTGGGATGTTTTTTGGGATGGTTTTGCATGGTTTTTGGTTTGGTTATACTTGGTCTTTGGATTTTGAATGTAGCCTAGATGGGGGTGAATAGGCTTTTCGACGCTTTATTGAAACCTGAAACACTTAGTAGGTTTATCAAATACAAGGAAATCAGACTAGTACGGTAGGATGCGGACTAGTCCATTTTCTAAACAGAGGAAAATCAGACTAGTCCGGTACCGTGCGGACTAGTCCGGTATTCGTGGACTAGAGAGATCAAGATTGATCAATGTTCAGTTCTAGTACTCTATGCAGCGGAAATAAATTGATAACTTAGGTGTATTGCAACAGTGATACAGTGGATGACAGGAATCAACTTTGATTCTAATGTTTGAACGTGAATTTCAAAGGATTGATTATACACTAGAAAATGATGAACAATTAATGAACAATAGTAGGAGACAAGTGTTTATCCCGAGGTTTGATTCCACGAAGGAAATCTACGTCCCCGTTGAGGAGTCCACTAAGGACCGGTTCTTCACCAACCCTATCCTCGTCGAATCGCCACAAAGGCCGATTCTCTTCCACTAATCACAAGGGGGAATAAATTGTTCAAGGGGCCTTCTCACAAGTTGAGGGCTCCCCAAGAGTTACAATGAATGAACACAACCAAACACACTCAATAGATGAACAATTAACAAAAAAGAGTGTGCGAGAGATCAAACCCAAGAGCTCAAGATGTGTAGAACAAGTCTCTCCTTTGATCAATTGCTAATCCCCAAAGAATTTATCCTTTTTGGGCTAGAATGTGTGGAGAGATGTTAATTTTGGGCTCTTGGGAGGTGTGATGGCGCAGGGGGTTGAAGAGTTGTGTTGGTATGACTGTACACCTCTTTTTATAGTAGGGTTTCCAATGGTTACGTTAGTGTTTGCGATGTCTGGACTAGTTCGTGGTTGACTCCGGACTAGTCCGGTGTGCGGTGTGTAGAAAACTCTAAGTGTTGTGAGATGCCGGACTAGTCCTTAGTAGTGCGGACTAGTCCGTTTTCTGTCAAGTACGTTTTCTGATCAAAAAGAAAATCGGAGTAGTCCGGTTGATATCGGACTAGTCTGCACATGCTGAAATTGTGCAGTAAGTTTGATTTCTTCCACTTGAGCTCTTGGGGTGTGTTTCTCCAACACACTCTATACTAAGTGATCTAATCTTCTCAGTTCTTGAGCTCTTATCAATTTTGATCCAACTTCTCGTTTCTTTTTGCGCTTTCTTCTTAATTTCTTTGAGAACCTGCGCTCAATCTCAACAATTTTGTTAGGGTCTCATTTGTTTGTCATAAATCAACCAAAACCCACGAGGGATGCCTAGATGCACTTTCAGATTTGATTTTCGGGACTGTTGAGTCCGGGTAATGAAATTGGTTGCATGACTGTTAAGTCATGGAAACGTGATTTGGTCTCGGAATGAGACGGAATTGAATATGAGATGAAATGGTAGTGAATATGAGATGGTATTCATGAGATGGTAGTGAATACGAGAAGGTTTTCATGAGCAAAGTTGAGAAAGATTAATGTCTGGTTGAGACATGGAAAGGGATGAATCATAATGGAGGTATTTAATGTTTAAATACATGTTGTAATTACATTCACTCAATGTTAAGTTGCTGTTTTAATCGTGTTTGTGACAATAAGAATTCAGATTTTCATAAAGTGTGCACATATGAGCTTTGGACAAAATAGGCAAAGTAGACATAAGACATATGTGCACTCTTTATGGTGGGGTGTAAAACTATGTGTGTGAGCAATAATTTTGATGTGAATAACATAATGAGCATAATCATCAAGAGTCTCAATCCTACATAACATTTTTAAACATACGCCATTAATCATAAGCATAACATAGTCATTTCACAAAAAGCATAATGATAACATAATAGCATAAGTCTTACAGAAGCATAATGACAGCACATGTCTTACAAAAACTCATTTCTCAAACTAGGACATGAAAAGAAACACCTACGACCTAAGACTCCCCCTCAATCTCTCCCCCTTTGGCATCAAGGCACCAAAAAGAAGGAGAGGAGGGATCTACTTGTCGTCACCGGCTCACTCATCGCTGTCGGTCCTTTCTTCATCTTCATCATCAGCCTGAGGAAGAGGAGGAGAGGAACCACTTGTTGTGCCAAAGTAGGCATGCTCTGATGGAGAGAGAGAGGAGGAAGCTCTGTAAACTCAGATGCAGAGTCCTCTGAGATGACCTGGGATCCAATGGGCTCAATCTCCAGTTTTTGGCATATTTCTTTGACATTGGCCTTCATGTATCTCATTTCTTCTTTTCTTGCCTTGTTCATCTTATGAAGATTCACCTCAGTTTTGCGGCAAGAACTGAAAATAGAAGCCAAAATCTTCATAACTCCACTAGAGGAACCATTGTGTGGAGAGGCCCTGGTCTTGGATGAAGGCCTTGCATCTTCTTGAGCTCTCTCTGGATGCTCTTCAGGTGATCCAGGAGAGGAGGCAGCTGGGAGGGAGGCCTGAGGAGGCTTCTGAGGCCTTAGAGCAGTGTGTTCTACATCCTTCACAAACTCAATTCCTTTGACTTTCTCAAACATGAACATCAAGTAAGGTGCATAGCCTCAGGAACAGTTTGGTGTGCAGGATATGTTCACCATGTCATTCCAAATATAATCGAAGATATTAAATCTTCTCCTTCTGCTGATTACCTTCATCAAGGTTCTCAAATAACCTTGGACGCTCCCGGCATCTCCATCCTTTGGAGCAATGGTCTTCCGGAGCACTCTGTTGAGAACAATGAAGAAGGGCTTCATGTTCTTGGTTGAGGGAGGATTGAATGGGAGTCGAGTATCATAGAGAAACTCCATCTTGTCCTTCTCCACAACTCCCATATTGTGAATCACAATCTCATCATTGCCGGTGTCCTCAAGGTGCAGCTGTCTGGCAAACTCAGTGTAGGGAATCGTGTACTTGGATCCATGTGTCATCCAAGTCACTTTGTCTTCTCCATCATGAGCAAAGTGGCAAGTTGAATAAGACTGGGCAATGATCTCATCATTCCAGTTGTACCTGAAGGCGAGCAGGTCCTTGTCCATGTCTCTCTGCAACCTCTATGACTTCCTCAAAGGCTTCACAGCTCTTCCTTTCAAAGTATGTTCAGTCGATCCATTGTCTTCAGACCACTGGAGTCTTCAATTGGAGGTACACCGAACTTTAGTAGTCCAAGTGAAAGTTGCTCCAAAATCTCTTGTCGACTGCCTTTTTGCCGGAGCTATAGGCATCAACCTTCCTCAGGTTCCATGCCACATCACTCCCCTTGCCATTGAACTTCTGCTCCAAGGGAAGTTTACCAAATCCTTCGATTCGAAGCGTTGAAGGAGTTCTTGATCCGGACTAGTCTGTGGTCTTTGATCCCTTTCCAGTGGGGATTGATTTCCACGGAAATTTGAGAGGTTTTGATGGAGAACTTGCAAATTCACCTTGGGAGCACTTGAGTTAGGAGAGAGAGAGTGGGGAGGGTTGTGAGGATGAAGGAGATTAGGTTTGAGCCGTCCATAGGGTTATGGAGGTGAAATATCGGACTAGTCTGGACCATATCGGACTAGTTTGTTTTCTGGTCAGAGAGAAAATCGGACTAGTCCGTGGTGGTCCAGACTAGTCCGGTCTAATGGACTAAGTGCGAACTAGTCTGCCGGTGCGGACTAGTCTGGGGTGACCACGGACTAGTCCGTGGTCCCTTGTACAGAGGTGTACAAAACATATATATATATATATATATATATATATATATATATATATATATATATATATATATATATATATATATATATATATATATATATGTGTGTGTGTGTGTGTGTGTGTGTGTGTGTGTGTGTGTGTGTGTGTGTGTGTGTGTGTGTGTGTGTGTGTGTGTGTGTGTGTGTGTGTGTGTGTGTGTGTGTGTGTGTGTGTGTGTGTGTGTGTGTGTGTGTGTGTGTGTGTGTGTGTGTGTGTGTGTGTGTGTGTGTGTGTGTGTGTGTGTGTGTGTGTGTGTGTGTGTGTGTGTGTGTGTGTGTGTGTGTGTGCGTGTGTGTGTGTGTGTTAGAGGTTCCTAATAAGGAATAAGGGACAACGGCCCACCGATATTCTTGATGAATATGATCAGTAATCATACAACAATCAAGCTATGACCATGATTCACCAAGATCAAGTAACTAACATAGTTTTTAAGAAAAAAATAGAGAGAGATGATTTTTCAACATAATTAACATGATTTTGAGGATGGCATACAGGTATGCAAGTTTTCAAGCCACGTTTCGAGCATCAAGGATATTTAGTTCATTTCAGAGCTCACAAAAACGTTTTTCATCAAGTGGCTTGGTAAAGATATCGGCTAGTTGTTTTTCAGTGTTGACATGGGAAATGGCTATGTCTCCTTTCATTGAGTGATCTCTCAAAAAATGATGTCGGATATCTATGTGTTTAGTTCTAGAGTGCTCAACAGGGTTATGGGCAATTTTAATAGCACTCTCATTGTCACCAAGGAGTGGAGTACGGCTCATATTGTAACCGTAATCCCTTAGAGTTTGTCATATCCGAAGGAGTTGTGCACAACAACTCCTGGCTGCAACATACTCCGCTTCAGCTGTGGATAGACAATTGAATTTTGTTTCTTGGAGGACCAAAAAACTAGGGATCTACCTAGGAATTGGCAAGTACCAGAAGTACTTTTTCTATCTACCTTGCATCCGACATAATCTGCATCGGAGTATCCAATGAGATTGAATTTTGAACCTTTGGGATACCAAAGGCCTAGGTTGGGTGTATGAACTAAATATCTCAAGATCCTTTTAATGGCTGTCAGATGATATTCCTTAGGATTGACTTCAAATCTAGCACACAAACATACACTCAACATGATATCAGTTCTAGATGCACATAAATAGTGTAGGAAGCCAATCATGGAACGATATACCTTTTGATCCACATTTGGTCCGTCTTCATTTAGATCCAAGTGTCCATTTGTGGCCATGGGAGTCTTTATGGACTTTGATTTGTCCATTCCAAACTTCTTGAGAATGTCTTGAGTGTACTTTGTTTGGCTTATGAACATCCCCTCCTTTTGTTGCTTCACTTGGAATCCCAAGAAGTACCTCAATTCTCCCATCATGGACATCTCAATTCTATCTGTCATAATCTTGCTAAATTCTTGACAAAAGGATTTGTTAGTTGAACCAAATATAATATCGTCAACATAGATTTGGCAAATGAAGTGATCATCATCAAAGTGTTTAGTGAACAAGGTGTAATCAACTTTTCCAATCTTGAAGTAATTTTCAATCAAAAAGTCTCTAAGGCACTCATACCAAGCTCTAGGAGCTTGTTTGAGGCCATAGAGAGCCTTATGCAGTTTGATGTAACACCCCAAAACCTGTTAAGAGGGGAATTTAAAAATTTTTGGACGTATTGCATGTGGTGCAGAAATTCAAATTCAAATTGGAATTCAAATTCAACTCAAAACAGGAAAGAAAAAGAAAAAGAAAAAGAAAAAAACAAAACCCCCGGCCAGTGGGCCGAAACCCACCAGCCGGCCCGCCATACCCCCGCGCCAGCCCGCAGCCGCGCGCCCTTTTCCCTCTCACTGACACGTGGGGCCCGCCGTCGTCTTCCTCCTCGCGCGCGCTCGGCCGATCCCAGGACTCCTCTCTCTCCCTAATCAAAACTACCCCCAGAAACTCGCGACCCCAGCCGAATTCTGGTATCGGACGACTCAAACTCGATCACAACCGACACGCCGCCCTCCCCCGTCTATATAAACACCGGCATCACCCCGTTTTCCCCCACGATAGACTGTTTTTCCTCCCGGTGAGAACCGAAGCTCTGATCACCGTTTTCTCTCGATCTCTGCTCGGATTTTCCGATCTAACGCGCCGATCGTGTTCCACCACCTCTGGGGAATCACGCAGGTGCAGAAAACTCGGTGGTTTGCGCTCTAGGCACAGCTCCGACGAGCACCACAACAATTCCATCTCGGACCTCGTTGCCAATTGCCTTCCAGGACCTCCGAGCTCAAGGAAAACCCCGAGGTGAGATCCCCGACCTCCCCTCTACCGAGCTATGCCATGAAATCCCAGTTTTAGGAAGAATAGACGAAGATCTGAAGTTTTCCGGCGAGATCGCCGCCTCCCGCCGCCGCGCGCCACCGGGCAGCGCCGCCCGCGCACGGTCAGAGCGACGTGGCCGCTTATGCGCCGTCTATTTTAAATCGCACGGTAGAATTAAAACCCGCGCGTACCGGTTCGGCGATCTAATCTGAGCCGTCTGTTTTAAATCGGACGGTCCACATCAGCCCCGCATTATAAAGGCCAGGATTCTTACGCGCTACCCCCTGGGGATCTCGGAAAACACGAGCTAGCCCCGGAAACTTCTGATCTAACCCCTGGAACTTCAGAAATTCATGTAAATTCATTTAAAAATAAGTTTTAGCCCCTAGACTTAATAAAAATTAGAAAACCCCTCTGTTATGTGTAGCTAGACCCCTCGAAATTTATGAAATAATATAATAGACCTTGTAGTGGGGTGAGTTTACCTTTTTAATCCTATATGACATTAAATTTAGAAATTTAGATATGTAATTAAGATTTAAATTTAAAAGGGTGAGACAAACACATTGTAAATTCAAATTTAAACTCTCCTAGCACTTGAAAAACTTTAGGATGAGTTCAAAAGTAGATTTTAAGCTGAAATGAATCTGTCTAATTGATTGTTCACATTTATTAGTTATAGGGACACGTTTTTAGGTTAGAGAATAATTCTAAAAATTGGTAAAATAAATTTAAATTAGTTCACAACAGAGGAGAAGTTCAAAAATATATTATTTAATATTTTAGATCAGAACCTGTAACACCCCAAAATTTTGATTCAAAACACTAAATCATGTTAAGAGGGGAATTTAAAAATTTTTGGACGTGTTGCATGTTTTGCAAACATTCAAATTCAAACTGGAATTCAAATTAAACTCAAATCAGAAAAAGAAATGGAAAAAGAAAAAGAGAAAACAGAAAAAAACCGGCCAGTGGGCCGAAACCCACCAGCCGGCCCAACTTACCCCGCGCCAGCCCGCAGCCGCGCGCCCGCGCTTTCTCACGCTGACAGGCGGGACCCACCCGAGCTTCGTCTACCTCGCGCCGCGCCGAACTCCCCCGCGCCCGAATCGAAACCGATCGGGATTTCGACGTAAACCCGCTGAATTCTGTTCGTAGCCGACGCGGACATGATCTAAACCACCCCGCCGCCCTCCCCCGTCTATAAAAACCCCGGCCTCGTTCTGTTTTTCCCACGCGATCGCCGATTTTTACTCCGGTGAGAACCGAGACTTCTCCGGTGAATTCTGGCCGATCTAAGCTCGGAAACTCCGATCTAACTCGCTGATCTTGATCCACCGCCTCCGGGGAACCTTGCAGGTGCAGAAAACTCGGTGACTTGCGGTGTAAACACAGCGCCGACGAGCTTCACCGTGGTTTTGCCTCGGACCTCGTCGCCGATCACCTTCCAGGACCTCCGAGCTCAAGAAAACCTCCCCTCTACCGATCTATGCCATAAGATCATAGTTCTAGGCAGAATTCTCGAGGATCCGAAAGTTTCCGGCGAGATCGCCGCTTTCCGCCGCCGTGCGCCGCCGGCAGCGCCGCCCGCGCTCGATCAGAGCGACGTGGCCGCTTGTGCGCCGTTTATTTTAAATCGCACGGTAGGGTTTAAATCCGCGCGTACCGGTTCGATGTTATAATCTCAGCCGTCGGTTTAAAATCGGACGGTCCACGTCAGCCCCGCGTTATAAAGACTGGAATTCTTACGTGCTACCCCCTGGGGTTCTCGGGAAATAAGAGCTAGCCCCGGAAACTTCAGATCTAGCCCCTGGAACTCCAGAAAATCATGTAAATTCATTTAAAAATCAGTTTTAGCCCCTGGACTTAATAAAAATTAGGAAAAACACCTCTGATAAGTGTAGCTAAACCCCTGGAAATTCTGAAAATAATATTATAGACCCTGTAATGGGGTGAGTTCATCATTTTAGCCCTGTTTAGTATTTAATTTAGAAAATTGAATATGTAAATAGTGTTTAAAAATTAAAAAGTGGGACAAACATATTGTCAAAATTAAGTTAAAGACTTTCTCAGTGTTTAGGAAATTTTGGAGTGAGATAAAAACATATTTTGGACTGAATTGAATCTGTTTAATTTATTATTCACAATTAGGGACACATTTTTAAGTAAATAAATAGTTTTAGAAAATAGGGAAAATAATTATAAAATAGTTTACATCAGAAGCAAAGGTCAAAATATGTTATCAAATTATTTAGGACCAGAACCTATTCTGTTTAGATGATGAGTATTACTAATAAAGTACACAATTATGCATAGGAATATAAATCTGAAAATATAGCAACTAGTAAATGATAAATGGAGTTTTTAAAATCCAGAGAGTTCAGTTTAGGGTTGGTAGAAATTATGAAGGCACATATGGAGAAGAAAAATACTTTTCATACATATTTGGTAGTGAAAAGGTGTAGTAGTTGAATATAAGAAATTTATTGGAAACTCATATATATAGTATGTAAGTATAAATGTGAACACAAAAGTAGGAATAATATACACATGATTAAAAGTGCATGCAAGCCACAACTCAACACACATAAAGTAACCACCACACATATAATGGTGAAGGACTTTCATAAATGTGAATGTGTGGTTTGTATAAAGTAGAAGTGTGAACTATGTCTTATGATTGTGTTTTTCTTTTGCTATGTGTGATGGTATGATGTAGAACCTGCTCAAGAGCAAGTTATTCCTTTCCTAGACCAGGACTACCCATTTCAAGAGCAGCAAGAAGGAGGCAAGTGTCCTTGACCACTTTGATCCTATGCTAGGATGTGTAGATAGAATTATTTGCATTGTCAAATGAAATATGAAACCCATGCTAGGAAGTTTCCCTAGAATTGCGTTATCTTGTTTCCTTATAGCTTGGGTTGGGATTTATTTTATCATGTCATTTATTTACATGCTTATGCTTAGCCATGCTTAGAATGGGATAATTGGGATATGAGATCATCAGTTTATTCACCATACTCTTGAATGAGATATTATGAGTTATGTAGAGGTAGGGATCAAGGCAAGTTGGATGATTTGGTTGGTGCTTGGTGCACGAGACTCGGGTTTGTGTTTAGTACTTGCCTGGATCCTAAGGTCCGGTTCATGAAGCATGTAACCTGGCTTTACCGTGCCAACCACATGCTGAGATGGGGCAGCTTGGCCAATTAATTAGGTGTATCCCCGGCGTAGTATGGGTGTGTTGGATGGTGCGGGGAATAGGTGTCAGCTGGACTACCATATGAACCGCAAGGCTCAAGAGGGGGCCACTGCAGCGGGGTTGGAGCCTCTTGTATGCTGTTAGGGGTGAAACCTCAGTGGGCCCATGCTCGTCGGGAATCCCTTTGTAAAGGCTTCGTAGTGATCTCCTGGCTACACACCTGGGAAGTGTGAATGTGGTTCGTAGCCACAGGCATAATGGAGGTTCTTTTAGTCCACCCGGCAACGGGGGATGAAATCACTACATGTGGGTACAGTGGTGCAAACTCTGCAGAGTCAAAACTGTCATGACAGCCGTGCTCACGGTCAAGAGCGGCTTGGACTTATTCATGATTAGAGGATGATGGCTTTGGAAGTTGTGGATGTTAAGCGGGGAGCTTAACATTGGAAATGATGTTATGGTTATTTGATTATGATGATGGGATGGGAGATTGGGACCATTTCACCTGTGTAGTAATGTAGGTGCTTAATAAGCTAAGGTGATAGGTATTAATTGCGTAATGCTTTAACCATGAGTTCAACCTCTCCTTGCTCTAGCCATGCATGACATAATTTTCCCACACTTGCTGAGTACCATCGGTACTCAACCTTGCATATTTGTTGGTTTATATTGCTGCTCAGGTCAAGATAATGAGGTGGTGTATAATGATCAAGTTTTTGGACCCGAAGAAGGTTTCTAGGTTCATGGAGTCCCCCGGAAAACGCCTGTGACGGAGCCCACGAGAATAATTATTCCGCTGCTAGTTTATTTATTTGTGACGAACTTATTATCGTCCATCGAGACATATGCTTTGTAAGACTTATTTATATTCGACACCTGGCTTGTAATAAGTGATGCTTCACTATTTGTCATCACATGTATGAGAAAATGATCCTGGCATACATGTGATATTCACTTGGTTGTTCTTCGGAAAAACCAGGTGTGACAGAAGTGGTATCAGAGCCATGGTTGCCCGTAGGAACGTGGACCTAGGTAGAAATGGACGTATCTAAGGACCCTATTTTCTTAAAAACTATTTTACAAAGGTGTGGATTGAAAAGTGTTATTTAATGGAGTCACTTTCTTCATCTTACCCCAACTTTCATTCAAAATAGGATTTTTGTTTGAGAGTTTATCTAACCTAATTTTAAATTCTTTTTGTTTTAGATGGTTCGCATGATTCGCACCGCTCGCAAGTCCACAGGAGGGAGAGTTCCCGTAGTTGCCCTTGCCAAAAGAGAGGAGAGCCGTCCGGTGACATACCTTTCTTATGGATTGGCAGTGGGAGGCTTGTTGCACCGTCTTCGGCATATGCTCAAAGCCGCCGGCAATACGGGCAAGCTAATCATCCACTATAACTCCACCAGCACCATCCGTGAGAAGAGGGAAGAATGGAGTTCAGAGATGAGGATAATACACGAAAATCAGCTGCTTAAGATCCACCACTCTCCAGCTTGTAGAGCAACACAGGTCGATGCGGAGAAAGATGTCACCTGGGAGGCCATCACCTGCCAGAGTCACATCTATCGTCGCCACCTGGACAAGACTGAGTACATGTATGTCCTCCAATGTGAGAGTGGTACCACGGAGTACAAGCACCCGCCGGTACAGCAAGGGACTTCCCATGAGCACATGGACTTGTGTTTGGAGGATGCTGCTATGCTCAGCACTCGACTGCAGGAGTGTCAGCAAGAGCTTCAGGATGTTCGGGACACCCTGAAGGAAACGGAGGCGTTGCTGCGAGCCTGCTTAAAGGCGAGAGAAAGAGAAGATGGGAATGAACTGTGTGTCACCATGAATGATACATGGACTCCTGACTCCCCGGATCGCCGAGCGATCAGGCGTCGTCGCACTTCTCCACCAGCAGCCTCCCCACCCAAAGCAGAGTCAGAAGGTAGCCGAAATGAGGAGGAAGATCCCGAGGAGCCAGCTCAAGAGAACGAGTAGTGTAGAGTCTTCCCCTTAGCTAGCAAGAGGTCGAGTAGTCGAGTCGTTACGTAGTTAATGGTGTGATAATGCTTGGTGTGTGACGTGAGTTGTGGAAGCCATGAGCAATTGTCCACAGCCTCGTCTTCAGATTGTTTTGCTTTGGTGTGTGAACCCACATGAAATAATAGTGCATTTATTTGGTGTGAGATATGAACCCTCGTAAAAGTATAACCAAGCCTCAACACTTCAAAGTACAAACAAAATGAAAGTAGTAAGATGATACTAAATGCTTTCAAATTAATATTGGTTGATTCTGCCAGATGGCCGGAAGAGGAAAAGGACGTGCTGCCAACCCCGCCAACAACAACGATGAGGCATGCAACCCTCATCTTTCTGGAGGCCAGGACCGGGGTGGTCGCCGTGAAGGAGTTGATCCCCTCCACCAAATGCTGGAGAATCAGAATCAGCTCATCCAGAACTTGACTCAAGTGGTGGCCAACTTGCATCAAGTTCCACCTCCACAAGCTGCACCACGCCAACCAAGGTTGAGTGAGTTTCTAGGAACTCAACCTCCAAAGTTTGCAAGTGCTGCTGAACCTCTGGAGGCAGATGATTGGCTGAAGACCATTGAAAGTAAGATGAGGGTCATACAATGCCAAGGGTATGAGAGGGTGCTGTTTGCCTCTCATCAATTGTATGGACCTGCTGCTGATTGGTGGACCGCCTACGTGGCCGCCCATCATGACCCTGAGAACATCACATGGGAAGAGTTCAAGCATAGCTTCCGCAACCATTACATCCCAAGAGGTGAACTCAAAAACAATAGGAAGGAGTTTTTGGGACTGCAGCAGGGAAACATGACGGTGAGGGAATACCTCACTAAATTTAGTCAACTATCCCGCTATTCCCCACGGGACATAGAGACTGATGAGCAGAAACAAGATAGTTTTGTGGAAGGACTTACTGCAGAGATGCAGTGTGCAATGTCCTCAAATGAGTATGAAAGTTTCCAAAAGATGGTGGACAGAGCGTTTTTGGTAGAAAGGAAGCTAAAGGCCTTGGAAAATGAGAATAAGAGGAAGGCCGGGTGGTCACATCAAGCATCCGGGAGCAACACCCGCCCACGTCTGATGCAGCCACCTGCAGGGCAGACGAACCGTGCTGCGGTACCCAACTCAGCACCAAGAGGGTACAACCCGAACTACAGGCCTCCGGCAGCACCAGCACAGCCGCAACGTCAGCTTGTGCAGCAGCCTCGCCCCGCATATCCACCTCGACCAGCAGTACAAGGACCCCCAAACCAACCCCAAGACAGCAAAGGCCAGGC
This sequence comes from Neostapfia colusana, assembly GCA_030760725.1. NCBI lineage: Eukaryota > Viridiplantae > Streptophyta > Magnoliopsida > Poales > Poaceae > Neostapfia > Neostapfia colusana. The sequence continues at coordinate 17,517,521 of JASWHV010000002.1, forward strand.
ACCTAAGGTTGGGGTGCAATGTTTTAGCTGCGGAGAAGTGGGGCACTACGCCCACAAATGCCCAAAGAAGAAGCCCGCGCAGCCACAACAGCAGAATGTAATGAGAGGACGGGTGAACCACGTCACTATGGAGGAAGCACAAGATGCACCTGACGTGGTAGTTGGTAAGTTTCCTGCCAATTTACACCTTGCAACCCTGCTGTTTGATTCTGGTGCTACCCACTCGTTTATTGCTCAAGGGTTTGTTAAGAAGTATGACCTAGCAACAACACAAATGAACCATATGCTAGCCGTAAACTCTCCAGGTCGAGAAATAAGGACAAGACAAGTGTGTTCCAAAGTGAACCTAGACATTAATGGGGTAGTATTTACTGCTAACCTCATAGTGATAGATTCACAAGGGATAGATATTATTTTGGGTATGGATTGGTTGACCAAACATAAAGGAATCATTCATTGTTCGACCAGAACGGTGGAACTAACTCACCCTAGTGGCACAAGAGTAAAGTTCATAACAATACACGAGCCTAGGAGGGACATTAAATTAAATCAAGTTGAGGTGAAAGTCGAGGAAATCAAGACCATCAGGGAATATCCAGATGTTTTTCCTGAGGAGTTGCCAGGTATGCCTCCCGATCGTGAAGTGGAATTTGCAATTGAGCTAGTGCCTGGAACAGCCCCGATATACAAGAGACCTTATCGGATGGACTCCAAGCAGCTAGAAAAGCTCAAGGATCATTTGAGAGAATTGACGGAGAAGGGGTATATTCGTCCTAGTTCCTCACCATGGGGAGCTCCGGTGATATTTGTGCCCAAGAAAGACGGAACCCAAAGGTTATGCGTGGATTACCGTGCTTTGAATGAGGTAACCATCAAAAACAAGTACCCATTATCCCGCATTGAAGACTTGTTTGATCAGTTGAGGGGAGCTTGTGTGTTCTCAAAAATTGATCTCAGGTCTGGATACCACCAACTCAAGATAAGGCAATCTGATATTCCCAAGACAGCTTTCGTATCTCGGTACGGACTGTATGAATACACTGTCATGCCTTTCGGGCTAACTAATGCCCCGGCATACTTCATGTACCTCATGAACAAGGTATTCATGGAATATCTGGACAAATTTGTGGTGGTTTTCATAGATGACATTCTCGTCTTCTCCAAAAATGAGGAAGAACATGAGAAACATCTAAGGTTGGTGTTGCAGAGGCTGAGAGAACACCAACTATATGCCAAGCTGAGCAAGTGTGAGTTTTGGCTGAAGAGAGTTCCCTTCTTGGGACATATAATCTCGGAGGGAGGAATCTCCGTAGATCCCGCCAAAATCGAGGATATACAGAAGTGGAAGACCCCTGAGAATGTCGGGGAAGTACGAAGCTTCCTGGGATTGGCTGGATACTATCAACGGTTTATTGAGGGATTCTCCAAGATCTCGAGACCTATCACCAAACTGTTGGAGAAGGGAATCACATTCACATGGACGCCACAGTGCGAGACGAGCTTTCAGGAGCTAAAGAAAAGATTGACAACAGCCCCAGTGTTGGTTATGCCAGATATGCAGAAGAACTTCACGGTGTACTGCGATGCCTCTAGAAACGGGTTGGGATGTGTTCTCATGCAAGAAGGGCATGTCGTGGCATATGCATCCCGGCAGCTTCGGAAGCACGAGAAAAACTATCCTACACATGACCTAGAACTAGCCGCAGTGGTACACGCGTTGAAAATTTGGCGGCACTATTTGATGGGGAAGAGGACAGAGATATATACGGATCATAAGAGTTTGAAGTACATTTTCACACAGACAGATCTCAAACTCAGACAAAGGAGATGGTTAGAGCTAATCAATGACTTTGATGTGGGCATCAACTATCATCCCGGGAAAGCAAACATCGTGGCCGATGCTTTGAGTCGGAAAGTGCAGGTCAATAAGTTGAGCTTGAAGGACATGCCTGCAGAATTGAAGGACGAGGTTATAAGGCTCAATCTATGCCTTGTGAATAGTGGTGAAGCCATCGCCATGGAAGTGGACTCCACACTCGAGCGAGACATACGCGAGGGCCAAAAGAATGATGAGAAGATACAGGAAATCAGGCAACTCATCAAGGAAAATAAAGCTCCAGGTTTCAGAGAGGATGAACAAGGTACGGTGTGGCACGGGAAAAGGATCTGTGTGCCAGAAGTAAAGGAGATCCGTGAATTAATTTTGAAGGAGGCTCATGATTCCGACTATTCCATTCATCCTGGGAGTACGAAGATGTACCAGGACCTCAAGAGCAGGTATTGGTGGTATGGCATGAAGCGAGATGTCGCGGAACATGTTGCCCTATGTGACACATGTCAGTTGGTGAAAGCAGAACATCAACGACCCGCGGGATTATTGCAACCACTCAAAGTGCCTGAATGGAAATGGGAAGAAATCAGCATGGATTTCATCGTTGGATTGCCTAGGACCCAATCAGTGTATGATTCGATATGGGTCATCATTGATAGGCTAACAAAGGTAGCTCATTTCATCCCCGTGAAAGAAAGCTACAGCGGCTCCAAATTGGCAGAGTTGTACATGTCAAGGATCGTGTGTTACCATGGAGTGCCAAAGAAGATTGTGTCAGACCGAGGGACACAGTTCACCTCGAGGTTTTGACAGAAGTTGCATGAAACCATGGGAACCCATCTGAACTTCAGCTCTGCCTATCATCCCCAAACTGACGGGCAGACGGAAAGAACCAATCAGATCCTAGAAGATATGCTAAGGGCATGTGCACTCAAAAACAATAGGAGTTGGGACAAGAACTTACCGTATGCGGAGTTTTCCTATAACAACAGCTATCAAGCTAGTATGAAGATGTCACCGTTTGAAGCCTTGTATGGGAGGAAGTGCAGAACTCCCCTATTTTGGAACCAAACAGGGGAAAGTAAGGTGTTTGGTCCAGAAGTACTACAAGAAGCCGAGGCGAAGGTGAGGGAAATTCGCAACAATTTGAGGATAGCACAGACACGTCAAAAGAGCTATGCCGATGTACGAAGAAGAGAACTCGTTTTCAACGTGGGAGACTATGTCTATCTCAAGGTGTCCCCTATCAGAGGACTTCGTCGGTTCAAGGTGAAAGGGAAGTTGTCACCTCGATACATCGGACCCTTTCAAGTTTTGGAAAGGAAAGGCGAAGTGGCGTATCAACTAGAGTTACCGGCTCATCTATCAGATGTGCACGATGTATTCCATGTGTCACAACTCAAGAAATGTTTGAGGACGCCTGAAGAAGTGTTACCCATGAATGAAGTGGACATAGCTGAGGATTTGTCTTATGCCGAACAACCATACAAGATTTTGGAGACAATGGAACGCCTCACCAGAAATAAAAGAATCCGGATGTGCAAAGTGCAGTGGAAGCATCACTCGGAAGAGGAAGCCACCTGGGAGCGGGAAGATGAGCTCAAGGCACAATTTCCGGGATTGTTTTCTTAGAAACACCAATCTCGAGGACGAGATTTCTTTTAAGGGGGGTAGAGCTGTAACACCCCAAAATTTTGATTCAAAACACTAAATCATGTTAAGAGGGGAATTTAAAATTTTTTGGACGTGTTGCATGTTTTGCAAACATTCAAATTCAAACTGGAATTCAAATTAAACTCAAATCAGAAAAAGAAATGGAAAAAGAAAAGAGAAAACAGAAAAAAACCGGCCAGTGGGCCGAAACCCACCAGCCGGCCCAACTTACCCCGCGCCAGCCCGCAGCCGCGCGCCCGCGCTTTCTCACGCTGACAGGCGGGACCCACCCGAGCTTCGTCTACCTCGCGCCGCGCCGAACTCCCCCGCGCCCGAATCGAAACCGATCGGGATTTCGACGTAAACCCCACTGAATTCTGTTCGTAGCCGACGCGGACATGATCTAAACCACCCCGCCGCCCTCCCCCGTCTATAAAAACCCCGGCCTCGTTCTGTTTTTCCCACGCGATCGCCGATTTTTACTCCGGTGAGAACCGAGACTTCTCCGGTGAATTCTGGCCGATCTAAGCTCGGAAACTCCGATCTAACTCGCTGATCTTGATCCACCGCCTCTGGGGAACCTTGCAGGTGCAGAAAACTCGGTGACTTGCGGTGTAAACACAGCGCCGACGAGCTTCGCCGTGGTTTTGCCTCGGACCTCGTCGCCGATCACCTTCCAGGACCTCTGAGCTCAAGAAAACCTCCGAGGTGAGATCCCCGATCTCCCCTCTACCGATCTATGCCATAAGATCACAGTTCTAGGCAGAATTCTCGAGAATCCGAAAGTTTCCGGCGAGATCGCCGCTTTCCGCCGCCGTGCGCCGCCGGCAGCGCCGCCCGCGCTCGATCAGAGCGACGTGGCCGCTTGTGCGCCGTTTATTTTAAATCGCACGGTAGGGTTTAAATCCCCGCGTACCGGTTCGATGTTATAATCTCAGCCGTCGGTTTAAAATCGGACGGTCCACGTCAGCCCCGCGTTATAAAGACTGGAATTCTTACGTGCTACCCCCTGGGGTTCTCGGGAAATAAGAGCTAGCCCCGGAAACTTCAGATCTAGCCCCTGGAACTCCAGAAAATCATGTAAATTCATTTAAAAATCAGTTTTAGCCCCTGGACTTAATAAAAATTAGGAAAAACACCTCTTATAAGTGTAGCTAGACCCCTGGAAATTCTGAAAATAATATTATAGACCCTGTAATGGGGTGAGTTCATCATTTTAGCCCTGTTTAGTATTTAATTTAGAAAATTGAATATGTAACTAGTGTTTAAAAATTAAAAAGTGGGACAAACATATTGTCAAAATTAATTTAAAGACTTTCTCAGTGTTTAGGAAATTTTGGAGTGAGATAAAAACATATTTTGGACTGAATTGAATCTGTTTAATTTATTATTCACAATTAGGGACACATTTTTAAGTAAATAAATAGTTTTAGAAAATAGGGAAAATAATTATAAAATAGTTTACATCAGAAGCAAAGGTCAAAATATGTTATTAAATTATTTAGGACCAGAACCTATTCTGTTTAGATGATGAGTATTACTAATAAAGTACACAATTATGCATAGGAATATAAATCTGAAAATATAGCAACTAGTAAATGATAAATGGAGTTTTTAAAATCCAGAGAGTTCAGTTTAGGGTTGGTAGAAATTATGAAGGCACATATGGAGAAGAAAAATACTTTTCGTACATATTTGGTAGTGAAAAGGTGTAGTAGTTGAATATAAGAAATTTATTGGAAACTCATATATATAGTATGTAAGTATAAATGTGAACACAAAAGTAGGAATCATATACACATGATTAAAAGTGCATGCAAGCCACAACTCAACACACATAAAGTAACCACCACACATATAATGGTGAAGGACTTTCATAAATGTGAATGTGTGGTTTGTATAAAGTAGAAGTGTGAACTATGTCTTATGATTGTGTTTTTCTTTTGCTATGTGTGATGGTATGATGTAGAACCTGCTCAAGAGCAAGTTATTCCTTTCCCAGACCAGGACTACCCATTTCAAGAGCAGCAAGAAGGAGGCAAGTGTCCTTGACCACTTTGATCCTATGCTAGGATGTGTAGATAGAATTATTTGCATTGTCAAATGAAATATGAAACCCATGCTAGGAAGTTTCCCTAGAATTGCATTATATTGTTTCCTTGTAGCTTGGGTTGGGATTTATTTTATCATGTCATTTATTTACATGCTTATGCTTAGCCATGCTTAGAATGGGATAATTGGGATATGAGATCATCAGTTTATTCACCATACTCTTGAATGAGATATTATGAGTTATGTAGAGGTAGGGATCAAGGCAAGTTGGATGATTTGGTTGGTGCTTGGTGCACGAGACTCGGGTTTGTGTTTAGTACTTGCCTGGATCCTAAGGACCGGTTCATGGAGCATGTAACCTGGCTTTACCGTGCCAACCACATGCTGAGATGGGGCAGCTTGGCCAATTAATTAGGTGTATCCCCGGCGTAGTATGGGTGTGTTGGATGGTGCGGGGAATAGGTGCAGCTGGACTACCATATGAACCGCAAGGCTCAAGAGGGGGCCACTGCAGCGGGGTTAGAGCCTCTTGTATGCTGTTAGGGGTGAAACCTCAGTGGGCCCATGCTCGTCGGGAATCCCTTTGTAAAGGCTTCGTAGTGATCTCTTGGCTACACACCTGGGAAGTGTGAATGTGGTTCGTAGCCACTGTCATAATGGAGGTTCTTTTAGTCCACCCGGCAACGGGGGATGAAATCACTACATGTGGGTACAGTGGTGCAAACTCTGCAGAGTCAAAACTGTCATGACAGCCGTGCTCACGGTCAAGAGCGGCTTGAACTTATTCATGATTAGAGGATGATGGCTTTGGAAGTTGTGGATGTTAAGCGGGGAGCTTAACATTGGAAATGATGTTATGGTTATTTGATTATGATGATGGGATGGGAGATTGGGACCATTTCACCTGTGTAGTAATGTAGGTGCTTAATAAGCTAAGCTGATAGGTATTAATTGCGTAATGCTTTAACCATGAGTTCAACCTCTCCTTGCTCTAGCCATGCATGACATAACTTTCCCACACTTGCTGAGTACCATCGGTACTCAACCTTGCATATTTGTTGGTTTATATTGCTGCTCAGGTCAAGATAATGAGGTGGTGTATAATGATCAAGATTTTGGACCCGAAGAAGGTTTCTAGGTTCATGGAGTCCCCCGGGCAACGCCTGTGACGGAGCCCACGAGAATAATTATTCCGCTGCTAGTTTATTTATTTGTGATGAACTTATTATCGTCCATCGAGACATATGCTTTGTAAGACTTATTTATATTCGACACCTGGCTTGTATTAAGTGATGCTTCACTATTTGTCATCACATGTATGAGAAAATGATCCTGGCATACATGTGATATTCACTTGGTTGTTCTTCAGAAAAACCGGGTGTGACAGAACCTATTCTGTTTAAATGATGTGTCTTACTATTTTCATAATAAAGTTCACATTTTGGCGTAGAAAATAAATCTGAAAATATAGGAAGATAGGTATGCATAACTAGAAAATGATAAATGAAGTCTCCAAATCCAAAGATTTCAGTTTAGGATTTGGTAGAAGATCTGAAAACCCATTTGGAGTGGGAAAATACCTTCCATGCATACTTGGTAGCTAAGAAGGGTATCAATTGAATATAAGGAAGTTGTTCAAATTGGAAATTCATATATAGTGTGCAAACAGAAATCTGAATACAAAACTTAGAAATCATATACACATGTTTAAAAGTGCATGTAAGCCAAAAATCAACACACATAGAGTAACTACAACACTTAGAAATATGAATGACTTTCATAGGTGTGAATGTGTGGTTTGTATGAAGTGAAAGTGTGAACTATGTCTTATGGATTGTTGTTTTCTTTTTGCTATGTGTGTTGGCATGAGTAGAACCAGCCCCAGAGCAAGTTCTCCCATTCCAAGATCAGGACTATCCATTCCCAGAGCAGCGGGAAGAAGGCAAGTGTCCTTGACCACTTTGATCCTATGCTAGGATGTGTAGATAGAATTATTGTCAATTTAAATATGATACCCATGCTAGGAAGTTGCCCTAGAATTGCATTATCTTGTTTCCTTGTAGCTTGGGTTGGGATTTATTTTATCAGGTCATTTATTTATATGCTTATGCTTAGCCATGCTTAGAATGGGATAAGTGGGATATGAGATCATCAACTTGTTTACCTTACTCTTGAATGAGATATTATAAGTTATGTAGAGGTATGGATCGAGGCAAGTTGGATGATTTTGTTGGTGCTGGGTGCACGAGACTCGGGTTTGTGTTTAGTACTTGCCTGGATCCTAAGGACCGGTTCATGGAGCATGTAACCTGGCTTTACCGTGCCAACCACATGCTGAGATGGGCAGCTTGGCCAATTAATTAGGTGTATCCCCGGCATAGTATGGGTGTCTTGGATGGTGCAGGTAATAGGTGTCAGCTGGACTACCATATGAACCGCAAGGCTCAAGAGGGGGCCACTGCAGCGGGGTTGGAGCCTCTTGTATGCTGTTAGGGGTGAAACCTCAGTGGGCCCATGCTCGTCGAGAATCCCTTTGTAAAGGCTTCGTAGTGATCTCCTGGCTACACACCTAGGAAGTGTGAATGTGGTTCGCGGCCACTGGCATAATGGAGGTTCTTTGAGTCCACCCGGCAACGGGGGATGAAATCACTACATGTGGGTACAGTGGTGCAAACTCTGCAGAGTCAAAACTGTCATGATAGACGTGCTCACGGTCAAGAGCGGCTTGGACTTATTCATGATTAGAGGATGGATGGCTTTGGAAGTTGAGGATGTTAAGCGGGGAGCTTAACATTGGAAATGATGTTATGGTTATTTGATTATGATGTTGGGTTGGGAGATTGGGACCATTTCACCTATGTAGTAATATAGGTGCTTAATAAGGTAAGGTGATAGGTATTAATTGCATAGTGCTTTAACCATGAGTTCAACCTCTCCTTGTTCTAGCCATGCATGACATAACTTTCCCACACTTGCTGAGTACCAACGGTACTCAAACTTGCATATTTGTTGGTTTAAATTGCTGCTCAGGTCAAGGGGATGATGGGGTGTTCAATGACCAAGACTTCGGACCCGAAGAAGGATTCTAGGTTCATGGAGTCCCCCTGGCAACGCCTGTGACAGAGCCCACAAGATTTATATTCCGCTGCTATTTTATTTACATATGATGAACTTATTATCGTCCATCGAGACGTATGCTATGTAAGACTTATTTATATTTGACACCTGGCTTGTAATAAATGATGCTTCACTATTTGTCATCACATGTATGAGAAAATGATCCTGGCATACATGTGATATTCACTCGGTTATTCTTCGGAGAAACCGGGTGTGACATTTGACCACATAGTCGGGGTGCTCTTGATCTTCAAAATCGGGTGGTTGCTCCACGTACACCTCCTCCTTGAACGGTCCGTTGAGAAAGGCACTTTTCACATTCATTTGATAAAGCTTGAAATCATGGTGAGTAGCACATGCAAGTAATATACGAATCAATTCAATCCCATCTACGGGAGCAAAAGTCTCATCGAAATCAAAGCCTTCGACTTGTGAGTACCATTTTGCCACAAGTCATGCCTTATTCCTTGTTACCACTCCATGTTCATCTTGCTTGTTGCAGAAGACCCATTTAGTGCCGATGACGATAGACTTGGGTCTTTCAACAAGCTCCCACACTTCGTTCCTTTTGAAGTTGTTCAATTCTTCTTGCATCGCCATCACCCAGTCCGGATCTTTTAATGCATCCTCAACCCTGTATGGTTCCAAAGAAGATACAAAGGAATAGTGTTCACAAAAATTAGCTATGCGAGATCGAGTTATTACTCCCTTTTGGATGTCACCAATTATGTTGTCAACGGGGTGATCTCTTTGGATGCTTTGGTGTACTCTTGGATGTGGCACTTGTGGTCTCAAATCTTCATCATTATCTTCTTCTCCCCCTGGATAGTTTCTCTCATTGATGTTTTGGTCTTCTTGATTTTCTTGAGGTTGATCTTGTATGGAAGCTCCCCCTTGATCATTTTCCTCCATCTATGGTTCATTTGAAGGTGGCACTTGTGGTCGAAAATCACCCAATGCCATTCTTCTCAATGCTTGACATGGAGCTTCTTCTTGATCTAGCACACACTGATCAACTTGCTCTTCTTGAGAGCCGTTAGTTTCATCGAACACTATGTCACGTTCGACTTCAACAAGTCTGGAGGTTTTATTGAAGACACGATAAGCGTAGGAGTTCGAATCATAGCCAAGTAAGAAACCTTCATTGGACTTCGAAGCAAACTTCGAGGCCCTTGGCTTCTTATTTAAAATATAACATTTTGAACCAAAAACATTAAAATATGAAATGTTTGGCTTGTTACCCGTGAGTAATTCATAAGAGGTTTTCTTGAGCAACCGATGAAGATATAGTCGATTTATGGCGTGACAAGCGGTGTTAACCGCTTCAGCCCAAAACCTGTCCGAAGTCTTGTATTCATCGAGCATTGTCCTTGACATCTCAATGAGAGTTTGGTTCTTCCTTTCGGCTACTCCGTTTTGTTGAGGAGTATATGGATCTGAAAATTCGTGCTTTATCCCTTCTTCGTCTAGATACTCCTCAACTTGGGTGTTCTTGAATTTTGTCCCATTGTCACTTTGTATGCTCTTGATCTTCAATGAGAATTCATTTTGGGCACGCTTGACGAACTTCTTGAGGGTTCCTTGAGTTTCTGTCTTATCATGCAAAAAGAAAACCCACGTGAAGCATGAAAAATCATCAACAATGACTATACCGTATTTATTACCGCCGATGCTTATGTAGGCAACTGGACCAAATAGATCCATGTGAAGGAGCTCAAGCGGTCTTGTTGTAGTCATGACATTCTTCGCGAGATGGGATGCTCCTACTTGCTTCCCTGCTTGACACGCTCTACACGGCCTGTCTTTCTCAAAAACAACATCCTTTAAACCACGGATGTGATTGCCTTTGAGGAGTTTTTGAAGATTCCTCATACCAACATGTGCTAGCCGTCTATGCCACAGCCAACCCATGTTGGTCATTGCAATCAAGCATGTGTCAAGTTCGGCTTTATCTTTGTTGAAGTCAACTAGATAAAGTTTTCCTTCAACACACCCTTGAATGCAATTGAGTTATCACTCCTTCTAAAGACAGTCACACCCTCATTAGAGAATAAGCAATTATAACCCTTGTTACATAATTGAGATATGGAAAAAGATTATAATCCAGGGAGTCAACATGTAAAACATGAGAGAGAGTATGTTGTGATTAAATTGCAATTTTACCGATACCAATCACTTTTCCTTGACTATTATCACCAAAGTAAATGCCTTCGCTTGGATTTTCATTTTCTTCATATTCCATGAACATTCTTCTTTCTCCGGTCATGTGATTGGTGCATCCACTATCTAGAACCCATTTTGCTCCACCGAATGAATAAGTCTGCAAAAACAATTTATGCCTTTGTCTTAGGTACCGAAGCTTGCTTGGGTCCTTTGAGGTTAGTCACAAGTGATTTGGGCACCCACAGATGAGACTTTGTGTTCCCATGGCGTGGCCCAACATATTTAGCATAAACTCTTCCAAGATTACTTTTCATAAGTACATATGAAGAATCAAAAGTTCTAAATAGAAGTTGTTGTTCATATGTGTTCACAGTGTTAAATTTATCAACACTATTAAGTTTTCTAACTTGAGAAGAGTTCCTCTTGACAAACGCAATGCAACTCTTGTTATTCTTGTGGCTTCTAGCGTTTTGCTTTTCACCATTAGAATATCCAATACCATATTTGACATTAGGAGGTCTTGTGACCGAGTATGCAATGCGTGCATACTTGATCTTCTACTTGTCAAATATGCCACTTTGAGAAGATTGCTTGTCCTTTGTCAAGTTTTGCTTTTTCTTCATGTTAGTGTCACTTTTGGCACAAGTGCAAGTAATACTAGTTTCAGACTTTATGTGTTGAGAAGGTGAGCTAGAAGTTGATGAAGAACCATTTTGCTTGAGTGACTCAACTTGTACCTCAAGGATCTCGTTAACTTCGGTTAAGTTAGCAAGTTCATCCTTGATGATGGTGTTTGAGTCTTTTAACTTCAAGCAAGCTTCCTTGATTGAAGCTAACTCAATCTTTAGTGATTTATTTTGTTCCTTTTCAAGTTCAAGAAGCTTTTCAATCTCAAGATATTCCTCCTTTTGGGAGATGATCATATCTTCCTGACGATTGACTAACTTCTCCATATCAACAAGCTTATCAAGTAGAAATTTCATTTTAGCAGCTGTCTTTTTGTCTAAACCCCTAAGCATATATTCATCTTCATCACTGCTATCATCCTCACTAGAATTTTCACTATCACTAGTAAAAGAATGCGAGAAGGAAGATTTAGTTGGTACCTTTTGTTTACCTTCCTTTGCCATTAGACAGGTGTTGTCGGTGTCCTTCCATACGCCCATGGTTGGGAAGAGAGTGGATTTCTTGGTAGTCTTCTTTATGGCTATGGTGGCCATCTCCTCTTCTTCTTCGTATGAAGATTCATCATTGGAGTCCCACTCCTTCCCTAGATGCGCTTGACCATATTGCTTCTTCTTCTTGAACATTTTCTTTGGTTGAGGCTTGTTGTCTTTTGTCTTTTTCTTGTTTTCATCATGTGGACAATCTACTATGAAGTGATCGTATTCTCCGCAGTTATAGCACGCCCGTCTCATCTTGGGTCTTTGTTTGTCCCTTTGTCTTCCTTCATTTGAGCTGCTACCCTTTCTTCTTCTCATCATTTTCTTTAATTTCTTCATGAACAGGATCATGTCTTCTTCATCGATATCACTACTTTCATCATCGCTATCGTCTTCTCAATAAGCTTCTCGAGCATCCTTTGATACGGGTTTACAAGTTGACTTCAAAGAAACTCCTTTCTTTTTTGCCGAGGTGAGATCGGCAATTTCCTTAACATGCTTGGCTTGCTTCTCCATCATCTCAAAGTTGATGATCTTGCCAAGAAGTTCGTCTGGGGTCATATTCCGGTACCCGGGGCTTTCTCTGATCATAGAGCAAAGAGTTATGTCGCGAGGCATGAATGCTCTGAGAATAAACTTCACAACCTCATGATCATTCCACTTCTTGCTGCCATAAGCTCGGACTTTGTTTATAAGATTCTTCAGTCGATTGTACATATCTTGTGGTGATTCATCTTCTTCTATCAGGAATCTTCCCAATTCACCTTCAATCATTTCTATCTTGGCTTCACGTACGTGACGATCACCTTCATGTGCAGTTTGTAATGTGTCCCATATCTCCTTGGCAATTTCGAGTCCATCCACCTTGGTGAACTCGTCTTGGCTTAGTGATGACGTGATCACAGCTGCAGCTTCAGCATTCCGATGAATGGCTTGTTCTTGGCTTGGGGTCAGCTCTTCATAATCATCTAGGATATCTATCCCTATACACACTATATGCCACAAACATGGGTTAAGAGATATAAGGTGCATTTTCATGTTTTGTCTTTAAATTGAATAATCATTGCCATCAAAGTAAGGTGCTTTCCCTAGGGGAGTTGATAAGTAATGATTATTGTTAGAATTCAAACGCTCATAATCAAAAGGATATCGAGAGTAGTCTGTGTGACTACCCCCTTTCTTCTTCTTTTCATCATCGGTGTTCTTCTTCCCTTTTGGAGAGATTGCCTTCTTTCGTAGAAGAACCTTGAGTTGGAGCACCTGCTCATCATCGCCATCACTGTCTTGAATGGCGTCGAGTAGCTTCTTTATCTTTTGAGTCCTTTCATCATTACTCTTTTTGTCGTCAATCTTCTTGTGTACATCCTTGACGTCCATATCGTCTCTTCGAGCGGTGAGTCCCTTTTGAAGAGTCTGGCTCTGATACCAATTGAATGTAGCCTAGAGGGGGGTGAATAGGATTTTGGACGCTATATTGAAACCTGAAACACTTAGTAGGTTTATCAAATACAGGGAAATCAGACTAGTCCGGTAGGGTGCGGACTAGTCCGTTTTCTAAACAGAGAAAAATCGGACTAGTCCGATACCGTGCGGACTAGTCCGGTATTCATGGACTAGAGAGATCAAGATTGATCAATGTTCACTTCTAGTACTCTATGCAGTGGAAATAAATTGATAACTTAGGTGTATTGCAACAGTGATACAGTGAACGACAGGAATCAACTTTGATTCTAATGTTTGAACATGAATTTCAAAGGATTGATTATACACTAAAAAATGATGAACAATAGTAGGAGACAAGTGTTTATTCTGAGGTTCGAATCCACGAAGAAAATCTACGTCCCCGTTTAGGAGTCCACTAAGGACCGGGTCTTCACCAACCCTATCCTCGTCGAATCACCGGAAAGGCCTCTCTTCCACTAATCCTAAGGGGGAATAAATCGTTCAAGGGGCCTTCTCACAAGTTGAGGGCTCCCCAAGAGTTACAATGAATGAACACAACCAGACACACTCAACAGATGAACAATTAACAAACAAGAGTGTGCGAGAGATCAAACCCAAGAGCTCAAGATGTGTAGAACAAGTCTCTCCTTTGATCATTTGCTAATTCCCAAAGAATTGATCCTTTTTGGGTTAGAATGTGTGGAGAGATATGAATTTTGGGCTCTTGGGATGTGTGACGCCGCAGGGGGTTGAAGAGTTGTGTTGGTATGGCCGTACACCTCTTTTTATAGTAGGGTTTCCAATGGTTACGTTAGGGTTTGCAATGTCCGGACTAGTCCGTGGTTGACTTTGGACTAGTCCGGTGTGCGGTGTGTAGAAAACCCTAAGTGTTGTGAGATGCCGGACTAGTCCGTAGTAGTGCGGACTTGTCCGTTTTCTGTTCAGAGACAAAATCGGACTTGTCCGACTGATATCGGACTAGTCCGTTTTCTAATCAGAAATAAAATCGGACTAGTCCGGTTGATATCGGACTAGTCCGCACATGATAAAATTGTGCAGTAAGTTTGATTTCTTCCACTTGGGCTCTTGGGATGTTTTTCCCTAACACACTCTATACTAAGTGATCTAATATTCTCAGTTCTTGAGCTCTTATCAATTTTGATCCTCCTTCTCCTTTCTTTTTGCGCTTTCTTCTTAATTTCTTTGAGAACCTACGCTCATTCTCAACAATTTTGTTAGGGTCTCATTAGTTTATCATAAATCAACCAAAACCCACAAGGGATGCCTAGATGCACTTTCAGATTTGGTTTTCGGGACTGTTGAGTCCGGGTAATGAAACTGGTTGCATGACTGTTAAGTCATGGCAACGAGATTTGGTCTCGGAATGAGACGAAATTGAATATGAGATGAAATGGTAGTGAATACGAGATGGTATTCATGAGATGGTAGTGAATACAAGAAGGTATTCATGAGCAAGGTTGAGAAAGATTAATGTCTGGTTGAGACATGGAAAGGGATGAATCATAATGGAGGTATGTTAATGTTTAAATACAGGTTGGGATTACATTCACTTAAAGTTAAGTTGCTGTTTTTATCGTGTTTGTGAAATAAATTTTGCTTTTATGCAATGAGCCTTTTTATACCTTCCTTGCTGTGAGCTACATATCATATTTTCCCGCACTTGCTAAGTACATCATGTACTCAAACTTGCATTATTACTTCATCATTAGCAACAGGAGAGGAGTATTATGAAGACCCGGTGGAGGGATTTTTACTAGTGTATGGTTGGATGGAGAATCGTGTGCCACGTAAGATAGAAGGAATCGTGACCTGTAGGAAAGCTAAATCACGGCTAGGCATGTAATCTGTCCTCAACCTTGCCTGTGGAGTAGAGATGGAGCCGCTGCTGCTGCTGCTTAGATTGCTTCCGCTATAGTTTAGAAGACTTCCGCTGCTAGAATAAGACTTCCACTGGTAGATTAAGACTTCCGCTGCTAGAATGAGTCTGAGACTCATAAGACATTGTAATAAACCCTGTTATTCGTGGTTATATATATATTCTGAATTCAGTTTGTTGAACATATGTATATGTGTGATGAACATCCTGGGCACACATATGCATCAGTCTCGGTTCAAAGAGGTTTCCTCTCATAACGGGGGCGTCACATAAAGTTATTATTATCATTATTCATATGAGTGCAGTAGCTAACCATGTTTTAATTCCGCTTCCCGTATCCCGTG
This sequence comes from Neostapfia colusana, assembly GCA_030760725.1. Classification (NCBI taxonomy): domain Eukaryota; kingdom Viridiplantae; phylum Streptophyta; class Magnoliopsida; order Poales; family Poaceae; genus Neostapfia; species Neostapfia colusana. Next base: position 17,533,184 of record JASWHV010000002.1, read on the forward strand.
GATTAAGCGAAGCAAAAAGGAAAAACGACCATACCCGACTCATCAACTTTCCCGGTGACAAGGATGGTTAACAAAACTAGTAAACTCCTATAAAAGAGTGTCCCATCAAGTTAACTCAAGCTTACGAGTTTTTGCAAACAAAACAGTTTCAAAACATGGATTCAATATGGTCAAGGGGCACTTGCCTTGCTCCCGTGGCACTTGTTGTCCGAGCGTCTCGGAGTCTTGGTGCTGTAGTTCTTCGTAGATGGCTCCCTGAGCTTGTCCTTCTACTCACGACCATGCACATACAAAATTTATAGCAATCAAGCATCATGCACAAACTTTACTCAAGAAGCAATGTTGTAGATGAATGCAAATCCTATGGTGCTGTTTTATTAAACCAGTTTATACATGTTCTTGCATGTTTTAATGGATTTCATGGGGTTTTATGATGAACAAGGGTGTAGGGATCAAGTGTGGACGTGGTGATGATCTTAACTCAAGATCTAGATCAATCCCACCGTCAAAAACTGATCAAAACGTGATTTGTCCACACGAAAAAGTTTCGGTTTGAAGGGAGTTTAGAAAACGGATGCGTAGAAACAGCGACGACGTCATAAGATGGGTAACGAAGACCTATCTCACTTCCCTTTGATGGCAGGGCCTTCCTCCTAGCGAGGGCAGCAGCGGGGGCTCACCGGCGACTGAACTCCGGCGAGGGGGAGGGGTTTAACTTGGCGAGTTGGGGGCTAGAGCCTCCAAGTCGCCGACTTGGGAGGAAGAAAGGGATAAAGGGTTACGGCCAAAGAGGGGTTTTGGGTTCTATTTATAAGGGGAAAAGAAGAGGAGTCCTACTCCAATTGGAGCTAAAATAAGAGTCCAACTCAACTTTGGATTTCAACAAACTTATCTTTTCAGTTTGGTGCGGCAGCAATGTGGGGAAAATTTGGGGAAATTGTGTTGGTACCCTCATTACCGGGTACCCCCGCGCACGGTAGAAAAACCGCCTAGGGATCTCGCCCCCTCCGCAGGGGTGAGCTCCGAAAACGCCACGCGCCCAGTGGTGCCGGGCCACCCTCCTCTTCAGAGGCGAGCTCCGGGCCTGCCACGCGGCCAGCGGAGCCGGGCCTCGCCCCCCTCCGCAGGGGCGAGTGTAAAAGTCTCAAAAATGTCTATGAATAAAAACCGAGGTTTGAATTCATATGTGTGTCAAAGACATGAAAAATGGGACTTGCTAAAACTTTTCTTCATGCAAAGTAATACATGGATGACCATCCAAAATGAGGCTCACATTTTTATTTGAAAGTGTTGAACCAATAAGGAGTTAAATACCTCTTTGCATGCAAGTTTAAAAATCAGATTTGAAATTCAAAGTTCACCCAATGGTGGCCAAAACTTTGGAATAACCATGCAGCCCTAGAGTGGGAAATGTGGGAAAAAGTCGATGCCAAACTTTTCATTTTTAGGGTGGGCTACAAAAAGGAATTATGGAAGTATTTTCCAAACTTCAACCAAATTCAAATTTGTCATGCAAATTCAAACTGAATTTGGAGGATTCAAATTCTAGCCACCTTTGAAACTCAGAATTTTGGATTTTGGAGGATTAACCTGAGGAGATATTTTTGGAGGAACATGTGGGGTAGGACCCACATGTCATTGAGATGAGAGTGGAGACTTGCATATGAAGCAATTGACTGTGTCTCTGTTTTTCAACACCCACGAGCAGCTCTCCCACCGTGGTGCCACCGAGGGTTGACCAGGCCACCTCTTGCTGTGTTCTCCCAAGCACCGGCGCCCAAAGGCGGTTCCTGCGGCGTGATCACCCCTCCCCCCGACCGAAGCAAAGTCCATTTGCTTTCTTCCCCTCGCGAACAGACACCAGACCGAGTGCCTCTCACCTCCGCTGCTTGGCCCGATCAGAAGAACGGAAAAACACTCGCGCCATTCCCTCCCCGAGCTGTTAAATCACACTCTGAGCTCCGCACACACCTCCCCGACCCGGAAACGAGCAAGTTCCGTCCTCCCTTGCCTAAGAACAACCGCCACAGCGGCGACCTAGCTCAAGAATGTGATCGGGCGCTCGTAGACAGCCCTCCACAAGAGCTTTCACGGCCGAGCGATCACGGCTACGGGTGCGTGCTACGGTGGTGCTGCTCTCCTCCACTTTGTGGAGCAAACCGTGAAGCATCGACCGGGAATTTCAAGATTTTGCTCCGGCGGCTTCAACCCGAGCATCCGGTACGAATTCGGAAAATTCCCGCTCTCTGCTCCTCCATAGGTTATCAAACTTGGCACATAGGTGCTGGACTAGCTGTCGATCAGAATCCTTTTAGCGTCCGTTGCAAGAAACCGGCTAGGAGCGATGGATTTTAAGCTCTATCAAAGGTGTTCATGGTGGACACAATCGGTCACACGGTGCCGACCCACTTGCAGCCATTTCTGAACATCTTTAAGGCCTTGTCGAGCTTCCTAGAGGTATACTGATGCTGTAGAACTATTTGGTCGAGGTTTTGGCGGGTTAGAACCCACGGCCGACGGCGCCGAACCTCAACCGAGGCCGCTGCACGTCGCCAGGGTATTGTCGGTCACCGACAGCTCGAACTGACCCCACAGCTGTGTTCCTCGATGTAAATCACGCACTGGCGGCGAGTTTTATCTCGGATGGTGGCCGGGAACGGCCAGCCGGCGAGCACCGACTTGCTCCGGTGAGGAGGAACGCGCGGGCGCGGGAAAGAAGCCGGAGGAGGAAGACGAAGGGGTGGGTCCTGGCTGTCAGCGGCTCAAAATTTTAAATCCCCGATCGGCTGTGGCTCGGATCCAGTGTGCTGGCACGCTGAAGAGCTGTGGCCTGGTGTGGCCCATTTCTGAGTGGATGTTATTTAAATAAGCGGGCCCAGTAGATATTTCAGTAGGAAAACAATTCCAGTTGTGGCTCAAACTTTGGAAATTCATAGCTCTCTGTAGAAACCTCTAAATTGAGTGATTCCAATTGGGTTGGATTCATCTTTCAGAGTTCTATCCAAATATGAACTCAGATTTGTATGAAAGTCAATATTATATTCTGGAAAATTCTTTAAAGTTTTACGGAAAAGAGTTATTGAGGGAGTTTGGGTTATCCAAAAATCCTCAAATTTTGCCAGAATATTATTTAGCATCTTGTTGACCTTCTAGCAAATTTTCAGCTCAGTTGAAGATCATTTGAGTAGGAATTTGCCAAAAAATCTGCTGTGTTCATAAGAGTCCAGAAACATTTTCAGAAAATGTTTCTCACTTAAAAAATCTATTCTGGGAAATACCTAGCTCTAAAAATCATAGGAAAATTTAGGTAAGCTCTCTGAGGCATACTTGAAATTGTAGTTCACTTAATTGGGCATGAAAATGCACATTACTTCAGAATTAGTTCTTTTGAGTAGAAATTCTTAAAGAATTGTTCTGGAAGAACTACTCAAGAAAAAGATCTGAATTTTGGATCAAATTACCTTCATGTGACCTGGAACTCACATGTAAATTATCAGCTCAAGTTGAGCCCTTGAACTCCCTGTTCTTATTCTCCATACTTATGTATATGTGGATATACATAATGGACATTATGAAAATTATGGAGAACCCAATTTAACTCCACATTAGCTGCAATTTGGCAAGCTAAATCCCAAGGTAGTATAGAACCTGCTGTAAAAGTTTTGAGGCCATTGGAGTTCTTGTTCTTCAGTTGCTTTCAAATCTTTTCAGCTCATCCATTATGTTCATTAGGGAAAGTCATTAGTGTATAGATAAAACACTAAGATCGATTTAGTCATTTCTGTTTCTTTGCACAACAGAGGCAAACCAAGCCATTCCTGGCTATTCCACACAACCTCTGTTCTTAAGAACTTCATTCTATAACTTCTTTCCATTACATGCTATAAAACATGTGCATATGCATTTCAATAGGAACCACAACGAAGGGGATTCAAAGGAGTGATTCATTGAAGTGGATCAAGCTCCGGAGAATCAAGGGTGGATCAGCAAGGATACTTACTGCTTATATACGACTACCCTGCAAAACAGGCAAGTTCCGGTTTGCATTTAACAGCTATTAAGTTTTTTATTTTGTATTCACTTTCGGTTAAGGTATGAATTGTGCATTAGGTCTAGTGTTTGATACTCCTCTTGCATGACCAAATGAACCCATGGAGTATTTGTAAAATCCCCAAAAGTGGTAGCAAGAAAAATTCAGCTCATATACACTTATGAAAAATGAGGGGAATTAAAACTTTGAATTATAATGGTGTAAGTTCAAAGTGACGGTTTAGACTTCCCAAAACTTCCAAACATGGAGATCTAAATGCACAGCTTGGATCTTCATATTCCAAATATTCACCCTTCCAAATTTCAGCTCATTTGGAGGAGTTTTCATATTTGTTTGGGATTAAAAGGAAAAGCCCTCTAATCTGAATTTCAAATTCAGTTTCAAATTCCAATTACCTCAATTTGAAAATTGGATTTCACAAATGTGTTCTCCACCTTTGAATGAGCAGCCATGCCAAAAATTGGAAATTTTGGGGCTGGTTTGCTATGTGTTTGGGACAAACCCAAGTAGAGATTTCAAACTCCATTTCAAATTCAAAGGGTCAAAAACAAATCAAATGTTACACCAGAATTCAAACCATTTGAATTCAGCAAATTCAAACCTTAACTTGGTGTGAAAGTCTAGCCTTAAATGTTGAGTTGCTGGGGTAAAATATTGGAGAAAAATTAGAGTAAAAGAGAGGGAGGTGGGGCACAGCAGTCAGCCTCACAACAGAGCCTACCGCCTCTGTTTTCATCGGCTGATCGCCGAGAGGCCACCAGCGCCCGGTGAAACCCGCTCCCGAGGAACTCCACCGCGCCACCTCCTGGTTCTTCGATCGCCAGCCACTTCATCACCCCACGGTCGCAGCAACGAAGTCGGTCTTCGTTTCCCCCGGTTACTCGCCGCTCCCTTCGTTCTCTCCCGCGAGAAACCGCCTCCGTGCCGTTTATGTTTCCCAGTCGTCCACGCTCGCCCGAGCTCGGATGATCGAGCCCCAAACAGCAAAAAGAAGCGCAAGAGTGTGCTCCAGCCTCCACCATTCCTCCACCTAAGTTTCCTAGCCCATGCTACGCGCAAACCAAGGATTTGCGCCGGCGTTCGGAGGTGCTCGGCGGAACCCCGTTCAGTTCACCATGGACAGCGCACTACGGCCAGTTTCACCGCCCCTTCCCTGCACAAGAAAGGTGTGTTGTTGTCTGTAGATCGTGTTACCGAAAGCCTCAGGACAATTGATCATCTGAGGGATAACATCGTGGGTGGGGTCCACAGCCAGAGTTTAAACATTTCTTCAATTTTTAGATTTAGTACAAGATTCAAAGGGCCATAACTTTCAGTAAGAATGTCCAAAATTTGTGAAACAAATTTTGTTGGATTCCTCTTAATCAGTGCTTTTGCAGAAATGCAAAGAAATTGATCTGGTGATATCTGGAAATTTCCCCAAAATTCATCAAATTAAGTCTTTGGGAATTAATTCCACAAGATCCCTATTATGGGAATTCATCAAATTTTGCTAGGAGGTTCCTTATGAAATTATTGATCTCCAGTAAAAGTTTGAGCTTCATTGGAGTTCATTTGGTAGGCTAAATTGCCTCCCAAAGTTCAGCCTTTATTTGGAAATTCAAATTTAAACAAAAACTTTTCAGAACTCTGGCCCAACTTCAAAAATTAATATATCTCTGATGGTAGCTCCAAAAATGGTGAAACAAATTTTGTTAGAACCATGGAGACTTACCCTAATCGGATCCTCCATTACTAGCTATGTCAAAGCTCCTGACCTGAGCTTAAAAATTCAGAGAAGCATTGTACTTATAGGAATTTTGGAGACTACATTGTGCAATGACATTTCTCCAAATTTTGCTCAGATCATCTTTAGAGAGTCTAGTCTTCACTGTAAAAATACCAAAGCCAATTAAGGATCCTAAATAGCAGTAGCTATGAATAGAAGTTACTTCTCATAATTCTTAAATACTTATACGTATATTTTGTTACATTTCATAATAGTGACCGAAGTTGAGGATACGCCGGAGCCTTTGGACGTCCTCCCACCAGAAGCTGACTTCCCCTTTAACTCGCAATCAGGCAAGCCCCGGTTTGCACTTAAGTAACTTTTATAAAGTTTTTCATTTGTATCACTTATGTATAGGTTGAAATGTATGCATTATAGTTAGGGTGATTGAAACCCCACTTGCATAGCCTTTTTAACTCCTATAAAGGGTTGGGTAGTTTACAAACTCGATGAGTAGAGAATGCCATGCTAATGTTTAGGATTCCGGTAGAAGTCGAGTGGTTGGAAACTACTCGTGAGATAGTACTTATCACACGGGATGAAAAGAGATAGAAAATGGCTTAAGTTGTGAAAATGAGACCCAGCAGGGGGGATAGGATGCAGTGAGCAGAGGTCTCACGTGTGTAGCCCTGTTGGCGTCGGTTGAGGACCATCCGTGTGCGACCCTGCTGGACAAGTATCGAACAGTACCGGATGCATACTGGCATATGGGAACCAGGAAACCGATGTAATTGGTTAACCTGGGTGCCGAGGCTTACCCAACCATAAATAGGAGCGGGTTGAGGGTAGCAAGGTGTAAATCTGCCGGTGGGCACAGTCACGCTCCACACGGGGACCTCCTGCCCGTTACGGATGGACCGGTTCGGCATTTGGGTTGCCTTTGAAAGGTTGTTGCATACAACAGAGTAGGAAGGGGTGTGGAATCACGCTTCTGAAAGTGGGTGTATGCAACGTGTTATCCGGGTGTGTCTTGGTTGCAATCACCGTCCCTCGCGGTTATTTGAGTACCCGCTTGTTCACTGCGCTGTGACGTAGTAAGAAGTGAAATAAGCCAACTGAAAATGCTGTATTGAACTATTAATGTCTTGAAACCTTGTTTGCTGTAGTTATAGAGCTAATTAAGTTTATATTCCACTTTGGGCATCACCACATCGGAGGAAAGCGTTTCTTGTTTGATTGTGGATTTCCGATGTGAGGGCTGCCTAAGGCACATGAATCTGCTTCTATAAAACTGAAAGTAAGGATCAACTTATAGGCGCGTCTTTTTCGCAAAGTCCTTTCCTACCTTACACGTCCTTGCATGTAGAGTTCCATGCCTAGGGTTGACGGTTAAGACTTGCTGAGCCTTCGTGCTCACGGTTGCAATATTTGAGCTGTGTGCAGGTGAGAGTTATGAGGAAGGTTCCGAGGACGAGGCGATGCCCCCGTCGGGGTACACGGCCGAGCTGGAGCCCTGCACGCCGCCGTGATTCTCCGGTTCCTTGCTGCTAGCGTGTAGCGTCCCCGGGCTGGACGGCTGCACTTTTGCATAGCTAGGATGAGAGGCCATATATGTATATTACTTTCGCCGTATGAATAGGTTTTGTAAAAAGACTTCCGCTGTTTTATATCAAATAAAAATTTGTATGTTGTTCTTTATTATTTTCGTGTGCTGTTGGGTGCCGCATCGCAAGGCACCACCCTATGCGATCCTGGAGTGGGTGAACGCCGGGGCGGTCCCCACAGACGTGGTATCATAGCCGCATTGGTAATAGCACGCTCAAAAAGAGCCTATTTTGAAAACTTAGAAGTAGTTGAGTGAGTAGTTACTAAGGTGGAAAAGCTAACTTATGTGTTATACATTATGTAACGATGCTCCGACGTCAAGTAAGAGGTAAGGTACGCCACCGCAGGCGGATCAATTGCGGTAACTCGCCATACGAGCAATAGTATGGAATGGTATACCGTGGCTTGGCACGGTAGTGAATATGAGTCTCTGAACCTCTCAATGGTTCTGAGAGCATATGAAAACGCTGATCTCCAGCGTGCTTTAGGCAAAAGTGAGAATGCCCCATCGTGTGGTAAGCAACACGATAGTATGCAACTCTTGAACGTTCGATGTTCAAAGGGCCATACACAGCGCTCGCCATTGGGGTGCCTCAACGGTCATGAGGCAGTAGGTGGTATCCATTGGGTTGATAAAATTCCCAACCGTGACGACCCATTCGCGCTTTACTCGGGTTCCCTGTCGTGTGGTGTGAAAACACGACCATGTACCTTGAGACGTGGCTTGACTCAAGAACGATCCGTATGGCAACGATACAGACTGTATGTTTTTACTATGATATGGCACTGCCTGAAATGTCAAAAACTCTTGTGTGCACAATTATTGTGTGTTCTTCTGCAGGTACACTAACCACGTTAGTACATGACGTGTAGAAACCGTTTGTGAGTGACGTCTTTAGTTCCACCATTTGACACGTATAAGCCAGAATACCGGTTTAGGATTTTTCTTTGGTGAGGAAACGTAGTACCGACTGCATAAAAGTTTATTTTCAAAGAAAAGAGTCAAAATGAAGTTTAGGAATCCATTTAGGGGTTAGTAAACTCCTATATTGGACTAAGAGTCAATTGGGAGTATAGATTCAGTCTCAAAAACTTAGGAATAATCTCCCCTGTTTTTGACAGAAATTTTGCTGAACTTGAACAGGGCATAACTTAAGATTGGTTGAACCAATGGAGGTGTGGGATACCATTCTGGAAAGGTTTTGAAGTCCTCTACAACGTTTCTGTAGAGCTCCAGAACAAAATCTCCCTCCAATGGGATGAAAATCTCAGATGAGTAGGCACTGTCCAGAAACAGGGCAGACCAAAATGCTCTCTGAAAATTTTCTGTATTTCAACCACAACTTCCGGTAGAAAAATTTCTAAGGGTCAAGTAAGACACCGTTGGAAAGTGCAGGAAATGTGCTACAACTTTGTTGTGGAACGCTAGTCCAGATTTTGCCTCTATAGAGGTCAAAACTGTTGAATTATTTAGAGTGGTCAGCTGGACCAGAAGCTGAACAGTGAACACCATGTTAAAGTGTTTCAACCAAAACACTTAGTTTCACAATTCGACGTTCAGTGGCTGTTGTAAAACGGCGAGTTGGAGTCAAAAAGTGTATGCATTCAACATATCATTTCGAGCGGGTACATGTTTGGGTCCAGTGCGATAGCGAGAAATTATGCATACTAACACACTTAACATCCCGTGGCGACCCTGATGGTCGAAATGAACTTTTAAACCCCTAAAGTTCAATACTTTGGAACTCAATCATGGGACAGGATCCAGGGATGTATATGTTGCATAAAGTTTATACTTTATCCACATGTGTGACTGTTATGTGTACTGTTTATTCCATTCTCGCACTACTGTTGTATAGACTGGATGAAGTAAACAAACATGTGCTGATCATTTGAATGATCTGAATGCAGAATGGTGCGGACACGTTCAACGCAAGAGGAGGGAAGTCCGAGTCAAGTTCGTGGTGATGAGTCTCCACCTCTGGAGCAGACCACGACGCAGCAGCAACCACCTCCTCCACCGCCAGAACTTCCAAGGAATCTTGCAGAGGTTCTCCCCGCAGTGCTTGGCTCGCGCGACGAGCAAACCGAGCTGCTGCGGATGTTTGTGCATCAGAATGCGTCCCATCAGGGAGGACGCCAAGACAATGGGCAACGCCAGCCCCAACAAAGTTCATAATCAGAATTCATGGCGACCCATCCACCGGTCTTCATGGAGGCCGAAGAACCTTTGGAGGCGGACAGCTTTGTCCGCACTCTGGAGGCAAAGTTCGGGCTGCTACGATGCACCGAACACCAGAAGGCGCTGTATGCAAAGCAACAGCTTCAAGGAGAAGCCGGTACATAGTGGGCGAACTACACCGCCTCCTTACCGGCTGGCCATGCCGTCACATGGGCGGAGTTCCGGGAGGCGTTCTGCGCCTATCACATACCTCCCGGTGTGATGGAAATGAAGCTCCAGGAGTTCCTGGCGTTACGGCAAGGCGAGAGGAGTGCTAATGAGTACTCCAGGTTATTCAACCGGCTGGCGCAGTATGCGCCAGGATTTGTGGGGACGGAAGACAACAAGCGCAATGCGTTCTTCCGGGGCCTGAATTCCAAGATGAATGTCCATCTCGCCCAGAGCAATCGCGGCACATTCAACGACCTAGTTAATGCCGCGATTCTACAGGAGAATGCTCAGCGCGAGCGTGGTTCTAACAAGAGGAAATGCAGCTCTCTGACGAGCAGCAGTGGTGGAACGCCACAAAAATTCCGCGTGGTGTATCGCTCACCATCCGGTCAGAGATGGCAGCCAGCGGCGCGACCGCCCCAGTTCCGCGGTCGACAATATAATGCGCCGGGCTTCCGACCGACATATCCACCACAGCAACAGCAACAGCAAAGGATGGTCCCGCGTGCGCCTCAGTTTCAACAGCGTGCACCGGGATTCCGTCCTCAAGTCGGCGGGATCCCGACACCTTACAGTGCTACACGTGTGGCCGTGTCGGGTACATTTCGAGGGACTGCCCCGAGCCGCGACAGGGCAGGGGTGCAGCACCGTATCAAGGTGCTAATCAGCCCCGCAACCAGCCCAAGAAACCCGCACCAAAACCCGGCAACGTCCATCACTTAGCTATCGAAGACGTGCCGGAAGGCGAACCCATCCTCGCGGGTACGTTCTCTTACCTAGATCATCCCATAGTCATACTTTTTGACTCCGGTGCCACCCATATTTCATAAGTCAGTCTTATGTTATTAAATATCAACTGCCTATCATTCCCACAAATAATTCATATTTGATATGTTCTTCGGGTGGGAAAATAACAGCTGATAGAATGGTCTAGAGAGCACCATTACAGTTGGGTGGGAATCTATATCCGACTTCTCTGATCATGTTAGAGAGTCAAAAAACTTGATGTCATTTTAGGAATGTCATGGCTACATCGCCATGGTTCTGTTCTTGACATCATTCCACGTGTGGTTCGTTTAAACTCTCCACTCCATGAACCACATGTTCTTATTCTTGACCATTCGGTTCAAGAAACACCAGCCACATATAACACGGAAGCCACGAAACTTGAGGATATTCGTGTGGTCCGTGAATACCCGGATGTCTTTCCGGATGATCTTCCGGGCATGTCACCCGAAAGAAATGTCGAGTTCAAGATTGAACTTGTACCGGGGACGACACCGATCTCACAAAAACCATACAAGATGGCTCCGAATGAGCTAGCCGAATTAAAGGAGCAGCTCAATGATTTGATGAAGAAGGGTTTCATTCGACCGAGTTCCTCGCCATGGGGATGCTCGGCGCTGTTTGTGTAGAAGAAGGATGAAACATTGAGGTTGTGCATGGACTACCGACCTCTTAACGCCGTCACCATCAAGAATAAATATCCACTGCCCCGAATCGATATATTATTTGATCAACTTGTGGGTGCAAGTGTATTTTCAAATATGGATCTTCGCTCCAGATATCATCAAATCAAGATCCGAGCGGAAGATATTCCGAAGACGGCCTTCTCGACGAGATATGGGTTGTATGAATACCTCGTCATGTCCTTTGGTCTCACCAACACCCCGGCACACTTCATGTATCTCATGAACTCAGTGTTCATGCCGGAGTTGGACAAGTTTGTGGTGGTGTTCATAGATGACATCTTGGTTTACTCCAAGTCTGAAGAGGAACACGCCAAGCACTTGCATATCGTGCTTCAACGATTGCGAGACCATAAGCTTTATGCCAAGTTCAGCAAGTGCGAGTTTTGGATCAGCCAAGTGCCATTCCTTGGTCACATTATTTCTGCAGAAGGCATTGCAGTTGATCCAAGCAAGATCGAACAAGTGCTGAAATAGAAGTCCCCCACATCAGTCCATGAAGTCAGGAGTTTCCTCGGGTTAGCAGGATATTATCAGAGATTCATACCGAATTTCTCCAAGCTTGCTAAGCCGATGACTGAACTGTTGAAGAAGGGGATCAAATATGTTTGGAGCTCAGCTTGCGAAGAATCTTTCCAAGCATTAGTGAAGCATCTTACAACAGCCCCGGTGTTAGCTCAACCGGATACAACCAAGCCCTTCGACGTATATTGTGATGCGTCCGGTATCGGGCTTGGCTGTGTATTGATGCAAGGAGGAAGAGTGGTCGCCTATGGCTCACGTCAACTCCGTAACTATGAGCAGCACTATCGGACTCATGATCTCGAGCTTGCTGCTGTGGTATTGGCCTTGAAGATGTGGACGCACTATTTGCTTGGGAACTTAGTGCACCTCTACACCAACCACAAAAGTCTGAAATATATATTCACTCAAAAGGAGTTGAATATGCGGCAACGGAGATGGCTAGAACTGATCAAAGACTATGAGATCGAGATTCACTACCATCCCGGGAAGGCAAACGTGGTTGCCGATGCCTTGAGCCGCAAATCTCATGTCAACAATCTGCCCATCACCCCACTTGAAGAGGAGGAGCCGAGTCTATACTTGGTTCCATATGGGGCATTGTATAATCTTGCTCTCGTCCCTACAATACGAGACGAGATTATGGAAGTGCAGAAGAAAGACGTGGGAATGTCGCACATTCAGAGGAGGATGAATAATGGCAAAATGAAATGCTTCCGAAGAGATGAACACGACACTCTATGGTTTAAAGACCGTATAGTGGTACCCCGTGACATGAAGCTTCGGAAGAAAATCCTGGATGAGGCTTATTTGTCCAAGTATTCTATTCATCCGGGCAGCAACAAGATGTACCAGGATCTAAAAACCAGGTTTTGGTGGACACAGATGAAAGAAATCGCAAAGTACGTATCCGAATGTGATACGTGTCGGCGTGTGAGGCCGACCATATGCGTAAAACCGGACAGCTGCAACCATTGAACATTCCGCGTGGAAGTGGGAGGATATTAGCATGGACTTCGTAGTCGGGTTACCTCTCACGTCTCACAAGCATGACTCGATTTGGGTGATAGTCGATCGACTAACCAAATCGGCTCGTTTAATCCCTGTACATACAAAGTATATGGCCATGCAATATGCGGAGCTTTATATTGTAAAGATCTTGTGCTTGCACGGTGTTCCCCGCTCCATTATTTCAGATCGCGGTGCGCTGTTTGTCTCTCGGTTTTGGGAACAGCTGCACGCATCATTGGGGACAAAACTGATCCGAAGCTCCGCGTATCACCCGCAGACAGATGGTCAAACTGAACGGGTGAATCAAGTGCTTGAAGACATGCTACGCACTTGTGCCATCCACCATGGCAAAAATTGGGACGATCATTTGCCGTTGGCGGAGTTTTCTTACAACAATGGCTATCAAGCTAGCATCAAGATGGCGCCGTATGAATCTCTCAACGGCCGGAAATGTCGCACACCTCTCAACTGGTGCGAGTCCGGCGAGCGAGTTATCTACGGCATTGAACTTGTGAATGAGGCTGAAGAACGAGTGCGAGTAATAAAAGCCAATCTTAAGGCTGCTCAATCTCGTCAGAAGAGCTATGCGGATAATAGACGACGCCCTCTCCACTTCGACATCAGGGAATATGTTTATGTCCGTGTGTCTTCTATGAAGGGAGTTTATCGTTTTGGAGTGAAGGGTAAACTTGCGCCGCGGTTCATTGGTCCGTTCGCCGTCATTGAAAGATGCGGACCCGTGGCCCATCACTTGGATTTACCGGCGTCGCTCGCAGGGATTCAAAATGTCTTCCATATCTCTCAGCTGAGGAAGTGCCTCAAGCCCTCTGCTGAAATCTGCACTGAGGACATAGAATTTCTTCAACCGGACCTCACGTACACAGAGTATCCAATCCGGATTATCGATGAAAAGACTCGCGCCACAAGAAACCGGACCTTAAGGTTCTTCAAGGTCTTGTGGAGTAACCATACCGCTGATGAGGCGACATGGGAAGGCGAGGACTATCTACAAACATACTATCCGGACTTGCTATCATCATATAGCCGGTAAAGTTTTTCCCCACTTTGCTTTTCCTTTGGAATCTCGGGACGAGATTCTTTTTAAGGGGGGAGGGATGTAAAATCCCCAAAAGTGATAGCAAGAAAAATTCAGCTCATATACACTTATGAAAAATGAGGGGAATTAAAACTTTGAATTATAATGGTGTAAGTTCAAAGTGAGGGTTTAGGCTTCCCAAAACTTCCAAACATGGAGATCTAAATGCACAGCTTGGATCTTCATATTCCAAATATTCACCCTTCCAAATTTCAGCTCATTTGGAGGAGTTTTCATATTTGTTTGGGATTAAAAGGAAAAGCACTCTAATCTGAATTTCAAATTCCAATTACCTCAATTTGAAAATTGGGTTTCACAAATGTGTTCTCCACCTTTGAATGAGCAGACATGCCAAAAGTTGGAAATTTTGGGGCTGGTTTGCTATGTGTCTGGGACAAACCCAAGTAAAGATTTCAAACTCCATTTCAAATTCAAAGGGTCAAACACAATTCAAATGTTACACCAGAATTCAAACCACTTGAATTCAGCAAATTCAAAACTTAACTTGGTGTGAAAGTCTAGCCTTAAATGCTGAGTTGCTGGGGTAAAATATCAGAGAAAAATTGGAGTAAAAGAGAGGGAGGTGGGGTCCAGCAGTCAGCCTCACAACAGAGCCTACCGCCTCTGTTTTCATCGGCTGATCGCCGAGAGGCCGCCAGCGCCCAGTGAAACCCGCTCCCGAGGAACTCCACCGCACCACCTCCTGGTTCTTCGATCGCCAGCCGCTTCATCACCCCACGGCCGCAGCAACGAAGTCGGTCTTCGTTTCCCCCGGTTACTCGCCGCTCCCTTCGTTCTCTCCGGCGAGAAACCGCCTCCGTGCCGTTCCTGTTTCCCCCATGTCCACGCTCGCCCGAGCTCGGATGATCGAGCCCCAAACATAAAAAAGAAGCGCAAGAGAGTGCTCCAGCCTCCACCGTTCCTCCACCTAAGTTTCCTAGCCCGTGCTACGCGCAAACAAAGGATTTGCGCCGGCGTTCGGAGATGCTCGGCGGAACCCCGTTCGGTTCACCGTGGACAGCGCGCTACGGCCTGTTTCACCGCCCCTTCCCTGCACAAGAAAGGCGCGTTGTTGTCTGTAGATCGTGTTACCGAAAGCCTCAGGTCAATTGATCAATCGGGTAGTGAGAATTTTGGGTTTTACCAAACCCTAGTTCATAGCTACACCTCTCGGTCTAGGATCAAATTCTTTGTGCTGCGATAGCTAGAGCTCATTCTTGTCTAGGAGAAGCTTTGCTAGATCCCTGCGATCCTTCTCGCTCAAACAGCGCCGGAAACCATCAAGGACTGAAGGAGTTCTTCGAGTTTTTGTCGCCGCCGGCGTTTTGCGGGCTCGGGTCGCTGGTGAGGTCCCCTCTCCGGTGGTTTTCATGGAGAACGGACTATGGGTCGATGCTGTCCATGTGACACTGGTGCTTTTCGAGCAAACCCTAGCCTAAGAGACCCGCTGTCGAGGGAGAACGAGGTCGCCGAAGTAAGGTCCCACATGGTCGCCGGTGCAAGCACCGTTTTGGCCGTTGTCATCGGCTCCCGACCCCACCATCGTGTTCAGCACGGTGTATAACTCACAGGCGGCGAGTTTGAGGAAGCTCGGACCATGGGAACCCCGTCCCGGCGAGCCTCGCCGGCGTGCGCCGCCGCGGGGGGCGCGGGCAGCGCTAGGAAGACGAAGGAGGGCCAGGTCCCACCGGTCAGCCTCTGTGTACGCGCGGGGATCGGCCTGTGGCAACGGATCCGGTGCGGCTGCGCGGGAATAACCCCGTGGCCTCGGTGTTGCCGTCATCTGAGTGGATAACGTCGCGGGTGGGGTCCACAGCCAGAGTTTAAACATTTCTTCAATTTTCAGATTTAGTACAAGATTCAAAGGGCCATAACTTTCAGTAGCAATGTCCAAAATTTGTGAAACAAATTTTGTTAGATTCCTCTTAATCAGTGCTTTGCAGAAATGCAAAGAAATTGATCTGGTGATTTCTAGAAATTTCTCCAAAATTCATCATCTTAAGTCTTTGGGAATTAATTCCAGAAGATCCCTATTATGGGAATTCTTCAAATTTTGCTAGGAGGTTCCTTATGATATTACTGATCTCCAGTATAAATTTGAGCTTCATTGGAGTTCATTTATTTGGAAATTCAAATTTAAACAGAAACTTTTCAGAACTCTGGCCCAACTTCAAAAATTCATATATATCTGATGGTAGCTCCAAAAATGGTGAAACAAATTCTGTTAGAACTATGGAGACTTACCCTAATCAGATCTTCCATTACTAGCTATGTCAAAGCTCCTGTCCTGAGCTTAAAAATTCAGAGAAGCATTGTACTTATAGGAATTTTGGAGACTACATTGTGCAATGACATTTCTCCAAATTTTGCTCAGATCATCCTTAGAGAGTCTAGTCTTCACTATAAAAATCCCAAAGCCAATTAAGGATCCTAAATAGCAGTAGCTATGAATAGAAGTTACTTCTCATAATACTTAAATGCTTATACGTATATTTTGTTAAATTTCATAATAGTGACCGAAGTTAAGGATACGCCGGAGCCTTTGGACGTCCTCCCACCAGAAGCTGACTTCCCCTTTAACTCTCAAAACCAGGCAAGCCCCGGTTTGCACTTAAGTAACTTTTATAAAGTTTTTCATTTGTATCACTTATGTATAGGTTGAAATGTATGCATTAGAGTTAGGGTGATTCAAACCCCACTTGCATAGCCTTTTTAACTCCTATAAAGGGTTGGGTAGTTTACAAACTCGACGAGTAGAGAATGCCATGCTAATATTTAGGATTCCGGTAGAAGTCGAGTGGTTGGAAACTACTCGCGAGATAGTACTTATCACACGGGATGAGAAGAGATAGAAAATGGCTTAAGTTGTGAAAATGAGACCCAGCAATGGGGATAGGATGCAGTGAGCAGAGGTCTCACGTGCGTAGCCTGTTGGCGTCAGTTGAGGACCGTCCGTTTGCGGCCCTGCTGGACAAGTATCGAACAGTACCGGATGCATACTGGCATATGGGAACCAGGAAACCGATGTAGTTGGTTAACCTGGGTGCCGAGGCTTACCCAACCGTAAATAGGAGTTGGTTGAGGGTAGCAAGGTGTAAATCTGCCGGTGGGCACAGTCACGCTCCACGCGAGGACCTCCTGCCCGTTACGAATGGACCGGTTCGGCATTTGGGTTGCCTTTGAAAGGTTGTTGCATACAACAGAGTAGGAAGGGGTGTGGAATCACGCTTCTGAAAGTGGGCGTATGCAACGTGTTATCCGGGTGTGTCTTGATTGCAATCACCGTCCCTCGCGGTTATTTGAGTACCCGCTTGTTCACTGCGCTGTGACGTAGTAAGAAGTGAAATAAGCCAACTGAAAATGCTGTATTGAACTATTGATGTCTTGAAACCTTGTATGCTGTAGTTATAGAGCTAATTAAGTTTACATTCCACTTTGGGCATCACCACATCGGAGGAAAGTGTTTCTTGTTTGATTGTGGACTTCCGATGTGAGGGCTGCCTAAGGCAAATGAATCTGCTGCTATAAAACTGAAAGTAAGGATCAACTTATAGGCGTGTCTTTATCGCAAAGTCCTTTCCTACCTTACACATCCTTGCATGTAGAGTTCCATGCCTAGGGTTGACGGTTAAGACTTGCTGAGCCTTCGTGCTCACGGTTGCAATATTTGAGCTGTGTGCAGGTGAGAGTTATGAGGAAGGTTCCGAGGACGAGGCGATGCCCCCGTCGGGGTACACGGCCGAGCTGGAGCCCTGCACGCCGCCGTGATTCTCCGGTTCCTTGCTGCTAGCGTGTAGCGTCCCCGGGCTGGACGGCTGCACTTTTGCATAGCTAGGATGAGAGGCCATATATGTATATTACTTCCGCTGTATGAATAGGTTTTGTAAAAAGACTTCCACTGTTTTATATCAAATAAAAGTTTGTATGCTGTTCTTTATTCTTTTCGTGTGTGCTGTTGGGTGCCGCATCGCACGGCACCACCCTATGCGATCCTGGAGTGTGTGAAACCCGGGGCGGTCCCCACAATATTGGGTAGGTGTCTTTACACCGTGTAGAACTGCCATGCTTAAGTAAGGTTCGGTAGAAGTCGAGTGATGAGATGCTACTCACATGTTCAGGAACAACAGGGGCATATGGGATTTGTTCAAAAATGAATTAGCAAGTTAAAGTTGAGACCGGAAGGTTGTAGGGGCAGCAGGACATAGGGGCCTGGGTGCTATAGACCTGTCCGTGTCAGTCAAGGACCGATCCGTATGCGGCCCTGTTGAACAAGTTTGAGTTGTGTACGGAATCATGCTTGTATTATGGGACCCAGTAAACCGATGTACCTCGGGAAGCTCTAGTTGGGCCTTTTCGCGTCGCCTCAGGCGGACGGCCGGTGTGCAGTATGTGGGGAACATTCTCATAACATCTCATGTCGGTAGGTGCACCATGAGAGTGGCTACTGTATGGAGCGACTTATTGATTCAATGGGGGTGAAACGGGAGAAAGGTTGCCGCGTACGATGTCAGTTATGGTTTTGGTAGGCAACATCGAGTATGGGCGTACGTGTCGTGTAGTCCAGGTGTTATTGATTCGAATCATCATCGCTCCTGGAATGGACCAAGCATACTTGTTCTCACAGTCATGACGTATTAAAAACTCGCATGAGAAAGGAACAAATCACATTGGTTTGAAGTTTCATACTAGCTTTGTATTGGATCTTGATGAATAGGCTAGTGCAAACTCGATTCTTTTATGCCATGAGCAATTTACATCGGGGGAAAGCGTTTCTTGTTTGATTGTGGACTCCTGATGTGGCGTGCCCAAGGTTACTTAAAATGCTGCAATTAATACCTGAAAGTAAGGATTCACTTTTGGTCGTGTTTAATTATGTTGATTCCATCCTATTTTAGGTTCATAACCTCACATAGAGTTTCATGTTTAGGGTGACGGTTAAGTCTTGCTGAGCGTCATGCTCACGGATGCTATCCGAGTTGTTTTGCAGGTATTTGACTTCATGCTTAAGAGAAGGGATGCCGATGAGACTCGGGAACCTCCGAGTGCTTACTCAAAGAGTATCCTCGCCGCTGCAGATTGTCTTCGTGTTGCTAGTATGAAACAGTCCACGGGCTCGACTATTTCTTTGTTGCTAAGTTAGAAATGAGTCGTTAGAGTTATAGTCTTCCGCTGTAGCTTATTTTGAGATAAGTATTTGTAAAACACTTTTGTATGCTTCCGCAAACGATTTATGTAATGTGATGTGTTTCTTCGACCCGTGTGCTGTTGGGTGCCGCATATCACGGAACCACCCAACAAGATCCTGTCCCTCACAGCGTGGTATCAGAGCTGTGACAAGTGGTGCCAGAGCGCCTGTTTCAGTTGGTATCAGAGCTGCGTTGGGAATAGCACATGGATGGAGCATCATAATACGTTAAAAACTTAGGATACGGTGAGATAACGTACTACACCCACATAAGGACTACTATTAGCATATTATGTAGGTAGCAACCTAACTTATTTGTTATGTCAGAAAATTTTGCATCTCGGGATGGTTTGTCTTGTGGGGTGTACGTAAGCGCTGTCCACCAGTGCGCACAAGCTGAAGGGTGGAGCCTCACGGGTGGCAGGTAACCCGACCCGCTTTAGTATCCTCTACGACTCTTCATGTCGTTTGGGGTATTCGAGCAACGCCATTCCCTGGCGTGCTTCGCGCAAGTATGGGAGACCTCGTCACGTGGTCAGTAATATGAACACGTAGCTCAAGGCGTGTTTAGCTTGAGAACACCTAGGCGAGTGATGATGTGACGCCCTCAATTCTGTGGAAAGCCACGGAACCGAGAACTAATGCATATGTGTGCCCAGGATGTTCATCACACATACACATACTTTCCACAAACTGAATTCAGATTATATATTACCACGAATAACAGGGTTTATTACAATATCTTATGAGTCTTGGACTCATGCTTACAGCGGAAGTCTTATTTCTATGCAGGCGGAAGCAAAAACTAATGCGGAAGCAAAACTCAGCAGAAGTGGCTCCATCTCTACTCCCTCCACAGGCAAGGTTGAGAACAGATCACACGCCATAATGCTCTACTCAGTTTTCATAGTAGTCTTCTCTTGCTGCTGATGAAGAAATAATAATGCAAGGTTGTGTACAATGATGTACTCAGCAAGTGCGGGAATAACACATGATATGCAGCTCATAAACAAGGTAGGTAATAAAAGGCTTATTTGCAGAAAAGCAGATTTATAAAACCATGATAAAACAACAACTTAACTTTAGATGAATGTAATCCCAGTATGTATTAAGTTACCAACATACCTCCATCGCTTTCCATGTTCCATCCGAACATTTACCAATCTTTTATTCATACTCACGAATACCTCCTCGTATTCGCTACCATCTCACCTCATAAAACAACCACATCTCACACCGAGACCAATCTTATGTCATGACCCATCAGTCATGCAACCATCTTATCTCCCGGACTCCACAGTCCAAACCAAACCATAATCAATAACCATAACCAAGAACCTTCCCAATAACCATTCCAATAACCATCCCATCTAATCATGGCAGTTTAGCCAGGTGCTCGTGACCGTAAGCTCGGCTATCATGATAGTTTTAATAACTCTGCAGAGTTTGCACCTCTTTACCCACAAGTTTGTGATTTCGTCACCCGTCGGCGACTGCAGAACCTCCATTTTACCAGTACACAACCGTCGGTGTATGGTCAAGAGATCACAAAATAGCCTTTACAAAGGGGTTACTAGATGTATGGACTCACTGAGGTTTCACCGGCAGGCTAGAATCTCCAATTCTCCCACCCACGGGCCCCCTCTTGTGCCATGCAGTTCCCAGGGCAGTCCTCACTCGACTCCCATTCCCCGCGCCTTCCACAGTCCATAACACCCTAGCAACTTACCTAATTACTCAGCTAAGCCGCACCCATACTTGGCCTTGTGGTGGCACTGTTATCCTGGCATGTGCATGCATGAATCGGTCCTTAGATCTACGGCAAGTAAAACCACCATCTCATGCTACCTCATTCACAAACCCAGGCTTGCCTAGATCTCCCTCCGATCCATGTTCATTAA
Source organism: Neostapfia colusana (assembly GCA_030760725.1). Classification (NCBI taxonomy): domain Eukaryota; kingdom Viridiplantae; phylum Streptophyta; class Magnoliopsida; order Poales; family Poaceae; genus Neostapfia; species Neostapfia colusana. The sequence goes on from JASWHV010000002.1 coordinate 17,554,124, forward strand.
CCTCATCGGTTACTTATTATCAGTACAAGTGCAGTTAGCTAGACACATCTATCTCGCTTCCCAACCCCATGGACTCAGCGAAGCAATAAGCAAAAACCATACCCGACTCATAAACTTCCCAGGCGACAAGGATGGTTTAATCAAAACTAGTAAACTCCTATAAAAGGGTTTCCCATCATGTTTGACTCAGCACACACACCTTTTCGCAAAACAAAACAGTTTTATCCAAAACATAGGATCAATATGGTCAAGGAGCACTTGCCTTGTTCTTTCGGTTCTGGTTGTTCTTGATTCTCAAAACCTTGTTGCTGCAGCCCGTCGTAGACAGCTTCCTGAGTTTGTCCTGCTATGTAGGTTTCACGTGCACACAAATTCACAGCAATCAATATCATGCACAAACCCTAAACTAGATGCGATGATGCACATGCATGCTATCCTATGATTAGTTTTATTAGATCGATCTGTACTTATTCTTGCATGGCTTGCATGGTCAGAGGTGTTCGTGATGATCTGGTCTTTAGATCAAACTGATCATCAAGTGATCTGTCCACGAAAAGGCTTCTGTTCGAAAGGAATTGAAGAACAGATGCAAGAGATGAACACCATGATGTCGTAAGGTGGTATTGAAGTCCTACCTCACGCTCTTCTTGACTTTGAGGTCCTCCTCAGACCACTCGGTTCTTCTCCGATGATCTCCCTTGTTCACTTCGGCAATGTTTTGCTCGACGAGTTAGGGCTAGAGCGCTAAGTCGTCGGCTCAGGAGTTGAAAGAGAAGTTTGTGGTTTCGGCCAGAGGTTTTGGGTTCTATTTATAATTGGCAAGAGAAGAGTCCTAATCTGATTGGATCCCGAATAAGAGTCTTATTTAGATCTTTGTTAGACCCTGACGTCTTATCTTCGGTAACATCGTGGAGTTTAGATCGGTTTCCGTTGCGTACCGGTATCTTTACACGTAAAAACCGCTCCAGACTTGTTACCTCCGCGGTAATGAGCTCCGGAACCTCCACGTGTCCTTCCTAGCCTGGTATCTCTTCTCCCACAGAGACGAGCTCCGGTTGTGCCGTGTGTCACGAGCGAGACTTCCCTCTTCTTCGGAGGTGAGCTCCATGCACGCCACGTGTTGGCGCCGGTCTTCCTCTTCTTCATTCCTCAGGGACACGCCCCGCGGTCGACACGTGTCCAATAGAACAGGACCTCTCGCAGGTGAGCTCCGAGATCGACACGTATCCCGCGCGGATGGTCCTCTGATTACCGCGAGGACTAGCTCCGAGGATGACACGTGTCCTGCGGAAATGCCTTTGCTTCTTTCGCAGAGGCTAGCTCCGTGGGCAACACGTGTCCCACAGGATCGGACCTCTTCCCCTTTGCGGAGGTGACCCCCAAGCCTGCCACGTAGCTAGTTTAGCGGCGGACCTCTCCCAATTTCTCGGGGATGAGCTCCTTATGCGCCACGTGGTCTGCTGGCCGTGGAAGTTGCCTTCGGTGCTCTCTGAGAGCTTTATTGGCTATCCTTTTGGTACTTGTCTCTGTTTCTACTCTTCTTAAAATGTTTTTCTTCTTCATAAAATATGAACATATGCTGACACCCGAGGTGAGGGTGTCACAAATCTACCCCCCTTAAATTGAATCTCGCCCTCGAGATTCGTTAGTAGAAAATAGATGGGGAAATTCTGCCTTGATATCCTCTTCACGTTCCCATGTGGCTTCAGCTTCAGTGTGATGGCTTCATTGTACCCTGCACCATCGAATCACCTTGTTTCGGGTGACCCTTTCCTTTACGTCCAAGATTCGGACAGGGTGTTCTGCATAAGTTAGGTCCTCTTGAAGTTCAAGTTCTCCCATTGACACTTGTTCTTCTGGTACTCTTAAGCACTTCTTGAGCTGGGATATATGAAACATGTCATGTACGTCGGAGAGGTGGTTTGGGAGCTCTAGTTGGTAGGCTACTTCTCCTCGCTTACCCAAAATCTTAAATGGTTCGATGTAGTGAGGCGCTAGTTTGCCTTTGACGTTAAAACGTCGTTGGCCTCGGATAGGCGATACCTTAAGGTATACGAAGTCTCCAACTTCAAAGGTCAACTTTCTACGCTTTTTGTCCGCATAGCCTTTCTGTCGTGACTGAGCAGCCTTTAAGTTCTCCCGTATCGTTTGGACTTGCTTTTCAGCCTCTTGTAGTACTTCGGGTCCAAACACCTGGTTCTCTCCAGTCTCGTTCCAGAACAGCGGCGTTCTACACCGTCTGCCATATAAGGCTTCGAAAGGTGACATCTTCAAGCTAGCTTGATAGCTGTTGTTATAGGAGAACTCGGCATACGGTAAACTCCTATCCCAACTACGCCCACGTTTCAAGGCGCAAGCTCTCAGCATGTCCTCCAAAATTTGGTTTGTCCTCTCGGTTTGCCCATCTGTTTGTGGGTGGTAGGCGGAGCTAAAATCCAGTCGTGTATCCATGGCTTTCTGCAACTTCCACCAGAATCTAGAGGTAAACTGAGAACCTCGATCTGAGACTATCCTCTTCGGAACTCCATGACGGCACACGATCTACTCCATGTACAGTTCTGCCAACTGTGTAACGTTGTAACTGGTCTTTACCAGAAGAAAATGGGCGGTCTTCGTCAACCGGTCCACAATGACCCAGATGGAGTCGTATCCTGACTGAGTTCGTGGTAATCCGACAATGAAGTCCATACTGATGTCTTCCCATTTCCATTCAGGTATTTTCAAAGGTTGCAACAATCCAGCGGGTTTTTGATGTTCGGCTTTTACCCGTTGGCATGTGTCGCATAGGGCAACGTATTCGACTATATCCCTCTTCATACCATCCCACCAATAACAAGTTTTCAAGTCCTTGTACATTTTGGTGCTTCCTGGATGTATGGAATAGGGTGAATCATGTGCCTCCCTTAATATCATGTCGCGAAGGTGTCTTAGGTTTGGCACACAAATCCTTTTTCCTAGCCAAAGCGTACCCTTTTCGTCCTCCTTGAAATCCTTTTCTATCCCTTGTCGGATTCTTTCCTTGATCTCCTTGATCCCCTCGTCCGTTGCTTGTCCCTTTCTTATTTCTTGCTCCAATGAGGAGTGGATTTCCATTATTTCCATGTTATTCAAGAATCCGAGGTGTAACTGTTCGAACTCCTTACGTAGTTCGGGTGGTAGCTCCTGAACCGTGAGTTGGTGGCATGCTCCCTTTCTGCTCAATGCGTCAGCGACCACATTGCCCTTCCCGTGGTGGTAGTTGATTCCCACATCATAATCCTTGATGAGTTCTAACCATCGACGTTGCCTCAAATTCAAGTCCGTTTGTGTAAATATGTACTTGAGGCTTTTATGATCTGTATAGATCTCACATCGATGACCAAGGATATAATGTATCCAAATCTTCAATGCATGCACTACTGCTGCTAACTCCAAGTCGTGCGTAGGATAGTAAAGCTCGTGCTTCTTTAATTGTCGTGAGGCATAGGCTACCACTTGTCCTTCCTGCATGAGTACACACCCGAGCCCTTGTCTGGATGCGTCACAGTATATGTCAAAGCTCTTGCTTACGTTTGGCAATACCAGAACCGGTGCTGTGGTTAGCCTTTTCCTGAGTTCCTCAAAACTTTATTGGCAGGCTGGTGTCCATTGAAAGACCTTTCCCTTCATTAGCAACTCCGTCATAGGTTTTGCTATCTTAGAGAAGTCTTTAATGAAGCGCCGATAGTATCCTGCCATCCCAAGGAAACTCCGAATATCCCTCACGCTCTTCGGTTGGTCCCATTTCAGAACATCTCTCACCTTTCTAGGATCAACCGATACCCCTTCCTTGGAGATGGTGTGGCCTAGGAAGGATATTTCTTTCAGCCAAAATTGACATTTGTTGAGCTTGGCATACAACTGATGCTCGCGCAACTTCTGCAAGGTCAATCTCAGATGTTCTTCATGCTCCTCCTCACTTTTTGAATACACCATAATGTCGTCGATGAAAACCACGACGAACTTATCCAAGTACTCCATGAAAACCTTATTCATAAGGTACATGAAGTATGCGGGTGCATTTGTCAATCCAAAGGACATAACGGTATATTCATATGAGCCATACCGCGTCCGAAAGGCTGTCTTAGGTATATCGGAGGGCTTAATCTTCAGCTGGAAATATCCCGACCGAAGATCAATTTTGGAGAATACTTGGGCTCCTTTCATTTGATCGAACAGGTCCTCTATTCGGGGCAGAGGGTATTTATTCTTGATTGTTACCTTGTTGAGAGACCTGTAGTCCACGCACATTCTTTGGGTTCCGTCCTTCTTGTCCACGAAGAGTACCGGGGCTCCCCATGGTGACGAACTTGGACGGATAAAACCCTTCTCCAACTGTTCTTGAATTTGCTTCTTGAGTTCAACTAACTCGTTGACGGGCATCCTATATGGTCTCTTAGCTATGGGTGCAGTTCCAGGTACCAAATCTATGGCAAACTCAATGTCCCGGTCAGGTGGCATACCTGGAAGTTCTTCCGGGAACACATCCGAAAATTCCTGAACCACTGGAATGTTGTCCAATGCTACTCCTTCAACATGGTTCAGATCCGCCCGTTCGGTTGCTTGCTGGGCTGACTCAAACTCGACATGGATACCGTGTTCGTTTGTCAACTGCACGCTTCTCTCAGCACATTGGATTACCCCTTTGTGCTTGCTTAACCAGTCCATTCCGAGTATGATGTCAATTCCGTGGGAGTCCAAAATAATAAGGTTGGCAAGGAAGTCTACCCCCTTATTTTAAGGCTTACTTTAGGACATACTATATTAGTCCTCATTTCTCCTCCGGGAGAATTAACTAGCATAGCACATTCTAAGTGGGATACGGGTAGATGATGTTTGGCAACATATTTGGACGATATGAAGGAATGTGATGCTCCGGAATCAAATAAAATGGTGGCTGGGTTGGAGTTGGCAAGGAACATACCAATTGCGACGTCCTCAGCCTGTTGTGCTTCCTCAGCAGTGACATGGTTAACGTGGCCATGAGCATAGTTCTGCGGTCTACGGTTCCCTTGGTTGTCCCCTCCGTTTGGTCGCTGATTCTGCTTGGGCACGTTACCTTGCTGTCCAGGGCCTCTCTTCGGGCACTGGTTAGCAAAGTGGCCTACTTCCCCGCATGCAAAGCATGCCCTGTTGCCTACGGCAGCAGGTACGTTGGGGCGGGGGTTTTGAACAGGAGCGCCATTGTTAGGCCGGGGCGCAGGAGGCATGGGCACACGAGGTGCCGGTGCAACGAGCCGTTGCTGTGGCGGCTGACCAGGGCGGTACGTAGGAGTGGTCGATCCATACTACGGTGCAGGGGGCATGTATCTAGGTCGTACGTTGCTCCCTTGGGGCTGGTATGGGATCTTCCTTTTGCACTCGCGCTCGATCTCTCGGATCTTGTTTTCCACCACAATAGCCTTATCAACCAGCTTCTGGAAGCTTACGTAGTCATTGTTGAGGAGCTGAACTTGGATCTCATTGTTCAACCCTCTCATGAACAGGTACTGCTTCCTCTGATCTGAGTTGACATCCTCGGGGGCATACCGGGACAGTTGTATGAACTTGTTGAGGTATTCGTTCACACTCTTCTGCCCTTGGCGGAGACCTTCAAACTCCTGCCTCTTGAGCATCATTACGCCAACAGGGATGTAGTGGGAGCGGAAACTTTCCTTGAACTCAGTCCAAGTGATTGTCTCCGGGTTGGCATGGGCGTTGCTCAAGGCATCCCACCAGTCAGTAGCTGCTCCCATCAGTTGGTGCGACGCAAAGAGAACCTTTTCTCGGTCGTTGCACTGTACAATGGCAAGCTTCTTCTCCATGGATTTCAACCAATCATCTGCCTCCATTGGATCGCTTGCTTGAACAAAGGTGGGTGGTCGAGTCCTCATGAACTCTCCCAACCTGTTATGAGCCGGCGGTGGTGGTGGCAGTGGTGCCGGAACGGGGTGTTGGTTGGCCTGCAACTGACCCAAAGTTTGGATCATGGTTTGCATAAGCTGGTTCTGCATGGCCATCAACCTTTCTAGGTTGTTTTCGCCAGCTCCAGGGTTAGCAGGAATTTCTTCGTGGTCATCTTCCTGGACGTTCCTTCGGCTGGCGTTTCCTCTCACCATCTGTGAGAGAGAACGAAATAGAATAGAATGTTAGAAGATTAGATAGTTCCTTTCAACTATATGCATCAAGGGGAGTTGGACTATATATATTAGTCCTTATGAGGATGTGATCAAGTGCCGAAGCATTTCACTCCTCTTTCTTCTTACGTGTGGATATGGGCAATGTTGTTGAGGCGTCCCACAACTCACACTAAGCACATATTCACAAATAATCATCACAAGGGCCCACTCAACTCCTATTCAAGGATGGTTTCCTATGTCAAGGTGGTTTAGAGGCCAATCTAAGCTATTCATCCTAGGATGCTTCCTTTGGTCCGCGTAGCTTCTATTTAGGGGTATAACTTGCTGTTAACCCGTGATTCTAATATCAATCTAAGGTTTCTAATTAGGCGTGTAACCTACTGTCAACCCGTGGCTCTGATACCAGTCTGTGACGCCCTCAATTCTGTGGAAAGCCACGGAACCGAGAACTAATGCATATGTGTGCCCAGGATGTTCATCACACATACACATACTTTCCACAAACTGAATTCAGATTATATATTACCACGAATAACAGGGTTTATTACAATATCTTATGAGTCTTGGACTCATGGTTACAGCGGAAGTCTTATTTCTACGCAGGCGGAAATCTTTATTTAAAGGCGGAAGCAAAAACTAATGCGGAAGCAAAACTCAGCAGAAGTGGCTCCATCTCTACTCCCTCCACAGGCAAGGTTGAGAACAGATCACACGCCATAATGCTCTACTCAGTTTTCATAGTAGTCTTCTCTTGCTGCTGATGAAGAAATAATAATGCAAGGTTGAGTACAATGATGTACTCAACAAGTGCGGGAATAACACATGATATGCAGCTCATAAACAAGGTAGGTAATAAAAGGCTTATTTGCAGAAAAGCATATTTATAAAACCATGATAAAAAAACAACTTAACTTTAGATGAATGCAATCCCAGTATGTATTAAGTTACCAACATATCTCCATCGCTTTCCATGTTCCATCCGAACATTTACCAATCTTTTATTCATACCCACGAATACCTCCTCGTATTCGCTACCATCTCACCTCATAAAACAACCACATCTCACACCGAGATCAATCTTATGTCATGACCCATCAGTCATGCAACCATCTTATCTCCCGGACTCCACAGTCCAAACCAAACCATAATCAATAACCATAACCAAGAACCTTCCCAATAACCATTCCAATAACCATCCCATCTAATCATGGCAGTTTAGCCAGGTGCTCGTGACCGTAAGCTCGGCTATCATGATAGTTTTAATAACTCTGCAGAGTTTGCACCTCTCTACCCACAAGTTTGTGATTTCGTCACCCGTCGGCGACTGCAGAACCTCCATTTTACCAGTACACAACCGTCGGTGTATGGTAAAGAGATCACAAAATAGCCTTTACAAAGGGGTTACTAGATGTATGGACTCACTGAGGTTTCACCGGCAGGCTAGAATCTCCAATTCTCCCACCCACGGGCCCCCTCTTGTGCCATGCAGTTCCCAGGGCAGTCCTCACTCGACTCCCATTCCCCGCGCCTTCCACAGTCCATAACACCCTAGCAACTTACCTAATTACTCAGCTAAGCCGCACCCATATTTGGCCTTGTGGTGGCACTGTTATCCTGGCATGTGCATGCATGAACCGGTCCTTAGATCTACGGCAAGTAAAACCACCATCTCATGCTACCTCATTCACAAACCCAGGCTTGCCTAGATCTCCCTCCGATCCATGTTCATTAACCTCATCGGTTACTTATTATCAGTACAAGTGCAGTTAGCTAGACACATCTATCTCGCTTCCCAACCCCATGGACTCAGCGAAGCAATAAGCAAAAACCATACCCGACTCATAAACTTCCCAGGCGACAAGGATGGTTTAATCAAAACTAGTAAACTCCTATAAAAGGGTTTCCCATCATGTTTGACTCAGCACACACACCTTTTCGCAAAACAAAACAGTTTTATCCAAAACATAGGATCAATATGGTCAAGGAGCACTTGCCTTGTTCTTGCGGTTCTGGTTGTTCTTGATTCTCAAAACCTTGTTGCTGCAGCTCGTCGTAGACAGCTTCCTGAGTTTGTCCTGCTATGTAGGTTTCACGTGCACACAAATTCACAGCAATCAATATCATGCACAAACCCTAAACTAGATGCGATGATGCACATGCATGCTATCCTATGATTAGTTTTATTAGATCGATCTGTACTTATTCTTGCATGACTTGCATGGTCAGAGGTGTTCGTGATGATCTGGTCTTTAGATCAAACTGATCATCAAGTGATCTGTCCACGAAAAGGCTTCTGTTCGAAAGGAATTGAAGAACAGATGCAAGAGATGAACACCATGATGTCGTAAGGTGGTATTGAAGTCCTACCTCACGCTCTTCTTGACTTTGAGGTCCTCCTCAGACCACTCGGTTCTTCTCCGATGATCTCCCTTGTTGCACTTCGGCGATGTTTTGCTCCGCGAGTTAGGGCTAGAGCGCTAAGTCGTTGGCTCAGGAGTTGAAAGAGAAGTTTGTGGTTTCGGCCAGAGGTTTTGGGTTCTATTTATAATTGGCAAGAGAAGAGTCCTAATCTTATTGGATCCCGAATAAGAGTCTTATTCAGATCTTTGTTAGACCCTGACGTCTTATCTTCGGTAACATCGTGGAGTTTAGATCGGTTTCCGTTGCGTACCGATATCTTTACACGTAAAAACCGCTCCAGACTTGTTACCTCCGCGGTGATGAGCTCCGGAAGCTCCACGTGTCCTTCCGAGCCTGGTATCTCTTCTCCCACAGAGACGAGCTCCGGTTGTACCGTGTGTCACGAGCGAGACTTCCCTCTTCTTCGGAGGTGAGCTCCACGCACGCCATGTGTTGGCGCCGGTCTTCCTCTTCTTCTTTCCTCAGGGACACGCCCCGCGGTCGACACGTGTCCAATAGAACAGGACCTCTCGCAGGTGAGCTCCGAGATCGACACGTATCCCGCGAGGACTAGCTCCGAGGATGACACGTGTCCTGCGGAAATGCCTTTGCTTCTTTCGCAGAGGCTAGCTCCGTGGGCAACACGTGTCCCACAGGATCGGACCTCTTCCCCTTTGCGGAGGTGACCCCCAAGCCTGCCACGTAGCTAGTTTAGCGGCGGACCTCTCCCAATTTCTCGGGGATGAGCTCCGAATGCGCCACGTGGTCTGCTGGCCGTGGAAGTTGCCTTCGGTGCTCTCGGAGAGCTTTATTGGCTATCCTTTTGGTACTTGTCTCTGTTTCTACTCTTCTTAAAATGTTTTTCTTCTTCATAAAATATGAACATATGCTGACACCCGAGGTGAGGGTGTCACAGATGACGGCCGGGTGTACGAACTGTATGGATACCGGGTTCGGTGTGCAGCCGGACCTGATGATTGAGTGTGGCTTATGTAGGTACTGACCACGGAAACTTTAGTGCGTATAGAACACGTTTGCGTGACCGTTTTAGTACCACCTAATGATATGGGTATGCCGTTGTAATCCGGTTAGATTTTTCTTTGGTGAGGCAACGTAGTACCGTCATATGTCTTACGGTGCATAGCCACCGTACTACACTAGATAGTCTTCTCTCCTATGAAGAAATCATTCATGACTAACTTTCAAACTAAAAGTGGATTTTGGAAAGCACATATTAGTTACTGAGCTCTTCATTTGGACTAAGTTTCAAAGAAGAGAATTGCTAGGCTTCTTTTGATCCGAAAACAGAGTGCTCTGTTCTGGCAGAAATTTTTGCTGGACTTTGACAGAGCATAACTCTGTGTAGATTGACATGATGAAGGTGCATGATACATTTTTGGAAAGGTTTTTCAGTACTCTACAACTTTTATGTAGACCTCCAGCGCAAAATCAGGCGCCAATTTGGTCGAATGTCCAGATGAACCCAAACTGTTCAGAAAACGGAGCAGCTGCAAACTTCTCTGGATGTTTCTGTAAATTAGCCGTCACAGTCTGTAGTAAAATTTCTAAGGGCCATATGATACACCGTTGGAAAGTTTATGAAACTTGCGATGATTTTGTAGTTCATAGATTGTTCAGAATTGTACTCCATTTGTATGTAAAACTGTGATGAAAACAGCCACATACAAAGGAGGTGCTGGCAAATTTTATCCAGAAATTCTGTCAACTTTGAACAATCATAACTTTTGTTCCAGAAATGATCTAGGGGCATATGTGTACTCTTTGAAAAGATACTGAAGTTAAATTTAACTTTGGTATTCAACTTGAGTTATGAAAATGCTGGTAACTGGATCAAAATCTTGGTTAAGTTCAGAAAGGTCTGTTCTGTACAGAATAGGGGACTGATTATGTTGGCTTTAGGAAGATGTGTAAACATGAAATTTTGTTATGCTTCCATAAATTTTTAGCATGTTCATGTTTTACATACTTTCACATACTGCTGAGATCAAGTTTTGACTCCCCTAAAAATTATTCTTTTGCAGTATGGTGCGTACTCATTCTTCGAGTAGTGCGGAAGGTTCTCGTCAAGACAGTGACGACACGACTCTACCACGGGCACCGCCATCAACGGTATGGGCGGATGTCATGGCTCAGATGGTCAATTCAAGTCAATAGAACACAAGACTACTCCAAGCCTTGGTACAACAGGGCTTACTCCTATGTGCGCAACAGGACGTTCCACCTTGGAACGCCTATTTGGATTTCTTGGCGACACAACCGCCAATTTTCACGGAAGCCAATGAACCAGTGGAAGCTGATCAGTGGCTTCGAGTTATGGCGTCCAAGTTTGGAGTGTTTGAGTGTGATGAATATCAGAAGACTTCGTTTGCAGCTCAACAGCTCCATGGGGCCGCCGGTAATTGGTGGTTCGCTTATCTCGCCACCGTACCGGAAGGCCATCAAGTGGAATGGACGGAATTTTGTGAAGCATTCCGTGCTCATCACATTACTATGGGTTTTATCAAGGCCCAGTAGCAATAATTTAGGAACTTGAAGCAGGGGTACATGAGTGTCCTTGATTATGTCAAACGGTTTAACCTTTTGGCACAATATGCTCCTGCTTACATGACGAGCGAAGCTGCAAGGTGTGACTACTTCTTCTATGGCCTGAGTGCCATACTAAAAAGAGAAGTTGGCTTTGTTCAATCAAGGCAGTTACACCGAGTTGATCAGTGCTGCCCTGCTGCAAGAACAAGCGACACTTGAGTGTCAAGCAGAGAAGAGGGACTGTGAGGATGTGCAAGAAGACACACCAGTTGTTCCTCGTAGGTACCGTGTGGTGTATCACACACCATACGATGAGATATGGCAAGCACCAGTAAGATCAACTACGTACAGATTTCCTGCTCAAGAATCTTGTCTTGAAGCAACACCTTTGCCGCAGCAACAAAAGACACCTGTTGCATCATTGCTGGAACCAAGTACATCAACTTCTCAACCACAAGTCAACGAAGAACCGGGGAAACCTCCGTGTTCTTATTGCCACCGTTCTGGGCATTTTAGGCAAGAGTGCCAGGAGAAGTTGTTGAACACCAGACAACCATCATCATCAGGTGGTATGCCGCCACCTGCTCAAGTCAACATAACAGCATTGCAATCCGGGAGTGTGCAACATCTTGCTATTGAGGATGTCCCGGAGGGAGCACCGGTGTTAGCAGGCATGTTTACTCTCAAATACGTGCCCGTGCTGGTACTTTTCGATTCTGGTGCAACCCACAATTTCATCAGAAAATCATGCGTGGATCAGCACCAATTATCCACCAATACTCCCACAACGAGTTATATTATATGTTCGTCGGGAGGAAATATCTCTGCTACTCAGATTGTGTCCCGAGCAGCTTTGTGTTTGGGCGGAAAAATATACCCAACAACGCTGATTATGTTGGATAGGCAGAAGATAGACATAATATTGGGGATGTCTTGGTTAAATCGTCACGGTGCCGTTCTCAATATCGGTAACCGGACTGTCCATATTGACTCGCCGATTCACGGATAGCACACGCTGTTTTTAGACAGCGAAGACCCAGATATGGTAGAGGCCTACCACACGGAAGCACTTAAGCTTGAAGATATTCCGGTGGTACGTGATTATCCCGACGTATTTCCCGATGATTTACCGGGTAAGCCACCCGAACGGGACGTCGAGTTCAAGATTGAACTGGCGCCGGGAACCACACCTATCTCACGAAGGCCTTACAAGATGGCACCTAACGAGCTAGGGGAGTTGAAAGAGCAACTGAATGAACTCATGAGCAAGGGTTTCATACGACCAAGTTCTTCACCTTGGGGTTGCTCTGCGCTGTTCGTTAAGAAGAAGGACGAAACACTGCGGCTATATGTTGATTACCGTCCTCTAAATGCTGTCATGATCAAGAACAAGTATCCTTTGCCCCGCAACGACATCCTGTTCGATCAACTTGTGGGTGCAAAGGTATTTTCAAATATGGATCTTCGGTCGGGCTATCATCAAATCAAGATCCGACTGGAGGACATACCGAAGACAGCTTTCTCGACGAGATACGGACTCTATGAGTACCTCGTCATGTCATTTGGGTTAACCAACGCTCCGGCACACTTCATGTACTTGCTGAATTCTGTATTCATGCCGGAGTTAGACAAGTTCGTCGTGGTATTCATCGTCGACATATTGGTTTACTCCAAATCTGAAGAAGAGCATGCTGAACATCTGCATATTGTGCTACAACGGTTTAGGGAGCACAAGTTATATGCCAAGTTCAGCAAGTGCGAGTTCTGGATTGATCAAGTACCTTTCCTAGGCCATATTATTTCAGCAGAGGGCATTGCCGTGGACCCCAGCAAAATTGAACAAGTGCTGAAGTAGGAATCTCCCAAATCAGTCCACGAGGTCCGACGTTTCCTAGGTTTAGCGGGGTATTATCGGAGGTTCATTCCGAGCTTCTCAAAAATTGCTAAACCAATGACGAAGCTGCTGAAGAAGGGCACTAAATACATGTGGAATGCAGCATGTGAAGCCGCATTCAAAACTTATTGAAACAGCTCCAGTTCTTGCTCAGCCGGACACGACGAAGCCATTTGATGTATACTGTGATGCATCCGGCATCGGTCTCGGCTGTGTTCTGATGCAATATAGGCGTGTAGTCGCCTATGGGTCTCGTCAACTGCGAAACCACGAGCAGCATTATCCAACTCATGATCTCGAGCTTGCTGCAGTGGTGTTGGCGTTAAAGATGTGGAGGCATTATCTGCTTGGTAATCTTGTTCACCTCTACACCGACCATAAAAGCTTGAAGTATATCTTCACGCAGAAGGAGCTGAATATGAGACAACGGAGATGGTTTGAGCTCATCAAATATTATGAAATTGAGATCCACTATCATCCGGGAAAAGAAAACGTGGTTGCCGACGCGCTTAGTTGGAAAGCCCACGTTCACAACTTGGCGGCTGCTGAGTTGGAAGAGGAAGAACCAAGTCTCCGTGTCATCCCATATGGCGCGCTTTATAACCTCGCGCTCATTCCAACGATACGTGAAGAGATTGTTGACAGTCAAAAAAGAGACAGAGGTATGTCTCACATACGGAGAAGAATAGACAACGGAGAAGTGAAATGTTTCCGGAAGGATGGAAACGGTACGATATGGTTTAACGACAATAGTGGTACCGCGCAATATGAAACTCCAGAAGAAGATCTTTGATGAAGCCCACCTGTCAAAGTTTTCCATTCACCCCAGAAGTAACAAGATTTGCCAAGATTTGAAACAGAAACTTTGCTGGACGAGGATGAAGAGGCAAATCGATAAATACGTATCCGAATATGATACGTGTAGACGGGTCAAGGCTGATCATATGCAGAAAGCCGGACCGCTACAACCTTTGAAGATACCGGCATGGAAGTGGGAGGATGTGAGTATGGATTTCATCGTCGGATTACCGCTCACATCCCGGAAGCATGACTCGATATGGGTGATCGTCGACCGGTTGACAAAATTGGCTCAATTCATACCGGTGAACACTCATTATCGAGCAAGGCAATATGCGGAGTTATATATCTCCAGAATTATATGATCACATGGTGTCCCGAAGACCATCGTTTCAGATCGAGGTGCGCTGTTCGTTGCTCGGTTTTGGGAGCAGCTGCACGCCTCGTTGGGCACCAAGCTGATTCGGAGCTCCGCGTATCACCCTCAAACCAATGGACAAACTGAGAGGGTGAACCAAGTGCTGGAGGACATGTTGAGAGCGTGTGCCATCCACCACGGTAGGAATTAGGATGATCACCTACCGTTGGCGTAGTTTTCATACAACAACGGGTATCAGGCGAGTATTAAAATGGCACCGTATGAAGCTCTCTACGGCCGGAAGTGTCGCACACCACTGAATTGGTGTGAATCCGGCGAAAGAGTACTGTTTGGGGTTGATCTTGTCAACGAAGCCGAAGACCAAGTTCGGTTGATACAAGAGAACTTAAAGGCTGCACAATCCCGACAGAAGAGCTACGCCGATCAAAGGCGTAGGCCATTGTACTTTGACGTTGGAGAGCACGTTTATCTTCGTGTATCTCCGATGAAGGGAATTCACCGGTTCACTGTAAAGGGGAAACTCGCTCCCCGTTTTATTGGTCCTTTTGCTATCACGGAGAAGTGAGGACCCGTAGCTTACCGGCTGAAATTACTGGCAAGTCTAGTGGGTGTTCATGATGTATTTCATGTGTCACAGCTACGGAAGTGCCTCAAATTCACCGCTGCTGTCCGCACCGAGGAAATCGAAACGAATTGAATCCGGACCTTACTTATACCGAGCGACCGGTTCAGATTTTGGATGAAAAGACCCGGGTGACCCGGAACCGGATGATTAGATTTTTCAAGGTGCTATGGGGTAACCATACCGCGGAAGAGGCGATGTGGGAAAACGAAGATCACCTCCGCACCAACTATCCGGAACTTTTAGCTTTGTACAGTTTGTAATTACCTCTCCCGTCTTGTTCTTCTTTTGTAATCTCGGTACGAGATTATTTTAAGGGGGGGAATGTAAAAGTCCATAAAATGTGTATGAATAAAAACCGAGGTTTGAATTCATATGTGTGGCAAAGACATGAAAAATGGGACTTGCTATAACTTTTCTTCATGCAAAGTAATACATGGATGACCATCCAAAATGAGGCTCGCATTTTTATTTGAAAGGGTTGAACCAATAAGGAGATAAATACCTCTTTGCATGCAAGTTTAAAAATCAGATTTGAAATTCAAAGTTCACCCAATGGTGGCCAAAACTTTGGAATAACCATGCAGCCCTAGAGTGGGAAATGTGGGAAAAAGTGGATGCCAAACTTTTCATTTTTAGGGTGGGCTACAAAAAGGAATTATGGAAGTATTTTCCAAACTTCAACCAAATTCAAATTTGTCATGCAAATTCAAACAGAATTTGGAGGATTCAAATTCTAGCCACCTTTCAAACTCATAATTTTGGATTTGGGAGCATTAATCTGAGGAGATATTTTTGGAGGAACATGTGGGGTAGGACCCACATGTCATTGAGATGAGAGTGGAGACTTGCATGAAGCAATTGACTGTGTCTCTGTTGTTTAACACCCATGAGCAGCTCTCCCACCGTGGTGCCACCGAGGGTTGGCCAGGCCACCTCTTGCTGTGTTCGCCCAAGCACCGGCGCCCAGAGGCGGTTCCTGCGGCGTGATCACCCCCCCTGACCGAAGCAAAGTCCATTTGCTTTCTTCCCCTCACAAACAGACACCGGACCGAGTGCCTCTAAACTCAGCTGCTCGGCCCGATCGGAAGAACGGTAAAACACTCATGCCTTTCCCTCCCCGAGCTGCTAAACCACACTCTGAGCTCCACACACACCTCCCCGACCAGGAAACGAGTGAGTTCCGTCCTCCCTTGCCCGAGAACAACCGCCACAGCAGCGACCTAGCTCAAGAACGTGATCGGGCTCTCGTAGACAGCCCTCCACAAGAGCTTTCGCGGCCGAGCGATCACGGCTACGGGAGCGCGCTACGGTGGTGCTGCTCTCCTCCAATTTGTGGAGGAAACCGTGAAGCATCGACCGGGGATTTCAAGATTTTGCTCCGGCGGCTTCAACCTGAGCATCCGGTACAAATTCGGCAAATTCCCACTCTCTGCTCCTCCATAGGTTATCAAACTTGGCACATAGGTGCTGGACTAGCTGGTGATCAGAATCCTTTTAGCGTCCGTTGCATGAAACTGGCTAGGAGCGACGGATTTTAAGCTCGATCAAAGGCGTTCATGGCGGACACAATCGGTCACACGGTGCCGACCCACTTGCAGCCATTTCTGAACATTTTTAAGGCCTTGTCGAGCTTCCTAGAGGTATACTGATGCTGTAGAACTATTTGGTCGAGGTTTTGGTGGGTTAGAACCCACGGCCGATGGCGCCGAACCTCAACCGAGGCCACCGCACGTCGCCGGGGTATTGTCGGTCACCGGCAGCTCGAACTGACCCCACAGTCGTGTTCCTCGATGTAAATCACGCACTGGCGGCGAGTTTTAGCTTGGATGGCGGCGGGGAACGGCCAGCCGGCGAGCACCGACTTGCTCCGGCGAGGAGGAACGCGCGGGCGCGGGAAAGAAGCCGGAGGAGGAAGATGAAGGGGCGGGTCCCGTCTGTCAGTGGCTCAAAAATTTAAATCCCCGATCGGCTGTGGCTGATCCAGTGTGCTGGCGGGCTGAAGAGCTGTGGCCCGGTGTGGCACATTTCTGAGTGGCTGGCATTTAAATAAGCGGGCCCAGTAGATTTTTCAGTAGGAAAACAATTCCAGTTGTTGCTCAAACTTTGGAAATTGATAGCTCTCTGTAGAAACCTCCAAATTGAGTGATTCCAATTGGGTTGGATTCATCTTTCAGAGTTCTATCCAAATATGATCTCATATTTGTATGAAAGTCAATATTATATTCTGGAAAATTCTTTAATTATTTTCTGGAAAAGAGTTATTGAGGGAGTTTGGGTTATCCAAAAATTCTCAAATTTTGCCAGAATATTATCTAGCATCTTGTTGACCTTCTAGCAAATTTTCATCTCAGTTGAATATCATTTGTGTAGGAATTTGCCAAAAACAATCTGCTGTGTTCATAAGAGTCCAGAAACATTTTTAGAAAATGTTTCTCACTTCAAAAATCTATTCATGGAAATCCCTAGCTCTAAAAATCATAGGAAAATTTAGGTAAGCTCTCTGAGGCATACTTGAAATTGTAGTTCACTTAATTGGGCATGAAAATGCACATTACTTCAGAATTAGTTCTTTCGAGTAGAAATGCTTAAAGAATTGTTCTGGAAGAACTACTCAAGAAAAAGATCTGAATTTTGGATCAAATTACCTTCATGTGACCTGGAACTCACATGTAAATTATCAGCTCAAGTTGAGCCCTTGAACTCCCTGTTCTTATTCTCCATACTTATGTATATGTGGATATACATAATGGACATTATGAAAATTATGGAGAACACAATTTAACTCCACATTAGCTGCAATTTGGCAAGCTAAATCCCTAGGTAGTATAGAACCTGCTGTAAAATTTTTTAGGCCATTGGAGTTCTTGTTCTTCAGTTGCTTTCAAATCTTTTTACCTCATCTATTATGTTCATTAGGGAAAGTGATTAGTGTATAGCTAAACCACTAAGATCGATTTAGTCATTTCTGTTTCTTTGCACAACAGAGGCAAACCAAGCCATTCCTGGCTATTCCACACAACCTCTGTTCCTAAGAACTTCATTCTATAACTTCTTTCCATTACATGCTATAAGACATGTGCATATGCATTTCAATAGGAACCACAACGAAGGGGATTCAAAGGAGTGATTCATTGAAGTGGATCAAGCTCTGGAGAATCACGGGTGGATCAGCAAGGATACTAACTGCTTATATACGACTACCCTGCAAAACAGGCAAGCTCCGGTTTGCATTTAACAGCTGTTAAGTTTTTATTTTGTATTCACTTTTGGTTAAGGTATGAATTGTGCATTAGGTCTAGTGTTTGATACTCCTCTTGCATGACCAAATGAACCCATGGAGTATTGGGTAGGTGTATTTACACCGTGTAGAACTGCCATGCTTAAGTAAGGCTCGGTAGAAGTCGAGTGGTGAGATGCTACTCGCATGTTCAATAACAACAGGGGCATACGGGATTGGTTCAAAAATGAATTAGCGAGTTAAAGTTGAGACCGGAAGGTTGTAGGGGCAGCAGAACATAGGGGCCTGGGTGCTATAGACCTGTCCGTGTCGGTCAAGGATCGATCCGTATGCGGCCCTGTTGAACAAGTTTGAGTTATGTACCGGACTCATGCTGGTATTATGGGACCCAGTAAACCGATGTACCTCGGGAAGCTTTCGTTGGGCCTTTTTGGGTCGCATCAGGCGGACGGCCGGTGTGCAGTATGTGGGTAACATTCTCATGACATCCCATGTCGGTAGGTGCACCATGAGAGTGGCTACTGTACGGGGCGACTTGATCGATTCAACGGGGGTGAAACATGAGAAAGGCTGCCGCGTACGACTCCAGTGATGGTTGCGGTAGGCAACGTCGAGTACGGGTGTACGGGTCGTGTAGTCCGGGTGTTATTGATTTGAATCACCGTCGCTTGCGGAATGGACTGAGCATACTTGTTCTCACAGCCGTGACGTAGTAAAAACTTGCATGAGAAAGGAACAAATCACATTGGTTTGAAGTTTCATACTAGCTTTGTATTGGATCTTGATGAATAGGCTAGTGCAAACTCGATTCTTTTATGCCATGAGCAATTTACATCGGGGGAAAGCATTTCTTGTTTGATTGTGGACTCCCGATTTGGCATGCCCAAGGTTACTTAAAATGCTGCAATTAATACCTGAAAGTAAGGATTCACTTTTAGGCGAGTTTAATTATGCTGATGCCATCCTATTTTAGGTTCATAACCTCACATAGAGTTTCATGTTTAGGGTGACGGTTAAGTCTTGCTGAGCGTCATGCTCACGGATGCTATCCGAGTTGTTTTGCAGGTATTTGACTTCATGCTTAAGAGAAGGGATGCCGATGAGACTCGGGAACCTCCGAGTGCTTACTCAAAGAGCATCCTCGCCGCTGCAGATTGTCTTCGTGTTGCTAGTAAGAAACAGTCCGCGGGCTCGACTATTTCTTTGTTGCTAAGTTAGAAATGAGTCGTGAGAGTTATAGTCTTCCGCTGTAGCTTATTTTGAGATAAGTATTTGTAAAACACTTTTGTATGCTTCCGCAAACGATTTATGTAATGTGATGTATTTCTTCGACCCGTGTGCTGTTGGGTGCCGCATATCACGGAACCACCCAACGAGATCCTGTCCCTCACAGCGTGGTATCAGAGCAGTGACATGTGGCGCCAGAGCGCCTGTTTCAGCGAGCTCTGAGGACGCCACGCGTCCAGCGGGGTCGAGCCTCCCTTCTCCTCAGAGGCGAGCCCCGAGGGCGACACGTGTCAGCGGTGCCGAACCTCACCCCTACGCGGAGGTGAGGTCCGAGAGCGACATGTGTCCAGCGGTCCTGGACCTCACCTCCTCCGCGGAGGTGAGCTCCGAGAGCGACACGTGTCCAGCGGTGCCAGACCTCACCCCCTCCACGGAGGTGAGCTCTGAGAGCGACACATGTCCAGCGGTGTCGGACTTTACCCCCTCCGCGGAGGTGAGCTCCGAGGGTGACACG
Organism: Neostapfia colusana; assembly: GCA_030760725.1. Classification (NCBI taxonomy): domain Eukaryota; kingdom Viridiplantae; phylum Streptophyta; class Magnoliopsida; order Poales; family Poaceae; genus Neostapfia; species Neostapfia colusana. The sequence goes on from JASWHV010000002.1 coordinate 17,573,883, forward strand.
TGTCCAGCGGTGCCGGACCTCACCCCTTCCGCGGAGGCGAGCTCCGAGGGCGCCACGTGTCCCGTGATGCCGGACCTCACCCCCTCCGCGGAGGTGAGCTCCGCGGATGCCACATGTCCCGCGGTGCCGGACCTCACCCCCTCCGCGGTGGTGAGCTCCGCGGGCACCACGTGTCCCGCGGTGCCGGACCTCACCCCCTTCCGCAGGGGTGAGCTCCGCGGGCGACACGTGTACCGCGGCCCGGGGATGTGTCGACAGCGCACTTAGACAAATTGGAATTGGCTCATTTCAGCTATCTTTTTCCCATTCCCCATCATTTTTATGATTCTTCTCCATTTCTACTTCTTTTTTTAATGTTTCTCTATATGAAAAATGTATGCATGCATGGAAATGAATTTGAGGGTTCCAACTCGCCGACTTGGAGGCCCTAGCTTCCAACTCGCCGAGTTAAACCCCTTCCCCTCGCTGGAGTTCAGTCACCGGTGAGCCGCCGATGAGCCTCGTCACACCTCGCCATCGCCGGAAAAGAGCCAACGATCATAAGAGAAGTGAGGTAGGTCTTCATTACCCATCTTACAACGTCGTCGCCGTTTCTACACACCCGTTCCCTTCGAACCGAAACTTTTTCGTGTGGACAGATCATGTCTTGATCGGTTTTTGACGGTGGTATTGATCTAGACCTTGAGTCAAGATCATCACCACGTCCACACTTGATTCCTATACCCTTGTTCATCATAAAACCCCATGAAAGGTCATTAAAACATGCAAGAACACATACAAACTGGTTTAATAAAACAGCACCATAGGATTGACATTCATCTAAACCACTGCATCTTGAGTAGAGTTGTGCATGATGTTTGATTGCTGTAAATTTTGTATGTGCGTGGTCGTGAGTAGAAGGACAAGCTCAGGAAGCCATCTATGAAGAACTACAGCGCCAAGACTTCGAGACGCTTGAACAACAAGAGCCACAGGAGCAAGGCAAGTGCCCCTTGACCATATTGATCCCATGTTTTGAAAACTGTTTTGTTTGCGAAAACGTGTTTGCTTGAGTCATCTTGATGGGAAACCCTTTTATAGGAGTTTACTAGTTTTGTTAACCATCCTTATCACCGGGATAGTTGATGAGTCGGTTATGGTCGTTTTTCCTTTTTGCTTCGCTTAAGCTACCGGATAAGGGAAGGCGAAGTAGAACATGTCTAAGTACTGCACTCATATGAATAATGATGATGAGAACTTGATAATAATAATGAGCATAGAATTGGGGGGGGGGGATCTAGGGAAGCTTGGTTTGTGGATGTGGTAGAATGAGATTGTGGTTTGCTTGCCATAGATCTAAGGACCGGTTCATGCCAGCACATGCCAGCAAAATAGTGCCACCAAAAGGCCAAATATGGGTGCGGCTTAGCTGACTAATTAGGTAAGTTGCTAGATTGTTATGGACCGTGGAAGGCGCGGGGAATGGGAGTCAAGAGAGGACTGCCCTAGGAACTGCATGGCACAAGAGGGGGCCCGTAGGTGGGAGAATGGTGATTCGAGCCTGCTGGTGAAACCTTAGTGAGTTCATACATCTAGTAGCCCCTTTGTAAAGGCTATTTTGTGATCTCTTGGCCATACACCGACGGTTGTCTACTGGTATAATGGAGGTTCTGCAGTCACCGACGGGTGACGAAATCACAAACTTGTGGGTAAAGTGGTGCTACCTCTGCAGAGTGTAAAACTATCATGATAGCCGTGCTTACGGTCACAAGCGCCTGGCCAACTCACATGATTAGAGGAAAAACTTGGGATGGATGTTTGGTATGGTTATGGTATGGTCATTGGGATTGGTTTTGGAACTGTTTGAGTCATGACATTAAGTTTGGCTTTGGTCATATGAAAATGAGAATGAGTTTTGGTTACGGTTATGAGAATATGAGATGGTTATGGATATTATGAGCATGAGATGAAGTTGAGAAAGATAAATGGCTGGTTGATACATGATAAGTGGTGAATTATGATGAAGGTATGTTACTGTTATAACATGGTTATGATGGGATTAAATTCACTTAGAAATAGTTGCTGTTTTCATCATGGTTGCGAAATAAAATTTCGCTTTCCGCAATGAACCTCTTTATTCCTACCTTGTTGTAAGCTACATGTCATACTTTTCCCGCACTTGCTGAGTACGACATGTACTCACCCTTGTATTACCATACAAAAATCAGCAACAGGAGAAGAGTACTTCGAAGATCATGTGGAGTACTAGGCATGCAAACTACCGTCAACTTGCATGTGGAGTTGGAGATGGAGCCGATGCTGTTTAGTTGCTTCCGCTATCGTATAGAGACTTCCGCTGCTAGAATAAATTAGAGACTTCCGCTGCAAGAATAAGTTAGAGATTGATGTAATAAAGTACTTAAACCCTATTATTCGTGGTTATATTCTGAATTCAGTTTGTGGATTACATGTGTATGTGTGATGAACATCCTGGGCACACATATGCATTAGCTAGGTTCCGTATTCTACGGGACCGGGTGTAACACCCCAAAACCTGTTAGGAGGAGAATTTAAAATTTTTTGGACATATTGCATGTGGTGTAAAAATTCAAATTCAAATTGGAATTCAAATTAAACTCAAAACAGAAAAGAAAAAGAAAAAGAAAAAAACAAACCTCCCCGGCCAGTGGGCCGAAACCCACCAGCCGGCCCACCCCACCCCGCGCCAGCCCGCAGCCGCGCGCCCCGTTCCCTTTCTCGCTGACGTGTGGGGCCCGCCATCCTTCTTCCTCCTCGCGCCCGCTGCGGCCGGCCGGGACTCTTCTCTCCTCCGAATCAATACCGCCCCGGATACTCGCGTATCCCAGCCGACATTCGGTTCTGGACGACGCAAACTCGATCACAACCGAACGCCGCCCTTCCCCGGCTATATAAACATCGGCATCTTCCCGATTTTCAGCCACGATCAGCCGTTTTTCCTCCCGGTAAGAACTAGAGTTTCTCCGGCCAATTTCTCTCGATCTTCGCTCGGGATTTCTGATCTAACGCGCTGATCTTGATCCACCGCCTCCGGGGAATCACGCAGGTGCCGAAAACTCGGTGGTTTGCGCTTCAAACCCAGCGCCGACGAGCATCGCCGTGAATTCACCTCAGACCTCATCGCCGACCGCCTTCCAGGACCTCCGAGCTCAAGAAAACCCCCGAGGTGAGATCCCCGACCTCCCCTCTACCGATCTATGCCATAAAATCCCAGTTTTAGGAAGAATTTACAAAGATCCGAAGCTCTCCGGCGAGATCGCCGCCTCCCGCCGCCGGGCAGCGCCACCCGCGCTCGATCAGAGCGACGTGGCCGCTTGTGGGCCGTCTATTTTAAATCGCACGGTAGAATTTAAATCCCCGCGTACCGGTTGGACGTTATAATCTCAGCCGTCAGTTTAAATCGGACGGTCCACATCAGCCCCGCGTTATAAAGGCCGGGATTCTTACGCGCTACCCCGTGTGATTCTCGGAAAATACGAGCTAGCCCTGGAAACTTCTGATCTAGCCCCTGAAACTTCAGAAATTCATGTAAATTCAATTAAAAATCAGTTTTAGCCCCTGGACTTAATAAAAATTAGGAAAACTCCTCTGTTATGTGTAGTTAGACCCCTGGAAATTTATTAAATAATATAATAGACCCTCTGTTGGGGTAAGTTGGCCTTTTTAACCTTATATAATATTAAATTTAGGAATTTGACTATGTAATTAAGATTTAAATTTAAAAAAGGGTGAGGCACACACATTGTAAATTCAAGTTTAACATTTACTAACAATTGGAAAGCTTTAGAATGAGCTAAAAATAAATTTTATGCTGAAATGAAATCTGTTTGGGTGTGTTCATGTTTATTTGATCTAGAAACACATTTTAGGCTAGGAAATAATTCTGAAAATTTTTAAAATAAATGTAAAATAGTTCACATCAGAGGAGAAGCTCAAAAATATATTATTTACTATTTTAGATCAGAACCTATTCTGTTTAGATGATGTGTCTTACTATTTTCATAATAAAGTTCACAATTAGGTATAGAAAATAAATCCTAAAATATAGGAAAATATGTATGCATAACCAGAAAATGATAAATGAAGTCTCCAAAACCCAAAGATTTCAGTTTAGGATTTGGTAGAAGATCTGAAAACCCATTTGGAGTAGGAAAATACCTTCCATGCATACTTGGTAGTTAAGGTGTGTATTAATTGAATATAAGAAATTTGTTTAAATTGCAAATTCATATATAGTGTACAAATATAAATCTGAATACAAGAGTTAGAAATCATATGCACATGTTTAAAAGTGCATGTAAGCCCAAAATCAACACACATAGAGTAACCACAACACATAGAAATATGAATGACTTTCATAAATCAATGTGTGGTTTGTATGAAGTGAAAGTGTGAACTATGTCTTATGGATTGTTGTTTTCTTTTTGCTATGTGTGATGGTATGAGTAGAACCTGCTCCAGAGCAAGTTCTTCCTTTCCAAGATCAGGACTATCCATTCCCAGAGCAGCAGGAAGAAGGCAAGTGTCCTTGACCACTTTGTTCCTATACTAGGATGTGTAGATAGAATTATTTGCATTGTCAATTGAAATATGAAACCCATGCTAGGAAGTTTCCCTAGAATTGCATTACCTTGTTTTCCTTGTAGCTTGGGATGGGATTTTGTTCTATTTTGTCATTCATTCATATTACTTATGCTTAGCCATGCTTAGAATGGGATAAGTGGGATATGATATCATCAACTTGTTTACTTTACTCTTGAATGAGATATTATGAGTTACGTAGAGGTAGGGATCAAGGCAAGTTGGATGATTTGGTTGGTGCTGGGTGCACAAGACTCGGGTTTGTGTTTAGTACTTGCCTGGATCCTAAGGACCGGTTCATGGAGCATGTAACCTGGCTTTACCGTGCCAACCACATGCTGAGATGGGGCAGCATGGCCAATTAATTAGGTGTATCCCCGGCGTAGTATGGGTGTGTTGGATGGTGCGGGGAGTAGGTGTCAGCTGGACTACCATATGAACCGCAAGGCTCAAGAGGGGGCCACTGCAGCGGGGTTGGAGCCTCTTGTATGCTGTTAGGGGTGAAACCTCAGTGGGCTCACGCTCGTCAGGAATCCCTTTGTAAAGGCTTCATAGTGATCTCCTGGCTACACACCTGGGAAGTGTGAATGTGGTTCGTGGCCACTGGCATAATGGAGGTTCTTTTAGTCCACCCGGCAACGGGGGATGAAATCACTACATGTGGGTACAGTGGTGCAAACTCTGCAGAGTCAAAACTGTCATGACAGCCGTGCTCACGGTCAAGAGCGGCTTGGACTTATTCATGATTAGAGGATGATGACTTTGGAAGTTGTGGATGTTAAGCGGGGAGCTTAACATTGGAAATGATGTTATGGTTATTTGATTATGATGATGGGTTGGGAGATCGGGACCATTTCACCTATGTAGTAATGTAGGTGCTTAATAAGCTAAGGTGATAGGATATTAATTGCGTAGTGCTTTAACCATGAGTTCAACCTCTCCTTGTTCTCGCCATCCATGACATAACTTTCCCACACTTGCTGAGTACCAACGGTACTCAAACTTGCATATTTGTTGGTTTAAATTGTTGCTCAGGTCAAGGGGATGATGTGGTGTTCAATGACCAAGACTTCGGACCCGAAGAAGGATTCTAGGTTCATGGAGTCCCCCGGGCAACGCTTGTGACGGAGCCCATAAGAATAACATTCCGCTGCTAGTTTATTTACATGTTATGAACTTATTATTGTCCACCGAGACGTATGCTTGTAAGACATTTTTATATTCGATACCTGGCTTGTAATAAATGATGCTTCACTATTTGTCATCACATGTATGAGAAAATGATCCTGGCATACATGTGATATTCACTCGGTTGTTCTTCGGAGAAACCGGGTGTGACAGAAGTGGTATCAGAGTCAAGGTTGCCCGTGGGAACGTGGACCTAGGTAGAAATGGACGTAGTAAGGGACCCTATTTTCTTAAAAACTATTTTACAAAGGTGTGGGTTGAAAAGTGTTATTTAATGGGCCACTTTATTCATCTTACCCCATCTTTTATTCAAAATAGGATTTTTGTTTAAAATTTTATCTAACCTAAGTTTAAATTCTTTATGTTTTAGATGGTTCGCATGATTCGCACCGCTCGCAAGTCCACAGGAGGGAGAGTTCCCGTAGTTGCCCTTGCCCAAAGAGAGGAGAGCCGTCCGGTGACGTACCTTTCCTACGGATTGGCAGTATGAGGCTTGTTGCGCCATCTTCGACGCATGCTCCAAGCCACCGGCAATACGGGCAAGCTAATCATACACTATTAGCTCCACCCGGACTATCCATGAGAAGAGGGAAGAATGGAGTTCAGAGATGAGGATTATCCACGAAAATCAGCTGCTCAAGATCCACCGCTCTCCAGCCTGTCGAGCGACACAGGTCGATGCGGAGAAGGATGTCACCTGGGAGGCAATCACCTGTCAGAGTCACATCTATCGTCGTCACCTGGACAGGACTGAGTACATGTATGTCCTCCATCGCGAGAGTGGTACAATGGAGTACAAGTACCCGCCAGTGCAGTAGGGGACTTCCCATGAGCACATGGACTTGTGCTTGGAGGATGCTGCTATGCTCAGCACTCGACTGTAGGAGTGTCAGCAGGAGCTTCAGGATGTTCGTGACACCCTGAAGGAAACCGAGGCGTTACTTCGAGCTTGCTTGAGGGCGAGAGAAAGAGGAGATGGGAAGGAACTGTGTGTCACCGTAAATGATACATGGACTCCTGACTCCCCAGATCGCCGGGCGATCAGGCGTCGTCGCACTTCTCCACCAGCAGCCTACCCACCCAAAGCGGAGTCAGAAGGCAGCCACAATAATGAGGATGATCCCGAGGAGCCAGCTCAGTGATATGAGTAGTGTAGAGTCCTTCCCTTAGTTTAGCAGGATGTCGAGTAGTCGAGTCGTTACCTTAGTTAATGGTGTGTTAATGCTTGGTGTGTGACGTGAGTTGTGGAAGCCATGGGCGTTTGTCCACAACCTCGTCTTCAGGTTATTTTGCTTTGTAGTGTGAACCCATATGAATTGAAAGTGCATTTATGTTCAAGTAAGACATGAAATCCTCAGAAAATATAAATGAAATAAGTTCTCAAAATTTTAAAGTTTAAACAAGCAAAAACTGGTAAGTTAATAAGTAATGCTTTAAAAGTGACATTTGGTTGATCATGATAGATGGCCGGAAGAGGAAAGGGTCGTGCTGCCAATCCCGCCAACAACAACGATGAGGCAGGCAACCCTCATCTTTCTAGAAGCCAACACAGGGGTGGTCGCCGTGAAGGAGTTGATCCCATCCACCAAATGCTTGAGAATCAAAATCAGCTCATCCAGAACCTGACTCAAGTGGTGGCCAACTTGCATCAAGCTCCACCTCCACAAGATGCACCACGCCAACCAAGGTTGAGTGAGTTTCTAGGAATTTAACCTCCAAAGTTTGCAAGTGCTGCTGAACCTTTGGAGGCAGATGATTGGCTAAAGACCATTGAGAGCAAGATGAGGATCATACAATGCCAAGGGTATGAGAGGGTGCTGTTTGCTTCTCACCAATTGCATGGACCTGCTGCTGATTGGTGGACCGCTTATGTGGCCGCCCATCATGACCCTGAGAACATCACTTGGGAAGAGTTCAAGCGTAGCTTCCGCAACCATTACATACCATGTGGTGAACTCAAAAACAAGAGGAAGGAGTTCTTGGGATTGCAGCAGGGAAACATGACCGTGAGGGAATACCTCACTAAATTCACTCAACTCTCCCGTTATGCCCCACGGGACATAGAGACTGATGAGCAGAAACAGGATTGTTTCGTGGAAGGACTTACCGCAGAAATGCAGTGTGCAATGTCCTCCAACGAGTATGAAAGCTTCCAAAAGATGGTGGACAGAGCATTTGTGGTAGAAAGGAAGCTGAAGGCCTTGGAAAATGAAAACAAGAGGAAGGCCGGGTGGTCACACCAAGCCTCGGGCAGCAACACCCGCCCCGTCTGATGCAGCAACCCGCAGGGCAGACGAGCCGTGCTGCGGTACCCTACTCAGCACCGAGAGGGTACAACCTGAACTTCAGGCCTCCGGCAGCACCAACACCACCACAACGTCAGTTTGTGCAGAAGCCTCGCCCTACATATCAACCTCGACCAGCAGTACAAGGACCCCCAAACCAACCCCAAGACAACAAAGGGCAGGCACCTAAGGTTGGGGGTGCAATGCTTCAACTGTGGTGAAGTGGGGCACTACGCCCATAAGTGCCCAAAGAAGAAGCCCGTACAGTCGCAACAGCAGAATGTAATGCGAGGACGGGTGAACAACGTCACCATGGAGGAGGCGCAAGAGGCACCCGACGTGGTAGTTGGTAAGTTTCCTGCCAATTTACACATTGCAACCCTGTTGTTCGATTCTGGTGCTACCCACTCGTTCATTGCCCAAGGGTTTGTTAAGAAGCATGATCTTGCAACAACACAAATGAACCATATGCTAGCAGTAAACTCTCTAGGTGGAGAAATAAGGACAAGACAAGTGTGTACCAAGGTGAACCTAGACATTAATGGGGTAGTATTTACTGCTAACCTCATAGTGATAGATTCACAAGGGATAGATATTATCTTGGGTATGGATTGGTTGACCAAACATAAGGGAATCATCCATTGTTCGACCAGAACGGTGGAACTAACTCACCCTAGTGGCACAAGAGTAAAGTTCGTAACAATACAAGAGCCTAGGAGGGACATTAAATTAAATCAAGTTGAGGTGAAGGTGGAAGAGATCAAGATCATCAGGGAATATCCAGATGTTTTTCCCGAGGAGTTGCCAGGTATGCCTCCCGATCGTGAAGTGGAATTCGCGATTGAGCTAGTACCTGGAACATCTCCGATATACAAGAGACCTTATCGGATGGACTCCAAGCAGCTAGGAGAACTCAAGGATCATTTAAGAGAATTGACGGAGAAGGGGTATATTCGTCCTAGTTCCTCACCATGGGGAGCTCCAGTGATATTTGTGCCCAAAAAGGACGGAACCCAAAGGTTATGCGTAGACTACCATGCCTTGAATGAAGTAACCATCAAGAACAAGTACCCGTTACCCCGCATTGAAGACTTGTTTGATCAATTGAGGGGAGCTTGTGTGTTCTCAAAAATTGATCTCAGGTCAGGATACCACCAACTTAAGATAAGGCAAACTGATATTCCCAAGACAGCTTTCGTATCTCGGTACGGACTGTATGAATACACCGTCATGCCTTTCGGGCTAACTAATGCCCCGACATACTTCATGTATCTCATGAACAAGGTATTCATGGAATATCTAGACAAATTTGTGGTGGTTTTCATTGATGACATTCTCGTCTTCTCTAAAGATGAAGAGGAACATGAGAAACATCTAATTTGGTGTTGCAGAAGCTGAGAGAACACCAACTATGCCAAGTTGAGCAAGTGTGAGTTTTGGCTGAAGAGAGTTCACTTCTTAGGACATATAATCTCGGAGGGAGGAATCTCCGTAGATCCCGCCAAGATCGAGGATATACAGTGGAAGACCCCTGAGAATGTCGGGGACGTTCGAAGCTTCTTGGGATTGGCTGGATACTATCGATGGTTTATTGAGGGATTCTCCAAGATCTCGAGACCCCTTACCAAACTGTTGGAGAAGGGAATCACATTCACATGGACGCCGCAGTGCGAGACGAGTTTTCAGGAGTTAAAGAAAAGATTGACAACAGCCCCAGTGCTAGTTATGCCAGATATGCAGAAGAACTTTTCGGTGTACTGCGATGCCTCTGGAAACAGGTTGGGATGTGTTCTCATGCAAGAAGGGCATGTCGTGGCTTATGCATCCCGGCAGCTCCGGAAGCACGAGAAGAACTATCCTACACATGACCTAGAACTAGCCGCAGTGGTACACGTGTTGAAAATTTGGCGGCACTACTTGATGGGGAAGAGGACAGAGATATATACGAATCATAAGAGTTTAAAATACATTTTCACCCAGCCAGATCTCAACCTCAGACAAAGGAGATGGTTAGAGCTAATCAATGACTTTGATGTGGGCATCAACTATGATCCTGGAAAAGCAAATGTCGTGGCAGATGCTTTAAGTCGGAAAGTGCAGGTCAATAAGTTGAGCTTGAAGGACATGCCTGTCGAATTGAAGGACGAGGTTATGAGGCTCAATCTATGCCTGGTGAATAGTGGTGAAGCCATCGCTATGGAAGTGGACTCCACATTAGAGCAAGACATACGCGATGGTCAAAAGAATGATGAGAAGATACAAGAAATCCAACAACTCATCAAGAATAATAGAGCCGCTGGTTTCAGAGAGGATGAACAAGGTATGGTGTGGCACGGGAAAAGAATCTGTGTGCCTAAAGTGAAGGAGATCCGCGAATTGATTTTGAAGGAGGCTCACGATTCCGACTATTCCATTCATCCTGGGAGTACGAAGATGTACCAGGACCTCAAGAGCAGGTATTGGTGGTATGGCATGAAGCGAGATGTCACGGAACATGTTGCCCTATGTGACACATGTCAGTTGGTGAAAGCAGAACATCAACGACCCGCGGGATTATTGCAACCACTCAAAGTGCCTGAATGGAAATGGGAAGAAATCGATATGGATTTCATAGTGGGACTGCCTAGACCTAATCAGGATATGATTCGATATGGGTCATCGTCGACAGGCTAACCAAGGTAGCTCATTTCATCCCCGTGAAAGAAAGCTACAGCGGATCCAAATTGGCGGAGTTGTACATGTCAAGGATCGTGTGTTACCATGGAGTGCCCAAGTAGATAGTGTCGAATCGAGGGACACAGTTCACCTCAAGGTTCTGGCAAAAGTTGCATGAAACCATGGGAACCCATCTGAATTTTAGCTCTGCCTATCATCCCCAAACTGATGGGCAGACGGAAAGAACCAATCAGATTCTTGAGGATATGCTGAGGGCGTGTGCACTCAAAAACAATCGGAGTTGGGACAAGAACTTACCGTATGCGGAGTTCTCCTATAACAATAGCTATCAGGCTAGTATGAAGATGTCGCCGTTTGAAGCTTTGTATGGGAGGAAGTGCAGAACTCCCCTATTTTGGAACCAAACAGGGGAAAGTAAATTGTTTGGTCCCGAAGTACTACAAGAAGCCGAGGCGAAAGTGAGGGAAATTCGCAACAACTTGAGGATAGCACAGACACGACAAAAGAGCTATGCCGATATTCGGAGAAGAGAGCTCGTTTTCAACGTGGGAGACTATGTCTATCTCAACGTGTCCCCTATCCGAGGACTTCGTCGGTTCAAGGTGAAGGGGAAGTTATCACCTCGATACATCGGACCCTTTCAAGTTCTGGAGAGGAAAGGCGAAGTGGCGTATCAACTAGAATTGCCGGCTCGCCTATCGGATGTGCATGATGTATTCCATGTGTCACAGCTCAAGAAATGTCTGAGAACACCTGAAGAGATGTTACCCATGAATGAGGTTGACGTTGCCGAGGATCTGTCTTATGCCGAGCAACCATCCAAGATTTTGGAGACAATAGAACGCCTGACTAGAAATAAAAGAATCCGGATGTGCAAGGTGCAGTGGAAGCATCAATCGGAAGAGGAAGCCACATGGGAGCGAGAAGACGAGCTTAAGGCACAGTTTCTAGAATTGTTTTCTTAGAACCACCAATCTCGAGGACGAGATTTCTTTTAAGGGGGGTAGAGCTGTAACACCCCAAAACCTGTTAGGAGGAGAATTTAAAAAATTTTGGACGTATTGCATGTGGTGTAGAAATTCAAATTCAAATTGGAATTCAAATTAAACTCAAAACAGAAAATAAAAAGAAAAAGAAAAAAAAAACCTCCCGGCCAGTGGGCCGAAACCCACCAGCCGGCCCACCCCACCCCGCGCCAGCCCGCAACCGCGCGCCCCGTTCCCTTTCTCGCTGACGTGTGGGGCCCGCCATCCTTCTTCCTCCTCGCGCCCGCCGCGGCCGGCCGGGACTCTTCTCTCCTCCGAATCAAAACCGCCCCGGATACTCGCGTATCCCAGCCGAATTTCGGTTCTGGACGACGCAAACTCGATCACAACCGAACGCCGCCCTTTCCCGGCTATATAAACATCGGCATCTTCCCGATTTTCACCCACGATCAGCCATTTTTCCTCCCGGTAAGAACCAGAGTTTCACCGGCCAATTTTTCTCGATCTTTGCTCGGGATTTCTGATCTAACGCGCTGGTCTTGATCCACCGCCTCCGGGGAATCACACAGGTGCCGAAAACTCGGTGGTTTGCGCTTCAAACCCAGCGCCGACGAGCATCGCTGTGAATTCACCTCGGACCTCGTCGCCGACCGCCTTCCAGGACCTCCGAGCTCAAGAAAACCCCTGAGGTGAGATCCCCGACCTCCCCTCTACCGATCTATGCCATAAAATCCCAGTTTTAGGAAGAATTTACGAAGATCCGAAGCTCTCCGGCGAGATCGCCGCCTCCCGCCGCCGCGCGCCGCCGGGCAGCGCCGCCCGCGCTCGATCAGAGCGACGTGGCCGCTTGTGCGCCGTCTATTTTAAATCGCACGGTAGAAATTTAATCCCCGCGTACCGGTTCGACGTTATAATCTCAGCCGTCAGTTTTAAATCGGACGGTCCACGTCAGCCCCGCGTTGTAAAGGCCGGGATTCTTACGCACTACCCCCTGGGGTTCTCGGAAAATACGAGCTAGCCCCGAAAACTTCTGATCTAGCCCCTGGGACTTCAGAAATTCATGTAAATTCAATTAAAAATCAGTTTTAGCCCCTGGACTTAATAAAAATTAGGAAAACTCCTCTGTTATGTGTAGTTAGACCCCTGGAAATTTATAAAATAATATAATAGACCCTCTGATGGGGTAAGTTGGCCTTTTTAACCTTATATAATATTAAATTTAGGAATTTGACTATGTAATTAAGATTTAAATTTAAAAAAGGGTGAGGCACACACATTGTAAATTCAAGTTTAAACTTTACTAACAATTGGAAAGATTTAGAATGAGCTAAAAATAAATTTTAGGCTGAAATGAAATCTGTTTGGGTGTGTTCATGTTTATTTGATCTAGAAACACATTTTAGGCTAGGAAATAATTCTGAAAATTTGTAAAATAAATGTAAAACAGTTCACATCAGAGGAGAAGCTCAAAAATATATTATTTACTATTTTAGATCAGAACCTATTCTGTTTAGATGATGTGTCTTACTATTTTCATAATAAAGTTCACAATTAGGTATAGAAAATAAATCCTAAAATATAGGAAAATATGTATGCATAACCAGAAAATGATAAATGAACTCTCCAAAACCCAAAGATTTCAGTTTAGGATTTGGTAGAAGATCTGAAAACCCATTTGGAGTAAGAAAATACCTTCCTTGCATACTTGGTAGTTAAGGTGTGTATTAATTGAATATAAGAAATTTGTTTAAATTGGAAATTCATATATAGTGTACAAATATAAATCTGAATACAAGAGTTAGAAATCATATGCACATGTTTAAAAGTGCATGTAAGCCCAAAATCAACACACATATAGTAACCACAACACATAGAAATATGAATGACTTTCATAAATCAATGTGTGGTTTGTATGAAGTGAAAGTGTGAACTATGTCTTATGGATTGTTGTTTTCTTTTTGCTATGTGTGATGGTATGAGTAGAACCTGCTCCAGAGCAAGTTCTTCCTTTCCAAGATCAGGACTATCCATTCCCAGAGCAGCAGGAAGAAGGCAAGTGTCCTTGACCACTTTGTTCCTATACTAGGATGTGTAGATAGAATTATTTGCATTGTCAATTGAAATATGAAACCCATGCTAGGAAGTTTCCCTAGAATTGCATTACCTTGTTTTCCTTGTAGCTTGGGATGGGATTTTGTTCTATTTTGTCATTCATTCATATTACTTATGCTTAGCCATGCTTAGAATGGGATAAGTGGGATATGATATCATCAACTTGTTTACTTTACTCTTGAATGAGATATTATGAGTTATGTAGAGGTAGGGATCAAGGCAAGTTGGATGATTTGGTTGGTGCTGGGTGCACAAGACTCGGGTTTATGTTTAGTACTTGCCTGGATCCTAAGGACCGGTTCATGGAGCATGTAACCTGGCTTTACCGTGCCAACCACATGCTGAGATGGGGCAGCTTGGCCAATTAATTAGGTGTATCCCCGGCGTAGTATGGGTGTGTTGGATGGTGCGGGGAGTAGGTGTCAGCTGGACTACCATATGAACCGCAAGGCTCAAGAGGGGGCCACTGCAGCGGGGTTGGAGCCTCTTGTATGCTGTTAGGGGTGAAACCTCAGTGGGCTCACGCTCGTCGGGAATCCCTTTGTAAAGGCTTCATAGTGATCTCCTGGCTACACACCTGGGAAGTGTGAATGTGGTTCGTGGCCACTGGCATAATGGAGGTTCTTTTAGTCCACCCGGCAACGGGGGATGAAATCACTACATGTGGGTACAGTGGTGCAAACTCTGCAGAGTCAAAACTGTCATGACAGCCGTGCTCACGGTCAAGAGCGGCTTGGACTTATTCATGATTAGAGGATGATGACTTTGGAAGTTGTGGATGTTAAGCGGGGAGCTTAACATTGGAAATGATGTTATGGTTATTTGATTATATGATGGGTTGGGAGATCGGGACCATTTCACCTATGTAGTAATGTAGGTGCTTAATAAGCTAAGGTGATAGGTATTAATTGCGTAGTGCTTTAACCATGAGTTCAACCTCTCCTTGTTCTAGCCATGCATGACATAACTTTCCCACACTTGCTGAGTACCAACGGTACTCAAACTTGCATATTTGTTGGTTTAAATTGCTGCTCAGGTCAAGGGGATGATGTGGTGTTCAATGACCAAGACTTCGGACCCGAACAAGGATTCTAGGTTCATGGAGTCCCCCGGGCAACGCCTGTGACGGAGCCCAGAAGAATAACATTCCGCTGCTAGTTTATTTACATGTTATGAACTTATTATCGTCCATCGAGACGTATGCTTGTAAGACATATTTATATTCGATACCTGGCTTGTAATAAATGATGCTTCACTATTTGTCATCACATGTATGAGAAAATGATCCTGGCATACATGTGATATTCACTCGGTTGTTCTTCGGAGAAACTGGGTGTGACACCGGGCGTCACGGATTGGTATCAAAGGCACGTTGGATGCAAGCCTAGGTAGAATGGACACTCTAAAACACATAGGAACACCCCTCTAAACTGCTATTTTCTAAAATTGCTTGCTGCTGCACTTTTCTTGTCCATTAAGCCACCGCAAAGTGCTATTTTCAGCCCTCTTCTCTTTTCTTTTGGACAGAAACACCTTGCTTTCTTACTTCATAGCTTATGAAGTTTTGAAGTATTTTTCTCCTTCTCTAAGTTTCTCATGTCCTATTTATAGATGCCGGAGATCCGGAGCACGAGTACTCGTTCACCACCACGTGGGAGTACACTTAACCCCATTAAGGTGTCCGATGGACCACCCCCGCCACACGGTGGGAACAACACCAGTTCACATAATTAAGTTTAGGATTCCCATTGAATAAGCTGTAATAGGAACATTTAAATTGTAGTAACTTGAATAGGAGTGGTGTGTTGAACTTTTGTGATGATTGCTTGTGTTGTGTGCTAGTGTGAGTTGTGGGACGCTTCTGCGAAAGTCCACATCCACACATAGTAGAGAGATGTGAGATGCTTCTGCATGAGTTCACATCCTCATATAGGATGAAGTTAATGAAAGAAGATATATAGTTCCTACACCTTGATGCATATAGTTGGAGGGATCAATCTAAACTTATATTTCCGATTCTACCTAACTCTCTCACAGATGGTGAGGGAAAACGCCAGCCGTTAAAGGAGCAATACTTGTTCATGAGAGGGTTGAACAATGAGATCCAAGTTCAGCTGCTCAACAACGACTATGCAAACTTCCAGAAGCTTGTTGACAAAGCTATATTGGTTGGGAGCAAGATCCGTGAGATCGAGCAAGAGGGCAAGAGGAAGATGCCATACCAGCCACAAGGGAGCAAAGTACGTCCCCGTTTCATGCCCCCAGCTGCACCACAGTATGGCTCGTCCGCTTCTACTTTCCGCCCTGCAAATCCACCTCGCCCTAATCAGCCACCGCAACAACGTCCTGTCATGCAAGCACCTCGTGTGCCTTTGCCTTCTGCGCCCCGTCCCAACATGGGCGCCTATGCTCAAAACCACCCTCGCCCCAACGTTCCTGCTGTCTTGGGCAACAAGGCATGCTTTTCATGCGGAGAGACGGGACACTTTGCAAGTCAGTGCTCGAGGAAAGGCCTTGGACAGCTGACCAACGCACCCAAGCAGAACCCACGGCCGAACGGAGGAGCTAATCAAGGTAACCGTGGACAGCAGAACTACGCTCGTGGCAACGTGAATCATGTCTCCGCTGAGGAGGCGCAACAGGCTGAGGACGTCGTGATTGGTATGTTCCTTGCCAACTCCAACCCAGCTACTGTTTTATTTGATTCCGGAGCATCGCATTCATTCATATCATCCATGTATGTTGCCAAGTATAATCTGCCCATATCACACATGGAATATACTATGTTGGTTAATTCTCCCGTGGAGAGATGAGGGCTAATATAGAATGTCCAAAAGTAAACCTTAAAATAAGAGGGGTAGACTTCCTTGCCAACCTTATTGTCTAGGATTCTCAAAGGCTTGATATAATACTTGGAATGAATTGGTTAAGCAAGAACAACGGAGTGATCCAATGTGCTGAGAGGAGCGTGCAGTTGACAAATGAGCACGGTACTCGTATTGAGTTCGAGTCTCAGCCCAACCGGCAACCGAGAAGGCAACATTGAACCACGTCGAAGAAGCAACATTGGAAAGCATTCCAGTGGTTCAAGAATATTCGGATGTGTTCCCGGAAGAACTTCCAGGTATGCCACCTGACCGGGACATTGAGTTTGCCATTGATTTAGTATCTGGAACTGCACCCATAGCGAAAAGGCCATATAGGATACCCGTTAATGAACTAGTGGAACTTAAGAAGTAAATTCAGGAGCAGCTAGAAAAGGGTTTTATTCGCCCAAGCTCGTCACCGTGGGGAGCCCCCGTGCTCTTCGTAGACAAGAAGGATGGGACCCAAAGGATGTGTGTGGATTATAGGTCTCTCAATGTGGTGACAATCAAGAATAAATACCCGCTGCCCCGTATAGAGGACCTATTCGACCAAATGAAAGGTGCCCGAATTTTCTCCAAGATTGATTTTTGCTTCCAGCTGAAGATTAAGCACTCCGACATACCCAAGACTGTATTTCAAACACGGTATGGATCGTATGAATATACCGTTATGTCTTTTGGGTTAACGAATGCACCCGCATATTTTATGTACTGTAAAAGTCCCAAAAATCAAGGTTTGAGTTCATATGTGTGGCAAAGACATGAAAAATGGGACTTGCTAAAACTTTTCTTCATGCAAAGTAATACATGGATGACCGTCCAAAATGAGGCTCACCTTTTTATTTAAAAGTGTTGAACCAATAAGGAGTTAAATACCTCTTTGCATGTAAGTTTAAAAATCAGATTTGAGATTCAAAGTTCACACATGTGGTGACCAAGAACTTTGAATAAACATGCAGCCATATAGTTGGATTTATAGGGAAATTTTTTATCACCAACTTTGCATTTGTAGGGTGGGCTCAAGAAGGGGTAAAGAGAAGCATTTGTAAACTTCAACCAAATTCAAATTTGGAGCCTTCACCTCCCAGTCCCGAAAGCAAGCAAGCTTTGGCCTCCGGTGCCCGAGAACGACCGCCGCCGCGGCGACCTAGCTCAAGAACGTGATCGAGTGCTCATGGACAGCCCTCCACAGGGGGTTTCACGGCCGAGCGATCACGGCTACGGGAGCGCACTACAGTGGTGCTGCTCTCCTCCAATTCTTGGAGCAAACCGTGAAGCATCGCCGGCGAATTCGAAGTTTTGCTCTGGCGGCCTCAACCCGAGCTCCCGGTACCGTTCCTCAAAATTTCCACTCTCCAATCCTCTGCAGATCATCAAAAATTGCACTTATATGCTGGATTAGCCGGCAATCAATTCTCCTTTAGGATCCAGCGCATGAAAAGGCCTCAGCACGACGGAATTCGAGCTCGACTAGAGGTGTTCATGGCGGAACCATTCGGTCGCCTGACGACAACCTATTTGCAGCCACTCCCGAGCCACTTTGAGGTCGTGCCAATCTTCTAGAGGTGCGCTGGTTCTGTAGGGCTCGTCGGCACAGGTTTTGGCGGGCTGGATACCTTAGGCGACGCTGCCGAACCACCACAGAGGCCGTTACACGTCGCCGGCCCTTTTCCGGCCGAAGGCAGCCTAAACCGACCCCACACCGTGTTCCTAGGTACCCTAAACCCCCGTGCGGCGAGTTCCAGTTTGGATAGTGGCCGGAAACGCCGGTCCGGCGAGCCTCCGGTTGCTCCGGCGAGGGGGAGCGCGCGGGCGCGAAAGGGGAGCCAAAGGAAGAAGAAGACGGGTGGGCCCCGTCTGTCAGCAGCAGGAAATTTAAACCTGTGATCGGGTGTGGGCAGGATCCCGTGTGTTGGCACGCTGGGAAGGTGTGGCCCAGTCCTGATTGGCTGAAATTTAAAGAAGCGGGCCCAGTAGGATTTTCTGTAGGAAAACAATTCCAGTGAGGGCTCAAACTTTGGAAATTCATAATTCTCTGTAGAAAACTACAAATTGAGTGATTCCACTTGGGTTGGATTCATCTCTCTGAGTTCTATCCAAATATGAACTTAGATTTGTATGAAAGTCCATATTGTATTCTGGATAATTCTTGGAAGGTTTTCTGAAAAAGAATTATTGAGGGAATTTGGCTTATCCAAAAATCCCCAAATTTTCCCAGGGTATTCTTTAGCATATGGTTGACCTTCTAGCAAATTTTCAGCTTATTTGAAGATCATTTGAGTAGGAATTTGCTAAATGCAAACTACTGTGTTCAAAAGAGTCCAGAAACATTTTCAGAAAACGTTTCCCACTTCAAAAATCTATTCTGAGCAAACTATAGCTCCAAAAATCATAGAAAAATTTAGGCAAGCTCTCTAAGACATACTTGGAATTGTAGTTCACTTAATTGGGCATGAAAATGCACATTACTCCAGAATTAATTCTTTTGAGTAGAATTACTTAAAGAATTATTCTGGGAGAACTACTCAGGTAAAAGGGCTGAATTTTGGACCAGATTATTGTCATGTGACCAAGAACTCACATGTAAATGATCAGCCAAAGTTGAGCTGTGAAACTCCCTGTTCCTATTCTCCATACTTATTTATATGGGGATATACATGAGGGACATTATGAGAATTATGGAGAACACAATTTAACTCCACATTAGCTACAATTTGGCAATCTAAATCCTTAAATGGTATAGAACCTGCTGTAAAAGTTTTGAGGCCATTGGAGTTCTTGTTATTCAGTTGCACTCAAATCAGCTTATCTATTATGTTCATTAGGGAAAGTGATTAGGGTATAGCTAAAACACTAAGATCAAGTTAGTCATTTCTGTTTCTTTGCACAACAGAGGCATACCCAGCCATTCTTGGCCTTTCCACACAACCTCTGTTCTCAAGAATTCCATTCTATAACTTCTTTCCATTACATTCCATAAAACATGTGCATATGCATTTCAATAGGAACCACAACGAAGGGGATTCAAAGGAGTGATTCATAGAAGTGGATCAAGATCCAGAGAATCAAGGGTGGATCAGCAAGGACACTAACTGTGTGTATACGACTACTCTGCAAAACAGGCAAGCTCCGGTTTGCAATTAATAGCTGTTAAGTTTTTCTTTTGTATTCACTTTCGGTTAAGATATGAATTGTGCATTAGGTCTAGTGTTTGATACTCCTCCTGCATAACCAAATGACCCATGACGTATTGGGTAGGTGTCTTTCACCGTGTAGAACTGCCATGCTTAAGTACGGTTCGGTAGAAGTCAAGTGGTGAGATGCTACTCGCAGATTCAGAAACAACAGGGGCATACGGGATTGGTTCATAAATGAATTAGCAAGTTAAAGTTGAGACCGGAAGGTTGTAGGGGCAGCAGGACATAGGGGCCTGGGTGCTATAGACCTGTCCATGTCGGTCAAGGACCGATCCGTACGCGGCCCAGTTGAACAAGTTTGAGTTGTGTACCGAACTCATGTTGGCTATATGGGACCCAGTAAACCGATGTACCTCGGGATGCTGTCGTTGGGACTTTTCGGGTCGCCTCAGGCGGACGTCCGGTGTGCAGTATGTGGGGAACATTCTCATGACATCTCACGTCGGTAGGTGCACCATGAGAGTGGCTACTGTACGGGGCGACTTGATCGATTCAGCGGGGGTGAAACGGGGGAAAGGCTGCCACGTACGACGTCAGTGATGGTTGTTCTGGGCAACGTCGAGTACGGGCGTACGTGTCGTGTAGTACGGGTGTTATTGATTTGAATCACCGTCGCTAGCGGAATGGATCGAGCATACTTGTTCTCACAGTCGTGACGTAGTAAAAACTTGCATGAGAAAGGAACTAATCAGATTGGTTTGAAGTTTCATACTAGCTTTGTATTGGATCTTGATGAATAGGCTAGTGCAAACTCGAATCTTTTATGCCATGAGCAATTTACATCGGGGGAAATCGTTTCTTGTTTGATTGTGGACTCCCGATGTGGCGTCCCCAAGGTTACTTAAAATGCTGCAATTAATACCTGAAAGTAAGGATTCACTTTTAGGCGAGTTAATTATGCTTATGCCATCCTATTTTAGGTTCATAACCTCACATAGCGTTTCATGTTTAGGGTGACGGTTAAGTCTTGCTGAGCGTTATGCTCACGGATGCTATCCGAGTTGTTTTGCAGGTATTTTGACTTCGTGCTTATGAGAAGGGATGTCGATGAGACTCGGGAACCTCCGAGTGTTTACTCAAAGAGCATCCTCGCCGCTGCAGATTATTCTTCGTGTTGCTACTAAGAGACAGTCCGCGGGCTGGACTGTTTCTTTGTTGCTAAGATAGAGATGAGTCATGAGAGAGATAGTCTTCCGCTGTAGTTTACTCTGATACAATTATTTGTAAAACTTTCTTGTACGCTTCCGCAAACTATTTATGTAATATGATGTGTTTATGCAACCCGTGTGCTGTTGGGTGCCGCATATTATGTTAAAAACCCGACGAGGTCCTGTGGTCCCTCACAGCGTGGCATCAGAGCTGCGTTGGGAACAGGGCACGGATTGAGCATCATATTATGTTAAAAACTTAGGACGCGGTGAGATAACGGTACTAGGCCCACATAAGGACTATTATTAGCATAATATGAAGGTGGCAACCTAACTTATTTTTTATGTCGGAAAACCGTGCATCTCGGGACGTTTATGTCTTGGGGGTGCACGTAAGCGCTGTCCACCAGTGCGCACAAGCTGAAGGGTGGAGCCTCACGGGTGGCAGGTAATCCGACTCGCTTTAGTATCCTCTACGACTCTTCATGTCGTTTGGGGTATTCGAGCAACGCCATTCCCTGACGTGCGTGGTGCAATTTGGGAGACCCCGTCACGTGGTCAGTAACGTGAACACGTAGCTCAAGGCGTTTTTGGCTTAAGAACACCTGGGCGAGTGATGACGGCTGGGTGTACGAAATGTATGGATACCGGGTTCGGTGTGCAGCCGAACCTGATGATTGAGTGTGGCTTATGTAGGTACTAACTATGAAAACCTTAGTGCGTGTAGAAAACGTTTGCGAGTGACCGTTTTAGTGCCACCAAAGCATACGTATATGCCGGTGTAATCCGGTTAGGTTTTTCTTTGGTGAGGCAACGTAGTACCGGCATATGTCTTACGGTGCATCGTCACCGTACTACACTTAATAGTATTCTTACCTATGACGAAATCATTCATGACTAACTTTCAAACTAAAAATGGATGTTGGAAAGCACATATTAGTTACTGAACTCTTCATTTGGCCTAAGTTTCAAAGAAGAGAATTGCTAGGCTTTTGATCCGAAAACAGAGGGCTCTGTTCTGGCAGAAAGTTTTGCTGGATTTGACAGAGCATAACTCTGTGTATATTGACCCAATGAAGGTGTATGATACAGTTCTGGAAAGTTTTTTCAGTTCTCTATAACTTTTCTGAAGACCTCCAGAGCAAAATCAGACGCCAACTTGGTCGAATGTCCAGATGAATGCAAACTGTTCAGAAAACAGAGCAGCTGCAAACTTCTCTGGATGTTTCTGTCAATTGGCCATAACAATCTGTAGAAAAATTTCTAAGGGTCATATGATACACCTTTGTAAAGGTTATGAAACTTACAACGATTTTGTAGTTCATAGTTTGTTCAGAATTTTACCCCATTTGTATGTAAAACTGTGATGAAAACAGCCACATACAAAGGAGGTGCTGGCAAAATTTACCCAGAAATTCTGTCAACTTTGAACAATCATAACTTCTGATTAAGGGATGATCCAGAGGAATGTGAGTACTCATTGGAAAGATACTGAAGTTAACTTTAACTTTGGTATTCGACTTGAGTTATGAAAATGCTAGTAACTGGATCAAATTCTGAGTTAAGTACAGAAAGGTCTGTTCTGTACAGAATGAGGGACTGAATATGTTGGCTTTAGCAAGATGTGTAAACATGAAATTTTGTTATGCTTTCATAAAGTTTTAGCATGTTCATGTTGTACATACTTTCACTTATTGCTGAGATCAAGTTTTGACTCCCCTAAAAAAATATCTTTTTGCAGTATGGTGTGTACTCATTCTCCGAGTAGGGCTGAAAGTTCTCGCCGAGACGGTGATGACTCGACTCCACCACGGGCACCGCCATCAACGGTATGGGCGGATGTCATGGCCCAGATGGTCGAGTCAAGCCAAGAGAACACAAGACTACTCCACGCCTTGGTACAACAAGGCTTACTCCACCTCGGAATGCCTATTTGGACTTCTTGGCGACTCAACCGCCAATTTTCCCAGAAGCTAATGAACCCGTGGAAGCTGATCAGTGGCTTCGAGTTATGGAGTCCAAGTTTGGAGTGTTTGAGTGTGATGAGTATCAGAAGACATTATTTGCAGCTCAACAGCTCCATGGAGCCGTCGGAAATTGGTGGTTTGCTTATCTCACCACCGTTCTGGAAGGCCATCAAGTGGAATGGACGGAATTTCGTGAAGCATTCCATGCTCGTCACATTCCTATGGGTTTTATTAAGGCCCCACAGCAAGAATTCAGAAACTTGAAGCAGGGGGACATGAGTGTCCTCAATTATGTCAGACGATTCAACCTTCTGGCACAATATGCTCCTGCTTATGCGACGAGCGAAGCTGCAATGTGTGACTACTTTTTCTATGGCTTGAGTGCCATACTAAAAGAGAAGTTAGCTTTGTTCAATCAAGGCAGTTACACCGAGTTCATCAGTGCTGCTCTGCTGCAAGAACAAGCGACACTTGAGTGTCAAGCAGAGAAGAGGGACCAGGAGGATGTCCTAGAAGACACACCAGTTGTTCCTCGCAAATACCGTGTGGCGTATCACACACCATCGGATGAAAGATGGCAAGCGACAGTGAGATCAACTCCGTAAAGATTTCCTGCTCCAGAATCATGTCTTGAAGCAACACCTTTGCCGCAGCAACGAATGACACCTGTGGCATCATTGCTGCAGCCAAGTACATCAACTTCTCAACCACAAGTCAACGAAGAACCGGGGAAACCTCCGTTTTCTTATTGCCACCGTTCAGGGCATTTTAGGCAAGAATGCCGCAAGAAGTTGGTGAACACCAGACAGCCATCATCATCAGGTGGTATGCCGCCACCTGCTCCAGTCAACATAACAGCATTGCAATCCGGGAGAGTGCAACATCTTGCTATTGAGGATGTCCCAGAGGGAGCACCGGTGTTAGCGGGCATGTTTACTCTCAAAGACGTGCCCGTGCTTGTACTTTTTTATTCCGGTGCCACCCACAATTTTATCAGCAAATCATGTGTGGATCAGCACCAATTATCCACCAATACTCCCACAACGAGTTTCCTTATACGATCACCGGAAGGAAATATCTCTGCCAATCAGATTGTGTCCCGAGCAGCTTTGTGTTTGGGCAGAAAAATATACCCAACATCGCTGATTATGTTGGATAGGCAGAAGATAGAAATTATATTGGGGATGTCATGGTTAAATCGTCACGGTGCCGTTCTCAATATCGGTAACCGGGCTGTCCAGATTGACTCGCTGATTCACGGACAGCACACGCTGTTTTTAGACAGCGAAGAGCCAGATATGGTAGATGCCTACCACACGGAAGCGCAGAAGCTTGAAGATATTCCAGTGGTACGTGATTATCCCGACGTTTTCCCGATGACTTACCGGGCAAGCCGCCCGAACGGGACGTCGAGTTCAAGATTGAACTGGCGCCGGGAACGACGCCTATCTCACGAAGGCCTTACAAAATGGCACCTAACGAGCTAGCGGAGTTGAAAGAGCAACTGAATGAACTCATGAGCAAAGGTTTCATACGACCAAGTTCTTCACCTTGGGGTTGCCCAGCGCTGTTCGTTAAGAAGAAGGACGAAACACTATGGCTATGTGTTGATTACCGTCCTCTAAATGCTGTCACGATCAAGAACAAGTATCCTTTGCCCCGCATAGACATCCTGTTCGATCAACTTGTGGGTGCAAAGGTATTTTCAAAGATGGATCTTCGGTCGGGATATCATCAAATCAAGATCCGATCGGAGGACATACCAAAGACAGCTTTCTCGACGAGATACGGACTCTATGAGTACCTCGTCATGTCATTTGGGTTAACCAAAGCTCCGGCACACTTCATGTACTTGATGAATTCTATGTTCATGCTGGAGTTAGACAAGTTCGTCGTGGTATTCATCGATGACAAATTGGTTTACTCCAAATCTGAAGAAGAACACGCTGAACATCTGCACATTGTGCTACAACGGTTGCGGGAGCACCAGTTATATGCCAAGTTCAGCAAGTGCGAGTTCTGGCAATCAAGTGCCTTTCCTAGGCCATATTATTTCCGCAGAGGGCATTGCCGTGGACCCCAGCAAAATTGAACAAGTGCTGAAGTGGGAATCTCCCAAATCTGTCCACGAGGTCCGAAGTTTCCTAGGTTTAGCGGGGTATTATCGGAGGTTTATTCCGAGCTTCTCAAAAATTGCTAAACCAATGACAGAGCTGCTGAAGAAGGGCACTAAATACATGTGGAGTGCAGCATGTGAAGCCGCATTCAAAACGTTGGTGAAACATCTCACAACAGCTCCAGTTCTTGCTCAGCCGGACACGACGAAGCCATTTGATGTATACTGTGATGTATCCGGCATCTGTCTCGGCTGCGTTCTGATGCAAGAAGGGCGTGTCGTCGCCTATGGGTCTCGTCAGCTGCGAAACCACGAGCAGCATTATCCAACTCAGGATCTCGAGCTTGCTGCTGTGGGGTTGGCGTTAAAGATGTGGATGCATTACTTACTTGGTAATCTTGTTCACCTCTACACCGACCATAAAAGCTTGAAGTACATCTTCACGCAGAAGGAGCTGAATATGAGGCAACGGAGATGGTTCGAGCTCATAAAAGATTATGAAATTGAGATCCACTATCATCCAGGAAAAGCAAACGTGGTTGCCGACGCGCTTAGTCAGAAAGCCCACGTTCACAACTTAGCGGCTGCTGATTTGGAAGATGAAGAACCAAGTCTCCGTGTCATCCCGTGTGGCGCGCTTTATAATCTCGCGGTCATTGCAACAATCCGTGAAGAGATTGTTGAGGCTAAAAGAAGAGACAGGGGTATGTCTCACATACGGAGGAGACTAGTGTAACAGCTCTGATGCCACGCTGAGACGGCCCCACAGGACCTCGTCGGGTGGTGCCGTGTTATGCGGCACCCAACAGCACACGGGTCGATGAACGTACATCATATTACATAAATAGTTTGCGGAAGCGTACAAGATTGTTTTACAAATAAGTATATCAGAGTAGACTACAGCGGAAGACTATCACTCTCACGATTCATACCTAAACTAGCAACAAAGAAACAGTCCAGCCCGCGGACGTTTCTTACTAGCAACACGAAGATCAATCTGCAGCGGCGAGGATGCTCTTTGAGTAAACACTCGGAGGTTCCCGAGTCTCATCGGCATCCCTTCTCATAAGCATCGAGTCAAATACCTGCAAAACAACTCGGATAGCATCCGTGAGCATAACGCTCAGCAAGACTTAACCGTCACCCTAAACATGAAACTTTAAGTGAGGTTATGAACCTAACATAGGATGGCATAAGCATAAGTAAACTCGCCTAAAAGTGAATCCTTACTTTCAGTATTAATTGCAGTATTTTAAGTAACCCTGGGCACGCCACATCGGGAGTCCACAATCAAACAAGAAACGCTTTCCCCCGATGTAAATTGCTCATGGCATAAAAGAATCGAGTTTGCACTAGCCTATTCATCAAGCTCCAATACAAGGTAGAATAATACTTCACATCAAGATGATTAGTTCCTTTCTCATGCAAGTTCTTACTACGTCACGACTGTGAGAACAAGTATGCTCGGTCCATTCCGCGAGCGACGGTGATTCGAATCAATAACACCCGGACTACACGACACGTACGCCCGTACTCGACGTTGCCTACAACAACCATCACTGACATCGTACGTGGCAGCCTTTCCCCCGTTTCACCCCCGCTGAATCGATCAAGTCGCCCCGTACAGTAGCTACTCTCATGGTGCACCTTCCGACGTGAGATGTCATGAGAATATTCCCCACATACTGCACACCGGCCGTCCGCCTGAGGCGACCCGAAAAGTCCCAACGACAGCTTCCCGAGGTACATCGGTTTACTGGGTCCCATATAGCCAGCATGAGTCCGGTACACAACTCAAACTTGTTCAACAGGGCCGCATACGGATCGGTCCTTGACCGACACGGACAGGTCTACAGCACCCAGGCCCCTATGTCCTGCTGCTCCTACAACCTTCCGGTCTCAACTTTAACTTGCCAATTCAATTACGAACCAATCCCGTATGCCCCTGTTGTTCCTAAATCTGCGAGTAGCATCTCACCACTCGACTTCTACCGAACCGTACTTAAGCATGGCAGTTCTACACGATGAAAGACACCTACCCAATACTCCGTGGGTCATTTGGCTATGCAAGAGGAGTATCAAACACTAGACCTAATGCACAGTTCAAATCTTAACCAAAGGTGAATACAAAGTAAAAACTTAACAGCTGTTAAATGCAAACCGGAGCTTGCCTGTTTTGCAGGGTAGTCGTATATAAGCAGTTAGTATCCTTGCAGATCCACCCTTGACTCTCCGGAGCTTGATCCACTTTGATGAATCACTCCTTTAAGTCCCCTTCGTTGTGGTTCCTATTGAAATGCATATGCACATATTTTATAGAATGTAATGGAAAGAAGTTATGGAATTAATTTCTTAGGACAGAGGTTGTGAGGAAAAGACAAGCATGGCTTGGTTTGCCTCTGTTGTGCAAAGAACAGAAATAAACTAGTTTGTCCTAAAGGTTTTAGCTATACACTAATCATGTTCCCTAATGATCATAACAGATAAGCTGAAAGGATTTGAGTGCAACTGAAGAACAAGAACTCCAATGGCCTCAAAACTTTTACAGCAGGTTCTATACTACCTAAGGATTTAGCTTGCCAAAATTGCAGCTAATGTGGGGTCATATTGTGTCCTCCATAATTCTCACAATATCTCTTATGTATTTTTCCCTTATACATAAGTATGGAGAATAAGAACAGGGAGTTCCAGGACTCATCTTGGGCTGATAATTTACATGTGAGTTCTTGATCACATGAGAGTCATCTGGTCCAAAATTCAGCCCTTTTACTTGGGTAGTTCTCCCAGAACAATTCTTTAAGCATTTGTACTCAATAGAATTAATTCTGTAGTAATGTGCATTTTCAAGCCCAATTAGATGAACTACAATTCCATGTATGTCCCAGAGAGCCTGCCTAAATTTTCCTATGATTTTTGGAGCTATGGATTGCCCAGAACAGATTTTTGAAGTGGGAAACATTTTCTGAAAATGTTTCTGGATTCTTTTGAACACAGTAGTTTGCATTCAGCAAATTCCTACTCCAATGATCTTCAAATGAGCTGAAAATTTTCCAGTAGGTCAATACTATGCTAAAGAATATTCTGACAAAATTTGGGTATTTTTGGATAACCCAAACTCCCTCAATAATTCTTTTTCAGAAAACCTTCAAAGAATTTTCCAGAATATAATATTGACTTTCGTACAAATCTGAGTTCATATTTGGATATAACTCAGAGAGATGAATCCAACCCAATTGGAATCACTCAAATTGGAGTTTTCCACAGGGAGATATGAATTTCTAAAGATTGAGCTAAGTCTGGAATTATTTTCCCATTGAAAATCCCACTGGGCCCGCTTATTTGAATTCCAACCAATCAGAACTGGGCCACACCGGGCCACGGGGTTTTTCGCGCCAGCACACGGGATCCCGGCCACACCCGATCTCGGGTTTAAAAATTGAGCTGCTGACAGGCGGGGCCCATGCTTCGTCTTCTACCTCCGGCTCCCTCTCTCGCGCCCGCGCGCTCCCCCTCGCCGGAGTAACCGGAAGCTCGCCGGACCGGCCTTCCCGGCCACCGCCGGAGCTACAACTCGCCGCCATGGGGTTTAGGGCCTCGAGGAACAGGGCTGTGGGGTTTGCTAGGGCTGCCGACGACCGGAACATGGCCGGCGACGTGTAACTGCCTCTGTGGAAGTCCGGCAGCGTCGCCCGAGGTCTCCAGCCCTCAAAAGCTTGTGCCGAAGAGCCCTACAGCACCAGCGTACCTCTAGGAGGATCGACCCGACCTCAAGATGACTCGGGAGCGGCTGTAAATAGGTTGTCGCCGAGCGACAGAATGGGTCCGCCATGAACACCTCTAGTCGAGCTTGAATTCCGTCGTGCTGAGGTGTTTTCATGCGCTGGACCCTAAAGGAGAAATGACCGCCGGCTAATCCAGCATCCATGTGCCAAATTTGATGACGTAAGGAGGATCAGAGGGCAAGAATTTGAAAGAATCATACCGGAAGCTCAGAATGGGGTCGCCGGAGCAAAACTTTGAAATTCGCCGGCGCCGCTTCACGGTATGGCCTGAGCTTGGTCTGAGAGCAGCACCGCACCCGTGCGCGTCCGTAGGTGTGATCGCTCGGCCGTGAAACCCGTTGTGGAGGGCTGTCCACGAGCGCCCGATCACTTCCTCGGCTTAGGTCGCCGCGGCGGCGGTTGTTCTCGGGCACTGGAGGCCGCAGCTCGCTGGCTTGCGGGTCAGGGAGGTGGAGGCCGAGCTCGCGGTGCTGTTTAGCAGGTCAGGGGAGGAAAGAGCGTGGTGGTTTCACCGTTCTTCCGATCGGACCGAGAGGCGGAGGGGAAGACGATCGCTGGCCGTGCGCTCGCGAGGAGAGAAGAAGGGACGGCCTTTGCTTCGTCCAGGGGGGTTTATCAGGTCGCAGAACCGCCTCTGGGCGCCGTGTGTGGGGAAATGCAGCAGCTGGTGGCGCTGCCGAGCGCCCCCGTGGCTCCATGGTGGGAGCAGCTCTTGGCCCACGTGCTGCTCGACGATTTTCCCCACTGGGGCTGAGACTTAAGGTGCAAGGCTCCTCTTTTAGCTCTATGACATGTGGGTCCCACTCCACAGTTCCTCCCCAAATATTTTCTCAAGCTGATCCTTTTAATTCCCACAATTATGAGTTTTAAAATGGGGGTTAGAATTTGAATCCTTCCAATTCAGTTTGAATTTGCTTTTCCAAATTTGAATTTGGTTGAAGTTTGCAAATTCTCCTCTTTAACTCCCTTTAGAGCCCACCCTATAAATGAAAAGTTTGTGAACAAACTTTTCCTTATAATCCCAACTATAGGGCTGCATGTTTATTCAAAGTTTTTGGTCACTACATGTGTGAACTTTGAATTTAAAATCTGATTTTTAAACTTACATGCAAGGAGGTATTTAACTCCTCATTGGTCCAACGCTTTTCAATAAAAAGGTGAACCTCATGTTGGATATTCATCCATGTTTTACCTTGCATGAAGAAAATTTTTAGCAAGTCCCATTTTTCCTGTCATTGCCACACATATGAACTCAAACCATAGTTTTTGTTCATACACATTTTTGGGACTTTTACATTCCTCCCCCCTTAAAAGAATCTCGTCCCGAGATTACAAAAGAGGAACGCGACGGGAGAGGTAATTACAAACTGTACAAAGATAAAAGTTCCGGGTAGTTGGTGCGGAGATAATCTTCACTTTCCCACGTCGCCTCTTCCGCGGTGTGATTACTCCACAGCACCTTGAAAAATCGGATCGTTCGGTTCCGGGTTACCCGGGTCTTTTCATCCAAAATCTGAACCGGTCGCTCGGTGTAGGTCAGGTCCGGTTTCAATTCGTCGATGTCCTCAGTGCGAACAGCAGTGGTGAATTTGAGGCACTTCCGCAGCTGTGAAACATGAAATACATCATGAACACCCGCTAGACTTGCCGGTAACTCCAGCCGGTAGGCTACGGGTCCGCACTTCTCCGTGATAGCAAAAGGACCAATAAAACGGGGAGCGAGCTTCCCCTTTACACCGAACCGGTGAATTCCCTTCATCGGGGATACACGAAGATAAACGTGTTCTCCGACGTCAAAATGTAATGGCCTACACCTCTGATCCGCGTAGCTCTTCTGTCGGGATTGTGCAGCCTTTAAGTTTTCTTGTATCAACCGAACTCGGTCTTCGGCTTCGTTGACAAGATCAATCCCAAACAGAACTCTTTCGCCGGACTCACACCAATTCAGTGGTGTGCGACACTTCCGGCCATAGAGAGCTTCATACGGTGCCATTTTAATACTCGCTTGATAACCGTTGTTGTATGAAAACTCCGCCAGCGGTAGGTGATCGTCCCAATTCCTACCATGGTGGATGGCACACACTCTCAACATATCCTCAAGTACTTGATTCACCCTCTCAGTTTGTCCATCGGTTTGAGGGTGATATGCGGAGCTCCTAATCAGCTTAGTGCCCAACGAGGCGTGCAGCTGCTCCCAAAAACGAGCAACAAACAGCGCACCTCGATCTGAAATGATGGTCTTCGGGACACCATGTGAGCAAATAATTCTGGAGATGAATAACTCCGCATATTGCCTTGCTCGATAATGAGTGTTCACCGGTATGAAATGAGCCGACTTTGTCAACCGGTCGACGATCACCCATATCGAGTCATGATTCCTGGATGTGAGCGGTAATCCGACGATGAAGTCCATACTCACATCCTCCCATTTCCACGCCGGAATCTTTAAAGGTTGTAGCGGTCCGGCTTTCCGCATATGATCCGCCTTGACCCGTCCACACGTATCGCATTCGGATACGTATTTAGCAATCTCCCTCTTCATCCTCGTCCACCAAAATTTCTGTTTCAAATCTTGGTACATCTTGTTACTTCCGGGATGAATGGAAAACTTAGACAGGTGGGCTTCATCCAAGATCTTCTTCCGGAGTTTCATATTACGCGGTACCACTATACGGTCTTTAAACCATATCGTACCGTTCTCATCCTTCCGGAAGCATTTCATCTCTCCGTTGTCGAGTCTTCTCCGTATGTGAGACATACCTCTGTCTCTTCTTTGAGCCTCAACAATCTCTTCATGGATCGTTGGAATGAGCGCGAGATTATAAAGCGCGCCATACGGAATGACACGGAGGCTGGGTTCTTCATCTTCCAACTCAGCAACCGCTAAGTTGTGAACGTGGGCTTTCCGACTAAGCGCGTCGGCAACCACGTTTGCTTTTCCTGGATGATAGTGGATCTCAATTTCATAATCTTTTATGAGCTCCAACCATCTCCGTTGTCTCATATTCAGCTCCTTCTGCGTGAAGATGTACTTCAGGCTTTTATGGTTGGTGTAGAGGTGAACAAGATTACCAAGTAGGTAATGCCTCCACATCTTTAACGCCAACACCACTGCAGCAAGCTCAAGATCGTGAGTTGGATAATGCTGCTCGTGGTTTCGCAGTTGACGAGACCCATAGGCGACTACACGCCCTTCTTGCATCAGAACGCAGCTGAGACCGATGCCGGATGCATCGCAGTATACATCGAATGGCTTCGTCGTGTCCGGTTGAGCAAGAACCGGAGCCGTTGTGAGATGTTTCACCAAAGTTTTGAATGCGGCTTCACAGGCTGCATCCCACATGTATTTAGTGCCCTTCTTCAGCAGCTCCGTCATTGGTTTAGCAATCTTTGAGAAGCTCGGAATAAACCTCCGATAATAACCCGCTAAACCTAGGAAACTTCGGACCTCGTGGACAGACTTGGGAGATTCCCACTTCAGCACTTGTTCAATTTTGCTGGGATCCACGGCAATGCCCTCTGCTGAAATGATATGGCCTAGGAAAGGCACTTGATCAATCCAAAATTCGCACTTGCTGAACTTGGCATACAATTGGTGCTCCCGCAACCGTTGTAGCACAATACGCAGATGTTCAGCGTGCTCTTCTTTAGATTTGGAGTAAACCAAAATGTCGTCGATGAATACCACGACGAACTTGTCTAGCTCCGGCATGAATACAGAATTCATCAAATACATAAAGTGTGCCGGAGCGTTGGTTAGCCCAAATGACATGATGAGGTACTCGTAGAGTCCGTATCTCGTCGAGAAAGCTGTCTTCGGTATGTCCTCCGGTCGGATCTTGATTTGATGATAGCCCGACCGAAGATCCATCTTCGAAAATACCTTTGCACCCACAAGTTGATCAAACAGAATGTCAATGCGGGGCAAAGGATACTTGTTCTTTATTGTGACAGCATTGAGAGGACGGTAATCAACACATAGCCGTAGTGTTTCATCCTTCTTCTTAACGAACAGTGCTGAGCAACCCCAAGGTGAAGAACTTGGTCGTATGAAACCCTTGCTCATGAGTTCATTCAGTTGCCCTTTCAACTCCGCTAGTTCGTTAGGTGCCATCTTGTAAGGCCTTCGTGAAATAGGCGTCGTTCCCGGTGCCAGTTCAATTTTGAACTCGACGTCCCGTTCGGACGGCATGCCCGGTAAGTCATCGGGAAATACGTCGAGATAATCACGTACCACCGGAATATCTTCAAGCTTCAGCGCTTCCGTGTGGTAGGCCTCTACCATATCTGGATCTTCGCTGCCTAAAAACAGCGTGTGCTGTCCGTGAATCGGCGAGTCAATCTGGACAGTCCGGTTACCGATATTGAGAACGGCACCGTGACGATTTAACCAAGACATCCCCAATATAATGTCTATCTTCTGCCTATCCAACATAATCAGCGATGTTGGGTATATCTTTCCGCCCAAACACAAAGCTGCTCGGGACACAATCTGATTGGCAGAGATATTTCCTCCCGGTGAACGTATAAGATAACTCGTTGTGGGAGTATTGGTGGATAATTGGTGCTCATCCACACATGTTTTGCTGATAAAATTGTGGGTTGCACCTGAATCAAAAAGTACCAACACGGGCACGTCCTTGAGAGTAAACATGCCCGCTAACACCGGTGCTCCCTCCGGGACATCCTCAATAGCAAGATGTTGCACACTCCCGGATTGCAATGCTGTTATGTTGACTGGAGCAGGTGGCGGCATACCACGTGATGATGATGGCTGTCTGGTGTTTACCAACTTCTCCCGGCATTCCTGCCTAAAATGCCCAAAACGGTGGCAATAAGAACACGGAGGTTTCCCCGGTTCTTCGTTGACTTGTGGTTGAGAAGTTGAGGCACTTGGCTGCAGCAACGATGCCACAGATGTCGTTCGTTGCTGAAGCAAAGGTGTTGCTTCAAGACATGATTCTTGAGCAGGAAATCTGTACGGAGTTGATCTCCCTGGTGCTTGCCATATCTCATCGAATGGTGTGTGATACACCACACGGTATTTACGAGGAACGATTGGTGTGTCTTCTCGCACATCCTCCCGGTCCCTCTTCTCTGCTTGACACTCAAGTGTCGCTTGTTCTTGCAGCAGAGCAGCACTGATCAACTCGGTGTAACTGCCTTGATTGAATAAAGCTAACTTCTCTTTTAGTATGGCACTCAAGCCATAGAAAAAGTAGTCACACATGGCAGCTTCGCTCGTTGCATAAGCAGGAGCATATTGTGCCAGAAGATTGAATCGTCTGACATAATCGAGGACACTCATGTCCCCCTGCTTCAAGTTTCTGAATTCCTGCTGCTGGGCCTTAATAAAACCCATAGGAATGTGACGAGCCCGGCATGCTTCACGAAATTCCGTCCATTCCACTTGATGACCTTCCGGAACGGTGGCAAGATAAGCGAACCACCAATTTCCGGCGGCTCCATGGAGCTGTTGAGCTGCAAATGATGCCTTCTGATATTCGTCGCACTCAAACACCCCAAACTTGGACTCCATAACTCGAAGCCACTGATCAGCTTCCACTGGTTCATGGGCTTCCGTGAAGATTGGCGGTTGTGTCGCCAAGAAATCCAAGTAGGCGTTCCGAGGTGGAACGTCCTGTTGTGCACGCTGGAGTAAGCCCTGTTGTACCAAGGCTTGGAGTAGTCTTGTGTTCTCTTGACTTGACTCGACCATCTGAGCCATGATATCCGCCCATACCGTTGATGGTGGTGCCCCTGGTGGAGTCGAGTCATCACCGTCTCGATGAGAACCTTCAGTCCTACTCGGAGAATGAGTACGCACCATACTGCAAAAGCCTAATTTTGAGGGGAGTCACCACTTGATCTAGCAGTATGTGAAAGTATGTAAAACATGAACATGCTAAAACTTTATGAAAGCATAACAAAATTTCATGTTTACACATCTTTCTAAAGCCAACATATTCAGTCCCTCATTCTGTACAGAACAGACCTTTATGTACTTAACCCAGAATTTGATCCATGCATTAGCATTTTCATAACTCAAGTTGAATACCAAAGTTAAAGTTAACTTCAGTATATTTTCAACGAGTACTCATATGCCCCTAGATCATTTCTGGAACAAAAGTTAGGATTGTTCAAAGTTGACAGAATTTCTGGCTAAAATTTGCCAGCACCTCCTTTGTATGTGGCTGTTTTCATCACAGTTTCACATACAACTGGGGTACAATTCTGAACAAACTATGAACTACAAAATCGTTGTAAGTTTCATAACCTTTCCAACGGTGTATTACATGACCCTTAGAAAATTTTCTACAGATTGTTATGACCAATTTACCGAAACATCCAGAGAAGTTTGCAGCTGCTCTGTTTTCTGAACAGTTTGCATTCATCTGGACGTTCAACCAAATTGGTGTCGGATTTGGCTCTGGAGTTCTACAGAAAAGTTGTAGAGCACTTAATAACCTTTCCAGAACTGTATCAAACACCTCCATTGGGTCAAGCTAATCCGAGTTACGCTCTGTTAAAGACCAGAAAAATTTCTGTCTGAACAGAGCACTCTGTCTTTGAGATCAAAAGAAGCCTAACAAGTCTCTTCTTTGAAACTTAGTTCAAATGAAGAGCTCAGTAACTAATATGTGCTTTATCACATCCATTTTTAGTTTGGAAGTTAGTCATGAATGATTTCTTCATAGGTAAGAATACTATCCAGTTTAGTACGGTGACGATGCACCGTAAGACATATAACGGTACTACGTCGCCTCACCAAAGAAAAACCTAACCGGATTACACCGGCATATACGTATACTTAGGTGGCACTAAAACGGTCACTCGCAAACGTGTTCTACACGCACTAAGGTTTTCGTGGTTAGTTCCTGCATAAAACACACTCAATCATCAGGTTCGGCTACACACCGAACCCGGTATCCAAAACAGTTGGTACACCCGGCCGTCATCACTCGCCCAGGTGTTCTCAAGCCAAACACGCCTTGAGCTACGTGTTCACGTTACTGACCACGTGACGGGGTCTCCCAAATTGCACCACGCACGCCTGGGACAGACGCTGCTCGAATACCCCAAACGACATGAAGAGTCGTAGAGGATACTAAAGCGAGTCGGGTTACCTGCCACCCGTGAGGCTCCACCCTTCAGCTTGTGCGCACTGGTGGACAGCGCATACGTACACCCCCCAAGACATAGACGTCCCGAGATGCACGATTTTTCGACATAACACATAAGTTAGGTAGCCACCTTTATAATATGCTAATAATAGTCCTTATGTGGGCCTAGTACCGTTATCTCACCGTATTCTAAGTTTTTGACATAATATGATGCTCAATCCATGCTCTGTTCCCAACGCAGCTCTGATACCATGCTGTAACAGCTCTGATGCCACGCTGAGACGGCCCCACAGGACCTCGTCGGGTGGTGCCGTGTTATGCGGCACCCAACAGCACACGGGTCGATGAACATACATCATATTACATAAATAGTTTGCGGAAGCGTACAAGATTGTTTTACAAATAAGTATATCAGAGTAGACTACAGCGGAAGACTATCACTCTCACGATTCATACCTAAACTAGCAACAAAGAAACAGTCCAGCCCGCGGACGTTTCTTACTAGCAACACGAAGATCAATCTGCAGCGGCGAGGATGCTCTTTGAGTAAACACTCGGAGGTTCCCGAGTCTCATCGGCATCCCTTCTCATAAGCATCGAGTCAAATACCTGCAAAACAACTCGGATAGCATCTGTGAGCATAACGCTCAGCAAGACTTAACCGTCACCCTAAACATGAAACTTTAAGTGAGGTTATGAACCTAACATAGGATGGCATAAGCATAAGTAAACTCGCCTAAAAGTGAATCCTTACTTTCAGTATTAATTGCAGTATTTTAAGTAACCCTGGGCACGCCACATCGGGAGTTCACAATCAAACAAGAAACGCTTTCCCCCGATGTAAATTGCTCATGGCATAAAAGAATCGAGTTTGCACTAGCCTATTCATCAAGCTCCAATACAAGGTAGAATAATACTTCACATCAAGATGATTAGTTCCTTTCTCATGCAAGTTCTTACTACGTCACGACTGGGAGAACAAGTATGCTCGGTCCATTCCGCGAGCGACGGTGATTCGAATCAATAACACCCGGACTACACGACACGTACGCCCGTACTCGACGTTGCCTACAACAACCATCACTGACATCGTACGTGGCAGCCTTTCCCCCGTTTCAGCCCCGCTGAATCGATCAAGTCGCCCCGTACAGTAGCTACTCTCATGGTGCACCTTCCGACGTGAGATGTCATGAGAATATTCCCCACATACTGCACACCGGCCGTCCGCCTGAGGCGACCCGAAAAGTCCCAACGACAGCTTCCCGAGGTACATCGGTTTACTGGGTCCCATATAGCCAGCATGAGTCCGATACACAACTCAAACTTGTTCAACAGGGCCGCATACGGATCGGTCCTTGACCGACACGGACAGGTCTACAGCACCCAGGCCCCTATGTCCTGCTGCTCCTACAACCTTCCGGTCTCAACTTTAACTTGCCAATTCAATTACGAACCAATCCCGTATGCCCCTGTTGTTCCTAAATCTGCGAGTAGCATCTCACCACTCGACTTCTACCGAACCGTACTTAAGCATGGCAGTTCTACACGATGAAAGACACCTACCCAATACTCCGTGGGTCATTTGGCTATGCAAGAGGAGTATCAAACACTAGACCTAATGCACAGTTCAAATCTTAACCAAAGGTGAATACAAAGTAAAAACTTAACAGCTGTTAAATGCAAACCGGAGCTTGCCTGTTTTGCAGGGTAGTCATATATAAGCAGTTAGTATCCTTGCAGATCCACCCTTGACTCTCCGGAGCTTGATCCACTCTGATGAATCACTCCTTTAAGTCCCCTTCGTTGTGGTTCCTATTGAAATGCATATGCACATATTTTATAGAATGTAATGGAAAGAAGTTATGGAATTAATTTCTTAGGACAGAGGTTGTGAGGAAAAGACAAGCATGGCTTGGTTTGCCTCTGTTGTGCAAAGAACAGAAATAAACTAGTTTGTCCTAAAGGTTTTAGCTATACACTAATCATGTTCCCTAATGATCATAACGGATAAGCTGAAAGGATTTGAGTGCAACTGAAGAACAAGAACTCCAATGGCCTCAAAACTTTTACAGCAGGTTCTATACTACCTAAGGATTTAGCTTGCCAAAATTGCAGCTAATGTGGGGTCATATTGTGTCCTCCATAATTCTCACAATATCTCTTATGTATTTTTCCCTTATACATAAGTATGGAGAATAAGAACAGGGAGTTCCAGGACTCATCTTGGGCTGATAATTTACATGTGAGTTCTTGATCACATGAGAGTCATCTGGTCCAAAATCCAGCCTTTTTACTTGGGTAGTTCTCCCAGAACAATTCTTTAAGCATTTGTACTCAATAGAATTAATTCTGTAGTAATGTGCATTTTCAAGCCCAATTAGATGAACTACAATTCCATGTATGTCCCAGAGAGCCTGCCTAAATTTTCCTATGATTTTTGGAGCTATGGATTGCCCAGAACAGATTTTTGAAGTGGGAAACATTTTCTGAAAATGTTTCTGGATTCTTTTGAACACAGTAGTTTGCATTCAGCAAATTCCTACTCCAATGATCTTCAAATGAGCTGAAAATTTTCCAGTAGGTCAATACTATGCTAAAGAATATTCTGGCAAAATTTGGGTATTTTTGGATAACCCAAACTCCCTCAATAATTCTTTTTGAGAAAACCTTCAAAGAATTTTCCAGAATATAATATTGACTTTCATACAAATCTGAGTTCATATTTGGATATAACTCAGAGAGATGAATCCAACCCAATTGGAATCACTCAAATTGGAGTTTTCCACAGGGAGATATGAATTTCTAAAGATTGAGCTAAGTCTGGAATTATTTTCCCATTGAAAATCCCACTGGGCCCGCTTATTTGAATTCCAACCAATCAGAACTGGGCCACACCGGGCCACGGGGTTTTTCGCGCCAGCACACGGGATCCCAGCCACACCCGATCTCGGGTTTAAAAATTGAGCTGCTGACAGGTGGGGCCCACGCTTCGTCTTCTACCTCCGGCTCCCTCTCTCGCGCCCGCGCGCTCCCCCTCGCCGGAGTAACCGGAAGCTCGCCGGACCGGCCTTCCCGGCCACCGCCGGAGCTACAACTCGCCGCCAGGGGGTTTAGGGCCTCGAGGAACAGGGCTGTGGGGTTTGCTAGGGCTGCCGACGACCGGAACATGGCCGGCGACGTGTAACTGCCTCTGTGGAAGTCCGGCAGCGTCGCCCGAGGTCTCCAGCCCTCAAAAGCTTGTGCCGAAGATCCCTACAGCACCAGCGTACCTCTAGGAGGATCGACCCGACCTCAAGATGACTCGGGAGCAGCTGTAAATAGGTTGTCGCCGTGCGACCGAATGGGTCCGCCATGAACACCTCTAGTCGAGCTTGAATTCCGTCGTGCATAGGTGTTTTCATGCGCTGGACCCTAAAGGAGAAATGACCGCCGGCTAATCCAGCGTCCATGTGCCAAATTTGATGACTTAAGGAGGATCAGAGGGCAAGAATTTGAAAGAATCATACCGGAAGCTCGGAATGGGGTCGCCGGAGCAAAACTTTGAAATTCGCCGGCGCCGCTTCACGGTATGGCCTGAGCTTGGTCTGAGAGCAGCACCGCACCCGTGCGCGTCCGTAGGTGTGATCGCTCGGCCGTGAAACCCGTTGTGGAGGGCTGTCCACGAGCGCCCGATCACTTCCTCGGCTTAGGTCGCCGCGGCGGCGGTTGTTCTCGGGCACTAGAGGCCGCAGCTCGCTGGCTTGCGGGTCAGGGAGGTGGAGGCCGAGCTCGCGGTGCTGTTTAGAAGGTCAGGGGAGGAAAGAGCGTGGTGGTTTCACCGTTCTTCCGATCGGACCGAGAGGCGGAGGGGAAGACGATCGCT
This sequence comes from Neostapfia colusana, assembly GCA_030760725.1. Lineage (NCBI taxonomy): Eukaryota > Viridiplantae > Streptophyta > Magnoliopsida > Poales > Poaceae > Neostapfia > Neostapfia colusana. The sequence continues at coordinate 17,613,792 of JASWHV010000002.1, forward strand.
GGCCGTGCGCTCGCGAGGAGAGAAGAAGGGACGGCCTTTGCTTCGTCCAGGGGGGGTTTATCAGGTCGCAGAACCGCCTCTGGGCGCCGTGTGTGGGGAAATGCAGCAGCTGGTGGCGCTGCCGAGCGCCCCCGTGGCTCCACGGTGGGAGCAGCTCTTGGCCCACGTGCTGCTCGACGATTTTCCCCACTGGGGCTGAGACTTAAGGTGCAAGGCTCCTCTTTTAGCTCTATGACATGTGGGTCCCACTCCACAGTTCCTCCCCAAATATTTTCTCAAGCTGATCCTTTTAATTCCCACAATTCTGAGTTTTAAAATGAGGGTTAGAATTTGAATCCTTCCAATTCAGTTTGAATTTGCTTTTCCAAATTTGAATTTGGTTGAAGCTTGCAAATTCTCCTCTTTAACTCCCTTTAGAGCCCACCCTATAAATGAAAAGTTTGTGAACAAACTTTTCCTTATAATCCCAACTATAGGGCTGCATATTTATTCAAAGTTTTTGGTCACTACATGTGTGAACTTTGAATTTAAAATCTGATTTTTAAACTTACATGCAAGGAGGTATTTAACTCCTCATTGGTCCAACGCTTTTCAATAAAAAGGTGAACCTCATGTTGGATATTCATCCATGTTTTACCTTGCATGAAGAAAAATTTTAGCAAGTCCCATTTTTCCTGTCATTGCCACACATATGAACTCAAACCATAGTTTTTATTCATACACATTTTTGGGACTTTTACAACTAGACAACGGAGAGGTGAAATGTTTCCGGAAGGATGAGAACGGTACGATATGGTTTAACGACCGTATAGTGGTACCGCGTAATATGAATCTCCAGAAGAAAATATTGGATGAAGCCCACCTGTCGAAGTTTTCCATTCATCCCGAAAGTAACAAGATGTACCAAGATTTGAAACAGAAATTTTGGTGGACGAGGATGAAGAGGAAGATTGCTAAATATGTATCCGAGTGTGATACGTGTAGACGGGTCAAGGCTGATCATATGCGGAAAGCCAGACCGCTACATCCTTTAAAGATACCGGCGTGGAAGTGGGAGGATGTGAGTATGGACTTCATCGTCGGATTACCGCTCACATCCAGGAAGCATGACTCGGTATGGGTGATCGTTGACCGGTTGACGAAGTTGGCTCATTTCATACCGGTGAACACTCATTGTCAAGCCAAGCAATATGCAGAGTTATACATCTCTAGAATCATATGCTCCCATGGTGTCCCGAAAACCATCATCTCAGATCGAGGTGCGCTGTTTGTTGCTCATTTTTGGGAGCAGCTGCATGCCTCATTGGGCACCAAGCTGATTAGAAGCTCCGCATATCACCCTCAAACCGATGGACAAACTGAGAGGGTGAATCAGGTGCTGGAAGATATGTTGAGGTCGTGTGCCATCCACCACGGTAGGAATTGGGATGATCACCTACCGTTGGCGGAGTTTTCATACAACAACGGTTATCAAGCGAGTATTAAAATGGCACCGTATGAAGCTCTCTACGGCCGGAAGTGTCGCACACCGCTGAATTGGTGTGAGTCCGGCGAAAGAGTTCTGTTTGGGATTGATCTTGTCAACGAAGCCGAAGACCGAGTTCGGTTGATAGAAGAGAACTTAAAGGCTGCACAATCCCGACAGAAGAGCTACGCTGATCAAAGGCGTAGGCCATTACATTTTGACATCGGAGAGCATGTTTTATCTTCGTGTATCTCCGATGAAGGGAATTCACCGGTTCGGTGTAAAGGGGAAACTCGCCCCCCGTTTTATTGGTCCTTTTGCTATCACGGAGAAGTGCGGACCCGTAGCCTACCGGCTGGAATTACCGGCAAGTCTAGCGGGTGTTCATGATGTATTTCATGTGTCACAGCTGCGGAAGTGCCTCAAATTCACCGCTGCTGTTCGCACCGAGGAAATCGACGAATTGAAACCGGACCTGACCTACACCGAGCGACCGGTTCAGATTTTGGATGAAAAGGCCCGGGTAACCGGGAACCGGACGATCAGATTCTTCAAGGTGCTGTGGAGTAATCATACCGCGGAAGAGGCGACGTGGGAAAGTGAAGATTACCTCCGCACCAACTATCCGGAATTTTTAAGCGTTGTACAGTTTGGAATTACCTCTCCCGTCTTGTTCCTCATTTGTAATCTCGGGACGAGATTCTTTTAAGGGGGGAGGAATGTAAAAGTCCCAAAAATGTGTATGAATAAAAATCAAGGTTCGAGTTCATATGTGTGGCAAAGACATGAAAAATGGGACTTGCTAAAACTTTTCTTCATGCAAAGTAATACATGGATGACCATCCAAAATGAGGCTCACCTTTTTATTTAAAAGTGTTGAACCAATAAGGAGTTAAATACCTCTTTGCATGTAAGTTTAAAAATCAGATTTGAGATTCAAAGTTCACACATGTGGTGACCAAGAACTTTGAATAAACATGCAGCCATATAGTTGGATTTATAGGGAAAAGTTTTATCACCAACTTTGCATTTGTAGGGTGGGCTCAAGAAGGGGTAAAGAGAAGCATTTGCAAACTTCAATCAAATTCAAATTTGGCAAACAAATTCAAACTGAATTGGAAGGATTCAAATTCTAACCCACATTTTAAAACTCAGAATTGTGGGAATTAAGAAGATCAGCTTGAGAATATATTTGGGGAAGAAATGTGGAGTGGGACCCACATGTCATAGAGGTAAAGAGGCTGCCTTGCACACTAAGTTTCAGCCTCAGTGGGAGATTTCCCCGAGCAGCTCACGGGAGCCACCTAGGAGCTTACCGGCGCCACCTCCTGCTGCCTGCCCCCATGCGCTGACCCCCCGAGGCGGTGCCCTCGTGCTTCTCCCTGTGCTCACGTCCCCTCAGCCGAGCAAACTTCAGTTGTTCTCCCCCCCTCGCGAGCGCACGAGCAGAAGCTGCTTTTCACCTCAGCTGCTCGGTCCGGTCAAAGAAACGGCAAAACAACCGTGTCTTCCCTCCCCCGAGCTGCTAAATCGTGCCGCGAGCTCAGCCTCCACCTCCCTGACCCGAAAGCAAGCAAGCTTTGGCCTCCGGTGCCCGAGAACGACCGCCGCCGCGGCGACCTAGCTCAAGAACTTGATCGGGCGCTCGTGGACAGCCCTCCACAGGGGGTTTCACGGCCGAGCGATCACGGCTACGGGAGCGCGCTACGGTGGTGCTGCTCTCCTCCAATTCTTGGAGCAAACCGTTAAGCATCGCCGGTGAATTTCGAAGTTTTTCTACGGCGGCCTCAACCAGAGCTCCCGGTACGTTCCTCAAAATTCCCCCTCTCCAATCCTGCAGATCATCAAACTTTGCACTTAGATACTGGATTAGCCGGCGATCAATTCTCCTTTAGGATCCAGCGCATGAAAACGCCTCAGCGCGACGGAATTCGAGCTCGACAAGAGGTGTTCATGGCGGAACCATTCGGTTGCCCGACGACAACCTATTTGCAGCCACTCGCGAGCCACTTTGAGGTCGTGCCGATCTTCCTAGAGGTGTGCTGGTTCTGTAGGGCTCGTCGGCACAGGTTTTGGCGGGCTGGATACCTTAGGCGATGCTGCCGAACCACCACAGAGGCCGTTACACGTCGCCGGCCCTTTTCTGGCCGAAGGCAGCCTAAACCGACCCCACAGCCGTGTTCCTCGGTACCCTAAACGCCCTGGCGGCGAGTTCTAGTTTCGATAGTGGTCGGGAACGCCGGTCCGGCGAGCCTCCGGTTGCTCCGGCGAGGGGGAGCGCGCGGGCGCGAAAGGGGAGCCGAAGGAAGAAGAAGACGGGTGGGCCCTGTCTGTCAGCAGCAGGAAATTTAAACCTGTGATCGGGTGTGGCCAGGATCCCGTGTGTTGGCGTGCTGGGAAGGTGTGGCCCCGTCCTGATTGGCTGAAATTTAAAGAAACGGGCCCAGTAGGATTTTCTGTAGGAATACAATTCCAGTGAGGGCTCAAACTTTGGAAATTCATAATTCTCTGTAGAAACCTCCAAATTGAGTGATTCCACTTGGGTTGGATTCATCTCTCTGAGTTCTATCCAAATATGAACTCAGATTTGTATGAAAGTCCATATTGTATTCTGGATAATTCTTGGAATATTTTCTGAAAAAGAATTATTGAGGGCATTTGGCTTATCCAAAAATCCCCAAATTTTGTCAGGATATTCTTAAGCATATAGTTGACCTTCTAGAAAAGTTTCAGCTCATTTGAAGATCATTTGAGTAGGAATTTGCTAAATGCAAACTACTGTGTTCAAAAGAGTCCAGAAACATTTTCAGAAAATGTTTCCCACTTCAAAAATCTATTTTGAGCAAACTATAGCTCCAAAAATCATAAGAAAATTTAGGCAAACTCTCTAAGACATACTTGGAATTGTAGTTCACTTAATTGGGCATGAAAATGCACATTACTCCAGAATTAATTCTTTTGAGTAGAATTGCTTAAAGAATTATTATGGGAGAACTACTCAGGTAAAAAGGCTGAATTTTGGACCAGATTATTGTCATGTGACCAAGAACTCACATGTAAATTATCAGCCCAAGTTGAGCTTTGAAACTCCCTGTTCCTATTCTCCATACTTATGTATATGGGGATATACATGAGGGACATTATGAGAATTATGGAGAACACAACTTAACTCCACATTAGCTACAATTTGGTAAGCTAAATCCTTAACAGAATTAACTGGAATTCTTGGATTAAATCAGTACCTAAAGCAGGGAGGTGCTGTCAAGATTTCTCCAGAAATTCTGTTAACTTTGGCATCTCATAACTTTTGAACCAGGATGGATCTTAGGCCAAGCAAATACTTTCTGGAAAGCTATTGAAGTTATCTTTAACTTTGATGTTGAGCTCCAGAATTGGTTTTGCCTTCAACATGGCCTAAATCAGGTTGAAATGGAAACTGGTCAGGGCTGTCATGGGAACAGCAGATCAGCAGTCAAATTTGTTTAAAATTTGAACTATGTTTCCAAGTTTTATGGGTTCAATGACATGTCTTATGTTATAACTCAGAGGTTTACTGTTTAAATAAATATTTGACATTTCTCAAATATATTTTTACAGATGATAGCAGATAAGCAATTGGAGAACGGGTGGGTGGTGTCCCACTGTTCTCACCGTAGCGGCTACCCGGAAGCATTGCGGCAAATGCTCCAATATTTCGGGTACAACCAGATGCCGCAGTACTTCACCAAGGAAGAAGGCGAAGAGAGGAACAAGACGTGGACGATCCATGTCGAAGCCCCTGCAGGACCTACGCCACCCGGTTGGGTGCCGTTCACCGTCACGGTGAGAGGAAGACAACCGGAAGGGATGTGGCAAGTGGCAGCCCGTGACACCATGTCACGTTTCTGCCAACTACACGTGCAGGCTATGGAGGGCACTCCATACGCGCTCGTTCCGGTGGAGGGACGGGCTCAGCATGTGTGGGAAGAGAGGTACCTGGAGGCAACGGACCCGAGTTGCCCAAGGTACAACCCCGCGGAGGCAAATCTCAGCCTCCAGATGAGGGCGGGAAAGGCCGTGATGGACAGCCAAGCTGTTCATATGGAGCATCTCGCCACGAAGCTCAAAGAGAGCATGAGCCATGGAGACCATTTCGAGAGTGCCCTCAGCGCACTCCGCAATGTGCTCCTTCCGACGATCAAGCGACTGAATGAACAACATAATCAGTTGCATCGTCTGAAGAAGGCGAAGAGAAAAAGCCGTGTCGACATCGCGGCGTTGCAAGAACTGGTACAGAATCTGACCCAGCAGAACGTGGAACTTACTCAAGAGCGGGACGACGCTATTGAGGAAGGGCAAGGCTGGGAAGAAGATTACAACCAGGCTATGGACGAGGTGCATGCTTTGCAGGACCTTGTACCTCCGGTATTGGGCATACCGGTGGTCTTGGGTCTTCCAGCAATGGGAGAACCCGGGATGGGAGAAGAGGTGGTAGATTCAGAGCCACCAGCAGAGGTACCGGAGAAGGACGACACACAGGAGGTCGAGTTCTACTCCGAGTAGGGGGTTACAGTTGCCATGTAGGGCAGCCAGGGTAGTGTAGCCCAAATTTTGTAATCTCCGAGAATAATGTATCTTGTATAAAGTTTATAATTTATCAATATATGTGAATGTTGTGCAAATTAATCATGTGTCACTTCAATACCTACTGTTGCATATGAAATTTTTAGTAAGACATGTGCTAATTGCTACTGTTTTGAATTTCAGAATGACGCGTACTCGTGCCAACCCGGACGTTGGGGGTACCAGTCAAGGGGGAGAAACCTCCCAACAGCCTCGCGAGGACTTTTCGGGACAGCAACAGCAACAGCAAACACCGCCACCACCACTGCCAACGGTTACACTAGCCGACATCGTCGCGGCAATGGCGGGTTCACATCAGCAGCACACGGAGTTGCCGCAAACGCTTATCGCCAACACGTCTCGCCCAGAGAGACGTCAAGACCGTGAGGAGCGTTAACAGAGCTCCTACTCCGACTTCCTGGCAACTCATCCCCCGGTATTCTCAAGGGCGGATGAACCTCTTGACGCGGACAACTGGCTCCGCGCCATAGAGATGAAGTTCGGGCTGCTCCAGATAAGTGAGCAGCGCAAGACTCAGTTCGCGGTCCAGCAGCTCCAAGGATCCGCAAGCGTGTGGTGGGCCAACTTCTGTGCTTCACAGCCCACCAACCGAGTGATGACCTGGACGGAGTTCCGGACGGCCTTCAGGGCCTATCATATACCGCCAGGTTTGATGAAGAGGAAGATGCAGGAGTTCCTGCACCTGCAGCAAGGGAGCCGGAACGCGCTGGAATACTCCAGGGCGTTCAACGATCTCGCGCTTTATGCGTCGTATCATGCTGATACCGACGAGAAGCGGCGGGACCATTTTTACCAGGGGCTTAACCCGCTCCTGAAGGACAAGTTGGCGATGTTCAATCGCGGCAGCCTCAACGACATCATTGATGCTGCGATTGTTCAGGAGGACTCCGGCAAGAAGTTAGCAGCGGCGGAGAGAAAGCGAAGCACGCCACAGAGCAGCAGAGAAGGAGGAGGTCCTTCTCAGAAGTTTCGGATGGTGAATCGCCCACCATCAGGTCCACGCTGGCAGCCACCACAGCGGTCGATGCCGTTCCGCAGTCGGCCGTACACATCACCGGCATTCAGGCCGGCACTGCCAGTACCACCGCAACAACAACAGCAGCAGCGGGCGATGCCGCGTGCGTATGCACCTCAGCAGCGCATGCCGGGCTTTCGTCCCCCGAGCACTACACCAGCAGCGGCCACATGTTACAAGTGTGGTCGTCCAGGACACTTCGCGAGCAGTTTCCCGGAGAGGCAAGGCGGCGGAGTGGAACCACAGTTTCCGGGGAGGAATCAACCCCGGAACCCTACTAATGCGCGGCGGGCAAACCCTAGGCCCGGCACTGTCCACCAGCTTGCCATAGAGGACGTGCCGGAGGGCGAGCCAATCCTTACGGGTATGTTCCAACTCCACCAGCATCCCGCTATAATATTATTTGATTCAGGCGCCACGCATAGCTTCATTAGCCAAGATTTCACTGATAAGTATAGCTTGCAAATACTACCCACCGATAATCCTTATGTGATCTGTTCACCAGGTGGGAAAATTTCAGCAAGCATGATGGTTCCAAAAGCGCCATTGTGCTTAGAGGGTAGAGTTTACCCTACGTCTCTCATAATTTTAGAGGGACAAAAGGTCGATGTCATCTTAGTGATGTCGTGGTTAACCCGCCACGGCGCTGTTTTAGACACCGTCCTCCGAGTTGTGCACTTGAACTCAGGAGTGCACGAGTCTCACTCATTATTTCTGGACAGTCCAGAAATAAAACTTCCAAGTGTCTATCAAGCCACAACCATCAGATTGGAAGATATTCCAGTGGTCCGAGAGTTCCCTGATGTATTCCCGGACGATTTGCCGGGGATGCCACCCGATAGAGAGGTGGAGTTCAAAATTGAACTTGCACCGGGAACCATGCCAATATCCCGAAGGCCGTACAAGATGGCGCCCAAGGAGTTGGCTGAACTGAAGACTCAGCTCACGGACCTTCTGGAGAGGGTTTTTATTAGGCCGAGCTCCTCGCCATGGGGCTGTTCGGCATTATTTGTCAAGAAGAAGGATGAGACGTTACGTCTTTGCATGGACTATCGTCCATTAAATGTCGTAACCATCAAGAACAAGTACCCGTTGCTACGGATCGACATGTTGTTTGATCAGTTGGTCGAAGCAAAGATATTTTCCAAGATGGATTTAAGATCCGGGTACCATCAGATTAAGATAAGGGCTGAGGACATTCCAAAGACAGCTTTCTCGACAAGGTACGGACTTTATGAGTACCTTGTCATGTCATTCGGCCTTACCAATGCTCCAGCTCACTTCATGTACTTGATGAACTCGGTATTCATGCCGGAGCTGGACAAGTTTGTCGTGGTCTTCATCAACGACATACTGGTATATTCCAAGTCGGAGGAAGATCACAAGAAGCATCTCCGTATAGTCTTGCAACGGCTGCGGGATCACAAGCTATACGCAAAATTCAGCAAATGTGAATTCTGGATATCGCAAGTGCCTTTTCTCGGGCATATCATCTCAGCGGAGGGTATCGCTGTAGACCCGAGCAAGATCACTCAAGTGCTGAATTGGAAATCCCCGAGAACTGTTCACGAGGTACAGAGTTTCCTCGGACTCGCGGGATATTATCGGAGGTTCATTCTGAACTTCTCAAAGATTGCCAAGCCAATGACAGAGCTGCTGAAGAAGGCTACCAAATATGTTTGGAGTCCAGCATGTGAAGCAGCGTTCAAGGCTTTAGTCAAGCACCTGACATCAGCACCGGTTTTGGCGCAGCCAGACACAACAAAACCGTTCGATGTGTACTGCGATGCATCCGGCATTGGGCTCAGATGTGTGCTGATGCAAGACCGAAGAGTGGTCGCGTATGGATCACGGCAGCTTAGAAACCATGAGCAGAGTTATCCAACCCACGACTTGGAGCTCGCTGCCGTGGTACTTGCACTGAAGATGTGGAGGCACTACCTACTCGGTAACCTCGTACATCTATATACCGACCACAAAAGCCTCAAGTACATATTCACTCAGAAGGAGCTGAACATGAGGCAACGAAGATGGTTAGAACTGATAAAGGATTACGAAATAGAGATCCATTATCATCCGGGCAAGGCAAACGTAGTGGCAGATGCGATGAGCCGCAAGTCACACGTCAACAATCTGACCATCACACCGTTGGAAGAGAGCGAACCACCACTACATGTGATTCCACACGAAGCTCTCTACAACCTAGCTTTGATCCCCCACCATCCGTGAAGAGATAGCGGCAGCTCAGAAACATGACAAGGGCATGTCGCATTTGCGGAGACGTGTAGATAGTGGAGAGCTGAAATGTTTCCGGAAGGACGGAGACGGCGTCCTATGGTTCAAGGACCGGATCGTCGTACCCCGTAACCCGGAATTACGGAAGAAAATTTTTGATGAGGCTCACTTATCAAAATTTTCTATTCACCCCGGCAGCAACAAGATGTATCAAGAACTCAGAAGCAAGTTTTGGTAGACACGGATGAAACAGGAGACTGCAAAATACGTGTCCGAGTGTGATACATGTCGAAGGGTGAAGGCAGACCATATGCGGAAACCGGGACTGCTGCAACCACTGGGCATTCCTGCCTGGAAATCGAAGGATGTGAGCATGGATTTCATCGTCGGTTTACCCACCACGTTGCAAAAACATGATTCTATGTGGATGATCGTCGATCGGCTCACCAAAGTTGCCCATTTCATCCCGGTCAACACCAACTACAACGCCAAGAAGTACGCTGAACTGTACATCTCACGGATCCTATGCTTGTACGGCGTACCCCGTACCATTATATCGGATCGGGGCACTTTATTTGTGTCCCTTTTTGGGAGCATCTGCACGCTGCCTTGGGGACGAAGTTGATCCGTAGTTCAGCATACCACCCGCAGACGGATGGGCAAACGGAGCGGGTAAATCAGATCCTAGAAGACATGCTATGAGCTTGCGCTATCAACCACGCAAGAATTGGGATGATCACTTGCCGTTAGCCGAGTTCTCGTACAATAATGGGTACCAAGCCAGCATCAAGATGGCACCTTACGAGGCGCTATACGGTAGGAAGTGCCGCACACCATTGAACTCATGTGAGTCTAGCGAAAGGGTTACCTTCGGGATTGACCTTGTCAACAACGCGGAAGAAAAGGTTCGACTGATTCAAGCGAACCTAAAAGCCGCTCAATCCTGTCAGAAACAGTATGCGGACCGGAGAAGGCGCCCATTACAATTCGAAGTTGGAGATCACGTATATCTACATGTGTCTCCAATGGAGGGCGTAAACAGGTTTGGGGTGAGAGGAAAGTTGGCACCCTGATTCATCGGTCCATTCCAGATTACTGAAAGATGTGGATCAGTGGCATACCGGCTGAAATTACCAGAAGCACTTTCCGGTGTGCACGACGTCTTTCACATTGCCCAGCTTAGGAAGTGTCTTAAGCTATCAACTATTGTTCAGCTGGAAGATATTGAAGAACTGCAACCGGATCTCACCTATCGGGAGGAACCGGTGCAGATTATTGATGAGAAGGCTCAAACCACACGCAACCGTACGTTGTGGTTCTACAAGGTTCTATGGAGTAATCACTCCATGGACGAAGCGACATGGGAGAGCAAAGGATTTCTTCGCGCTAACTACCCCGACTTTTTCACGTTGCATATTCGGTAATTTTCACCGTCCTCTCTGTCATTTCCACCTTATAATCTCGGGGCAAGATTCTTTTAAGGGGGGAGGAATGTAAGGGCCTCAGTTTATGACACATAGTTGAAGTGTTCATCACCATACACACACACCTCATTTGAGGAAAGATAATGAACACAAATGAAGAGCAAGTAACCACCATCAACATGCTCATTAGAGAACAAACTCACATATTGCAAAAGTGGTATTTCCCACATGTGATATAGGTGGACTGGACATATGAAAACTCCTACACATTGCTAAGGATGTCCATGCCAAGTTTCACCCAAATTCAAAACCTTTTTGAGGTCATTTTGGGTATAGCTAGAAAGAGAGCAGTTTGAAACCATATTCAAATTCCAACTGTTTTTATCCCATGAATTTAAAAGTGGGAGGCATATTCTTATTCAGCACATTTTGTGAGCTCACACACCAATTTTCACTCCATTTGGAGTTGATCTTGACATGAGCTAAGTGGGACAAATTCAAACTTTATTTGAATTCAAAACTGAACTTGTGCTGAAATTCATTCAAACCAAACCCAATTTGAATTCTAATCAATTCAAATGGCTCATGGTGAATAATTTGAATCACCAGGGGTATTATGGGGCTCACTGTTTACAACAGTGATTAGGAGTAAATTTCAGAGGTTAAAACCCCGGGTGGGACCCACATGTCATAGAGAGAAGGAGGCAAAACTTGCACACAAAGTCACAGCCTCGGTGGGAAATTCCACCGAGCAGCTGTCGGCTGTGCCACCGAGCAGCCACCGGCGCCACAAGCTGCTTCCCCTCTATGCGCGCTGGCGCCCAGGGCGGCTTGCTCGCGCCCCCACGCGACCGGCACCACCTCAGCCGAGCAGGAGTCGGCCGGCTTTATCTTCTCGCGGGCAAACCCGAGCAGCGGCATTGTTTCTCGCCGCAGCTCTCTGCTCAATCGGGAAAACCAGAAAAACAATCTCCTCCATCGTTCCTGAGCTGCTAGACAGCAACCTGAGGTCGCACTCCACCTCCCCAACGCCAGAAACCCCGAGTTCCGACCTCCTTTGCCCGAAAATGATCGCCACCGCGGCAACCTAGCCTCAGCCGAGAGTCAGGCGCCCGTGGACAGCGTTCCACAGGCGTTTTCACGGTTCAGCAAGAGAGGCAACAGGAGCGCGCGACCACCGTGCTGCTCTCCTCCAAGTTTGGAAGCAAACCGTGAAGAATCCACAGAGAATTTCCAGTTTTTGCTCCGGCGACCGTAAACCGAGCTTCCGGTACGGATTCTTCAAATTCTCGCTCTATGATCTTTCAGTGGTTATCAAATCTTCCACATAGATGCTGGACTATCCGGCGATCAAGTTCTTTTCTGTATCCGTGGCGTGAAACTGTCTAGGAGTGATGAATTTCGAGCTCGATCAAGGGCGGTCATGGCGGGTACGATCGGTCACACGGTGCCGACCGACATGCCACCATCCCTGAACCCTTTTGACACCTTGTCGAGCTTCCTAGAAGTACACTGATGCTGTAGGACCGTTTGTTCGAGGTGTTGGCGGGTTAGAACCCACGGTCGAAGGCGCCGAACCTCAACCGAGGCCGCGGCACGTCGCCGGGCTATTTCCGGTCACCCCCAGCCCGACCTGACACCACCGACGTGTTCCTCGACGTCGACAACCCCCTGGCGGCGAGTTTCAGACCATGGGAGGTCCGGCAGCGCCAAGCCGGCGAGCTCCGGGTCTGCTCCCGCGAGGTCGGCGGCGCGGGCGCGAGAGAGCGGCGGGAGGAAGACGAAGCCGACTGGCCCACGTGTCAGCGGCTGAAGAATTTTAAATCGGGATCGGGTGTGGCCGGGATCGGCTGTGCTGGCGCGCAAATACCCTGTGGGCCTCGGTGTGCCGGACACATCCGCGCTCAACACGTGTTCACGTGGGCCCCCGAGAGTTTAAACTTTTTTCCCCGATTTTCAGAATTCTTCCAAACTTCAAATCCTAATAACTTTGGCTAGAAAGCTCCAAATCGAATGAACCAAATTTTGTTGGATTCAGCTCTCTGAGCACTTTCCAGCAAATCAAGTTTCACTTCATGAAATCCTTATTTCTCCAGAATTAATTCCTCAAAGTTTAAACTGTTTAGAATTTTAACTGGAGAATCCTTTGGAGGAAAATCCTGAAATTTTACTGGGATGTTCACCAAAATATCCCTGAACTACCATAAAAATTTCAGACCCATTTGAGCTCATTTGATCCACCTAATGGTGTGATTAGTGAAACTGTTCCAGAGAAAATAGAAAATATTCAGAAACATTTCCAGAATTTTCTCTGAAATTGTTTAGCTCATATCCTTAGCTAGGAACCTTCAAATTAAGTGATACCAACTCCATTAGAACCCTCTAAAAATCTAGTTTTCAGAAAGTCATAGTTTGTTTCATGAAAATCCTTAGAACACCCTAAAAGCCTTCAATTAAGGTCAAGTACATAATTAATTATGGAGGGCTCAAATGAGCTTTACTGCAACTAAAACTTGACCAAGTCACTGTATAGGTTGTAACCAAGCCACAGTAAAAGTTTCATAGTTAGTGAGCCTGTCTAGTAGGACTTATAAGCTTCACAAGTTCAAACTTAATACAAATGCATTTAAATTGATACATGTATTTCCTCTATCATGTAGTCGCTAAGGTCGAGGAGGAACCCGAAGTCCTAGACTTAGTTACTCTGGAGGAACAGCTAGCCTACGACCAAGAGCAGCAAGGCAAGCTCCGGTTTGCATTAACCTTTTTATAAATTTTTATTGTTTTGAGCACTTACTTACGTATTATGATTCTTTGCATTAGAGTCTTGTTTGGAAACACAATTGCATAGCCAAGAAAACCATGGGTTGGGTTTAGGATTGCAAACACCGTTAGCTACTGCAATGCTAAGATAGTGTAGGATTTGGTACAAGTCGAGTAGTTGGAACTACTCGCGAGCATAGGCTAGAGGCACTCGACTCGGGTAGAGATAGCACATGATACACATGGCAAGAAAGATGAGACCGAGCGGAGAGTAAGGGCAGCAGGACTTTGGGGCCTGTGTGTTGTATCTCCGCTTGTGTCGATTGAGGACCGAGCCGTGTGCGGGCCTGTTGAACAAGCTAGAACAGTACTGAAGACCTACCGGCTATATGGGAACTGGGAAACTGATGTAACTCGGGTAGCTGGGTGTTGAGGCATAGCTGGTCGTTCAGAGGGTAGGTTGAGAGCTCGAGGTGTAAATCGGTTGGCGGCACTGAGATGCGCGTGCAGAGACCTCTTGCTCGGGATGATTGGACCGGTTTAACATTTGGATAACGGGTGAAAGGTAGTTTCGTACGGCGTCCGTGATGGTTGTTGTAGGCAACATCGAGTACGGCCGTACGTGACGGGTTGCTCGGGTAACCCTGCAGGTGTAAATCGATTATAATCGCCGTCCCTCACGGTCCGTGAGTACCACTTGTTCACTGTACCGTGACGTAGAAAGAACAGGCTAGTTACATGTTAAAATGTTGCTGATTGAAAGATGGACTTGATTGCTAATGACTTGCTGTAGTTTAGAGCTAACTAAAGTTCATTTCAACTTTGGGCAAAGTACATGAGAGAAATGCGTTTCTTGTTTGATTGCGGCTCTCTCATGTACCTTAGCGTAAGGTTCTCCACAACCTGCTGCTAAAACTTGAAAGTAAGGTTCTACTAATTAGGTGAGTCTTTGCAAATGATTTTTACCTCATGTAATCCACCACCCCTCATTTAGAAGTTCCATGTTTAGGTGAGACGGGTCAGACTTGCTGAGCCTTCGTGCTCACTGCTTGTGTTTGAAGCTTTTGCAGGGTTCTATGAGGAAGGGACTCCCGAAGAGGAGACGGAACCCCAGGAGGGGAACCCCGTCGAGTGGGAGTCATGCACGCCGCAGAGTTAGTGTGTGTGTGTGCTAGCAAGGACACGTTCAAGGGCTGAACGTGGACTTGATGCGTAGTCTACGCCCGTGAGTGTAGACTGGAACTATTTTGATGTAAACATGTTCATAAACTTGTTTATGTAATAAAATTTCGCTTCCGCTTTGTACCTTTAACGTGTGTTATCCGGTGCTGTGCAACGCAGCACCCCTCAGCGTGATCCTGGCTCGACAAGACCTTTGGGGTCGTGTAACGAAATATTGAAGCATTTGCCTCAATGCTTCCGGATAGCCGCTGCGGTGAGAACAGTGGGACACCACCCATCCGTTCTCTAACTGTTTATCCACTGTCATCTGTAAAAACATATTTGAGAAATGCCAAATATTTATTTGAACAGTAAACAATTGAGTTATAATATAGCACATGTCATTGAACTCATAAAACTTGGAAACATAGTTCAAACTTAAACAAATTTGACTGTTGATTTGCTGTCCAATATGACAGCCCTGACTAGTTTCCATTTCAACCTGATTTAGACCATGCTAAAAGCAAAACCAATTCTGGAGCTCCACATCAAAGTTAAAGCAAACTTCAATAGCTTTTCAGAAAGTATTTTCTTAGTCTAATATCTATCCTGGTTCAAAAGTTATAAGATTTCAAATCTGACAGAATTTCTGGAGAAAATTGGGCAGCACCTCCCTGCTTTAGGTACTGATTTGGTCCAGAAATTCCAGTTAATTCTACTCCCGATCTGATAAAACTTTCTGTTACAAAGTTGTAACCCATCTCATAAACTTTTCAGAACTACCTAATTTTCTATTTTTGGACTATTATGCAGGAATTTATGCTCAATTTACAGAGAGATACAGAGCGGGTTTGCTCTGCCCTGTTTTCTAGACAGTTTCAACTCTACTGCATTTTTCGATGGGTTAAGGGATGAAACATCTCTGGACATCAACAGAACCATTGTAAAGCTCTTCTAAATATTCCCAGAAATGTATCATATGATCCCAACCTCGAAATAACTCATCCTCTAACCTCTGATTAACTTCAGCCTTATTTCAGCTGAAAACAGGGGACTCGGTCCTTAGGATCCTATAAGTTAAGAACTTGTTAACTTTGAATATCCTGTTCAAGGGAAGGAGTTACACCAAGTTTTGGTACTCTGGATTAAAACTTTCAAGGTTTATAATGAAGTTGTTCATTTAGTGGAGTGTGACGTCGATGTGTCACCAGAGCATGTCGGTACTACGTCCTTACAAAGAAAAACCTATACCGGACTTAGTCGGCTCCGTTAATTCAGTGGCACTAAACGACTCTTGCACACGGATGCTACACGTCTACCGTTTCGTGGTTAGACTACCTGCAGGTAACTCACACAATTGTCAGACTCGGCTGCACACCGAGCCCGGTATCCATATGTTTCACCGGACGTCATCACTCGCCTGGATGTTCTCAAGCCAAACACGCATTGAGCTACGTGTTCACGTTACTGACCACGGGACGGGGTCTCCCAAATTGCCCAAAGCACGCCAGGGACATACGTTGCTCGAATACCGCAAACGACATGATGAGTCGTAGAGGATATTAAAGCGGGTCGGGTTACCTGTCACCCGTGGGGCTCCACCCTTCCTTGTGCGCACTGGTGGACAGCGCTTACGTGCACCCCCAAGACATAAAGCATCCCGAGATGCACGATTTTCCGACATAAGCAAATAGGTTAATATGCCACTTTCTATATACTAATAACATCCTTATATGGGCTACTAACTCGTTCGTCACTGGATTTTTGAAAAAGATGACCATAGTAGTGCGTTAAACCTCAAGCGATCTCTGATACCATGCTGACACGACCCCAACGGCCTTGTCGAGCCAGGATCACGCTGAGGGGTGCTGCGTTGCACAGCACCAGATAACGCACATCAAATGTACAAAGCGGAACCAAAGTTTTATTACATAAACCAGTGTACGAACATTTTTACAACAAAATATGTCTAGTCTACACTCGCGGGCGTAGACTACGCATCGAGTTCACGTTCAGCCCGTGAACGTGTCCACGCTAGCACGCACACACACTAACACGGCGGCGTGCACGACTCCCACTCGACGGGATTCCCCTCCTAGGGTTCCGTCTCCTCCTCGGGAGTCCCTTCCTCATAGAACCCTGCAAAAGCTTCAAACACAAGCAGTGAGCACGAAGGCTCAGCAAGACTGACCCGTCTCTCCTATACATGGAACTTCTACATGATGGATGATAGGTTACATGAGGTAAAATAAGATGCAAAGGACTCGCCTATTTAGTAGAACCTCACTTTCAAGTTTTAGCAGCAGGTTGTGGAGAACCTTACGCTAAGGCACATGAGAGAGCCGCAATCAAACAAGAAACGTATTTCTCTCATGTACTTTGCCCAAAGTTCAAAAGAACTTTAATTAGCTCCAAAACTACAACAAGACATTAACAAGCAAAGTAGGTCATTCAAATCAGCAAACTTTTATCATGTATCTAGCCTGTTCTTTCTACGTCATGGTACAGTGAACAAGTGGTACTCACTAACCGCGAGGGACGGTGATTATAATCGATTTACACCTGCAGGGTTACCCAAATAACCCGTCACGTACGCCCGTACTCGATGTTGCCTACAGTAACCATCACGGACGCCGTAAGCAACCACCTTTCACCCGTTAGCCAAATGTTGAACCGGTCCAATCGTCCCGAGCAAGAGGTCTCTGTGCGCACATCCATAGTGCCGCCAGCCAATTTACACCTCGAGCTCTCAACCTACCCTGTGAACGACCAGCTATGCCTCAACACCCAGCTACCCGAGTTACATCGGTTTCCCGGTTCCCATATAGCTGGTAGGTCTTCAGTACTGTTCTAGCTTGTTCAACAGGCCCGCACACGGCTCGGTCCTCAATCAACACAAGCGGAGCTATAGCACCCAGGCCCCAAAGTCATGCTGCTCTTACTCTCCGCTCGGTCTCATTTTTCTTGCCATGTGTTTCATTTGCTATCTCTACCCGAGTCGAGTGCCTCTGGCCTATCCTCGCGAGTAGTTCCAACTATTGGACTTGTACCGAATCCTACACTACCTTAGCATTGCAGTAGCTACACGGGGTTTTCAATCCTAATCCCAACCCATGGTTTTCTTGGCTATGCATTTGGGTTTTTAAACAAGACTCTAATGCAAGCAGTAATGGTACTCAAAGTAAGTTCTCAAAACAGTAAAAAATTGTAAAAGGTTAATGCAAACCGGAGCTTGCCTTGCTGCTCTTGGTCGTATTCTAGCTGATCTTCTGGAGTGACGAAGTCTCAGACTTCGGGTTCCTCCTTGACCTTAGCGACTACATGAAATAACATGTATATGTATTAATTTACATGCATTTGAATTGACTTTAAACTTGTGAAGATTATAAGTCTCTCTAGACAGACCCAATGACTCTGAAATTTTTACTGTGATTTGGTTACAACCTAAACAGAGACTTGGCCAAGTTTTATTTGCAGTAAAGTTCATTTGAGCTCTCCACAAATAATTATGTACTTCACCTTAATTGGAGCTCTTAGGGTTTTCTAGGAATTTTCATGGAGCAAGCCATGACTTTATGAAAACTAGATTTTCATAGGGTTCTAATGGAGTTGGTCTCACTTAATTTGAAGGTTCCTAGCTAAAGATATGAGATAAACAATTTCAGAGAAATTCTGAAAATGTTTCTGGAAATTTTCTATTTTCTCTGGAACAGTTTTATTAATCACACCATTAGGTGGATCAAACCAGCTCAAATGGATCTGAAATTTTTATAGTAGATCAGGGATATTTTGGTGAACATCCCAGCGAAATTTCAGGATTTTCCTCCAAAGGGTTCTCCAGTTAAAATTCTAACCAGTTTGAACTTTGAAGAATTAATTCTGGAGAAATAGGGATGTTCATGAAGTGAAACTTGATTTTCTGGAAATTACTCAGAGAGCTGAATCCAACAAAATTTGGTTCACTCGATTTGGAGTTTCCTAGCCAAAGTTATGTGGGTTTGAAGTTTGAACTAAATCTGGAAATTGGGAAAAAGTTTAAACCGCTGCGCGTGGGACCGGGGCTACCTGTCAACTCTTCATCGGTCGACACACGGGGCTACGGATTTCTTCGCATGCAGCCGCACCCGATCCGTGCCACAGCTAATCCCGGGGTTTAAAATATCGGCCGCTGACGCGTGGGACCGGGGGCTTCGTCTACCTCCCGCCTCCCACGCTCAGCCGCCGCGACACCTCACCGGAGAGCTCGCCGGTGGCCTCTGTGGTGCGCCAAACTCCATGATCCTGGCCGCCTCTGCCTAAATCCACCCGGGGAACATGATTCTGGGCTCAGCTCGTCATGAAAATCACTGGCACATAGTCGGCGACGAGCGGCGGCTTCGGAAGAACTTCAGCCGTGTCGGCCGACCTTCCTAGCACCCCAACCGACCGAGCAAAAGGCCGGAAAGCATCAGTGGTACCTAAGGAAGCTCGGCATTGGCTCGAAGCAGCTCGGGAGAGGTCCGAAGTAGGCTCTCACCGTCTGCCCGATGCTTCCCGCATGATCCGCCGTCGGCAAGCTTTGAAATACGCCGTGTACAGGGGTCCTCATGCTAGAGGTTGTGAAAGAAACTCGTGCGCCACTAAGTCTAGTTGGTGTAGGAACGGATTGAGACTCTATAAACCTTTCTGGAGTGTGAATTTGGTGGAGCCGCACCCGAAGGTCGGTCTGCACTGAGTGAAAGAGAAAACTGAAATTCGTCGCCGGCGATCAAGCACTTGGGCTGTGGCTCGGGGGTGAGCAGCACCGGTCCCTAACGCGTCCAGGGACGCCTTATCTTGGGCGTAAGACCCTCCCATTTGGGCTGTCCACAGGAGCCCGAGGTGCGGCGGACATAGGTCCCTGAAAAGAACTCTCGGCATGGTCGAGATCGTCCGAGTTCAACCAATTTCCAGCAATGGGGAAGGAGAAAGAGAGCCCTTCGTACCGTTTTACTTCTCTCGCTGGCTCGGGCTCGGGGATAAGAAGGCAGGGGCGACGTCAGTCGACGCGGCCAGCCCGAGCAGGAGCTGTCCCGGCGATCAGCTCGGTGGCGCCCTCGGAGGAAGACAGAGAATCCGAGGGTTGAATCTTCAGTCGGTTGAATTTGCTTTAGTGGCTGAAATATGGGTCCCACCCAGGGTTTTAACCTCTGAAATTAACTTTTCTCCACTGCTCTAAACAGTAAAGACCAAATTAACATCAGGCATTTGAATTATCTACCCCTGGGCCATTTGAATGGGATAGAATTCAAATTGGTTTTTATTTGACTAAATTTCAGCACATATGCAGTTTGAAATTCAAATAAAGTTTGAATTTGCTAAACTTAGCTCATGTCAAGATCAAGTCCAAATGGAGCGAAAATTGGTGTGTGAGTTCACAAAAATGTGCTGAGTAAGAATATGTCTCCCACTTTTGAATTCATGGGATGAAAATAGTTTGAATTTGAATTTGAGTTCAAACCACCCTCTTTCTAGCTATACCCAAAAGGACTTCAAAAAGGTTTTGAATTTGGGTGAAACTTGGCATAGACATTCCTAGCAAGGTGTAGGAGTTTTTCATATGTCCAGCCCCTATATGATGCATGTGGGAAATACCACTTTTGCATTTTGTGAGCTTATTCTCTAATGATCATGTTGATGGTGGTTACTTGCTCTTCAAATGTATTCATCAAGTTTCTTCAAATGAAGTGTGTGGGTGGTTATGAACACTTTGAATATGTGACAAAAACTTAGGCCCTTACACATCATTGGAGTCACACTCCTTCCCTAGATGCGCTTGGCCATATTGCTTCTTCTTCTTGAACATTTTCTTTGGTTGAGGCTCGTTGTCTTTTGTCTTCTTCTTGTTTTCATCATATGGATAATCTACTATGAAGTGATCGTATTCTTCGCAGTTATAGCACGCCTGTCTCATCCTGGGTCTTTGTTTGTCCCTTTGTCTTCCTTCATTTGAGCTGCTACCCTTTCTTCTTCTCATCATTTTCTTGAACTTCTTCATGAATAAGATCATGCCTTGTTCATCGATATCACTACTTTCCTCATCATTGTCGTCTTCTCCATAAGCTTCTCGAGCTTCCTTTGATACGGGTTTACAAGTTGACTTCAAAGCAACTCCTTTCTTCTTTGCCGAGGTGAGATCATCAATTTCCTTGACATGCTTGGCTTGCTTCTCCATCATTTCAAAGTTGATGATCTTGCCAAGAAGTTCGTCTAGGGTCATTTTCCGGTACTCGGGGTTCTCTAATCATAGAGCAAAGAGTTATGTTGCGAGGCATGAATGGTCTGAGAATCAACTTCACAACCTCATGATCACTCCACTTTTTGCTGCCATAAGCTTGGACTTTGTTGATAAGATTCTACAGTCGATTGTACATATCTTGTGGTGATTCATCTTCTTCTATTGCGAATCTTCCCAATTCACCTTCAATCATTTCTATCTTGGCTTCGCGTACATGACGGTCACCTTCATGTGCGGTTTGTAGTGTGTCCCATATCTCCTTGGCAATTTCGAGTCCATCCACCTTGGTGAACTCTTCTCGGCTCAGTGATGATGTGATCACAGCTGTAGCTTGAGCATTCCGATGAGTGGCTTGTTCTTGGCTTGGGGTCAGCTCTTCATCATCCGGGATATCTATCCCTGTATACACTATATGCCATAAACCTGGGCCAAGAGATATAAGGTGCATTTTCATGTTTTGTCTCCACATTGAATAGTCATTGCCATCAAAGTAAGGTGCTTTCCCTAGAGGAATTGATAAGTAATGGCTATTGTTGGAATTTAAATGCTCATAGTCAAAAGGATATCGGGAGTAGTCGGTGTGACTACCCCCTTTCTTCTTCTTTTCATCATCGGTGTTCTTCCCTTTTGGGGAGATTGCCTTCTTCCGTAGAAGAGTCTTGAGTTGGAGCACCTCCTCATCATCGTCCTCACTGTCTTGAATGGCGTCGAGTAGCTTCTTTAGCTTTTGAGTCCTTTCGTCATCACTCTTTTGATCGTCGATCTTCTTGTGTACATATTTGATGTCTGACATCGTCTCTTCGAGCGGTGAGTCTCTTTTGAAGAGTTTGGCTCTGATACCAATGGAATGTAGCCTAGAGGGGGTGAATAGGTTTTTCAATGCTTTGTTACTCCCTGAAACACTTAGTAGGTTTATAAAATACAGGGAAATCGGACTAGTCTGGTAGAGTGCGGACTAGTCCGTTTTCTACTCAGAGAAAAATCGGACTAGTTCTGTACTGTGCAGACTAGTCCGGTATTCGTAGACCAGAGAGATCAAAGTTGATCAATATTCTCACTTCTAGTACTAAATGCAGTGGAAATTAATTTGATACTTACATGTATTGCAAAAGTGAAACAATGAATGACAGAGATCAACTTTGGTTTCAATGCTTCAATGTAAATTTCACAAGATTAATCAAACACTAAAATATGATAAACAATAAATGAACAAGAGTAGAAGACAACTGTTTATCCCGAGGTTCGATTCCACGAAGGAAATCTACGTCCCCGTTGAGGAGTCCACTAAGGACCGGGTCTTCAACAACCCTACCCTCGTCAAATCGCCACGGAGGCCGATTCTCTTCCACTAATCACAAAGGGCAAATAAATCGTTGAAGGGGCCTTCTCACAAGTTGAGGGCTCCCCAAGAATTACAATGAATGTGTACAACCAAACACACTCAAAAGATGAACAATTAACGAACAGGAGTGTGCGAGAGATCAAACCCAAGAGATCAAGATGTGTAGAACAAGTCTCTCCTTTGACCAATTGCTAATCCCCAAAGATTTGATCCTTTTTGGGTTAGAATGCATGGAGATATGTGAATTTGGGCTCTTGGGAGGTGTAACTGCGTAGGGGGTCGAAGAGTTATGTTGGTATGGCCGTACACCTCTTTTTATAATAGGGTTTCCAATGGTTACGTTAGGGTTTGCGATGTCCGGACTAGTCCGTGGTTGACTCCGGACTAGTCCGGTGTGCGGTGTGTGGAAAACCCTAAGTGTTGTGAGATACCGGACTAGTACCTAGGAGTGCAGACTAGTCTGTTGTCTATCCAGAGACAAAATCGGACTAGTTCGGTCCATATCGGACTAGTCCGTTTCCTGGTCAGAAAGAAAATTGGACTAGTCCGGTTGATATCGGACTAGTCCGCACATGCTGATTTTGTGCAGTTAGTGTGATTTATTTCACTTGAGCTCTTGGGGTGTGTTTCTCCAACACACTCTACTCTATGTAATCTAATCTTTTCAGCTCCTGAGCTCTTATCAATTTTGATCCTCCTTCTCTTTTTTTGCGCTTTATTCCTAATTTCTTTAAGATCCTGTGCTCATCTCAATAATTTTGTTAGGGTCTCATTTGTTTGTCATAAATCAACCAAAACCCACAAGGGATGCCTAGATGCACTTTCAAACCTGTCCTACCACTGCTCTAAGGGTAGAACTTACGGAAGCAAGGCGCACGCACCCGGGGCGGCAAACTTTCGTGACTCGGAAGGGACCTTCCCGGCTGGGGGAGAGTTTGTTGGCCCCTTCTCGAGAAAGTATGTGCCGCAGCACCAGGTCGCCTTGCTTGAGCTCCCATGCACGGACCTCTGGTGGTAGCGCTGGAGCGTCTGCCGGTACCGTGCGCTTCGGAGCGTTGCTTGCCATCTTGCCTCGTCGACGAGGTTGATGTCCTCACGCAGGAGCTGGTCCTGCGTGGCTTCGTCGTACGCTCGGACACGGGGGGGGCCCCTTGGTAATCTCCGGGAGAAGCACGGCTTCGGCCCCGCATACCATGAAGAAGGGTGTTTCCCGTGACCCGGTTCTGGGATATCCGGCTGGCCCCCGATGTAGAGGAACCGGTATCCCCCGACGGCTCTGGGAAGGGCCCCAGGATGTGCAGCGTCTGCACCGGTGTGTGGATCTGCTTGGCATGGAACTGGCACGCCTTGCATCTCTTAACCAGCTTGACGGCATCCAGGTGGCTGTCGGCCAGTAGAAGCCATGCCGGAAGGCTTTACCGACCAGCGTGTGGGAAGATGTGAGTTTCCCGCACTCGCCTCCGTGGATTACTGCGAGCAGGTCGCAGCCTTCCTCCTGGGTTATGCACCGCAATAGGATGTCGTTGGCGCCACGCCGGTAGAGTTACCAGCGTGTAGCTCTTAGCCATCCGCACAATCCGTTCAGCAGATGCATGTTCATCAGGAAAGATGTTGTCTTTAAAGTAGTCCCGGACCTCCGTGATCCATGCATTGGGGCTACTTGAGCTTCTGGATCTTGGGCGCTGGGTAGCACGGAGTCCCCATGGCGCATATGATCCTTGGCGGGCACCATGGCTGCAGGGCCGACGGGACCGCCAGCTTCGAGGTGCTGGTCTCACCCCCTTCGACCGGTTCGGCAGGCCGGGCTATGAGTGCGGCAACATCCTTTTGGAGGCTCCTTCGGGCACCGGGGCTCCGGTGGAGGCCTTCGTTGACAAGTTGTTGGCGACGTTGTTGTCAATGCGTGGTACATGGCACAGGTCCAAGGCCATGTTGTTGGTTGCTTTGAAGTTTAGGTGCACCATGTTCTTGAATTGCTCCCCTATTGGCATGAGGAGCAGTACGCCGGCTACGGCCCCCTGCTTCCGTGAGGAGCCGTCGAAGTAGAACGTCCAGTGAGGCTCGGTGAAAACCGGTGCCCGAGGCTCCGGTTCTCCACCTTCAGGGCCCCCTGGGTTGCTTGGAGATGGTGTCTACTCGGCCACGAAGTCAGACAGTGCTTGGCTCTTGACTGCGTGACGTGGTAGGAAGTCCAGCTCGCCCTTGGGGCGCAGCACTAGCTCCGGGCTGCCCTCCTGCTTCGGAGGCTGGCTGTGAGTGCCAGTTACGCCCTTCTGCTGCTCTGGCGCACTTGTCTGCCAGACTGAAGTGCTCCGAGACGTCTCGCACCTCCCTGGTGGCCAACTTCTCGAGCATCTTCTTGTACCTAACCCCTTGTCGAAATGCAACCACAACTGATGCATTCTGGATGTGGGGGATGGTGTTCTGTACCTGGGAGAATCGCTGGATGAAGGAACGCAGTGATTCCCCCGATTGCTGTTGCATGGCATGGAGGTCCAGCTCCGTGCCGGGACACGTGTAGTAGCTGCCGAAGTTCACCGTGAACTGTCGACATAGCTCCCCCCAGGAAGTTATGAAACCCAAGGGCAGGTGCATGAACCATGACCGTGTCGTGCCGGTCAAGGCGACGGGGAAGTAGTTGGCCATGATGGCCTCATCCCCTCCTGCCGCGAGGATGGCAGTAGAGTAGATCTGCAGGAACTCTGTAGGTTGACGCTTCCGTCGTACTTCTCCGGTAAGTGTGGCCGGAACTTGCGTGGCCACACTGCGAAGCGGAGGTGAGGCGCCAGGGCCACACACCCCGTCCCTGCTGCTGCAGATCCTGGTGCCGCGAACCCTTGGTCCGCTGTTGGCATGGTGTACCCCGGCATAGGCAATGGTGCACCATATACCGGGGGCGCCGATTGCAAGGCATATGGCCGCTGCATATGCTGCGTGGTGTACGCCTGGGCAGAAGTCGCATGGCAAACGTCTCAGGCCCAGGCTGAGTCGAGGCAGTCGACATGCTGTAGTCGGCCTCGTGGTTGCGACGCCTTTCCCGTTGTCGCTCGATGGTTCACGCGACCATCTTCCCCCAAGCAACGTTGCTCCAGCTCTGTCCTCAGGTCTGGCGTTGAGAGCCTGGTAGAGCGTGAGTCTGCCGTCTGCATGTCAACCGTCGGTGTGTGCGACAGCGACACAGCTGATTGACCGGGGCGTCGTCCCCGCTGCGGCGGAGATTTGACGACAGCAGCGACGAGGTGGTTGATGTCGCGGATCCACTGTTGGGCGGCCCCCTGGGGAGCGTCCACAGCACGCAGATTGTGCAGGAGCGCTCGTGCGGCAACTAGTGCACTTGCTTGAGTAGCACCCTGCGCCGCAGCAGATCTTGAGACTCTAGGAGTCCGTGTTGTTGGAGTCCGATGCGGGCCCCCAACCTGTCCCGATGCACTCCTCCCTGAGCGTGTCAAGACATAAGGATTTTTACGTGGTTCGGGTCGTCGGAGCGTAAAATCCTACATCCATGGGAGTGCTTGGTGCACTGCTTGCTCGCGTATGAGGATGAGTTGGCTGGGTCGCGAACCCCTGAGGAGCCGAACCTAAAATGCTCGAACCGTCTAACCCTTTGCAACGTTGCCAACCCGAGTCTTTTATACTTCAAGGCTCGGGCGGCTTACAAGGTGGGCCCCGAGGCCCGACAGGTGGCCCTGGGGCGATTTCGGCCATCTACCATATCTTGCAGTGAATGCTGGTAGTTGTCTCTGGCAATGGCTTCTTGGTCGTCGACCTGTCGTCCTACCCGTGCCGCAAGCTAGGCGTAGTGGTTTATGTTGGCAGGGACGGCATGGAGTGTCTTATCACTGTATGCCTCCAGACAGGGGCGTGCGCTGCGTCTCCGTGCCTTGGGAAGGTGCGGGTCTTGAATGCCTTGATCGGACAAGGCATGGTGTGACTTTACTCCTGCTTCCTACCGAGTCGGGTGGGCAGCACGGCACGTGGCGCCTTCGGAGCTCACCCTTGCGGAGGGCGTGAGGTCTGGCACTGCTGGCCACGTGGCAGGCTCGAGGCTCGTCTCTGAGGAGAGGGGAGGCTCGGCCCTACTAGACACGTGGCGCCTTCAAAGCTCACCCCTGTGGAGGGCGTTAGGTCCAGCGCTGCTGGCCACGTGGCAGGCCCGGAGCTCACCTCTGAGGAGAGGGGAGGCCCGGCCCAACTGGACACGCAGCGCCTTTGGAGCTCACCCCTGCGGAGGGCGTGAGGTCCGGCGCTGCAAGCCACGTGGCAGACCCGGGGCTCGCCTCTGAGGAGAGGGGAGGCCCGGCCCCACTAGACACATGGCGCCTTCGGAGCTCACCCCTGCGGAGGGTGTGAGGTCCGGCGCTGTTGGCCACGTGGCAGGCCCGAGGCTCGCCTCTGAGGAGAGGGGAGGCCCGGCCCTAGTCGACACGTGGCGCCTTCGGAGCTCACCCCTGCGGAGGACGTGAGGTCTGGTGTTGCTGGCCACGTGGCAGGCCCGGGGCTCGCCTCTGAGGAGAGGGGAGGCCCGGCCCTGCTGGACACGTGGCGCCTTCAGAGCTCGCCCCTGCGAAGGCGGCGAGGTCCTTAGGCAATTTTCTCCTGTGCGCGGGGGTACCCGGTACTGAGAGTACCAACAATGTAGGATTCGGTACAAGTCGAGTAGTTGGAACTGCTCGCGAGAATAGGCTAGAAGCCCCACTACTCGGGTAAATGTAGCAAATGAAACACATGGCAAGAAAAATGAGACCGAGCGGGGAGTAAGGGCAGTAGGACGTTGGGGCCTGGGTGCCATAGCTCCGCTTGTGTCGATTGAGGACCGAGCCGTGTGCGGGCATGTTGAACAAGCTAGAACAGTTCTGAAGACCTACCAGATATATGGGAACCGGGAAACCGATGTAATTCAGGTAGCTGGGTGTTGAGGCATTGCTTGTCGTACAGAGGGTAGGTTGAGAGCTTGAGGTGTAAATCGGCGCACTCAGAGACCTCTTGCTCGGCATGATAGGATCGGTTCAACATTTGGCTAACGGATGAAAGGTGGTTGTGTACGACGTCCGTGATGGTTGTTGTAGGCAACATCGAGTACGAGCGTACGTGACGGGTTATTCGGGTAACTCTGCAGGTATAAATCGATTATAATCACCGTCCCTCGCGGTCAGTGAGTATCACTTGTTCACTGTATCGTGACGTAGAAAGAACAGGCCAGATACATGCTAAAAGTTTGCTGATATGAAGAATGGACTTTGATTGTTAATGAAGTGATATAGTTTAGAGCTAATTAAAGTTCTTTTCAACCTTGGGCAAAGTATATGAGAAAAATGTGTTTCTTGTTTGATTGCGACTCTCTCATGTGTCTTAGCGTGAGGTTCTCCACACTTGCTGCTAAAACTTGAAAGTAAGAGCAAACTAAATAGGCGTGTCTTTTGCAACTTACCTTCCTATTTCATATTGCAATTCTACCATGTAGAGTTACATGTTTAGATGAGATGGGTCAGTCTTGCTGAGCCTATGTGCTCACGCTTGCTATATGAGTGGTTTTGCATATTAACTTCGGTGCTTAAGAGAAGATTGTTCGGTGAGACTCGAAGACTTTCGAGTCGTTTAACACGTGGAGAAACCAGCCGCTGCCGTATGACTTCGTGTTGCTAGCGAGAAGAGTCCGCGGGCTGAATCTCCTCTTGAGTGCTTAGTAGATATGAAACGTGAGATAAACTAGTCTTTCGCTGTAGTTATTCGATGTAAATTATTTACAAAAAACATTTGTAAACTTCCGCTTTTAATTTATGTAATATGTTATTCTTATATGTGTGTTGTTGGGTGACGCGCATCACGACACCACCCAATACGATTCTCGGACGAGTGGCACGACCCCGTGATCGGGTCGGGCATAAATATTAAAGAATATGCTAATTGATATAGAGAATATTTAGAAAGTATATTAGTGCTGAAGCATATATTGAAAAATAATAAATATTTGTGAGTGTGCTAGAAAAAAATAAAAATATTCGTTTCGAGTTTTTTTTAATATATTTGTGCGGATAGTCTTCCAGGTTGGGTTTCATACTGTTAGCATTTTGGTCCAGGTGTGGGACCTGTGGGTTGATTGCCTAATTGAATAAGGCCTGGTAAAAGCTATGGAGGCAAGGCATCCGATGCCGTTCTCCTCTCAGCTCGCCTTGCTCAGTGCTCACCATGGGAGCTGCTGCGCACTCGCTGTTGGCCGCAATGCGGCCAGGGGCCAAGGAGCGGTGAGCGTTCTGAAGGAGGACGGTCATGGCCGGAGGTGGTCGCCGCCAGCTCGGAGGGAACGAGGAAGTAGCTCGAGGACAGGTTTGGGAGGTAGCTCCACCGTCAGAGGTGCTCACCTGGGCTAAGCTCGGGCAAGGAAGAGCTCCTCCACGGAGATCTACGGCGCGCCTTCGAAGCGAGAGAGGGACGTGAAGGTGGCCGAAGCAAAGGCCTCAGGGTGCCCTTTAAAGCCGGCGGGGAAGGGAGGATTAACCAGCTTTGTTACAGCAATGATAACGGTGAGGAGATGTCTCACTGCTCGCAAGGACGGGAGAGCTGCAGGCGACAGTAATGGTGATGCGACCGCATGTTGCTCAGCGAGGTGATGACACAGGCAATGAGCGAGTAGCGGGTGGCGCGGTTAATGCCACTTACGAGCTGTTCGGGAGACTTGGAGGAATGAAGAAAGGAGATAGGAAGGGGGAGGCGTGCTTGCTGCCATGGAGTAATAGATACTGCTGTTTGGTTCAGTAAAGAAGATATGAGTTGATAGTGTTAGACAATAGTAACAAGTGAGGTTTTCTTACCCCTTATATATTTGTACTCATCTTCAAGGGCTAAATCAATCAAATAATTATTTCCCCTTCTTATTTCTATCATGGTATTTTAGAGGTTTCGTTTCTGTGACCTCTCTTCCGCAGTCTTAGCCGCCGTCATGTCCCGCGGCCGCGCAACGTACCCCTCCCTCCCCTCGCCGCGCCGCCAACTTCCCGACGTGCCGCCCCGTCGCCATCTGACCGCCACCGACATCTGGCGCCCGCTCGCGTGGTCCACCTAACCTTAGCTGCCGCCACCCTGACGTGGCGCCTGCTCGTGGTCAGACCGCCCCCTTTAGCGGTCCGATCGCCCGCCCCAACGCGTGGCGCCCGCCCGCATCATCCAACTAACAATAGCCGCCGCCAATCCGAGGCGGCGCCTGCTCGCGGTCTGACTGCCCTCTGTAGTGGTCCGACCGCCAGCCCCGACACGTGGCGCCTGCCCGCGTCGTCCACCTAACCCTAGCCGCCGCCTGCTCGGGGTCCGACTGCCATCCATCCAGATTGCGATCTGATGGCATCCACATGCGCCCCTGATGTTGACGGCGCCAAGGACGCCCAAGCAGGTACACAGGATGTTGCTCTCATGACCGAGTTGACTCGGTTAACCGAGGATGCCGATCGTCTCGCTATCGAGGCACCACGTGTGCATGCAGCGGCTGACGAGGCACGTCATGCCTAGCTTGCCGTAGCTGATGAGGTTCATCGTGACTTGGCTAACCACGACCCTCCTCCTTCGGCGTCCGACGATATTGCCTCACTCCACAGTCAAGCAATCGCCATGATCAACATCAAGATGATGATCCCAATCGTCCTCGACAACCTTTCACCGCACTACAATCTGTGGAAGGCCCTCTTCCTCAACACCCTCATCAAGTGTGAGCTCTCCGATCACGTTCTCACCGACGTGGATCCCGACATCGTTGATCCTCATTAGCGCCGTATGGACTGCACCGTCATCTCCTGACTTCACGGCACCGTCTCCTCCAATCTCATTGAGATCGTCTCGATGAGCGTACCCAAAGCTCGTTCAATCTGGCTCGGGCTTTAGGAGCAGTTCATAGGTAATTGGGGGACTTGTGCTATGATTATTGACGCTGAATTCCTCACGTTCGTCTAGAGGGATCTCTCCATCTACTATCGCCGCCTCAAGTCGATGGCCGACACGCTAGGTTACTTGGGCGAGGCCGTCTCCGACCGCAACCTCGTCCTCACGATTCTCCGCGGCCTGAACGAGCAGTTCTCTCACATGACGTCTCTCCTCAAGTGGGAGCGCCCCTTCCCTACCTTCGTCTGGGTCCGCAACGATCTCCAGCTTGAGGAGAATGAGATGAAGTCTAAGCCGGGGAACGCTAGTGCCCTGGCTGCCACTTCATCAAGTGCAGGACGTACCCCGCCACCAGCATCACCGTGCGGACCTCCTCCACGCGCCCCAGCTTCTG
The DNA here is from genome assembly GCA_030760725.1 of Neostapfia colusana. Taxonomy (NCBI): domain Eukaryota; kingdom Viridiplantae; phylum Streptophyta; class Magnoliopsida; order Poales; family Poaceae; genus Neostapfia; species Neostapfia colusana. The sequence continues at coordinate 17,644,336 of JASWHV010000002.1, forward strand.
GCGCTCTGCCTTCTGATTCCCTGACCTCTGCTGCTCCGTCTTCTAACCGGGGCCGGAACCGGCGCAACCGGAACCGGCGTAACAACACGCGGATCGACGGTGGATTTTCCACTCCAGGGAATCAATGGAACGAGACCTTGCAGCTATGGAGAGGTGTTGTGCCCCGTCTTCCATCAGGCTTTCCAACACATCCCAGCGTGTCTACTCCTCTGCAACAGGCCTTCCTGACACACGGGGGGGTCCTACGGCACGTCCGACCACGCCCTATGGCGGTCTGACCGCCCTGGCGCTGCTCCAACCGCTCCCTACTCCAGCGGTCCAGCCGCCTCCCACAACGGTCCGACCACCAGCTCTTTGTACGGGGGAGCTTCTACCTACGGGGAGCCTTCTACCACATGGTATTAGAACGAGCTGGCCAACTCGTTCAACACCATGTCAGTGGCACCGCCGTCGTCCGCTGAATGGTACATGGACTCCGGCGCTGATAGCCAATGAGCTCCTCTTCCCGTAACCTCTCGTCCTCCTAAACTCCCTTCTTTTCAACCCCTTTTATCTATCGTTGTTGGTAACGGGTCATTGATGCCTGTTACATCCACTGGTCACACTTCTTTTGCTACTCGTGCTCACCCTTTACATTTGCACCATGTTCTTGTTTCTCCTCACATTATTAAAAATTTGGTTTCCATTCGTCAGTTTACCACTAACAATAACATTTCCATTGAATTTGATCCTTTTAGTCTTTCTATGAAGGATTTAGACACCAAGAACATAATCACTAGGTGCAACACCTACGGGCAGCTCTATCCTATTTCCCTACCACCACTTTCGCCTTCACATGCCTCAGCTACAGTCACCACACCGTCTATACTTTGGCATCGTCATCTTGATCATCTAGGTATTAAGGGATTGTCTAGATTATTTCCACAATGTCATAAATAGGAACTTGACAACCTTTGTCATGCCTGTCAGCTTGGTCATCATACACGTCTTTCTTTTGCTTTGTCAAATTCTGGTGCTTCGAACAATTTGGATTTAATACATTGTGTTTTATGGACCTCTCCTGTGCAAAGCGTTTCTGGTCACAAGTATTATCTTGTAGTTCTTGATGACTGTTCACACTATTTGTGGACTTTTCCTATTCGCCTAAAATCAGATGTTTTTTCGACCTTGTATAAGTTTTTGCCTACGTCTCCACTCAGTCGGCCGCACTATAAAGGCAATTCAATGTGACAATGGTCGTGAATTCAACAATTCTGCATCGCGCATATTCTTTCTTCGTCTCGGTGTTGTGTTGCGATTTCCTGCCCTCATAGGTCTCCTCAAAATTGACGTGGTGAGCGCATTATTCGCACGATCAACGGAACTATGCTCTCGATCAAGTTCCAAGCTAGTGTTCCAGCTGGCTATTGGGTAGAAGCGCTTCACAATGCTACACACTTAATAAACTTGTGATCATCCAAAACGCTTTCTTTTGCCATCCCACATTTTTTTCTCTTTTGATCCCATCCCGATATTTCCTATCTTCACGTTTTTGGTTGCAAGTGCTACCCAAACCTCTCTGCCACAGTTGAACACAAGCTAGCTCCTCGTTAAACCATTTGTGTCTTTCTCGGCTACATATCCGATCACAAAGGATATTAATGCCTAGACTTAGCCACAAGTCATCTCATCATCTCTCATCATGTAACCTTTGATGAGTCCGCCTTTCCCTTTGCGGAGATATATAGCCCCCTTCATCCCACTTTGATTTTCTTTCCGATACTAACGATTCATTGGTGCCCATTAGCACTGATTGTTTTGCAGGTACTCATCGATGCATGGCTCCTCGGGCTTCTCTACCTGTGGCGGTCAGACCGCACCATACGTCGGTCCAATCGCCTCTCACGGGCGATCCGATCACGCCCTATGGCAGTCTGACCATGCACGAGTACAGAGGCATCCTCGGCCCCTTTCCACCCCTTCGCAGTCTGACCGCGCTCGATGGCGGTTTGACCGCCACACCCAACGGAGTCCAGGCGGGCCTCTGTTCCCCTTGCGGTCCGACCGCCCCCTGTCGCGGTCCTATCGCCATCCCTGGCGGTCCGACCGCCATGCCGTCCATAGACTCTGTATGTTTTTGTTCCAGTGGCGGTCCGACCGCCACGAGCTCAGTACCACGCTCGGCTTCCATGCACGGTGCTTTACCAGACTTTGGATCTCCTACGGCTCCTTCGACTGCCCTTCATCAGCAGCCGAGCTTCGCTCGTGTCCCACGATATGTGCTCGAGGTTCCTAACGAGCATACCATGCAAACCCGTGGGAAGATCAGTCTTCGTCTCCCGGTACAACGCTTGAATCTTCAGGCATCGACGTTGTCACCGATACCGAAGACTTTCCATGGCACTCTCGCTGATTCCAATTGGCGAGAGGCCATGATCGAGGAGTTCGCTGCACTACAGGCCAACAATACTTGGGATCTCGTGCCTCATCCTTCACATACGAACGTTATGACTGGCAAGTGGGTTTTTGGCCACAAGTTTCATCCAGATGGTTCTCTTGGTCGCTATAAGGCTCGTTGGGTGCCACACGGTTTTACTCAGTAGCCTGGTATTGATTTTGGTGAGACTTTCAGCCCCGCGGTGAAGCCTGCTATAGTCCATACTGTTCTATCGGTTGCCCTCTCTCGTGATTGGTCTGTTCACCAGCTTTATGTGAATAATGCGTTTCTGCATGACACATTATCAGAGACAGTCTATTGTGAGCAGCCTTCTGGTTTTGTTGACTCAACTCACCCGGACTTGTCTGCCGCTTGAACAAATCTTTGTATGTTTTGAATCAAGCTCCTCGTGCCTGGTACAACTAGTTTGCTTCTCATATTACCACACTTGGATTTGTTGGCGCTCTGTCAGACACTTCCCTTTTTGTCTACCCACATGGTGCAGACATGGCTTATCTATTGCTTTATGTGGATGATATTGTTCTAACTGCCTCTTCAATTCTACTGCTTCATCACATTATTGATGCTCTTGTTGCAGAATTTTCGATGAAGGATTTGCAGCCTCTGTCATTTTCTAGGCATTTCTATTACTCGGAGTAGCTCATGTTTCTTTCTCTCACAGCGGCGGTATATGGTTTATATTCTTGGGAGAACTGGCATGGCTGATTGCAAGCCGTGTTCTACTCCTGTCGACACGTGTGTGAAGCTGTCATCCGATGCAGCTCCTGTCTTGGAGGCCACTCACTATCGAGGCCTTGCTGTAGCACTTCACTATCTCACTTTTACTCGACCAGATATTGCATATGCTATTCAACAAGTGTGCCCCTATATGCATGACCCTCGTGAGCCTCATCTTGCATTGGTGAAACGTATTCTCCGGTACATCCGAGGCACTTTGGATCTTGGTCTACAGCTTCATCGATCCTCCGTTAGCAAGTTGATCGCATGTCCGACACACGCCGTTCTACCTCCGGATACGGGTCTTCATCAGTGATAATCTGGTCTCCTAGTCTTCGAAGCGCCAGCACACGGTGTCCCGCTCTAGCGCTGAAGCAGAATATCGTGTTGTTGCTAACACCTTCGGTGAGGTCTCTTGATTGCGTCAACTACTAGAGGAACTTCATTGTCCATCACAGAAGGCCACCTTGGTTTATTGTGATAAAGTGAGTGCAGTATATCTCTCGACTAGCCCGGTGCAGCATCAACGCACCAAGCATGTCCAGATCGATTTCCACTTCGTTAGGGACAAGGTGGCTTTTGGACCAATTCGGGTTCTTCACGTTCCTACTAGTTCGCAGTATGCGGATATCTTCACTAAAAGCCTCCCATCTTTGATGTTTATGGAGTTTCGATCCAGCCTGAATGTTCTGGCTTGTAGACATTCAGACTGCTAGGGAGTGTTAGACAATAGTCCCACATCGCCTATTGTACCAAGAGAGGTCCCCCGTCCCCTGACCCCCTTATATATATGTATTCACTCCCAGGGACTAAATAAATCCAATAATTATTTTTCCTTCTTATTTCTATCAGATAGCTTTCCTTTTTATATTATTTTTTTCATCTCTTGATTTCTTTTTCTAATGTATATTGTTGATGATTACTAAAGTATGATTTGTTAGCCTTGCAAAAAGATTAGGATGTTATCCTAGCCCACCGAATTCTACTTGGTGGCGTACTTTGCTCCAATTACGTTTTCATTTTCTGCCTTGCAGTTGCTGGTTGTCCACCTAGAAGAAACGCATGTGAATTTTGTTTGGGTCTATAAAAAACTTTTTAGGCGGTTTGAGCACCGACAAGATATAGGTGGCAAGAGAACTGAGAACCGAGTGCACCAATTCTAAGAACTGAGTGCACCAATTCTCACAGCCCCTGATGCTCAGGAGGCGACATTGCCATCCGGCTAACTTTGCAAGGGCCTGGTCTTGAATTCCATGGAGATGAACTAGCTTGAGACGTTTTAGAATCAATGGAATGTCCATTGGAAAGGATGTGCGCTAGCCATTGATATGGCTTCGTATGTCTTCCAGATTGAGCCCATCACATTTGATCGGTGCTACTATACTCTTTTTTACAACTTAGTTTATATGTTCTTCAATCTATGTTCCCTGGGCTAGTGATATACATTGAATAATCAAGTGTTTATAGTTTATTTCTTCCTTTCATCTGATACACATTTGCAGTTAACGGCGGAGTGTAGTAGTGGCCAAGCCAGTTTGTGGCATGCATGGGCAGTTAGTTGACGGCTAATTTTAGTGTACTATATTTAAGTTTCCTCGTCTTGGAGCTCTGGACTGCGGTGTGTGTGTAATATTCTCTGTGCATCCCTGCAGTTATTCGTTTATACCTTTGTATCATTACTTACCATTTAATCAAACACAAAAACTGTTTCTGGTTACCCTTTACTTTTGGGTCACGCACCACCGCTGATCACAGTTGATTGAATTATTACACTTATCTGTCATCTAATTTTGATGATTGGCCTCCATTTTAAGTTGTTTCATCAAACGTCAAAGTTTGCACTGACCAATATACTGCTTTGTTTTCCTTTCATGCTGCACTACTACTTTGATAGTCTTCTTCCAAGAATTCATCTGCCACATCAACATTGGTATGCCAACGACACAAGACCCTTTTTTTCTTGAATTTGATCAATCAAGTATAGCACCATACTAAGATTGGGATTTGCAACTCTTTCATTAGGTATCACGATCAATTTTGGTGCGTTACAGCTCAAAACCTTGGGTGTACATTGGATGCATGAAATCAGGATCTGTTTGGTGCTACAAAGTAATACTCCATAATTCCAGATTTTATACCCTATTTATTTTTGTTTCTCATTATGACGGGGTTCTCGGTTCCGACCCCCTAAGGGGAGACGACGACCCTCCCCACGAGGGGTGACGAAGGAGCAAACCCGAGCTCGAGCTCAGAACAAGATGAAGCGAGAAGGATAGCGATCCCAGCCCCGACCCCTGGGGCGAGCCGCGAGCCTCGCCCTCGAGGCTTGGGCAAAGGGAAGACCCCAGAAGAAAGGCCCGAGTCCGGCCTCGGGTAGGCGAGAGGCAAGTAGCCTTCAATTAAGAGCAGAAGCCATCCGGGTCAAGGGGAAGGCACTCGAGTGCCTTCCCCTAGCGACTGCATTGAAGACCCGTCACCTACAACAGAACCAAAGAGGAGTAGTACGCGGGGCACACGTGCGCCTCGGTATGGACTACCCCGATGACAAGACAGGAGCAGGCGTGGTGGCAGGCTATGTATACGGTGGCTCCATCAAGTGCCCTGTCCTATGTATGACGAGACAAGCCTCCCTGTACCCACTACCTCCACTCCACCTGTGACACGACCCCACGGTCTTGTCGAGCCAGGATCACGCTGAGGGGTACTGCGTTGCACAGCACCGGATAACACACATCAAAGGTACAAAGCGGAAGCAAAACTTTTATTACATAAACGGTTTTATGAACAAATAGGTCCAGTCTACACTCACAGGCATAGACTACGCATCAAGTTCACGTTCAGCCCGTGAACGTGTCCTTGCTAGCACACACGCACACTAACACGGCGGCGTGCACGACTCCCACTCGACGGGGTTCCCCTCCTAGGGTTCCGTCTCCTCTTCGGAAGTCCCCTCCTCATAGAACCCTGCAAAAGCATCAAACATAAGCAGCATGAAGGCTCAGCAAGACTGACCCGTCTCTCCTAAACTTGGAACTTCTACATGAGGGATTGATAGGTTACATGAGGTAAAAATCATTTGCAAGGACTCACCTAATTAGTGGGACCTTACTTTCAAGTTTTAGCAGCAGGTTGTGGAGAACCTTACGCTACGGCACATGAGAGAGCCGCAATCAAACAAGAAACGCATTTCTCTCATGTACTTCGCCCAAAGTTAAAAAAAAACTTTAGTTAGCTCTAAACTACAGCAAATCATCAGCAATCAAGTCCATATTTCAATCAGCAACATTTTAACATGCAACTAGCCTGTTCTTTCTACGTCACGGTACAGTGAACAAGTGGTACTCACTGACCGCGAGGGATGGCGATTATAATTGATTTACACCTGCAGGGTTACCCGAATAACCCGTCACATACGCCCGTACTCGATGTTGCCTACAACAACCATCACGGACGTCGTACGCAACCACCTTTCACCCGTTAGCCAAATGTTGAACCGGTCCAATCGTCCCGAGCAAGAGGTCTCTGCACGCGCATCTCAGTGCCACCAGCCAATTTAAACCTCAAGCTCTCAACCTACCCTCTGAGCGACCAGCTATGCCTCAACACCCAGCTACCCGAGTTACATCGGTTTCCCGGTTCCCATACAGCCGGTAGGTCTTCAATACTATTCTAGCTTGTTCAACAGGCCCGCACACGGCTCGGTCCTTAATCGACACAAGCGGAGCTACAGCACACAGGCCCCAAAGTCCTGCTGCCCTTACTCTCCGCTCGGTCTCATCTTTCTTGCCATGTGTATCATGTGCTATCTCTACCCGAGTCGAGTGCCTCTAGCCTATGCTCGCAAGTAGTTCCAACTACTCGACTTGTACCGAATCCTACACTATCTTAGCATCGCAGTAGCTAACGGGATTTGCAATCCTACACCCAACCCATGGTTTTCTTGGCTATGCAAGTGGGTTTCCAAACAAGACTCTAATGCAAGGAATCATCATACTCAAATAAGTGCTCAAAACAATAAAAAATTGTAAGAAGGTTAATGCGAACCGGAGCTTGCCTTGCTGCTCTTGGTCGTAGGCTAGCTGCTCCTCCAGAGTCACGAAGTCTAGGACTTCGGGTTCCTCCTCGACCTTAGCGACTACATGATATACAAGTATACATGTCAAATTAAATGCATTTGATTTGAATTACACTTGTGAAGCTTATAAGTCTTACTAGACAGACTCAATGACTCTGAAATTTTAACTGTGGCTTAGTTACCACCTAAACAGAGACTTGGCCAAGTTTTAGTTGCAGCAAAGCTCATTTGAGCCCTCCAAAAATAATTATGTCCTTGATCTTAATTGGAACTCGTAGGGTATTCTAGGAATTTTCATGGAACAAGCCATGACTTTCTGAAAACTAGATTTTCAGAAGGTTCTAATGGAGTTGGTCTCACTTAATTTGAAGGTTCCTAGCTAAAGATATGAGCTAAACAATTTCAGAGAAAATTCTGAAAATGTTTCTGAACATTTTCTATTTTCTCTGGAACAGTTTCACTAATCACACCATTACGTGTATTAAATGAGCTCAAATGGATCTGAAATTTTTATGGTAGTTCAGGGATATTTTGGTGAACATCCCAGAAAAATTTCAGAATTTTCCTCCAAGGGGTTCTCCAGTTAAAATTCCAAACAGTTTAAATTGGAGGAATTAATTCTGGCGAATTAAAGATTTTTATGAAGTGAAACTTGATTTGCTGGAAAGCGCTCAGAGAGCTGAATCCAACAAAATTTGGTTCACTCCATTTGGAGTTTCCTAGCCCAAGTTATGAGGATTTGAAGTTTGAATGAAATCTGAAAATCGGGGAAAAGTTTAAACTTGCGGGTGGGCCACGGGGACACGTGTTGCGCACTGAGGCGTTGGCACACCGGGGTCTACGGGGTTCCTGCGCTCCAGCACAACGGATCCCAGCTGCACCCGATCCCGATTTGAATTTTTAAGTCACTGACGGCCAGCCCCGCGTCTTCTTCTTCCTCCCGATGCGCCCTCGCGCCCGCGCCGCCTCCCCTCGCCGGAGCAGACCCAGAGCTTGCCGGATTGTCGCTGCCGGCCATCGCATGGTCTGAAACTCGCCGCCAGGGGGTTATCGACGTCGAGGAACACGTCTGTGGGGTCAGTTCGAGCTGGCGGTGACCGGAAATAACCCGGCGACGTGCGGCGGCCTCGGTTGAGGTTCAGCGCCGTCGGTCGTGGGTTCTAACCCACCCAGACCTCGAACAATCAGTTCTACAGCATCAGTACACCTCTAGGAAGCTTGACAAGGTTTCAAAGGTGTTCAAAGAGGGCGGCAAGTTGGTCGGCACCGTATGACCGATCGTGCCCGCCATGAACGTCCTCGGTCGAGCTCAAAATTCGTCACTCCTAGCCGGTTTCATACCACGGATGCAGAAAGGAAATTGATCGCCGGCTAGTCCAGCGCCTATGTGCAAGATTTGATAACTTAAGAAGGATCATAGAGCGGGAATTCGAAGAATCCGTACCTGAAGCTCAGTTTAAGACCGCCGGAGCAAAATCTGGAAATTCGTAGCGGATTCTTCACGGTTTGCTTCAAGACTTGGAGGAGAGCAACACGGTGGTCGCGCGCTCCTGTTGCCGCTCTTGCTGACCCGTGAAAGCCCCTGTGGGACGCTGTCCACATGAGACCGATCGTCGTTCTTCAGCTCAGTCGCGGCAGTCGTCATTGATCACATGAACGGAAGCCCAAACCCGGTGGTTCAGGCGTTGGGAGGGTGGTTCTTGAGCTCAGCGTGCTGCCTAGCAACTCGGGGGAATGAGGGTGCGATTGTTTTCTTCGTTTTCCCGATTGACCGAGCGCTCGGAGAAAGAACAATGGCGCTGCTCGATGTCGCCCGCGAGGAGATAAAGGCAACCGGTCTTCGCTCGGGCTGAGGCGGTGACGGTCGCGTGGAGGCACGAGAAAGCCGCCCTGGGCGCCAGCGCGCGAAGGGGGAAGCAGCTGGTGGCGCCGGTTCCTTCTCGGTGGCACAGCCGGCAGCTGCTCGGTGGAATTTCCCACCGAGGCTGTGACTTTGTGTGCAAGTCTTCCCTCTTATCTCTATGACATGTGGGTCCCACCCTCAATTTTAACCTCTAAACTTAACTCTAATTTACTGTTGTAAACAGTAGTCCCCACAAAGCCCCTGGTGATTTGAATTATCAATCTTTGAGCCATTTGGATTGACTAGAGTTCAATTGGGTTTGGTTTGGATAAATTTCAGCACACGTTCAGTTTGAAATTCAATGAAGTTTGAATTTGCCCCACTTAGCTCATGTCAATATCAACTCCAAATGGAGTGAAAATTGGTGTGTGAGCTCACAAAAATGTGCTGAGTAAGAATATGTCTCCCACTTTTGAAATCATGGGATAAAAACAGTTTGAATTTGAATGTAGTTTCAAAACTGCCCTCTTTCTAGCTATGCCCAAAATGACCTCAAAAGGTTTTGAATTTGGGTGAAACTTGGCATGGACATTCCTAGCAATGTGTAGGAGTTTTTCATATGCCCAGCCCCTATATATTACATGTGGGAAATACCACTTTTGCAATATGTGAGTTTATTCTCTCATGAGCATGTTGATGGTGGTTACTTGCTCTTCAAATGTGTTCATCAACTTTCTTCAAATGAGGTGTGTGTGTGGTGATGAACACTTTAACTATGTGTACAAAAACTGAGGCCTTTACATTCCTCCCCCCTTAAAAGAATCTCGTCCCGAGATTATAAGGTGAAAATGAGAGAGAGGACGGTGGAAAATTACCGGATATGCGACGTGAAAAAGTCGGGGTAGTTAGCGCGAAGAAATCCTTCGCTCTCCCATGTCGCCTCGTCCATGGAGTGATTACTCCATAGAACTTTGTAGAACCACAACGTGCGGTTGCGTGTGGTTCGGGCCTTTTCGTCAATGATCTGAACCGGTTCCTCCCGATAGGTCAGATCCGGTTGCAGTTCTTCAATGTCCTCCAGATGAATGGTAGTAGATAGCTTGAGACACTCCCTCAGCTGGGAAATGTGAAAGACGTCGTGCACACCGGAAAGTTTTTCTGGTAATTTCAGCCGGTATGCTACCGATCCACATCTTTCTGTAATCTGAAATGGACCGATGAATCGGGGTGCCAACTTTCCTCTCACCCCGAATCTGTTTACGCCTTTCATTGGAGACACACGTAGATATACGTGATCCCCCATTTCGAATTGTAATAGGCGTCTTCTCCGGTCCGCATACTGTTTCTGTCGGGATTGGGCGGCTTTTAGGTTCGCTTGAATCAGTCGAACCTTTTCTTCCGCGTTGTTGACAAGGTCAATCCCGAAGGTGACCCTTTCGCAAGAACAATGGTGTGCGGCATTTTCTTCCGTATAGCGCCGCATACGGCGCCATCTGGATGCTGGATTGGTACCCATTGTTGTACGAGAACTCGGATAACGGCAAGTGATCATCCCAATTCTTGCCGTGGTTGATAGCGCAAGCTCGTAGCATGTCTTCTAAGATCTGATTTACCCGCTCGGTTTGCCCATCCGTCTGCGGGTGGTATGCTGAACTACGGATCAGCTTCGTCCCCAGTGCAGCGTGCAGCTGCTCCCAAAAACGGGACACAAATAAAGTGCCCCGGTCCGATATGATGGTACGGGGTACGCCGTACAAGCATAGGATCCGTGAGATGTACAGTTAAGCATACTTCTTGGCGTTGTAGTTGTTGTTGACCGGGATGAAATGGGCAACTTTGGTGAGCCGGTCGACGATCACCCATACAGAATCATGTTTCTGAAAGGTGGTGGGTAAACCGACGATGAAGTCCATGCTCACGTCCTCCCACTTCCAGGCAGGAACGCCCAGTGGTTGTAGCAGTCCCCATTTCCGCATATGGTCTGCCTTCACCCTTCGACATGTATCACACTCGGACACGTACTTTGCGATCTCCCGCTTCATCCGTGTCCACCAAAACTTGCTTCTGAGTTCTTGATACATTTTGTTGCTGCCACGGAGAAAATTTTGATAAGTGAGCCTCATCAAAAATTTTCTTCCGTAACTCCGGGTTACGGGGTACGACGATCCGGTCCTTGAACCACAGAACGCCGTCTCCGTCCTTCCGGAACATTTCAACTCCCCACTGTCTACACGTCTCCGCAAATGCGACATGCCCTTGTCATGTTTCTGAGCTGCCGTTATCTCTTCACGGATGGTGGGGATCAAAGCTAGGTTGTAGAGAGCTCCATGTGGGATCACATGCAGTGGTGGTTCGCTCTCTTCCAACGGTGTGATGGTCAGATTGTTGACGTGTGACTTGTGACTCAGCGCATCCGCCACTACGTTTGCTTTGCCGGGGTGATAATGGATCTCTATTTCGTAATCCTTTATCAGTTCCAACCATCTTCACTGCCTCATGTTCAGCTCCTTCTGAGTGAATATGTACTTGAGGCTCTTGTGGTCGGTATATAAATGTACGAGGTTACCGAGTAGGTAGTGCCTCCACATTTTGAGTGCGAGTACCACGGCAGCGAGCTCCAAGTCGTGGGTTGGATAATTCTGCTCATGGCTTCTAAGCTGCCATGATCCATACGCGACCACTCTTCGGTCTTGCATCAGCATACATCCGAGCCTAATGCCGGATGCATCGCCAGTACACATCGAACGGTTTTGTTGTGTCTGGCTGCGCCAAAACCGGTGCTGATGTTAGGTGCTTGACTAAAGCCTTGAATGCTGCTTCACATGCTGGACTCCAAACATATTTGGTAGCCTTCTTTAGCAGCTCCGTCATAGGCTTGGCAATCTTCGAGAAGTTCGGAATGAACCTCCGATAATATCCCGCGAGTCCGAGGAAACTCCGTACCTCGTGAACAGTCCTCGGGGATTTCCAATTCAGCACTTGAGTGATCCTGCTCGGGTCTACAGCGATACCCTCCGCTGAGATGATATGCTCGAGAAAAGGCACTTGCGATATCCAGAACTCGCATTTGCTGAATTTCGCGTATAGCTTGTGATCCCGCAGCCGTTGCAAGACTATACGCAGATGTTTCTTGTGATCTTCCTCCGACTTGGAATATACCAGTATGTCGTCGATGAAGACCACAACAAACTTGTCCGGCTCCGGCATGAATACCGAGTTCATCAAGTACATGAAGTGAGCTGGAGCATTGGTGAGGCCGAAGGACATGACCAAGTACTCATAAAGTACGTACCTCGTCGAGAAAGCCGTCTTCGGAATGTCCTCTGCCCTTATCTTAATCTGATGGTACCCGGATCTTAAGTCCATCTTGGAAAAGATCTTCGCTTTGACCAACTGATCAAACAACATGTCGATCCGTGGCAACGGGTACTTGTTCTTGATGGTTACGGCATTTAATGGATGATAGTCCACGCAAAGCCGTAACGTCTCATCCTTCTTCTTTACGAATAATGCCGAACAGCCCCATGGCGAGGAGCTCGGCCTAATAAAACCTTTTTCAAGCAGGTCCGTGAGCTGAGTCTTCAGTTCAGCCAACTCCTTGGGTGCCATCTTGTACGGCCTTCAGGATATTGGCATGGTTCCCGGTGCAAGTTCAATCTTGAACTCCACCTCTCTATTGGGCGGCATTCCCGGTAAATCATCCGGAAATACATCAGGGAACTCTCGGACCACTGGAATATCTTCCAATCTGAGGGTTGTGGCTTGATAGACACTTGGAAGTTTCATTTCTTGACTGTCCAGAAATAAGGAGTGATATTTGTGCACTTCTGAGTTTAAGTGCACAACTCGGAGGACGGTGTCTAAAACAGCGCCATGGTGGGTTAACCACGACATCCCTAAGATGACATTGACCTTTTGTCCCTCTAAGATTATGAGAGACGTAGGGTAAACTCTACCCTCTAAGCACAATGGCGCTTTTGGGACCATCACGCTTGCTGAAATTTTCCCACCCGGTGAACAGATCACATAAGGACTATCAGTGGGTAGTATTTGCAAGCTATATTTATTAATGAAAGCTTCGCTAATGAAGCTATGCGTGGTGCCTGAATCAAACAATACTATGGCGGGATGCTGGTGGAGTTGGAACATACCCGCAAGGATTGGCTCACCCTCCGGCACGTCCTCTATGGCAAGCTGGTGGACAGTACCAGGCCTAGGGTTTGCCCGCCGCGCATTTGTAGGGTTCCGGGGTTGATTCCTCCCTGAAAACTGCGGTGCAACTCCGCCGCCTTGCCTCTCCGGGTAACTGCTGGCGAAGTGTCCTGGACGACCACACTTGTAACATGTGGCCGCTGCTTGTGCGGTGCTCGTGGGACGAAAGCTTGGCATGCGTTGCTGAGGTGCATACGCACGCGGCATCGCCCGCTGCTGCTGTTGTTGTTGCGGAGGTGGTACTGGCAGTGCCGGCCGGAATGCCGGTGAAGAATAAGGCCGACTGCAGAATGGCATCGGCCTCTGCGGTGGCTGCGAGCGTGGACCTGATGGTGGGCGATTCACCATCCAAAATTTCTGAGAAGGACCGCCTCCTTCTCCGCTGCTTTGCGGCGCGCTTCGCTTTCTCTCCGCCGCCGCTAACTCCTTGCCGGAGTACTCCTGAACAATTGCAGCATCAATGATGTCGTTGAGGCTGCCACGATTGAACATCGCCAATTTGTCCTTCAGGAGCGGGTTAAGCCCCTGGTAAAAGTGGTCCCGCCGCTTCTCGTCGGTATCAGCGTGATACGACGCGTAGAGCGTGAGATCGTTGAACGCCCTGGAGTATTCCAGCGCGTTCCGGCTCCCTTGCTGCAGGTGTAGGAATTCCTGCGTCTTCCTCTTCATCAGACCTGGCGGTATGTGATAGGCCCTGAAGGCCGTCCGGAACTCTGTCCAGGTCATAACTCGGTCGGTGGGCTGTGAAGCACAAAATTTTGCCCACCACGCGCTCGCGGATCCTTGGAGCTGTTTGACCGCGAACAAAGTCTTGCGGTGCTCACTTATCTGGAGCAGCCCGAACTTCATCTCTATTGCGCGGAGCCAGTTGTCCGTGTCGAGAGGTTCATCCGCCCTTGAGAATACCGGGGGATGAGTCGCTAGAAAGTCGGAGTAGGAGCTCCGTTGACGCTCCTCATGGTCTTGACGTCTCTCTGGGCGAGACGTATTAGCGATGAGAGTTTGCAGCAACTCCGTGTGCTGCTGATGCGATCCCGCCATTGCCGCGACGATGTCGGCCAATGTAACCGTTGGCAGTGGCGGTGGCGGTGTTTGTTGTTGCTGTTGCTGCTGTTGCTGCTGCTGTCCCGAGGAGTCCTTGGGAGGCTGTTGGGAGGTCTCTCCCCTTGGCTAGTACCCCCAACGTCCGGGTTGGCACGAGTACGAGTCATTCTGAAATTCAGAACAGCAGCGATTAGCACTTGTCATACTTAAAATTCCATATGCAACAGTAGGTATTGAAGTGACACATGAATAATTTGCACAATATTCACATATATTGATAAAGCATAAACTTTATACAAGATACATCATTCTCGGGTCTCCGAGAAGTCGTGCTCATGTCGTCACTACCTATACATACACTACTGCCTACACGACATGTCACCGATTACAAAAGTTGGGTTACACTACCCTAGCTGCCCTACTTGGCAACTGTAACCCCCTACTCAGAATAGAACTCGACCTCCTGCGGGTCCTCCTCCTCCGGTATCTCTGCTGGTGGCTCCGGATCTACCACCTCTTCTCCCATCTCGGGTTCTCCCATTGCTGGAAGGCCCAAGACCACCGGTATGCCCAATACCGGAGGTACGAGGTCCTGCAATGCATGCACCTCGTCCATGGCCTGGTTGTAGTCCTCTTCCCTGACTTGCCCTTCCTCAATAGCATCGTCCCACTCTTGAGCAAGGTCCTCATTCTGCTGGGTTAGAGTCTGCACCAGCTCTTGCAACGTCGCGATGTCGACATGGCTTTTCTTCTTCGCCTTCTTCAGACGATGCAACTGATTATGCTGTTCATTCAGTCGCTTGATCGTTGGAAGGAGCACATTGCGGAGTGCACTGTGAGCACTTTCAAAATGGTCTCCACGGCTTGTGCTCTCCTTGAGCTTTGCGGCGAGATGCTCCGTGTGAACAGCTTGGCTGTCCATCACGGCGTTTCCCGCCCTCATCTGGAGGCTAAGGTTTGCCTCCGCGGGGTTGTACCTTGGGCAACCCGGATCTGTTGCCTCCCGGTACCTCCCTTCCCACACATGATGAGCCTGTCCCTCCACCAGAACGAGCGCGTATGGAGTTCCCTCCATCGCTCTCACGTGTAGCTGGCAGAAACGTGACATGGTGTCACGGGCTGCCACTTGCCACATCCCTTCCGGTTGCCTACCTCTCACCGTGACGGTGAACGGCACCCAACCGGGTGGCGTAGGTCCTGCAGGGACTTCGACATGGATTGTCCACGTCTTGTTCCCCTCTTCGCCTTCTTCCTTGGTGAAGTACTGCGGCATCTGGTTGTACCCGAAATATTGAACCATCTGCCTCAATGCTTCCGGATAGCCACTGCGGTGAGAACAGTGGGACACCACCCACCCGTTCTCCAACTGCTTATCTGCTGTCATCTGTAAAAATATATTTGATAAATGTCAAATATTTATTTAAACAGTAAACCATTGAGTTATAACACAATACATGTCATTGAACCCATAAAACTTGGAAATATAGTTCAAATTTAAACAAATTTGACTGCTGATCTGCTGTCTGCATGAGAGCCCTGACCAGTTTCCATTTCAACCTGATTTGGGCCATGCTAAAAAAAACCAATTCTGGAGCTCAACATTTAAGTTAAAGTTAACTTCAATAGCTTTCCAGAAAGTATTTGCTTGGCCTAAGATCTGTCCTGGTTCAAAAGTTATGAGATGCCAAAGTTAACAGAATTTCTGGAGAAAATTGTACAGCACCTCCCTGCTTCAGGTACCAATGTGATCCAAGAATTCCAGTTAATTCTGTTCTTAATCTTACAAAACTTTCTGTTACAAAGTTGTAACACATCTCATAATATTTCCAGAACTACCTCATTTTCTATTTTTGTATTTTTATGCAGGAAGTTATGCTCAATTTACAGAGAGTTTACAGAGAGTGTTTGCTCTGCCCTGTTTTCTGGACAGTTTCAACCCTACTGCATTTTTCGATTGGTTAGGGGATGAAACACCCCTGGACCTCAACAGAAAAGTTGTAAAGCTCTTCCAAAGATTTCCAGAAATGTATCATATGACCCCAACCTCGAAAGAACTCAACCTCTAACCTCTGATTAACTTCAGCCTTAATTCAGCTGAAAACAGAGTGTTCTGTCCTTAGCAACCTATAAGTTGAAACTTGTTAACTTTGAATATCCTGATTAAGGGAAAGAGTTACATCAAGTTTTAGTGCTTTGGATCAAAGCCCTTCAAGTTTTATAATGAAGTTGTTCATTTAGTGGGGGGGTGACGTCGATGCGTCACCAGATCATGTCGGTACTACGTCCTCACAAAGAAAAACCTATACCGGACTTAGCCGGCTTCGTTAATTCAGTGGCACTAAGCGTCTCTCGCACATGGATGCTACACGTCTGTCGTTTCGTGGTTAGACTACCTGCAAATAACTCAAGCAATCGTCAGACTCGGCTGCACACCGAGCCCGGTATCCATACAGTTCGTACACCCGGCCGTCATCACTCACCCGGATGTTCTCAAGCCAAATACGCCTTGAGCTACGTGTTCACGTTTCAGACCACGTGATGGGGTCTCCCAAATTGCACCACACACGCCAGGGACAGACGTTGCTCGAATACCCCAAACGACATGAAGAGTCGTAGAGGATATTAAAGCGGGTCGGGTTACCTGCCACCCGTGGGGCTCCACCCTTCAGCTTGTGCGCACTGGTGGACAGCGCTTACGTGCACCCCCCAAGACATAAACATCCCGAGATGCACGATTTCTGACATAGACAAATAGTTTAGTATGCCACTTGCTATACACTAATAACATCCTTATATGGGCTACTAACTCGTTCCTCACTGGATTTTTGAAAAAGATGACCTTTTAGTGCGTTAAACCTCAAGCGAGCTCTCATACCACGCTGACATGACCCCACAGTCTTGTCGATCCAGGATCACGCTGAGGGGTACTGCGTTGCACAGCACCGGATAAAAACATCAAAGGTACAAAGCGAAAGCAAAACTTTTATTACATAAACGGTTTTATGAACACTTTTACATCAAAATAGGTCCAGTCTACACTCACGGGCGTAGACTACGCATCAAGTTCACGTTCAGCCCGTGAACGTGTCCTTGCTAGCACACACGCACACTAACACGGCGGTGTGCACGACTCCCACTCGACGGAGTTCCCCTCCTGGGGTTCCGTATCCTCCTCGGGAGTCCCCTCCTCATAGAACCCTGCAAAAGCTTCAAACACAAGCAGTGAGCACGAAGGCTCAGCAAGACTGACTTGTCTCTCCTAAACATGGAACTTCTACATGAGGGATTGATAGGTTACATGAGGTAAAAATCATTTGCAAGGACTCGCCTAATTAGTGGGACATTACTTTCAAGTTTTAGAAGCAGGTTGTGGAAGACCTTACGCTACGGCACATGAGAGAGCCGCAATCAAACAAGAAACACATTTCTCTCATGTACTTTGCCCAAAGTTAAAAATAACTTTAGTTAGCTCTAAACTACAGCAAATCATTAGTAATCAAGTCCATCTTTCAATCAGCAACATTTTAACATGCAACTAGCCTGTTCTTTCTACGTCACGGTACAGTGAACAAGTGGTACTCACTGACCGCGAGGGACGGCGATTATAATCGATTTACACCTGCAGGGTTACCCGAATAACCCGTCACGTACGCCCGTACTCGATGTTTCCTACAACAACCATCACGGACGTCGTACGCAACCACCTTTCACCCGTTAGCCAAATGTGGAACCGGTCCAATCGTCCCGAGCAAGAGGTCTCTGCACACGCATCTCAGTGCTGCCAGCCGATTTACACCTCGAGCTCTCAACCTACACTCTGAACGACCAGCTATGCCTCAACACCCAGCTATCCGAGTTACATCGGTTTCCCGGTTCCCATATAGCCGGTAGGTCTTCGGTACTGTTCTAGCTTGTTCAACAAGCCCGCACACGGCTCGGTCCTCAATCGACACAAGTGGAGCTACAACACACAGGCCCCAAAGTCCTGCTGCCCTTACTCTCCACTCGGTCTCATCTTTCTTGCCATGTGTATCATGTGCTATCTCTACCCGAGTCGAGTGCCTCTAGCCTATGCTCGCGAGTAGTTCCAACTACTCAACTTGTACCGAATCCTACACTATCTTAGCATCGCAGTAGCTAACGGGGTTTCCAATCCTAAACCCAACCCATGGTTTTCTTGGCTATGCAAGTGGGTTTCCAAACAAGACTCTAATGCAAGGAATCATCATACTCAAATAAGTGCTCAAAACAATAAAAATTTGTAAGAAGGTTAATGCAAACCGGAGCTTGCCTTGCTGCTCTTGGTCGTAGGCTAGCTGCTCCTCCGGAGTCACGAAGTCTAGGACTTCGGGTTCCTCCTCGACCTTAGCGACTACATGATATACAAGTATACGTGTCAAATTAAATGCATTTGATTTGAATTACACTTGTGAAGCTTATAAGTCTTACTAGACAGACTGGCTTGGTTACCACCTAAACAGAGACTTGGCCAAGTTTTAGTTGCAGCAAAGCTCATTTGAGCCCTCCACAAATAATTATGTCCTTGACCTTAATTGGAACTCATAGGGTATTATAGGAATTTTCATGGAACAAGCCATGACTTTCTGAAAACTAGATTTTCAGAAGGTTCTAATGGAGTTGGTCTCACTTAATTTGAAGGTTCCTAACTAAAGATATGAGCTAAATAATTTCAGAGAAAATTCTGAAAATGTTTCTGAACATTTTCTATTTTCTCTGGAACAGTTTCACTAATCACACCATTAGGTGGATTAAATGAGCTCAAATGGATCCGAAATTTTTATGGTAGTTCAGGGATATTTTGGTGAACATCCCAGCAAAATTTCAGAATTTTCCTCCAAGGGGTTCTCCAGTTAAAATTCCAAACAGTTTAAATTTGAGGAATTAATTCTGGAGAATTAAGGATTTTCATGAAAAGAAACTTGATTTGCTGGAACGTGCTCAGAGAGCTGAATCCAACAAAATTTGGTTCACTCCATTTGGAGTTTCCTAGCCCAAGTTATGAGAATTTGAAGTTTGAATAAAATCTGAAAATCGGGGAAAAGTTTAAACTTGCGGGTGGGCCACGGGAACACATGTTGCGCACTGAGGCGTCGGCACACCAGGGTCTACGGGGTTCCTGCGTGCCAGCACAATGGATCCCAGCTGCATCCGATCCCGATTTGAATTTTTAAGTCACTGACGGCCAGGCCTCGCGTCTTCTTCTTCCTCCCGACACGCCCTCGCGCCCGCGCCGCCTCCCCTCGCCGGAGCAGACCCGGAGCTTGCCGGATTGTCGCTGCCGGCCATCGCACGGTCTGAAACTTGCCGCCAGGGGGTTATCGACGTCGAGGAACACGTCTGTGGGGTCAGTTCGAGCTGGCGGTGACCGGAAATAACCCGGCGACGTGCGGCGGCCTCGGTTGAGGTTCGGCGCTGTCGGCTGTGGGTTCTAACCCGCCCAGACCTCGAACAATCAGTTCTACAGCATCAGTTCACCTCTAGGAAGCTTGACAAGGTTTCAAAGGTGTTCAAAGAGGGCGGAAAGTTGGTCGGCACCGTATGACCGATCGTGCCCGCCATGAACGTCCTCGGTCGAGCTCAAAATTTGTCACTCCTAGTCGGTTTCATACCACGGATGCAGAAAGGAAATTGATCGCCGGCTAGTCCAGCGCCTATGTGCAAGATTTGATAACTTAAGAAGGATCATAGAGCGGGAATTTGAAGAATCCGTACCGGAAGCTCAGTTTAAGACCGACGGAGCAAAATCTGGAAATTCGTAGCGGATTCTTCACGGTTTGCTTCAAGACTTGGAGGAGAGCAACACAGTGGTCGCGCGCTCCTGTTGCCGCTCTTGCTGACCCGTGAAAGCCCCTGTGGGACGCTGTCCACGTGAGACCGATCGCCGTTCTTCAGCTCAGTCGCGGCGGTCGTCGTTGATCACGTGAACGGAAGCCGAAACCTGGTGGTTCAGGCGTTGGGAGGGTGGTGCTTGAGCTCAGCGTGCTGCCTAGCAACTCGGGGGAACGAGGGTGCGATTGTTTTCTTCGTTTTCCCGATCGACCAAGCGCTCAGAGAAAGAACAATGGCGCTGCTCGATGTCGCCCGCGAGGAGATAAAGGCAACCGGTCTTCGCTCGGGCTGAGGCGGTGACGGTCGCATGGGGGCACGAGAAGGCCGCCCTGGGCGCCAGTGCGCGAAGGGGGAAGCAGCTGGTGGCGCCGGTTCCTTCTCGGTGGCACAGCCGGCAGCTACTCGGTGGAATTTCCCACCGAGGCTGTGACTTTGTGTGCAAGTCTTACCTTTTATCTCTATGACATGTGGGTCCCACCCTCAATTTTAACCTCTGAACTTAACTCCAATTTACTGTTGTAAACATTAGTCCCCACAAAGCCCCTGGTTATTTGAATTATCAACCTTTGAGCCATTTGAATTGACTAGAATTCAAATTGGGTTTGGTTTGGATAAGTTTCAGCACATGTTCAGTTTGAAATTCAATGAAGTTTGAATTTGCCCCACTTAGCTCTTGTCAAGATCAACTCCAAATGGAGTGAAAATTGGTGTTTGAGCTCACAAAAATGTGCTGAGTAAGAATATGTCTCCCACTTTTGAATTCATGGGATAAAAACAGTTTGAATTTGAATGTAGTTTCAAACTGCCCTCTTTCTAGCTATGCCCAAAATGACCTCAAAAGGTTTTGAATTTGGGTGAAACTTGGCATGGACATTCCTAGCAATGTGTAGGAGTTTTTCATATGCCCAGCCCCTATATATTACATGTGGGAAATATCACTTTTGCAATATGTGAGTTTATTCTCTCATGAGCATGTTGATGGTGGTTACTTGCTCTTCAAATGTGTTCATCAACTTTCTTCAAATGAGGTGTGTGTGTGTGGTGATGAAAACTTTAACTATGTGTCCAAAAACTGAGGCCTTTACAACCTGTAATACGAGTGGATGCGAGAGGAGTATAAAACGAGGAGTCAGGCGATCCATTAGGGATGGGCTCTCACATTTGTAAAAGAACCAACCCCATCCTTCAGAAGGAACAGTGAGACAATACATACTGGATGTAGGGCGTCTTGCCCAAACCAGTATAATCCCTTTGTATTCTTATTTAGGCCACCTCGAGGATGAACACGCGGCGCATTACACTACAGGAAAAACACAAATTCACAACAGCCAATTTTATTAACGACGGTACCGTCGTTAATGAAATTGTTCACGATGGTGGAAAATAGCCATCGCGAATAGTGGTATTATTCACGACGGTTGACCTAGACCGTCATAAATAATCACATTATTCACGACGGTAGGCCGTGACCGTCGCAATAAGTACTTTATTCACAACGGTTCCTATCCCCATCGTGAATAAGGGCATTATTCACGACGGTTGCGCCGCACCGTCGTAAACATTCCCTATACTTATCTATAGCGTGGCCGCCCGCCCGCCCCACTCACGCGCCCGACTCACTCACCGTCGCCGCTGCTCGCCCCGCCGCCTCGACGCCGCCCCGCCACGGCCCGGCCGCCGCCGACGCCGCCCCGCCCCCTCGCGGCGCCGCCCAGCGCCGCCCCGTCCGGCCCCCCGCCGCGGCCCCGGCCACTCCTCCGCCGCCGGCCGTGACCGCCCCACTCCGACCTGGCGCCGCCCCACCCCGACCCGGCCGACCCCTCGCCGCCGGCCCCGACCCGGTCCTGCTCCGACCCAGCGCCGCCCCGCCCCGTCCCATTGAGGTTTTTTTAATTAGTCTTATTTAATTAGCTTAGTTTAGTTTAATTTAGTTTAGTTTAAATAGTTGTAATTAGGTTAGTTTAATTAGTTCAGTTTAGTTTATAATTAGTTTAGTTTAGTTTGTAATTATGTTTTAATTAGTTTAGTTTAATTACTTTAAATTAGTTTATTTTATTTTAGCCTATTCCCGACGGCGCATTGGCACCGTCGTGAATAAGTGCCTAACTTACACCCGCGCGCGGCCGCCCCACTCGCTCATTCGACTCTCGCGTCGCCACCGCTCTCCGCTGCTCCCACACAGTCGCCCGCTCATTCGACTCTCGCGCCACCGCCGCTCTCCGCTGCTCCCATGCGTCCTCGCCCACCGTCGCCGGCTCCCACCCCGGCCCCGCACGTCGCAACCGGCTCCCTGCCCGCCACTGCCGGCTCCCGCCCCGCCTGCCGCCGCCGGCTCCCAACTCCGGCTCTGCCCGCCGCCACCGGCTCCCTACCCGCCCCACCCGCCGGTTCCCTGCCCGCCCCGCCTGCCGGCTCCTTGTCTGCCCCGTTCGCCAGCTTACTATTGTTTTAATTATTTAATTGTTTATTTTATTTTGAATTGCTCAATTAGATTATAATTAGTTAATTAATTGATAATGAGTGTGTAATATTTATACCTATATTAATGGGTTTCGAGCCGGTCTGACCCGGCACGGCCCAACACGGAACGACATGGCACGGCCCAATCCGGCCCGACCTGGCACGACTCAATCTGGCCCGACCCGGCACGGCCCAATCCAACACGACTCGGCACGACCCATATGGGTTTAGTCGCAACTTATGTGTTGAGACGAGCACGAAGGTGAATGACGTCAATTACTTGGAACTTTTAACGGTGACGCGTCGGCCCTTTGAACTTTCAACTGTGACCAACTTACCCCTCTTTCTCGTTCTTTCCTATCTTGTAAATGACTGAAAAATGAAAATGAGTAACATAACCTATAGAAATTTATTACCCGTTTCAAATCTGTACTTCTCACATTCGCTAGGCATGTGAGGCGTGCAGGTTTAGAATTGTCCCTTTTTGGACAGCCTGAGAGTGACCTAGGACGTGCTTTTGACGAGTTATGTACGGGGTCTAGATCTGGACGTGATTTCGACAGCATAACCCTAATGTTCTCTGCTGCACCATTTTTGGGCGTGCAGTTGGAGAACAACGGGTTATGTTGCCGAAATTTTTTCCGGATTCGTACACCATGTCTCGTCATAAGCACGTTACCTCGATCACTCTTAGCTGGGTTTAGGACCTATCTGCCTAGTTATAGGGGTCGCGACAAGACATAAAAATGTACTAATATTGATTTATCCACTTTGAAGGTATAACCTCAAACATGGCTGAAGACAGGACTTGGATGTATTCTGGTTGGAAAAATAATGAGCATCACTTAGAGGAGTGGCTCACCAAGACAGATGCTTTTATATAACAACCTTGGTTTAGAGATCATGTAACATTTTCTTGTCTTTATTCTCATATGACTTACGAGTATTGCACGATATAGTCTTCTAACGTTTATATTTTTCACAGTGCAAAAAAGATGTCGGTGTCTCTGAGGACTTGCGTCAGCTGTCCTACAGATCCATTAAAGGTAGAAGCTATGGTCAATACGACGTCAATGGTTTTTTATTCCGTTCAACTGAATTTTAAGCTCTTCGTCCTCTCGCGGCAACTTGTAATACCGGTGTTGTGACTACGGCTGTTGACGCCGAAGGACGGGAAACTAATTATTATAGGATCATTAAAAATATCCTTGAATTCAGTTTTATCGGGAATAGTGAGCTTAAAGTAGTCTTCTTTGACTGTGAATGGTTTGACAATAATAAAGGAACTCAACATAACCAATTTGGCATGATAGAAGTCAAACACAACGAACGGCTACGAGGCCACGACACCTTCGTCCTTTCATATCAAGTCCAACAAGTGTATTATTTACATTATCCATGCAAAAATCTACATGTTTGATGGGTTGTACACAAGATGAATCCTTGTGAGTATTTATATACACCAGATGATGCTGGGTACCAAGATAGTTTGTTGAACGTTGAGACTGATGAGGTTTATGAAGAACAAGAGTTCCTGGAGTCTTTTGTCATTGAACCCGGTCTAGGTCTCGATGAGTTAGTTGGAGATGCTCAAGATTTAGACACTCATGAAATGCAAAAACGAAAATGAAAAATAATCACGACAGAAGATCAGTGGTCCGGATTAAGGAGTAGATTTCATGGTCATGATACCAATGAATTTTGAAACAGGTTTCAAGTAACGTCTTATATATTTTTAAGTAATATCTTATATCTCTTCTTTTGTATTATATATTTTACTTTACATTCATTAAAAAATTTTCTTTTTAATAGGATGTCGTCGAGAAGTGGTAGAGGAAAGGGAAATGCGAGGAGTGTAGCTAGAGGTTTCTTGCGCAGGGCACCTGACGTCTTTCAGGGCAGTATGTCTAGCGGACTTTCTGCTAGATGAGTTGCTTTGATGAGTCAGCTACCGGAGCTGAGAGGCGCAGCAGTCGCCTTACAACGGTTAGACGAGGTAAATAATATTCGCGAATTTTATAATGTCAATAATTACTTCAATCATTTACATTACGATTCTTTTAAATCGTCAGGAGAACTTTAAGTCTGAAAACTCAAAGACGAGAGGTCCTCTGCAGCCAGCACAGGCTGACCACCCTTCGAGGTCGGGTAGCCAGCCTGTGGACCCGCCCGTGGACTCTTTCGGTGACCACTCCTCCGGGTCACCTTATGTCGAGCTATCTAGAGGCGTCGTACTAGGAGGAGTCACTATGTTGCTCCTCCTCTGGCTCCTGCAAAACTAGATGACCGGATAGTTATTCGTCCGGTTGGCGATATGTAAGTAAATCTCTAACTCTTCAATTTAGATTATTTTAGTGTTATAGATGTAATGATTTATCATTCTCTATCAGGTCTTGGTATGATGACTCGTTCACAGGTCAAGGACGCCACAAGCAGGTGAACAGTTTCCTCGGGCGGCTTATCCATTTGCACTACCGCGATGTAGTAAACGGTATCCCTGCCACGTCGTTGGACGATTACGCCACCGCCCAGCACGTTGCTCACGGCAACCACCAGAAGGCTATGTGGTCCGACTTCATGGTAAGCATGAATTATATATTTCTATAATACAAGTATATAATATGGTTAATACCAATGATGTATAAATATGTTTTTTGAGGCACGGTACCATTTGGATGATGAGGCCAAGGTGGACTACACCAGAGTCGTGTTCCAGAAGAACGTCCATAAGCTCGTTACACATTCGCTATCAAACGCAAGAATTCAAGCGACGAGAGCGTACATGAAGCTGCATCCGAAAGAGGGCGAGCTGGGGGCATTCAGGAACGTGGCTCCCAGGTACTTGACGATGGAGCAGTACACAGAGGTAAATTGTAAAATATATATTTTAAAATGTGGAAGAAGCACAA
Organism: Neostapfia colusana; assembly: GCA_030760725.1. Taxonomy (NCBI): domain Eukaryota; kingdom Viridiplantae; phylum Streptophyta; class Magnoliopsida; order Poales; family Poaceae; genus Neostapfia; species Neostapfia colusana. The sequence continues at coordinate 17,669,883 of JASWHV010000002.1, forward strand.
TAGGTAAAATGTCTATAACCTAATAACAAATGTATGCAGGTCGGTGTAGCGTGGTTAGACGGCCGTCCAGAGGACTATCGTGCCCTGTGTGCTCTGTGGGCGAGTCAGGGGTTCCAGGAAGTTTCTAGGACCCGTCGACAGAGCAGAGAGACGGATGGGAAGCACACGTTCGGTGCGGACGGCTGCTTACGTCTGGCTAAACGCATGGTAAGTGTGATTACTATTGTTTTCAAATACGTTTAAATTATTCATTGTACTAACACATATATATAGGAGCGCGAGAGCGGTCAGTAGCCGACTCCGATTCAGATCTGGAAGAGGGGTCACAGGGGAAGTAACCTGTGACGCCCTCAATTCTGTGGAAAACCACGGAACCGAGAACTAATGCATATGTGTGCCCAGGATGTTCATCACACATACACATACGTTCCACAAACTGAATTCAGATTATATATTACCACGAATAACAGGGTTTATTACAATATCTCATGAGTCTTGGACTCATGCTTACAGCGGAAGTCTTATTTCTATGCAGCGGAAGTCCTTATTCAAATGCGGAATCAAAACTAATGCGAAAGCAAAACTAAGCAGAAGTGGCTCCATCTTTAAATCCTTCCATAGGCAAGGTTGAGAACAGATCACACGCCATAATTCTCTACTCGGTCTTCATAGTAGTCTTCTCTTGCTGTTGATGAAGAAATAATAATGCAAGTTTGAGCACAATGATGTACTCAGCAAGTGCGGGAATAACACATGATATGCAGCTTATGAACAAGTAGGTATAAAAGGGCTTATTTGCAGAAAAGCAATCTTGTAAAACCATGATAAAACGGCAACTTTACTTTGGATGAATGTAATCCCAGCATATATTGAATTACCAACATACCTTCATCACTCCCCATGTTCCATCCGAACATTAACCAACCTTTTATTCATACTCACGAATACCTCCTTGTATTCGCTACCATCTCATCTCATATAACAACCTCGTCTCGCACCGAGACCAATCTCATTTCATGACCCATCAGTCATGCAACCATCTCATCTCCCGGACTCAACAGTCCCAAACCAAACCATAACCAATAATCATAACCAAGAACCTTTCCAATGACCATTCCAATAACTATCCCAATAACCATCCCATCTAATCATGGCAGTTTAGCCAGGTGCTCATGACCGTAAGCTCGGCTATCATGATAGTTTTAATAACTCTGCAGAGTTTGTACCTCTTTACCCACAAGTTTGTGATTTCGTCACCCGTCGGCGACTGCAGAACCTCCATTATACCAGTACACAACCGTCGGTGTATGGTCAAGAGATCACAAAATAGCCTTTACAAAGTGGTTACTAGATGTATGGACTCACTAAGGTTTCACCGGCAGGCTAGAATCTCCAATTCTCCCACCCACGGGCCCCCTCTTGTGCCATGCAGTTCCCAGGGCAGTCCTCACTCGACTCCCATTCCCCGCGCCTTCCACAGTCTATAACACCCTAGCAACTTACCTAATTACTCAGCTAAGCCGCACCCATACTTGGCCTTATGGTGGCACTGTTATCCTGGCATGTGCATGCATGAACCTGTCCTTAGATCTACGGCAAGTAAAACCACCATCTCATGCTACCTCGTTCACAAACCCAGGCTTGCCTAGATCTCCCTCCGATCCATGTTCATTAATCTCATCAATTACTTATTATCAGTACGAGTGCAGTTAGCTAGACACATCTATCTCGCTTCCCGATCCCATAAACTCAGCGTAGCATAAAGCAAAAACCATACCCGACTCATAAACTTCCCTGGCGACAAGGATGGTTTAATCAAAACTAGTAAACTCCTATAAAAAGGGTTTCCCATCATGTTTGACTCAGCACACACACCTTTTCGCAAAACAAAATAGTTTTACCCAAAACATAGGATCAATATGGTCAAGGAGCACTTGCCTTGTTCTTGCGGTTCTGGTTGTTCTTGATTCTCAAAGCCTTGTTGCTGCAGCTCGTCGTAGACAGCTTCCTGAGTTTGTCCTGCTTTGTAGGATTCTCGTGCATGCAAATTCACAGCAATCAATACCATGCACAAACCCTAAACTAGGTGCGATGATGCACATGCATGCTATCCTATGATTAGTTTTATTAGATCGATCTGTACTTATTATTGCATGGCTTGCATGGTCAGAGGTGTTCGTGATGATCTGGTCTTTAGATCAAACTGATCATCAAGTGATCTGTCCACGAAAAGGCTTCTGTTCGAAAGGAATTGAAGAACAGATGCAAGGGGATGAATACAATGATATCGAAGTCCTACCTCGCGTTTTTTTTTTGAGGTCCTCCTCAGACCGCTCGGTTCTTCTTCGATGATCTCCCTTGTTGTGCTTCAGCGATGTTTCGCTCGGCGAGTTAGGGCTAGGGCTCTAAGTCGTCGGCTTAGGAATTGAAAAAGAAGTTTGTAGTTTCAGCCAGAGGTTTTGGGTTCTATTTATAATCGGGAAGAGAAGAGTCCTAATCTAATTGGATCCCGAATAAGAGTCTTATTCAGATCTTTGTTAGATCCTGACGTGTTATCTTCGGTAAGGTTTGTGGAGTTTAGATCAGTTTCCGTTGCGCACCGATATCTTCATGTGTAAAAACCGTTCCAGACTCGTTACCTCCGCGGTGATGAGCTCCGGAAGCTCCACGTGTCCTTCCGAGCCTGGTATCTCTTCTCCCGCAGAGACGAGCTCCGGTCGTGCCGCATGTCAATCGATCGAGACCTCCCTCTTCTTCGGAGGTGAGCTCCGCGCACGCCACGTGTTGGCGCCGGTCTTCCTTTTCTTCTTTCCTCAGGGACATGCCCCGCGGTCGACACGTGTTTAGCTGCGACGGACCTTCCGGAGATAAGCTCCGGTGGCGACACGTATTCGATAGATCCTGACTTCTCTGAGATGAGCTCCGGAATTGACACGTATCCTGCGCGGATGGTCCTCTAATTTCCGCGAAGACTAGCTCCGTGGACGACACGTGTCTTATGAAAAATGCCTTTGCTTCTTCCGCAGAGGCTAGCTCTGCGGGCAGCACGTGTCCCACAGGGTCGGACCTCTTTCCAATTGCGGAGGTGACCCCCGGTCCTGCCACGTAGCCTAGTTTAGCGTCGGACCTCTCCCAATCTCTCGGGGATGAGCTCCAAACGCGCCACGTGGTCTGCTGGCCGTGGAAGTTGCGTTTCGGTGTTCTCGGAGAGCTTTATTGGCCATCTTTTTGATACTTGTCTCTGTTCCTTCTTTTCTTAAAATGTTTTTCTTCTTCATATGCTGACACCCGAGATGAGGGTGTCACAAATCTACCCCCCTTAAATTGAATCTCGCCCTCAAGATTCGTTAGTAGAAAATAGATGGGGGAATTCTGCCTTAATATCCTCTTCACGCTCCCATGTGGCTTCAGCTTCAGTGTGATGGCTCCATTGTACCTTGCACCATCGAATCACCTTGTTTCGGGTGACCCTTTCCTTTACGTCCAAGATTCGGACAGGGTGTTCTGCGTAAGTCAGGTCCTCTTGAAGGTTAAGTTCTCCCATTGACACTTGTTCCTCTGGTATTCTCAAGCACTTCTTGAGCTGGGATACATGAAACACGTCATGTACGTCGCAGAGGTGGTTTGGGAGCTCTAGTTGGTAGGCTACTTCCCCTCGCTTACCCAAAATCTTAAATGGTCCGATGTAGCGAGGCGCTAGTTTGCCTCTGACGTTAAAACGTCGTTGGCCTCGGATGGGCGATACCTTAAGGTATACGAAGTCTCCAACTTCAAAGGTCAACTTTCTACGCCTATTGTCCGCATAGCCTTTCTGTCGTGACTGAGCAGCCTTTAAGTTCTCCCGTATCGTTTGGACTTGCTTTTCAGCCTCTTGTAATACTTCAGGTCCAAACACCTGGTTCCCTCCAGTCTCGTTCCAGAACAGCGGCGTTCTACACCGTCTGCCATATAAGGCTTCGAAAGGCGACATCCTCAAGCTAGCTTGATAGCTGTTGTTATAGGAGAACTCGGCATACGGTAAACTCCTATCCCAACTACGCCCACGTTTCAAGGCGCAAGCTCTCAACATGTCTTCCAAAATTTGGTTTGTCCTTTCGGTTTGTCCATCCGTTTGTGGGTGATAGGCGGAGCTAAAATCCAGTCGTGTACCCATGGCTTTCTGCAACTTCCTCCAGAATCTAGAGGTAAACTGAGAACCTCGATCTGAGATTATCCTCTTCGGAATTCCATGACGGCACACGATCTGCTCCATGTACAACTCTGCCAACTGTGTAACGTTGTAACTGGTCTTTACCGGAAGAAAATGGGCGGTTTTCGTCAACCGGTCCACAATGACCCAGATGGAGTCGTATCCTGACTGAGTTCGTGGCAATCCGACAATAAAGTCCATACTGATGTCCTCCCATTTCCATTCAGGTATTTTCAAAGGTTGCAACAATCCAGCGGGTTTTTGATGTTCGGCTTTTACCCGTTGGCATGTGTCGCATAGGGCAACGTATTCGGCTATATCCCTCTTCATACCATCCCACCAATAGCAAGTTTTCAAGTCCTTGTACATTTTGGTGCTCCCTGGGTGTATGGAATAGGGTGAATCATGTGCCTCCTTCAATATTACGTCGCGAAGGTGTTTTATGTTTGGCACACAAATCCTTTTTCCTAGCCAAAGCGTACCCTTTTTATCCTCCTTGAAATCCTTTTCTATCCCTTGTCGGATTCTTTCTTTGATCTCCTTAATCCCCTCGTCCATTGCTTGTCCCTTTCTTATTTCTTGCTCCAATGAGGAGTGGATTTCCATTATTTCCATGTTATTCAAAAATCTGAGGTGTAACCGTTCGAACTCCTTACGTAGTTCGGGTGGTAGCTCCCGAACCGCGAGTTGGTGGCATGCTCCCTTTCTGCTCAATGCGTCAGCGACCACATTGGCCTTCCCGGGGTGGTAATTGATTCCCACATCATAATCCTTGATGAGTTCTAACCATCGACGTTGCCTCAAATTCAGGTCCGTTTGTGTAAATATGTACTTGAGGCTTTTATGATCTGTATAGATCTCACATCGATGACCAAGGATATAATGTCTCCAAATCTTCAATGCATGCACCACTGCTGCTAACTCCAAATCATGTGTAGGATAGTTAAGCTCATGCTTCTTTAATTGTTGTGAGGCATAGGCTACCACTTGTCCTTCCTGCATGAGCACACATCCGAGCCCTTGTCTGGATGCGTCACAATATATGTCAAAGCTCTTGCTTACGTCTGGCAATACCAGAACTGGTGCTGTGGTTAGCCTTTTCTTGAGTTCCTCAAAACTTTCTTGGCAGGCTTGTGTCCATTGAAAGACTTTTCCCTTCATTAGCAACTCCGTCATAGGTTTTGCTATCTTAGAGAAGTCTTTAATGAAGCGCCGATAGTATCCTGCCATCCCAAGGAAACTCCGAATATCCTTCACGCTCCTCGGTTGGTCCCACTTCAAAATATCTCTCACCTTTCCAGGATCAACCGATACCCCTTCCTTGGAGATGATGTGGCCTAGGAAGGATATTTCCCTTAGCCAAAATTGACACTTGTTGAGCTTGGCATACAACTGATGCTCGCGCAACTTCTGCAAGGTCAATTTCAGATGTTCTTCATGCTCCTCCTTACTTTTTGAATACACCATAATGTTGTCGATGAAAACCACGACGAACTTGTCCAAGTACTCCATGAAAACCTTATTCATAAGGTACATGAAGTATGCGGGTGCATTCGTCAATCCAAAAGACATCACGGTATATTCATATGAACCATACCGCGTCCGAAAGGCTGTCTTAGGTATATCAGAGGGCTTAATCTTCAGCTGGAAATATCCCGACCGAAGATCAATCTTGGAGAACACTTGGGCTCCTTTCATTTGATCGAACAGGTCCTCTATACGGGGCAGAGGGTATTTATTCTTGATTGTTACCTCGTTGAGAGACCTGTAGTCCACGCACATTCTTTGGGTTCCGTCCTTCTTGTCCACGAAAAGTACTGGGGCTCCCCACGGTGACGAACTTGGACGGATAAAACCCTTCTCCAACTGTTCTTGAATTTGCTTCTTGAGTTCAACTAACTCGTTGACGGGCATCCTATATGGTCTCTTAGCTATGGGTGCAGTTCCAGGTACCAAATTTATGGCAAACTCAATATCCCGGTCAGGTGGCATACCTGGAAGTTCTTCCGGGAATACATCCAAAAATTCCTGAATCACTGGAATGTTGTCCAATGCTACTCCTTCAACATGGTTCAGATCCACCCGTTCGGTTGCTTGCTGGGCTGACTCAAACTCGACACGGATACCGTGTTCGTTCGTCAACTGCACACTTCTCTCAGCACATTGGATTACCCCTTTGTGCTTGCTTAACCAGTCCATTCCGAGTATGATGTCAATTCCGTGGGAGTCCAAAACAATAAGGTTGGCAAGGAAGTCTACCCCCCTTATTTTAAGGCTTACTTTAGGACATATTATATTAGTCCTCATTTCTCCTCCGGGAGAATTAACTAACATGGCACATTCTAAGTGGGATACGGGTGATGATGCTTGGCAACATATTTGGATGATATGAAGGAATGTGATGCTCCGGAATCAAATAAAATGGTGGCTGGGTTGGAGTTGGCAAGGAACATACCAATTGCGACGTCCTCAGCCTGTTGTGCTTCCTCAGCAGTGACATGGTTAACATGGCCACGAGCATAGTTCTGCGGTCCACGGTTGTCACACCCGGTTTTTCCGAAGAACAACCAAGTGAATATCACATGTATGCCAGGATCATTTTCTCATACATGTGATGACAAATAGTGAAGCATCATTTATTACAAGCCAGGTGTCGAATATAAATAAGTCTTACATCGCAAATGTCTCAATGGACACTAATGCTTCATCACAAGCAAATAAACTAGCAGCGGAATATTATTCTTTAGGGCTCCATCACAGGCGTTGCCCGGGGGTTCTTCATGAACCTAAAAACCTTCCTCGGGTCCAAAATCTTGGTCATTATACACCACCTCATTATCTTGACCTGAGCAGCAATATAAACCAACAAATATGCAAGGTTGAGTACCAATGGTACTCAGCAAGTGTGGGAAAATCATATCATGCATGGCTATAACAAGGAGAGGTTGAACTCATGGTTAAAGCACTACGCAATTAATACCTATCACCTTAGCTTATTAAGCAACTACATTACTACACAGGTGAAATGGTCCCAATCTCCCAACCCATTATCATAATCCAATAACCATAACATCATTTCCAATGTTAAGCTCCCCGCTTAACTTCCAAAACCATCAATCCTCTAATCATGAATAAGTCCAGGCCGCTCTTAACCGTGAGCACGGCTGTCAAGACAGTTTTGACTCTGCAGAGTTTGTACCACTGTACCCACAAGTAGTGATTTCATCCCCCGTTGCCGGGTGGACTAAAAGAACCTCCATTATGCCAGTGGCTACGATCCACATTCACACTTCCCAGGTGTGTGGCCAAGAGATCACTACGAAGCCTTTACAAAGGGATTCCCGACGAGCGTGGGCCCACTGAGGTTTCACCCCTAACAACATACAAGAGGCTCCAACCCCGCTGCAGTGGCCCCCTCTTGAGCCTTGCGGTTCATATGGTAGTCCAGCTGACACCTATTCCCCGCACCATCCAACACACCCATACTACGCCGGGGATACACCTAATTAATTGGCCAAGCTGCCCCATCTCAGCATGTGGTTGGCACTGTAAAGCCGGGTTACATGCTCCATGAACCGGTCCTTAGGATCCAGGCAAGTACTAAACACAAACCCAAGTCTCGTGCACCCAGCACACAACCAAAACGTCCAACTTGCCTTGATCCCTACCTCTACATAACTCACAATAACTCATTCAAGAGTATGGTAAAATAAATTGATGATCTCATGTCCCAAATATCCCATTCTAAGCATGGCTAAGCATATGCATGTAAATAAATGTCATGGTAAAAATAAATCCCAACCCAAGCTACAAGGAAACAAAGTAATGCAATTCTAGGGAAACTTTCCTAGCATGGGTTTCATTTTTCATTTGACAATGCAAATAATTCTATCTACACATCCTAGCATAGGATCAAAGTGGTCAAGGACACTTGCCTCCTTCTTGCTGCTCTTGAAATTGGTAGTCCTGATCTTGGAAAGGGTTAACTTGCTCTTGAACAGGTTCTACTTCATACCATCACACATAGCAAAAGAAAAATAACAATCATAAGACATAGTTCACACTTCTACTTCATACAAACCACACATTCATATTTATGAAATTCTTTCACCATTATATGTGTTGTGGTTACTTTATGTGTGTTGAGTTGTGGCTTGCATGCACTTTTAACCATGTGTATATGATTCCTACTTTTGTGTCCACCTTTATACTTACATACTATTTATATGGGTTTCCAATAAATTTCTTATATTCAACTACTTCACCTTTTTACTACAAAGTGTGTATGAAAAGTATTATTCTTCCCCATATGTGCTTTCATAACTTCTATCAACCCTAAACTGACTTCTTTGGATTTTAGAAACTCCATTTATCATTAGCTAGTTGCTATATTTTCAGATTTATATTCCTATGCATAATTGTGTATTTTATTATTAAATTAGTAATACACATCACCTAAACAGATTAGGTTCTGGTCCCAAATAATTTAAAATCATATTTTGACCTTGGCCTCTGATGTAAACTATTTCATAATTATTTTCCCTATTTTTCTATAACTATCCTTTACTTAAAAAATGTGTCCCTATACTAATAAATGTGAATAATAGATAAAACAGATTTATTTCAGCCCAAAAATATATTTTTATCTCACTCCAAAGTTTCCTAAGTACTGAGAAAGTTTTTAATTAATTTTGACAATTATGTTTGTCCCCATTTTTAATTTTTAACCACTAATTACATACTCAATTTTCTAAATTAAATACTAAACAGGGCTAAAATAATGAACTCACCCAATTACAGGGTCTATAATATTATTTTCATAATTTCCAGGGGTCTAGCTACACTTATCAGAGGTGTTTTCCTAATTTTTATTAAGTCCAGGGGCTAAGACTGATTTTTAAATGAATTTACATGATTTTCTGGAGTTCTAGGGACTAGATCTGAAGTTTCCGGGGCTAGCTCTCAATTCCAGAGAACCCCAGGGGGTAGCACGTAAGAATTCCAGTCTTTATAACGCGGGGCCGACGTGGTCCGTCCGATTTTAAACCGACGGCTGAGATTATAAGATCGAACCGGTACGCGGGGTTTTAAAGTCTACCGTGCGATTTAGAATAAACGGCGCACAAGCGGCCACGTCGCTCCGATCGAGCGCGGGCGGCGCTGCCGGCGGCGCACGGCGGCGGGAAGCGGCGATCTCGCCGGAAAGTTTCGGATCCTCGAGAATTCTGCCTAGAACTGTGATCTTATGGCCTAGATCGGTAGAGGGGAGGTCAGGGATCTCACCTCGGGGGTTTTCTCGAGCTCGGGAGTCCTGGAAAGTGATCGGCGGCGAGGTCCGAGGCAAAACCACGGCGAAGCTCGTTGGCGCTGGATTTACACCGTAAGTCTTCGGGTTTTCTGCACCTGCAAAGTTCCCCGGAGGCGGTGGATCAAGACCAGCGAGTTAGATCAGAGTTTCCGAGCTTAGATCGGCCAGAATTCACCGGCGAAGTCTCGGTGCTCACCGGAGTGAAAATCGGCGATCGCGTGGGAAAAACTGATCGGATCGGGGGTTTTTATAGCCGGGGGAGGGCGGTGGGTCTGTTGTGATCGAGTTGGAGTCCTCTGGGACCAGAATTCGGGCGGCGGAACGGATTTCCCGATCGGTTAAGATCGCGCGCGCTCAGGGGGAAAAGTCCGGGGTCGGCGCGAGCGAGGTTGGGGATGACAGGTGGGTCCCACCTGTCTGTGTGAGAGAGCGCGGGGGCGGGCTGCGCGGGAGTAGCTGGGCCGGCTGGCGGGTTTCGGCCCACTGGCCGGTTTTTTTCCCGTTTTCCTTTTTCTTTTTCCATTTCTTTTCTGTTTTGAGTATAATTTGAATTCCAGTTTGAATTTGATTTTTTGCAAAACATGCAACAAGTCCAAAATTTTTTAAATTCCCCTCTGAACATGGTTAAGAGTTTTGAATCAAAATTTGGGGTGTTACAGCTCTACCCCCCTTAAAAGAAATCTTGTCCTCGAGATTGGTGTTTCTAAGAAAACAATTCCGGAAATTGTGCCTTAAGCTCATCTTCCCGTTCCCAGGTGGCTTCCTCTTCTGAGTGATGCTTCCACTGCACCTTGCACATCCGGATTCTTTTATTTCTGGTGAGGCGTTCCATTGTCTCCAAAATCTTGTATGGTTGCTCGGCATAAGACAAATCTTCAGCTACATCCACTTCATTCATGGGTAACACCTCTTCAGGCGTCCTCAGGCATTTCTTGAGTTGTGACACATGGAATACATCGTGTACATCCGATAGATGAACCGGTAACTCTAGTTGGTACGCCACTTCGCCTTTTCTTTCCAAAACTTGAAAGGGTCCGATGTATCGAGGTGACAACTTCCCTTTCACCTTGAACCGACGAAGTCCTCTGATAGGGGACACCTTGAGATAAACATAGTCTCCCACGTTGAAAACGAGCTCTCTTCTTCGTACATCGGCATAGCTCTTTTGGCGTGTTTGTGCTATCCTCAAATTGTTGTGAATCTCCCTCACCTTTGCCTCGGCTTCTTGTAGCACTTCTGGACCAAACACTTTACTTTCTCCTGTTTGGTTCCAAAATAGAGGAGTTCTGCACTTCCTTCCATACAAAGCTTCAAACGGCGACATTTTCATACTAGCTTGATAGCTGTTGTTATAGGAAAACTCCGCATACGGTAGGTTCTTGTCCCAACTCCTATTGTTTTTGAGTGCACATGCCCTTAACATATCTTCAAGGATCTGATTGGTTCTCTCCGTCTGCCCGTCAGTTTGGGGATGATAGGCAGAACTGAAGTTCAGATGGGTTCCCATGGTTTCATGCAACTTCTGCCAAAACCTCGAGGTGAACTGTGTCCCTCGGTCCGACAATATCTTCTTTGGCACTCCATGGTAACACACAATCCTTGACATGTACAATTCTGCCAATTTGGATCCGCTGTAGCTTTCTTTCACAGGGATGAAATGAGCTACCTTGGTTAGCCTATCAATAATGACCCATATTGAATCATACCTGGATTGGGTCCTAGGCAATCCCACGACAAAATCCATGCTGATTTCTTCCCACTTCCATTCAGGCACTTTGAGTGGTTGCAATAATCCCGCGGGTCGTTGATGTTCAGCTTTCACCAACTGACATGTGTCACATAGGGCAACATGTTCCGCGACATCTCGCTTCATGCCATACCACCAATACATGCTCTTGAGGTCCTGGTACATCTTCGTACTCCCAGGATGAATGGAATAGTCGGAATCGTGAGCCTCCTTCAAAATTAATTCACGGATCTCCTTTACTTCTGGCACACAGATCCTTTTCCCGTGCCACACCGTTCCCTGTTCATCCTCTCTAAAACCAGGAGCTTTATTTTCCTTAATGAGCTGTCTGATCTCTTGTATCTTCTCATCATTCTTTTGGCCCTCGCGTATGTCTTGCTCGAGTGTGGAGTTCACTTCCATGGCGATGGCTTCACCACTATTTACTAGACATAGATTGAGCCTTATAACCTCGTCCTTTAATTCTGCAGGCATGTCCTTCAAGCTCAACTTATTGACCTGCACTTTCCGACTCAAAGCATCGGCCACGATGTTTGCTTTCCCGGGATGATAGTTGATGCCCACATCAAAGTCATTGATTAGCTCTAACCATCTCCTTTGTCTGAGGTTGAGATCTGGCTGTGTGAATATGTACTTCAAACTCTTATGATCCGTATATATCTCTGTCCTCTTCCCCATCAAATAGTGCCGCCAAATTTTCAACGCGTGTACCACTGCAGCTAGTTCTAGGTCATGTGTAGGATAGTTCTTCTCGTGCTTCCGAAGCTGCCGGGATGCATATGCCACGACATGTCCTTCTTGCATGAGAACACATCCCAACCCATTTCCAGAGGCATCGCAGTACACTGTGAAATTCTTCTGCATATCTGGCATAACCAACACTAGGGCTGTTGTCAATCTCTTCTTTAACTCCTGAAAGCTCGTCTCGCACTGTGGCGTCCAGGTGAATGTGATTCCCTTCTCCAACAGTTTGGTGAGAGGTCTCGAGATCTTGGAGAATCCCTCAATAAACCGTCGATAGTATCCAGCCAATCCCAAAAAGCTTCGAACTTCCCCGACATTTTCAGGGGTTTTCCACTTCTGGATATCCTCGATTTTGGCGGGATCTACGGAGATTCCTCCCTCCGAGATTATATGTCCTAAAAAGGGAACTCTCTTCAGCCAAAACTCACACTTGCTCAACTTGGCATATAGTTGTTGTTCTCTCAGCCTCTGTAACACCAACCTTAGATGTTTGTCATGTTCTTCTTCATTTTTGGAGAAGACGAGAATATCATCTATGAAAACCACCACAAATTTGTCCAGATATTCCATGAATACCTTGTTCATGAGGTACATGAAATATGTCGGGGCATTGGTTAGCCCAAAAGGCATGACAGTGTATTCATACAGTCCGTACCGAGATACGAAAGCTGTCTTGGGAATATCTGATTGCCTTATCTTGAGTTGGTGGTACCCCGACCTGAGATCAATTTTCGAGAACACACAAGCTCCCCTCAACTGATCAAACAAGTCTTCAATGCGAGGCAATGGGTACTTGTTCTTGATGGTTACCTCATTCAAGGCACGGTAATCCACGCATAACCTTTGGGTTCCGTCTTTCTTGGGCACAAATATCACCGGAGCTCCCCATGGTGAGGAACTAGGGCGAATATACCCCTTCTCCGTCAATTCTCTCAAATGATCCATGAGCTCTTCTAGCTGCTTGGAGTCCATTCGATAAGGTCTCTTGTATATCGGGGCTGTTCCCGGTACTAGCTCAATCGCGAATTCCACATCACGGTCGGGAGGCATACCTGGCAACTCCTCCGGAAAAACATCTGGATATTCCCTGATAGTCATGATTTCCTCAACTTTCACCTCCACTTGATTTAATTTAATGTCCCTCCTAGGCTCGTGTATCGTTAGGAACTTTACTCTTGTGCCATTGGGGTGAGTTAGTTCCACCGTTCTGGTCGAACAATGGATGATTCCTTTATGTTTGGTCAACCAATCCATACCCAAAATAATATCTATCCCTTGTGAATCTATCACTATGAGGTTAGCAGTAAATACTACCCCATTAATGTCTAGGCTCACTTTGGGACACACTTGTCTTGTCCTTATTTCTCCACCTGGAGAGTTTATAGCTAGCATATGGTTCATTTGTGTGGTTGCTAGGTCATACTTCTTAACAAACCCTTGAGCAATGAACGAGTGGGTAGCACCAGAATCAAACAGCAGAGTTGCAAGGTGTAAATTGGCAGGAAACTTACCAACTACCACGTCGGGTGCCTCTTGTGCTTCCTCCATAGTGACATGGTTCACCCGTCCTCTCACTACATTCTGCTGTTGTGGCGGCGCAGGCTTCTTCTTTGGGCACTTATGGGCATAGTGCCCCACTTCACCACAGCTAAAACATTGCACCCCAACCTTAGGTGCTTGGCCTTTGTTGTCTTGGGGTTGGTTCGGGGGTCCTTGCACTGCTGGTCGAGGTGGATATGCGGGGCGAGGCTGCTGCACAAACTGACGTTGTGGCTGTGCTGGTGCCGCGGGTGGCCTGTAGTTTGGGTTGTACCCTCTTGGTGCTGAATAGGGTACCGCAGCACGGCTTGTCTGCCCCGTAGGTTGCTGCATCATACGTGGGCGGGTGTTGCTCCCTGAGGCCTGATGTGACCACCCCGCCTTCCTCTTATTCTCATTTTCCAGGGCCTTTAGCTTCCTTTCCACCACAAATGCTCTGTCCACCATCTTTTGAAAGCTTTCATACTCATTGGAGGACATGGCACACTGCATCTCTGCGGTAAGTCCTTCCACGAAACAATCTTGTTTCTGCTCATCAGTCTTTATGTCTCGTGGAGCATAACGGGATAGTTGAGTAAATTTAGTGAGGTATTCCCTCACCGTCATGTTTCCCTGCTGCAGTCCCAGAAAATCTTTCCTCTTGTTTTTGAGTTCACCTCTTGGGATGTAGTGGTTGTGGAAGCTACACTTGAACTCTTCCCAAGTGATGTTCTCAGGGTCATGATGGGCAGCCACGTAGGCGGTCCACCAATCAGCAGCAGGTCCATTCAATTGATGAGAGGCAAACAGCACCCTCTCATACCCTTGGCATTGTATTATCCTCATCTTACTTTCAATGGTCTTCAGCCAATCATCTGCCTCCAGAGGTTCAGCAGCACTTGCAAACTTGGGAGGTTGAGTTCCTAGAAACTCACTCAACCTTGGTTGGCGTGGTGCAGCTTGTGGAGGTGGAACTTGATGCAAGTTGGCCACCACTTGAGTCAAGTTCTGGATAAGCTGATTTTGATTCTCCAGCATTTGGTGGAGAGGATCAACTTCTTCCCGGCGACCACCCCTGTCCTGGCCTCCAGAAAGATGAGGGTTGCATGCCTCATCATTGTTGTTGGCGGGGTTGGCAGCACGTCCTTTTCCTCTTCCGGCCATCTGGCAGAATCAACATATGTTAATTTGATACCATTTAGTATCATCTCACTACTTTCATTTGTTGGTACTTTGAGGTGTTAAGGCTTTGTTAAAATTTTACGAGGGTTTATATCTCACACCAAATAAATGCACTATTATTTCCTGTGGTTTCACACACCAAAGCAAAACAATCTGAAGACGAGGCTGTGGACAATTGCTCATGGCTTCCACAACTCACGTCACACACCAAGCATTATCACACCATTAACTACGTAATGACTCGACTACTCGACCTCTTGCTAGCTAGGGGAAAGACTCTACACTACTCATCCTCTTGAGCTGGCTCCTCGGGATCTTCCTCCTCATTTCGGCTACCTTCTGACTCTGCTTTGGGTGGGGAGGCTGCTGGTGGAAAGTGCGACGACGCCTGATTGCTCGGTGATCCGGGGAGTCAGGAGTCCATGGATCACTCACGGTGACACACAGTTCATTCCCATCTCCTCTTTCTCTCGCCTTTAAGCAAGCTCGCAGCAACGCCTCCGTTTCCTTCAGGGTGTCTCGGACATCCTGAAGCTCTTGTTGACACTCCTGCAGTCGAGTGCTGAGCATGGCCGCATCCTCCAAGCACAAGTCCATGTGCTCATGGGAAGTCCCTTGCTGCACCGGTGGGTACTTGTACTCCGTGGTACCACTCTCACGTTGGAGGACATACATGTACTCAGTTTTGTCCAAGTGGCGACGATAGATGTGACTCTGGCAGGTGATGGCCTCCCAGGTGACATCTCTCTCTGCGTCAACTTGTGTTGCTCGGCAAGCTGGAGAGTGGTGAATCTTAAGCAGCTGATTCTCGTGTATAATCCTCATCTCCGAACTCCATTCTTCCCTCTTCTCACGGATGGTCCTGGTGGAGTTATAGTGGATGATTAGCTTGCCCGTATTGCCGGCGGCTTCGAGCATACGTCGAAGACGGCGCAACAAATCTCCTACTACCAATCCGTAGGAAAGGTACGTCACGGGGCGACTCTCCTCTCTTTCGGCAAGGGCAACTACGGGAACTCTCCCTCCTGTGGACTTACGAGCGGTGCGAATCATGCGAACCATCTAAAACAAAAGAATTTAAAATTAGGTTAGATAAATTCTCAAACAAAAATCCTATTTTGAATGAAAGTTGGGGTAAGATGAAGAAAATGACTCCTTTAATAACACTTTTCCACCCACACCTTGGAAAATAGTTTTTAAGAAAATAGGGCCCTTAAATACGTCCATTTCTACCTAGGTCCACGTTCCTACGGGCAACCTTGGCTCTGATACCACCTCTGTCACACCCGGTTTTTCCGAAGAACAACCAAGTGAATATCACATGTATGCCAGGATCATTTTCTCATACATGTGATGACAAATAGTGAAGCATCATTTATTACAAGCCAGGTGTCGAATATAAATAAGTCTTACATCGCAAATGTCTCAATGGACACTAATGCTTCATCACAAGCAAATAAACTAGCAGCGGAATATTATTCTTTAGGGCTCCATCACAGGCGTTGCCCGGGGGTCTTCATGAACCTAAAAACCTTCCTCGGGTCCAAAATCTTGGTCATTATACACCACCTCATTATCTTGACCTGAGCAGCAATATAAACCAACAAATATGCAAGGTTGAGTACCAATGGTACTCAGCAAGTGTGGGAAAATCATATCATGCATGGCTATAACAAGGAGAGGTTGAACTCATGGTTAAAGCACTACGCAATTAATACCTATCACCTTAGCTTATTAAGCAACTACATTACTACACAGGTGAAATGGTCCCAATCTCCCAACCCATTATCATAATCCAATAACCATAACATCATTTCCAATGTTAAGCTCCCCGCTTAACTTCCAAAACCATCAATCCTCTAATCATGAATAAGTCCAGGCCGCTCTTAACCGTGAGCACGGCTGTCAAGACAGTTTTGACTCTGTAGAGTTTGTACCACTGTACCCACAAGTAGTGATTTCATCCCCCGTTGCCGGGTGGACTAAAAGAACCTCCATTATGCCAGTGGCTACGATCCACATTCACACTTCCCAGGTGTGTGGCCAAGAGATCACTACGAAGCCTTTACAAAGGGATTCCCGACGAGCGTGGGCCCACTGAGGTTTCACCCCTAACAACATACAAGAGGCTCCAACCCCGCTGCAGTGGCCCCCTCTTGAGCCTTGCGGTTCATATGGTAGTCCAGCTGACACCTATTCCCCGCACCATCCAACACACCCATACTACGCCGGGGATACACCTAATTAATTGGCCAAGCTGCCCCATCTCAGCATGTGGTTGGCACTGTAAAGCCGGGTTACATGCTCCATGAACCGGTCCTTAGGATCCAGGCAAGTACTAAACACAAACCCAAGTCTCGTGCACCCAGCACACAACCAAAACGTCCAACTTGCCTTGATCCCTACCTCTACATAACTCACAATAACTCATTCAAGAGTATGGTAAAATAAATTGATGATCTCATGTCCCAAATATCCCATTCTAAGCATGGCTAAGCATATGCATGTAAATAAATGTCATGGTAAAAATAAATCCCAACCCAAGCTACAAGGAAACAAAGTAATGCAATTCTAGGGAAACTTTCCTAGCATGGGTTTCATTTTTCATTTGACAATGCAAATAATTCTATCTACACATCCTAGCATAGGATCAAAGTGGTCAAGGACACTTGCCTCCTTCTTGCTGCTCTTGAAATTGGTAGTCCTGATCTTGGAAAGGGTTAACTTGCTCTTGAACAGGTTCTACTTCATACCATCACACATAGCAAAAGAAAAACAACAATCATAAGACATAGTTCACACTTCTACTTCATACAAACCACACATTCATATTTATGAAATTCTTTCACCATTATATGTGTTGTGGTTACTTTATGTGTGTTGAGTTGTGGCTTGCATGCACTTTTAACCATGTGTATATGATTCCTACTTTTGTGTCCACCTTTATACTTACATACTATTTATATGGGTTTCCAATAAATTTCTTATATTCAACTACTTCACCTTTTTACTACAAAGTGTGTATGAAAAGTATTATTCTTCCCCATATGTGCTTTCATAACTTCTATCAACCCTAAACTGACTTCTTTGGATTTTAGAAACTCCATTTATCATTAGCTAGTTGCTATATTTTCAGATTTATATTCCTATGCATAATTGTGTATTTTATTATTAAATTAGTAATACACATCACCTAAACAGATTAGGTTCTGGTCCCAAATAATTTAAAATCATATTTTGACCTTGGCCTCTGATGTAAACTATTTCATAATTATTTTCCCTATTTTTCTATAACTATCCTTTACTTAAAAAATGTGTCCCTATACTAATAAATGTGAATAATAGATAAAACAGATTTATTTCAGCCCAAAAATATATTTTTATCTCACTCCAAAGTTTCCTAAGTACTGAGAAAGTTTTTAATTAATTTTGACAATTATGTTTGTCCCCCTTTTTAATTTTTAACCACTAATTACATACTCAATTTTCTAAATTAAATACTAAACAGGGCTAAAATAATGAACTCACCCCATTACAGGGTCTATAATATTATTTTCATAATTTCCAGGGGTCTATCTACACTTATCAGAGGTGTTTTCCTAATTTTTATTAAGTCCAGGGGCTAAGACTGATTTTTAAATGAATTTACATGATTTTCTGGAGTTCCAGGGGCTAGATCTGAAGTTTCCGGGGCTAGCTCTCAATTCCAGAGAACCCCAGGGGGTAGCACGTAAGAATTCCAGTCTTTATAATGCGGGGCCGACGTGGTCCGTCCGATTTTAAACCGACGGCTGAGATTATAAGATCGAACCGGTACGCGGGGTTTTAAAGTCTACTGTGCGATTTAAAATAAACGGCGCACAAGCGGCCACGTCGCTCCGATCGAGCGCGGGCGGCGCTGCCGGCGGCGCACGGCGGCAGGAAGCGGCGATCTCGCCGGAAAGTTTCGGATCCTCGAGAATTCCGCCTAGAACTGTGATCTTATGGCCTAGATCGGTAGAGGGGAGGTCAGGGATGTCACCTCTGGGGTTTTCTCGAGCTCGGGAGTCCTGGAAAGTGATCGGCGGCGAGGTCCGAGGCAAAACCACGGCGAAGCTCGTCGGCGCTGGATTTACACCGTAAGTCTTCGGGTTTTCTGCACCTGCAAAGTTCCCCGGAGGCGGTGCATCAAGACCAGCGAGTTAGATCAGAGTTTCCGAGCTTAGATCGGCCAGAATTCACCGGCGAAGTCTCGGTGCTCACCGGAGTGAAAATCGGCGATCGCGTGGGAAAAACTGATCGGATCGGGGGTTTTTATAGCCGGGGGAGGGCGGTGGGTCTGTTGTGATTGAGTTGGAGTCCTCTGGGACCAGAATTCGGGCGGCGGAACGGATTTCCCGATCGGTTAAGATCGCGCGCGCTCGGGAGGAAAAGTCCGGGGTCGGCGCGAGCGAGGTTGGGGATGACAGGTGGGTCCCACCTGTCTGTGTGAGAGAGCGCGGGCGCGCGCGGGGGCGGGCTGCGCGGGAGTAGCTGGGCCGGCTGGCGGGTTTCGGCCCACTGGCCGGTTTTTTTCCCGTTTTCCTTTTTCTTTTTCCATTTCTTTTCTGTTTTGAGTATAATTTGAATTCCAGTTTGAATTTGAATTTTTGCAAAACATGCAACAAGTCCAAAAATTTTTAAATTCCCCTCTGAACATGGTTAAGAGTTTTAAATCAAAATTTGGGATGTTACAACGGTTCCCTTGGTGGTCCCCTCCGTTTGGTCGCTGGTTCTGCTTGGGCACGTTACCTTGCTGTCCAGGGCCTCTCTTCGGGCACTGGTTAGCAAAGTGGCCTACTTCCCCGCATGCAAAGCATGCCCTGTTGCCTACGGCAGCAGGTACGTTGGGGCGGGGGTTTTGAACAGGAGTGCCATTGTTAGGCCGGGGCGCAGGAGGCATGGGCACACGAGGTGCCGGTGCAACGAGCCGTTGCTGTGGTGGCTGACCAGAGCGGTACGTAGGAGCGGTTTATCCATACTGCGGTGCAGGGGGCATGTACCTAGGTCGTACGTTGCTCCCTTGGGGCTGGTATGGCATCTTCCTTTTGCACTCGCGCTCGATCTCTCGGATCTTGTTTTCCACCATAATAGCCTTATCAACCAGCTTCTGGAAGCTTATGTAGTCATTGTTGAGGAGCTGAACTTGGATCTCATTGTTCAACCCTCTCATGAACAGGTACTGCTTCCTCTGATCTGAGTTGACATCTTCGGGGGCATACCGGGACAGTTGTATGAACTTGTTGAGGTATTCGTTCACACTCTTCTGCCCTTGGCGAAGACCCTCAAACTCCTGCCTCTTGAGCATCATTACGCCAACAGGGATGTAGTGGGAGCGGAAACATTCCTTGAACTCAGTCCAAGTGATTGTCTCCGGGTTGGCATGGGCGTTGCTCAAGGCATCCCACCAGTCAGCAGCTGCTCCCATCAGTTGGTGCGACGCAAAGAGAACCTTCTCTCGGTCGTTGCACTGAACAATGGCGAGCTTCTTCTCCATGGATTTCAAGCAATCATCGGCCTCCATTGGATCGCTTGCTTGAGCAAAGGTGGGTGGTCGAGTCCTCATGAACTCTCCCAACTTGTTATGAGCCGGCGGTGGTGGTGGCGGTGGTGCCGGAACGGGGTGTTGGTTGGCTTGCAACTGACCCAAGGTTTGGATCATGGTTTGCATAAGCTGGTTTTGCATGGCCATCAACATTTCTAGGTTGTTTTCGCCAGCTCCAGGGTTAGCAGGAACTTCTTCGTGGTCATCTTCCTGGACGTTCCTTCGGCTGGCGTTTCCTCTCACCATCTGTGAGAGAGAACGAAATAGAATAGAAGGTTAGAAGATTAGATAGGTCCTTTCAACTATATGCATCAAGGGGAGTTTGGACTATATATATTAGTCCTTATGAGGATGTGATCAAGTGCCGAAGCATTTCACTCCTCTTTCTTCTTACGTGTGGATATGGACAACGTTGTTGAGACGTCCCACAACTCACACTAAGCACATATTCACAAATAATCATCACAAGGGCCCACTCAACTCCTATTCAAGGATGGCTTCCTATGTCAAGGTGGTTTCAAGGCCAATCTAAGCTATTCATCCTAGGATGCTTCCTTTGGTCCGCGTAGCTTCTATTTAGGGGTATAACTTGCTGTTAACCCGTGGTTCTAATGTCAACCCAAGGTTTCTATCTAGGCGTGTAACCTACTGTCAACCCGTGGCTCTGATACCAATCTGTGACGCCCTCAATTCTGTGGAAAACCACGGAACCGAGAACTAATGCATATGTGTGCCCAGGATGTTCATCACACATACACATACGTTCCACAAACTGAATTCAGATTATATATTACCACGAATAACAGGGTTTATTACAATATCTCATGAGTCTTGGACTCATGCTTACAGCGGAAGTCTTATTTCTATGCAGCGGAAGTCCTTATTCAAATGCGGAATCAAAACTAATGCGGAAGCAAAACTAAGCAGAAGTGGCTCCATCTTTAAATCCTTCCACAGGCAAGGTTGAGAACAGATCACACGCCATAATGCTCTACTCGGTCTTCATAGTAGTCTTCTCTTGCTGTTGATGAAGAAATAATAATGCAAGTTTGAGCACAATGATGTACTCAGCAAGTGTGGGAATAACACATGATATGCAGCTTATGAACAAGGTAGGTATAAAAGGGCTTATTTGCAGAAAAGCAATCTTGTAAAACCATGATAAAATGGCAACTTTACTTTGGATGAATGTAATCCCAGCATATATTGAATTACCAACATACCTTCATCACTCCCCATGTTCCATCCGAACATTAACCAACCTTTTATTCATACTCACGAATACCTCCTCGTATTCGCTACCATCTCATATCATATAACAACCTCGTCTCGCACCGAGACCAATCTCATTTCATGACCCATCAGTCATGCAACCATCTCATCTCCCGGACTCAACAGTCCCAAACCAAACCATAACCAATAATCATAACCAAGAACCTTTCCAATGACCATTCCAATAACTATCCCAATAACCATCCCATCTAATCATGGCAGTTTAGCCAGGTGCTCATGACCGTAAGCTCGGCTATCATGATAGTTTTAATAACTCTGCAGAGTTTGTACCTCTTTACCCACAAGTTTGTGATTTCGTCACCCGTCGGCGACTGCAGAACCTCCATTATACCAGTACACAACCGTCGGTGTATGGTCAAGAGATCACAAAATAGCCTTTACAAAGGGGTTACTAGATGTATGGACTCACTAAGGTTTCACCGGCAGGCTAGAATCTCCAATTCTCCCACCCACGGGCCCCCTCTTGTGCCATGCAGTTCCCAGGGCAGTCCTCACTCGACTCCCATTCCCCGCGCCTTCCACAGTCCATAACACCCTAGCAACTTACCTAATTACTCAGCTAAGCCGCACCCATACTTGGCCTTGTGGTGGCACTGTTATCCTGGCATGTGCATGCATGAACCGGTCCTTAGATCTACGGCAAGCAAAACCACCATCTCATGCTACCTCGTTCACAAACCCAGGCTTACCTAGATCTCCCTCCGATCCATGTTCATTAATCTCATCAATTACTTATTATCAGTACGAGTGCAGTTAGCTAGACACATCTATCTCGCTTCCCAATCCCATAAACTCAGCGTAGCATAAAGCAAAAACCATACCCGACTCATAAACTTCCCTGGCGACAAGGATGGTTTAATCAAAACTAGTAAACTCCTATAAAAAGGGTTTCCCATCATGTTTGACTCAGCACACACACCTTTTCGCAAAACAAAATAGTTTTACCCAAAACATAGGATCAATATGGTCAAGGAGCACTTGCCTTGTTCTTGCGGTTCTGGTTGTTCTTGATTCTCAAAGCCTTGTTGCTGCAGCTCGTCGTAGACAGCTTCCTGAGTTTGTCCTGCTTTGTAGGATTCTCGTGCATGCAAATTCACAGCAATCAATACCATGCACAAACCCTAAACTAGGTGCGATGATGCACATGCATGCTATCCTATGATTAGTTTTATTAGATCGATCTGTACTTATTATTGCATGGCTTGCATGGTCAGAGGTGTTCGTGATGATCTGGTCTTTAGATCAAACTGATCATCAAGTGATCTGTCCACGAAAAGGCTTCTGTTCGAAAGGAATTGAAGAACAGATGCAAGGGGATGAATACAATGATATCGAAGTCCTACCTCGCGTTTTTTTTTGAGGTCCTCCTCAGACCGCTCGGTTCTTCTTCGATGATCTCCCTTGTTGTGCTTCAGTGATGTTTCGCTCGGTGAGTTAGGGCTAGGGCTCTAAGTCGTCGGCTTAGGAATTGAAAAAGAAGTTTGTAGTTTCGGCCAGAGGTTTTGGGTTCTATTTATAATCGGGAAGAGAAGAGTCCTAATCTAATTGGATCCCGAATAAGAGTCTTATTCAGATCTTTGTTAGATCCTGACGTCTTATCTTCGGTAAGGTTTGTGGAGTTTAGATCGGTTTCCGTTGCGCACCGATATCTTCATGTGTAAAAACCGTTCCAGACTCGTTACCTCCGCGGTGATGAGCTCCGGAAGCTCCACGTGTCCTTCCGAGCCTGGTATCTCTTCTCCCGCAGAGACGAGCTCCGGTCGTGCCGCGTGTCAATCGATCGAGACCTCCCTCTTCTTCGGAGGTGAGCTCCGCGCACGCCACGTGTTGGCGCCGGTCTTCCTTTTCTTCTTTCCTCAGGGACATGCCCGCGGTCGACACGTGTTTAGCTGCGACGGACCTTCCGGAGATAAGCTCCGGTGGCGACACGTATTAGATAGATCCGGACTTCTCTGAGATGAGCTCCGGAATTGACACGTATCCCGCGCGGATGGTCCTCTGATTTCCGCAAAGACTAGCTCCGTGGACGACACGTGTCTTATGAAAAATGCCTTTGCTTCTTCCGCAGAGGCTAGCTCTGCGGGCAGCACATGTCCCACAGGGTCGGACCTCTTTCCAATTGCGGAGGTGACCCCCGGTCCTGCCACGTAGCCTAGTTTAGCGTCGGACCTCTCCCAATCTCTCGGGGATGAGCTCCGAATGCGCCACGTGGTCTGCTGGCCGTGGAAGTTGCGTTTCGGTGTTCTCGGAGAGCTTTATTGGCCATCTTTTTGATACTTGTCTCTGTTCCTTCTTTTCTTAAAATGTTTTTCTTCTTCATATGCTGACACCCGAGATGAGGGTGTCACATAACCCGTCACAGCCTGACCATCTGTGTTCTCAGGCGGCGTCGGACGCACTGGTGAGTTGTTTTGCATTTGTATTGAGTTTTCTTAAATAGTTTTGATGATATTATCTTTCCGCCTATGTAGGCAAGGTATGGGCATGAGACGGAGCGGCTTCACGGTGAAGGCTTTGATTGGTAGAGCGCACCAATCATCCCAGAAGCCGCGTATGCAACCGGAGGCGGGAAGCCTCACGGACGGTACGTTCTTTTTTTATATTTAATGTCAATGAATTTGAGATACAAAAATTTAATAATCTTTCTTCTTCTGTAGGTTTGCCATCTTCGATGGAGTTGTCGACTCGAGGGAAGCACGACCTTCCTCGAGTGGCTCTTCATCGCGACGGGCGGGATCGAGACAACCTAGCTCCCTGGAGCTCCAGACTGTTTGGGAGGAGCTCTGCAGGACACTGGAGGAGCTCCGTCTAGAAAGGGAGCAACTCCGGCTAGAAAGGGAGCGTCAAGCCACGGCAAGAAGGGCTCGGTATGAGTATCAAGCCTCGTTCATGCTACAGATACAAACGGCAATGCAGGTATGTAGCGGTCATTTTACTTAATATTTCTAACATATCAATGATGGTTATATGATAATTTTTTCTGTTCACAGGCTATGGCGGCAAAGCAGCCGGTCATCCTTCCACAGTGTCAGCCCCCATAGGAGCCACAGGCCCCGTTTACAAGAGCAGAGGTATAAATTTACTCAAACTTCCAAAACATAGCCATATTTGATAAAATCTAGCCAAATTTATTAGAATATCACCAAACTTAGTCAAACATAGCCAAAACTAGTTTAACTTGATCAGTTGTAGGTTATAATAAGCTCACTTAGGCAAACACGCATTTTTAAACTTATAACTTATCTAACTACACTTATACATAACAGGGCTCCGCAACCGAGCCTCACAAGCCATCGCCGCAGCTACCGGGAGGACGAAGGCTGGAGGACGAGTTCCCGGGTTCTGGAGGTAGGGCACGTGGTAGTGTGTAGTGTGGTGTGTGTGCCTAGTGTTGATGTTTATAATATTTTGACTGACTAGTGTTGTTGTTATTGTTGACTGCATGTGTGAGCTGGTCATCGAGTCAGGGCTGGCCTCAAGGCTAGGGTAGAATTTTTTATTTTTTTTAAAAAAAATTCCAAACTTATTTACGATGGTTTCCTGGTGTTGTTCGTCGTAAATAAGCCAATAATATTTACGACGGCTGGTGTTGGCCGTAGTAAATAATCCAATAATATTTACGACAGCTGGTGTTGGCCGTCGTAAATAATGGATACTATTCATGACGGCCCGTCGTGAATAAATCCCCCGAGCAACGTGGCAGTCAGAGGAACTTATTCGCGACGGGATAATTTAGCCGTCGCGAATAAACTTATTCACGACGGGTGCCGTCGTTTGCGACCTTATTTATGGCTAATTATCGGTGACAGTCGACAACAGTCGTGAATAAGTTATTCCCGTCGCTAGTTGCTTATTCACGATGGTTTCTAGCCGTCCTTAATTGATGATATTCCTGTAGTTTTAGTTACTAGTCGGAAATCTGAACGCGGACATATTATATGCAATTCTGACAACATAATACTCTCCAAGAGTCGGTTTTACTGTACAACCATTTATTCTTTGAAATGGTGTAACAACTAATAAAATTTCTGTCTAATGCTAATAGCGACTCCAAGTACTATGAACCTCATCATTGGAAGTTTGGTACCGCGGGAAACTACTACTTTAGGAATGCATCGCAGCAGCTGTATGCTGTAACCTGTGATTTAGCAACTTACTCCCTTCCTTTTGAAATATTTTGACACGGAGGGAGTGCATATTAGTATTAGTGAACCGGTAAGTTTTGATGATGGTTCACAATCCCAGTAAACCTGGTTTGGTTATGATTCATCCTTTACCTATGATGCGTCTTTGAGGCATATCATGCACAAGTGTTCAAATGAAGATGTATCATTCCGCTCTTTGTTGGTTGGGTTGGATGTTGAGCATGTTGGTGAGAGAAGCCTTTGCTGTGGCACTCCCCCTGGTTAGCTGTCTTCATTAACTATCAACTTTTCCTATTGCTTCAGTATTTGTTTGATTTGTTTGAGAAGATTACGTAGGGATGCTAAAGAGGTTGTCTTTGATAGGTTGCCGGTAATGCTAAAGAGCTGCAGTATCTTTGAAGGTGGAAATGTGAGGGTTTAATTGTTGCAAGCTTATTAGACAGCAATATCAATGGATCATCCATTTGGAAAATGTGAATATTAAATCTATCTAATTTTATGTTGATTACTAATATAACATGTATTATATTTTAGTTTTGTATTGCATTATGAAATGCCACTGTATTGTTAGCATGGATAATATACTATTACATTTGTTATATTTCTAGATCGCTAATGGCCTTGATTTATTGGGTAGATTAATTACTTAGGGATTAAATCGAATAAATCTTAGATGTATTACCTTCAGGCTTGGACGAAGATGATGATCGATGTGAAAATTGGTTGACGGCCCCAATTAGGGTGTTTAGGAGTTGGACTTGATCACTTTGACCAAATTGTGTTGGAGATCAATTCTAATATTACCCCCCTTGATCTTCAAAGATCAAAACCTATTTAAATTTTAAGTTTAGACTTTTGACAAATTTAAACAGAGTACTGATTTCTCAATAATTAGTATGTAGAACACACTGCATCATAGTAGTCACTTATGTACTATCAGATTCAATGACCACAATACACTTTTCCATATTAAAAAGATATTATTCTTTTCTTGAACACTTAGTATCTAGAATCATAGGCTCTACCATGAAACTCATGTGGATTGTGTGCTCTTTGAAAGCACTTGTCGGTGTTTCGGATTTCCCACTAGTAATCGAATGTACCACGCATTCTACCTCGAGGTGACCTAGCTAAGAACACACGAAGGATTATCCTGGTTCAGGCAAGAATGCCCAACGTCCAGCTGAGGTGTCTTGCTTGTTTTTACTCAAGAATGAGGGTTGTTCTTAAAAATGCGAGAGACTGCCCTCTCAAACCGGCAGGCCTCTCCTATTTATACTTTCTTTCTCTCCCTCTCTCCGTATCGCGGCCAGGAGGCAAGTTGTGGGCGCAGGAATGGCTTGTCCCGTCGTACGTTTGACAGGGTACTCGATGGGGCGCCGTATCCATAGTCTTCTTCCACACCTGCTCCTGTCTCGTCGTCATGGGGTACTCCATACCGAGGCGCACGCGCGCGCTGCACTCTACTCCACTTCGGTCCCGTCAGAGGTGATGGGCATTCAATACCGGAACCAAGGGGTACTCGATTACCCTTCCACTCGGCCGAGGCGGCGCCTGCTACGTATTGAAGGCCACCTGCTTTGCTCCTACCTGAGGTCGGGCTCGGGTCCTTCCGCCGGGGCATGGACTCCCTTTGGGACTGCCTTGAAGGCAGGTCTTGCATCCTGCCTATGGGTCAGCCCCGGGATCCACATGTCGCCTCCTCTCGAGCTCGGGCTCGGGCCTACGTTGTCGTCCTTTGTTGATGCCCTCGTACTTTCTCCCTTGGGGTCTCAATACAGAACCCCATCAGTAGCCTCCAAACCCCTAGCCGACCTCGGTGATTGGCCCGGGGGTGAACACTAATCGGCCTCGCTCCTGCACAATCAAAACAACAAATAAAAAGAGTCATTAGTACTTGCCTTATTTAGATAGACGCGACGTGTGAACCTCCAGCGGCCAGTCATGACCTTTGGTCATTCACGTTGTGGTTCTACGGCGAGTCCCCTGAGTCCCTTATTCGAGAGGTCGGGTTGTCTTTTATGGCGAGTTTGCCTTGCCCCCCATCCGCGAATCGTTCGTGGTTCGGAGGGGTCGGGTCGATCGGAGGCTTACCTCGACGGCCTAGCCCTCGAGCCCAGTTAGCTTCCTAGTGGGTGGAGCCGAGTGAAACCCATTCTTCCTGCTCGTTTTGGACGGCCGGAACCATTGGCCCTGCTTCGCGCCGAGGGGCTTTCTGGTTGAGGCTTCGTTGCCCATGTTTCATTGATTCATAGCTCTAAGCATGCGTATGGTTCCCGAGATCTTTCGTTGGCTCGAGCAGCTCGCTGCCGACCTGTTGGGGGGCTACCTCGGCGCTTGCGGTGCTGGGGCCCAGCTATAAGCATAAAAGTGTCAGGGGGATTCATCCCACCCAAAATTATCTTTTCGCGGACTGCTTCCCTTTGCTTGCCCCTCGCTCGGGGTCCTCCGAGGCAGCTTGTGAGCCATCCGCTGGCCGCCTTCGAACCCGGTACTTTCGAGCCTATTAATGTGGCCTGGAGACCTACCTTCGTTCCACTGTTGTGTCGCCCTTCGCGCCCTCCGATTTTGCTAGGGTTGAGGGGGCGCCGCTCGACTTAGGTCTCATGACGTGTTTGTGATTTAATGCCATAGCGCCCAATGGTTACGGCCGGTGGGCCCCTTGCAATTTTTTGAGCGGTTTCGTCGAGGGAGAATCAACGAGGTGCCGCTTCGACTCAGTTCCCTTGTGACTCTTTCGGTTTTAATCTGGGGGTTGATTGCTGTCATGGTGGCGCTTTCCTCGAGGCTGTGGTGGTCACAAGGGGCCGCCTGGCGGTTGTCAGCCTGCGGACGCTGTCCTACCCACCTTATCTTCTCTTGCCCCAGGGTTTTTCGCATTCGCCTGCCTTGTGTTCACCAACCTTTCCTCTTTGCCTTCCCATCTTGCGCAGAATCCCGTCTTCTTTCTGCCTTCTCCGTCTCTGCCCCGCCATCGCCCCTTTCTCTTGGTGCCTCTGCCGTAGGGAAAAAAGAAAGTTCTGCTTCCTCTTGCATGGTGCATTCTCCCTTTTCGCCTAGCCATGCCTTTGTGGTCAAAGTCGGAGTTCCAGCAGGGCCACATCGCTGGTCTCCGGGAGATGGGGCTATTGTCGGAGTGATTTCCCATTCCACGGGCCGGAGAGGTAGTGTCGCTGGGAGCGTTCCACTTGTGGGGGCTAGGCTTGATGGCGCAATATTTCTTTATGGCCTGTTGCATGAGTACGGGCTGGAGCTCCATCATCTGACGCCGGACGGTGTTCTTCAAGTTTCTCTCTTCATTGTCTTGTGTGAAGCGTACATGGGAATGGCTCCTCACATCGGATTGTGGAGGTTCTTCTTTCGCGTGCGGCCGTCGTCTGATCAGGCCCCGCTCCCGTCCGTGGGAGGCGCTGTCATCGAACCGCGTCGTGGACGATCGGACTTCGTCTACGTGTGCCTGCCTCCTCCCCTAGTCAGATGGGAGCGCCAGTGGTTCTACATCAAGAACGATGCTTCCTCCTTTCCGTACTTCTCAGGCAGGTCTCCTCGGGAGCAAGATTCTTCAACGAGTCTGGAAGCTGAAGAGGAGGGGCCTCTCAAGCGCCCATCTTGTTCAAACCTTCATCTGGTAGAGGGTTCTACCCATCCGGGTCTGCCCCCTACTCTGAACTTCTACAAGGGGCCGAATGTTCCATGCCAGAAGTTGTTTGAGGAACTTCCCTGGAGGAGATGTCTCGCCGTTTCTAGGCGATTTTGAGGTTGAGCTCTAGCAAGCCAGTTCTCCCGGGCCATCTCCTCTCAGCGCGACTTCTCCGAATCCTTACAGACTATGGGGTATCTTCATCCTGCCCAATGTCCCTGAAGACCGGGAGAGGCGGGCATCATGGGCCGCCTTAGAGGACACCAAGAAGCGGAAGAGGGACGAGGCCAAAGCTCATCGGATCTAGCGAGAGAAGTGGAGGCGTGCGGCACGTGCGGCCAGTGAGTTTACTCTAGAGTCGTCAATGGAGGACAGCACCTGGTCGACACAGGCTTCGTCCCCTACCGCTCAAGTGGTGGCGGAACGAGCGTTCGAGCCCACTCGTGGTTAGGAGCGGAAGGATGGGGGCGAATGTCGACCCTGCTGAGCGTCCCTGCGTGGGGCCCGAAGCTAGCCTTTCGGGGGCCTGGGTGTCGTGTGCTCCGATCGTTTGGGGGCCCTTGCCCTTTGAGGGATCACGGTGGACGAGCGGTCGAGCGTTGGAGGAGGGATGACCGGGTGCCGAGCCCAAACCGGCGACCCCCGTCTTGCGTGGCTCTACTTTCTCGGGCGCTTCAAGTACAAAAGCGGCGACTCCGGCTTTCGCTCCACTGCACCCATTCCTCATTCCCCGGACAACATGTCCTCGTCATGTGGATCGTGCGCCGTTATTTAACTGTGGGAGAGGTACTTCCTTTTTCCTTTTGTCGTATTATCGTTCTCTTGATTTGACTTTCTGATCTACGCCTCTGCGCAGGAGGTCGTTCGAGTGGGAGAGGCTCTCCCGAGCGTTGTGGCCCCGCCTGAGGATCGACGAACCGGCCTGCCTTGCCGTTGGTTGAACCGGCAAGAGAGGAACCTGCCCCGGCCTCCGGTTCAGTTGCTGGACCGGGCCCCGCTGTTGCTGAAGGTGAAGTGGTGGCTGCAGGTGCCGTTTCCCAACCGCTGGCGTCAGGGCACCTGCTGGTCCCGGGTGTGGGGCTCACTGGTGCTGAAGACGCTTGCGCCCCAGGGCCGGATGGGTGGGGGCGAGACAGGGACCTGGGTTCGCTGTGCTCCCAACTCGTCGGCGTCCAGTCGGGTCTCCTGACTGAGAGCGGCCGTCTGGACGACGTGCTCCGTTAGCTGGGAGAGGTGGATCCGAGCGGTCTGGTGAGCCTTCTTCTTCTTTCCTTGCTGTTGTGTACTCTTGGGTCCTGACAAGGGGCCTCTCCATCGTCGTTAAGAGCTCATTTGCCGAGCTGCTAAGAACTCTTGGCGTCTTCACGAGAGCGAGAATCGTCGCCGCCGCGTAGAGACTGAGCTGGCGGAGGTGCAGGCAGAGCTCGAGAGGGTCCGTGCTGCTGTGAAGGAAACGGCTCGAGATACTAAGGCCGTGGTCAAGGGTGATCATTGTCTTTCGTAGAGCTTGCCCGCCTTTGTGCGGTCACCGAGACCACTCAAGGGAGCGTGTCTCAAGCCGCGGAGGAGCCGTCGGCCTACCACCAGGAGATCCAGGAAGCCTTGGTCATCATGGAGAGGACGAGGGACCAAATTTCAGGTTTGTCCCTTCCTCTCGTTCTTCTTTTGTCCTTTCATGTCCGCACCGGCTTGACATCTTCGTGGTATGTCTTGTTGCAGAAACGCAGGGGCGCATTACCGTCGTTGAGGATTTGGCTGAAGATCGGACGGAGGATGTCGAGAATCTTCGTGCTCACCTCTCTACTAAGGAGCGAGCATTGGAGATGGCTCGACGCATGGTGGCGGCCACTTGCTACCTGATGCTGGGTTTGATGCTGGCCACTACCTCGGCGGATGTCACTTCCTCAGAGTCGTGGCTCCCGCAAGTCAACCAACGCTTCACAGCGCTTCAGTTTGAGCTCTCTAGCCTCCTGGGCGCCTGTGACATCCTCATTTCTGGTGTCAGCATATATTCATGTTTTATGAAGAGAAAACATTTTAAAGAAGTAGGAACAGAGAAAATTATCAAAAAGATAGCCAATAAGAGCCGAATCCAGTTCACCGAGAGCGCCGAAGACAACTTACCGCGGCCCGCTGGCCACGTGGCCTGTTCGGAGCTCATCCCTGCGAAGTAGGGAGAGGTCCGCCGCTAAACTGGCTACGTGGCAGGATCGGGGCTTATCTACGCAAAGGGGGAGAGGTCCGACCTTGTGGGACACGTGTTTCCCCCGGAACTAGCCTCTGCGGAAGAAGCAAAGGCATTTTCCGCAGGACACATGTCACCTTCAGAGCTAGTTACCACGGAAATCAGAGGACCAGTCGTGCGGGATACGTGTCTATCTCGGAGCTCACCTCCAAGAGGTCCGGTTCTATCGGACACGTGTCGCCACCGGAGCTTATCTCCGGGAGGTCCATCACTATTGGACATGTGTTAACCTCGGAGCTCGTCTCTGAGAGGAAAGGAAGTCTGGCGCTGGAGCTACCTCCGGAGAGAGGAAAGGTCCGGCACTGACACGTGGCATGTGCGGAGCCACCTCCAAATAAGAGAGGAGGTCCCGACCGCCAGGATATGTGGCGCACGCGGAGCTCACCTCCAAAGGAGAAGGGAGGTCTCACCCGCTTGACACGCGGCACCACCGGAGCTCATCTCTGCGGAAAAGGAGAGACAAGGCCCGATGGACACGTGGAGCTTCCGGAGCTCATCACCGAGGAGGTAACGAGATCTGGAGCGGTTTTGGATTCTGTACGCGTAGAAATATCGGACGGAGAAGAAACCGACCTGAATTCCACAATAATACCGCACCAAATCAACTCGAGATAAGTTATTAGGATTCAACGACGATCTGAATAGGACTCTTATTCGGAATCCAATCAGATTAGGACTCTTCTTTTCCTGATTATAAATAGAACCCAGAACCCTTGGCCGAAACCACGAATTTCTTTTCCAACTTCTAAGCCAACGACTTAGAGCCCTAGCCCCAACTCGCCGAGAAAGCCATCGCCGTAGTTCAGCGAGGAAAATCGCCGGAAGAGAGCCCAACAATCGGAGAAGGACCCGAGACCGAGAAGAACGAAAGGTAGGTCTCCAATACCACCTTAGGACATCATTGTGATCTCTTCGCATCTGTTATTCGATTCCTTTCGGACAGAAGCTTTCTCATGGACAGATCACTTGTTGATCGGGTTGATCTAAAAACAAGGTCATCGCTACGTCCACATTTGATCCAAACACCTCTGTTCATCAAAAACCATGCAAGAACATGTACAAACCGACCTAATAACACTAAACTGCATTATAGGATAACATGCATACGCATCATCTCATCTAGTTTAAAGTTTGTGCATGGTATTGATTGTTATGAATCTTGTATGTGCGTGATCCTGTATAGACGGACAAGCTCAGGGAGCTGTCTACGACGAGCTGCAACAACAAGGTCTCGAGATCCAAGAACAACCAGAACCGCAAGAACAAGGCAAGTGCTCCTTGACCATATTGATCCTATGTTTTGGGTAAAACTGTTTTGATTTGCGAAAAAGTGTGTGTGCTGAGTCAAACATGATGGGAAACCCTTTTATAGGAGTTTACTAGTTTTGGTTAAACCACCCTTGTCGCCAGGGAAGTTTATGAGTCGGGTATGGTTTTTATTTTTATGCTTCGCTGAGTCCATGGGATTGGGAAGCGAGATAGATGTGTCTAGCTAACTGCACTCGTAATGATAATGAGAAACTGATGTTGTTAATGAACATGGATCGGAGGGAGATCTAGGCAAGACTTGGTTTGTAAATGAGGTAGCATGAGATGGTGGTTTACTTGCCGTAGATCTAAGGACCGGTTCATGCATGCACATGCCAGGATAACAGTGCCACCACAAGGCCAAGTATGGGTGCGGCTTAGCTGAGTAATTAGGTAAGTTACTAGTTTGTTATGGACTGTGGAAGGCGCGGGGAATGGGAGTCGAGTGAGGACTGCCCTGGGAACTGCATGGCACAAGAGGGGGCCCGTGGGTGGGAGAATTGGAGATTCTAGCCTGTCGATGAAATCTTAGTGAGTCCATACATCTAGTAGCCCCTTTGTAAAGGCTATTTTGTGATCTCTTAGCCATACACCGACGGTTGTGTACTGGTATAATGGAGGTTCTGCAGTCGCCGACGGGTGGTGAAATCACAAACTTGTGGGTAAAGAGGTGCAAACTCTGCAGAGTTCTTAAAACTATTATGATAGCCGAGCTTACGGTCACGAGCGCCTGGCCAACTGCGATGATTAGTTGGGATGGTTATTGGGATGGTTATTGGTTATGGTTTTGGATGGTTTGGTTATGGTTTGGTTTTGGGACTGTTGAGTCCGGGTGATAAGATGGTTGCATGACTGTTGAGTCATGGCAACATGGTTGGTCTCGGTGGGAGACGAAGTTGTTTTATGAGATAAGATGGTAGCGAATACGAGATGGTATTCGTGAGATGGTAGCGAATACGAGGAGGTATTCGTGAACAAGAATGAGGTTGATTGGTTGTGACATGGAAGGTAATGAGCATAATGGAGGTATGATTGGTATTTTAATATAAGCTAGGATTACATTCACCTAAGATGAGTTATTGTTTTATCATGGTTTTCATAAATAACTTTGCTTTCTGCAAATGAGCCTTTTTATACCTACCTTGTTATGAGCTACATATCATATTTTCCTGCACTTGCTGAGTACATCATTGTACTCAAACTTGTATTATTATTTCATCATCAGCAGCAGAAGAAGATTACTATGAAGAACAAATGGAGCATTAGGCATGTGATCTGTTCTCAACCTTGCCTGTGGGGATGGAGTAGAGATGGAGTCATTGCTGCTTAGATTTGCTTCCGCATTAGTTAAATTGCTTCCGCATTAGAATAAAGACTTCTGCTGCATAGAAATAAGACTTCCGCTGTGAGCATGAGTCCAAGACTCATGAGACATTGTAATAAACTCTGTTATTCGTGGTTATATGTATTCTGAATTCAGTTTTTGGAACATATGTGTATGTGTGATAAACATCCTGGGCACACATATGCATTAGTTCTCGGTTCCGTGGTTTTTTTTCCACAGAATTGAGGGCGTCACAGATTGGTATCAGAGCCACGGTTGACAATGGGTTACACGCCTAAATAGGAAACACAGATTGGTATCAAAAGCCACAGATAGGGGTAGGTTACACACCTAGATACAATCACAGATTAGTATTAGACACAGATTGGTAGTTAAGCCACGCTGACCATAGGAAGCAACCTAGGATGCTTAGATTGGCCTTGAAACTACCTTGACATAGGAAACCATCCTTGAATAGGAGTTGTGTGGGCCCTTGTGATGATTGTTTGTATGCTTAGTGTGAGTTGTGGGACGTCTCAAAACGTTGTCCATATCCACACGTAAGGAGGTGTGAGATGTTTCGGCACTTGTTGACGTCCTCATATGGGCTAATATATATAGTCCGACCCACCTTGATGCATATAGTTGAGGAAAACTACCTAACATTCTAACCTTCTATTCTATTTCGTTCTCTCCCACAGATGGTGAGAGGAAACGCCGGCCGAAGGAACGTCCGTGACAACCAAGAGGATGGTCACGAGGAAGTTCCTGTTAACCCCGGAGCTGGTGAAAACCACCTGGAATGGTTGATGGCCATGCAGAATCAACTTATGCAAACCATGATCCAAACTTTGGGTCAGTTACAGGCCAACAACAACAACAACAACCCCGTTCCGGCACCACCGCCACCACCACCACTGGCTCATAACAGGCTGGGAGAGTTCATGAGGACTCAACCACCCACCTTTGCTCAAGCCAACGACCCCATGGAAGCCGACGACTGGTTGAAATCCATGGAGAAGAAGCTTGCCATAGTACAGTGCAATGACCGAGAGAGGGTTCTCTTTGCGTCGCACCAACTTATGGGAGCCGCCGCTGACTGGTGGGATGCCCTGAGCAACGCTCATGTCGACCCGGAGACGATCACTTGGACTGAGTTCAAGGAAAGTTTCCGCTCTCATTACATCCCTGCTGGTGTAATGATGCTCAAGAGGCAGGAGTTCGAAGGTCTCCACCAAGGACAGAAAATTGTGAATGAGTATCTCAACAAGTTCACACAACTGTCCCGGTATGCCCCCGAAGATGTCAACTCAGACCAGAGGAAGCAATACCTGTTCATGAGAGGGTTGAACAACGAGATCCAGGTTCAGCTCCTCAACAATGACTACGCAAGCTTTCAGAAGTTGGTTGACAAGGCTATAGTGGTTGAAAGCATGATCCGAGAGATCGAGCGAGAGTGCAAGAGGAAGATGCCATACCAACCTCAAGGGAGCAACGTATGACCTCAGTACATGCCCCTGGCCGCACCGCAGTATGGATCAACCACTCCTGCATACCGCCCTAGTCAGCCACCACAGCAATGACCCATTGCACCAGCACCTCATGTGCCCATGCCTCCTGTGCCTCGACCTAACATGGGCGCTCCTGTTCAAAACCCCCACCCCAACGTACCTGCTGCCGTAGGCAACAGGGCATGCTTTGCATGCAGGGAAATAGGACACTTCGCAAACCAGTGCCCGAGGAGAGGTCCTGGACAGCAAGGCAACGTGCCCAAACAGAACCCACGATCGAACGGAGGGGACAGTCAAGGAAACAGTGGACAGCAGAACTATGTTCGCGGTAACGTGAACCATGTCTCTGCTGAAGAAGCACAACAGGCTGAGGACGTCGTAATTGGTATGTTCCTTGCCAACTCCAACCCAGCCACCATCTTATTTGATTCTGGAGCATCACATTCCTTTATATCATCCGAGTTTGTTGCCAAGCATAATCTACCCATATCACACCTAAAATGTGCTATGTTAGTTAATTCTCCCGGTGGAGAGATGAGGACTAATATAGTATGTCCAAAAGTAAGCCTTAAAATAAGGGGGGTAGACTTCCTTGCCAACCTTATTGTCTTGGATTCCCAAGGGATTGACATAATACTCGAGATGGATTGGTTAAGCAAGCACAACGGGGTAATCCAATGTGTTGAAAGGAGCGTGCAGTTGACAAATGAGCACGGTATTCGTGTCGAGTTTGAGTCAGCCCAACAAACAACCGAAAAGGCAATCTTGAACCACGTTGAAGGAGCAACACTTGACAGCATTCCAGTGGTTCAAGCATTCTCGTACGTGTTTCTAGAGGAGCTTCCAGGTATGCCCCCTGATCGGGACATTGAGTTTGCCATAGATTTGGTACCCGGAACCGCACCCATAGCCAAGAGACCCTATAGGATGCCTGTCAATGAGCTAGTAGAACTCAAGAAGCAAATTCAAGAGCAGTTGGAGAAGGGTTTTATACGTCCAAGCTCGTCACCGTGGGGAGCTCCTATGCTCTTCGTAGACATGAAGGATGGAACCCAAAGGATGTGTGTGGACTATAGGTCTCTGTACTAGGTGACAATCAAGAACAAATACCCTCTGCCCCGTATAGAGGACCTGTTCGACCAAATGAAAAGCCCGAGTGTTCTCCAAGATTGATCTTCGGTCGGGATATTTCCAGCTGAAGATTAAGCCCTCCGATATACCCAAGACTGCGTTCCGAACACGGTATGGTTCGTATGAATATACCATCATGTCTTTTGGGTTAACAAATGCACCCGCATACTTCATGTACCTCATGAACAAGGTTTTCATGGAGTACTTGGATAAGTTTGTCATGGTTTTCATCGACGACATTATGGTGTATTCAAAAAGTGAGGAGGAGCATGAAGAGCATTTGAAATTGACCTTGCAGAAATTGCGTGAGCATCAATTGTATGCCAAGCTTAACAAGTGTCAATTTTGGCTAAAGGAAATATAGTTCCTAGGCAACATTATCTCCAAAGAAGGGGTATCGGTTGATCTCGGAAAAGTGAGAGATGTTCTGAAGTGGGACCAACCGCAAAATGTGAGGGATATTCGGAGTTTTCTTGGGATGGCTAGATACTACCGACGCTTCATTAAGGACTTCTCTAAGATAGCAAAGCCTATGACGGAGTTGCTAACGAAGGGAAAAGCCTTTCGATGGACACCAGCATGCCAAGAAAGTTTTGAGGAGCTCAACAAAAGGCTAACCACAGCGCCGGTTTTGGTATTGCCGGACGTAAGCAAGAGCTTTGACATATATTGTGACGCATCCATACAGGGGCTCGGATGTGTGCTCATGCAAGAAGGACAAATGGTAGCCTATGCATCACGACAATTAAAGAAGCACAAGCTTAATTATCCTACAAATGACTTGGAGCTAGCAGCAGTAGTGCATGCATTGAAGATTTGGAGACATTATATCCTTGGTCATCGATGTGAGATCTATACGGATCATAAAAGCCTCAAGTACATATTTGCACAAACGGACTTGAATTTGAGGCAACGTCGATGGTTGGAACTCATCAAGGATTACGATGTTGGAATCAACTACCACCCTGGGAAGGCCAATGTAGTAGCTGATGCATTGAGCCGGAATGGAGCATGTCACCAACTCACGGTTCGGGAGCTACCACCCGAACTACATAAGGAGTTCGAACGGTTACACCTTGGATTCTTGAACAACATGGAAATGATGGAGATCCACTCTTCATTGAAGCAAGAGATAAGAGATGGCCAAGCAACGGATGAGGAGATCAAGGAGATCAAGGAAAGAATACGACAAGGAATAGAGAAAGATTTCAAAGAAGATGAGAAGGGCACGCTTTGGCTAGGAAAAAAGGATTTGTGTGCCTAACATGAAGCACCTCCGTGACATGATACTGAAGGAGGCACATGATTCATCCTATTCCATACATCCTGGAAGTACCAAAATGTACAATGACTTGAAGACTTGTTATTGGTGGGATGGTATGAAAAGGGACATAGCCGAATACGTTGCCCTATGCGACACATGCCAACGGGTGAAGGCCGAACATCAAAGACCCGCTGGATTGTTGCAACCCTTGAAGGTACCCGAATGGAAATGGGAGGACATCAGTATGGATTTCATCGTCGGATTGCCACGTACTCAGTCGGGTTATGACTCCATCTGGGTTATCGTGGACCGATTGACGAAAACAGCCCATTTTCTCCCTATAAGGGCCAAGTACAACGTTGCACAACTAGCCGAGTTGTACATGGAGCAGATCGTGTGCCGTCATGTAGTCCCGAGGAGGATAGTCTCTGATCGAGGTTCTCAGTTTACCTCTAGATTTTGGAGGAAGCTGCAGAAATCTATGGGTACACGACTGGATTTTAGCTCCGCCTATCACCCACAAACCGATGGGCAAACCGAAAGGACAAACCAAATTCTGGAGGACATGTTGAGAGCTTGCGCCTTGAAACGTGGGCGTAGTTGGGATATGAGTTTACCATACGCCAAATTCTCCTATAACAACAGCTATCAAGCTAGCTTGAAGATGTCGTCTTTCGAAGCATTATATGGTAGACGGTGTAGAACGCCGCTGTTTTGGAACGAAACTGGAGAGAACCAGGTGTTTGGACCCGAAGTGCTACAAGAAGCTGAAAAGCAAGTCCAAACGATACGGGAGAACTTAAAGGCTGCTCAGTCATGACAGAAAGGCTATGCGGACAATAGGCGAAGGAAGTTGACCTTCGAAGTAGGAGACTTCGTATACCTTAAGGTATCGCCTCTTCATGGTCAACAACGTTTCAACGTCAAAGGAAAGCTAGCACCTCGCTACATCGGACCATTCAAGATTTCGGACAAGCGAGAAGAAGTAGCCTATCAACTAGAGCTCCCAACATATCTCTCCTACGTACATGACGTGTTTCATGTATCCCAGCTCAAGAAGTGCTTGAGAGTACCAGAGGAGCAAATACCAATGGAAGAGCTTGAACTTCAAGAAGACCTGACTTATACGGAGCACCCTGTCCGAATTTTGGACGTAAAGGAAAGGATCACCCAGAACAAAGTGATCCGATGGTGCAAGGTACAATGGAGCCATCACACCGAAGCTGAAGCCACATGGGAGCGTGAAGAAGACATTAAGGCGGAATTTCCTCATCTATTCTCTACCAACGAATCTCAAGGGTGAGATTCAATTTAAGGGGGGTAGATTTGTGACATCCTCATTTCTGGTGTCAGCATATATTCATGTTTTATGAAGAGAAAACATTTTAGAGAAGTAGGAACAAAGAAAATTGTCAAAAAGATAGCCAATAAGAGCCGAATCCAGTTGACCGAGAGCGCCAAAGACAACTTACCGCGGCCCGCTGGCCACGTGGCGTGTACGGAGCTCATCCCTGTGAAGTAGGGAGAGGTCCGCCGCTAAACTGGCTACGTGGCAGGATCGGGGCTTATCTCCGCAAAGGGGGAGAGGTCCGACCCTGTGGGACACGTGTTGCCCCCGGAGCTAGCCTCTGCGGAAGAAGCAAAGGCATTTTCTGCAGGACACATGTCACCTTCGGAGCTAGTCACTACGAAAATCAGAGGACCAGTCGCGCGGGATACGTGTCTATCTCGGAGCTCACCTCCGAGAGGTCCGGTTCTATC
Organism: Neostapfia colusana; assembly: GCA_030760725.1. Classification (NCBI taxonomy): domain Eukaryota; kingdom Viridiplantae; phylum Streptophyta; class Magnoliopsida; order Poales; family Poaceae; genus Neostapfia; species Neostapfia colusana. The sequence goes on from JASWHV010000002.1 coordinate 17,709,756, forward strand.
GGACACGTGTCGCCACCGGAGCTTATCTCCGGGAGGTCCATCACTGTTGGACACGTGTTAACCTCGGAGCTCGTCTCTGAGAGGAAAGGAAGTCTGGCGCTGGAGCTACCTCCGGAGAGAGGAAAGGTCCGGCACTGACACGTGGCATGTGCGGAGCCACCTCCGAATAAGAGAGGAGGTCCCGACTGCCAGGATATGTGGCGCACGCGGAGCTCACCTCCAAAGGAGAAGGGAGGTCTCACCCGCTTGACACGCGGCACCACCGGAGCTCGTCTCTGCGGAAAAGGAGAGACCAGGCCCGATGGACACGTGGAGCTTCCGGAGCTCATCACCGAGGAGGTAACGAGATCTGGAGCGGTTTTGGATTCTGTATGCGTAGAAATATCGGTACGGAGAAGAAACCGACCTGAATTCCACAATAATACCGCACCAAATCAACTCGATATAAGTTGTTAGGATTCAACGAAGATCTGAATAGGACTCTTATTCGGAATCCAATCAGATTAGGACTCTTCTTCTCCCGATTATAAATAGAACCCAGAACCCTTGGCCGAAACCACGAATTTCTTTTCTAACTTCTAAGCCAACGACTTAGAGCCCTAGCCCCAACTCGCCGAGAAAGCCATCGCCGGAGTTCAGCGAGGAAAATCGCCGGAAGAGAGCCCAACGATCGGAGAAGGACCCGAGACCGAGAAGAACGAAAGGTAGGTCTCCAATACCACCTTACGACATCATTGTGATCTCTTCGCATCTGTTCTTCGATTCCTTTTGGACAGAAGCTTTCTCATGGACAGATCACTTGTTGATCGGGTTGATCTAAAAACAAGGTCATCGCCACGTCCACATTTGATCCGAACACCTCTGTTCATCATAAAACCATGCAAGAACACGTACAAACCGACCTAATAGCACTAAACTGCATTATAGGATAACATGCATACGCATCATCGCATCTAGTTTAAAGTTTGTGCATGGTATTGATTGTTATGAATCTTGTATGTGCGTGATCCTGTATAGACGAACAAGCTCAGGGAGCTGTCTACGACGAGCTGCAACAACAAGGTTTCGAGATCCAAGAACAACCAGAACTGCAAGAACAAGGCAAGTGCTCCTTGACCATATTGATCCTATGTTTTGGGTAAAACTGTTTTGATTTACGAAAAAGTGTGTGTGCTGAGTCAAACATGATGGGAAACCTTTTTGTAGGAGTTTACTAGTTTTGGTTAAACCACCCTTGTCACCAGGGAAGTTTATGAGTCGGGTATGGTTTTTACTTTTATGCTTCGCTGAGTCCATGGGATTTGGAAGCGAGATAGATGTGTCTAGCTAACTGCACTCGTAATGATAATGAGAAACTGATTTTGTTAATGAACATGGATCGGAGGGAGATCTAGGCAAGACTGGGTTTGTGAATGAGGTAGCATGAGATGGTGGTTTACTTGCCGTAGATCTAAGGACCGGTTCATGCATGCACATGCCAGGATAACAGTGCCACCACAAGGACGAGTATGGGTGCGGCTTAGCTGAGTAATTAGGTAAGTTACTAGTTTGTTATGGACTGTGGAAGGCGTGGGGAATGGGAGTCGAGTGAGGACTGCCCTGGGAACTGCATGGCACAAGAGGGGGCCCGTGGGTGGGAGAATTGGAGATTCTAGCCTGCCGGTGAAACCTTAGTGAGTCCATACATCTAGTAGCCCCTTTGTAAAGGCTATTTTGTGATCTCTTGGCCATACACCGACTGTTGTGTACTGGTATAATGGAGGTTCTGCAGTCGCCGACGGGTGACGAAATCACAAACTTGTGGGTAAAGAGGTGCAAACTCTGCAGAGTTCTTAAAACTATCATGATAGTCGAGCTTACGGTCACGAGCGCCTGGCCAACTGCCATGATTAGTTGGGATGGTTATTGGTTATGGTTTTGGATGGTTTGGTTATGGTTTGGTTTTGGGACTGTTGAGTCCGGGTGATAAGATGGTTGCATGACTGTTGAGTCATGGCAACATGGTTGGTCTCGGTGGGAGACGAAGTTGTTTTATGAGATGAGATGGTAGCGAATACGAGATGGTATTTGTGAGATGGTAGCGAATACGAGGAGGTATTCATGAACAAGAATTAGGTTGATTGGTTGTGACATGGAAGGTAATGAGCATAATGGAGGTATGATTGGTATTTTAATATAAGCTGGGATTACATTCACTTAAGATGAGTTACTGTTTTATCATGGTTTTCATAAATAACTTTGCTTTCTGCAAATGAGCTTTTTTATACCTACCTTGTTATGAGCTACATATCATATTTTCCCGCACTTGCTGAGTACATCATTGTACTCAAACTTGCATTATTATTTCATCATCAGCAGCAGAAGAAGATTACTATGAAGAACAAATGGAGCATTAGGCGTGTGATCTGTTCTCAACCTTGCCTGTGGGGATGGAGTAGAGATGGAGCCATTGCTGCTGAGATTTGCTTCCGCATTAGAATAAAGACTTCCGCTGCATAGAAATAAGACTTCCGCTGTGAGCATGAGTCCAAGACTCATGAGACATTGTAATAAACTCTGTTATTCATGGTTATATATATTCTGAATTCAGTTTGTGGAACATATGTGTACGTGTGATAAATATCCTGGGCACACATATGCATTAGTTCTCGGTTCCGTGGTTTTTTTCCACAGAATTGAGGGCGTCACAGCGCCGGGTGGTCGATCCGAGACTTTGTGCTTGGCGACCGGTCCGGAGTCGGACTCTCCGGTCGGCTGGCCAGGACGCTCGGCCCGGTGGATGATCGGTGACGGGATGTCGGGGAAGCCGGGGTCTTCTGCGGGGCCCGAGTGACATTGGGGGTCATGCTGTCTCACTACCCCGCCCTTGATCTTAATCTTCTTTGCGGATTTTGTGAGCCGGTAGCGGATCATAAAGGATCTAGGGCCACGTTTACTCCGGCTGCACTCTCCTTGGCCGAGCTCGTCCCAGAAGAGGCAATAAAGGATGAGGCGGATAAGAAGCGAAGGATGGACGGTCCCTCTATGTAGTTAGGGCTCCTCGGGTTGTTGTTTCACTTTTGTAATTTGTAAGGGATACTGGCTCACCCTTTGTGAAATGGAGATAAACTTTTGGTATTTTGGTTGTGTTTGGATCTCTGGTGGATGGGTAGCCCCCGAGTAACGTGTGAGAGTTGGTCCGCTCCTTGCGTCGTGCGGTGCTTCTTCGCGCATATACTCCTTTTTTGTTGGTAGTATACCAGTCGACTCCTTTGTCGTGTAATGGGGGTGCCGAGGTCATCTACGGGGCTCAAATGGCTCTAGGCGTAGCACTTATTGCCCTTACCCTGGGGTCGGCCTTGTGGTTGGTTGGAAAGGGCTTTTCCAGCGCCTCTTCTAATGTAGAGTCGAGATAGCTCCTTAGTCCGGTCGTGTTGGTGGTCCGAGCTATAGGCCCTTCTTATCCGTTGTGCTTTGTTTAGACTATGGCTTCACTATGGGTTGTTGTTGTCCCTTGGCCATAGGTCACACGGCTTGGCTTGGGAAGGAGAGGGCCCGTGCGTTTTTTTCATCGTGCCTTGTCCGGACCATGGCTTCCCTTGGAGATGTCGTTGTCCCTTCGCTTAGTGTTGTCGTTGTCCCTTAGCCATGGGTCGTGCGGCTCGGTTTTGAGAAGGAAATGTGGCGCAGGCACTCTGCCTGTTGTGCCTCGTTCAAACTATGGCTCCGCATAGGGTTGCCGTTGTCCCTTCGCTCAGGATTGTCATTGTCCCCTTTGCTATAGGTCATGCGGCTTGGTATCGCGAGGGAAAGGGGGGCCCAAGCACTTTGCCCGTTGTGCCTTGTTCGGACCATGGCTTCGCTCAGGGTTGTCATTGTCCCTTCGCTCAGGGTTGTCATTGTCCCCTTAGCCGTAAGTCGCGTGACTCAGTTTCACGAGGGAAAGGGGGCTCAAACACTTTGCCCATTGTGCCTCGTTGGGACCATGGCTATAGGTCGCGTGGCTTGGTTCTGCAAGGGAAAGGGGGCCCGGGAACTACGCCTCATTCAGGCCATGGCTTTGTTCCAGGTTGTCATTGTCCTTTGGACATAGGTCACGTGATTCGAGGAGGGAATCGTCGTTTTGATACGAGCCCCGAGGCTTTACGCGGTGGCTGCGTGGTGCCGGAGGTCGGTTCCTGCTTTGTTGTGAGGGCAAAAGGTGTTGGATCGCTAAGAGTTTAAAATGTAAAAGATGGATAAGCCATGGCGTCCATATATAAACTCCGCCCAACTAAGGGGGTTTTACAAGTATTGTTTTAATAGCGCCTAGCCTACGCTTCCGAGGTAAGTGGCGCCCCTCCTCTAGTTGTTGGGCGGTGCGGATGTCATCCGTGCCACCTTCACCGGGCCCTCGGGGTGGCCTTCAGTCATCCTCGTGTCCTTCATGGGACCGGCTGGGGACTGATCAGGAGGAGTTCTTGCTGTTGCTCGACAAGCCAATCTGGGTGCCACTGTTGCGGCCGCTGCTGCAGCCTATTCACAACCATGTTGCTCACACAGCAAGGCATGCAAGAAATTCATCTCCACCGTGATGATACCCTTGAGGCCGGGCATCTTCTACTCGAGGTACGTAAAGTTTGGGATGGCCAAAAACTTCGCGTAGCTGGCCTTCACAGGATGGCATGATTGGTGCCCTCGAAGTCAGGGATCTTGAAGGTCAGGGCCTCCGTGTGGAAATTGGTCTCTCCCCAAAAGTGATGGGGGGTCGATCTTCCACAACGGCACGACCTGTTGGCCGGGGATGAACGTGTGGAAGGGTGCTCGGGTCGGACGGAGGCTCGTGCGTGGGATCCCCATGGCATTGGTGGTCCCAACATAGGGTATGTTGAGGCCATTACCTCCGTACATCAGTACCCTGGTTAAGAGCTTTGTTCCTATGACCGGATCCACAACCCAGGGGAAGCGCCTGGTTGTGGAATGAGGTCAAGGTGGTACGATCGGTCAAACGTGACCGCTGTTTCGGACCACCGTAGGAAGGTCGGGGGCGGGAGAAATGATATTGATATCACGGGTTGTCAGCTTTTGCCTGCGGCAGCTCTCATAGGCTTGACTCCCCTTGAAGATCATGAGGCAGCCCTCCAGCGTGGGGAAGCTTGGTTCGTCGGGCTCAGGGCTTGCCTCGGAGGGTTCCTTGCCCTTATCTTCCGCCCCGTCCGTCTCCGTGCTGATGAAGCGCTTAGCAGGGCGCAGTGTTTGAGGAGGTGCCTTACCGGGTAGGCGTGGTTGGTGCCTGGCTTCTCGAGGAGCCTCTCGAAGTAGTCGGTCGGCCTAGTAGCCGGTCATTTCCCTTCCCGACGTTCTATGGCCGTGATGAGGTCCGAATTGCTGTTGGTCAGGAATGGACGCTTGTCATCGTTCGTTTGTATCCTCTTGTCGCCCTTATGGGGCGGCTCCTTGCTCCCCATGTGGGGGTTCTTCGGCTTTCGCTTGTCGAAGATGGCCCCAACTGCCTCCTCACTGGAGGCGTGGTTCGTGGCGATGCTGAGGAGGTCCCTCGTGCTTCTTGGCTTAACGCAGCCAAGCTTATGCAAGAGGGACTTGCAGGTCATCTCTAAAAGGAAGGCCGCAATGACTTCTGCGTCGACGACGTCAAGAAGCTTGTTGCACTTCTTTGAGAAGCGCTGGATGTACTGTCGCATGGTCTCGTCCGGCCTCTGCCGGCAGCCCTTGAGGTCCCAGGACATACCGGGATGATGTAGGTCCCCTGGAAGTTAACGACAAATATCTCCATGAGCTCAGCCCAGTTTTGGATGCTGTCGGGGGAAGGTACTCGTGCCATGCGCGCGTAGGATCGACTAGGTAGATGGGGAGGTACTAGATGATGAAGTCATCACCCTCCACTCCGTCGTCTTGGCAGGCAAGGCGGTAGTCCCACAACAATAAACCGGGGTTGGTTTCCCCGTCATATTTCCCGATGTTGGTTGGGGCCCGGAATCATGGCCTGGGGGTCCACAGCTTAGGCTCCGTCCTCTCCCGCGGCCATCGTGGCTAACCTATTGAGGCCTTTGGGGCGCGAGTAGGAAGGTGACCTCGAGGGGCCTTCCTGAGTTCGCCATCTGGCTTAGAGAGTTTGGCAAAGGTCAGAAGCTCCCATACGCTCGCGCACCGAGTTGCACGAGGGTGTCGATGACCCGACCCTTTTGGGTCGGGTTGCTTGGCTCGGCGTGTGGGTTCTAAGGTTCGTCCTGCGCCGGTCGAACCATCGGCTCCGACTGCGGGTTGATGAGCCCCGGGTTTGGGTGAGAGAGCTCTCTGCTTATTGAGCGGTGGCTGAAGCCAAGAGCGTCTGAAGGTCTAAATGAGCCCTCCGAGTTTCGGGGTCGGCGGGGCTCTAGCAAGCCACGTAGTATGGCAGTGGCAGCTGCCACATTTTGGCTGGCCCTTTGGAAGTGCAGGGCCCGGCGATCACTGATGATGTCGGCCTGGACCTGTCGAGTGCAGAGGCGCGCCATGTTCGAACCCGAGCTGGGACTGGGTCGTGCTCGGTGGGCCCTTGAGGCGGTGCGTTGGGCTCCGATCTGGTCGACCAACTCACGGTGTCACGCCTCCGTTGACTCAGGGATGCCCCGGGGGCTCGAACTGGTCAGTGTCACCAGCTCCGAGGCATTGGCCGTTTCGGCGATGTGGCACTCACGGAAGAGGTGCTTGCCACCTTCAGAGTCGTCGCTGGAGCTGGGGTCAAACTATAGTATGTGGTGAAGTGACGCCGGGGCGTGCCTGATCATCCCCACGAACACTGACGTCAGAGCATCATACATGGCTCCTGAGTTGGTGGAGTGTCAGAGGGTGCCGAAGCTGTTGGTTAAGAATTCCAGGCTCCCGAAACAGAGGGCCTAGTGGATGAGGGCGAAGTCGGGCGCTACATCGCCGCCTACCGTGGCGATGAACTCGAAGTCGCCGAAGGACATCGTCGCGCTGGGTGCAGGAGTAGGTCGTGAGGAAGCCATCAAGGTGGTGGGAAAAGAACACGCGGTAGTCCCCCTACCTACTGCGCCAAGTGTCGGTGTTTCAGATTTCCGACTAGTAACCGAATGTACCGCGTGTTCTACCTTTAGGTGGCCTAGCTAAGAACACACGAAGGATTATCCTAGTTCGGGCAAGAATGCCCTACATCCAGCCGGGGTGTCTTGCTTGTTCTTACTCAAGAATGGGGGTTGTTCTTACAAATGCGAGAGCCTGCCCTATTGAACCAGCAGGCCTCTCCTATTTATGCTTTCTTTCTCTTCCTCTCCCCGTATCACTGCGGGGAGACAAGTTGTGGGTGCAGGAATGGCTAGTCCCGTCGTACGTTTGACAGGGTACTCGATGGAGTCGCCGCATCCGTAGCCTGCCGCCACACCTGCTCTCATCTCGTCATTGTGGGGTAGTCCATACCGAGGCGCACGCGTGCATCATGTTCCACACCTCTTCGGTCCCATCGGAGGTGACGGGCATTCAATACCAGAACCAGAGGGGTACTCGATTACCCTTCCACTCGGTCGAGGCGACGCCTACTCCGCATTGAAGGCCACCTGCTTCGCTCCTACCTGAGGTCGGGCTCGGGTTCTTCCGCTCGGGCTTGGACTCACTTTGGGACCGCCTTGAAGGCGGGTCTTGCATCCTGTCTAGGGGTCAGCCCCGGACTCCTCGTACAGCCTCCTCCCAAGCTCGGGCTCGGGCCTGCATCATAATCCTTCGTGGGATGCCCTCATGCTTTATTCCTGGGGGTCTGAATACAGAACCCCGTCGGCACTGGGTGGTAAGCCTTTGGTTAGCGGATACATAAGCATTCATTTGGTACATTTGCTCAATACTAATGATATGATCCCGGATTTTTCTTCATCATAATATATAACCTAAAGTTAATGTTGTAGCAGCAAACTTGACTTGTTGATATATTATTGAAATATTGCTCACTGTTACCGTATAACTTAAATTATTTTAAGTGTTGTCTACCACTCTTAACCAAGGTACGAATTTGTTGCCTCTTAGAGCCTGCTCATTGGCCTTATAGCATGCTACAAATCTGGTGCGCATCAGTGATGATACAATGGTTGATTACTTTGAGCTTTCTATAGTGAAGCTTCAACTGTGAGTTTGCCATCTGGCTTAGAGAGTTCGACGGAGGTCAGAAGCTCCCATATGCTCGCGCACCGAGTTGCATGAGGGTGTCGACGACCCGACCCGTTTGGGTCGGGTTGCTTGGCTCGGCATGTGGGTTCTACGGTTCGTCCCCTGCCGGTCGAACCATCAGCTCTGGCTGGGGGTTGCTGAGCCCCGGAGTTGGGCAAGAGAACTCTCTGCTTGCTGAGCGGTGGCTGAATCCAAGAGCCCCTGAAGGTCTAAATGAGCCCTCCGAGTTTTGGGGTCAGCGGCCTCTGGAATGCCACGTAGTATGGCAGTGGCAGCTGCCACATTTTGGTTGACTCTTTGGAAGTGCGGGGCCCGGCGATCGCTGATGATGTCGGCCTGGACCTGTCGAGCACGGAGGTGCGTCGCGTTCGAACCCGAGCTGGGACCAGGTCGAGCTCGGTGGGCCCTTGAGGTGGCGCGTTGGGCTCTGATCTGGTCGGCCAACTCGCAGTGTCGCACCTCCATTGACTCAGGGATGCCCCGGGGGCTTGCACTGGTCGGTGTCACCAGCTCCGAGGCATTGGCTGTTTCGGTGATGTGGCACTCACGGAAGATGTGCTCGCCACCTTCGGATTCGTCGCTGGAGCTGGGGTCAAACTCCAGGATGTGGTGAAGTGACATCGGGGCGTGCCTGATCATCCCCACGAACACTGATGTCAGAGCATCATACGCGGCATCCGAGTTGGTGGAGAGTCAGAGGGTGTCGAAGCTGTTGGTGAAGAAGTCCAGGCTCCCGAAACATAGGGCCTAGTGGATGAGGTTGAAGTCGGGCGCTACATCGCCGCCTACCGTGGCGGTGAACTCGAAGTCGCCAAAGGACATCATCATGCCAGGTGCGAGAGTACGTCGTGAGGAAGCCATCGAGGTGGTGGGAACAAAACACGCGGTAGTCCCCCTACCTAGTGCGGCAACTGTCATGTGTTCCGGATTTCCGACTAGTAATCGAATGTACCACGTGTTCTACCTTTAGGTGGCCTAGCTAAGAACACATGAAGGATTATCCAGATTCGGGAAAGAATGCCCTACATCCAGCCCGGGTGTCCTGCTTGTTCTTACTCAAGAATGGGGGTTGTTCTTACAAATGCGAGAGTCTGCCCTCTTGAACCGGCAGGCCTCTCCTATTTATACATTCTTTCTCTCCCTCTCCCCGTATCACTGCAGGGAGACAAGTTGTGGGCGCAGGAATGGCTTCTCCCGTCGTACGTTTGACAGGGTACTCGATGGAGTCGCCACATCCGTAGCCTGCCACCGCACCTGCTCTCATCTCGTCGTTGTGGGGTAGTCCATACCGAGGCGTATGTGTGCCCCATGTTCCACACCTCTTCGGTCCTGTCGGAGGTGACGTGCATTCAATACCGGAACCAGAGGGGTACTCGATTACCCTTCAACTCGGTCAAGGCGACGCCTGCTCCGCATTGAAGGCCACCTGCTTCGCTTCTACCCGAGGTCGGGCTCGGGTCTTTCCGTTGGGGCTTGGACTTACTTTGGGACCACCTTGAAGGCGGGTCTTGCATCCTGTCTAGGGGTCAGCCACGGGCTCCTCGTACCGCCTCCTCCCGAGCTCGGGCTCGGGCCTGCATCGTCATCCTTCGTGGGATGCCCTCATGCTTTCTCCCTGGGGGTCTGAATACAGAACCCCGTCGGCACTGGGTGGTAAGCCTTTGGTTAGCGGATACATAAGCATTCATTTGGTACATTTGCTCAATACTAATGATATGATCCTGGATTTTTCTTTATCATAATATATAACCTAAAGTTAATGTTGTAGCATCAAACTTGACTTGTTGATATATTATTAAAATATTGCTCACTGTTACTGTATAACTTAAATGATTTTCAGTGTTGTCTACCACTCTTAACCAAGGTACAAATTTGTTACCTCTTAGAGCCTGCTCGTTGGACTTATAGCATGCTACAAATTTTGTGTGCATCAGTGATGATACAATGGTTGATTATTTTGAGCTTTCTACAGTAAAGCTTCAACTGTGAGTTAGCAAGTAATATGTATTTTACTACATATCTTGTAAAAGTGAGTCTCAGTAGCCCACTATGTCAAGAGCATTTATTACCTAACTTAGCATGAGGCCTTTTAACCCTTTTGCAAATACTGCAAAACATTCTCATACTGGTTTTGGGGGACATTAAAAATTATAAGTTTTATCACTCTTGACTATAAGAGCAGGTGAGACTTTATACACATGCATGCTGTTTTTTTTTAATTTTTCTAGGTATTCATTTTGTGATAATCCTAACACTCTATAACTTTTTTTAGGTGGTGACGGGGTTCTTGACTTCGACTCCCCTAGAGAAGTGGGAAGACATCCCATAAAGGACGATGACGGAGAAGGCCCAAGCCTGAGCTTGGGAGAAGGCGAGGTGAATAGGACAGGGAGCCCAGGATTGACCCGCGGGCAAGCCACGAGACTTGCTCCCGGGGTGCGGACAAAAAAAAGACCTCGAAAGGAAGGCCCGAGCCCGACCTCGGGTAGGAAAGAAGTAGGTGGACTTCAATGCGGAGCAGGCGCCGCCCCGGGCAAGTGGGAGGATACTCGAGTGCCTTACCTGGCCACGACAATGAATGCCCGTCACCTCCGACGGATCTGAAGAGGAATGGAATGTGAGGCGCGTGTGCGCCTCGGCATGGGCTGCCCCGACGACGGGACGGGAGCAGGCGTAGCAGCAGGCTACGAATACGGCAGCTCCATTGAGTGCTCTGTCTGGCGTACAAATGGACAAGCCGTCCCTGTACCCACAACTTGCTTATCCTCTGTAATATGGAGGGAGACGAGAGAGAGAGAGAGAGAGAGAGAGAGAGAGAGAGAGAGAGAGAGAGAGAGAGAGAGTATAAATAAAGGTGCCTGTCAACATAAAGAGGGCAGGATCTTGCACTTGTAATAACCACCCCCATTTTTGAGTAAGAACAAGCGAGATACCCCAGCTGGACGTAGGGAACCTTGCCCGAACCAGGATAAATCCTTTGTGTTCTTAGCTAGGCCACCTTGAGGTAGAACATGTGACATTTGATCACTAGTCGGAAATCCGAGCGTCAATAGTTGGCGCGCCAGGTAGGGAGACTGTCGTGCGTTCTGTTTCTCCACCACCTCGATGGCTTCTCCACGATCGAATCTCGCACCCGGTGCGACAATGTCCTTCGGTGACTTCGAGTTCACCACCACAGTAGGTGATGGGGAGGGACCCAGCTTCGCCCTCACGTGGCAGGCCCTCCACTTCAGAATCCTTAACTTATTCACCAACAACTTCGGCACCCTTCGGATTCCCGCTGACTCAGGTACCGCATACGACGCTTCGGAATCAGTCTTCGCGGGGGTGATCAAACACGCCCCGACATCCCTTCACCACATCCTGGAGCACGATTCTAGCTCCGACGACGACATTGAAGATGTCGATCACCCCTCCCGCAAGTGTCACATTGCCGAGACGGCCAATGCCTTTCAGCTAGCTACGCCAACCAGTGCGAGTCCACGAGGCGACCCCGAGCCTTCGGTGGCACGGCACCGCGAGCTGGTCGATGAGCTTCCGTCGTGACTCGACGCCTCAAGGACCCACCGGGTGTGGCCTGGTCCCATCTCAGGTTCAAATGCGGCACGTCTCCGCTCCCGACAGGTCCAAGCCAACATCATCAATGACAGCCAGCCCCCGTACTTCCAAAGGGCCAGCCAAGACATGGCGGCCGCTGCCGCTATACTGCGCGGCATGCCGGAGCCCACCGAGCCCGAAGTCTGAAAGGCTCACCAGGACCTTCAGGTGCTCTTGGCCTCAGCCGCCGTCCAGCAGGCTGAAAGTTCCCTCACCTGAGTCTAAGGTTCCACTGCCCCCAGCCAAAGCCGAAGGCTCGGCAGGTGCGGAACGAACCGCAACGGAGCTCACACACCAAGCCAAGCAACCTGATCCAAAAGGGTCAGGTCATCAACACCCTTGTGCAACTCGGTACACGAGCGCGTGGGGGCATGCGACCTCCACCAGACTCTTGAAGCTAGGCGGCAAACCCGAGAGGGCCCTACGGACTCACCCTCCACCTCTAGGCCCCGAGTGCCCCGCCTAGCGAGCTACCCCGGCCATGAAAGAATATGACACCTGAGTCCCGGCCCCCAGGCTCCAGAGCCTTCGAAAAGAGGATACACAGCACCACCTTCATGCAAAGGTTTCCGGCCTCAACCATCATCGGAAAGTACGACGGGGAAACCAAGCCCGACGTATGGTTGGAGGACTATAGCCTCACCTGCCGGGCGGGCAGAGCGGTGGATGATGACTTCATCATCCAATACCTCCCCATCAACCTAGTCGAGCCAGGACACACATGGCTCGAATGCCTTCCACCCGACAACATCCAAAACTCGGTCGAGCTCAGGGAGACGTTTGTCAGCAACTTTCAAGGAACCTACGCATGTCCCGGCAACTCCTGGGACCTCAAGGGTTGCCGGTAGAGGACATATGAGATCCTACGGCAATACATCCGGCGCTTCTCGAAGAAGTGCAATGAGCTCCCAGACGTCGTCGACGCTGACGTCATCATGACTTTCCTCTCAGGGATGACCTGTGAGTCCCTCATGCAAAAGCTTGGCTGCATCAAGCCAATGAGCACGAGGGACCCCCTCGACATTGCCACAAACCACGCTTCCGGTGAGGAAGTGGTTGGGGCCATCTTTGACAAGCGAAAGCCGAACAACCCCTATGCAGGGGGCAAAGAGCCATTCCGCAAAAGCGACAAGAGGAGGCGAACGAATGACGGCAATCATCAAACCCGACCAACAATGGTCCGGACCTCCTCGCGGCCATCAAACACCGTGAAGGCAAGATACCGGCCACGGGGCAAACGGACTACTTCGAGAAACTTCTCGAGAAACCGTGCACCAAAAACGCCTACCCGGTAAGACACAACCTCAAAAATTGCGCCTTACTGAAATGCTTCAACAGCGTGGAGATGGAGGCGGTGGAAGACAGAGGCAAGAAGCCCACTGAGATGAGCCCCGAGCCCGATGAGCCGAGCTTCCCCATGCCGGATGGCTTCTTCATGATCTTCAGAGGGATTCAAGCCTACAAGAGCCACTGCAAGCAGAAGCTGACAACTTGAGAGGTCAGTACCATCTCTCCCGCCATCCCGAGCTTCTTATGGTGGTCCAGAGCAGCGGTCATTTTTGATCGATCGGACCACCCCGATCTCATCTCACAACCCTGGCGCTTCCCCTTGGTTGTGGATCCGGTCATAGGCCCAAAACGCCTGACTAGAGTTTTAATGGATGGGGAAAATGGTCTCAACATACTGTATGTTGGGACCCTCGACGCCCTGGTATCCCACATACGAGCCTCTGTCCGACACGAGCCCCTTTTCACGTTGTCATTCTCGGCCAACAGGAAGTGCCATTGGAGAAGATCGACCTCCCCGTCACTTTCGGGGACAAGATCAACTTCCGCATGGAGACCCTCATCTTTGAGGTCCCAAACTTTGACGTCACTTACCATGCCATCCTAGGAAGGTCAGTTTATGCCAAGTTTCTGGCCATCCCAAACTACACAAACTTCAAGTTGAAGATGCCCGATCCCAAGGGAATCATCACAGTAGAGGCAAATTTTTTGCAGACCTTGCTATGCGAGCAACATGATTGCGAACAGGCCACAACGGCGGCCACAACGGCAGCGCCCGGCTCGGCTCATAAAGCAGCGGAAAGATCCCCCTCGACCAACCCTCAATCGGTCGACGTTCATCTCGGGGAATCGACAAAGGCGGCACGACCAACATTTGCATCGTCCGACATCTGAAGAAGTGGCGTTATTTGCCTCAGAGTGTAGTCTAGGCGCCACTAATTTTATGTGTAAGTCCCCAAGTCGTGAAGAATTAATATATCGATGCCAAGACTTATATCTTTTCCATCTTTCGGCCTCTTTCTATGATCCGACATCCCCCCACAACAAAGCCAGTGTAAGTGCATCTAGGTATCTCCGTTGGTTTTGGATGATTGATGATGATGATTAAGAGACTAATGAGCTGAGATGATCATAAGCACAAGATATTTCCAAGGTGGACACCTAAACTCTCAAAGTGGAAAAGGATGAAGAACGGCGTCGAAGACTCGAAGAGTAGAAATTAGGGTTTCATTTGAGTCTTTAGTAGGCTAGCCGTGTTAGAGTGAGAGAGTGTGTGTTTCAAGTGCATTGAGATCATAGAAAAGAGCTCAAAGTGTTATAAGTGTCGAATCCTTAGTGGAGAGTGCTAATGAGGTAAACCCTAGTAGGCCGGACTTGTCCAGGCACGAGGCCGGACTAGTCTGGAGTCCTACGGCGTAGTCCGTTTTGGGGCGGACTAAGAGCTCCTGACTGAGTTCGGACTTGTCCGTTCGGGGACGGACTAGTCCGGTTCTCTCTTAGTGAAAGTGTTTCGGGACTAAGTCCTAGTAGACCAGACTTGTCCCCCTCAGTGGCCGGACTAGTCCGGGCTAGCTAGACTTGTCTGTTTTCACACGGACCAAGGGGTCCTATGTGAGTTCGGGCTAGTCCGTTCTGAGGCAGACTAGTCCATATGGTTATGAGATGAGAGCTCCCACAGCTAAGTCTTGGTGGACCGGACTTGTCCGCCTTAGTGGTCGGACTAGTCTGGGTCCTCCAGACTTGTCCGTTCTCACCCGGACAAAGAGGTCCTGTGTGAGATCGGACTAGTCCGTTGTGAGACAGACTAGTCCAGACATCTGTAAACGTTTGAAATTTGAACGTTGAGAGTAGTTAGCTTTGTGACGTCAGTGGTCCCCACAGACCGGACTAGTCTGGGGTCCTAACCAGATTAGTCCAGACATTAGTTGGTGGCAACGGTTGGCTGTAGGGACCTCTATAAAAGGAGGTGCCCCGACTTCATTTCACCCTCTCTGGAACCCTAGCGCCGCCACAGCCACCCTAGAGCCTTTCTAAGCCTTCTATCTTGCCTACTCACCCTCTAGAACCAATTCTTGAGTGGATTTCGGTGTGTGAGAAGAGGAGAAGGAAGAACTTTGTGTTTTTGCTCTTGGAGTGATCTCGTGCACTTGGTGTGAGTCTTTGTGACCTGTGGCTTGTGAGATTCGTGAAGTTTGTGGATGTGTTCAAGCGGGAGCCTCAGATTGTGAGCAGCCCCAAAGATCTTGTAAGTTCACCCTTGAGATAGTGGATGAACCAGGTTGGCCTTAGTGGTGACTTGGTGAGGAAAGGGTTGTTAAACCCGGTCCTTTGTGGACTCCTCAACGGGGACGTAGATTCTTGAGTGGAATCGAACCTCGGGCAAAAATCTCCATGTCCCTCTTGCATTTACGTTTCATCGATCGTTAAAATTTATTAGCATTCGTTTTGCTCATTTCGCTCTTCTAGTGTTCCTCGTTACAATCTTGCAATCCACCTGCTATATCTTGTCATACTTGTCATATTAGATTGCTAGATAGTTTATTCGCATTTTGTTGAGCTAAAATCTGAAGAAAAACCCATAAAAAATCGAGTTTTTAGGTTTTCCCAGTAGTCTGACCGAACTAGTCCGCCCCTGAGCCAGACTTGTCCGGCGCCTGTGTTCTAATCTCGTTTAATTAGGTCATTTCAGGTAGTTCAGCCTATTCACCCCCCTCTAGGCAAATTTCAATTGGTATCAGAGCAGGTGTCTCCATCAAGAGTCTAACCACTCGGAGAGAAGATGGCCAGAGTGGATGGATACGAGATTCCGTCGACGTCGCAAGGCGACAACACACATGACAAGAAGAAGAACGAGGATGTGCTGCAAGACCATTCAAGTGACGATGAAGAAGTTCGCCGGCTCAAGGCGCGACTTCGTGAGAAGCTAGGTCACTCAAGCAAAGAGGAGAAGAAGAAGATGAAGGATCAAGAAAGGAGTGGTCAACTGGACTACTCCCAATATCCTTTCAACTATGAGCGATTAACCTCTAACAACCATTATTTGTCTATTCCTCTTGGCAAACCTCCTCAATTCGATGGAAATGACTACTCCATGTAGAAACATAATATGAAGATGCATCTAATCTCCTTAAACCCTAGCTTGTGGCAAATTGTCCAAATAGGTGTCCATCTTCCAAGGAATGAAGAAGACGTTACCCCGGAGCAAGCCGTCCTACTTCATCGCAATGCTCAAGCAGTTGGGGTCATCACCTCATCCTTGACTTGAGATGAGTCCAACCGAGTCGATGGATTGGAGGTGGCCAAAGACATATGGGACACAGTCAAGACGGCGCATGAAGGCAACCGAGTCATTAGGGAGGCCAATATCGAGATGATCGAAGGAGAGCTTGGGACGTTCACCATCATGGATGGTGAGTCCCCTCAATACATGTACAACCGTCTCAAGGTCCTCATCAACAAGAGCCGATCCTATGGTTGCACCCGGTAGACGGATAATGAGGTGGTGAAGAGGATGGTTTGGGCATTCATGCCTCGAAATATTGCTCTTTGCTCCATGATCCGTGAGAGTCCGGGATATGCTCAAATGACTCGGAGGAAGTGCTTGGAAGGATCATCAACAATGAGATGATGGAGAAGGAAGCCATGTTCTACAACGACCTCCAAAGGCTCATGTGACACCCTCAATTTTGATTTCTGCATGCATTCATATTTTATATAGAGAAAACATTTTAAAAGAAGTGGAAACAGAAAAAGAACAAAAAAGATAGCCAAAAAGAGCAAATTCCAGTTCACCGAGAGCGCCGGAGACACTTTCCGCGGCCCGCTGGCCACGTGGCGCCTTCGGAGCTCATCCCCGCAAAGGGGGACAGGTCCGCCGCTAAACTGGCTACGTGGCAGGCTCGGGGCTTGTCTCTGCGGAGGAGCGAGGCCAGCCCCGCAGGACACTTGTTGCCTTCGGAGCTAGTCACCGCGGAAAAGAGAGGACCAGCGGCACGGGACACGTGTCGCTCTCGGAGCTCACCTTCGAGAGGCCCGGTCCTACTGGACACGTGTCACCTCCAGAGCTTACCTCCAGGAGGTCCGACACTTTCGGGCACGTGTCACCTCCGGAGCTCACCCGTGGGAGGTCCGACACTGTTGGACACGTGTCGACCTCGGAGCTCGTCTCTGAGAAGAAAGGGAGTTTGGCGCTGCTGGACACGTGGCATTCTCGGAGCCCACCTCCGAAGAGAGGGGAGGTCCGGCTCTGACACGTGGCATACGCGGAACTCGCCTCTGTTGAGAGGGGAGGTCCTGACCCACTAGACATGTGGCGCACGCGGAGCTCATCTCTGGAAAGAGGGGAGGTTCCCGCCCGCCAGGACGCGTGGCGCACACAGAGGTCGCCTCTGAGGGAGAGGGAGGTCCCGCCCACCTGACACGTGGCGCAACCGGAGCCCGCCTCTGCGGAAAAGGGATACCAGGCCCCCGCAGGACACGTGGAGTCTCCGCAGCTCATCACCGTGGAGGTGACGAGATCTGAAGCGGTTTTTGCTTCCATACGCGTGGGAATACCGACACGGAAGGAAACCGACACGAATTCCACGTTGCTACCGCACCAAATGAATTGAAGATAAGTTGTTAAGATTCAAAAACAATTTGAATAGGACTCTTATTCGAAATCTAATAAGATTAGGACTCTTCTTTTCCCGGTTATAAATAGAACCTGAAACAACCCCTTGGTCGTAACATCTTTTCTAAGCCGACAACTTAGAAGCCCTAGCCCCCAAAGTCGCCGAGCTAAACTCCTTCGCCGGAATTTGACCACCGGAGAGACCTCCGACGAAGCCCAGACACGATCGCCGCCGTCGGAAGAGAGCCCCGACGATCTGTTTTGCTAGGAGGGAGGACCCGAAGGAAGCATGGTAGGTTTCCGTTACTGCCTTACGACGACATCGCGTTTTCTTTGCATCTGTTTCTTTGATACCTTCAAAACAGAAGCTTTTTCATGGACAGATCACGTGGTGATCGGTTTGATCTAGGTCAAGATCATCACCACGTCCACATTTGATCCAAACACCTTTGTTTATCGTAAAACCCATGCAAGCCTATTAAAACATGCAAGAACACATACAAACTGATCTGATAAAACAACATCATAGGGGTAGCATGCATATGCACCATTGCATCTTGAGTAAAGTTTGTGCACGATGATTGATTGCTACGAATCTTGTATGTGCGTGATCATAAATAGAAGGACAAGCTCAGGGAGCTATCTATGAAGGATTTCAGCACCCGAATGTCGAGACACAAGAACAACCAGAGCTGCAAGAACAAGGCAAGTGCCCCTTGACCATATTGATCCCATGTTTTTCGAAATTGTTTTGGTTGCGAAAATTGTGTATGCTTGAGTCAACATGATGGGAAACCCTTTCATAGGAGTTTACTAGTTTTGTTAACCACCCTTGTCGCCAGGGAAGTTTATGAGTCGGGTATGGTCGTTTTTACTTTTTGCTTCGCTAATCTACGGGATATGGGAAGCGATAGAATGTGTCTAGCTAACTGCACTCGTATGAGTAATGATAATGAGAACTTGTTGTTAATGAACATGAATCGGAGGGAGATCTAGGCAAGCTTTGTTTTGTGGAAGTGGTAGAATGAGATTGTTGTTTACTTGCCGTAGATCTAAGAACCGGTTCATGCCAGCCATGTCAGGATAACAGTGCCACCACAAGGCCAAATATGGGTGCGTCTTAGCTGACTAATTAGGTAAAATTGCTAGATTGTTATGGACCGTGGAAGGCGCGGGGAATGGGAGTCGAGTGAGGACTGCCCTGGGAACTGCGTGGCACAAGAGGGGGCCCGTAGATGGGAGAATTGGAGATTCTAGCCTGCTGGTGAAACCTCAGTGAGTCCATACATCTAGTAGCCCCTTTGTAAAGGCTATTTTGTGATCTCTTGGCCATACACCGACGGTTGTGTACTGGTATAATGGAGGTTCTGCAGTTGCCGATGGATGACGAAATCACAAACTTGTGGGTAAAGTGGTGCCACCTCTGTAAAGTGTAAAACTATCATGATAGCCGAGCTTACGGTCACGAGCGCCTGGACAACTCACATGATTAGATGGGATGGTTATTGGGATGGTATTTGGTTTGGTTATTGGTTTGGTAATGGTCTTTGGATTTGGTTTTTGGGACTGTTGTGTCCAGGTAATGAAATTGGTTGCATGACTGATGGCAATAAGCATCGGTCTCGGTATGGGAAGGAATTGAATATGAGATGAAATGGTAGTGAATACGAGATAGTATTCATGAGATGGTATTCACGAGCTTGAGAAAAGTTGAGAAAGATAAATGTCTGGAAGAGACATGAAAGTGATGGAACATGATGGAGGTATGTTGTTGTTTAATTACATGTTGGGATTACATTCACTTAAAGGTAAGTTGTTGTTTTTATCGTGTTTTAAGAAATAAACTTTGCTTTCTGCAACGAGCCTTTTTATACCTGCCTTGTTGTAAGCTACATGTCATACTTCCCGCACTTGCTGAGTACGTCATGTACTCAAAATTGCATTATCATACATCATCAGTAACAGGAGAGGAGTACTATAAAGACCACGTGGAGTATTAGGAGTGTGATCCACCATCAATTTGCATGTGAGGATGGAGTAGAGATGAAGCCGCTGCTGCTGCTTAGTTGCTTCCGCAACAGTTTAGAAGACTTCCGCTGCTAGAATAAAAGATATCCGCTGCTAGAATAAGACTTCCGCTGCTAAGACTTCCGCTGCTAGAATGAGTCCAAGACTCATGAGATGTTGTAATAAACCCTGTTATTCATGGTATTATCCTGAAATTCAGTTTGTGGATTATATGTGTATGTGTGATGAACATCCTGGGCACACATACGCATCAGTCCAGGTCCCAAGAGGTTTCCTCTCAGAACCAGGGCGTCACAAATTGGTATCAGAGCCACGTTGACCGTAGGACGCACCCCTAGTAACAGATTGGTATTAGAAGCCACGCTGACCATAGGATGCAAGCTTAGGTAAAATGCATAGATTAGCATTGGAACCACCTTGACTATAGGACTCCCATTGGATAAGCTTGAATAGGAGTTGTGTGAAACTTTTGTGATGATTGCTTGTGCTTGTCTGCTTAGTGTGAGCTGTGGGACGTTTCAGCATTGTCCATATCCGCACATAGTAGAGAGATGTGAGATGCTTCGACACTTGTTCACATCCTCATATAGCCCATCCACCTTGATGCATATAGCTGGGAGGGATCTATCTAACCTTCTAACCTCTATTCTATCCGACTCTCACTCACAGATGGTGAGAGGAAACGTCGGCCGTCAAGGGAGGAACGTCCGTGGCAACCAAGAGGATGACCACGTTGAGGTTCCTGAGAATGATAACCCCGGAGCAAATAACCTGGATCGGTTGATGGCCATGCAGAACCAGCTTATGCAAACTATGATCCAAACTTTGGGTCAGCTGCAAGGCAACAACAATAACCCCGTTCCTGCACCCCCACCACCACCACCGCCACCCCCGCCGGCTCACAACCGATTGGGAGAGTTTATGAGGACTCGACCACCTACTTTTGCTCAAGCTAATGATCCCATGGAGGCTGATGATTGGTTGAAATCCATGGAGAAGAAGCTTGACATAGTTCAGTGCAATGACGAGAGAAAGTTCTCTTCGCATCGCACCAACTTATGGGAGCAGCCGCTGACTGGTGGGACGCTCTCTGCAACGCTCATGTCGACCCGGATACTATTACTTGGACTGAGTTCAAGGAGAGTTTCCGCTCTCATTACATCCCTGCTGGAGTAATGATGCTCAAAAGACAAGAGTTCGAAGGTCTCCGCTAGTGCAAGAAGAGCGTGAATGAGTACCTCAACAAGTTCACACAGCTCTCAAGGTATGCCCCCGAAGATGTCAACTCGGATCAACGGAAGCAGTACCTGTTCATGCGAGGGTTGAACAATGAGATCCAGGTTCAACTTCTCAACAATGACTATGCTAACTTCCAGAAGCTAGTTGACAAAGCCATAGTGGTTGAAAGCAAGATCTGGGAGATCGAGCAAGAGGGCAAAAGAAAGATGCCATATCAGCCACAAGGGAGAAATGTACATCCTCGGTACATGCCCCTAGCTGCACCGCAGTATGGATCGTCTGCTCCTACTTTTCGCCCTAATCAGCCACCACAGCAACGTCCTGCCATGCAAGCACCTCGTGTGCCTTTGCCTCCTGCGCCCTGTCCAAACATGGGCACTCCTGTTCAAAAACCCCGCCCCAATGTCCCCGCTGTCTTGGGAAACAAGGCATGCTTTGCATGCGGAGAGACAGGACACTTTGCGAGCCGGTGCCGAAGAGAGGTCCTGGACAACCAAGCAACGTGCCCAAGCAGAACCCACGGCCAAACGGAGGAGCCAATCAAGGAAACCGTGGACAGCAGAACTACGCTCGCGGTAACGTGAACCATGTCGCTGCTGAGGAAGCGCAACAGGCTGAGGACGTTGTAATTGGTATGTTCCTTGCCAACTCCAACCCAGCCACCATTCTATTTGATTCCGGAGCATCACATTCATTCATATCATCCAAGTATGTTGCCAAGTACAATCTACCCATATCACACTTGAAATATACTATGTTGGTTAATTCTCCCGGTGCACAGATGAGGACTAATATGTCTGCAAGTAAACCTTAAAATAAGGGGGGTAGACTTCCTTGCCGACCTCATTGTCTTGGATTCCCAAGGGATTGACATAATACTTGGAATGGATTGGTTAAGCAAGCACAACGGAGTAATCCAATGTGCTGAGAGGAGCGTGCTGTTCACAAACGAGCACGGCACCCGTATTGAGTTTGAGTCAGCCCAACCGGCAACCGAGAAGGCGGCGTTGAACCACGTCGAAGAAGCAATATTGGAAAGCATTTCGGTGGTTCAAGAATTCTCGGACGTGTTCCCGGAAGAACTTCCAGGTATGCCACCTGACCGGGACATTGAGTTTTCCATTGACTTGGTACCCGGAACTGCACCTATAGCAAAGAGACCCTATAGGATGCCCGTCAATGAACTAGTGGAGCTCAAGAAACAAATCCAGGTGCAGCAAGAGAAGGGTTTTATACGTCCAAGCTCGTCACCATGGGGAGCCCCCGTGCTCTTCGTAGATAAGAAGGATGGGACCCAAAGGATGTGCGTGGATAATAGGTCTCTCAATGAGGTGACGATCAAGAACAAGTACCCTCTGCCCCGTATAGAGGATCTGTTCGACCAGCTGAAAGGAGCCCGAGTCTTCTCCAAGATTAATCTTCGGTCAGGATATTTCCAGCTGAAGATTAAATCCTCTGACATACCTAAGATTGCCTTTCGAACACGGTATGGTTTGTATGAATATACCGTTATGTCTTTTGGGTTAACAAATGCACCGCATACTTCATGTACCTCATGAACAAGGTGTTCATGGAGTACTTGGACAAGTTCGTCGTGGTTTTCATCAACGACATCATGGTGTATTCGAAAAGCGAGGAGGAACACAAAGAACATTTGAGATTGACATTGCAAAAACTGCGAGAGCATCAATTGTATGCCAAGCTCAGCAAATGTCAATTTTGGCTAAAGGAGATATCGTTCCTAGGCCACATCATCTCCGAGGAAGGAGTATCGGTTGATCCCGGAAAAGTGGGAGATGTTTTTAAGTGGAACCAACCCGCAATACGTGAGAGATATTCGGAGTTTTCTTGGATGGCTGGATACTACCGACGCTTCATCAAGGACTTCTCCAAGATAGCGAAGCCTATGACAGAGCTATTGATGAAGGGAAAGGCGTTCCAGTGGACATCAGCGTGCCAAGAAAGCTTTGAGGAGCTCAAGAAAAGGCTAACCACAGCGCCGGTTTTGGTATTGCCGGACGTGAGCAAGAGCTTTGACATATATTATGACGCATCAAGACAGGGGCTCGGATGCGTGCTCATGCAAGAAGGACAAGTGGTAGCCTATGCCTCATGACAATTAAAGAAGCACGAGCTCAATTACCCTACGCATGACTTGGAACTTTCAGCCGTGGTGCATGCATTGAAAATTTGGAGACATTATATCCTTGGCCACCTATGTGAGATCTATACGGATCATAAAAGCCTCAAGTACATATTCACCCAAACGGATTTTAACTTGAGGCAACGTCGATGGTTGGAACTCATCAAGGATTATGATGTTGGAATCAACTACCACCCCGGAAAGGCCAATGTAGTAGCTGATGCATTGAGTCGGAAGGGAGCATGTCACCAACTCAAGGTTCAGGAGCTACCACCTGAGCTACGTAAGGAGTTCGAACGGTTACATCTTGGGTTCTTGAACAAGATGGAAGTGATGGAACTCAACTCTTCATTGGAACAAGAAATAAGAGATGACCAAGCAACGGATGAGGAGATCAAAGAGATCAAGGAAAGGGTCCAACAAGGCATCGAAAAGGACTTCAAGGAAGACGAGAAGGGTACACTTTGGCTAGGAAAAAGGATGTGTGTGCCTAACGTGAAGAACATCCGCGACACGATATTAAAAGAGGCACATGACTCACCTTATTCCGTACATCCCGGAAGTACCAAGATGTACAAGGACCTGAAAACTTGTTATTGGTGGGATGGTATGAAAAGGGACATAGTCGAGTATGTTGCCCTATGCGACACATACCAACGGTTAAAGGCCGAACATCAAAGACCTGCTAGATTGTTGCAACCCTTAAAGGTACCTGAGTGGAAGTGGGAAGACATCAGTATGGATTTCATTGTCGGATTGCCACGTACTCGGTCGGGTTACGACTCAATCTGGGTTATCATGGACCGATTAACAAAAACAGCTCATTTTCTTCATGTTAAAACCACGTACCCCGTGGCAGATCTAGCCGAGCTGTACATGGAGCAAATCGTGTGCCACCATGGAGTCCTGAAGAGGATAGTCTCAGATCGGGGTTCTCAGTTTACCTCTAGGTTCTGGAGGAAGCTGCATGAGGCTATGGGTACATGACTGGATTTTAGCTCCACTTACCACCCACAGACTGATGGACAAACGGAAAGGACAAACCAAATTTTGGAAGACATGTTGAGATCTTGCGCCTTGAAACATGGGCGTAGTTGGGATATGAGCTTGTCGTATGCCGAATTTTCCTATAACAACAGCTATCAAGCCAGCTTGAAGATGTCACATTTCGAAGCATTGTATGGTAGACGGTGTAGAACACCACTGTTTTGGAACGAGACCGGAGAAAACCAAGTGTTTGGACTGGAAGTGCTTCAAGAAGCTGAGAAGCAAGTCCAAACAATACGGGAGAACTTGAAGGCTGCTCAGTAGCGTCAGAAAGGCTATGCGGACAATAGGCAAAGGAAATTGACTTTCGAAGTAGGAGACTTCGTATACCTTAAGGTATCGCCTATCCATGGCCAACAACGTTTTAACATCAAAGGCAAGCTAGCACCTCGCTATATCGGGCCATTTAAGATTTTGAGCAAGCGAGGAGAAGTAGCCTATCAACTAGAGATTCCAATGCACCTCTCCGACGTGCATGACGTGTTTCATGTATCCCAGCTCAAGAAGTGCTTGAGAGTACCGGAATAGCAAGTACTGATGGATGAGCTAGAACTTCAAGAGGATCTAACCTATGTAGAGCACCCTGTCCGAATTTTGGATGTAAAGGAAAGGGTCACGAGGAACAAAGTGATCCGTTGGTGCAAGGTACAATGGAACCATCACACAGAAGCTGAAGCCACATGGGAGCGTGAAGAAGACCTCAAAGTAGAATTCACTCATCTATTCTCCACTATCGAATCTCGAGGGCGAGATTCAATTTAAGGGGGGTAGATTTGTGACACCCTCAATTTCGATTTCTGCATGCATTCATATTTTATATAGAGAAAACATTTTAAAAGAAGTGGAAACAGAAAAAGAATCAAAAAGATAGCCAAAAAGAGCAAATTCCAGTTCACCGAGAGCGCCGAAGACACTTTCCGTGACCCGCTGGCCACGTGGCGCCTTTGGAGCTCATCCCCGCAAAGGGGGAGAGGTCCGCCGCTAAACTAGCTACGTGGCAGGCTCGGGGCTCGTCTCTGCGGAGGAGCGAGGCCAGCCCCGTAGGACACGTGTCGCCTTCAGAGCTAGTCACCGCGGAAAAGAGAGGACCAGCGGCAAGGGACACGTGTCGCTCTCGGAGCTCACCTTCGAGAGGTCCGGTCCTACTGGACACGTGTCACCTCCGGAGCTTACGTCCGGGAGGCCCGACACTTTCGGACACGTGTCACCTCCGGAGCTCACCCCCGGGAGGTACGATACTGTTGGACACGTGTCGACCTCAGAGCTCGTCTCTGAGAAGAAAGGGACTCTGGCGCTACAGGACACGTGGCATTCTCGGAGCCCACCTCCGAAGAGAGGGGAGGTCCGGCTCTGACATGTGGCGTACACGGAACTCGCCTCTGTTGAGAGGGGAGGTCCTGACCCACTAGACACGTGGCGCACGCGGAGCTCGTCTCTGGAAAGAGGAAAGGTTCCCGCCCGCCAGGACGCGTGGCGCACGCGGAGCTCGCCTCTGAGGGAGAGGGAGGTCCTGCCCGCCTGACACATGGCACAACCGGAGCCCGCCTCTACGGAAAAGGGAGACCAGGCCCCCGCAGGACACGTGGAGCTTCCAGAGCTCATCACCGCGGAGGTGATGAGGTCTGAAGCGGTTTTTGCTTCTGTACGCACGGGAATATCGACACGGAAGGAAACCGACACGAATTCCACGTTGCTACCGCACCAAATCAATTGAAGATAAGTTGTTAAAATTTAAAAACAATTTTAATAGGACTTTTATTCGAAATCCAATCAGATTAGGACTCTTCTTTTCCTGGTTATAAATAGAACCCGAAGCAACCCCTTGGTCATAACATCTTTTCTAAGCCGACAACTTAGAAGCCCTAGCCCCCAAACTCGTCGAGCTAAATCCCTTCGCCGGAATTTGACCACCGGAGAGACCGCCGACGAAGCCCAGACACGATTGCTGCCGCCGGAAGAGAGCCCCGACGATCTGTTTTGCTAGGAGGGAGGACCCGAAGGAAGCAAGGTAGGTTTCCGTTACCACCTTACGACGACATCGCGTTTTCTTTGCATCTGTTTCTTTGATCCCTTCGAAACAGAAGCTTTTTCGTGGACAGATCACGTGTTGATCGGTTTGATCTAGGTCAAGATCATCGCCACGTCCACATTTGATCCGAACACCTTTGTTCATCATAAAACCCATGCAATCCTATTAAAACATGCAAGAACATGTACAAACTGATCTAATAAAACAGCATCATAGGGTTAGCACGCATATGCACCATTGCATCTCGAGTAAAGTTTGTGCATGATGATTGATTGCTATGAATCTTGTATGTGCATGATCATAAATAGAAGGACAAGCTCAGGGAGCTATCTACGAAGGATTTCAGCACCAGAACGTCGAGACACAAGAACAACCAGATCTGCAAGAACAAGGCAAGTGCCCCTTGACCATATTGATCCCATGTTTTGGAAACTGTTTTGGTTGTGAAAATTGTGTATGCTTGAGTCAACATGATGGGAAACCCTTTCATAGGAGTTTATTAGTTTTGTTAATCACCCTTGTCGCCAGGGAAGTTTATGAGTCAGGTATGGTCGTTTTTACTTTTTGCTTCGCTAATCTACGGGATATGGGAAGCGATAGAATGTGTCTAGCTAACTGCACTCATATGAGTAATGATAATGAGAACTTGTTGTTAATGAACATGAATCGGAGGGAGATCTAGGCAAGCTTAGTTTTGTGGAAGTGGTAGAATGAGATGGTGGTTTACTTGCCATAGATCTAAGGACCGGTTCATGCCAGCCATGCCAGGATAATAGTGCCACCACAAGGCCAAATATGGGTGCGGCTTAGCTGACTAATTAGGTAAGTTGCTAGATTGTTATGGACCGTGGAAGGCGCAGGGAATGGGAGTCGAGTGAGGACTGCCCTGGGAACTTCATGGCACAAGAGGGGGCCCGTAGGTGGGAGAATTGGAGATTCTAGCCTGCTGGTGAAACCTTACTAAGTCCATACATCTAGTAGCCCCTTTGTAAAGGCTATTTTGTGATCTCTTGGCCATACACCGACGGTTGTGTACTGGTATAATGGAGGTTCTGCAGTCGCCGACGGGTGACGAAATCACAAACTTGTGGGTAAAGTGGTGCCACCTCTGCAGAGTGTAAAACTATCATGATAGCCAAGCTTACGGTCACGAGCGCCTCGACAACTCACATGATTAGATGGGATGGTTATTGGGATGGTATTTGGTTTGGTTATTTGTTTGGTAATGGTCTTTGGATTTGGTTTTTGGGACTGTTGAGTCCGGGTAATGAAATTGGTTGCATGACTGATGGCAATGAGCATTGGTCTCGATATGAGAAGGAATTGAATATGAGATGAAATGGTAGTGATACGAGATGGTATTCATGAGATGGTAGTGAATACGAGATGGTATTCACGAGCTTGAGAAAAGTTGAGAAATATAAATGTTTGGAAGAGACATGAAAGTGATGGAACATGATGGAGGTATGTTGGTGTTTAATTACATATTAGGATTACATTCACTTAAAGCTAAGTTGTTGTTTTTATCGTGTTTTAAGAAACAAACTTTGCTTTCTGAAATGAGCATTTTTATATCTACCTTGTTGTAAGCTACATGTCATACTTCCCGCACTTGCTGAGTACGTCATATACTCAAACTTGCATTATCATACATCATCAGCAACAGGAGAGGAGTACTATGAAGACCACGTGGAGTATTAGGAGTGTGATCCACCGTCAACTTGTCTGTGGGGATGGAATAGAGATGAAGCCGCTGTTGCTGCTTAGTTGCTTCCGCAATAGTTTAGAAGACTTTCGCTGCTAGAATAAAGATTTCCGATGTTAGAATAAGACTTCCACTGCTAAGATAAGACTTCTGCTGCTAGAATGAGTCCAAAACTCATTAGACGTTGTAATAAACCCTGTTATTCGTGGTATTATTCTGAGATTCAGTTTGTGGATTATATGTGTATGTGTGATGAATATCCTGGGCACACATACGCATCAGTCCAGGTCCCGAGAGGTTTCCTCTCAGAACCAGGGCGTCACAGCTCACCTCCTCCAAGAAGAAAGATGTTGCTTTCAAAGCAACATCCTCATCACAAGACCTCAAAGCAAGTGATCATGAGAGTCTTGACACCGATGAAGAAGAGGCGCTCTTCATTAAAAAATTCAAGAGGATGATGAGAAGGAGGAAGGGGAGCTACCACTATGAGAACAAGAACAAGGAAAGGTCCAAGCCCAAGACGAAAAGAGCATGCTACAATTGTTGTGAATATGGACACTTCATTGTGGATTGTCCATATGAAGAGAGCAAGAAGAAGAGGGATGGCAAGCCCCAAGAGAATAAGTTCTTCAAGAAGAAGAAGCCATCGGGACATGCTCACCTTGGGAAGGAATGGGACTCAAACAAAGACTCATCCTCCGAGGATGAAGAGAAAGTGGCAACACTTACCATTGGAAGGAGCAAGCTCTTCCCCAACCTTGAAGACTTCAAGTCTACATGTCTCATGGCTAAGGAGGGAAGAAGACAGGTTAAATCTAAACCATCCTCCTCTACTTCTTCACTTGATAACTTTGATAGTAGTAGTGAAAATGAATCCATGCTCAAGGATCTAAGTAGGAGCACCTTGAAAAAGATGAGTTTGTTGTCGGAAGAAATCTTTGAGAAGGAGGAACTCATCAACCGTCAAGAAGACATGCTCATCCTTGAAAAGGAGAGATGTCATGAGCTTGAAGAGCTCCTTGACGTTGAAAGGGAAAGAAGCAAGGCACTTGAGCGTGAACTCGCTTTGAGCAAGGAAACTTGCTCAAATCTTGAGGACACAACTATTGTGCTCAAGGATGAAATTGTTAACTTGACAAAAGTTAACAAGATCCTTGAAATAAAAGTTGAGTCTCTCAAGATCAATGCACCTTCTTCCTCTATGATTCCACCCTCCTCAAAGAAATCTTCCGAAGCAACTCAAACTTGCAAGTGCTCAAACTTAATCCTAAAACTTAAGGATGAACTCAAGTTGGCACAAAACAAGCAATCACCGAAAGGTGGGATCTTTGACAAGGAGAAATTGGCATATGCACGAAGTGCATATACCAATGTAAGACCTCCACATGTCAAAGATGGTCTTGGCTATTCTCGGGAGTGGAAGCAACATGCTAAAACTCCCAAGAATGGGAAATACTTGATTGTTTTTGTCAAGGAGGGTTCATCCAACAAAGAAAATTGAAAGAACATTGCAAACTCATCTAACATGTCTAAAAATGAACCTCATCCCTTGTTCCATGACTTTGATGCTTCATATGTTTTATTGAGGAACAAATTTGGAAAGAACTATGTTAGGTATGTTGGGCCACTCCGCAAGAGTCCAAAACCTTGCGTGTGGGTTCCCAAGTGCCTCTTGACTAACATGAAAGAACCCAACTCCGTTTGGGTACCTAAAGGAAAGACATAACTCTATTTTGTAGGCATACCCCTCCGGTGGATCAAAATGGGTGCTTGGCAGTGGATACACAAATCATATGACCGGAGAGAGAAGGATGTTTGTAGAGTATGAGGAAAATGAAGATCCAAGTGAAGGAATATACTTTGGGGACAATAGCCAAGGGAAAATCCTTGGTACCGGTAAAATCACTATTTCTCCCCATCATACTCTTTCCAATGTTTTGCATGTTGACTCCCTTGATTATAACCTTCTATCCGTATCCTAACTATGTGATAAAGGTTATAACTGTGTTTTCACTAACGAGGGTGTGACTGTCTTAAGAAGAAGCAATGACTCAATTGCCTTTAAGGGCGTGCTCAAGGGAAAGCTTTACCTTGTGGATTTCACCAATGATAAAGCTAAACTTGACACGTGCTTAATGGCGAAGACCAACATGGATGGCTTTAGCATAGATGGCTAGCCCATGTTGGGATGAGAAATTTGCAAAAACTTCTAAAGGGAGAACACATTCGAGGCTTGAAAAATGTTGTTTTTGATAAGGACAGGCCATGTTGTGCTTGTCAAGCCGGAAAGCAAGTTGGAACTCAACATCCATCCAAAAATGTCATGACGACTACAAGACCTTTGGAGCTACTTCACATGGACCTCTTCGGTCCAATCGTCTACATAAGCATCGACCGTAACAAATATGGTCTCGTAGTTGTAGATGATTATTCTCGCTTCACTTGGGTGTTCTTTTTGCATTACAAAGGTGAAACTCAAGGTGTGCTCAAGAAATTCTTGAGAGCTCAAAACGAGTTCTCCTTAAGAATCAAGAATATAAGGAGCGATAATGGCACCAAGTTCAAGAACACTCAAGTGGAAGAATACTTGGATGAAGAAGGCATCATGCATGAGTTTCCAGGCCCCTACTCCCCTCAACAAAACGCGGTGGCTGAAAGGAAGAATGGGACTCTTATTCAGATGGCAAGAACCATGCTTGATGAGTACAGGACATCGGGCCGGTTTTGGGTGGAAGCGGTTAACACCGCTTGCCATGCCATAAACTAGTTGTACCTTCATCGACTTTTGAAGAAGACGTCTTACGAACTTCTAACCGGTAACAAACCCAACATCTCTTACTTCCGTGTCTTTGGGAGCAAGTGCTATATTCTCAACAAGAAGCCTAGGACTTCGAAGTTTGCTTCAAAGTCTGATGAAGGTTTCTTGCTTGGTTATGACTCAAACACCTACGCTTATCATGTTTTCAACAAATCCTCCAAAATTGTTAAAATAGCGAGAGACGTAGTGCTTGATGAGACTAATGGCTCCCAAGTGGAGCAAGTTGATCAAAATGTGCTAGATAGAGAAGAGGCTCCACAAGAAGCACTTAAAAGGATGGCACTTGGATACATTTTCCCTCAAGAACATCCTCAAGACTCAAATGATCATCCAACAAACGAAGATACGTCTCCTTCCCACGATCAAGCTCAAGATGAGCAAGGCCAACCTCAACAAGATCAAAATGATCAAAGTCAAGAAGGAGGATTGGATCAAGGGAGAGACGAAGAAAAGAACGACGATGAAGATGAAGATCAAAGAGTCCAACCACCTCATCCAAGAGTGCACCAAAGTGTTCAATGGGATCATCCCATCGACAACATACTAGGAGACATCTCCAAAGGGGTAACCACTCGTTCTTGAATGGCTAACTTTTGTGAACATTACTCTTTTGTTTCCTCTTTGGAGCCTCACAGGGTAGAAGAAGCACTACAAGATCCGGATTGGGTGGTGGCCATGCAAGAGGAACTCAACAATTTTGAAAGAAATCAAGTATGGGAACTCGTGAAGCGATCCAACGCAAATGTTGTGGGAACCAAGTGGTATTCCGCAACAAGCAAGACGAGTATGGAGTTGTAACAAGAAACAAGGAAAGACTTGTTGCAAAGAGATATGCACAAGTTGAAGGTTTGGATTACGATGAAACTTTTGCTCCTGTGGCTAGGCTTGAACCAATTCGTATCTTGCTTGCCTTTGCTACTCATCATGATTTCAAGCTGTACCAAATGGGTGTGAAAAGCGCTTTCCTCAACGGTCCAATCAAGGAGGAAGTGTACGTGGAGCAACCAGTCGGATTTGAGGATGATAAGTATCCTAACCATGTCTTTAAACTTCGGAAAGCCCTCTATGGCCTCAAACAAGCTCCTAGAGCTTGGTATGAGTGTCTTAGAGACTTTCCCATTAAAAATGGTGGATAGGGGAGGTAGACTATACACTCTTCACTAAGCATTTTAATGATGATTTATTTGTGTGCCAAATATATGTCGATGACATTATATTTGATTCTACTAACAAAGATTTTTGTGATGAATTTTCAAAGATAA
Organism: Neostapfia colusana; assembly: GCA_030760725.1. Classification (NCBI taxonomy): domain Eukaryota; kingdom Viridiplantae; phylum Streptophyta; class Magnoliopsida; order Poales; family Poaceae; genus Neostapfia; species Neostapfia colusana. The sequence continues at coordinate 17,741,656 of JASWHV010000002.1, forward strand.
TGACCAAAAGGTTCGAGATGTCAATGATGGGGGAATTGAAGTTGTTCCTAGATTTCCAAGTCAAACAACTCAAGGAAGGAACATTCATAAGTCAAACCAAGTATACTCAAGACATACTCAAGAGGTTCAACATGGACAAAGCCAAACCCATCAAGATTCCAATGGGGACCAACGGACACCTTGACCTCAATGAAGATGGTCCAAGTGTGGACCAAAAGGTATTTTGTTCCATGATAGGTTCCTTGCTTTATCTTTGTCCATCTAGGCCCGACACAATGCTTAGTGTGTGTATGTGTGCATGGTTCCAAGCCGCTCCTAAGGAGTGTCACTTGACAGCCGTTAAGAGGATTCTTAGATATTTGGTTCATACTCCTTACCTAGGACTTTGGTATCCCAAGGGATCCAAGTTCAATCTCATCGGATACTCTGATGTCGATTATGCCGGTTGTAAGGTAGATAGAAAGAGCACGTCCGGGACTTGCCAATTCCTTGGTAGGTTCTTGGTTTCGTGGTCTTCAAAGAAACAAAACTCCATTGCCTTATCCACAGCCGAAGCGGAGTACGTCGCAGCCGGGAGTTGTTGTGCACAACTCCTATGGATGCGACAAACTCTTAGGGACTATGGTTACACTTTGAGCCATATTCCACTCCTATGTGACAATGAGAATGCCATCAAGATGCTCACAATCTTGTGGAGCATTCTTGAACCAAACACATTGATATCCATCACCATTTCCTGCGAGATCACTCTATCAAGGGAGATATCGTTATCTCTCATGTTAGGAGTGTGAAGCAATTAGCGGATATCTTCACCAAACCCCTTGATGAGAAACGTTTTTTGTGACCTAAGGAGTGAACTAAATATCCTAGATTTTCGAAACGTTGCTTGAGCCATGCACATCTGTTTGTTACATGTATATAAACTCCAAAAATTGCATACTTTCAAAATTCTACCCTAATCTCTCTTACTCTATGAAAACTATGTTCAAAAGGATTCTTTGTCAAATATGGTCATTGTTTGTTTGATGTATGCTTACTGACCATGTTTGTCAAAGATATTTGTAAAAACTTGTCCAAAAAAGGATCATATTCTTGAGCTAAAATTCAAATTATATGAAATTTCAGCTTATAGCCGGACTAGTACGCCCCATGGGCCGGACCAGTCCGGGCTGTCTAGGTCGGACTTCTCAGCGGACAAGTCCAAACCGGACTAGTTTGCCTGGGAGGCTGGACAAGTCCGGCACTGGAGAAATCTGGCTCTGGTCCGTCGACCGGACTTGTCCGTGCATCAGGCAGGACTAGTCCGGCCCTTGGGGACTTAACCTCCCAGGGGCGGCCAGACCACCTATCTCTCTTCACTCTCAACTCTCTCTCTCTCTCTCTCTCTCTCTCTCTCTAGCGGGAACCACCCCTCCATTGGCGATTTTAGCTTTTCTCCACCAAAAACCTCTTCCAATCCACGGATTGGAGTCCTAAGGAGTGTGGGAATCCTTCCCCGTGCTTCGTTGCTCGAGTTTCACCTCCGATTTCATCGTATTTGGAGATTTGAAGAGGTATTCTTGACCTACCCAAAATACTTTCTTTTTCTTCATTCTTAGGTCTTTTGCTAGAAACCTCTTCACAAATGTTGTTCCTCATGTCATTATGATCGTAGCCTAGGAGTATTGCGACTTGATTCAAAGTTTTTGCAAAAAAATGTTAGGGTTAGGGTTCTTCCTGTGTAACCCGGACTAGTCCGGTTTTTAGGTGGACAAGTCTGTTCTCAGGCGGACTAGTCCGGCCCCTTAACGGACAAGTCTGGTTTACACAGGACAAATCCCAACTTTAGCCATTTTTAGTGAATTCTTTTGCAATATTACACTTACTTGACCTCTTATCTCTTGTTTCTCAGGCGATATGTCGGACTCCGACCACGGCTCCCCTCTTGCAAATCCTGCGGCCGAGGAGGCTCGACAAGCCCTCTATTGGCGCATTGCCAAAGAGAGGGCGGCAAAGGAAGCTCAAGCAGCTAAGGATGTCGTCATTCAAGAGGCAAGGACAAAGAAAAGACATGATCTCGAAGAGCAGGCACAGATTGCCAAAGCCGTTGAAGAATCCTTGGTGGATCAACGGAAGAGGAAAAGGGCCGAACGTGAAGCCCATAACTCCCAGGCTGCTAGTGCCTTAGAGCCCAAGAGGAAGAAGCTGGTCACTTTGGGAGAAAAAGAGTGGGCCAAAGAGAAGGAGAAAGAACCCGAGGGTAGGTTTCTCCATGACCCGAGGAAAGGCAAGGCTCCACTTCCTAAGGAGCCCAAGAAGAAAAAGCCAACTGCCAAGGCACCGGCAAAGAGGGCAGGAGGCATTGTAATCAAGGAGAAGGGGCAACCGAAGCCCATCGGTCCCCTGAAGATGGCTGCCCCTGCTAGAGATCCAAACCGGCAGCCCAACACTGCAGCATATGTGTTCAAAGGAAAGGGTGCTGAGAAGGCGAGAAGGCTGAGGATGGACAAAGTCTATGATTATGAGGAGCACACAGCCGACCCTAGGTTTTGGTGTGACTTTCATTGCGACTACTACTGCCTAGTATACTTGAAGATGAAGACTCCAGTCGCTCAAGCTCAATGGGTGGATTGGGCCTACATGGCCGAAAAGAAGCACTCAGCTTTTGATGTCGTGATTGAAGCTGCAGAGCGCCATGGGATCAAGGAAATAATAAGTTTCAAGTATGATTGGAACATCTAAGTGATTGTGCAGTTCTACACCACTGTGTACTTCTCCACCTACGGTGATCGGAAGATCACTTGGATGACTCATGGAGAGCAGTACTCAGCCACATATGCGAAGTTTGCTCAGATACTTGGCCTTGAGGAGCACCTGGACCATGAGATCATCGTTTCCAACCTCAAGGCAGTGGATAGGGATCAGCTCGACTACATGTATCCTAGTCATGTTCCCTATGAGGTTGGGCTTGCTAGGAACATCAAGCCATTTTATAGCATCCTCAACTGGATTATGAGGAGAACCATTGCCCTTAAGGATGGAGATGCAGGGGTGATTCAAGGGAACTTAAGGCATCTCCTCCTATTGATTGATGGTGAAGAGAAGTTCAACCTCGTTGAGTACATCTATGACAACATCTTCAACATCTCTCACACTCCCAACCGCTCATGTGCGTATGAACCATACATTATGTGCTTAATTGAGAAGGTATCGGGGCTTGTCTTCATCAAGGATGTGACTCATCGACCGCTCCGTCCTCAGATGCCCCCAATTGTGCCAAAACCTCCCAGAAGGAAGAATGCTCAACCTCCTTCCAGCTCAGTGGCTCCTTCATCACCTCCTCCTCCACAGTCGTTGAGCGGATTCTTCAAGTGCTTCAATGCAATCTTTGCCTCTTGTCGGTGTGTGGAGGTCCGGACTCGACGCATGGAGAGGCGTCAGGAGAAGTACCTCAAGGCTGTGTGCGACAAGCTTGAGGTGCCTATGTCTCCTCCCGAGGAGAGTGATGGAGAGCTCACTCCTTATCCAGATTTCACTGTTGATGAGCTCGCCTAGTTCACGGAAGATGGAAGCTCTTCCAAGGCTGTGCCTCCATCCACCATCGTCGATGACGAGGAAGATGATCCGAAGGCCACGGAGAGCAAGTTTGAAGAAGAAGACGATGAAGATGACGAGTAGACTTAGGCGTATCTTTTTTCCTTTTTTCCTTTTTTGGTGCCTTGATGCCAAAGGGGGAGAGATGGAAGAGGATGTATTTTTATAATCTCCTAGTATTGTATAGATCCTTGGACATGATTATCTATGTTTTATGCATTGTGTCTCTTTTGTGTAAGACTATGTGTGGATCTTATGCTTATAATTGATCATTGTTGCCCTTTGCTATGTTTTATTGTCTTGTCACACTTTTTGAGCACAACACATAGGCACCCCATCATAATATGTGAGTGTATGTCAACTCCCCTCTTTTACTGTTGCATACATCTAGGGGGAGTTATGCATACGTACACTTGTTATGAAAATTAAATTTTTACCTCTTATGTTGAAACTTAATGTGTTGTCATCAATCACCAAAAAGGGGGAGACTGTAAGTGCATCTAGGTATACCCGTTGGTTTTGGATGATTGATGACGACGATTAAGAGACTAATCAGCTTATATGATCATAAGCATAGGATATTTCCAAGATGGACATCTAAACTCTCAAAAAGGAAAAGGAAAAGGATGAAGAACGGCTAGAAATTAGGGTTTCATTTGAGTCTTTAGTAGGCTAGCCGTGTTAGAGTGAGAGTGCGTGTGTCAAGTGCACTGAGATCATAGAATAGAGCTCAAAGCGTTAGAAGTGTCGAATCCTTAGTGGAGAGTGCTAATGAGGTAAACCCTAGTAGGCCGGACTTGTCCGAGCCAGAGGCCGGACTAGTCCGGAGTCCTACGGCTTAGTCCGTTTTGGGGCGAACTAAGAGCTCCTGACTGAGTTTGGACTTGTCCATTTGGGGACGGACTAGTTCGGTTCTCTCTTAGTGAAAGTGTTTCGGGACTAAGTCCTGGTAGACCAGACTTGTCCGCCTCAGTGGTCAGACTATTCCGGGCTAGCCAGACTGGTTCATTTTCACACGGACCAAGGGGTCCTGTGTGAGTTCGGGCTAGTCCGTTCTGAGGCGGACTAGTCCGTATGGTTGTGAGATGAGATCTCCCACGGCTAAGTCTTGGTGGACCGGACTTGTCCGCCTTAGTGGTCAGACTAGTCCGGATCCTCCAGACTTGTCCGTTCTCACCTGGACAAAGAGGTCCTGTGTGAGGTCGGACTAGTCCGTTGTGAGGCGGACTAGTCTAGACATCTGTGAACGTTTGAAATTTGAATGTTGGCGAGTAGTTGGCTTTGTGACGTCAGTGGTCCCCGCAGACCGGACTAGTCCGGGGTCCTGACCGGACTAGTCCGGACTTTAGTTGGTGGTAACGGTTGGCTGTCGGGACCTCTATAAAAGGAGGTGCCCCGACTTCATTTCACCCTCTCTGGAACCCTAGCGCCGCCACAACCACCCTAGAGCCTTTATAAGCCTTCTCTCTTGCCTACTCACCCTCTAGAACCAATTCTTGAGTGGATTGCGGTGTGTGAGGAGAGGAGAAGGAAGAACTTTGTGTTTTGGCTCTTGGAGTGATCTCGTGCACTTGGTGTAAGTCTTTGTGACCTGTGGCTTGTTAGATTCGTGAAGTTTGTAGACGTGTTCAAGTGGAAGCCTCAGATTGTGAGCAGCCCCAAAGATCTTGTAATTTCACCCTTGAGATAGTGGAAGAACCGGGTCAGCCTTAGTGGCGACTTGATGAGGAAAGGGTTGTTAAATCCGGTCCTTTGTGGACTCCTCAACGGGGACGTAGATTCCTGAGTGGAATCTAACCTCGGGCAAAAATCTCTGTGTCTCTCTTGCATTTACGTTTCATTGATCGTTAAAATTGCTTTAGGTTCGTTTTGCTCATTTTGCTCTTCTAGTGTTCCTCGTTACAATCTTGCAGTCCACCTGCTATATCTTGTCGTACTTGTCATATTAGATTGCTAGATAGTTTATCTGCATTTCGTTGAGCTAAAATCTGAAGAAAACCCACAAAAATCAAGTTTTTAGGTTGTTCCAGCAGGCTGGCCGGACTAGTCCGCCCCTGAGCCAGACTAGTCCGGCCCCTGTGTTCTAATCTCGTTTAATTAGGTCATTTCAGGTAGTTTAGCCTTTTCACCCCCTCTAGGCAAATTTCAGCCAGACCCGACCTCCGGTACCGAGCAACCCCCTAATAAACGTATAGACAGAAGCACCGCGTGACGGAAGGAACGAACCAACCTTCGCACGGAGGGGCTACCCATCCGCTAGAAACCAAAACACAACCTTAAAAAAATACATATATATCCTCCAATTCTCATCTTAATTTCCAACCAAGATATCGGAAGCTTTTTCATTCCACAAAAGCAGGAATCGTATCCCAGCAAATTACAAAGACAACCAAAACCGAAGGAGTCCTAACTACGAAGAGGGACTACTCCTCCTCCACTTCCTATCTGCCTCATCCTTGATTGCCTCTTCCGGGACGAGCTCAGCCAAGGAGAGCGCAGCCAGAGTAATCGCATCCCAAGCCTCTTCAGGATCCGTAGCTGACTCGCGAAAACTACAAAGAAGTTGAAGATCGAAGGCGGGGTAATGATACAGCACGGCCCCTAGCGCCACTCGGGACCGCAGAAGAACTTGGTTTCCCCAACATCCCATTGCCGGTCGTCCACTTCACCGAGCGCCCTGATAAGCCAACTAGAGAGCCCGAGTCCAGACCGGTCCCCAAGCACCGGGTCACATATGGATCACCCAACGTCTCGAAGGCTGGCAAAGTCTGACTGAAGCACCGGGAAACACTTGGTAACCTGCTGAAGTCGCGACTCTGGGGAAGCGAGGTCCGGTGAAGTAGTCGCCAGCATCGGACCCATCATCCTGTCACAGGTCGCTGCCACCACACTCCGAGTCCTCTCTAGTGTTCGTTCCTTAGCAGAGAGACGAGCACGAAGATTATCGACACCCCCTCCCCAAGCCTTGGCCAAGTCTTGAGCGACGGTGATGTGCCCTTGTGTTTCTACACAAGGCACATCCCAAAGGTGTCAGAACAGCGCGGATGCACGGAGCCAAAAGAAGAAAGGACCGACCCGTGATCTGGTCCCTCGTCCTCTCCACAACAACCAGGGCTTCCCGGATTTCTTGGCCATGGGCAGCCAGCTCCTCCGCAGCCTGAGCCGCGCCCCTCGAGTGCCCTCGGCAACTGCATGAAAGTGGGCAAGCTGCCGCGGAAGACGCCGCTGCCACCTCAATTGCAACCGCAGCCACTCGAGCCACACCTTCCGTAGCAGCCCGGTCCCTCTTGAGCTCCGCCCGTACCTCGGCCAGATCAACCCCCCGTGGTGACGATGATCCTCGTTCTCAGGATGGCGCCGTGAGTCTTTGGCAGCTCAGCGAACTAGCTCCTGCTGACAAGGGAGAGACTCTTCATCAAAATCCAAGGATTTACAATGAGAATGCGAAGAGAAAAAGGTTCACTAGGCTGCTCCGAGGTACCTCCCGTAGCTGCCCGAGCACGGTGTCCAGACGACCACACCCCGCTGAGAGACTCGACTGAATGACGACGATCCGGGAGAAGAGAAAGCCCAAGTCTCCTTCTTCCCGCCTCTGTTCATCTGGCCTCGGGGCACCGCCAGACTCGGCCCCAGCGACCCCCGCACCCAGGGCCGGTGGGCGCTTTGGCATCAGGAGTTGGGGAACAATGCCCAAAGCCACCACTTCACCTCCATCGACAGAGGGACCCAGAACAACTGTTGGGTCGGAAGCTTGGACAAACCCCTCCCTCGCCGGTTCAGTTGCTCGCAAAATGGGCCTCTTTCGGGAGCCCTCAGCTGTGGGCGCGGCGCCCGGAAGAGTCTCGAGTGCTGGGGCGGGTCTCCTTCATGAAGGCACAGGTTAGAAAAACTAAACAAAAGAAGGACGACACAGTAGGAGGGGGAAGAATGTCACCTCCCCTACTAACGAAGAATGGCGCATGACTCACACGATGAAGACGTACAATTCGAGGACCGGCAGGCAGCGGAACGAGAGCCGGAGCCACCACCTCAACAATGGTGGGGGCAGGAACAGCTCGAACCTCCGGTCTTTAAGCACCCAAGGATGTGGAGAAGTGCTCGATGAGAGCCGTCGGTCCGGGCTCGGCGCCCGACTGACCTCCCTCCAACGTTCGACCCCCCGTCCACCGCGATCCCTCGCTGAAGGGCAAGGACCCCCCCCTCCCCAACGATTCGAGCACCCGATGCCCGAGCACCCAAAAGGCCGGTGTCATGCCCCACACGGGGGCGCTCGGTGGGGTCAGTGCTAGTCCTCCCCTTCGGCCCCCGATGATGAACAAGCTCTGACACCCGCCCCGTCGCCGCTCCGATAGCGGATACTAGAATTTCGGCGTGGCCACCGCCACTCTCTTCCGAGTCAGTGTCATCTTCCAATGAAGGCATCGGGGTAGATTCGCCGGTAGCCCACGCCACTCTCCCTTGCTTATCATGTTGTATCCGGCGGATCTTGGCCCAATCTTTCTTCCGCTTCCTGGCGGCCTCCAAGGCGGACCGTTTTGCTCGCTTCTCTCGATCTTCAGGGAACTTGGGAAGATTGACGATGCCCCAAAGCCTGTGAAGATTCGGAGAAGCCACATTGAGAGGGGGTGCACCAGGAGAGCAGGGCTCACCGGCTTCTAGCTATAGATTATCCGGAAGCGACGGGACAACTCTTCCCGAGAAATTTCCTTGCCCGACTCCCGAGGCGGATCACTCAGCCCCCTGTAGAAATTTAGGATATGGGGTCGAATGCAGATAGGTAGCACCCTTCGCTGAGAAATTTAAGAGAAGTTGGGCGCCTGGGAGGCCGCTGTTCTTCGGATTCCAGACGAGCCAAAGGATTGGGTCGAGTTTCCCCATCTCTCTCCTCGGGGTACCCCACTTCTAGGAGTCTCGCTCCTGAGGAGACCAGCCTGAGAAAGACGGAAGGGAGGGAGCTTCGTTCTTAATGTAGAACCACTGATGCTCCCACCGACTTGGGAGAGGAAGTGGGCACATGCTGACGAAAGTCCGATCGCCCTCGGCGCAGCTCAATCACGGTGCCCCCCACGGACAGAAGCGGAACTTGATCATACGACGGCTGCACGCGGAAGAAGTTCCTCAATAGCCCGAAATGAGGAGCCATCCTCAGATAGGCTTCACACAATACGATGAACAACTACACTAGAAGTATGTCATCCCGTGTCAAGTGGTACAACTCCAGCCCATACTCATACAGCAGACCGCGGAAGAAGTGCTGCATCAGCAAGCCAAGCCCATGCAAGTGAAATGCGCTCAGCGATACAACCTCGTCGGCCTAAGGGATGGGGAACGGCTCCTCTGCAGGGACGCAGATCAAGCGAGCATCACGCTCTGACAGCAGCTCCTTCTCTTGAAGGGCGGCGATGCGGCTCTGGAAGAATTCCGACTTCGATCACGAAGACATCTCGTTGGGAGAACGGGAAGGCGTGTCGCACAAGAGAAAGAGGCGTTTTTTCCCTCACCGATGGAAGCACCGAGAGGAAAGAGCAATTGCAGGACAAAAGACGAAAGAGGCAGTGGATGTTAGGAGCACTGTACAGAACAAAGGAGCACGAAAGCAAAGCAGGCGGGCCCAAGAGAAAGTTGGGGTGTAGGGGAATATAAAGTGGGCGAAGCGGCGCCAGAACTAGCAATCCTCATATGGCACGCGACCTTTCGTCGCCGCCTCAAAGAAACTGTCACCATAACACCACTCAACCCTCCCCAGGATTAAAACCACACGGGATGCCGAGGAGCCAAGTAGAGCGGCGCCTCTTTGGTTCCCCCGCAACAAAACCGTCCAAGAGGGTATGGAGGCCCCAACAGGCAGCGACGTTTGGGTCTCACGACGTGAGACCACAATCGTGACACGGGAGTTGAGTCGAGCGGCGCCTCCTCAAACACAGCTAGACACGGAGGACGGCGCAATCATTGGAGGAAGGTAAGTCTTTAGGCCCGCACTATTGGCTCAAAAATTCTCGAGTTCGTAGGCTGGCCAGCGAAAGAGTTAGAGGCCACCCGAGGCGACCTCGAGTGAGGGGAAAGTGACGTGAGTGGGGTCCACGATAGAGACAACTTCGTGTAGCACAAAACCACCCAACGCCTCTAAGCTTGTGGCCGAGTCCCAGCATCGCAAGCGCCAAGGTAACCTCCTGAAGTGTAGGTAGCGAGCCGCCCGAGCCAGCGACAAGTTCGGGAACCACGTGCAAGCCTCATGCAGGGATATAATGAAATGAACGGGCTCCACCCGATAGGCAGCTCATCGGGCTCGGGGGCTCGACTATCGAGGAAAGCTCCCCATCGACCCGACCCTTTTCGAGTCACGAACGACTCTGAATGGGGGCTGAGGCAAACTCACCATGAATGACAATCCTGTCCTTCGAAAGGGGAACCGGGGCTAGCCGTAGGACCCAGCGGGGATGAACAAGGTCATAACCGACTGCTGGAGGTTCATCCATGGCGGCTATCTAGTAAAGACAAGTGCTAACGATTTTTTCCTTTTCTTGTATTTTAGTTGTGCAGGTACGAGGCCGGTTGGCGTTCACCCCCTAATCAATCGATGAGATCGATCAGGGGCTCAGGGCTACTGACGGCGTTCTTGACACCGACCCCCTGAAGAGAAGTGGGAAGACATCCCATGAAGTACGATGAAGGATAAGGCCCGAGCTCGGGAGAAGGCAGAGCAAATAGGACAGGGAGCCCTGGAGCAAGCCACAAGACTTGTTACCGGGGTGCGGACGAAGGAAATACCTGGAAAGGAAGGCCCGAGCCTGACCTCGGGAAGGAGAGAAGCAAGTGGTCTTCAATGCGGAGCAGGTACCACCCCGGCCAAGTGGGAGGACACTCGAGTGCCTTCCCTGGCAACGACATTGAATGCCCGTCACCTTTGATGGAACCGAAAAGGAGTAGAACGCGGGGCACGCATGCGACTCGGCATGGGCTGCCCCGACGATGGAATAGGAGCAGGCGTAGCAGCAGGCTACAAATATGGCGGCTCCATCAAGTGCTCTGTCCGGCGTACGACAGGACAAGCCGTCCCTGTACCCACAACTTGCTTCTCCTGTGTAATACGGAGAGAGACGAGAGAGAGAGAGAGAGAGAGAGAGAGGGAGAGAGAGAGAGAGAGAGAGTATAAATAGATGTGTCTATCAACATGAAGAGGGCAGACTCTTGCACTTGTAAGAACCACCCCCATTCTTGAGTAAGAACAAGCAAGACACTCTGGCTGGACGTAGGGCACCTTGCTCAAACCAGGATAAATCATTTGTGTTATTAGCTAGGCCACCTCGAGGTAGAACGCGCGACACATTCCATCACTAGTCAGAAATCCAAACGCCGATGGATGGATTTCAATTCCTAACACGTAGGAAGCTTCACCAACATTTTTCATGTCAAAATTTAAGGAAAATATTTTTTAATTTTTAATAGTATACTAACATCGTTGCCTTCAATCACAATGTCATCCACGTGTAAGACAAGAAAAATAAATTCCTAATTTTTAAACTTATCATAAACGCAATTATCCTTTTCATTTTCCTTAAATCCAAAATTCCTTACAATTACATCAAATTTGAGATACCATTGCGTAGAGGCTGGCTTTAGTCCATAAGCGGATTTTCTTAATTGACATCCCTTATTTTCATTTCCTTTCATGCCAAAACTCATAGATTGAGTCATATAGACATTCTCATATATATCCCCATTGAGAAATATCATTTTTTGAATGTGGCCTAGAAGGGGGGTGAATAGGCCTTTAAAAGATTCCTGCACATTTAATAGAATTGTCAGAAACTTGATTGACCGGACTAGTCCGGTTGTGTGGGCGGACTAGTCCAGTGTGCTGAATTATGTGAGTTAATTAAGTGTGTTTCAGAAATTGAATCCTTCAGCAGCGGAATGAGAACAACAGTTTTTATAAATTAAGTTTATTGTATGAATGCACGTGCAAACTTATAAGAAACTCAAATGATGATTAGCAAACTAGTGATCTAATGTATCAAAATGTAAAGTAAATGAGAGACAAAAGACACGAATTTTTACCGAGGTTCGATCTCACCAAGAGATCTACGTCCTCATTGAGGAAGCTCACACAGAGCCGGGTTCCCAACCCTTTCCCTCTTCAAGTGACCACAAAGGCCGACTTGACTCCACTATCACGGGCAATCACCGAGTTTGTGGGGCTACCTCACAAGTTGAGGGCTCCCACGAGAATTACAATAAGAACGTGATCAAATACACTCGAAAATAGTACAATGCAGAATATGAGTGTAGAAAGATCAAACCCCAAGAGCTCACAACGAAAGAACGACGATCTCCCAATCCCGAATCCAAGTGTTCAATTGATTTTGATCTTTTTGCACTTTAGATGTGTGGGGAGATGTGTTTTGGGCTCTTGGGACAGGGTGGCGGCGCTAGGGTTTGTGTTTGCTGCTGTATTAGTCGTGTCACACCTTTGGGAGGCCGTGGATCACCCATTTATATGGTTTCCAAAAGGTTGTCGTTGTAAAACCTAATACCGGACTAGTCCGGTATATGATCGGACTTGTCCGGTCTACTTCCAGTGGGTTAACCGGACTAGTCCGGTCGAAAACCGGACTTGTCCGGTGCTATATGAAGTGGGGTTCCAGAAAGTTCAGCGGACTAGTCCTGTCGCTTGGATGGACTAGTCCGCAGTCCTCTAAAGAGGACAACAGAGATCTGAGCGGACTAGTCCGGTCCAAAACCGGACTTCTCCGGTTGAGTTCCAGTAAGCTGACCGGACTAGTCCGGTCCATGGACGGACTAGTCCGGTGTTCAGTGGATTTTAGTTGATTATTAGCCCTTACCCTTACGCAAAGTCATGAGCTCTTGGGATGTGTCTCTCACACACACCCTATACATTTACGTCTACTTTGCTCTTCTAAATTCCACTAAAGTCTTCCTTTTCGGGCAGCACTTTATTTTTCACCTTTTTGTGTGCAAGAGCTAGTTCACTTTGTTTGTCCTGCAATAATTTCATTAGGATCTCATATGCTTGTAATCAATTAGCCAAAACCCACAAGGGATATCCTAGATGCACTTACAATCTCCCCCTTTTTGGTGATTGATGACAACTATTTGGGATATCACAATTGAGAATAAAAAGTTGATTTTCATAAGGTGTGCACATATGAGAATAATAAAGAATTCACAAAAAGCTTCTCACATATGCACACACCTTATGGTGGGGTGCCTAACAGATGTGTGATAACCACAATGTGATAAATTAAAGACAAACAATAGTGAACATAAGTAGGCATTAGAGCATAGTGCATCACACATAAGAAAAGAAATAGTATATTACAAGATTTTAAAATAGGTACATGTCCTTGATCACAAAAGAGCTTAATAACTAATACTAGATAGTTCGAGTCCAAATCTAATCTCAATCTATCCCCCTTTGGCATCAAGGCACCAAAAAGGGAAAAATTGAGGGGAATCACTCATCGCTGCCTCCTCCTTCAGTCTCAGTCTGATCTTCATCTTCACCAACTTCGGCATCCACGGGAGCAGGGTCTTCCTCTGAGTCCTCGGAGGCGGGCGGTGATCCAACAGGCTCAATCTCAAGCTTTGCACAGATAGACTTGATATTGGCATTGACATACTGTTGATGTTTCTTCCTTGCAAGCTTTTCCTTGCGCTGCCTGTCTTCGATCTTGCGGCAGCAGGCAAAGATGGAGGAGAGAACCTTGAGGATGCCACTGGATGATTCTTGGGCAGGTGGAGACCCAGGAGGAGCAGCTGCAGATCTAGTGACATCATGAGCTTTCTTTGATCTCCTCTCCACTGGTGGAGAGGACGGGGCAGTTGGAGCCGGGGGGAGAGTGTACTCAGTGGGTTTTTGCGGCTTCAACCCCGCATGCTTGACATCCTTGACAAACTCGAGTCCCGTCACTTTCTCAATCATGTACATGATATACGGTGCATATCCACAGGACCTATTGGGGGTGATCGAGATGTTCACGATCTCGTTGTAGATATACTCAAAAACATTGAATGGTCTCCTTCCACTAATGACCTTCATGAGAGTCCTCAAGGTCCCTTGTATAGTTCCCGCATCTCCATCCTTCGGAGCTATAGTCTTTCTCAAGACTCTATTAAGGACCACAAAGAAGGGCTTCAGATATTTGATGGTGGGAGGAACATATGGCATCCTTGTGTCATAGAGAAACTCAAGCTCTTCCTTCTCCAGGGGTTTCAGATTATGGATGATCAGTTCATGATCCAAAGTGTGTTGGAGGTGAAGAATCCTAGCAAATTCATCATAAGTGACACTATACTTTGAACCATGAGTCATCCAAGTAAGACTGTCTCCATCACCACGAGCAAAGTAGAGAGTGGAGTAAAACTGGGTAATGACTTCATTGTTCCAGTCATACTCAAAGGATAGCAGGTCCGTCAGACCGTGCCTCTCTAAGGCCTCCACCATCTCACGAAAGGCAGGATACCTCTTCGACTTCAGGTATTCAACATTTAGCCATTGACTCTCTACTACAGGATTCTTCATCTTCATGTACACATGCTCGTAGTAGTCTGCATGGAAGTTGCTCTAGAACCTTGGATCAGAACATTGTTTAGGTCGGTCATACACTTCAATCTTACTGAAGTTATCAGCTAGCTCACCCCCTTTTCCAGTGAAATCCTCATTTGAAGGCTGCCTGTTGCGATGAACGGGATTTTTCATTTTCAGAGGCGCAATGGGGCCACTAGCAAGTCCCTTCCCTTTATTGAGAACTCTTTTTGGCCCTGACGAGCCCTCAGCAGCATCTTTCCTTTGAGGCCTTTTGACAATGACTTTCCTCTTCTTAGGTAGATTGTCGTCGGAGGGTGGAGGGTGAGCATTGACATCATGTCTCTTCTTCATCACTCCCTACTTAGCTCTCCTCACTCTTTCATGTTGAACTTCTTCGTCAAGGTGAAAAGAGCCGTCATCTGAGCCTGAAGACGTGATGCCTTATAAGGAGTTTAAGGATTAGATGCAAATGGACGCATTATCGACTTCAAATGGGAATGTAGGGGTTCAACTGTCAGAGACCGGACTTGTCCGGTTTCAGAGTGCGGACTTGTCTGGTGGACCGGACTTGTCCGCATCTGAGCGTCGGACTAGTCCGGCCTAGCATAAGAACCCTAATGTTTCATTTGAATCAAATCTCCTATCTAAGGACACAAGGGCAGGAAAGTGGTAGGAATACATCTATTGAGGCAATGTACATCCTTTTGAAATCAAAGGAAACTAGCTAGAACTAGAAAAGTTGAGATTTTGGTTTTAGGGGGGAATTTACCAAGATTTGAAGTTTCGCGTTGAAAGAGCAAGAATCTATGCGGATGAGTCCGGATAGTAGAATCCCCTCGTCGAGAAGAGGCTTTTTTATGGAGAAAACTCCGAGTTTGAGGGCTCAACTCAAAAATCACTTTGGGAGCTAGGGTTTAGGAGAGGGGGTGAGACAAAGTGCTTATGAGTGGAGAGGGATGGGTTTGGTCCGGCCAACTGCTTCTATATGCGACTGACCGGACTAGTCCGGTCATGGTAGCGGACTAGTCCGGTGCCCCTTGAAATGACCAAACTAGTTTCGTCTGTCCGGACTAGTCCGTTTCCAACAGACCTGATACATATATAGATGATTAATAGTGATCCAAGGATAATAATTTTGTAAATAGTATTGGTTATTATGACCAGTAGGCAATCAGCAATCAAACAATGGTCATAATCCACAAGATTTCTTCATTAAAATAGTTTTCTGAGTAGAAAAGGAGAAGAGGAGCATTTTTAACAATACAAAGGAACATTTTAAGTTGCAACCAGGTATGCAATGTTTCAAGCCACATTTCGAGAGTCAAGAATGTTTAGCTCATTTCTTAGTTCACAAAATCTTTTCTCATCTAATGGTTTGGTAAAAATATCCGCAAGTTGTTTTTCAGTCCTAACATATGAAATAGCAATGTCACCTTTTAATGAATGATCTCTAAGAAAGTGATGACGGATATCTATGTGCTTAGTTCTTGAGTGCTCTACAGGGTTGTGTGCAATTTTTATAGCACTTTCATTATCGCATAGAAGCGGGATATGACTTAGATTGTAGCCGTAGTCCCTAAGAGTCTGTCGCATCTAAAGTAGTTGCGCACAACAACTACCGGCTGCAACATACTCTGCTTTCACTGTGGAAAGAGCAATGGAGTTTTGCTTTTTAGATGACCAAGAAACTAGGGACCTACCAAGAAATTGACAAGTCCCTGACGTGCTCTTTCTATCGACTTTGCATCCTGCATAGTCGGCGTCGGAATACCCTATCAAGTTAAACTTGGATCCTTTGGGATACCAAAGGCCCAAGTTGGGTGTGTGCACAAGGTACCTTAGGATTCTTTTTATAGCAATTAAGTGACACTCTTTAGGTGTGGCTTGAAACCTTGCACACATGCAAACACTAAGCATAAATATCTGGCCTAGATGCACATAAATAAAGTAAGGAGCCAATCATGGACCGATATACCTTTTGGTCCATATTTGGACCGTCTTCATTGAGGTCGAGATGTCCGTTGATGGCCATGGGTGTCTTGATGGGCTTGGATTTGTCCATATTGAATTTCTTGAGAATGTCTTGTGTATATTTAGTTTGGCTTATAAATGTACCTTCTCTCAGTTGCTTCACTTGAAATCCCAAGAAGAACTTCAATTCACTCATCATTGACATCTCGAACCTGTCTGTCATTATTTTGCTAAATTCTTCACAGAAGGACTTGTTAGTGGATCCAAAGATAATGTCATCAACATAAATTTGACATACGAATAAATGATCATCAAAATGTTTAGTAAAGAGTGTATAGTCAGCTTTACCAATTTTGAATCCATTTTGAGTCAGAAAATCTCTAAGGCACTCATACCAGGCTCGAGGAGCCTGTTTGAGGCCATAAAGAGCCTTACGCAGTTTATAGACATGGTTGGGATACTCGTGATCTTCGAACCCCGGTGGCTGCTCCACATAGACTTCCTCCTTTATCGGACCATTGAGGAAGGCACTCTTGACGTCCATTTGATACAACTTCCACCTGAGAATAACCTTTGTCCACCAACCTCGCTCTATTTCTTGTCACTGCTCCATGTTCATCTTGCTTGTTCCGAAAGACCCATTTGGTTCCAACGATGTTCGCCCTTGGTCTTTCCACCAGCTCCCACACTTCATTTCTTTTGAAGTTGTTCAGCTCCTCTTGCATCACAATCACCTAGTCTGGATCCCTTAAGGCTTCTTCTACCCTGTATGGCTCTAGAAAAGACACAAAAGAATAGTGTTCACAAAAATTTGCAATTTGAGATCTAGTAGTTACTCCCTTAGCAATATCTCCAATGATATTGTTGACAGGATGGTCTCTTTGCACACACTGATGTACTCTTGGGTGTGGAATTTGTATAGTTGCTTGTTCTTCATTGTCTTCATGTGTCATGTCTCCCCCTAGATCATTGCTTCCATGATCATCTTGATCTTCTTGACCTTCCTCAACCTGATCTTGTGTAGGAGCTCCCCCTTGATCATTGCTTCCTTGTTGAAATTCGTCTTGTGTTTCCTCTCGTGGTAGGATATCACCAAGTGCCATTTTCTTCAGCGCTTCACATGGAGCTTCCTCCTTATCTAGCATAAACTTATCGGCTTGCTCCACTTGTGAGCCGTTAGTTTCATCGAACACTACGTCACGTGCTACTTCAACAAGGTCGGACACCTTGTTGAAGACACGATAGGCGTAGGCATTCGATTCATATCCGAGCAAGAATCCTTCATCGGACTTCGAAGCGAACTTCGAGGCCCTTGGTTTCTTGTTCAGAATAAAACATTTGCAACCAAAAACTTTGAAATAAGAAACATTAGGCTTTTTACCTGTGAGAAGCTCATATGGAGTTTTCTTCAGTAGTCGATGAAGGTACAACCGATTTGTGGCATGACAAGCGGTGTTCACCGCTTCTGCCCAAAATCGGTCTGACGTCTTGTATTCATCCAACATTGTTCTCGCCATTTCGATCAATGTTCTGTTCTTCCTTTCGGCCACCCCGTTCTGTTGAGGAGAGTAGGGTGCCGAGAATTCATGCTTTATACCTTCTTCATTGAGATATTCTTCAACTTGGGTGTTCTTGAATTCTGTCCCATTGTCACTTCTGATATTCTTTACGGTTGATGAGAATTCATTCTGAGCTCTTTTCAAGAACTTCTTGAGGATTCCCTGAGTTTCTGATTTATCATACAAGAAAAATACCCAGGTAAATCTTGAAAAATCATCAACAATTACTAAACCATATTTGTTACCGCCGATGCTGATGTACGCAATTGGACCAAAGAGATCCATGTGGAGAAGTTCCAGCGGTCTTGCGGTGGTCATCACATTCTTGGCGGGCTGTGGTGCTTCAACCTGTTTTCCTGCTTGACAAGCGCTGCACGGCCTGTCTTTTTCAAAAACCACATCCTTAAGACCATGGATGTGACCACCTTTTAGAAGTTTCTGCAGATTTCTCATTCTAACATGGGCTAGCCGTCTATGCCACAGTCATCCCATGTTGGTCTTAGCAACCAAGCAAGTGTTGAGTTCGGCTTTATCTTTATTGAAGTCAACAAGATAAAGCTTTCCCTTCAACAATCCCTTGAATGAAATCGAGCCATTGCTTCTTCTAAAGACGGTCACACCCTCATTAGTGAATAAACAGTTGTAACCTTTGTCGCATAGTTGAGATATTGATAAAAGATTATAATCTAGAGAGTCTACGTGTAAAACATTAGATAAGGTGTGTTGAGAGGATATTTCAATGTTACCACTACCAAGGACCTTTCCTTGGCTGTTGTCTCCAAAGTATATACCTTCACTTGGATCCTTGTTGCACTCGTACTCCACAAACATACCTCTCTCTCCGGTCATATGATTTGTGCATCCGCTATCTAGCACCCACTTAGATCCGCCGGAGGAGTAAGCCTGCAAAATAGAATTATTTCTTGGTTTTAGGTACCCAAGCTTGCTTGGGTCCTTTCAGGTTAGTCACAAGAGTCTTGGGCACCCACACACAAGTTTTTAAGTTCTTGTGGCGTGGCCCTATATATTTAGCAATGACTTTTCCATACTTGTTTTTCATGAGAACATAAGAAGCATCAAATGTACGGAACAGTGTTTGTAACTCAGATTCATGGGATTTTTCTTTAACAAAAGTGATTCTATTCTTAGCATGATTAGGAGTAGACATGTGTTTGTTCCTGTCAAAACCAAGACCATCTTTGACATTGGGAGGTCTAGTGATCATATATGCACTTCGTGCATATTTGATCTTCTCCTTATCAAAGATGCCATTTTGAGAAGAATGCATGTCATGAGAGGTTGAAGCATTAGAAATTACATTCTTCTTACTAGAGCACGTGCAGGTTCTTATTGTTGTCAAACTCATGTCTTTGGAGGAAGAGCTCTTGGAGGAAGAGGAGTCACTTTGTTTGAGCGACTCAACTTGCACCTCAAGGATTTTGTTAACTTTTGACAAGTTAGCAAGTTCTTCCTTGATTGTAATGTGCGAGTCCTCTAACTTTGAGTAAGTTTCCTTACTCAAGGCTAGCTCTAACTCAAGTGACTCATTCTTCTCTGTTTCAAGCTTAAGAAGCTTTTCAACTTCTTGATATCTCTTCCTCTCACGGATGAGCATATCTTCTTGTCGGTTGACAAGTTCCTCCTTTTCAAAGATTTTGTTTGACAACATTTCCATTTTCTTTAAAGCAATTTTACTTAGCCCTCTAAACATTTCTTCATTATCACTAGAGCTATCAAAGTCATCAATGGAGGAATTTAGTACAGGAGGAGTAAGTCGAACCTTTTTTCTTGCCCTCCTTAGCCATAAGACAAGTGTGGTTGTTCATGTCCCGTCCTCCCATGTTCGGAAAGAGTGTGGCTCTCATAGTTGGTTTCTTGGCTGCGATAGTGGCCATCTCTTCTTCTTCATCGGAGGAGGACTCGTCGTTTGAGTCCCACTCCTTCCCAATGTGAGCTTGATGGACTTGTCTTCTTTTTCTGAAATTTTTCTTTTCTTGAGATCTTGTTTCCTTCTTCTTTTTGTTTTCTTCATAAGTACAGTCCACCATGAAGTGACCATACTCTCCGCAGTTGTAGCAAGTGCGTCGAGCCTTGAATTTTCCTTTATCCTTGCTTTTGCCTTCATGTGAATTGTTGTCGTGTCTTCTCTTCATCATGCGTTTGAACTTTTTGATGAAGAGTACCATTTCTTCGTCATCAAGATCGGTGCTCTCATCGCTTGTATCTCCATCGTCTTGGTCTTCACGAGTTTCTTTGAGTTTGGGTCTGCACGTTGCTTTGAGAGCAACTTCTTTCTTTTTGGATGAGGTGAGTTCGGCTAAGTCTTTGACGTATTGGGCTTCTTTCTCCATCATTTCATGATTTATGATCTTCCCTAGTAATTCATCGGGAGTCATTTTGTGAAAACCGGGGCTCTCTCTGATCATTGAGCAAAGTGTGACATTTCTTGGCATAAAGGCTCTAATCATTCTTTTGACCACTTCGTGATCTGTCCATTTCTTACTTCCATAAGCACGAATTTTGTTGATGAGTGCTTTCATCCGGTTGTACATGTCTTGAGGTGATTCGCCTTCTTCAATAGCAAATCTCCCCAACTCTCCTTCAAGCATTTCGATTTTGGCTTCACGAACTGACCTATTTCCTTCGTGAGCTGTCTTGAGGGTATCTCAGATTTCTTTTGCACTTTCTAACCCATCGATCTTGGTGAATTCCTCTCTGCTTAGTGATGATGTGATCACGGCGACGGCTTGTGCGTTTCTGTGAATCTCTTGTTCTTGTTCTGGAGTGAGTTCATCATCCGTGTCCGGAATATCTATGCATGTGCAAACAATGTGCCACAGACTAGGGTTCAGAGATATCAAATGCATCTTCATGTTTTACTTCCACATGGTATAGTCACTTCTGTCAAACTGTGGAGGCCTTCCCATAGGAATTGAAAGATAGTGATTGTTTGAATTGAGACGGTTGTAGTTGTAAGGATACCGGGAGTAGTCGTGATGACCACTCCCAGTTGTCTTCTCTTCTTCTTTTCCCTTTTGAGCTAGTAGTTTCTTTCTCAGGAGTGCTTTTAGCTGCCTCACTTCTTCATCATCATGTGGGCTATCTTTCAGCACATCGAAGGCTTTAGCTTCTTGCTCCTACTCATTGATGTTCATCTTTGGGATGTCATTGTTCTTCTCAGAGGCCATGATCTCTCCGAGATGTGAGTCTTTTTGATGGAGAACCTTGCTCTGATACCAATTAAATGTGGCCTAGAGGGGGGTGAATAGGCCTTTAAAAGATTCCTGCACATTTAATAGAATTGTCAGAAACTTGATTGACCGGACTAGTCCGGTTGTGTGGGCGGACTAGTCCAGTGTGCTGAATTATGTGAGTTAATTAAGTGTGTTTCAGAAATTGAATCCTTCAGCAGCGGAATGAGAACAACAGTTTTTATAAATTAAGTTTATTGTATGAATGCACGTGCAAACTTATAAGAAACTCAAATGATGATTAGCAAACTAGTGATCTAATGTATCAAAATGTAAAGTAAATGAGAGACAAAAGACACGAATTTTTACCGAGGTTCGATCTCACCAAGAGATCTACGTCCTCATTGAGGAAGCTCACACAGAGCCGGGTTCCCAACCCTTTCCCTCTTCAAGTGACCACAAAGGCCGACTTGACTCCACTATCACGGGCAATCACCGAGTTTGTGGGGCTACCTCACAAGTTGAGGGCTCCCACGAGAATTACAATAAGAACGTGATCAAATACACTCGAAAATAGTACAATGCAGAATATGAGTGTAGAAAGATCAAACCCCAAGAGCTCACAACGAAAGAACGACGATCTCCCAATCCCGAATCCAAGTGTTCAATTGATTTTGATCTTTTTGCACTTTAGATGTGTGGGGAGATGTGTTTTGGGCTCTTGGGACAGGGTGGCGGCGCTAGGGTTTGTGTTTGCTGCTGTATTAGTCGTGTCACACCTTTGGAAGGCCGTGGATCACCCATTTATATGGTTTCCAAAAGGTTGTCGTTGTAAAACCTAATACCGGACTAGTCCGGTATATGATCGGACTTGTCCGGTCTACTTCCAGTGGGTTAACCGGACTAGTCCGGTCGAAAACCGGACTTGTCTGGTGCTATATGAAGTGGGGTTCCAGAAAGTTCAGCGGACTAGTCCTGTCGCTTGGATGGACTAGTCCGCAGTCCTCTAAAGAGGACAACAGAGACATGAGCGGACTAGTCCGGTCCAAAACCGGACTTGTCCGGTTGAGTTCCAGTAAGCTGACTAGACTAGTCCGGTCCATGGACGGACTAGTCCGGTGTTCAGTGGATTTTAGTTGATTATTAGCCCTTAACCTTACGCAAAGTCATGAGCTCTTGGTATGTGTCTCTCACACACACCCTATACATTTACATCTACTTTGCTCTTCTAAATTCCACTAAAGTCTTCCTTTTCGGGCAACACTTTATTTTTCACCTTTTTGTGTGCACGAGCTAGTTCACTTTGTTTGTCCTGCAATAATTTCATTAGGATCTCATATGCTTGTCATCAATTAGCCAAAACCCACAAGGGATATCCTAGATGCACTTACATTTTTACATACATCTAATGTAATTCCAAGTCATAATGCGTCAATAATGCCATGATGATTCTAAATGAATTCTTAGTTGAGATAAGTCGGAACATCTCCTTATAGTCCATTCCTTCTCTTAGTGGAGCCTTTCGCCATGGGTTTTTCCTTAAATCTTTCGAGATTATATTTAGAGTCACATTTAGCTTTATAGACCCATTTATAGCCTATTGATTTTGCTCTTTTAGGAATCTCTTATAATTTCCAAACTCTATTGATACTCATGGACATCATCTTTCATGGTTTTAAACCACTCAGATGGTGAGTTAGTATTTCTCATGGCTTCTTCAACTGAGTTAGATCTCTCTCCGTTTGAATTTCTTCGCACATATAAAACTCATAAATCATAAAAAATAGTTGATATTATTATGATTTGTGACCCTATAAGAGTTTCATTAGTTGACACATTATTTTTATGTGGGGTCGGTGTTGCTCTTCATCATTAGTAGCAGTTGGTTATTCAGGTTCCAGAATGACAACAATCTCATTTACGTCAATTGTTACTGATGAATAACTAACTACAAATATTGCAACGATAGTGTAATCCACTATTTTTGTAACAACAATATTAATCAAGAAGAATGGCGCTTGAATCATGGGAGTAGATGCGTACATCCGTATCTTCTTAAGGTTAATCTCTTGGAAAAAACATGCTCCACCTGATCATCACATCTTCTAAGAAAGACAACATGTCTCGTTCCTATAAACTTAGTGTGTCTGGACAATAAAAATAAAATCTTTGGACTTATCTAGATAGACAATAAGATGACAACTTATTATGTTAGAATCCATCTTACTGATGTTTGGCTTGAATATTTAGTCTTAGCTACACAAACTCCACACATATAAATAACTAAGTGTGTGTTTACGTCCAATCCATAACTCATACAATATTTTAAGCATTGACTTATTTAGAATTGGATTAAGGATATGGATAATGGTTTTTAATGCCTCGATAGAGTGGGATATCTTAGCATGCTTCTTACTATATACATTAAGGCGTGATTGCGCCTTTCTTCCACTCCGTTCCGTTAAATCTCACCCGTTATAAAATATTAGATAATAAACCATTTTTCTATAAGAACTATACAAAAGGTCAAAATATTTGACCATATGGGACATGTCAACCATAGTACCCCCAAACATAGAGTCAGGTCTTACTACTTTCATCGAAGCATACCACAAATATTCGTATGATTAATTTATAAGATTCTTGTGTTTCGTTTGACTTGCTTAACATACTTTTCTTTAATGCAATCAACGCAATATTTGAAATATGAGAAACCTATAGGATTAAAAATTAATTTCTTAATTAATCTTTCAATCTTCCCTCAAAATATGGCAACAGTGCCATAATTTCAAAAGTGTATCATTACCAGTTCTTTTACGCTCATTACTTATATTCAAAGATATTGAGATATTCTTACCACTCACTTTATTCGGATTATAAAGTTATCTCTTAATTGTAACAGGGTTATTTCTCCTCTCTTCGGAGTCTCTTTATATGGAATCTCTTCTTGTAGACCACTATATGAACTTAACAGTCATTTACTAGTAACACTTCTGCAAGAAGTGCTTGTGTATGTTCTTATTTATCTCTTGGTTCGTAAAATATTTTCTATCTTTTTTATCTTTTTTCTCGAATCAATTTTCGGTTAATGAAGGAGTTAAGGAAGAGACACGCACCGAAGCCGCCGTGCGTGCAGCCCAAACAAAAACCACGTCTACACGTGATCCAATCCAAAGGAAGCGAAGCGCAAATACGTGCATTTCCCTTTCCAGCCAACTCATTAAGCCCCGGGTCAAACGGTATTTTAAATTTTCAACCTGCCATAAACTCAGGGACTCACGACACAGCAGACCAGCACCACCGCTCACGTGGGCCCCACCGGTCATTAACTCCCTCCCGTGGCAATGAAGAAGACCCGAGAGGTCGACTGTGGCAGCCCGCTGAACCCACTCGGCACGCGTATTACTGCCCGTATGAAGCCGACGTGCGGGCCAAGATGTGGTATGCCCCACAAGGCCTCCGTCTTCTTACGGAAAGGGTAAATCGCAGTCTCGTGCAGGTCGCCGCGCCCGCTCCTTCCGCGAGATGGATGGCCTGAGGCCCACGTCGGCCACACACCTCCCAATGTGGCGGGCGCACCGCCGCCCTCCGCACTGTCCACCTGCGCGTAGCTGACATGTGGGGTCACCTAGTGGGTCCAGGCAGTCTTGGGGGTGGTCGGTGGAGGAGCGCGTCCATGGTGGGTCCCACGCGAGAGGCGGCGGTGGGCCCCCCGTCTGCTCCTGCCCTTGACGCCCCAAGTCGCCGCATTCCCACCTCGTCCGTCGGCCGCGGGCAGCGCCGCACGTGCGCACGGCTGCCTCTGGCGCGGCCGCACGTCAGCCGCATCTTGGCCGTCCACGCTCGATCGGACGGTCCTGGAGGCTGGAGGAGCCGGACGCGTGCGAAGGCAGCTGGCTGGCTCTGGGTTCCCATTCCGTCACGGTACCGCGCCGGGTGGTGGCGTACTTTCCCCCTCGTATTTTCTATTCTCGTGCATTTTAGCTACGGGCACACACGGAGGCGAGCGTGGGACTGTGGTACGCGCGCATTAGACTTTGAGACGATCCTTTTGGGTCAACGTCAAATGCATCTCGCATGTTTTTTTGGTACGTTCTATTCACGCTGGAAAGCCGTTAGAGCATAGTCTGTGAAAGTGTGGTTTTTAGTAATTGCTATCCTCATAGTCATAGCACTGACGGCGAGGATAAGTTATGCGTTTCGCGTGTTTTTTCAACACCCTTTGTACTAACCATACGTGATTGTTTTAAGGAGGAAAAACACTCGAACCCCAGACCTTACGCTCTTACTTGATGCTGTGCTTTAATTTGTTTGTCCATTTGTGCCTAGGACAACATTAAAAACTGTACAAACAACCAACCTCGATCACGGAGGCGCCTTACTGGTGTCAATGTTGACACTACTGGAGTTAATTGGGTATGGTAAGAGGAGGTGACGAGTCACGATGTGGCTGATGAAAAAACACATGGGACAATGCGTAGTGGAATTGGAATAACACTGTGTCCAGCAAGACATCGTGTATTTTTTGGAATTGAATAGACCTACTTGCATAACAAATAATCATGTAATTAACAATTATTATAACCTTTCGAGGCAATCCATTCAAAGAATAACATTGATTAACCTAATTGATTACAATCAGACTATGATTTATAATATGCACATTCTACTCTATGTAGGAATATTGTTAACTTCTTGACACCTAGAACTCATAATAATATTCATTGTTATTGAACACGATGTGGTGGCTTCCATTGTTGTAAGTTGATGACATTCTGATGAGGAGTCTAATCACTTTGCATGGGTCATTAGATGGTCATATTTGATAGATTGTGAACGCCATGGCCCCATGCCACTAGGACTATTGTATCTATGGTTAAGACCCCACAGGAATGGAGTTCTTTTTATCAATTGAGCAAGCACATTAAAACATATTTACATTTGTGATGATGTGCTTGCATATTGTGACCTTTTGTTGATCTACGTGATATGTTGGTAATTTGCATTCTACTATAATAAAGAACACATTTTGTATATGGTTCTTTTGAAAGCACCCTTAGGAGCAGTCCTCGAAGACACAAGCCATTCCTAAAAAGATTTCCATATATATATATATATATATATATTGTCGAAGTGTGTGGTCGACACTTCCCCCGGACCTGCTCTGGGCAGCCCGCGGAGGTTCTTTTTCGGAGGGGCTAGTCGCTTGCGGAGAGCTTAAGCGTAGGGACGAGTTAGGGAGGAGCTTGACACGGCGAGTTTTACGTGGTTCGGGCTGCCGGAGCGTAAAACCCTACGTCCACGGTGTGACACCCTCATTTCGGGTGTCAGCATATGTTCATGTTTTATGAAGAAGAAAAACATTTTAAGAAGAGTAGAAACAGAGACAAGTACCAAAAGGATAGCCAATAAAGCTCTCCGAGAGCACCGAAGGCAATTTCCACGGCCAGCAGACCACGTGGCGTGTTCGGGGCTCATCCCCGAGAAATTGGGAGAGGTCCGCCGCTAAACTAGCTACGTGGCAGGCTCGGGGGTCACCTCCGCAATTGGAAAGAGGTTCGACCCTGTGGGACACGTGCCACCGCGGAGCTAGCCGCTGCGGAAGAAGCAAAGGCATTTTTCATAGGACACGTGTCATCCTCGGAGCTAGTCCTCGCGGAAATCAGAGGACCATTCGCGGGGGATACGTGTCAATCCCGGAGCTCATCTCAGAGAAGTCCGGATCTATCGAATACGTGTCGCCACCGGAGCTTATCACCGGAAGGTCCGTCACAGCTAAACACGTGTCGACCGCGGGGCATGTCCCTGAGGAAAGAAGAAGAGGAAGACCGGCGCCAACACGTGGCGTGCGTAGAGCTCACCTCCGAAGAAGAGGGAGGTCTCGCTCATGACACGCGGCACAACCGGAGCTCGTCTCTGTGGGAGAAGAGATACCAGGCTCGGAAGGACACGTGGAGCTTCCGGAGCTCATCACCGCGGAGGTAACGAGTCTGAAGCGGTTCTTACGTGTAAAGATACCGGTGCGCAACAGAAACCGATCTAAACCCCACGATGGTTACCGAAGATAAGACGTTAGGATCTAACAAAGATCTGAATGAGACTCTTATTCAGGATCCAATCAGATTAGGACTCTTCTCTTCCCGATTATAAATAGAACCCAAAACCTCTGGCCGAAACTACAAACTTCTCTTTCAACTCCTAAGCCGACGACTTAGAGCCCTAGCCCTAACTCGCCGAGCAAAACATCGCTGAAGCACAACAAGGGAGATCACCGAAGAAGAACCTAGCGGTCTGAGGAGGACCTCGAAAAACGCGAGGTAGGACTTCAATATCATTGTATTCATCTCCTTGCATCTGTTCTTCAATTCCTTTCGAACAGAAGCCTTTTTGTGGACAGATCACTTGATGATCAGTTTGATCTAAAGACCAGATCATCATGAACACCTCTGACCATGCAAGCCATGCAAGAATAAGTACAGATCGATCTAATAAAACTAATCATAGGATAGCATGCATGTGCATCATCGCACCTAGTTTAGGGTTTGTGCATGATATTGATTGCTGTGAATTTGCATGCACGTGAATCCTACAAAGCAGGACAAACTCAGGAAGCTGTCTACGACGAGCTGCAGCAACAAGGCTTTGAGAATCAAGAACAACCGGAACCGCAAGAACAAGGCAAGTGCTCCTTGACCATGTTGATCCTATGTTTTGGGTAAAACTATTTTGTTTTGCGAAAAGGTGTGTGTGCTGAGTCAAACATGATGGGAAACCCTTTTTATAGGAGTTTACTAGTTTTGATTAAACCATCCTTGTCGCCAGGGAAGTTTATGAGTCGGGTATGGTTTTTGCTTAATGCTTCGCTGAGTTTACGGGATTGGGAAGCGAGATAGATGTGTCTAGCTAACTGCACTCGTACTGATAATAAGTAATTGATGAGGTTAATGAACATGGATCGGAGGGAAGATCTAGGCAAGCCTGGGTTTGTGAATGAGGTAGCATGAGATGGTGGTTTTACTTGCCGTAGATCTAAGGACCGGTTCATGCATGCACATGCCAGGATAACAGTGCCACCACAAGGCCAAATATGGGTGCGGCTTAGCTGAGTAATTAGGTAAGTTGCTAGGATGTTATGGACTGTGGAAGGCGCGGGCAATGGGAGTCGAGTGAGGACTGCCCTGGGAACTGCATGGCACAAGAGGGGGGCCGTGGGTGGGAGAATTGGAGATTCTAGCCTGCCGGTGAAACCTTAGTGAGTCCATACATCTAGTAACCCCTTTGTAAAGGCTATTTTGTGATCTCTTGACCATACACCGACGGTTGTGTACTGGTAAAATGGAGGTTCTGCAGTCGCCGACGGGTGACGAAATCACAAACTTGTGGGTAAAGAGGTACAAACTCTGCAGAGTTGTTAAAACTATCATGATAGCCGAGCTTGCGGTCACGAGCACCTGGCTAAACTGCCATGATTAGATGGGATGATTACTGGGATGGTTATTGGAATGGTTATTGGGAAGGTTCTTGGTTATGGTTATCGGTTATGGTTATTGGTTTGGAACTGTTGAGTCTGGGAGATAAGATGGTTGCATGAATGATGGGTCATGACATGAGATTGGTCTCGGTGTGAGATGTGGTTGTTTTATGAGGTGAGATGGTAGCGAATATGAGGAGGTATTCGTGAGTATGAATAAAAGATTGGTTAATGTTCGGATGGAACATGGAAAGCGATGGAGGTATGTTGGTAATTTAATACATGCTGGGATTACATTCATCTAAAGTTAAGTTGCTATTTTATCATGTTTTTATAAATCTGCTTTTCTGCAAATAAGCCTTTTATTACCTACCTTGTTTATGAGCTGCATATCATGTGTTATTGCCGCACTTGCTGAGTACATCATTGTACTCAACCTTGCATTATTATTTCTTCATCAGCAGCAGGAGAAACCTATTATGAAGATCAAGTGGGACATTATGGCGTGTGATCTGTTCTCAACCTTGCCTGTGGAGGGAGTAGAGTGAAGCCACTTCTGCTTAGTTTTGCTTCCGCATTAGTTTTTTCTTCCGCATTTAAATAAAGATTTCCGCTGCGTAGAAATAAAGACTTCCGCTGTGAGCATGAGTCCAAGACTCATGAGGTGTTGTAATAAACTCTGTTATTCGTGGTAATATATAATCTGAATTCAGTTTGTGGAATGTATGTGTATGTGTGATGAACATCCTGGGCACACATATGCATTAGTTCTCGGTTCCGTGGTTTTCCACAGAATTGAGGGCGTCACAGATTGGTATCAGAGCCACGGGTTGACAGTAGGTTACACGCCTAGATAGAAACCTTAGATTAATATTAGAATCACGGGTTAACAGCAAGTTATACCCCTAAATAGAAGCTACGCGGACCAAAGGAAGCATCCTAGG
Source organism: Neostapfia colusana (assembly GCA_030760725.1). Lineage (NCBI taxonomy): Eukaryota > Viridiplantae > Streptophyta > Magnoliopsida > Poales > Poaceae > Neostapfia > Neostapfia colusana. Next base: position 17,770,914 of record JASWHV010000002.1, read on the forward strand.
ATGAATAGCTTAGATTGGCCTTAAAACCACCTTGACATAGGAAACCATCCTTGAATAGGAGTTGAGTGGGCCCTTGTGATGATTATTTGTGAATATGTGCTTAGTGTGAGTGGTGGGACGTCTCAAAAACGTTGTCCATATCCACACATAAGAAGAAGGAGATGTGAGATGTTTCGGCACTTGCTCACACCCTCATAAAGGGCTAATATATATAGTCCAACGCACCTTGATGCATATAGTTGAAAGGACCTACCTAACCTTCTAACCTTCTATCTCACAGATGGTGAGAGGAAACGCCAGCCGAAGGAACGTCCAGGAAGATGACCACGAGGAAGTTCCTGCTAACCCTGGAGCTGGCAAAAACAACCTAGAAAGGTTGATGGCCATGCAAAACCAGCTTATGCAAACCATGATCCAAACTTTGGGTCAGTTGCAGGCCAACCAACACCCCGTTCCGGCACCACCGCCACCACCACCGCCGGCTCATAACAGGTTGGGAGAGTTCATGAGGACTCGACCACCCACCTTTGCTCAAGCAAGCGATCCAATGGAGGCCGATGATTGGTTGAAATCCATGGAGAAGAAGCTTGCCATTGTACAGTGCAACGACCGAGAAAAGGTTCTCTTTGCGTCGCACCAACTGATGGGAGCAGCTGCTGACTGGTGGGATGCCTTGAGCAACGCCCATGCCAACCCGGAGACAATCACTTGGACTGAGTTCAAGAAAAGTTTCTGCTCCCACTACATCCCTGTTGGCGTAATGATGCTCAAGAGGCAGGAGTTTGAAGGTCTCCGCCAAGGACAGAAAAGTGTGAATGAATATCTCAACAAGTTCATACAACTGTCCCGGTATGCCCCCGAAGATGTCAACTCAGATCAGAGGAAGCAGTACCTGTTCATGAGAGGGTTGAACAATGATATCCAAGTTCAACTCCTCAACAATGACTACGTAAGCTTCCAGAAGCTGGTTGATAAGGCTATTGTGGTGGAAAACAAGATCCGAGAGATCGAGCGCGAGTGCAAAAGGAAGATGCCATACCAGCCCCAAGGGAGCAACGTACGACCTAGGTACATGCCCCCTGCACCGCAGTATGGATCGACCACTCCTACGAACCGCCCTGGTCAGCCACCACAGCAACGGTTTGTTGCACCGGCACCTCGAGTGCCCATGCCTCTTGCGCCCCGGCCTAACAATGGCGCTCCTGTTCAAAACCCCCGCCCCAACGTACCTGCTGCCATAGGCAACAGGGCATGCTTTGCATGCGGGGAAGTAGGCCACTTCGCTAACCAGTGCCCGAAGAGAGGCCCTGGACAACAAGGTAACGTGCCCAAGCAGAACTAGCGACCAAACGGAGGGGACCACCAAGGGAACCGTGGACCGCAGAACTATGCTCGTGGCCATGTTAACCATGTCACTGCTGAGGAAGCACAACAGGCTGAGGACGTCGCAATTGGTATGTTCCTTGCCAACTCCAACCTAGCCACCATTTTATTTGATTCTGGAGCATCACATTCCTTCATATCATCCGATTATGTTGCCAAGCATCATCTACCCGTATCCCACTTAGAATGTGCTATGTTAGTTAATTCTCCCGGAGGAGAAATGAGGACTAATATAGTATGTCCTAAAGTAAGCCTTAAAATAAGGGGGGTAGACTTCCTTGCCAACCTTATTATTTTGGACTCCCACGGGATTGACATCATACTCGGAATGGACTGGTTAAGCAAGCACAATGGAGTAATCCAATGCGCTGAGAGAAGCGTGCAATTGACAAACGAACACGGTATCCGTGTCGAATTTGAGTCAGCCCAGCAAGCGACCAAACGGGCGGACCTGAACCATGTTGAAGGAGTAGCATTGGACAAAATTCCAGTGGTTCAGGAATTTTTGGATGTGTTCCCGGAAGAACTTCCAGGTAAGCCACCTGACCGGGACATCGAGTTTGCCATAGATTTGGTACCTGGAACTGCACCCATAGCTAAGAGACCATATAGGATGCCCGTTAACGAGTTAGTTGAACTCAAGAAGCAAATTCAAGAACAGTTGAAGAAGGGTTTTATCCGTCCAAGTTCGTCACCATGGGGAGCCCCGGTACTCTTCGTGGACAAGAAGGACGGAACCCAAAGAATGTGCGTGGACTACAGGTCTCTCAACGAGGTAACAATCAAGAATAAATACCCTCTGCCCCGTATAGAGGACCTGTTCGATCAAATGAAAGGAGCCCAAGTGTTCTCCAAGATTGATCTTCGGTCGGGATATTTCCAGCTGAAGATTAAGCCCTCCGATATACCTAAGACAGCCTTTTGGACACGGTATGGTTCATATGAATATACCGTTATGTCTTTTGGATTGACGAATGCACCCGCATACTTCATGTACCTTATGAATAAGGTTTTTATGGAGTACTTGGACAAGTTCGTCATGGTTTTCATCGACGACATTATGGTGTATTCAAAAAGTGAGGAGGAGCATGAAGAACATCTGAAATTGACCTTGCAGAAGTTGCGAGAGCATCAGTTGTATGCCAAGCTCAACAAGTGTCAATTTTGGCTAAGGGAAATATCCTTCCTTGGCCACATCATCTCCAAGGAAGGGGTATTGGTTGATCCTGGAATGGTGAGAGATGTTCTGAAGTGGAACCAACCGAAGAGCGTGAGGGATATTCGGAGTTTCCTTGGGATGGCAGGATACTATCGTCGCTTCATTAAAGACTTCTCTAAGATAGCAAAACCTATGACGGAGTTGCTAATGAAGGGAAAGGTCTTTCAATGGACACAAGCCTGCCAAGAAAGTTTTGAGGAACTCAAGAAAAGGCTAACCACAGCACCAGTTCTGGTATTGCCGGATGTAAGCAAGAGCCTTGACATATATTGTGACGCATCCAGACAAGGGCTCGGGTGTGTACTCATGCAGGAAGGACAAGTGGTAGCCTATGCCTCACGACAATTAAAGAAGCACGAGCTTAACTATCCTACACATGATTTGGAGTTAGCAGCAGTGGTGCATGCATTGAAGATTTGGAGACATTATATCCTTGGTCATCGATGTGAGATCTATACAGATTATAAAAGCCTCAAGTACATATTTACACAAACGGACTTGAATTTGAGGCAACGTCGATGGTTAGAACTCATCAAGGATTATGATGTAGGAATCAATTACCACCCCGGGAAGGCCAATGTGGTCGCTGACGCATTGAGCAGAAAGGGAGCATGCCACCAACTCACGGTTCGGGAGCTACCACCCAAACTACGTAAGGAGTTCGAACGGTTACACCTCGGATTTTTGAATAACATGGAAATGATGGAGATCCACTCCTCATTGGAGCAAGAAATAAGAAAGGGCCAAGCAACGGACGAAGGGATCAAGGAAATCAAGGAAAGAATCTGACAAGGGATAGAGAAGGATTTCAAAGAGGATGAAAAGGGTACGCTTTGGCTAGGAAAAAGGATTTGTGTGCCAAACCTAAGACACCTTCGCGACATGATATTACGGGAGGCACATGATTCACCCTATTCCATACATCCAGGGAGCACCAAAATGTACAAGGACTTGAAAACTTGCTATTGGTGGGATTGTATGAAGAGGGATATAGCCGAATACGTTGCCCTATGCGACACATGCCAACGGGTAAAAGTCGAACATCAAAAACCCGCTGGATTGTTGCAACCTTTGAAAATACCTGAATGGAAATGGGAGGACATCAGTATGGACTTCATTGTCGGATTGCCACGAACTCAGCCAGGATACGACTCCATCTGGGTCATTGTGGACCGGTTGACGAAGACCGCCCATTTTCTTCCGGTAAAGGCCAGTTACAACGTTACACAGTTGGCAGAATTGTACATGGAGCAGATCGTGTGCCGTCATGGAGTTCCGAAGAGGATAGTCTCAGATCGAGGTTCTCAGTTTACCTCTAGATTCTGGAGGAAGCTGCAGAAAGCCATGGGTACACGACTGGATTTTAGCTCTGCCTACCACCCACAAACAGATGGACAAACCGAAAGGACGAACCAAATTTTGGAAGACATGTTGAGAGCTTGCGCCTTGAAACGTGGGCGTAGTTGGGACAGGAGTTTACCGTATGTCGAGTTCTCCTATAACAACAGCTATCAAGCTAGCTTGAAGATGTCATCTTTCGAAGCCTTATATGGTAGACGGTGTAGAACGCCACTGTTCTGGAACGAGACTGGAGAGAACCAGGTGTTTGGACCCGAAGTACTACAAGAGGCTGAAAAGCAAGTCCAAACGATACGGGAGAACTTAAAGGCTGCTCAGTCACGACAGAAAGGCTATGCGGACAATAGGCGTAGAAAGTTGACCTTTGAAGTTGGAGACTTCGTATACCTTAAGGTATCGCCTATCCAAGGCCAACGACGTTTTAACGTCAAAGGCAAACTAGCGCCTCGCTACATCGGACCATTTAAGATTTTGGGTAAGCAAGGAGAAGTAGCCTATCAACTAGAGCTCCCAAACCACCTCTCCGACGTACATGACGTGTTTCATGTATCTCATCTCAAGAAGTGCTTGAGAATACCAGAGGAACAAGTGTCAATGGGAGAACTTGAACTTCAAGAGGACATGACTTACGCAGAACACCCTGTCCGAATCTTGGACATAAAGGAAAGGGTCACCCGAAACAAGGTGATTCGATGGTGCAAGGTACAATGGAGCCATCACACTGAAGCTGAAGCCACATGGGAGCGTGAAGAGGATATTAAGGCAGAATTTCCCCATCTATTTTCTACTAACAAATCTCGAGGGCGAGATTCAATTTAAGGGGGGTAGATTTGGGACACCCTCATTTCGGGTGTCAGCATATGTTCATGTTTTATGAAGAAGAAAAACATTTTAAGAAGAGTAGAAACAGAGACAAGTACCAAAAGAATAGCCAATAAAGCTCTCCGAGAGCACCGAAGGCAATTTCCACGGCCAGCAGACCACGTGGCGTGTTCGGAGCTCATCCCCGAGAAATTGGGAGAGGTCCGCCGCTAAACTAGCTACGTGGCAGGCTCGGGGGTCACCTCCGCAATTGGAAAGAGGTCCGACCCTGTGGGACACGTGCCACCGCGGAGCTAGCCGCTGCGGAAGAAGCAAAGGCATTTTTCATAGGACACGTGTCATCCTCGGAGCTAGTCCTCGCGGAAATCAGAGGACCATTCGCGGGGGATACGTGTCAATCCCGGAGCTCATCTCAGAGAAGTCCGGATCTATCGAATACGTGTCGCCACCGGAGCTTATCACCGGAAGGTCCGTCGCAGCTAAACACGTGTCGACCGCGGGGCATGTCCCTGAGGAAAGAAGAAGAGGAAGACCGGCGCCAACACGTGGCGTGCGTAGAGCTCACCTCCGAAGAAGAGGGAGGTCTCGCTCGTGACACGCGGCACAACCGGAGCTCGTCTCTGTGGGAGAAGAGATACCAGGCTCGGAAGGACACGTGGAGCTTCCGGAGCTCATCACCGCGGAGGTAACGAGTCTGAAGCGGTTCTTACGTGTAAAGATACCGGTGCGCAATGGAAACCGATCTAAACCCCACGATGGTTACCGAAGATAAGACGTCAGGATCTAACAAAGATCTGAATGAGACTCTTATTCAGGATCCAATCAGATTAGGACTCTTCTCTTCCCGATTATAAATAGAACCCAAAACCTCTGGCCGAAACTACAAACTTCTCTTTCAACTCCTAAGCCGACGACTTAGAGCCCTAGCCCTAACTCGCCGAGCAAAACATCGCTGAAGCACAACAAGGGAGATCATCGAAGAAGAACCGAGCGGTCTGAGGAGGACCTCAAAAAACGCGAGGTAGGACTTCAATATCATTGTATTCATCTCCTTGCATCTGTTCTTCAATTCCTTTCGAACAGAAGCCTTTTCGTGGACAGATCACTTGATGATCAGTTTGATCTAAAGACCAGATCACCACGAACACCTCTGACCATGCAAGCCATGCAAGAATAAGTACAGATCGATCTAATAAAACTAATCATAGGATAGCATGCATGTGCATCATCGCACCTAGTTTAGGGTTTGTGCATGATATTGATTGCTGTGAATTTGCATGCACGTGAATCCTACAAAGCAGGACAAACTCAGGAAGCTGTCTACGACGAGCTACAGCAACAAGGCTTTGAGAATCAAGAACAACCGGAACCTCAAGAACAAGGCAAGTGCTCCTTGACCATGTTGATCCTATGTTTTGGGTAAAACTGTTTTGTTTTGCGAAAAGGTGTGTGTGCTGAGTCAAACATGATGGGAAACCCTTTTTATAGGAGTTTACTAGTTTTGATTAAACCATCCTTGTCGCCAGGGAAGTTTATGAGTCGGGTATGGTTTTTGCTTTATGCTTCGCTGAGTTTATGGGATTGGGAAGCGAGATAGATGTGTCTAGCTAACTGCACTCGTACTGATAATAAGTAATTGATGAGGTTAATGAACATGGATCGGAGGGAAGATCTAGGCAAGCCTGGGTTCGTGAATGAGGTATCATGAGATGGTGGTTTTACTTGCCGTAGATCTAAGGACCGGTTCATGCATGCACATGCCAGGATAACAGTGCCACCACAAGGCCAAATATGGGTGCGGCTTAGCTGAGTAATTAGGTAAGTTGCTAGGATGTTATGGACTGTGGAAGGCGCGGGGAATGGGAGTCGAGTGAGGACTGCCCTGGGAACTGCATGACACAAGAGGGGGCCCGTGGGTGGGAGAATTGGAGATTCTAGCCTGCCGGTGAAACCTTAGTGAGTCCATACATCTAGTAACCCCTTTGTAAAGGCTATTTTGTGATCTCTTGACCATACACCGATGGCTGTGTACGGGTAAAATGGAGGTTCTGCAGTCGCCGACGGGTGACGAAATCACAAACTTGTGGGTAAAGAGGTACAAACTCTGCAGAGTTGTTAAAACTATCATGATAGCCGAGCTTACGGTCACGAGCACCTGGCTAAACTGCCATGATTAGATGGGATGATTACTGGGATGGTTATTGGAATGGTTATTGGGAAGGTTCTTGGTTATGGTTATCGGTTATGGTTATTGGTTTGGAACTGTTGAGTCCGGGAGATAAGATGGTTGCATGACTGATGGGTCATGACATGAGATTGGTCTCGGTGTGAGATGTGGTTGTTTTATGAGGTGAGATGGTAGCGAATACGAGGAGGTATTCGTGAGTATGAATAAAAGATTGGTTAATGTTCGGATGGAACATGGAAAGCGATGGAGGTATGTTGGTAATTTAATACATGCTGGGATTACATTCATCTAAAGTTAAGTTGCTGTTTTATCACGTTTTTATAAATCTGCTTTTCTGCAAATAAGCCTTTTATTACCTACCTTGTTTATGAGCTGCATATCATGTGTTATTCCCGCACTTGCTGAGTACATCATTGTACTCAACCTTGCATTATTATTTCTTCATCAGCAGCAGGAGAAACCTATTATGAAGATCAAGTGGGACATTATGGCGTGTGATCTGTTCTCAACCTTGCCTGTGGAGGGAGTAGAGATGAAGCCACTTCTGCTTAGTTTTGCTTCCGCATTAGTTTTTGCTTCCGCATTTAAATAAAGATTTCCGCTGCGTAGAAATAAAGACTTCCGCTGTGAGCATGAGTCCAAGACTCATGAGGTGTTGTAATAAACTCTGTTATTCATGGTAATATATAATCTGAATTCAGTTTGTGGAACGTATGTGTATGTGTGATGAACATCCTGGGCACACATATGCATTAGTTCTCGGTTCCGTGGTTTTCCACAGAATTGAGGGCGTCACACATGGTGAGCTGAGGTGCTCGCTGTATTGCTTGTTGCTCAGAACCGGAGTCCTGAGCTTGAGGATGAGTTATGCCTAGGGTATGAGTTGCTGGAGTGCAAACCCTCGCTAACGTCGCCTACCCGAGCCTTTTATAGTCCAAGGCTCGTGTGGCTTACAAGGGGGGCTCGAGAACCGACAGGTGGTCCCGGAGAGATTGCCTGCCGACTATCGTATCTGCAGTTATGTCGGTAGTTGTCTCTGGCGAAGGCTTCTGAGTCTTCGTCTTGCCGCCCTGCCCATGCCGCATGCTAGTCGTAGTGGTTGATGATGGCCGGAGCGGCAGGGGATGTCTTGTCGCTGTGTTTATTGGCTGGCAGGTTCTGACACCGCGCGCCAGTCTGTGATGTGACTGGGTGCAATGACACCTGACAGAGGCGTGCTCCGCGTCTCCGTGTCTTGAGAAGGCACGGGCATTGAATACCTTGTAAGGGCAAGGTATGGAGCGTCTTTACGCCCGCTGCCTACCGCTCGGGGGCAGGCAGCGATGTTCTGCTGGACACGTGGTGGGCCCGGAGCTCTCCTCTGAGGAGAAGGAGGTCCGGCCCCGGAGGACACGTGGAGCCTTCGGACCTCTCCCCACGGAGGGGGAGGTCCAGCTTTTGTCGGCCACGTGGCGGACCCGGAGCTCTCCTCTGAGGAGAGGGAGGTCTGGCCCCGCTGGACACGTGGCGCCTTAGGACCTCTCCCCCGCGGAGGGGGGAGGTCCGGCTTCTGTAGGCCACGTGGCGAGCCCAGAGCTCTCCTCTGAGGAGAGGGAGGTCCGGCCCCGCTGGACGCGTGGCGCCTTCGGAGCTCTCCCTGAGGAGAAGGGCGAGATCCTCAGGCATTTTCCCCTGTGCGCGGGGGTACCCCATATCGCGGGTACCGATAGTGGCCCCCGGGCCCATCTCGGGGGAGATAGCGAGCCCGAGGAGGGACCTCCGTCTCTTCTGTTCCGCGCACTTTCTCTAAGTCCCGCATTGACCGCTACCGGAGCATGAACAGTCGCGGGATCGTGGGAGCGTGCGCCCACTTGATGGTTGCCTTTACTGCGGTGGTTCCCAAGGCTGCCACTTCTGTACGTTGCGACGCTTTCTTCGGGAACCGTCGAAGCGCCTTGCCGGCTCGTCTTCTTGGGAGACTGACTTCTTGACCCACCGCTTCAGCTGGGCGGCTTGGGTCCACCTGTCATTGGCGCTCGGTCTTGGAGCCAATGCGGTTGCCGATGTGGTATATTCGAAGGTTTTCGAATCACCTTGAGTCATTCCTGGAAAGTTTTAAAAGGGGATCTTACCCGCATCGCGGCTTCCCTTCGCATTTCCTAGCACTCGCCCTTTCCTTGAACTCTTGCGCCTTGGTCTTCCTGTCCTTGAGCTCTCCCCCGCCATGGCTTCCAACTTGCTCCCGATGCGCCTCGTTCGTTCCGCCGAGCTTGGGCCAGTGCGCAGGCTGCTAGGCTGGCACACGGAGGAACAGAAACGCTGGCTCCGCCGGGGATCTCTCTCCCTACTCCTAGAAAAGGGGGAGATGGTCTTCTTTACTGCCTATGCTCTGGCGGGGTTCGTCCCGCCAATTTCTTCCTTCTTTGTCACATTGCTGGAGACGTATGGGCTCCAGCTCCACCACCTCTCTACCAACTCCTTCGCAATGGTCGCTGTCTTCGTCCACTTCTGTGAGATGTTTGTGGGGGTGCACGCTTCTGTGACGCTCTTTTGCTACTTCTTCGTGTTGCGGATGATCGGACGCGGCTCGAAGACCCAGATGGGGGCGTACTACTTCCAACATCGCTGCAAGGACCCAAAGGTCTCTGGGTACCTTCTGCCTTTCAGTGCGTCAATGTGGGAAAACTGGAGGGAGAGCTGGGTGGTCGTGCACACCGACGAGCACGATCGCCTACATCTCCCGACTGCTGGCCCAACCACCGAGCGTCGCTTCTGGGAGGAGGTCCCAGAGTTGGAGAGGGAGTACGCACCGGTCTTGGAGCGGATCCGGTTCTTTGCCAACGAGGGGCTAACGTCCCTGATGGTGCTGATGGACTTCATGTGGTGGCGTATTGCGCCCTTGCAGCAGCGCAGTCGCCCAGCATGGTACTACACTGGCGAGCAGGACTGTACCAGGCTGGAGAGGGGTCCCGACTCTGACCCTTCCGACGAGGAGCTATACGAGATGGTGGGCAAGGTGAGCGGCGACTTCATTCCCAGTGGTGACCCCGCCCTTCCGTCCTCTGCCACTCCCCTCTTCTTGGAGCCGCAGAGGAGGTCAGAGCTAATGCGGAAGATGCCGAACCTCGAAGACATCGGGATCGTCGTCCGGCAGGTTGGGGATGCCTTCCGGGGTATCTCGATCCTAGGAACCGAGCGCTCCGGAACGGGGCACGAGGCGTCTGTCACTGCCCAACCCGTCCCAAGAGCCAGCGGAACTCAAGCCGCCGACAAGGGGAAGGGGAAGGAGCCGGCCCCCGGGCATCCAGAGAAGAAACGCACCCGATCTCCTCCGAGGGCACCGCCTGCGCCGAGTCAGGGAGCCGGAGCACCCTTGCACCCATCTCCCGGGGGCGCTGGTCCATCGGGTGGCGACCCGAAGAGGCCCCGGGTGTCCCACCCCAGCGGGTCTCTTCCCGGGCAGCGGCAGTCCGAAGAACCCCAAGCACCTCGTCATCCTTTGTCAGGCGGAGGGGCTTCTTGGACGGACGCTGGTGGGGCGACGCCGGGGAGTGTGCCGGGGGTCCAGACGCCACGGCCCACGACCGTTCCAGCCGCAGGTCCTGGCGGTTCAACTACGGCCTAGAGGCCGGGGCTACAAGCCCGTTGGAGCGCTCATGTCGCCCAGTAAGTGTTGCTCCTTCTGGCTTGTAGGAGAAGCGTTCTCGTCCCCTCTCTTAGCCTGAGAGCTTTCTTTCTTTGCAGGGACCGACCGGCTGCCGGGGGCGGGCCTCTTACCCGGCCATCTCCAACTGGCGGAGGCTCCGCGCCACAACATCTGGGAACCGCGGTGGTTCCCATGGCCCCGAAGTCGGCGGGGGCTTCCTCTGTGCCAGCGAGTTCACCCTCCGTGGTGACCGCAGCCGCACCTGTCCGCCCTCCTTCACCAGCCTAGAAATCCGGTCCTGAGGCTGGAAGGGCCGCTGTAGGTGCACCTGCTAGCCCCCTGGCTCCCTCAGGACAGCGTCTCGCTCCGGTTGCTGAGGCACCGGCACCTCCGCCGGTCTTAGACTCGACAGGGGGGGTCAGGGGTGCGACTCCTATCCCCTCTGTCCCGGCGCCCATGTGGGATGCCCTGGGGCGTGTCCAGACAAGCGCCCGACAGTTCCAGGCCGCCTTCGAGCGGGAGCGGGGGGCGCTGGCCGGAGAGAGGGAACGCCTTCTTAGCTGGCAGCAGCGGACCCAGGAGGCTAGGGCGGAGCTTGACTCGAGGCAGTCAAGACTTGAGGCCATGAGTGCTCTGTTTGACACTCAGAAGAAAGCCATTAGCCGCCTGGAGTCAGAGACCTGGTGGCTTCGCGCTTCCTACCGTGAGGCCCTGGCCCATGTTGAAGCCAAAGCCGAGGCGCGCTCTGCCGCGCGAAGGAGTTGCGGCTGCAGGTAGCTCGTCGAGAGTGCACCGTCGCTGATCGGGAACGTGCTGCAGCGGCCGAGGAGGAGAAGATCGCCGCACGGCTGAAGGCCAAAGAGGGAGAGCTGAGGGCTTGGACCGAAGAGCTGGAGCTCCGTGAGTCGGCTGCTGCTGCGAGGGAGGAGCAATTCTCCCAGGAGCGCCAAGCGGCATTGGATCGCGAGCTGGCGGCTCGCCAACAGGTAGAGAAGCTCCGGTCTTCGCGGTCTACCGAGGCCCAGGCGGTCTGGGGCTTTATTGCCGAGGCGGGGTCCGTCTTGGCTCCTCTTGGTTTCAGCCCGGTTCAGATGGAGGCTCCGGCGCAGGAGATATCCGAGGCAATCCAGGCACTTGAGTCCATCGACGGCAAGCTGGGCCGGCTCGAAGCGGTGATTGCCGATGAGCTTGAGGTGGAAGGATGGGGCCTAGTGAAGGAAGTCGCTACGCACGTACTGGCGTGCTTCCGGAGCCAAGACCCTTCCTTCTCTCTGGAGCCAGTCCGTCTAGGACCCGTTGCCGAGCGGGAGGAAGTTGCCAGGGCCGAGTCGAGGACGTGGCCGCCCTTGTGGCCTCTAGGTTCCAATGGGAGTCCGGGGACTCTTAGGCATCTGCCCTCGTGGCTACAAGGCCCTGTACCTCCTTTTTTATTTTTGTTGAGTCTGTAGCCCAGCTCATGGAGCCTTGTATGAACAGATTCTTGTTTTCTTCTGTGTCTGCATGCTTTAGTCTTCTTCTTGGTTTTACCTGGCCGAGTCCTTAGCTCCGCAAGGTACTCAGAGGCCTTGACCAATCTCGAAGCTCTGCACAGACACCTTCCCTGGATCCTTAATGTATTAAGGGCCCCGGAGGCCCCTAGGACCCGCCCCATGAGAATGGGGGGGGTCCAGGCCTGCTAACCACGTGGCGGGCCCGGAGCTCTCCTCTGAGGAGAGGGAGGTCCGGTCTCGCGGGACACGTGGAGCCTTCGGACCTCTCCCCGCGAAGGGGGGAGTTCTGGCTTCTGTAGGCCACGTGGCGGGCCCGGAGCTCCCCTCTAAGGAGAGGGAGGTCCGGCCCCGCTGGACACGTGGGACCTTCGGGTCTCGCCCCTGCGGAGGTGGCGAGGTCTGGGTTCTTCAGTCTTACCTTGGAGTTTCGGTCTTGCGCGATCCCGTAGCGGCCCCCTGGTAGGTGCGTCCCATTGGTTGGATGTACCTACCATACTCCTGCGGGGAGCTGAGGCCGAGAGGTCCTGCACACAAGTAAGGGAAACATAATTCTCCTTGGGGGCTCCCCCTCCTCTATCTCATAGTCTTATTTGGCTTACGGTCCCCATCCACTTATACGGTGCTTGGGGACTACCGTGCGCGAAGTGCCGGGAGCTCGGGGCCTCCCTGGCTATCGGCAGGTACCTCCAACGCAACCGCCTTTGGTAGGGCAGCAAATGCCAACTAGAGGTGAGAATGAGAACAGGGAGCCGAGCGCATGGCGATCATGCGCCAGAAGTGCAGTCATAAAAATTTAATACGTAATTTAAATGAGCACCAAGTGTAAGTGCATCTAGGATATCCCTTGTGGGTTTTGGCTAATTGATGACGAACATATGAGATCCTAATGAAACTATTAAGATAATTGCAGGATAAACAAAGTGAACTGGCTCGGCACACACAAAAAGGTGAAAAATAGAGTGGTGCCCGAAAAGAAAGACGTTAGTGGAACTTAGAGGAGCAAAGTAGATATAAATGTATAGGTTGTGTGTGAGAGAGACACATCCTAAGAGCTCATGACTTTGCGTAAGGGTAAGGGGTTTAAAAATCAACTAAAATCCACTGAAAACCGGACTAGTCCGTTCATGGACCGGACTAGTCCGTTTAACTCTCTGAAAGACGCAAACATAGTGCACCGGACTAGTCCGCCTTTTGAACCGGACTAGTCCGGTCAGCTCACTGGAATGCAACCGGACAAGTCCGGTTTTAGACCGGACTAGTCCGGTCATGTCTCTGTTGTCCTCTTTAGAGGACTACGGACTAGTCCATCCAAGCGACAGGACTAGTCCGCTAAAGTTTCTGAAACCTCATCTCACATAGCACCGGACAAGTCCGGTTTGTGGACCGGACAAGTCCGGTTAACCCACTGGAAGTAGGCCGGACAAGTCCGATCATATACCGGACTAGTCCGGTAGTAGGTTTAACAACGGTAACTTTTTGGGAAAGCCTATAAAAAGAGGTCCTTCGTCTTTTCCCTAAGAAGACACGACTCATACTGTCAAAAACTGAAACCCTAGCGCCGCCACCTGTCCCAAGAGCCCAAAAACACGTCTCCCCACACATCTAAGGTGCAAAAAGGTGAAGATCAATAAAATACTTGGATTTGGGATTGGGAGATCATCGTTCCTTCGTTGTGAGCTCTTGGGGTTTGATCTCTCTACACTCATATTCTGCATTGTAATCTTTTTGAGTGTATTTGATCAACTTCTCATTGTAATTCTTGTGGGAGCCCTCAACGTGTGAGGTTGCCCCATAAAAACGGTGATTATACTTGGTAGTGAAGTAAAGTCGGCCTGTGTGGTGACTTGAAGAGGGAAAGGGTTGGGAACCCGACTCTGTGTGAGCTTCCTCAACGAGGACGTAGATCTCTTGGTGAGATTGAATCTCAGTAAAAATTCGTGTCTTTTGTCTCTCATTTGTTTTACATCTTGACACATTAGATCACTAGTTTGCTAGTCATCGTTTGAGTTCTTTACAAGTTTGCACGTGCATCCATACAATAAATTTAAGTTATAAAAACTGTTGTTCTTATTCCGCTGCTATAAGATAAAACTTGTGAGACACACTTAATCAACTCAAATAATTCAGCACACCGGACTAGTCCGCCCACACAACCGGACTAGTCCGGTCAGTCAAATTTCTGACAACTTTATTAAGTGTGCAGGAACTTTATTATTGAGTCTCCATCAACGAGACTCACATCTCGGAGAGATCAATGGCCTCTGAGAAGAACAACGATATCCCGAAGACGAGCAACAACGATGAGGAGCAAGAAGCCAAAGCCTTCGATGTGCTGAAAGAAAACCCACATGACGATGAAGAAGTGAGGCAGCTAAAAGCACTCCTGAGAAAGAAACTGCTGGCACAAAAAGGAAAAGAGGAAGAAAAGACGATGGGGAGTGGTCATCACGACTACTCCCGGTATCCTTACAACTACAACCGACTCAATTCAAATAATCATTATCTCTCTATTTCTATGGGAAGGCCTCCACAATTTGATGGAAGTGACTACACCATGTGGAAGTACAACATGAAGATGCATCTGATATCCTTGAACCCTAGTCTGTGGCACATTGTTTGCACAGGCATCGATATTCCGGACACGGATGATGAACTCACCCCAGAACAAGAACAGGAGATTCACAGAAACGCACAAGCCGTCGCCGTGATCACATCATCACTAAGCAGAGAGGAATTCACCAAGATCGATGGGTTAGAAAGTGCAAAAGAAATCTGGGATACCCTCAAGACAGCTCACGAAGGAAATAGGTCAGTTCGTGAAGCCAAAATCGAAATGCTTGAAGGAGAGTTGGGAAGATTTGCTATTGAAGAAGGCGAATCACCTCAAGACATGTACAACCGGATGAAAGCACTCATCAACAGAATTCGTGCTTATGGAAGTAAGAAATGGACAGATCACGAAGTGGTCAAAAGAATGATTAGAGCCTTCATACCAAGAAACGTTACACTTTGCTCAATGATTAGAGAAAGCCCCGGGTTTCACAAAATGACTCCCGATGAGTTATTGGGAAAGATCATAAATCATGAAATGATGGATGTCACACCCGGTTTTTCCGAAGAAACAACCAAGTGAATATCACATGTATGCCAGGATCATTTTCTCACACATGTGATGACAAATAGTGAAGCATCATTTATTACAAGCCAGGTGTTGAATATAAATAAGTCTTACATCGCAATTGTCTCAATGGACACTAATGCTTCATCACAAAATAAACTAGCAGCGGAATATTATTCTTTAGGGCTCCATCACAGGCGTTGCCCGGGGGTCTTCATGAACCTAAAAGCCTTCCTCAGGTCCAAAATCTTGGTCATTATACACCACCTCATTATCTTGACCTGAGCAGCAATATAAACCAACAAATATGCAAGGTTGAGTACCAATGGTACTCAGCAAGTGTGGGAAAATTATATCATGCATGGCTAGAACAAGGAGAGGTTGAACTCATGGTAAAAGCACTACGCAATTAATACCTATCACCTTAGCTTATTAAGCACCTACATTACTACACAGGTGAAATGGTCCCAATCTCCTATCCCATCATCATAATCCAAATAACCATAACATCATTTCCAATGTTAAGCTCCCCGCTTAACTTCCAAAACCATCAATCCTCTAATCATGAATAAGTCCAGGCCGCTCTTAACCGTGAGCACGGCTGTCAAGACAGTTTTGACTCTGCAGAGTTTGTACCACTGTACCCACAAGTAGTGATTTCATCTCCCGTTGCCGGGTGGACTAAAAGAACCTCCATTATGCCAATGGCTACGATCCACATTCACACTTCCCAGGTATGCGGCCAAGAGATCACTACGAAGCCTTTACAAAGGGATTCCCGACGAGCGTGGGCCCACTGAGGTTTCACCCCTAACAGCATACAAGAGGCTCCAACCCCGCTGCAGTGGCCCCCTCTTGAGCCTTGCGGTTCATACGGTAGTCCAGCTGACACCTACTCCCCGCACCATCCAACACACCCATACTGCGCCGGGGATACACCTAATTAATTGGCCAAGCTGCCCCATCTCAGCATGTGGTTGGCACTGTAAAGCCGGGTTACATGCTCCATGAACCGGTCCTTAGGATCCAGGCAAGTACTAAACACAAACCCAAGTCTCGTGCACCCAGCACACAACCAAAACATCCAACTTGCCTTGATCCCTACCTCTACATAACTCACAATATCTCATTCAAGAGTATGGTAATATAAACTGATGATCTCATATCCCAAATATCCCATTCTAAGCATGGCTAAGCATATGCATAATAATAAATGACATGATAAAATAAATCCCAACCCAAGCTTCAAGGAAACAAGGTAATGCAATTCTAGGGAAACTTCCTAGCATGGGTTTCATATTTAACTTGACAATGCAAATAATTCTATCTACACATCCTAGCATAGGATCAAAGTGGTCAAGGACACTTGCCTCCTTCTTGCTGCTCTTAAAATTGGTAGTCCTGATCTTGGAAAGGGTTAACTTGCTCTTGAGCAGGTTCTACTTCATACCATCACACATAGCAAAAGAAGAACAACAATCATAAGACATAATTCACACTTCTTACTTCATACAAACCACACATTCATATTTATAAAAGTTCTTTACCATTATGTGTTGTGGTTACTTTATGTGTGTTGAGTTGTGGCTTGCATGCACTTTTAACCATGTGTATATGATCTCCACTTTTGTGTCCACTTTTATACTTACATACTATTTATATGGGTTTCCAATAAATTTCTTATATTCAACTACTTCACCTTTTTACTACAAAGTGTGTATGAAAAGTATTATTCTTCCCCATATGTGCTTTCATAACTTCTATCAACCCTAAACTGAATGCTTTGTATTTTAGAAATTCCATTTATCATTTACTAGTTGCTATATTTTCAGATTTATATTCCTATGCATAATTGTGTATTTTATTATGAAATTATTAATACACATCATCTAAACAGTATAGGTTTTGGTCCTAAATAATTGAATAACATATTTTAACCTTTGCCTCTGATGTATACTATTTCATAATTATTTTCCCTATTTTTCTATAATTATTCTTTACTTCAAAAATGTGTCCCTATACTAATAAATGTGAATAATAGATAAAACAGATTTATTTCAGCCCAAAAATCTATTTTTACCTCACTCCAAAGTTTTCTAAGTACTGAGAAAGTTTTTAATTAATTTTGACAATTAGATTTGTCCCACTTTTAAATTTTTAAACACTAGTTACATATTAAATTTTCTAAATTAAATACTAAACAAGGCTAAAATAATGAGTTCACCCCATTACAGGGTCTATAATATTATTTTCATAATTTCCAGGGGTCTAGCTACACTTATCAGAGGTGTTTTTCCTAATTTTTATTAAGTCCAGGGGCTAAAACTGATTTTTAAATGAATTTACATGATTTTCTGGAGTTCCAGGGGCTAGATCTGAAGTTTCCGGGGCTAGCTCTCAATTCCAGAGAACCCCAGGGGGTAGCACGTAAGAATTCCAGTCTTTATAACGCGGGGTCGACGTGGACCGTCTGATATTAAACCGACGGCTGAGATTATAACATCAAACCGGTACGCGGGGATTTAAACCCTACCGTGCGATTTAAAATAAACGGCGCACAAGCGGCCACGTCGCTCTGATCGAGCGCGGGCGGCGCTGCCGGCGGCGCACGGCGGCGGGAAGCGGCGATCTCGCTGGAAAGTTTCGGATCCTTGAGAATTCTGCCTAGAACTGTGATCTTATGGCCTAGATCGGTAGAGGGGAGGTCAGGGATCTCACCTCGGGGGTTTTCTCGAGCTCGGGGGTCCTGGAAAGTGATCGGCGGCGAGGTCCGAGGCAAAACCACGGCGAAGCTCGTCGACGCTGGGTTTACACCGTAAGTCTTCGGGTTTTCTGCACCTGCAAAGTTCCCCGGAGGCGGTGGATCAAGACCAGCGAGTTAGATCAGAGTTTCCGAGCTTAGATCGGCCAGAATTCACCGGCGAAGTCTCGGTGCTCACCGGAGTAAAAATCGGCGATCGCGTGGGAAAAACTGATCGGATCGGGGGTTTTTATAGCCGGGGGAGGGCGGTGGGTCTGTTGTGATCGAGTTGGAGTCCTCGGGGTCCAGAATTCGGCGACGGGACGCGGTTTCCCGATTGGTTAAGATCACGCGCGCTCGGGGAAAAGTCCGGGGTCGCGGGGGCTCAGGGTTAGGGATGACAGGTGGGTCCCACCCGTCGGTGAGAGGCAACGCGGCGCGCGCGGGGGCGGGCTGGCGCGGGAGTTGCTGGGCCGGCTGGCGATTTCGGCCCACTGGCCAGTTTTTTCCCGTTTTCCTTTTTCTTTTTCCATTTCTTTTCTGTTTTGGGTATAATTTGAATTCCAGTTTGAATTTGAATTTTTGCAAAACATGCAACACGTCCAAAAATTTTTAAATTCCCCTCTGAACAGGGTTTTGGGTTTTGAATCAAAATTTGGGGTGTTACAGCTCTACCCCCCTTAAAAGAAATCTTGTCCTCGAGATTGGTGTTTCTAAGAAAACAATTCCGGAAATTGTGCCTTGAGCTCATCTTCCCGTTCCCAGGTGGCTTCCTCTTCCGAGTGATGCTTCCACTGCACCTTGCACATCCGGATTCTTTTATTTCTGGTGAGGCGTTCCATTGTCTCCAAAATCTTGTATGGTTGCTCGGCATAAGACAAATCTTCAGCTACATCCACTTCATTCATGGGTAACACCTCTTCAGGCGTCCTCAGACATTTCTTGAGTTGTGACACATGGAATACATCGTGCACGTCCGATAGATGAACCGGTAACTCTAGTTAGTACGCCACTTCGCCTTTTCTTTCCAAAACTTGAAAGGGTCCGATGTATCGAGGCGATAACTTCCCTTTCACCTTGAACCGACGAAGTCCTCTGATAGGGGACACCTTGAGATAAACATAGTCTCCCACGTTGTTAACGAGTTCTCTTCTTCGTACATCGGCATAGCTCTTTTGGCGTGTTTGTGCTATCCTCAAATTGTTGCGAATCTCCCTCACCTTCGCCTCGGCTTCTTGTAGCACTTCTGGACCAAACACTTTACTTTCTCCTGTTTGGTTCCAAAATAGAGGAGTTCTGCACTTCCTTCCATACAAAGCTTCAAACGGTGACATCTTCATACTAGCTTGATAGCTGTTGTTATAGGAAAACTCCGCATACGGTAAGTTCTTGTCCCAACTCCTATTGTTTTTGAGTGCACATGCCCTTAACATATCTTCAAGGATCTGATTGGTTCTTTCCGTCTGCCCGTCAGTTTGGGGATGATAGGCAGAACTAAAGTTCAGATGGGTTCCCATGGTTTCATGCAACTTTTGCCAAAACCTCGAGGTGAACTATGTCCCTCGGTCCGACACTATCTTCTTTGGCACTCCATGGTAACACACAATCCTTGACATGTACAATTCTGCCAATTTAGATCCACTGTAGCTTTCTTTCACAGGGATGAAATGAGCTACCTTGGTTAGCCTATCAATAATGACCCATATTGAATCATATCCGGATTGGGTCCTAGGCAATCCCACGACAAAATCCATGCTGATTTCTTCCCATTTCCATTCAGGCACTTTGAGTGGTTGCAGTAATCCCGCGGGTCGTTGATGTTCTGCTTTCACCAACTGACATGTGTCACATAGGGCAACATGTTCCGCGACATCTCTCTTCATGCCATACCACCAATACCTGCCTTTGAGGTCCTGGTACATCTTCGTACTCCCAGGATGAATGGAATAGTCAGAATCGTGAGCCTCCTTCAAAATTAATTCACGGATCTCCTTTACTTCTGGCACACAGATCCTTTTCCCGTGCCACACCGTTCCTTGTTCATCCTCTCTAAAACCAGGAGCTTTATTTTCCTTAATGAGCTGTCTGATCTCTTGTATCTTCTCATCATTCTTTTGGCCCTCTCGTATGTCTCGCTCGAGTGTGGAGTCCACTTCCATGGCGATGGCTTCACCACTATTTACTAGACATAGATTGAGTCTTATAACCTCGTCCTTCAATTCTGCAGGCATGTCCTTCAAGCTCAACTTATTGACCTGCACTTTCCGACTCAAAGCATCGGCCACGACGTTTGCTTTCCCGGGATGATAGTTGATGCCCACATCAAAGTCATTGATTAGCTCTAACCATCTCCTTTGTCTGAGGTTGAGATCTGGCTGTGTGAATATATACTTCAAACTCTTATGATCCGTATATATCTCTGTCCTCTTCCCCATCAAATAGTGCCGCCAAATTTTCAACGCGTGTACCACTGCAGCTAGTTCTAGATCATGTGTAGGATAGTTCTTCTCGTGCTTCCGAAGCTGCCGGGATGCATAAGCCACGACATGTCCTTCTTGCATGAGAACACATCCCAACCCATTTCCAGAGGCATCGCAGTACACTGTGAAATTCTTCTGCATATCTGGCATAACCAGCACTGGGGCTGTTGTCAATCTCTTCTTTAGCTCCTGAAAGCTTGTATCGCACTGTGGCGTCCAGGTGAATGTGATTCCCTTTTCCAACAATTTGGTGAGAGGTCTCGAGATCTTGGAGAATCCCTCAATAAACCGTCGATAGTATCCAGCCAATCCCAAAGAGCTTCGAACTTCCCCGACATTTTCAGGGGTTTTCCACTTCTGGATATCTTCGATTTTTGCGGGATCTACGGAGATTCCTCCCTCCGAGATTATATGTCCTAAAAAGGGAACTCTCTTCAGCCAAAACTCACACTTGCTCAACTTGGCATATAGTTGGTGTTCTCTCAGCCTTTGTAACACCAACCTTAGATGTTTCTCATGTTCTTCTTCATCTTTGGAGAAGACGAGAATATCATCTATGAAAATCACCACAAATTTGTCTAGATATTCCATGAATACCTTGTTCATGAGGTACATGAAATATGCCGGGGCATTGGTTAGCCCAAAAGGCATGACAGTGTATTCATACAGTCCGTACCGAGATACGAAAGCTGTCTTGGGAATATCTGATTGCCTTATCTTGAGTTGGTGGTACCCCGACCTGAGATCAATTTTCGAGAACACACAAGCTCCCCTCAACTGATCAAACAAGTCTTCAATGCGAGGCAATGGGTACTTGTTTTTGATGGTTACCTCATTCAAGGCACGGTAATCCACGCATAACCTTTGGGTTCCATCTTTCTTAGGCACAAATATCACCGGAGCTCCCCATGGTGAGGAACTAGGGCGAATATACCCCTTCTCCGTCAATTCTCTCAAATGATCCTTGAGCTCTTCTAGCTGCTTGGAGTCCATTCGATAAGGTCTCTTGTATATCGGGGCTGTTCCCGGTACTAGCTCAATTGCGAATTCCACGTCACGGTCGGGAGGCATACCTGGCAACTCCTCTGGAAAAACATCTGGATATTCCCTGATGGTCCTGATTTCCTCAACTTTCACCTCCACTTGATTTAATTTAATGTCCCTCCTAGGCTCGTGTATTGTTATGAACTTTACTCTTGTGCCATTGGGGTAAGTTAGTTCCACCGTTCTGGTCGAACAGTGGATGATTCCTTTATGTTTGGCCAACCAATCCATACCCAAAATAATATCTATCCCTTGTGAATCTATCACTATGAGGTTAGCCGTGAATACTACCCCATTAATGTCTAGGCTCACTTTGGGACATACTTGTCTTGTCCTTATTTCTCCGCCTGGAGAGTTTACAGCTAGCATATGGTTCATTTGTGTGGTTGCTAGGTCATGCTTCTTAACAAACCCTTGAGCAATGAACGAGTGGGTAGCACCAGAATCAAACAGCAGAGTTGCAAGGTGTAAATTGGCAGGAAACTTACCAACTATCACGTCGGGCGCCTCTTGTGCTTCCTCCATAGTGACGTGGTTCACCCGTCCTCTCACTACATTCTGCTGTTGTGGCGGCGCAGGCTTCTTCTTTGGGCATTTATGGGCGTAGTGCCCCATTTCACCACAGCTGAAACATTGCACCCCAATCTTAGATGCTTGGCCCTTGTTGTCTTGGGGTTGGTTCGGGGGTCCTTGCACTGCTGGTCGAGGTGGATATGCGGGGCGAGGCTGCTGCACAAACTGACGTTGCGGCTGCACTGGTGCTGCAGGTGGCCTGTAGTTTGGGTTGTACCCTCTTGGTGCTGAATAGGGTACCGCAGCACGGCTTGTCTGCCCCGTAGGTTGCTGCATCATACGTGGGCGGGTGTTGCTCCCTGAGGCCTGATGTGACCACCCCGCCTTCCTCTTGTTCTCATTTTCCAGGGCCTTTAGCTTCCTTTCCACCACAAATGCTCTGTCCACCATCTTTTGAAAGCTTTCATACTCATTGGAGGACATTGCACACTGCATCTCTGCGGTAAGTCCTTCCACGAAACAATCTTGTTTCTGCTCATCAGTCTCTATGTCTCGTGGAGCATAACGGGATAGTTGAGTAAATTTAGTGAGGTATTCCCTCACCGTCATGTTTCCCTGCTGCAGTCCCAAAAACTCCTTTCTCTTGTTTTTGAGTTCACCTCTTGGGATGTAGTGGTTGCGGAAGCTACGCTTGAACTCTTCCCAAGTGATGTTCTCAGGGTCATGATGGGCGGCCACGTAGGCGGTCCACCAATCAGCAGCAGGTCCATTCAATTGATGAGAGGCAAACAGCACCCTCTCATACCCTTGGCATTGTATTATCCTCATCTTACTTTCAATGGTCTTCAGCCAATCGTCTGCCTCCAGAGGTTCAGCCGCACTTGCAAACTTTGGAGGTTGAGTTCCTAGAAACTCACTCAACCTTGGTTGGCGTGGTGCAGCTTGTGGAGGTGGAACTTGATGCAAGTTGGCCACCACTTGAGTCAAGTTCTGGATAAGCTGATTTTGATTCTCCAGCATTTGGTGGAGAGGATCAACTTCTTCACGGCGACCACCCCTGTCCGGGCCTCCAGAAAGATGAGGGTTGCATGCCTCATCATTGTTGTTGGCGGGGTTGGCAGCACGTCCTTTTCCTCTTCCGGCCATCTGGCAGAATCAACACATGTTAATTTGATATCATTTAGCATCATCTTACTACTTTCATTTGTTTGTACTTTGAAGTGTTGAGGCTTTGTTATGCTTTTACGAGGGTTCATATCTCACACCAAATAAATGCACTATTATTTCCTGTAGGTTCACACACCAAAGCAAAACAATCTGAAGACGAGGCTGTGGATAATTGCTCATGGCTTCCACAACTCACGTCACACACCAAGCATTATCACACCATTAACTACGTAACTACTCGACTACTCGACCTCTTGCTAGCTAGGGGAAAGACTCTACACTACTCGTCCTCTTGAGCTGGCTCCTCGGGATCTTCCTCCTCATTTCGGCTACCTTCTGACTCTGCTTTGGGTGGGGAGGCGGCTGGTGGAGAGGTGCGACGACGCCTGATCGCTCGGCGATCCGGGGAGTCAGGAGTCCATGGATCACTCACAGTGACACACAGTTCATTCCCATCTCCTCTTTCTCTCGCCTTTAAGCAAGCTCGCAGCAACGCCTCCGTTTCCTTCAGGGTGTCTCGGACATCCTGAAGCTCTTGTTGACACTCCTGCAGTCGAGTGCTGAGCATGGCCGCATCCTCCAAACACAAGTCCATGTGCTCATGGGAAGTCCCTTGCTGCACCGGTGGGTACTTGTACTCCGTGGTACCACTCTCACGTTGGAGGACATACATGTACTCAGTTTTGTCCAAGTGGCGACGATAGATGTGACTCTGGCAGGTGATGGCCTCCCAGGTGACATCTTTCTCTGCGTCAACTTGTGTTGCTCGACAAGCTGGAGAGTGGTGAATCTTAAGCAGCTGATTCTCGTGTATAATCCTCATCTCCGAACTCCATTCTTCCCTCTTCTCACGGATGGTCCTGGTGGAGTTATAGTGGATGATGAGCTTGCCCGTATTGCCGGCGGCTTCGAGCATACGTCGAAGACGGCGCAACAAATCTCCTACTGCCAATCCATAGGAAAGGTACGTCACTGGGCGATTCTCCTCTCTTTCAGCAAGGGCAACTACGGGAACTCTCCCTCCTGTGGACTTACGAGCGGTGCGAATCATGCGAACCATCTAAAACAAAAGAATTTAAAATTAGGTTAGATAAATTCTCAAACAACAATCCTATTTTGAATGGAAGTTGGGGTAAGATGAAGAAAATGACTCCTTTACTAACACTTTTCCACCCACACTTTGGAAAATAGTTTTTAAGAAAATAGGGCCCTTAAATACGTCCATTTCTACCTAGATCCACGTTCCTACGGGCAACCTTGGCTCTGATACCACCTCTGTCACACCCGGTTTTTCCGAAGAAACAACCAAGTGAATATCACATGTATGCCAGGATCATTTTCTCACACATGTGATGACAAATAGTGAAGCATCATTTATTACAAGCCAGGTGTTGAATATAAATAAGTCTTACATCGCAATTGTCTCAATGGACACTAATGCTTCATCACAAGTAAATAAACTAGCAGCGGAATATTATTCTTTAGGGCTCCATCACAGGCGTTGCCCGGGGGTCTTCATGAACCTAAAAGCCTTCCTCGGGTCCAAAATCTTGGTCATTATACACCACCTCATTATCTTGACCTGAGCAGCAATATAAACCAACAAATATGCAAGGTTGAGTACCAATGGTACTCAGCAAGTGTGGGAAAATTATATCATGCATGGCTAGAACAAGGAGAGGTTGAACTCATGGTAAAAGCACTACGCAATTAATACCTATCACCTTAGCTTATTAAGCACCTACATTACTACACAGGTGAAATGGTCCCAATCTCCCATCCCATCATCATAATCCAAATAACCATAACATCATTTCCAATGTTAAGCTCCCCGCTTAACTTCCAAAACCATCAATCCTCTAATCATGAATAAGTCCAGGCCGCTCTTAACCGTGAGCACGGCTGTCAAGACAGTTTTGACTCTGCAGAGTTTGTACCACTGTACCCACAAGTAGTGATTTCATCCCCCGTTGCCGGGTGGACTAAAAGAACCTCCATTATGCCAGTGGCTACGATCCACATTCACACTTCCCAGGTGTGCGGCCAAGAGATCACTACGAAGCCTTTACAAAGGGATTCCCGACGAGCATGGGCCCACTGAGGTTTCACCCCTAACAGCATACAAGAGGCTCCAACCCCGCTGCAGTGGCCCCCTCTTGAGCCTTGCTGTTCATACGGTAGTCCAGCTGACACCTACTCCCCGCACCATCCAACACACCCATACTACGCCGGGGATACACCTAATTAATTGGCCAAGCTGCCCCATCTCAGCATGTGGTTGGCACTGTAAAGCCGGGTTACATGCTCCATGAACCGGTCCTTAGGATCCAGGCAAGTACTAAACACAAACCCAAGTCTCGTGCACCCAGCACACAACCAAAACATCCAACTTGCCTTGATCCCTACCTCTACATAACTCACAATATCTCATTCAAGAGTATGGTAATATAAACTGATGATCTCATATCCCAAATATCCCATTCTAAGCATGGCTAAGCATATGCATAATAATAAATGACATGATAAAATAAATCCCAACCCAAGCTTCAAGGAAACAAGGTAATGCAATTCTAGGGAAACTTCCTAGCATGGGTTTCATATTTAACTTGACAATGCAAATAATTCTATCTACACATCCTAGCATAGGATCAAAGTGGTCAAGGACACTTGCCTCCTTCTTGCTGCTCTTAAAATTGGTAGTCCTGATCTTGGAAAGGGTTAACTTGCTCTTGAGCAGGTTCTACTTCATACCATCACACATAGCAAAAGAAGAACAACAATCATAAGACATAATTCACACTTCTTACTTCATACAAACCACACATTCATATTTATAAAAGTTCTTTACCATTATGTGTTGTGGTTACTTTATGTGTGTTGAGTTGTGGCTTGCATGCACTTTTAACCATGTGTATATGATCTCCACTTTTGTGTCCACTTTTATACTTACATACTATTTATATGGGTTTCCAATAAATTTCTTATATTCAACTACTTCACCTTTTTACTACAAAGTGTGTATGAAAAGTATTATTCTTCCCCATATGTGCTTTCATAACTTCTATCAACCCTAAACTGAATGCTTTGTATTTTAGAAATTCCATTTATCATTTACTAGTTGCTATATTTTCAGATTTATATTCCTATGCATAATTGTGTATTTTATTATGAAATTATTAATACACATCATCTAAACAGTATAGGTTTTGGTCCTAAATAATTGAATAACATATTTTAACCTTTGCCTCTGATGTATACTATTTCATAATTATTTTCCCTATTTTTCTATAATTATTCTTTACTTCAAAAATGTGTCCCTATACTAATAAATGTGAATAATAGATAAAACAGATTTATTTCAGCCCAAAAATCTATTTTTACCTCACTCCAAAGTTTTCTAAGTACTGAGAAAGTTTTTAATTAATTTTGACAATTAGGTTTGTCCCACTTTTAAATTTTTAAACACTAGTTACATATTAAATTTTCTAAATTAAATACTAAACAAGGCTAAAATAATGAGTTCACCCCATTACAGGGTCTATAATATTATTTTCATAATTTCCAGGGGTCTAGCTACACTTATCAGAGGTGTTTTTCCTAATTTTTATTAAGTCCAGGGGCTAAAACTGATTTTTAAATGAATTTACATGATTTTCTGGAGTTCCAGGGGCTAGATCTGAAGTTTCCGGGGCTAGCTCTCAATTCCAGAGAACCCCAGGGGGTAGCACGTAAGAATTCCAGTCTTTATAACGCGGGGTCGACGTGGACCGTCCGATATTAAACCGACGGCTGAGATTATAACATCGAACCGGTACGCGGGGATTTAAACCCTACCGTGTGATTTAAAATAAACGGCGCACAAGCGGCCACGTCGCTCTGATCAAGCGCGGGCGGCGCTGCCGGCGGCGGGAAGCGGCGATCTCGCCGGAAAGTTTTGGATCCTTGAGAATTCTGCCTAGAACTGTGATCTTATGGCCTAGATCGGTAGAGGGGAGGTTAGGGATCTCACCTCGGGGGTTTTCTCGAGCTCGGGGGTCCTGGAAAGTGATCGGCGGCGAGGTCCGAGGCAAAACCACGGCGAAGCTCATCGGCGCTGGGTTTACACCGTAAGTCTTCGGGTTTTCTGCACCTGCAAAGTTCCCCGGAGGCGGTGGATCAAGACCAGCGAGTTAGATCAGAGTTTCCGAGCTTAGATCGGCCAGAATTCACCGGCGAAGTCTCGGTGCTCACCGGAGTAAAAATCGGCGATCGCGTGGGAAAAACTGATCGGATCGGGGGTTTTTATAGCCGGGGGAGGGCGGTGGGTCTGTTGTGATCGAGTTGGAGTCCTCGGGGTCCAGAATTCGGCGACGGGACGCGGTTTCCCGATCGGTTAAGATCGCGCGCGCTCGGGGAAAAGTCCGGGGTCGCGGGGGCTCAGGGTTAGGGATGACAGGTGGGTCCCACTCGTCGGTGAGAGGCAACGCGGCGCGCGCGGGGGCGGGCTGGCGCGGGAGTTGCTGGGCCGGCTGGCGATTTCGGCCCACTGGCCAGTTTTTTCCCGTTTTCCTTTTTCTTTTTCCATTTCTTTTCTGTTTTGGGTATAATTTGAATTCCAGTTTGAATTTGAATTTTTGCAAAACATGCAACACGTCCAAAAAATTTTAAATTCCCCTCTGAACAGGGTTTTGGGTTTTGAATCAAAATTTGGGGTGTTACAATGGAGAAAGAGGCTCAATACGTCAAAGACTTAGCTGAGCTCACCTCTTCTAAAAAGAAAGAAGTTGCCTTCAAAGCAACGTGCAGACCCAAACTCAAAGAAACTCGTGAAGACCAAGACGATGGAGATACAAGCGATGAAAGCACCGATCTTGATGACGAAGAAATGGTACTCTTCATCAAAAAGTTCAAACGCATGATGAAGAGAAGACACGACAACAATTCACATGAAGGCAAAAGCAAGGATAAAGGAAAATCCAAGGCTCGACGCACTTGCTACAACTGCAGAGAGTATGGTCACTTCATGGTGGACTGTACTTATGAGGAAAACAAAAAGAAGAAGGAAACAAGATCTCAAGAAAAGAAAATTTTCAGAAAAAGAAGACAAGCCCATCAAGCTCACATTGGGAAGGAGTGGGACTCAAACGATGAGTTCTCCTCCGATGAAGAAGAAGAGATGGCCACTATCGCAGTCAAGAAACCAACTATGAGTGCCACACTCTTTCCGAACATGGGAGGACGGGACATGAACATCCACACTTGTCTTATGGCTAAGGAAGGCAAGAAAAAGGTTAGACTTACTCCTCCTATACTAAATTCCTCCATTGATGACTTTGATAGCTCTAGTGATAATGAAGAATTATTTAGAGGGCTAAGTAAAATTGCTTTAAAGAAAATGGAAATGTTGTCGAACGAAATCTTTGAAAAGGAAGAACTTGTCAACCGACAAGAAGATATGCTCATCCGTGAGAGGAAGAGATATCAAGAAGTTGAAAAGCTTCTTGAGCTTGAAAGAGAGAAGAATGAGTCACTTGAGTTAGAGCTAGCCTTGAGTAAGGAAACTTACTCAAAGTTAGAGGACTCGCACATTGCAATCAAGGAAGAACTTGCTAACTTGTCAAAAGTTAACAAAATCCTTGAGGTGCAAGTTGAGTCGCTCAAACAAGATGACTCCTCTTCCTCCAAGAGCTCTTTCTCCAAAGATATGCGCTCGACAACAGTAAGAACCTGCACTTGCTCTAGTAAGAAGAATGTAATTTCTAATGCTTTAACCCCACATGACATGCATTCTTCTCAAAACGGCATCTTTGATAAGGAGAAGATCAAATATGCAAGAAGTGCATATATGATCACTAGACCTTCCAATATCAAAGATGGACTTGGCTTCGACAGGAATAGACACATGTCTACCACTAATCATGCTAAGAATAGAATCATTTTTGTTAAAGAAAAATCCCATGAATCTGAGCTACAAACACTATTCCATACATTTGATGCTTCTTATGTTCTCATGAAAAACAAGTATGGAAAAGTCATTGCTAAATATACAGGGCCACGCCACAAGAACTTAAAAACTTGTGTGTGGGTGCCCAAGACTCTTGTGACTAACCTGAGAGAACCCAAGCAAGCTTGGGTACCTAAAACCCAGAAATAATTCTATTTTGCAGGCTTACTCCTCCGGTGGATCTAAGTGGGTGCTAGACAGCGGATGCACAAATCATATGACCGGAGAGAGAAGTATGTTTGTGGAATACGAGTGCAACAAGGATCCAAGTGAAGGTATATACTTTGGAGATAACAGCCAAGGAAAGGTCCTTGGTAGTGGTAACATTGAAATATCCTCTCAACACACCCTATCTAATGTCTTACATGTAGACTCTCTAGATTATAATCTTTTATCAATATCTCAACTATGCGACAAAGGTTACAACTGTTTATTCACTAATGAGGGTGTGACCGTCTTTAGAAGAAGCGATGGCTCGATTGCATTCAAGGGATTGTTGAAGGGAAAGCTTTATCTTGTTGACTTCAACAAAGATAAAGCCGAACTCAACGCTTGCTTGGTTGCTAAGACCAACATGGGATGGCTGTGGCATAGACGGCTAGCCCATGTTGGAATGAGAAATCTGCAGAAACTTCTAAAAGTTGGTCACATCCGTGGTCTTAAGGATGTGGTTTTTGAAAAAGACAGGCCGTGCAGTGCTTGTCAAGCAGGAAAACAGGTTGGAGCACCACACCCCGCCAAGAATGTGATGACCACCGCTAAACCGCTGGAACTTCTCCACATGGATCTCTTTGGTCCAATTGCGTACATCAGCATCGGCGGTAACAAATACGGTTTAGTAATTGTTGATGATTTTTCAAGATTTACCTGGGTATTTTTCTTGTATGATAAATCAGAAACTCAAGGAATCCTCAAGAAGTTCTTGAAAAGAGCTCAAAATGAATTCTCATCAACCGTAAAGAATATCAGAAGTGACAATGGGACAGAATTCAAGAACACCCAAGTTGAAGAATATCTCAATGAAGAAGGTATAAAGCATGAATTCTCGGCACCCTATTCTCCTCAACAGAACGGGGTGGCCGAAAGGAAGAATAGAACATTGATCGAAATGGCGAGAACAATGTTGGATGAATACAAGACGTCAGACCGGTTTTGGGCAGAAGCGGTGAATACCGCTTGTCATGCCACAAATCGGTTGTACCTTCATCGACTTCTGAAGAAAACTCCATATGAGCTTCTCACGGGTAAAAAGCCTAACGTTTCCTATTTCAAATTTTTTGGTTGCAAATGTTTTATTCTGAACAAGAAACCAAGGGCCTCGAAGTTTGCTTCGAAGTCCGATGAAGGATTCTTGCTCGGATATGAATCGAACGCCTACGCCTATCGTGTCTTCAACAAGGTGTCCGGCCTTGTTGAAGTAGCGCGTGACGTAGTGTTCGATGAAACTAACGGCTCACAAGTGGAGCAAGTCGATAAGTCTATGCTAGATAAGGAGGAAGCTCCATGTGAAGCGCTGAAGAAAATGGCACTTGGTGATATCCTACCACGAGAGGAGACACAAGATGAATTTCAACAAGGAAGCAATGATCAAGGGGGAGCTCCTACACAAGATCAAGTTGAGGAAGATCAAGAAAATCAAGATGATCATGGAAGCAATGATCTAGGGGGAGACATGACACATGAAGACAATGAAGAACAAACAACTATACAAATTCCACACCCTAGAGTACATCAGTGTGTGCAAAGGGACCATCCTGTCAACAATATCATTGGAGATATTGCTAAGGGAGTAACTACTAGATCTCAAATTGCAAATTTTTGTGAACATTATTCTTTTGTGTCTTTTCTGGAGCCATACAGGGTAGAAGAAGCCTTAAGGGATCCAGAATGGGTGATTGCGATGCAAGAGGAGCTGAACAACTTCAAAAGAAATGAAGTGTGGGAGCTGGTGGAAAGACCAAGGGCGAACATCGTTGGAACCAAATGGGTCTTTCGGAATAAGCAAGATGAACATGGAGTAGTGACAAGAAATAAAGCAAGGTTGGTGGCCAAAGGTTATTCTCAAGTGGAAGGTTTGGATTTCGATGAAACCTTCGCTCCTGTAGCTAGACTTGAGTCCATTCGCATTTTATTGGCATATGCTACTCACCATAATTTTAAGTTGTATCAAATGGACGTCAAGAGTGCCTTTCTGAATGGTCCGATAAAGGAGGAAGTCTATGTAGAGCAGCCACCGGGATTCGAAGATCAGAAGTATCCCAACCATGTCTATAAACTGCGTAAGGCTCTCTATGGCCTCAAACAGGCTCCTCGAGCCTGGTATGAGTGCCTTAGAGATTTTCTGATTCAAAATGGATTCAAAATTGGTAAAGCAGGCTATACACTCTTTACTAAACATTTTGATGATCATTTATTCGTATGTCAAATTTATGTTGATGACATTATCTTTGGATCCACTAACAAGTTCTTCTGTGAAGAATTTAGCAAAATAATGACAGACAGGTTCGAGATGTCAATGATGGGTGAATTGAAGTTCTTCTTGGGATTTCAAGTGAAGCAACTGAGAGAAGGTACATTTATAAGCCAAACTAAATATACACAAGACATTCTCAAGAAATTCAATATGGACAAAGCCAAGCCCATCAAGACACCCATGGCCATCAACGGACATCTAGACCTCAATGAAGACGGTCCAAATGTGGACCAAAAGGTATATCGGTCCATGATTGGTTCCTTACTATACTTATGTGCATCTAGGCCAGATATTATGCTTAGTGTTTGCATGTGTGCAAGGTATCAAGCCGCACCCAAAGAGTGTCACTTAATTGCTGTAAAAAGAATCCTAAGGTATCTTGTGCACACACCCAACTTGGGCCTTTGGTATCCCAAAGGATCCAAGTTTAACTTGATAGGGTACTCTTACGCTGACTATGCAAGATGCAAAGTCGATAGAAAGAGCACGTCAGGGACTTGTCAATTTCTTGGTAGGTCCCTAGTTTCTTGGTCATCCAAAAAGCAAAACTCCATTGCTCTTTCCATAGCGGAAGCAGAGTATGTTGCAGTCGGTAGTTGCTGTGCGCAACTGCTTTGGATGCAACAAACTCTTAGGGACTACAGCTACAATCTAAGTCATATCCCGCTTCTATGCAATAATGAAAGTGCTATAAAGATTGCACACAACCCGGTAGAGCACTCAAGAACTAAGCACATAGACATCCGTCATCACTTTCTTAGAGATCATTATTAAAAGGTGACATAGCTATTTCCCATGTTAGGACTTAAAAACAACTTGCAGATATTTTTACCAAACCATTAGATGAGAAAAGGTTCTGTGAACTAACAAATGAGCTAAACATTCTTGACTCTCGAAATGTGGCTTGAAACATTGCATACCTGGTTGCAACTTAAATTGTTCCTCCGTATTGTCAAAAATGCTCCTCCTCTCCTTTGTACTCAGAAAACTATTCTTAATGAATAAATCTTGTGGATTATGACCATTGTTTGATTGTTGATTGCCTACTGGTCGTAATCACCAAGACTACTTGCAAAATTGTTGTCCTTGGATCACTATTAGTTATCTATATATATATCAAGTCTGTTGGAAACGGACTAGTCCAATTTCCAACCGGACTAGTCCGGACAGACAACAATTAGGTTAACTCAGGGGTACCGGACTAGCCCGCTACCAGGACCGGACTAGTCCGGTCAGTCGCATATAGAAGCAGTCAGCCGGACCAAACGCCTCCCTCTCCACTCATAAGCATTTTGTGTCACCCTCTCTCCTAAACCCTACCTCTCAAAGTGATTTACGAGTTGAGCCCTCAAACTCGGAGTTTTCTCCGTGAAAAGGCCTCCTCTCGACGAGGGGATCCTACTTTCCGGACTCATCCGGACTGATTTCCACTCCTTCAACGCGAATCTTCAAATCTTGGTAAATCCCCCCAAAACCAAAATCTCAATTTTTCTAGCTCTAGCTAGTTTCCTTTGATTTTAAAAGGACGTACATTGCATAAATAGATGTATTCCTACCACTTTCCTACCCTTGTGTCCTTAGATAGGAGATTTTCTTCAAATGAAACACTCAAGTTAGGGTTCTTATGCTAGGCCGGACTAGTCCGGCGTCCAGATGCGGACAAGTCCGGTCCACCGGACTAGTCCGCACTCTGAAACTGGACAAGTCCGGTCTCTGACAGCTGAACTCCTACATTCCCATTTGAAGTCGATAATGTGTCCGTTTGCATCTAATCCTTAAACTCCTTATCAGGCATCATGTCTTCAGGATCAGATGACAGCTCTTTTCACATTGACGAAGAAGTTCAACGTGAAAGAGTGAGGAGAGCTAAGGAGGGAGTGATGAAGAAGAGACATGATGTCAATGCTCACTCTCCACCCTCCGACGACAATCTACCTAAGAAGAGAAAAGTCATTATCAAAAGGCCTCAAAGGAAAGATGCTGCTGAGGGCTCGTCAGGGCCAAGAAGAGTTCTCAATAAAGGGAAGGGACTTGCTAGTGGCCCCATTGGGCCTCTGAAATTGAAAAATCCCGTTTACCGCAACAGGCAGCCTTCAAGTGAGGATTTCACTGGAAAAGGGAATGAGCTAGCTGATAACTTAAGGAAGATTGAAGTGTATGGCCGACCTAAACAATGTTCTGATCCTAGGTTCTGGAGCAACTTCCATGCAGACTACTACGAGCACGTGTACATGAAGATGAAGAATCCCGTAGTAGAGAGTCAATGGCTAAATGTTGACTACCTGAAGTCGAAGAAGTATCCCGCCTTTCGTGAGATGGTGGAGGCCTTAGAGAGGCACTGTCTGACGGACCTGCTATCCTTTGAGTATGACTGGAATAATGAAGTCATTACCCAGTTTTACTCCACTCTCTACTTTGCTCGGGATGATGGAGACAGTCTTACTTGGATGACTCATGGTTCAAGGTATAGTGTCACGTATGATGAATTTGCTAGGATTCTTCACCCCCAAAACACTTTGGATCATGAACTGGTCATCCATAATCTGAAACCCCTGGAGAAGGAAGAGCTTGAGTTTCTCTATGACACAAGGATGCCATATGTCCCTCCCACCATCAAATATCTAAAGCCCTTCTTTGTGGTCCTAAATAGAGTCTTGAGAAAGACGATAGCTCCGAAGGATGGAGATGCAGGAACTATACAAGGAACCTTGAGGACTCTCATGAAGGTCATTAGTGGGAGGAGACCATTCAATGTCTTTGAGTATATCTACAACGATATTGTGAACATCTCAATTACCCCCAATAGGTCCTGTGGATACGCACCGTATATCATGTACATGATTGAGAAGGTGACGGGACTCGAGTTTGTCAAGGATGTCAAGCATATGGGGTTGAAGCCGCAAAAACCCACCGTGTACACTCTCCCTCCGGCTCCAACTGCCCCGTCCTCTCCACCAGTGGAGAGGAGATCAAAGCAAGCTCATGATGACACTAGGTCTGCAGCTGCTCCTCCTGGTTCTCCACCTGCCCAAGAATCATCTAGCGGCATCCTCAAGATGCTCTCCTCTATCTTTGCCTGCTGCCGTAAGATCAAAGACAGGCAACGCAAAGAAAAGCTTGCAAGGAAGAGACATCAACAGTACGTCAATGCAAATATCAAGTCTATCTGTGCAAAGCTTGAGATTGAGCCTGTTGGATCACCGCCCGCCTCCGAGGACTCAGAGGAAGATCCTGCTCCTGTGGATGCTGAAGATGAAGATCAGACTGAGACTGACGGAGGAGGCAGCGATGAGTGATTCCCCTCAATTTTTCCCTTTTTGGTGTCTTGATGCCAAAGGGGGAGAGATTGAGATGGAAGATTGAGATTAGACTTGGACTTTTTCCATCTAGTATTAGTCATTAAGATCTTTTGTGATCAAGGACATGTATCTATTTTAAAATCTTGTACTGCACTATTTCTTGTGTTATGTGTGATGTACTATGCTCTAATGCCCACTTACATGTTCACTACTGTTTGTCATTAATTTATCACATTTTGTTTATCACACACCTGTGAGGCACTCCACCATAAGGTGTGTACATATGTGAGAAGCTTTTTGTGAATTATTTATTATTCTCATATGTACACACCTTATGAAAATCAACCGTTTATTCTCAATTGTGATATCTCAAATGGTTGTCATCAATCACCAAAAAGGGGGAGATTGTAAGTGCATCTAGGATATCCCTTGTGGGTTTTGGCTAATTGATGACGAACATATGAGATCCTAATGAAACTATTAAGATAATTGCAGGATAAACAAAGTGAACTGGCTCGGCACACACAAAAAGGTGAAAAATAGAGTGGTGCCCGAAAAGAAAGACGTTAGTGGAACTTAGAGGAGCAAAGTAGATATAAATGTATAGGTTGTGTGTGAGAGAGACACATCCCAAGAGCTCATGACTTTGCGTAAGGTTAAGGGGTTTAAAAATCAACTAAAATCCACTGAAAACCGGACTAGTCCGTTCATGGACCGGACTAGTCCGTTTAACTCTCTGAAAGACGCAAACATAGTGCACCGGACTAGTCCGCCTTTTGAACCAGACTAGTCTGGTCAGCTCACTGGAATGCAACCGGACAAGTCCGGTTTTAGACCGGACTAGTCCGGTCATGTCTCTGTTGTCCTCTTTAGAGGACTACGGACTAGTCCATCCAAGCGACAGGACTAGTCCGCTAAAGTTTCTGAAACCTCATCTCACATAGCACCGGACAAGTCCGGTTTGTGGACCGGACTAGTCCGGTTAACCCACTGGAAGTAGGCCGGACAAGTCCGGTAGTAGGTTTAACAACGGTAACTTTTTGGGAAAGCCTATAAAAAGAGGTCCTTCGTCTTTTCCCTAAGAAGACACGACTCATACTGTCAAAAACTGAAACCCTAGCGCCGCCACCTGTCCCAAGAGCCCAAAAACACGTCTCCCCACACATCTAAGGTGCAAAAAGGTGAAGATCAATAAAATACTTGGATTTGGGATTGGGAGATCGTTGTTCCTTCGTTGTGAGCTCTTGGGGTTTGATCTCTCTACACTCATATTCTGCATTGTAATCTTTTTGAGTGTATTTGATCAACTTCTCATTGTAATTCTTGTGGGAGCCCTCAACGTGTGAGGTTGCCCCATAAAAACGGTGATTATACTTGATAGTGAAGTCAAGTCGGCCTGTGTGGTGACTTGAAGAGGGAAAGGGTTGGGAACCCGGCTCTGTGTGAGCTTCCTCAACGAGGACGTAGATCTCTTGGTGAGATCGAACCTCGGTAAAAATTCGTGTCTTTTGTCTCTCATTTGTTTTACATCTTGACACATTAGATCACTAGTTTGCTAGTCATCGTTTGAGTTCTTTACAAGTTTGCACGTGCATCCATACAATAAATTTAAGTTATAAAAACTGTTGTTCTTATTCCGCTGCTATAAGATAAAACTTGTGAGACACACTTAATCAACTCAAATAATTCAGCACACCGGACTAGTCCGCCCACACAACCGGACTAGTCCGGTCAGTCAAATTTCTGACAACTTTATTAAGTGTGCAGGAATTCTTTAAAAGCCTATTCACCCCCCTCTAGGCCACATTCACCAAGGAAGAGCAAAGTAGGACAGGTTTCTTTTCATATAAATTTCCATAGGAGGAAGGCAGGCTAAACATGGAGGCCACGACCCGCCCCATTAAAAAGGGAAGCAAGACTCTACGCGCTTGGGATCGGAACCAGGCGAAGCTGACCGTAGTCCTGGACCGTCCCCTGAGGCTTAGCTGCTCCGGGCACTGTTCCCGGACTCTATGGAATCTATTACAAAAAGAAGAGTCTGTCCTATTGTTGCTCTAGGGGTAGAACTTACGGAGGTGTTCTATGTTCCAAGGGTTCGGGAGCGGGTCCCCATCCTCGGTGGAAAGGCGTACGCACCCGGGACGGCACACTTTTGTGACTCGGAAGGGACCTTCCCAACTAGGGGAGAGTTTGTGGGTCCCTTCGAGAGAAAGTACGCGCCGCAGCACCAGGTCGCCTTCCTGCAACTCCCGGGCACGTACAGACCTCTGGTGGTAGCGGCGGAGCGCTTGTCTGTACCGCGCATTACGGAGTGCTGCATGCAATCGGACCTCGTCGACGAGGTCGATTTCTCCACGCCGGAGGTTGTCCTGTGCGGCTTTGTCGTAAGCTCGAACACGGTGAGACTTCATGGTGATCTCTGGGGGAAGCACAACTTCGGCCCCATACACCATGAAGAAGGGTGTCTCTCCGATGGCCCGGCTCTGGGATGTCCGGTTAGCCCATAGTGTGCTCGGAAGCTCATCCACCCAACTGGCACCATGTTTCTTCAGGCTGGCATATGTGCGAGTCTTGAGGCCCCTAAGAATCTCGACGTTGGCCCTCTCAACTTGCCCATTGCTCTTTGGGTGAGCAACAGAGGCATAGCACACCTGGATGCCGAGGCCTTCGCAGTAGTCTTGGAACGCTGCGCTGGTGAATTGGGTCCCACTGTCGGTGATGATTCTGTTCGGGACCCCGAACCGTTAGACAATCGACTTGATGAACTTTACTGCGGATTGCTTGTTGATGGTGGCGACTGGTGTGGCTTCCGACCACTTGGTGAACTTGTCAAGGGCGACATAGAGGTACCGGGTTCCCCCGACGGCTCTGGGGAATGGTCCTAGGATGTCCAGCCCCCATATGGCAAACGGCCATGAGGGCGGGATCATCTGTACCGCCTGAGCCGGTGTATGGATCTTCTTGGCGTGGAACCGGCACGCCTTGCAGCTCTCGACCAGCTTGACAGCATCCTGGAGTGCTGTCGGCCACTAGAAGCCATGCTGGAAGCTTTACCGACAAGCGTGCGTGAGGAAGAGTGACTCCCACATTCGCCTCCATGGATCTCAGCGAGCAAGTCGCAGCCTTCCCCCTGGGTTATACACCGCAATAGGATGTGGTTGGCGCCACGTCGGTAGAGATCCCCTTCTACCAACGCGTATCTCTTAGCCATGCGCACGATCCGTTCAGCGGATACACGTTCATCAGGGAGGATGTTGTCTTTCAAGTAGTCCCGAATCTCCGTGATCCATGCATCGGGTCTGACTTGAGCGTCTGGATCTTGAGCGCTGGGTTGCACGGAGTCCTCAGTGACGCTTACGATCCTTGGCGGCGTCCATGGCTGCAGGGCCGCCGGGACCGCCAGCTTCGAGGTGCTGGTCCAGCCCCCTTCGCCCGGCTCGGCGGGCCGGGATGTGGGCCGCAGCAACATCCTCTCGAAGACTCCTTCGGGCGCAGGGGCTCCGGTGGAGGCCTTCGTTGAGAGGTCATTAGCTGCGGCATTGCCAACGCGCGGTACGTGGCGCAGATCCAAGGCGAGGAAGTCTTTCTCCAACATCTGCACATGGAGCAGATAAGCAGCTAGCTGTTGGTCATTGCAGGAGCATTCACCCTTAACTTGCTTGATAACTAGCTGGGAGTCGCCCTGTGCCAACAACTGGCGAGCGCCCAGAGACAGGGCTGTCTTTAGGCCAAAGATGAGTGCTTCATACTCTGCCATGTTGTTAGTTGCCTTGAAATTGAGACGCACCATATACCCAAACTGCTCCCCCGATGGCATGAGAAGCAGTACGCCGGCACCGGCCCCCTGCTTTCGCGAGGAGCCATCGAAGAAGAGCGTCCAGTAAGGCCTGGTGAAGGCCGGAGCTCGGCGCTCTGGTTCACCGTCTTCATGGCCCCCTGGGTCAGCCTTCGTTGGCGTCCACTCAGCCACAAAGTCAGCCAGTGCTTGGCTCTTGACTGCGTGACGAGGATGGAAGTCCAGCTCAAACTCTGCCAGTTCCGCTGCCCATTTAGCGACATTCCCAGTCGCGTGGGGGCTGTGGAGGGCAGCCTTCAGCGGATAGGAGGTGACCACCGAGACCCGGTGGGCTTGGAAGTAGTGGCGGAGCTTCCTGGACACCACGAGCGCTGCATACAGCAGCTTATGGACCTCCAGGTACCTTGTCTTGGCGTCATGGAGGACCTCGCTGATGTAGTAGACATGCCTCTGGATGGTCCGGACCCTCCCTCCCTGGTCAGAGATATCTTCATCCATGGGCTCAGGCCTGCGGGAGGTGGGTGGGCCCAGAAATGCTGCCAGGAGCTGATGCTCGAAGGCTCCTGTAACACCCCAAAATCCTATTAAGAGGGAAATTTAAAAATTTTTGGACGTATTGCATGTGTTGCAAAAATTCAAATTCAAACTGGAATTCAAATTAAACTCAAAACAGAAATGAAAAAGAAAAAGAAAAAAACTTTCCCGGCCAGTGGGCCGAAACCCACCAGCCGGCCCACCCAACCCCGCGCCAGCCCGCTGCCGCGCGCCCCCTCTCGCAGACAGGCGGGACCCACCTGTCATCCCTAACCCCCGATCGTCCGAAACCCAGACTGATCCCCCGCGCGCGCGCGATCTCAACCGACCGGATTTCCGCCGAATTCTGGTTCCGGAGGACTCCGACTCGATCTAAACTAACACGCAACCCTCCCCCGTCTATAAAAACCCCGGCATCGTCCCGTTTTTCCCCACGATCCGCCGTTTTTCTCTCCGGTGAGAACCCGAGCTTCTACGGCAAATTCTGCTCGATCTACGCTCGGGAATTCTGATCTAACTCGCTGGTCTTGATCCACCGCCTCCGGGGAACCTCGCAGGTGCAGAAAACTCGGTGGTTTGCGGTTCAAACACAGCGCCAACGAGCCTCGCCGGGAATTCACCTCGGACCTCGTCGCCGATCGCTTTCCAGGACCTCCGAGCTCAAGAAAACCCCCGAGGTGAGATCCCCGACCTCCCCTCTACCGATCTATGCCATAAAATCACAGTTCTAGGGAGAATTGACGAAGATCCGAAACTCTCCGGCGAGATCGCCGCCTCCCTCCGCCGTGCGCCGCCGGGCAGCGCCGCCCGCGCTCGATCAGAGCGACGTGGCCGCTTGTGCGCCGTCTATTTTAAATCGCACGGTAGAATTTAAATCTCCACGTACCGGTTCGACGTTATAATCTCAGCCGTCTGTTTTAAATCGGACGGTCCACGTCAGCCCCGCATTATAAAGGCCGGAATTCTTACGCGCTACCCCCTGGGGTTCTCGGAAAATACGAGCTAGCCCTGGAAATTTCTGATCTAGCCCTTGGAACTTCAGAAAATCATGTAAATTCATTTAAAAATCAGTTTTAGCCCCTGGACTTAATAAAAATTAGGAAAAACCCCTCTGTTATGTGTAGTTAGACCCCTGGAAATTTCTAAAATAATATAATAAACCCTGTAGTGGGGTGAATTTACCTTTTAACCCTATGTGATATTAAATTTAGGAATTTGACTATGTGTTTAGTATTTAAAATTTAAAAGAGGGGACAAACACATTGCAAATTCAAATTAAAAACTTTCCTAGTACTTGGAAAAATTGGAGTGAGATAAAAATAGATTTTTGGCTGAAATGAATCTGTTTAATTGATTATTCACATTTATTAGTTATAGGGACATATTTTTAAGTAGAGAATAATTCTGAAAATTAGTAAAATAAATGTAAAATAGTTCACATCAGAGGAGAAGTTCAAAAATATATTATTATATATTTTAGACCCAAAACCTATTCTGTTTAGATGAGGTGTCTTATTATTTTTATAATAAAGTTCACACTTAGGCATAGGAAATAAATCTGAAAATATAGCAAACTAGATATGAATAACTAGAAAATGATAAATGAAGTTTCCAGGATCCAAAGAATTCGGTTTAGGGTTGGTAGAAGGTCTGAAGACAAATATGGAGTAGGAAAATACCTTTCATGTATACTTGGTAGCTAAAAGGTGTAGTAATTGAATATAAGGAATTTATTTAAATTGGAAACTCATATATAGTATGCAAACATAAATGTGAATACAAAAGTAGAAATCATATACACATGTTTAAAAGTGCATGTAATCCAAAAATCAACACACATAGAGTAACCACAACACATGGAAATGAGAATGGCTTTCATAAATGTGAATGTGTGGTTTGTATGAAGTGGAAGTGTGAACTATGCCTTATGATTTGTTGTTTTCTTTTGCTATGTGTGATGGTATGAGTAGAACCTGCTCCAGAGCAAGTTCTTCCTTTCCAAGATCAGGACTACCCATTCCAAGAGCAGCAGGAAGGAGGCAAGTGTCCTTAACCACTTTGATCCGATGCTAGGGTGTGTAGATGGAATTATTTGCATTGTCAAATGAAATGTGAAACCCATGCAAGGAAGTTTCCCTAGAATTGCATTATCTTGTTTCCTTGTAGCTTGTGTTGGGATTCATTTTATCATGTCATTTATTTACATGCTTATGCTTAGCCATGCTTAGAATGGGATATTTGGGATATGAGATCATCAGTTTATTTTAC
The DNA here is from genome assembly GCA_030760725.1 of Neostapfia colusana. NCBI lineage: Eukaryota > Viridiplantae > Streptophyta > Magnoliopsida > Poales > Poaceae > Neostapfia > Neostapfia colusana. The sequence continues at coordinate 17,812,415 of JASWHV010000002.1, forward strand.
CATACTCTTGAATGAGATATTGTGAGTTATGTAGAGGTAAAGATCAAGGCAAGTTCGATCTTTTGGTTGGTGCTGGGTGCACGAGACTCGGGTTTGTGTTTAGTACTTGCCTGGATCCTAAGGACCGGTTCATGGAGCATGTAACCTGGCTTTACCGTGCCAACCACATGCTGAGATTGGGCAGCTTGGCCAATTAATTAGGTGTATTCCCGGCATAGTATGGGTGTGTTGGATGGTGCGGGGAGTGGGTGTCAGCTGGACTACCATATGAACCGCAAGGCTCAAGAGGGGGCCACTGCAGCGGGGTTGGAGCCTCTTGTATGCTGTTAGGGGTGAAACCTCAGTGGGCCCACGCTTGCCGGGAATCCCTTTGTAAAGGCTTCATAGTGATCTCCTGGCTACACACCTGGGAAGTGTGAATGTGGTTTGTAGCCACTGGCATAATGGAGGTTCTTTAGTCCACCCGGCAACGGGGATGAAATCACTACATGTGGGTACAGTGGTGCAAACTCTGCAGAGTCAAAACTGTCATGACAGCCGTGCTCACGGTCAAGAGCGGCTTGGACTTATTCATGATTAGAGGAGTGATGGTTTTGGAAGTTAAGGATGTTAAGCGGGGAGCTTAACATTGAAAATGATGTTATGGTTATTTGATTATGATGATGGGATGGGAGATTGGGATCATTTCACCTGTGTAGAAATGTAGGTGCGTAATAAGCTAAGGTGATAGGTATTAATTGCGTAGTGCTTTAACCATGAGTTCAACCTCCCTTTGTTCTAGCCATGCATGACATAACTTTCCCACACTTGCTGAGTACCATCGGTACTCAACCTTGCATATTTGTTGGTTTATATTGCTGCTCAGGTCAAGATAATGAAGTGGTGTTTAATGATCAAGACTTTGGACCCGAAGAAGGTTTCTAGGTTCATGGAGTCCCCCGGGCAACGCCTGTGACGGAGCCCACGAGAATAATTATTCCGCTGCTAGATTATTTACTTGTGATGAACTTATTATTGTCCATCGAGACATTTGCTATGTAAGACTTATTTATATTCGACACCTGGCTTGTAATAAATGATGCTTCACTATTTGTCATCACATGTATGAGAAAATGATCCTGGCATACATGTGATATTCACTTGGTTGTTCTTCGGAAAAACCGGGTGTGACAGAAGTGGTATCAGAGCCAAGGTTGCCCGTAGGAACGTGGACCTAGGTAGAAAAGGACGTATTTAAGGGCCCTATTTTCTTAAAAACTATTTTACAAGGTGTGTGTTGAAAAGTGTTATTTAATGGAGTCACTTTCTTCATCTTACCCCAACTTTCATTCAAAATAGGATTTTTGTTTAAAAGTTTATCTAACCTAAGTTTAAATGCTTTTTGTTTTAGATGGTTCGCATGATTCGCACCGCTCGCAAGTCCACAGGAGGGAGAGTTCCCGTAGTTACCCTTGCCCAAAGAGAGGAGAGCCGTCCGGTGATGTACCTTTCCTACGGATTGGCAGTAGGAGGCTTGTTGCGCCGTCTTCGATGTATGCTTCAAGCCGCCGGCAATACGGGCAAGCTAATCATACACTATAGCTCCACCAGGACGATCCGTGAAAAGAGGGAAGAATGGAGTTCAGAGATGAGGATTATCCATGAAAATCAGCTGCTTAAGATCCACCGCTCTCCAGCTTGTCGAGCGACACAGGTTGATGCGGAGAAGGATGTCACCTGGGAGGCCATCACCTGTCAGAGTCACATCTATCGTCGCCACCTGGACAGGACTGAGTACATGTATGTCCTCCAGCGTGAGAGTGGTACCACGGAGTACAAGTACCCGCCAGTGCAGCAGGGGACTTCCCATGAGCACATGGACCTGTGCTTGGAGGATGCTGCTATGCTTAGCACTCGACTGCAGGAGTGTCAGCAGGAGCTTCAGGATGTTCGGGACACCCTGAAGGAAACCGAGGCGTTGCTTCGAGCCTGTTTGAGGGCGAGAGAAAGAGGAGATGGGAATGAACTGTGTGTCACCGTGAATGATACATGGACTCCTGACTCCCCAGATCGCCGGGCGATCAGGTGTCGTCGCACTTCTCCACCAGTAGCCTCCCCACCCAAAGCAGAGTCAGAGGGCAGCCGCAATAATGAGGAAGATCCTGAGGAGCCAGCTCAGTGATACGAGTAGTGTAGAGTCCTTTCCCTAGTTTAGCAAGATGTCGAGTAGTCGAGTCGTTATCTTAGTTAATGGTGTGTTAATGCTTGGTGTGTGACGCGAGTTGTGGAAGCCATGAGCAATTGTCCACAGCCTCGTCTTCAGATTGTTTTGCTTTGGTGTGTGAACCCACATGAAATAATAGTGCATTTATTTTTGTGTGAGACATGAACCCTCAGAAAGTATAACAAAGCCTCAACACTTCAAAGTAAAAACAAGTGAAAGTAGTAAGATAATACGTAATGCCTTAAATTAACATTTGGTTGATCATGCTAGATGGCCGGAAGAGGAAAGGGTCGTGCTGCCAACCCCGCCAACAACAACGATGAGGCCTGCAACCCTCATCTTTCTGGGAGCCAAGACAGGAGTGGACGCCGTGAGGGAGTTGATCCCATCCACCAAATGCTTGAAAATCAAATTCAGCTCATCCAGAACCTGACTCAAGTGGTGGCCAACTTGCATCAAGTTCCACCTCCACAAGCTGCACCACGCCAACCAAGGTTGAGTGAGTTTCTAGGAACTCAACCTCCGAAGTTTGCAAGTGCTGCTGAACCTCTAGAGGTAGATGATTGGCTAAAGACCGTTGAGAGCAAGATGAGGATCATACAATGCCAAGGGTATGAGAGGGTGCTGTTTGCCTCTCATCAATTGTATGGACCTGCTGCTGATTGGTGGACCGCCTACGTGGCCGCCCATCATGACCCTGAGAACATCACTTGGGAAGAGTTCAAGCATAGCTTCCGCAACCATTACATACCAAGGGGTGAACTCAAAAACAAGAGGAAGGAGTTCTTGGGGTTGCAGCAAGGTAACATGACTGTGAGGGAATACCTCACTAAATTTAGTCAACTCTCCCGTTATGCCCCACGGGACATAGAGACTGATGAGCAGAAACAGGATTGTTTCGTGGAAGGACTTACCGCAGAAATGCAGTGTGCAATGTCCTCCAACGAGTATGAAAGCTTCCAAAAGATGGTGGACAGAGCGTTTGTTGTAGAAAGGAAGCTGAAGGCCTTGGAAAATGAGAACAAGAGGAAGGCCGGGTGGTCACATCAAGCCTCAGGGAGCAACACCCGCCCACGTCTGATGCAGCAACCCGCAGGGCAGACGAACCGTGCTGCGGTACCCTACTCAGCACCAAGAGGGTACAACCCGAACTACAGGCCTCCGCCAGCACCAATACAGCCACAACGTCAGTTCGTACAGCAGCTTCGCCCTGCATATCAACCTCGACCAGCCGTACAAGGATCCCCAAACCAACCCCAAGACAACAAAGGTCAGGCACCTAAGGTTGGGGTGCAATGTTTCAACTGTGGTTAAGTGGGGCACTACGCCCATAAGTGCCCAAAGAAGAAGCCCACGCAGCCACAACAGCAGAATGTAATGAGAGGACGGGTGAACCACGTCACCATGGAGGAAGCGCAAGAGGCACCTGACGTGGTAGTTGGTAAATTTCCTGCCAAATTACACATTGCAACCCTGTTGTTTGATTCTGGTGCTACCCACTCGTTCATTGCCCAAGGGTTTGTTAAGAAGCATGACCTAGCAACAACACAAATGAACCATATGCTAGCAGTAAACTCTCCAGGCGGAGAAATAAGGACAAGACAAGTGTATCCCAAAGTGAACCTAGACATTAATGGGGTAGTATTTACTGCTAGCCTCATAGTGATAGATTCACAAGGGATAGATATTATCTTGGGTATGGATTGGTTGACCAAACATAAAGGAATCATCCATTGTTCGACCAGAACGGTGGAACTAACTCACCCTAGTGGTACAAGAGTAAAGTTTATAACAATACAAGAGCCTAGGAGGGACATTAAATTAAATCAAGTTGAGGTGAAAGTGGAGGAGATCAGGACCATCAGGGAATATCCAGATGTTTTTCCGGAGGAGTTGCCAGGTATGCCTCCTGATCGTGAAGTGGAATTCGTAATTGAGCTAGTGCCTGAAACAGCCCCGATATACAAGAGACCTTATCGGATGGACTCCAAACACTGGGAGAACTCAAGGATCATTTGAGAGAACTGACGGAGAAGGGGTATATTCGTCCTAGTTCTTCACCATGGGGAGCTCCAGTGATATTTGTTCCCAAGAAGGACGGAACCCAAAGGTTGTGCGTAGACTACCGTGCCTTGAATGAGGTAACCATCAAGAACAAGTACCCGTTACCCCGCATTGAAGACTTGTTTGATCAGTTGAGGGGAGCTTGTGTGTTCTCAAAAATTGATCTCAGGTCAGGATACCACCAACTTAAGATAAGGCCATCTGATATTCCCAAGACAGCTTTCGTATCTCGGTACGGACTGTATGAATACACTGTCATGCCTTCGGCATACTTCATGTATCTCATGAACAAGGTGTTCATGGAATATCTGGACAAATTTGTGGTGGTTTTCATAGATGACATTCTCGTCTTCTCCAAGGATGAAGAGGAACATGAGAAACACTTAAGGTTGGTGTTGCAGAGGCTGAGAGAACACCAACTATATGCCAAGTTGAGTAAGTGTGAGTTTTGGCTGAAGAGAGTTCCCTTCTTAGGACATATCATCTCGGAGGGAGGAATCTCCGTGGATCCCGCCAAAATCGAGGATATACAGAAGCGGAAGACCCCTGAAAATGTCGGGGAAGTTCGAAGTTTCTTGGGATTGGCAGGATACTATCGACGGTTTATTGAGGGATTCTCCAAGATCTTGAGACCCCTCACCAAACTGTTGGAGAAGGGAATCACATTCACATGGACGTCGCAGTGCGAGACGAGTTTTCAGGAGTTAAAGAAAAGATTGACAACAGCCCCAGTGCTAGTTATGCCAGATATGCAGAAGAACTTTACGGTGTACTGCGATGCCTCTGGAAACGGGTTGGGATGTGTTCTCATGCAAGAAGGGCATGTCGTGGCTTATGCATCCCGGCAGCTCCGGAAGCACGAGAAGAACTATCCTACACATAACCTAGAACTAGCCGCAGTGGTACACACATTGAAAATTTGGCGGCACTACTTGATGGGGAAGAGGACATAGATATATACGGATCATAAGAGTTTAAAGTACATTTTCACACAGCCAGATCTCAACCTCAGACAAAGGAGATGGTTAGAGCTAATCAATTATTTTGATGTGGGCATGAACTATCATCTTTGGAAAGCAAACGTCGTGGCAGATGCTTTAAGTCGGAAAGTGCAGGTCAATAAGTTGAGCCTGAAGGACATGCCTGCAGAATTGAAGGACGAGGTTATAAGGCTCAATCTATGCCTTGTGAATAGTGGTGAAGCCATCGCCATGGAAGTGGACTCCACACTAGAGCAAGAAATACGCGAGGGTCAAAAGAATGACGAGAAGGTAAAAGAAATCAGGCAACTCATCAAGGAAAATAAAGCCCCTGGTTTCAGAGAGGATGAACAGGGAATGGTGTGGCACGGGAAAAGAATCTGTGTGCCTGAAGTAAAGAAGATCCGTGAATTGATTTTGAAGGAGGCTCACGATTCTGACTATTCCATTCATCCTGGGAGTACGAAGATGTACCAGGACCTCAAGAGCAGGTATTGGTGGTATGGCATGAAGCGAGATGTCGCGGAACATGTTGCCCTATGTGACACATGTCAGTTGGTGAAAGCAGAACATCAACAACCCGCGGGATTATTGCAACCACTCAAAGTGCCTGAATGGAAATGGGAAGAAATCGGTATGGATTTCATAGTGGGATTGCCTAGGACCCAATCCGGATATGACTCCATATGGGTCATCATCGACAGGCTAACCAAGGTAGCTCATTTCATCCCCGTGAAAGAAAGCTACAGCGGATCCAAATTGGCGGAGTTGTACATGACAAGGATCGTGTGTTACCATGGAGTGCCAAAGAAGATAGTGTCGGATCGAGGGACACAGTTCACCTCAAGGTTCTGGCAGAAGTTGCATGAAACCATGGGAACCCATCTGAATTTTAGCTCTGCCTATCATCCCCAAACTGACGGGCAGACGGAAAGAACCAATCAGATTCTTGAGGATATGCTGAGAGCGTGTGCACTCAAAAGCAATCGGAGTTGGGATAAGAACTTACCGTATGCGGAGTTCTCCTATAACAACAGCTATCAGGCTAGTATGAAGATGTCACCGTTTGAAGCTTTGTACGGGAGGAAGTGCAAAACTCCCCTATTTTGGAACCAAACAGGGGAAAGTAAAGTGTTTGGTCCCAAAGTACTACAAGAAGCCGAGGCGAAAGTGAGGGAAATTCGCAACAACTTGAGGATAGCACAGACACGACAAAAGAGCTATGCCGATGTTTGGAGAAGAGAGCTCGTTTTCAACGTGGGAGACTATGTCTATCTCAAGGTGTCCCCTATCCGAGGACTTCGTCGGTTCAAGGTGAAAGGGAAGTTGTTACCTCGATACATCGGACCCTTTCAAGTGCTGGAGAGGAAAGGCGAAGTGGCGTATCAACTAGAATTACCGGCTCGCCTATTGTATGTGCACGATGTATTCCATGTGTCACAACTCAAGAAATGTCTGAGAACGCCTGAAGAGGTGTTACCCATGAATGAGATTGACGTAGCTGAGGATTTGTCTTATGCCGAGCAACCATCTAAGATTTTGGAAATAATGGAACGCCTCACCAGAAATAAAAGAATCTGGATGTGCAAGGTGCAGTGGAAGCATCACTCGGAAGAGGAAGCCACCTAGGAGCGAGAAGATGAGCTTAAGGCACAATTTCCGGAATTGTTTTCTTAGAACCACCAATCTCGAGGACGAGATTTCTTTTAAGGGGGGGGGGGGTAGAGCTGTAACACCCTAAAATCCTGTTAAGAGGGGAATTTAAAAATTTTTGGACGTATTGCATGTGTTGCAAAAATTCAAATTCAAACTGGAATTCAAATTAAACTCAAAACAGAAATGAAAAAGAAAAAAAACTTTCCCGGCCAGTGGGCCGAAACCCACCAGACGGCCCACCCAACCCCGCGCCAGCCCGCTGCTGCGCGCCCGCGCCCCCTCTCGCAGACAGGCGGGACCCACCTATCATCCCTAACCCCCGATCGTCCGAAACCCGGACTGTTCCCCTGCGCACGCGCGATCTCAACCGACCGGATTTCCGCCGAATTCTGGTTCCGGAGGACTCCGACTCGATCTAAACTAACACGCCGCCCTCCCCCGTCTATAAAAACCCTGGCATCGTCCCGTTTTTCCCGACGATCCGCCGTTTTTCTCTCCGGTGAGAACCCGAGATTCTCCAGCGAATTCTGCTCGATCTACGCTCGGGAATTTTGATCTAACTCGCTGGTCTTGATCCACCGCCTCCGGGGAACCTCGCAGGTGCAGAAAACTCGGTGGTTTGCGGTTCAAACACAGCGCCGACGAGCCTCGCCGGGAATTCACCTCGGACCTCGTCGCCGATCGCTTTCCAGGACCTCCGAGCTCAAGAAAACCCCCAAGGTGAGATCCCCGACCTCCCCTCTACCGATCTATGCCATAAAATCACAGTTCTAGGGAGAATTGACGAAGATCTGAAACTCTCCGGCGAGATCGCCGCCTCCCGCCGCCGTGCGCCGCCGGGCAGCGCCGCCCGCGCTCAATCAGAGCGACGTGGCCGCTTGTGCGCCGTCTATTTTAAATCGCACAGTAGAATTTAAATCCCCGCGTACCGGTTCGACGTTATAATCTCAGCCGTCTGTTTTAAATCGGACGGTCCACGTCAGCCCCGCGTTATAAAGGCCGAAATTCTTACGCGCTACCCCCTGGGGTTCTTGGAAAATACGAGCTAGCCCCGGAAATTTCTGATCTAGCCCCTGGAACTTCAGAAAATTATGTAAATTCATTTAAAAATCAGTTTTAGCCCCTGGACTTAATAAAAATTAGGAAAAACCCCTCTGTTATGTGTAGTTAGACCCCTGGAAATTCCTAAAATAATATAATAGACCCTGTAGTGGGGTGAATTTACCCTTTTAACCCTATGTGATATTAAATTTAGGAATTTGACTATGTTTTTAGTATTTAAAATTTAAAAGAGGGGACAAACACATTGCAAATTCAAATTAAAAACTTTCCTAGTACTTGGAAAACTTTGGAGTGAGATAAAAATAGATTTTTGGCTGAAATGAATCTGTTCAATTGATTATTCACATTTATTAGTTATAGGGACATATTTTTAAGTAGAGAATAATTCTGAAAATTAGTAAAATAAATGTAAAATAGTTCACATCAGAGGAGAAGTTCAAAAATATATTATTATATATTTTAGACCCAAAACCTATTCTGTTTAGATGAGGTGTCTTATTATTTTTATAATAAAGTTCACATTTAGGCATAGGAAATAAATCTGAAATTATAGCAAACTAGGTATGAATAACTAGAAAAATGATAAATGAAGTTTCCAAAATCCAAAGAATTCAGTTTAGGGTTGGTAGAATGTCTGAAGACACATATGGAGTAGGAAAATACCTTTCATGTATACTTGGTAGCTAAAAGGTGTAGTAATTGAATGTAAGGAATTTATTTAAATTGGAAACTCATATATAGTATGCAAACATAAAAGTGAATACAAAAGTAGAAATCATATACACATGTTTGAAAGTGCATGTAAGCCAAAAATCAACACATATAGAGTAATCACAACACATGGAAATGAGAATGGCTTTCATAAATGTGAATGTGTGGTTTGTATGAAGTGGAAGTGTGAACTATGCCTTATGACTTGTTGTTTTCTTTTGCTATGTGTGATGGTATGAGTAGAACCTGCTCCAAAGCAAGTTCTTCCTTTCCAAGATCAGGACTACCCATTCCAAGAGCAGCAGGAAGGAGGCAAGTGTCCTTGACCACTTTGATCCTATGCTAGGGTGTGTAGATAGAATTATTTGCATTGTCAAATGAAATATGAAACCCATGCTAGGAAGTTTCCCTAGAATTGCATTATCTTGTTTCCTTGTAGATTGGGTTGGGATTTATTTTATCATGTCATTTATTTACATGCTTATGCTTAGCCATGCTTAGAATGGGATATTTGGGATATGAGATCATCAGTTTATTTTACCATACTCTTGAATGAGATATTGTGAGTTATGTAGAGGTAGGGATCAAGGCAAGTTGGATGTTTTGGTTGGTGCTGGGTGCACGAGACTCGGGTTTGTGTTTAGTACTTGCCTGGATCCTAAGGACCGGTTCATGGAGCATGTAACCTGGCTTTACCGTGCCAACCACATGCTGAGATGGGGCAGCTTGGCCAATTAATTAGGTGTATTCCCGGCGTAGTATGGGTGTGTTGGATGGTGCGGGGAGTGGGTGTCAGCTGGACTACCATATGAACCGCAAGGCTCAAGAGGGGGCCACTGCAGCGGGGTTGGAGCCTCTTGTATGCTGTTAGGGGTGAAACCTCAGTGGGCCCACGCTCGTCGGGAATCCCTTTGTAAAGGCTTCGTAGTGATCTCCTGGCTACACACCTGGGAAGTGTGAATGTGGTTCGTAGCCACTGGCATAATGGAGGTTCTTTAGTCCACCCGGCAACGGGGGATGAAATCACTACATGTGGGTACAGTGGTGCAAACTCTGCAGAGTCAAAACTGTCATGACAGCCGTGCTCACGGTCAAGAGCGGCTTGGACTTATTCATGATTAGAGGAGTGATGGTTTTGGAAGTTAAGGATGTTAAGCGGGGAGCTTAACATTGAAAATGATGTTATGGTTATTTGATTATGATGATGGGATGGGAGATTGGGATCATTTCACCTGTGTAGTAATGTAGGTGCGTAATAAGCTAAGGTGATAGGTATTAATTGCGTAGTGCTTTAACCATGAGTTCAACCTCCCTTTGTTCTAGCCATGCATGACATAACTTTCCCACACTTGCTGAGTACCATCGGTACTCAACCTTGCATATTTGTTGGTTTATATTGCTGCTCAGGTCAAGATAATGAAGTGGTGTTTAATGATCATGACTTTGGACCCGAAGAAGGTTTCTAGGTTCATGGAGTCCCCCGGGCAACGCCTGTGACGGAGCCCACGAGAATAATTATTCTGCGGCTAGTTTATTTACTTGTGATGAACTTATTATTGTCCATCGAGACATTTGCTATGTAAGACTTATTTATATTCGACACCTGGCTTGTAATAAATGATGCTTCACTATTTGTCATCACATGTATGAGAAAATGATCCTGGCATATATGTGATATTCACTTGGTTGTTCTTCAGAAAAACCGGGTGTGACAGCTCCCAAGCCGTCTTGGACCTCCGGGGGGTCCCGCTGATTTCCCGGGAGGTCCGGGAGGTCCCGTTGGGCATCCGGGAGGTTCCGTTGAACCTCCGGGGGGTCCCGTTGCACCCCCGGGAGGTCCTGCTGGTACTCCGGGAGGTCGTCATGGGGGTCCAGGGGTCCGTTTTGGACCTCCGGGGGGTTGTCTCGGAGACCCGGGGGGTCGTCTTGGACCTCCGGGGTTTCCTGGCGCCTGTCTCCTGCTACCGGAGCAGGCTGTGGCGATGAGAGGTCCGACCGCTCTGCGACAAGGACCATACTCACCACTTCAGCAGTCGCCGCGATGTAGAGCAACAGATGCTCTTCGGGCTCGGGGGCTACCATTATGGGTAGGGTCGTCAGGAGTTGCTTCAGCTCCTGGAAAGCTTCTTCTGCTTCGTCGGTCCAAGCAAATGGACCGGATTTGCGCAGGAGCTTAAAGAAGGGGAGCGCTCGCTCTGCTAACCTTGGTATAAACCGACTCAGCGTGGCTAGGCATCCCGTGAGTTTCTGGACTTCTTTGATGCGGGCGGGGGGGCCGCATCAAGTCGATGGCTTTGATCTTCTCTAGGTTAGCCTCAATTCCTCGGTGTGAGACCATGAATCCTAAGAGTTTTCCAGAGGATACGCCGAACACACACTTGTCGGGGTTCAGCTTGGTGCGTGTAGAGCGCAGTTTGTCGAAGACTAAGGCCAGGTTATCTAGTAGGGATGAACTCTGCCTGACCTTAACAACGATGTCATCGACATACACCTCAACTAAGTCTCTTATCAACTCCCCGAAGGTTTTGTGCATTGCACGTACAAAGGTAGGGAGAGCGTTCTTTAGGCCATAAGGCATAGAGACATAACAGTACAGACCGTCTACTGTGATGAAGGAGGTGTGCTCTTCATCTTCTCTAGACATAGGGATCTGATGGAAACCCGAGTAGGCGTCTAGGAAGCACAGCATATCGCAGCCTGATGTCGAGTCTACTATTTGATCTATTCTAGGGAGAGGGAATGGATCTTTGGGACATGCCTTATTGAGACTGGTGTAGTCGATGCACATCCGGAGCTTCCCGCCGGCCTTCGGGATAACAACAGGGTTCGCCAACCACCGGGGGTGGTGGACTTCCCGTATGAAGCCAGCGTCCAGCAGCTTCTTGATTTCTTCACGGATGAAGTTTTGCCGCTCGATGGACTGCTTGCGGGGCTTCTGTTGGACTGGTCGGGCGTCGGGGAAGACCTTTAAGTGGTGCTCGATCACCTCCCTAGGGATCCCCGGCATCTGCGATGGCTGCCATGCAAACACGTCGACGTTGTGCCGGAGGAAGGTGACGAGCGCGCCTTCCTATTTGCTATCCAGGCCCCCGGCTACCCGGGTGGTCTGGGTGGCATCGGCGCCGACTTGGACGAGCTTCAAAGGGTCGTCGCCCTCGTCGAGGGGTTGCACATGGGGTGCTGCAGTAGAGGCACGGTGGCGTGCACTCGGGTGGAGCCGGTTTGGTTCTGCACTGCCAGGGGTTGGTGCTCTAGCTGTTGTAAGCGCTTGGAGCTTTTCCAAGGCTGACACCGCGGCAGTGCGGTCTCCACGAATCCTGAGGATGCCTGTTGGTGTAGGCATCTTCAAGACGAGGTAGCCGTAATGGGCTACTGCCATGAATCAGTACAGGGCTGGCCTGCCAATTATGGCGTTGAAGGGGAGGTCGATCTCCGCCACGTCGAACAGAATGTACTCTGTCCGATAGCTGTCCGGTGCCCCAAAGGTCACCGGGAGGCTGATGTGGCCGTAGGGAATGACCTGTCCCGGCCCTACCCCTGAGAACGGGCTCGATGGGGTGAGCTTGGCCATCGGGATCTGCAGCTTCTGGAAAGCTGTGCGACTGATGAGGTTCAGTCCAGCCCCGCCATCCACCAAAACGTGGTACATCCTCACGTTGGCGATGGTGGGGGCCACCAAGAGCGGTAGTTGGCCGGCCCCAGCCATGTTCCTGGGGCAGTCGGTGGCATCGAAGCTGATGGGGGTTCCCATCCACCTAAGGTGCGGTGCGGCACTCGGGAGGGGAGCCACCAACGCTACCGCTCGGCGCAGGGTCTTAACCGCGCTTCGGGACGTGGGGTCAGCGGACCCACCGTAGATGACGTAGAGTGTCTTCCGGCGCTCGTTGTCACTGGAGCTGGAGCTCTCATGACTGCGCACCACCTTCACGGCGCGCTGAGGCTCCTGGAACTCCACCTGGTGGTCGTCGACCTTCTGCTTGCCCTCCCTTTGACGGTAGGGTGGGGCATCAGTTAGAAGCTGCTTCCCTTTCCGGAAGCGCTCCGCGAGCTTCTGGATCTCCCGGCACTCGGCGGCAGTATGGTAACTGGTGCCATGCACGGGGCATAGCTCGCCCTGGTGACCGTTTGGAGCCGGTGACTGTCGCGGCCCCCGAGCTCCGCTGGGTGCCGCTGCTGCGGCAACGGGAACCGCGGCCTGTGACTTCATCTTGCCACTGCCCCGGTTCTTGGCCTTTTTGCTGCCTCTATAGAAGACAGCGCCGGACCCGGGCTGCCCTCCTGACTCGGAGGCTGGCAGTGAGTGCCAGTTCCACCCTTCAGCTGCTCTGGCGCACTTGTACGCCAGGCTGAAGAGCTCGGAGACGTCGCGGACCTCTCTGGTCGCGAGCTTCTCGAGCATCTTCTTGTCCCGAATGCCTTGCCGGAATGCCACCACCACAGAAGCGCTTTGGATGTGTGGGATGGTGTTCCGCACCTGGGAGAACCGCTGGATGAAGGAGCGCGGCGACTCCCCAGGTTGTTGCTGGATGGCGTGGAGGTCGAGCTCCGTGCCAGGCCGGGTGTAAGAACTGCCGAAGTTGGCAGTGAACTGCCAGCAGAGCTCTCCCCAGGAAGTTATGGAACCCTGGGGGAGGTTCATGAGCCAAGACCGGGCTGGGCCGGTCAAGGCGACGGGAAAGTAGTTGGCCATGACGGCCTCATCCCCTCCTGCGGCAAGTACGGCGGTGGAGTAGATCTGGAGGAACTCCGCCGGGTTGACGCTGCCATCGTACTTCTCGGGCAGGTGCGGCCGAAACTTGTGCGGCCACCTCGCGAAGCGAAGGTGGGGCGCCAGGGCCGCACATCCTGCTCCTGTTGCTGCAGGCGTTGGTGCCACGAACGCTCGGTTTGCCGCTGGCACAGTGTACCCCGGTATGGGCAAGGCTGCGCCATAGGCCGGGGGCGCCGTTTGCAGGGCATATGGCTGTGGCATATGCTGCGCGGCGTATGCGTGGGGCAGAGGTTGCTTGGGGAAAGTCTGCGCCTCAGGCTGGGTCGAGGCTGACGTCATGCTGTCGCCAGCCTATTGGTTGCGACGCCTTTCTCGACGTCGCTCGAGGTACACCCGGGCATCCTGGCCCAAGTGGCACCGTTCCAGCTCTGTCCTCAGGTCCGTCGACTGAAGCCTGGTGGGGCTGGAATCCGCCGTCTGCCCGTCAACCGTTGGCATGCGCGTCAGCGACACAGCCTGTTGGCCGGAGCGTCGTCCCCGCCGAAGTCGAGGGTTTGCGGCGGTGACGACGAGACGGTCTACCTCGCGGATCCACTGCTGGGTCGCTGCCTAAGGCGCGTCCCCAGCATGCGGATTGCGCAGTAGCGCTCTTGCTGCAGCTAGCGCATCCCCGTGGGGAACGCTCAGCGCTGCAGAAGATCTCACGCTGGTTGGAGCCTGCATTGCCGGAGTCGGCGTTGCCGGAGTCGGCTTGTGACACCCTCACCTCGGGTGTCAGCATATGTTCATATTTTATGAAGAAGAAAAACATTTTAAGAAGAGTAGAAACAGAGACAAGTACCAAAAGGATAGCCAATAAAGCTCTCCGAGAGCACCAAAGGCAATTTCCACAGCCAGCAGACCACGTGGCGTGTTCGGAGCTCATCCCCGAGAAATTGGGAGAGGTCCGCCGCTAAACTAGCTACGTGGCAGGCTCGGGGGTCACCTCCGCAATTGGAAAGAGGTCCGACCCAGTGGGACACGTGCTACCGCGGAGCTAGCCGCTGCGGAAGAAGCAAAGGCATTTTTTATAGGACACGTGTCATCCTCGGAGCTAGTCCTCGCGGAAATCAGAGGACCATTCGCGGGGGATACGTGTCAATCCCGGAGCTCATCTCAGAGAAGTCCGGATCTATCGGATACGTGTCGCCACCGGAGCTTATCACCGGAAGGTCCGTCGCAGCTAAACACGTGTCGACCGCGGGGCATGTCCCTGAGGAAAGAAGAAGAGGAAGACCGGCGCCAACACGTGGCGTGCGTAGAGCTCACCTCCGAAGAAGAGGGAGGTCTCGCTCGTGACACGCGGCACAACTAGAGCTCGTCTCTGTGGGAGAAAAGATACCAGGCTCCGAAGGACACGTGGAGCTTCCGGAGCTCATCACCGCGGAGGTAACGAGTCTGAAGCGGTTCTTACGTGTAAAGATACCGGTGCTCAACGGAAACCGATCTAAACCCCACGATGGTTACCGAAGATAAGACGTCAGGATCTAACAAAGATCTGAATGAGACTCTTATTCGGGATCCAATCAGATTAGGACTCTTCTCTTCCCGATTATAAATAGAACCCAAAACCTCTGGCCAAAACTACAAACTTCTCTTTCAACTCCTAAGCCGACGACTTAGAGCCCTAGCCCTAACTCGCCGAGCAAAACATCGCTGAAGCACAACAAGGGAGATCATCGAAGAAGAACCGAGCGGTCTGAGGAGGACCTCGAAAAAACGCGAGGTAGGACTTCAATATCATTGTATTCATCTCCTTGCATCTGTTCTTCAATTCCTTTCGAACAGAAGCCTTTTCGTGGACAGATCACTTGATGATCAGTTTGATCTAAAGACCAGATCATCACGAACACCTCTGACCATGCAAGCCATGCAAGAATAAGTACAGATCGATCTAATAAAACTAATCATAGGATAGCATGCATGTGCATCATCGCACCTAGTTTAGGGTTTGTGCATGATATTGATTGCTGTGAATTTGCATGCACGTGAATCCTACAAAGCAGGACAAACTCAGGAAGCTGTCTACGACGAGCTGCAGCAACAAGGCTTTGAGAATCAAGAACAACCAGAACCGCAAGAACAAGGCAAGTGCTCCTTGACCATGTTGATCCTATGTTTTGGTTAAAACTGTTTTGTTTTGCGAAAAGGTGTGTGTGCTGAGTCAAACATGATGGGAAACCCTTTTTATAGGAGTTTACTAGTTTTGATTAAACCATCCTTGTCGCCAGGGAAGTTTATGAGTCGGGTATGGTTTTTGCTTTATGCTTCGCTGAGTTTATGGGATTGGGAAGCGAGATAGATGTGTCTAGCTAACTGCACTCGTACTGATAATAAGTAATTGATGAGGTTAATGAACATGGATCGGAGGGAAGATCTAGGCAAGCCTGGGTTTGTGAATGAGGTAGCATGAGATGGTGGTTTTACTTGCCGTAGATCTAAGGACCAGTTCATGCATGCACATGCCAGGATAACAGTGCCACCACAAGGCCAAATATGGGTGCGGCTTAGCTGAGTAATTAGGTAAGTTGCTAGGATGTTATGGACTGTGGAAGGCGTGGGGAATGGGAGTCGAGTGAGGACTGCCCTGGGAACTGCATGGCACAAGAGGGGGCCCGTGGGTGGGAGAATTGGAGATTCTAGCCTGCCGGTGAAACCTTAGTGAGTCCATACATCTAGTAACCCCTTTGTAAAGGCTATTTTGTGATCTCTTGACCATACACTGACGGCTGTGTACTGGTAAAATGGAGGTTCTGCAGTTGCCGACGGGTGACGGAATCACAAACTTGTGGGTAAAGAGGTACAAACTCTGCAGAGTTATTAAAACTATCATGATAGCCAAGCTTACGGTCACGAGCACCTGGCTAAACTGCCATGATTAGATGGGACAATTACTGGGATGGTTATTGGAATGGTTATTGGAATGGTTATTGGGAAGGTTCTTGGTTATGGTTATCGGTTATGGTTATTGGTTTGGAACTGTTGAGTCCGGGAGACAAGATGGTTGCATGACTGATGGGTCATGACATGAGATTGGTCTCGGTGTGAGATGTGGTTGTTTTATGAGGTGAGATGGTAGCGAATACGAGGAGGTATTTGTGACTATGAATAAAAGATTGGTTAATGTTCGGATGGAACATGGAAAGCGATGGAGGTATGTTGGTAATTTAATACATGCTGGGATTACATTCATCTAAAGTTAAGTTGCTGTTTTATCACGTTTTTATAAATCTACTTTTCTGCAAATAAGCCTTTTATTACCTACCTTGTTTATGAGCTGCATATCATGTGTTATTCCCGCACTTGCTGAGTACATCATTGTACTCAACCTTGCATTATTATTTCTTCATCAGCAGCAGGAGAAACCTATTATGAAGATCAAGTGGGACATTATGGCGTGTGATCTGTTCTCAACCTTGCCTGTGGAGGGAGTAGAGATGAAGCCACTTCTGCTTAGTTTTGCTTCCGCATTAGTTTTTGCTTCCGCATTTAAATAAAGATTTCCGCTGCGTAGAAATAAAGACTTCCGCTGTGAGCATGAGTCCAAGACTCATGAGGTGTTGTAATAAACTCTGTTATTCGTGGTAATATATAATCTGAATTCAGTTTGTGGAACGTATGTGTATGTGTGATGAACATCCTGGGCACACATGCATTAGTTCTCGGTTCCGTGGTTTTCCACAGAATTGAGGGCGTCACAAATTGGTATCAGAGCCACGGGTTGACAGTAGGTTACACGCCTAGATAGAAACCTTAGATTGATATTAGAATCACGGGTTAACAGCAAGTTATACCCCTAAATAGAAGCTACGCCGACCAAAGGAAGCATCCTAGGATGAATAGCTTAGATTGGCCTTGAGACCACCTTGACATAGGAAACCATCCTTGAATAGGAGTTGAGTGGGCCCTTGTGATGATTATTTGTGAATATGTGCTTAGTGTGAGTTGTGGGACGTCTCAACAACGTTGCCCATATCCACACGTAAGAAGAAAGAGGAGTGAAATGCTTCGGCACTTGATCACATCCTCATAAGGACTAATATATATAGTCCAACTCCCCTTGATGCATATAGTTGAAAGGACCTATCTAACCTTCTAACCTTCTATTCTATTTCGTTCTCTCTCACAGATGGTGAGAGGAAACGCCAGCCGAAGGAACGTCCAGGAAAATGACCACGAAGAAGTTCCTGCTAACCCTGGAGCTGGCGAAAACAACCTAGAAAGGTTGATGGCCATGCAAAACCAGCTTATGCAAACCATGATCCAAACTTTGGGTCAGTTGCAGGCCAACCAACACCGCGTTCCGGCACCACCGCCACCACCACCGCCGGCTCATAACAGGTTGGGAGAGTTCATGAGGACTCGACCACCCGCCTTTGCTCAAGCAAGCGATCCAATGGAGGCCGATGATTGGTTGAAATCCATGGAGAAGAAGCTTGCCATTGTACAGTGCAACGACCGAGAAAAAGGTTCTCTTTGCATCGCACCAACTGATGGGAGCAGCTGCTGACTGGTGGGATGCCTTGAGCAACGCCCATGCCAACCCGGAGACAATCACTTGGACTGAGTTCAAGGAAAGTTTCCGCTCCCACTACATCCCTGTTGGCGTAATGATGCTCAAGAGGCAGGAGTTTGAAGGTCTCCGCCAAGGGCAGAAGAGTGTGAACGAATACCTCAACAAGTTCATACAACTGTCCCGGTATGCCCCCGAAGATGTCAACTCAGATCAGAGGAAGCAGTACCTGTTCATGAGAGGGTTGAACAATGAGATCCAAGTTCAGCTCCTCAACAATGACTACGTAAGCTTCCAGAAGCTGGTTGATAAGGCTATTGTGGTGGAAAACAAGATCCGAGAGATTGAGCGTGAGTGCAAAAGGAAGATGCCATACCAGCCCCAAGGGAGCAACGTACGACCTAGATACATGCCCCCTGCACCGCAGTATGGATCGACCACTCCTACATACCGCCCTGGTCAGCCACCACAGCAACGGCTCGTTGCACCGGCACCTCGTGTGCCCATGCCTCCTGCGCCCCGGCCTAACAATGGCGCTCCTGTTCAAAACCCCCGCCCCAACGCACCTGCTGCCGTAGGAAACAGGGCATGCTTTGCATGCGGGGAAGTAGGCCACTTCGCTAACCAGTGCCCGAAGAGAGGCCCTGGACAGCAAGGTAACGTGCCCAAGCAGAATCAGCGACCAAACGGAGGGGACAACCAAGGGAACCGTGGACCGCAGAACTATGCTCGTGGCCATGTTAACCATGTCACTGCTGAGGAAGCACAACAGGCTGAGGACGTCGAAATTGGTATGTTCCTTGCCAACTCCAACCCAGCCACCATTTTATTTGATTCTGGAGCATCACATTCCTTCATATCATCCGATTATGTTGCCAAGCATCATCTACCCGTATCCCACTTAGAATGTGCTATGTTAGTTAATTCTCCCGGAGGAGAAATGAGGACTAATATAGTATGTCCTAAAGTAAGCCTTAAAATAAGGGGGGTAGACTTCCTTGCCAACCTTATTGTTTTGGACTCCCACGGGATTGACATCATACTCGGAATGGACTGGTTAAGCAAGCACAATGGACTAATCCAATGTGCTGAGAGAAGCGTGCAGTTGACGAACGAACACGGTATCCGTGTCGAGTTTGAGTCAGCCCAGCAAGCAACCGAACGGGCGGATTTGAACCATGTTGAAGGAGTAGCATTGGACAACATCCCAGTGGTTCAGGAATTTTCGGACGTGTTCCCGGAAGAACTCCTGGGAATGCCACCTGACCGGGACATCGAGTTTGCCATAGATTTGGTACCCGGAACTGCACCCATAGCAAAGAGACCATATAGGATGCCCGTTAACGAGTTAGTTGAACTCAAGAAGCAAATTCAAGAACAGTTGGAGAAGGGTTTTATCCGTCCAAGTTCGTCACCGTGGGGAGCCCCGGTACTTTTCGTGGACAAGAAAGACGGAACCCAAAGAATGTGCGTGGACTACAGGTCTCTAAACGAGGTGACAATCAAGAATAAATACCCTCTGCCCCGTATAGAGGACCTGTTCGACCAAATGAAAGGAGCCCAAGTATTCTCCAAAATTGATCTTCGGTCAGGATATTGCCAGCTGAAGATTAAGCCCTCCGATATACCTAAGACAGCCTTTCGGACACGGTATGGTTCATATGAATATACCGTTATGTCCTTTGGATTGACAAATGCACCCGCATACTTCATGTACCTTATGAACAAGGTTTTCATGGAGTACTTGGACAAGTTTGTCGTGGTTTTTATCGACGACATTATGGTGTATTCAAAAAGTAAGGAGGAGCATAAAGAACATCTGAGATTGACCTTGCAGAAGTTGCGCGAGCATCAGTTGTATGCCAAGCTCAACAAGTGCCAATTTTGGCTAGAGGAAATATCTTTCCTAGGCCACATCATCACCAAGGAAGGGGTATCGGTTGATCCTGGAAAGGTGAGGGATATTCTAAAGTGGAACCAACCGAAGAGCGTGAGGGATATTCGAAGTTTCCTTGGAATGGCAGGATACCATCATCGCTTCATTAAAGACTTCTCTAAGATAGCAAAACCTATGACGGAGTTGCTAATGAAGGGAAAGGTCTTTCAATGGACACAAGCCTGCCAAGAAAGTTTTGAGGAACTCAAGAAAAGGCTAACCACAGCACCAGTTCTGGTATTGCCGGATGTAAGCAAGAGCCTTGACATATATTGTGACGCATCCAGACAAGGGCTCGGGTGTGTGCTCATGCAGGAAGGACAAGTGGTAGCCTATGCCTCACGACAATTAAAGAAACACGAGCTTAACTATCCTACACATGATTTGGAATTAGCAGCAGTGGTGCATGCATTGAAGATTTGGAGACATTATATCCTCGGTCATCGATGTGAGATCTATACGGATCATAAAAGCCTCAAGTACATATTTACACAAACGGACTTGAATTTGAGGAAACGTTGATGGTTAGAACTCATCAAGGATTATGATGTAGGAATCAATTACCACCCCGGGAAGGCCAATGTGGTCGCTGACGCATTGAGCAGAAAGGGAGCATGCCACCAACTCACGGTTCGGGAGCTACCACCTGAACTACGTAAGGAGTTCGAACAGTTACACCTCGGATTCTTGAATAACATGGAAATGATGGAAATCCACTCCTCATTGGAGCAAGAAATAAGAAAGGGACAAGCAACGGACGAGGGGATCAAGGAGATCAAGGAAAGAATCCGACAAGGGATAGAAAAGGATTTCAAGGAGGATGAAAAGGGTACGCTTTGGCTAGGAAAAAGGATTTGTGTGCCAAACATAAGACACCTTCGCGACATGATATTGAAGGAGGCACATGACTCACCCTATTCCATACATCCAGGGAGCACCAAAATGTACAAGGACTTGAAAACTTGCTATTGGTGGGATTCTATGAAGAGGGATATAGCCGAATACGTTGCCCTATGCGACACATGCCAACGGGTAAAAGCCGAACATCAAAAACCTGCTGGATTGTTGCAACCTTTGAAAATACCTGAATGGAAATGGGAAGACATCAGTATGGACTTTATTGTCGGATTGCCACGAACTCAGTCAGGATACGACTCCATCTGGGTCATTGTGGACCGGTTGACGAAAAACGCCCATTTTCTTCCGGTAAAGACCAGTTACAACGTTACACAGTTGGCAGAGTTGTACATGGAGCAGATCGTGCGCCGTCATGGAGTTCCGAAGAGGATAGTCTCCGATCGAGGTTCTCAGTTTACCTCTAGATTCTGGAGGAAGTTGCAGAAAGCCATGGGTACACGACTGGATTTTAGCTCCGCCTATCACCCACAAACAGATGGGAAAACCAAGAGGACAAACCAAATTTTGGAGGACATGCTGAGAGCTTGCGCCTTGAAACGTGGGCATAGTTGGGATAGGAGTTTACCGTATGCCGAGTTCTCCTATAACAACAGCTATCAAGCTAGCTTGAAGATGTCGCCTTTCGAAGCCTTATATGGCAGACAGTGTAGAACGCCGCTGTTCTGGAACGAGACTGGAGAGAACCAGGTGTTTGGACCCGAAGTACTACAAGAGGCTGAAAAGCAAGTCCAAACGATATGGGAGAACTTAAAGGCTGCTCAGTCACGACAGAAAGGCTATGCGGACAATAGGCGTAGAAAGTTGACCTTTGAAGTTGGAGACTTCGTATACCTTAAGGTATCGCCTATCCGAGGCCAACGACGTTTTAACGTCAAAGGCAAACTAGCGCCTCGCTACATCGGACCATTTAAGATTTTGTGTAAGCGAGGAGAAGTAGCCTACCAACTAGAGCTCCCAAACCACCTCTCCGACGTACATGACGTGTTTCATATATCCCAGCTCAAGAAGTGCTTAAGAGTACCAGAAGAACAAGTGTCAATGGGAGAACTTGAACTTCAAGAGGACATAACTTACGCAGAACACCCTGTCCGAATCTTGGACGTAAAGGAAAGGGTCACCCGAAACAAGGTGATTCGATGGTGCAGGGTACAATGGAGCCATCACACTGAAGCTGAAGCCACATGGGAACGTGAAGAGGATATCAAGGCAGAATTTCCCCATCTATTTTCTACTAACGAATCTCGAGGGCGAGATTCAATTTAAGGGGGGTAGATTTGTGACACCCTCACCTCGGGTGTCAGCATATGTTCACATTTTATGAAGAAGAAAAACATTTTAAGAAGAGTAGAAACAGAGACAAGTGGCTACGTGGCAGGCTCGAGGGTCACCTCCGCAATTGGAAAGAGGTCCGACCCTGTGGGACACGTGCTACCGTGGAGCTAGCCGCTGCGGAAGAAGCAAAGGCATTTTTTATAGGACACGTGTCATCCTCGGAGCTAGTCCTCGCGGAAATCAGAGGACCATTCGCGGGGGATACGTGTCAATCCCGGAGCTCATCTCAGAGAAGTCCGGATCTATCGGATACGTGTCGCCACCGAGCTTATCACTGGAAGGTCCGTCGCAGCTAAACACGTGTCGACCGCGGGGCATGTCCCTGAGGAAAGAAGAAGAGGAAGACCGGTGCCAACACGTGGCGTGCGTAGAGCTCACCTCCGAAGAAGAGGGAGGTCTCGCTCGTGACACGCGGCACAACTGGAGCTCGTCTCTGTGGGAGAAAAGATACCAGGCTCCGAAGGACACGTGGAGCTTCCGGAGCTCATCACCGCGGAGGTAACGAGTCTGAAGCGGTTCTTACGTGTAAAGATACCGGTGCGCAACGGAAACCGATCTAAACCCCACGATGGTTACCGAAGATAAGACGTCAGGATGTAACAAAGATCTGAATGAGACTCTTATTCGGGATCCAATCAGATTAGGATTCTTCTCTTCCCGATTATAAATAGAACCCAAAACCTCTGGCCGAAACTACAAACTTCTCTTTCAACTCCTAAGCCGACGACTTAGAGCCCTAGCCCTAACTCGCCGAGCAAAACATCGCTGAAGCACAACAAGGGAGATCGTCGAAGAAGAACCTAGCGGTCTGAGGAGGACCTCGAAAAAACACGAGGTAGGACTTCAATATCATTGTATTCATCTCCTTGCATCTGTTCTTCAATTCCTTTCGAACAGAAGCCTTTTCGTGGACAGATCACTTGATGATCAGTTTGATCTAAAGACCAGATCATCACGAACACCTCTGACCATGCAAGCCATGCAAGAATAAGTACAGATCGATCTAATAAAACTAATCATAGGATCGCATGCATGTGTATCATCGCACCTAGTTTAGGGTTTGTGCATGATATTGATTGCTGTGAATTTGCATGCACGTGAATCCTACAAAGCAGGACAAACTCAGGAAGCTGTCTACGACGAGCTGCAGCAACAAGGCTTTGAGAATCAAGAACAACCGGAACCGCAAGAACAAGGCAAGTGCTCCTTGACCATGTTGATCCTATGTTTTGGGTAAAACTGTTTTGTTTTGCGAAAAGGTGTGTGTGCTGAGTCAAACATGATGGGAAACCCTTTTTATAGGAGTTTACTAGTTTTGATTAAACCATCCTTGTCGCCAGGGAAGTTTATGAGTCGGGTATGGTTTTTGCTTTATGCTTCGCTGAGTTTATGGGATTGGGAAGCGAGATAGATGTGTCTAGCTAACTGCACTCGTACTGATAATAAGTAATTGATGAGGTTAATGAACATGGATCGGAGGGAAGATCTAGGCAAGCCTGGGTTTGTGAATGAGGTAGCATGAGATGGTGGTTTTACTTGCCGTAGATCTAAGGACCGGTTCATGCATGCACATGCCAGGATAACAGTGCCACCACAAGGCCAAATATGGGTGCGGCTTAGCTGAGTAATTAGGTAAGTTGCTAGGATGTTATGGACTATGGAAGGCGTGGGGAATGGGAGTCGAGTGAGGACTGCCCTGGGAACTGCATGGCACAAGAGGGGGCCCGTGGGTGGGAGAATTGGAGATTCTAGCCTGCCGGTGAAACCTTAGTGAGTCCATACATCTAGTAACCCCTTTGTAAAGGCTATTTTGTGATCTCTTGACCATACACCGACGGCTGTGTACTGGTAAAATGGAGGTTCTGCAGTCGCCGACGGGTGACGAAATCACAAACTTGTGGGTAAAGAGGTACAAACTCTGCAGAGTTATTAAAACTATCATGATAGCCGATCTTACGGTCACGAGCACCTGGCTAAACTGCCAGGATTAGATGGGACAATTACTGGGATGGTTATTGGAATGGTTATTGGAATGGTTATTGGGAAGGTTCTTGGTTATGGTTATTGGTTTGGAACTGTTGAGTCCAGGAGACAAGATGGTTGCATGACTGATGGGTCATGACATGAGATTGGTCTCGGTGTGAGATGTGGTTGTTTTATGAGGTGAGATGGTAGCGAATACGAGGAGGTATTCGTGAGTATGAATAAAAGATTGGTTAATGTTCGGATGGAACATGGAAAGCGATGGAGGTATGTTGGTAATTTAATACATGCTGGGATTACATTCATCTAAAGTTAAGTTGCTGTTTTATCACGTTTTTATAAATCTGCTTTTCTGCAAATAAGCCTTTTATTACCTACCTTGTTTATGAGCTGCATATCATGTGTTATTCCCGCACTTGCTGAGTACATCATTGTACTCAACCTTGCATTATTATTTCTTCATCAGCAGCAGGAGAAACCTATTATGAAGATCAAGCGGGACATTATGGCGTGTGATCTGTTCTCAACCTTGCCTGTGGAGGGAGTAGAGATGAAGCCACTTCTGCTTAGTTTTGCTTCCGCATTAGTTTTTGCTTCCGCATTTAAATAAAGATTTCCGCTGCGCAGAAATAAAGACTTCCGCTGTGAGCATGAGTCCAAGACTCATGAGGTGTTGTAATAAACTCTGTTATTCGTGGTAATATATAATCTGAATTCAGTTTGTGGAACGTATGTGTATGTGTGATGAACATCCTGAGCACACATATGCATTAGTTCTCGGTTCCGTGGTTTTCCACAGAATTGAGGGCGTCACACGGCTGCTGGCTTCCAGCTTGCGCCGACACACTCCATCCTGAGTGCGTCGACACGTATTCCCCGCTGGTCACGGTTCGCCGTGAACGCGAGGGAGGGGAGCTTGCCGCTGAAGGAAGCTTGGTCATCTTCGTCGGCAGAAACTCGTCGCGCAAGGGAAAAGCCCCCTTCCTGGCGTGCCAAATGTCGAAGTGTGTGGTCGACACTTCCCCCGGACCTGCTCTAGGCAGCCCGCGGAGGTTCTTTTTGGAGGGGCTAGTCGCTTGCGGAGAGCTTAAGCATAGGGACGAGTTAGGTAGGAGCTTCACACGGTGAGTTTTACGTGGTTCGGGCCGTCGGAGCGTAAAACCCTACGTCCACGGTGAGCTGAGGTGCTCGCTGTATTGCTTGTTGCTCAGAACCGGAGTCCTGAGCTTGAGGATGAGTTATGCCTAGGGTATGAGTTGCTGGAGTGCGAATCCTCGCTAACGTCGCCTACCCAAGCCTTTTATAGTCCAAGGCTCGTGTGGCTTACAAGGGGGGCCCGGGACCCGACAGGTGGTCCCGGGGAGATTGCCTGCCGACTATCGTATCCGCAGTTATGTCGGTAGTTGTCTCTGGCGAAGGCTTCTGAGTCTTCGTCTTGCCGCCCTGCCCATGCCGCATGCTAGTCGTAGTGGTTGATGACGGCGGGAGCGGCAGGGGATGTCTTGTCGCTGTGTTTATTGGCTGGCAGGTTCTGACACCGCACGCCAGTCTGTGATGTGACTGGGCGCAACGGCACCTGACAGAGGCGTGCTCCGCGTCTTGGGAAGGCGCGGGCCTTGAATACCTTGTACGGGCAAGGTATGGAGCGTCTTTACGCCCGCTGCCTACCGCTTGGGGGCAGGCAGCGCTGTTCTGCTGGACACGTGGCGGGTCCGGAGCTCTCCTCTGAGGAGAGGGAGGTCCGGCCCCGGAGGACACGTGGAGCCTTCGGACCTCTCCCCACGGAGGGGGAGGTCTGGCTTTTGTTGGCCACGTGGTGTACCCGGAGCTCTCCTCTGAGGAGAGGGAGGTCCGGCCCCGCTGGACACGTGGCGCCTTCGGACCTCTCCCCCGCGGAGGGGGGAGGTCCGACTTCTGTAGGCCACGTGGCGAGCCCGGAGCTCTCCTCTGAGGAGAGGGAGGTCCGGCCCCGCTGGACGCGTGGCGCCTTCGGAGCTCTCCCTGCAGAGAAGGGCGAGATCCTCAGGCATTTTCCCCTGTGCGCGGGGGTACCCCATATCGCGGGTACCGACATATATATATATATGTGCAGAGATATTAGGACATGCTCACGTGGTTAAACAGACAAAGTATTAGGTATATGTCAGTACCTTACACACCGAGTACCCCGCCTAGAGGGTAAAATACGGCATGGGCCCCGTCTCCCTGCTGAGGTGGGCCCTAGCATAGCCACGTGCCCTCGGCCCTGAGGTCAGCCCTGGGGCTGCCACATGCGCTTGAGTTCCTGAGCCGACACGTGCCCTTGAGTTCCAAAGCCGACACGTGCCCTGGGCTCCGGTCCGAGCCTCCCCGCTGAGGTAAGGTTCGGAGCTGCCACGTGTCTTCCGGCTCAGAGCCACCTCCCTGTTGAGGACGGCTCCGGAGCTCACACGCGCCCTAGGCTCCGACCGGTACCTCCTCACTGAGGTGAGGTCCGGAGCTGCCATGTGGATCTTGGCTCAGAGCCACCTCCCTGCTGAGGAAGGCTCTGGAGCTGACACATGCCCTGGGCTCCGGTCTGAGCCTCCCCGATGAGGTGAGGTCCGGAGCTGCCACGTGTCTCTTGGCTCAGAGCCACCTCCCTGCTGAGGAAGGCTCCGGAGCTGACACGTGCCCTGTGCTCCGGTCCAAGCCTCCTCGCTGAGGTGAGGTCCGGAGCTGCCACGTGTCTCTTGGCTCAGAGCCACCTCCCTGCTGAGGATGGCTCCGGGGCTTACACGTGCCCTGGGCTCCAACCCGTACCTCTCTGCCGAGGTAAAGTCCGGAGCTTCCATGTGTCCCCTGACTCCAAACCCATCGATAAGAGCTCCGAAGCCGCCACGTGCCTACGATCCGTCGTGGGCCGTGGGTCGACGAAGTCAAGGAAGAAGTGCACTGTCATGCTTCGCATTTAAGGCTCGCGCCTTCCCCAGAAGCATGGCGCACCATGCACGCCTCCATCCTCTGCCCGATCACCATTATGGTGACAAGACAGGATGGCGAGGCGTAACAGCGGTGTAGTGCCGCCCAACGGCACGAAGCCGCCCAAGCATGGCGAGATGACGCGGCGACAAGACGACATCTTCTTCATCACCTGACACACGGACAGGGGTGCTCAGCGTGCCAGGTAGCGGGACTTAACTCCCCCGTCGACTACTCTACTCAGAGGACGAAGCTCTAGATCATGTATAGGGTTCACATAGCTTTGAGGCCACCTATCTGGCCCCAAAGCCACATTATAACCAACCGGGCCTTGGACTATAAAAGGACCGGGGTGACCACCCGACAAGGGGATTGGTCAGTACCCAATTCCGCCCTCACAAGCACACGCAAGCAAGCAATTCAACAAGCACTTCCGTGGACGTAGGGTATTACGCTCCGGCAGTCCGAACCACGTAAATCTCAGTGTTCATCCGCTCCCTCGATCCCAGGTCGCGTAGGGCGCCAAGCCCCCTCCGATCAAAGAACCTCGCGCTGCTTCCGTAGCAGGCCGGGAGGAGTGTCGCAGCTCACACACTCCGACATTTGCGCGCAATGTTATCAGGTCTATACGGGGGAGAGGGAACGGATCCTTTGGACATGCATTATTGAGGGTGGTGTAGTCGATGCACATGCGTAGCTTCCCGCCAGCCTTGGGGACGACAACAGGGTTAGCCAACCATCGTGGATGGTGGACTTCTCGGATGAAGCCAAGTCGAGCAGCTTCTTGATTTCTTCACGAATGCAGTCTTGCCGCTCGATGGATTGCTTCCGAGGCTTCTGTTGGACCGGCTAGGAGTCGGGGTGGATCTTCAGTTGGTGCTCATTCACCTCCCTCGGGATCCCGGGCATTTCCGATGGTTGCCATGCAAACATGTCAACATTGGCCTGGAGGAAGGTGACGAGCGCATCTTCCTATTTGTCACTCAGGCCCCCGGTGATTCGGGTGGTCTTGGTGACATCAGGACCGACTTGGAAGACCTTGAATGGTACATCCTCGCCGTCTGAGGGCTGCACTCGAGAAGCAGATGTCACCCCTCGCTGACGCATGCTTGGAGGTGGCCAGCTAGCTTCAGCGCGACCGGAAGCGGCCTCCTATGCTGCTGCCAGCGCTTGGAGCTTTTCCAAGGTTGAGACAGCCGTGGTGCGGTCACCGCGGATGTTAAGGACACCACTTGGGGTTGGCATCTTCAGGACCAAGTAGCCATAGTGGGCTACCGCCATGAACTGGTACAAGGCTGGCCTGCCGATTATGGCATTGAAGGGGAGGCTGACCTCCGCAACGTCGAAGATGACGCTTTCTGTACGGTAGTTCTCAGGCATCCCAAATGTCACCGTGAGGGAGATGCTACCGCACGGGAAGATTGGGTCCCGGCCTACCCCCGAGAATGGTCTCGAGGGGGTAAGCTGGGACATAGGGATTTGCAGCTTCTTGAAGGCTGCGAGGCTGATAACACTGAGAGACGCCCTCCCGGAGTGCGTGAGCTATGACACTTTTTCCGGCCTGCTACGGAAGCAGCCCGTGAGGTTCTTTGATCAGAGGGGGCTTGGCTCCCTACGCGTCCTGAGCTCGAGGGAGCTGATGAACACCGAGATTTATGTGGTTCGGGCCGCCAGAGCGTAATACCCTACGTCCACAGGAGTGCTTGATGAATTGCTTGCTTGCTTGTGCTTGTGAGGGCGGAATTGGGCACTGACCAACCCCTTTGTCGGGTGGTCACCTCAGTCCTTTTATAGTCCAAGGCCGGGGTAGTTACAATGTGGCTTGGGGCCCGATAGGTGGCCCCGAAGCTATGCGAACCCTATACATGATATAAGGCTTCGTCCTCTGAGTAGAGTAGTCGGCGGGGGAGTTAAGACCCACCGCCTGGCACGCTGAGCGCCCCTGTCCGTGTGTAAGGTGATGATGAAGACGTCGTCTTGTTGCCGCGTCGTCTCGCCCTGCTTGCGTGGCTTCGTGCCGTTCAGCGGCACTGTACCACTGTCACACCTCGCCGTCTTGACTTGTTACCATAATGGCGATCGGACAGAGGACGGAGGCGTGTGTGGTGCGCCATACTTTTGGAGAAGGCGCGAGCCTTAAATGCAAAGCCTAACAGCGCACTTCTTCCTTGACTTCGTTGACCCACGGCCCACGATGGATCGTGGGCATGTGGTGGCTTCGGAGCTCTTAATGACGGGTTTAGAGTCAGGGGACACGTGTTAGCTCTGGACCTTACCTTGGCGTAGTTGGCGTACTCGTCAGTCGAAGCGGTAGCATGTCGTCGGCATAGTGGACACGTGCTTTCTCCTGACTAGTGGGTCGTGGTGATGTGCTCGAGGGGTTGCCTCTGGGAATTTACTGTGGCAGCCCTTGGGTTGACCCCAGCAGTGTGACAGCCGGTTCCAAAAATAGAACCAAGTTAATGCATATGTGTGCCCAGGATGTTCATCACACATACACATGTAATCCAAAAACTGAATTCAGAATATAACCACGAATAAATAGTGTTTAAGTACTTTATTACAATGACTCAATGTCTCACTCATGAATCTCTTAACTTATTCTTGCAGCGGAAGTCTCTAAACGACAGTGGAAAGTGACTAAAGACAGCAGGATCCATCTTCAACTCCACAGGCATGTTGACGGTAGTTCGCACGCCTAGTACTCCACATGGTCCTCGAAGTAATCACCTCCTGTAGCTGATGTTTATGTGGTAATGCAAGGGTGAGTACACGTCGTACTTAGCAAGTATGGGAAAAGTATGACATGTAGCTTTCAATAAGGTATGGAATAAAAAGGCTCATTGCAGCAAGCAAATTTTATTTCACAAACATGGTAAAAACAGCAACTAAGTCTAGGTGAATTAAATCCCAATATAATCATGTAATCAGCAACATTCTTTCATTATAATTCACCACCTATCAAGTCTCAACCAGCCAATAATCTTTCTCAAGTTCATCTCATACTCATAAATATTCATAACCATCTCATATTCATATAACTGAAGCCAAACTCATTTTCTTGACTCAAAACAGTTCCAAAACCAATCCCATTGACCATACCATAACCATACCGAATATCCATACCAAGTTTTCCCCCTAATCATGTGAGTTGGCCAGGTGCTTGTTACCGGAAGCACGGCTATCATGATATTTTTACACTCTGTAGAGGTGGCACCACTTTACCCACAAGTTTGTAATTTCGTCACCCATCGGCGACTGCAGAACCTCCATTATACCAATACACAACCGTTGGTGTATGGCCAAGAGATCACAAAATAGCCTTTACAAAGGGGCTACTAGATGTATGGACCCACTGAGGTTTCACCGGCAGGCTCGAATCACCATTCTCCCACCCACGGGCCCCCTCTTGTGCCATGCAGTCTCCAGTGCAGTCCCTCTCGACTCCCATTCCCCGCGTCATCCACGGTCCATAACAAGTTAGCAACACACCTAATTAATCAGCTAAGTCGTACCCATATTTGCCCTTGTGGTGGCACTGTTTTCCTAGCATGTGCTGGCATGAATCGATCCTTAGATCTACGGCAAGTAAACCACCATCTCATTCAGCAACATCCACGAACCAAGCTTGCCTAGATCTCCCCGATTCCATGCTCATTAACATCATCAAGTTCTCATCATCATTATTCATATGAGTGCAGTAGCTAAACATGTTTTAATTCAGCTTCCCGTATCCCGTAGATTAAGCGAAGCAAAAAGGAAAAACAGCCATACCCGACTCATCAACTTTCCCAGCGATAAGGATGGTTAACAAAACTAGTAAACTCCTATAAAAGGGTGTCCCATCAAGTTGACTCAAGCATACAAGTTTTCGCAAACAAAACAGTTTCAAAACATGGGATCAATATGGTCAAGGGGCACTTTCCTTGCTCCCGTGGCTCTTGTTGCTCAAGCGTCTCGAAGTCTTGATGCTGTAGTTCTTCGTAGATGGCCGCCTTCTACTCACGACCACACACATACAAAATTCACAGCAATCAATCATCATGCACAAGCTTTACTCAAGATGCAATGGACTAGATGGATGCAAATCCTATGGTACTGATAATGGGCTTTCATGGGTTTTATGATGAACAAGGGTGTAGGGATCAAGTGTGGACGTGGTGATGATCTTGACCCAAGATCTAGATCAATTCCACCGTCAAAAATTGATCAAAACATGATCTGTCCACACGTAAAAGTTTCCGTCCAAAGGGGGCGAAGAAAACGGATGCGTAGAATAGTGGCGACGTCGTAAGATGGGTAATGGGGACCTACCTCACTTCCTTTTGGTGGCAGGGCCTTCCTCCTAGCAATGGCAGCAGTGGGGAATTTTTCTATGGAAAATTTTGGTAGGACAGATCGTCGGGCTTCTTCTCCGGCGACGGCGGGGCTCGACGGCGGCCAAATTCTGGCAAGGGGGGGGGACTTGGCGACTTGGCAGCAGGGAAGGGAGCTTGGCAGAAGGGGGGACGTCCAAAATAGAGAGGATTTCGGCCAGGGGGTGGGGGTTATATTTATAAGGGGGGAAATGGAGAGTCCTACTCCAATTGGAGCTCAAACAAGAGTCCTATTCAATTTTTTTGGATCTTAACAAATTTATCTCTCGTGGTGCGGCAACCTTGGGGATTTTATCCCCAAAATGTGGGGAAAATTTGCCTTTTTGGGAATTGGGGAATTTAGAAATTTTGGGGCAAATTTGGGAATGGCTCATTTCAGCTATCTTTTCCCATTCCTCACCATTTCTATGTCACTTGCTCCATTTCTACATTCCCCTCTCCATTTCTATGTCCCATTCTCCATTTCTACATTCTCCTCTCCATTTCTATGTCCCATTCTCCATTTCTACATTCCCCTCTCCATTTCTATGTCCCATTCTCCATTTCTACATTGCCCTTCTCCATTTTTATGCCCCATTCTCCATTTCTATATCCCCTTCTACATTTCTGTGATTTTTCCTCCATTTCTATGGTTCCTTCCTCCATTTCTATGGTTCTTTCTCCATTTCTATGGTTCCTTCCTCCATTTATATGGTTCTTTCTCCATTTCTATGGTCCTTTCTCCATTTTTATGGTTCTTTCTCCATTTCTATAGTTCTTTCTCCATTTCTATAGTTCTTTCTCCATTTCTACTTCTTTTATAATGTTTCTCTACATGAAAAATGTACGTAATGCATGGAAATGAATTTGAGGGTGTTACAAACCTACCCCCTTAAACTGAATCTCGCCCTCGAGATTCGATAGAGTGGAGAGTAGATGAGGGAATTCTGCCTTGCGATCTTCCTCACGCTCCCATGTAGTTTCGGCTTCCGTGTGATGGCTCCACTGTACCTTGCACCAACGGATCACTTTGTTCCTCGTGACCCTTTCCTTCACGTCCAAAATTTTGACGGGGTGTTACGTGTAGGTCAGATCCTCTTGAAGCTCGAGCTCATCCATTGGTACTTGTTCTTCCGGTACTGTTAAGCACTTCTACGTCGTGCACGTCGGAGAGGTGCGTTGGCAGCTCTAGTTGATAGGCTACTTCTCCTCGCTTGCCCAAAATCTTGAATGGACCGATGTAGCGAGGTGCTAACTTTCCCTTGACGTTGAACCATCGTTGGCCTCGGATAGGCGATACCTTAAGATACACGAAGTCTCCCACTTCGAAGGTCAATCTTCTTCTCCTATTATCCGCATAACCTTTTTGTTGTGACTGAGCAGCCTTCAAGTTTTCTCATATCGTTTGGACTTGTTTTTCGGCATCTTGCAGCACTTCGGGTCCAAACACTTGGCTTTCTCCGGTCTCATTCCAGAAAGCGGCGTTCTACACCGTCTACCATACAATGCTTCGAAAGGTGACATCTTCAAGCTGTCTTGGTAGCTGTTGTTGTATGAGAATTCAGCATACGGCAAGCTCCTATCCCAACTACGCCCATGTTTCAAGGCGCAAGCTCTCAACATGTCTTCCAAAATTTGGTTTGTCCTCTCAGTTTGCCCGCGGTTTGCGGGTGATAAGCGGAGCTGAAATTCAGTCGTGTACCCATGGCTTCATGCAGATTCTTTCAGAACCTAGAGGTAAATTGAGAACCCCGATCTGAAACTATCTTCTTCGGA
Source organism: Neostapfia colusana (assembly GCA_030760725.1). Lineage (NCBI taxonomy): Eukaryota > Viridiplantae > Streptophyta > Magnoliopsida > Poales > Poaceae > Neostapfia > Neostapfia colusana. The sequence goes on from JASWHV010000002.1 coordinate 17,845,594, forward strand.
ACTCCATGGCGACACATGATTTGCTCCATATACAGCTTGGCTAGTTGTGCAACGCTGTACTTGATTCTAACAGGAGGGAAATGGGCTGTTTTCGTCAATCGATCCACAATAACCCAAATGGAGTCGTAACCAGACCGAGTACATGGCAATCGAACGATGAAATCCATGCTGATGTCTTCCCACTTCCACTCGGATACTTTTAATGGCTGCAACAGTCCAGCGGGTCTTTGATGTTCGGCCTTCACCCGTTGGCACGTATCGCATAAGGCAACATATTCAGCTATGTCACTTTTCATACCATCCCACCAATAGTAAGCTTTCAGGTCCGTGTACATTTTGTGCAGCTGGGATGTTTGGAATAAGGTGAGTCATGTGCCTCCTTTAATATTGTGTCGCGGATGTGCTTCATGTTAGGCACACAAATCCTTTTTCTAACCAAAGTGTGCCTTTCTCGTCTTCCTTAAAATCCTTTTCTATGCCTTGTCGGATTCTTTCCTTGATTTCCTCATCTGTTGCCTGGCCATCTTGTGTCTCTTGTTCCAGCGAGGAGTTCAGTTCTATCACTTCCATCTCGTTCAAGAACCTGAGATGTAACCGTTCGAACTCCTTGCCCAGCTCGGGTGGCAGCTCCCGAACCGTGAGTTGGTGACATGCTCCCTTTCGGCTCAATGCATCAGCTACTACATTGGCCTTTCCGGGGTGATAGTTGATTCCAACATCATAATCCTTGATGAGTTCCAACCATTGACGTTGCCTCAAATTCAGATCCATTTGCGTGAATATATACTTGAGGCTTTTGTGATCTGTATAGATCTAATATCGGTGGCCAAGGATATAATGCCTCCAAATCTTCAAGGCATGTACCACGGTTGCAAGTTCCAAGTCATGTGTGGGGTAATTCAGCTCATGTTTCTTTAGTTGTCTCGACACATAGGCTATCACTTGTCCTTCTTACATGAGCACACATCCAAGCCCTTGTCTTGATGCGTCACAATATATGTCGAAGCTTTTGCTCACGTCCGGCAATACCAAAACCGGCACTGTGGTTAGTCTCTTCTTGAGCTCCTCAAAGCTTTCTTGACACGCTGGTGTCCACTGAAATGCTTTTCCCTTCATTAGCAATTCAGTCATAGACTTTGCTATTTTGGAGAAATCCTTGATGAACCGGCAGTAGTATCCAGCCATCCCAAGGAAACTCCGAATATCTCTCACATTCTGCGGTTGGTTCCACTTTAAAACGTCTCCCACTTTTCTGGGATCGACCGACACTCCTCCCTCGGAGATGATGTGGCCTAGGAACGATATCTCCTTTAGCCAAAATTGACACTTGCTGAACTTGGCATACAATTGATGCTCTCGCATTTCTGCAACGTCAACCTCAAGTGTTCTTCATGTTCTTCCTCGTTTTTCGAATACACCATGATGTCGTCGATGAAAACCACGATGAACTTGTCCAAGTACTCCATGAAGACCTTATTCATGAGGTACATAAAGTATGCGGGTGCATTCGTTAACCCAAAAGACATAACGGTATATTCATAAGAACCATACCGTGTTCGAAATGCAGTTTTGGGTATGTTGGAGGGCTTAATCTTCAGCTGGAAGTATCCCGACCGAAGATCAATCTTGGAGAAAATTCGGGCACCTTTCATTTGGTCAAACAGGTCCTCTATACGGGGCAGCAGGTATTTATTCTTGATCATCACCTCATTGAGAGACCTATAATCCACACACATCCTTTGGGTCCCATCCTTCTTGTCTAGAAAGAGCACGAGGGCTCCCCATGGTGACGAGCTTGGGCGTATAAAACCCTTTTCTAGCTGCTCCTGAATTTGTTTCTTGAGCTCCACTAGTTCATTAGCGGGCATCCTATACAGCCTCTTCGCTATAGGTGCAGTTCCGAGTACTAAATCAATAGCAAATTCAATGTCCCGGTCAGGTGGCATACCTGGAAGTTCTTCCGGGAACACATCTGAATATTCTTGAACCACCGGAATGCTTTCCGATGTTGTTTCTTCGATGTGGTTCAACGCTGCCTTCTCGGTTGCCGGTTGGGCTGACTCGAACTCAATACGAGTACCGTGCTCATTTGTCAACTGCACGCTCCTCTCAGCACATTGAATCACTCTGTTGTGCTTGCTTAACCAATCCATTCCAAGTATTATGTCAATCCCTTGGGAATCCAAGACAATAAGGTTGGCAAGAAAGTATACCCCCCTTATTTTAAGGTTTACTTTCGGACATACTATATTAGTCCTCATCTCTCCACCATTGAATTAACCAACATAATTTGTTTCATGTGTGATATGGGCATATTATACTTGGCAACATACTTGGATGATATGAATAAATGTGATGCTCCAGAATCAAATAAAACAGTGGCTGGGCAGGAGTTGGCAAGGAACATACCAATCACGACGTCCTCAGCTTGTTGTGCTTCATCAGCGGAGACATGATTCACATTGCCATGAGCGTAGTTCTGCTTCCCATGGTTACCTTGCGTAGCTCCTCCATTCGTCCGTGGGTTCTGTTTTGGTGCGTTGCTCGGCTGTCCAAGGCCTTTCTTCGGGAACCGACTTGCAAAGTGTCCCACCTCTCCGCATGAAAAACATGCTTTGCTGCCCATAACAGCAGGAATGTTGGGGCGAGGCTGGTTTTGAGCATAGGCGCCCGTGTTGGGACGGGGCGCAGGAGGCAAAGGCATACGAGGTTCTTGCATAGCAGGACGTTGCTGCAGTGGCTGATTAGGGCGAGGTGGATTTGCAGGGCAGAAAGTAGAAGCGGACGAGCCATACTGTGGTGCAGCTGGTGGCATGAAACAGGGACGTACATTGCTCCCTTGTGGTTGTCCTTGGTATGGCATCTTCCTCTTGCCCTCTTGCTCGATCTCACGGATCTTGCTCTCAACCACTATAGCTTTGTCTACGAGCATCTGGAAGTTTGCATAATCATTGTTGAGCAGCTGAACTTGGATCTCATTGTTCAGTCCTCTCATGAACAAGTATTGCTTTCTCTGATCTGAGTTGACATCTTCTGGAGCATACCTTGACAGCTGCATGAACTTGTTGAGGTACTCATTCACGCTCTTCCTTCCTTGGCGGAGACCTTCAAACTATTTCCTTTTAAGCATCATGACTCCAGAAGGGACATAATGAGAGCGGAAACTCTCCTTGAATTCAGCCTAAGTGATCGTCTCCTGGTTGACATGAGCATTGCAAAGAGCGTCCCACCAGTCAGCGGCTGCTCCCATAAGTTGGTGCGATGCAAAGAGAACTTTCTCCCAATCATTGCACTGGACAATAGCAAGCTTCTTTTCCATGGACTTCATCCAATCATCAGCCTCCATGGGGTCATTAGTTTGTGCAAAAGTAGGCGGCCGAATCCTCATGAACTCTCCCAATCTGTTGTGAGCCGGCGGGGGTGGCGGTGGCGGCAGTGGGGGTGCAGGAACAGGGTTAGGATTGTTGTTATTATTGGCCTGCAGCTGACCCAACGTTTTGTATCATAGTTTGCATGAGCTGGTTCTGCATAGCCATCAACCATTCAAGGTTTCTTGCATCAGCCCCCGGGTTAGCATTTTCAGGAACTTCAATGTTGCCATCCTCTTGTGGTTCATTGTTGCCACGAGCGTTCCTCCTTTGACGATTGGAGTTTTCCCTCACCATCTATAAGAGAGAGTAGACTAGAATAGAAACTAGAAGTTTAGATTGATCCCCCCAATTATATGCATCAAGGTGTATGAACTAAGTATCTTCTTTTATTAATTCAGCCTATATGAGGATGTGAACACGTGCCGAAGCATCTCACATCTCTCCACTATGTGTGGATGTGGACATTCGCCGAAGCGTCCCACAACTCACATCAGCACATAAACACAAGCAATCCTCACAAAAGTTCAACACACCACTCTTATTAAAGCTACTACGATCTAAACGTTCCTATTACATCTTATTCAATGGGAACCTAAACTTAATCGTGAGAACCGGTGCTGTTCTCGCCGTGTGATGGGGGTGGTCCATACATGGGCGCACGCCATGGTGAGTCGGCAGTCCATGTAGGGTTAGATGACGCTGGTGCTCCATTTGCTCCTGCGTTGGCACGAGTCTCCTCTTGTTTCTCCAGCAAATACAACTTCTTGTGGGGGTAACGGATCTCTTCTTGTGTGCTTGCATATTGGTTTCCCAACTCCACGAGCAACCTCTGAGACTTGTCAGCAGCTTGTGGGTTGAAAAGAGCTGTTACATGGGGTCCAATGATCTCCCTTGTACCACTCTTCCGATACGGGTGCAGCTCAAAAGTTCTGTCCTCAAGCTGCTCATGGAAGGCGTAGCACCGTCGGGTGAGTGCTTCCCATGCAGCATCATTGATAGCTTCTGCCCTTGTAGCTCTCCATGTAGGTGCGAAGTGTCGAGTGACAACCCTACCGTTAGATAGGATGGTTACTTCAGCCTTCCACTCTTCATGTCCGAGACGAGGGACTTTCTTGAGAAGATATTCCGGGTATAAGCTGTAGCAATCCAGAAATTCTTTGAGCTCCCTAGATATGTGTCCTCCTTCCATTCCGTCGGACCAAAATTCTTGAACAGAATGGTTGGCCCATTCATCACCTTCATTATTGGTCTCAGCAAGGGGTGGCTCCTCCTCGGGTTCATCTCCCCCCGACATAGCTTCATGAGGCTCCACGGGGTGTAAGCCCGCGTGAAACTCCTCCTGAGGTGCGTACTAATGCCGTTCTTGTGGATCATCCTCCATATCGTCTTCGAATGGTTCCACCTCTTTCGGGTCCTCTTCCTCATGCATAGAGCTATTGACTTCCTCTTCATCATGAGGTTCCATCTTCACCTCCTCCCAATATGGTCCATTGGACACCTCAATGGGGTTAAGTGCACTCCCAAGTGGTGGTGGACGAGTCCTTATGCGTGTTGTGCTCCTAATCACCGGCATCTATAAATAAGACATGAGAAACTTTAGAGAAGAAGAAAATAACTTTAAAACTTCAGAAGCTATGGAGCAAGAAAACAAAAGTGTTGCTGTCCGAAAGAAGAGAAAAGAGGGGCTGAAAATAGCACTTTGCGGTGGCTGAATTGACAAGTAAAGTGCAGCAGCAAGCAATTTTCAAAAATAGCAGTTTAGAGGGGTGCTGCCTATGTGTTTTAGAGTGTCCATTCTACCTAGGCTTGCGTCCTAAAGTCAACGGGGCTCTGATACCAATCTGTGACACCCGGTTCCGAAAATAGAACCAAGTGAATGCATATGTGTGCCCAGGATGTTCATCACACATACACATGTAATCCACAACTGAATTCAGAATATAACCACGAATAAATAGTGTTTAAGTACTTTATTACAATGATTCAATGTCTCACTCATGAATCTCTAACTTATTCTTGCAGCGGAAGTCTCTAAACGATAGCGGAAAGTGACTAAAGACAGCAGGCTCCATCTTCGACTCCACAGGTATGTTGACGGTAGTTCGCACGCCTAGTACTCCACATGGTCCTCGAAGTACTCATCTCCTGTAGCTGATGTTTATGTGGTAATGCAAGGGTGAGTACATGTCGTACTCAGCAAGTGTGGGAAAAGTATGACATGTAGCTTTCAACAAGGAATGGAATAAAAAAGCTCATTGCAGCAAGCAAATTTTATTTCACAAACATGGTAAAAACAGCAACTAAGTCTAGGTGAATTAAGTCCCAATATAACCAAGTAATCAGCAAAATTCTTTCATCATAATTCACCATTTATCAAGTCTCAACCAGCCAATAATCTTTCTCAAGTTCATCTCATACTCATAAATATTCATAACCATATCATATTCATATAACTGAAGCCAAACTCATTTTCATGACTCAAAACAGTTCCAAAACCAATCCCAATGACCATACCATAACCATACCGAATATCCATCCCATGTTTTCCCTCTAATCATGTGATTTGGCCAGGTTCTTGTGACCGGAAGCACGACTATCATGATAGTTTTACACTCTGCAGAGGTGGCACCACTTTACCCACAAGTTCGTGATTTCGTCACCCGTCGGCTACTGCAGAACCTCCATTATACCAGTACACAACCGTCGGTGTATGGCCAAGAGATCACAATAGCCTTTACAAAGGGGCTACTAGATGTATGGACTCACTGAGGTTTCACCCGCAGGCTTGAATCACCATTCTCCCACCCACGAGCCCCCTCTTGTGCCATGCAGTTCCCACAGCAGTCCCTCTCGACTCCTATTCCCCGCGCCATCCACGGTCCATAACAAGATAGTAACACACCTAATTAATCAGCTAAACCGCACCCATATTTGACCTTGTGGTGACACTGTTTTTCTGGCATGTGCTGGCATGAACCAGTCCTTAGATCTACGGCAAGTAAACCACCATCTCATTCAGCAACATCTACGAACCAAGCTTGCCTGGATCTCCCCGATTCCATGCTCATTAACATCATCAAGTTCTCATCATCATTATTCATATGAGTGCAGTAGCTAAACATGTTTTAATTCAGCTTCCCGTATCCTGTAGAATAAGAGAAGCAAAAAGGAAAAAGGACAATACCCGACTCATCAACTTTCCCGGCGACAAGGATGGTTACAAAACTAGTAAACTCCTATAAAAGGGTGTCCCATCAAGTTGACTCAAGCATATGAGTTTTCGCAAACAAAACAGTTTCGAAAATGGGATCAATATGGTCAAGGGGCACTTGCCTTGCTCCCGTGGCTCTTGTTGCTCAAGCGTCTCGAAGTATTGGTGCTGTAGTTCTTCGTAGATGGCCTCTTGAACTTGTCCTTCTATTCACGACCACGCACATACAAAATTTACAGCAATCAATCATCATGCACAAGCTTTACTCAAGATGCAATGGAGTAGATGGATGCAAATCCTATGGTGCTATTTTGTTAAACCAGTTTGTACGTGTTCTTGCATGTTTTAATGGGCTTTCATGGGGTTTTATGATGAACAAGGGTGTAGGGATCAAGTGTGGACGTGGTGATGATCTTGACCCAACATCTATATCAATTCCACCGTCAAAAATCGATCAAAACACGATCTGCCCACACGTAAAAGTTTATGTCCGAAGGGGGCGAAGAAAACAGATGCGTAGAAACAGCAGCGACGTCGTAAGATGGGTAATGGGGACCTATCTCACTTCCTTTTGGTGGCAGGGCCTTCCTCCTAGCAATGGCAGCAGTGGGGAATTTTTCTATGGAAAATTTTGGTAGGACAGATCGTCGGGCTTCTTCTCCGGCGACGGCGGGGCTCGACGGCGGCCAAATTCTGGCAAGGGGGGGGGGAACTTGGCGACTTGGCAGCAGGGAAGGGAGCTTGGCAGAAGTGGGGAGGTCCAAAATAGAGAGGATTTCGGCCAGGGGTGGGGGTTATATTTATAAGGGGGGAAATGGAGAGTCCTACTCCAATTGGAGCTCAAATAAGAGTCCTATTCAATTTTTTGGATCTTAACAAACTTATCTCTTGTGGTGCGGCAGACTTGGGGGCTTTATCCCCAAAATGTGGGGAAAATTATCCTTTTTGGGAATTGGGGAATTTGAAAAATGTATGCAATGCATGGAAATGAATTTGAGGGTGTTACAAGCAGTTCCACTGTGTCTCTTTTCTTGGGAACCACCGGACGCTCCCAACAAGTTACCCGCCTGGCCCCCAATGTCTGACGGGTGTACCTGGGTCCTACCCATCAATGGGGGAGGCGAGTGCCGAGGCGTCATGCTCGAGGGGTTGTGTCAGAGCCCTTACTGCAGAAAGCAACAGGTTGGTCATTACAGATCCACCGTACCGCTCTCCTCGAGAACCGCCGGATGTTCCCAAAAGGTTACCCGCCTGGCACCCCGCGTATGACGGATGGACCTGGGTCCTACCCATCGCTGGGGGAGGTGAATAGCACGTGGTGTGCAGTGGTGGAAACCCAATCGTCGCACCTGTTGCCCTGCCAGAGGTCACGGATGTGTATAAAAGGAGGCCTTCCGGTGTTTGGTGGCACCCTCCTTCATCATGTGGCCCTTGTTCTCCTCTTGCATGCTGGAAGCCTCCGCTTCCCAGCGCTCTTGTCCACCTTATGCCCTTACACCGGTGGCTATCTTCGTCCACTTTTGTGAAATGTTCGTGTGTGTGTGTGGCCTTCGGTGCGGCTCCTCGAGGTGTCCTTCTCCTTGACGGTCCGGGATACAAGCACAAGCCATCCGAATGGCATGTCGATGGTAAGGGAAGCCGTTGGGGACAGGATCCCCGATTCGCAGGGTGTCTCTACGCCAGTGCTGGGGGGTATCTGGCGCCTGATGGAGGAAGGCTCGATCTCCATGTTCTTCACCTTCTTCTAGTGTCGGCAGATCGCCCTTCTCCGGCTAGGCGCCCAGAGGACATGCCCCACACACCACTAAGCGTTGTTGTGGACAACCAAGTCTGCCACCAATGGCGTCTGGCCCACGTGACACTGGATGTCATCGTTGCCTCGGTGCAGCAAATCGGTGATGCCTGATGAGAACTGAGGCGTCAGACTGATATGTTTGCTGGACGTCCACGGGCTTATAGCAGGTGGCCGTCTCTCTATGCAGAGGTTTGCTTAGGGGACAGCCAAGTATGCTATAGAGCGGAAGATTGCCCAACTTGTAGCTGCTAGGTCCCTCAGTTGCCTTGTATCCCCTTTTGTATGCCAGAACTCTGTTATTAATGAAGAATCATTGTTCCAAGTCTTGTGTGTTGAGTTGTTGATGTATACTTTGGGCCCTTGGTAGCGCAAAGGTTCGGAATGTCTTGGGCAAAGTAGTTAGCTCTTTGCTGATGTCCTGAGCTTGTTCCTCTGGGTCCTTAGCAACGTAAGGCCCCATGGCGCTCTGGTAGTGTGGCTACCGCTCCTCCCAGTTCCTTGGCGGCGCAAGGTCCCAAGGAATGTTCGACTCTTATCTTCAGCTTGTACCACGGAGACACGTGGCAGCTTCGGACCTCACCTCAGCGGGGAGGCTCGGATCGGAGCCCAGGGCACGTGTGAGCTCTGGAGCTATCCTCGGCAAGGAGGAGGCTCTGAGCCAGGAAACACGTGGCAGCTCCGGACCTCACCTCAAAGGGGAGGCTTAGACCGGAGCCCAGGGCACGTGTGAGCTCCGGAGCTATCCTCAGTAGGGAGGAGGCTCTGAGCCAGGAGACACGTGGAAGCTCTGGACCTCATCTCAGCGGGGAGGCTTGGATTGGAGCCCAGGGCACGTGTGAGCTTTGGTGCTATCCTCAGAAGGGAGGAGGCTCTGAGCCTGGTGACACGTGGTAGCCCCGGACCTCACCTCAACGGGGAGGCTCGGACCAGAGCCCAGAGCTTGTGTGAGCTCCGGAGCTTTCCTCAGCAAGGAGGAGGCTCTGAGCCAGAAGACAAGTGGCAGTTTTGGACCTCACCTCAGCGGGGAGGCTCGAACCCGAGCCCAGGGCACGTGTGAGCTCCGGAGCTATCCTTAGCAGGGAAGAGGCTCTGAGCCAGGAGACAGGTGGCAGCTCCGGACCTTACCTCAGCGGAGAGGATTGGACCGGAGCCCAAGGCACGTGTGAGCTCTGGATCTTTCCTCAGCAGGGAGGAGGCTCTGAGCCAGGAGACGCGTGGCAGCTCCGGGTTCCACCTCAGCAGGGAGGCTTCGGACCGGAGCCCAGGGCACGCGTTGGCTTCGGTACTCAAGCGCACGTGGCAGCCCCAGGGCTGACCTCAGGGCCAGTGACACGTGGAATGCCCATTTAAAGTTGATATGCATGAGTAAGCACAAACTGTAAAAGGAGAATGCACAGAGTAAGAAAAACTTTCTTACTTCAGACTTCCCTCATAGGAGGAAACATGCCGTACAAGAAGGCAGTGACCCGCTTTGGATGACGAGAGTAGCAGGACTCTTCTGGGGCTTAGCTGTTCTAAGCGCTGTTCCTAGACACTATGACACCTTTTCAGAAAAATAAAACCCTACCGGTGTGCTAAGGATAGAACTTATGGAGGTGTTTTTATTTTTCATGGATTGGGTTGAGGTACCCCATCCTCTGTGGCTAGGCAGATGCACCCGGGGCGGCATACTTGTGTCACTCGGAAGGACCCTCCCAGCCGACGGAGAGTTTGTTTCCCCCTTCTCGAGAAAGTGTTCACCAGAGCACCAGGTCACCCACCTCAAGCTGTCTACTCCGCACGAACTGCTGCTGATAACGCCGGAGCGTTTGATGGTATCGCACGTTTTGGACAGCTGCTTGCCACATTCGCTCATCGACAAGGTTGATATCTTCACGCCGGAGCTGATCCTACGTGGCTTTGTCGTACGCTCGGACACGGGATGAGCCCATGGTAATTTCCGGAGGGAGGACGGCCTCAGCCCCATACACCAGGAAGAAAGGTGTTTCCCCTGTCGAGCGATTGAGGGACGTCCGGCTAGCCCACAGTGCATACGGAAGCTCTTCAACCCAATTGGCATCGTGCTTCTTCAAGCAGTTGTAGGTGCGCGTTTTGAGTCCCCTAAGTGTCTTGGCGTTTGCTCTTTCGACTTGACTGTTACTCTCTGGGTGAGCAACAGAAGCATAGAAAACTTGGATGCTGAGGTCTTTGCAGTAGTCTTGGAACACTGCTGTCGGTACCCTGCGACCAGGTACCCCCGCGTAGTGGATAGAAAGCACCTGGGGCCCGCCTTCCAAGCTTAGGCGGGTCCCAGCGTAAGACGCGTGCCCTGGGCCTGATCGGTAGACCCAGGATTGCCATGTGTCTTCAGGCCCTGATCTTGAAGACCGGCCGAGGGGGCTTCAGGGACCGCCATGTATCTGATGGTACCGTGCCCCATCTTCCGTCGAGAAGGGCTCCAGCGCTGCCACGTGCCCGGAGCCTCCGAGCCGCACCCTCCGCCAGAGAGAGCTTCGGAGGTGCCACGAGTCCTGCAGCTCCGGGTCTGACCTCCAGCATGGGAGGCCTCCGGAGCGGCCGCATGGGTAACGGCCCGGAGAATACCTTCCCCCCAAGGAAGGCCCCAGATGTACCACGTGTCCTGCGGCCCCGGGCCAGACCTCCAGCATAGGTGGGGCTCCGGTGCTGACACGTGCCCAAAACTTCGTACCACCCACTACTCCGTAAGGCAGCTCCGGTAGAGATGCGTGTCCAGGGAGCCAGTTGCCCGGACGTCACACCGACGAGCAACAGGCAGGTGGCCAAGGAGTAAAAGAGGAAGGTACGATGTCAGGCCGAGCATTCAAGGCTCGCGCCTTCTCCAGAAGCATGGCGCACGGCACACGCCTCCGTTCCCCATATGTGCACCATTACGGTGAAAGACAGGGCGACGAGGCGTGACGGCACAACAGCACCGCCCAACGGTGCAGAGCCGCCTAACAGAGCGGGGAGACGCGGCGACAAGACAGGGACTTCATCATCACCGGCCACCCGGTCAGAGGCGCCCGGCGCGCCTTAACTCCACCGACGGTGACAATGCATATAGTTGTAAATGCCTATAGCTCATGTATAGAAGACAGATAGACGTGGGACTACCTGTCGGGCCCCGGGCAACCTTGTAACTGTCCGGCCTTGGGCGATAAAAGGACCGGGGCAGCCTTCGGGCAGGGGGGTCGCGACCCAGCCAACTCACATACTCATACGCGCGAGCAATACAGCAAACACACCCGTGGACGTAGGGTATTACGCTCCGGCGGCCCGAACCACGTAAATCCTCGTGTTCCTCTTGCCATTGCATTCTGACCTTTGAGATCCACTAGCCCCACCAAAAAAGAACCTCCACAGGCTGCTCAGGCAGACCGTGGAAGTGTCGCAGAAATACAATTGGACATTTGGCGTGCCAGGAAGGGGGCTCTTGGTTCTAGAAGCTGTTCGTGAAGCCCAAAATGGTGAACATCCAGTCTTTCGGAGGTTCTTCCCGCCCCTTGACTGCCAGTGGCAGAGTGAGCAAGAAGCGTCCTCTGGTCCCAGAGTGGGACCGCCTGCACCTGCACCAGTCCCTACGGCGACGGTGCCCGTTGCCTCCTGGCAGCCTTCGGCAGCGACGGCGACAGCATCGCAAGCGCCGACTGAAGCGAGTCCAGAGAGTGCGCTTTTGGAAGCCCGCGCGCTCCTTCACGAACCCCGAGTGCGGGAGCTTCCCTGTACGCTGCTGAACAATGGCGCAACAACGTCGACCACCTAGTCGTCGTCGCGCTTAACTCGCCGTGTCACCGAAGACGGCGGTCAAGGACAGGGCAGCTACCGCCTCGTAACCTAACAAGGGATTACAAAGACGGCAACAACCCACTCAACGGCGACGTCCAGGCTCCCCACCACAAACCTCAGGGGTGAGCTCGACCGGCGCCACTGCCAGAAAGAAGATGGCCGCATCACCATCGAGCGACAGCGCGAGTGGCATCATAACCTCGGGGAAGAGTATGGTACCCCGGGTACCAGCTCCCCATCTACGCGGGCCAGAACCCCGTCTCCCCAGGCTCAGTGGGAGGCTGGATGGCTCTGGCCCCACACCTTTGTATGGCGGTGTGGCCGCGCAAGTTCCGGCCACACTTACCGGAAAAGTTTAACGGGACGGTCAACCCCGTCGAGTTCCTGCAGATCAACTCCACCGCCATCCTAGCTGCAAGAGGGGACGAGGCCATCATGGTCAACTACTTCCCCTTGGACTTGACTGGGTCAGCCCGGTCATGGCTCATGAACTTGCCTCAGGAGTCTGTAACCTCCTGGGAAGAGTTGTGCCGTCATTTTACGGCCAACATCGGGAGTTCCTACATCCGACCGAGCTCGGAGGCCGACCTCCACGCCCTGCAACAGCAACAGGGAGAGTCACTGCACTTCTTCATCCAGTGTTTCTCCCAGGTTAGGAACACCATCACCCGCATCTCCAACGCCTCCGTCGTCCTCGCCTTTTGACAGGGCGTTTGCGACAAGAAGATGCTCGAGAAGTTGGCCACGCACAACGTGCAGGATGTCTCCGAGCTCTTCAGCTTGGCGGACAAGTGTGCCAGGGCCGCGGAGGGCCATAACTGGCACACACTGCCTAGCAAAGGGGGAGAGCCCATCAGGGAGGGCTCTGGTGGCAGGAATAAGGCCGACGGCAAGGACAAGCCACTAGCCGGAGCCCACACTGCAGCAGCAGTAGCGGGCTCAGGGGGCCGGGGGCCACGAGTTGATAAGCGCCCGCGACAGCCGTCTGGCAGCGACGACGGTGACCAGAGGTGCCCGGTCCACGACACCAACCAGCACAATGCCAATGAGAGTCGAGAACTCCAGAGACTGGCGGAGCGCTTCCGTGAGCTCCGAAAGCAGCGCCAGGATGGTGCACCTTTCCGCCAGTGGGAGGGCAAGCAAAAGGCTGACCCAGAGATCAGCACGGAACAGGAGATGGAGTTCCAAGACACCAACCGGGCGTTAAAGGTCATCTATGACCAAGATGAGAGCTCCAACTCTGACCACAGTGAGCGACGCATGACGCTCCACGCCTGACCAGGCGTTCCCCCACTTCGTCATGCGACAAGGGATCACCCAACGTCCAGGCTCACGGCGAGGAGTAGGCAGCTCAAGAGAGGCCTGCCCGGAGCCCCGGCCAGTGCTCTCTCGAGGAGGAGTGGCAAGCCTTCCCCTCGACCAGTACAAGCATGCCGCTCCAGGTGCGTCCGCTGCAGGGGATGTGTACCTCTACCCAGACCACAGGTCATGGGACACCCCTGTAAGTTCTACCCTTAAGGTAGCGGTAGAATGTTTTTTCTTTTTCTCTTTCTTGTAAGGGTAACATAGAGACTAGGAACAGAGCTCAGAATGGCTAAAGTCCCAGAAGGGTCCAGTCACTCTTTGTACCCCGGGAGAGACACTGCCTTCTTACACTGCCTGTTGCCTCCTATTGCCCGAAGGAAGCCAAAAATAGGAAAAAGTGTATCCTGTCCTGTGCGCTCCATTACAGTTTATCTTGGCTCGTGCATAGAATCTATAAACGACATGTCCGGAACCTGCCCCACACACTACTCCTACACATTTGTGGCGGAATGGATTCCGTCTCCAAACCACCCTGGGGGTCAAGACGACGGTGGCCCAGAGCCAGAGCCCTGGTTTTCACCAGACCCCACTAAACACTCTACTATGACAGCCCTCGCACGAGCGAGGTGCCGAAGCGGGGGTCCTGCTCATCTCGCAGTCAGGGGAGCAGTTCAAGTACATGGTGCATCTTGACTTCAAAGCTACTAACAGCATGGCAAAGTACGAAGCCTTCATATATGGCTTGAGTACTGCCCTTTCTCTAGGAATGCGGTAGATGCTAGTTAAAAATAGATGCCCAACTTGCCATCAAACAAGGCGAGCGTCAGTATTGCTACAATGACCCACAACTAGCTGCCTACCTTATCCGTGTGCAAGAAGTAGAGAAGGGATTCCATGCTTTGGAGTAGCGCCATATCCCCCATGCCAACAACGCGGTGGCAGACAACCTTTCAATATAAGCCACTACATGCGCTCCGGTTCCCGAAGGAACCTTTGAAAGGAAGCTACTGCATCATACAGCCTGGCCTGCCAAACCAGGTGAAGGGGGCGAGTCCAGCACCTCGAAGCTGTCAGTCCCCTGCAACCATGGCGCTCGCTAAGGATCGTATGCATCACCGGGGACTCCGTGCAACCCGGCGCCCAAGATCTAGAAGCTCAAGTAGGTCCTGATGCATGGATCACGGTGGTCCGGACCTACTTGAACGACAACATCCTTCCCGATGATTGTGTAACTGCTGAACCGATCGTTCATATGGCTAAAAGATACACACTGATAGACGGAGATCTCTAACGGTGTTGCGCCAACAGCGTTCTATTGAAGTGCATAACCTGGGAGGAGGGCTGCGAGCTATTCGTAGAGATCCATGAGGGCGAGTGCGGCAACCACGCTACGTTCCGCTCGTTGGATGGTAAAGCCTTCCGGCATGGCTTCTACTAGCCGATAGCCCTCCTGGACGCCGTCGAGCTGGTGAAGATATGCAAGGCGTATCAGTTCCACGATGAGCAGATCCACACAGCGGTGCAGACGCTGCAAATGATCCTGCCCTCATGACCATTCGAGGCATGATAGCTGGACATTCCGACATTACGACTCAGTGTCGGGGAACCAGGTGGCTCATGACCCTGAGCAAGGTCTTGACCGCATCCTGGACGACCACATCGCCCAAGCCCGGACCATTTCAATAGGTCTGTGGTGTCTCGCACCCTCCGGGAGGCCCGATGCTAACACCCTGTCTCATCCAATCTACTTGGTAGGTGCGCTCTCCCGCTAAGTGAACACACCTACCAGGGGGCCATCACGGTAAACCACGCGGGCAGGGCATCGGACCACTTCGGTAACGAGCAGAAGACTTAGAGCGCTGGCTACGACAAGCTGAAGACAAGGGTCGAACTCCCCTAGGGTCCTTGTATTGCCAGGGGTCCAGAAGGAGCGGTAACCACACTGCCCGGGCGCCCTGGGTCCTTACGCTACTAAGGGCCTGGAGGAACAAGCTTGAGACATTGACAAAATACTGCCCGCGTCAGCTAAGTCATTCTGGACCTTTGCGCTCCCTTACAAATACAGCTTTCCATTCAAGCTTGTGTATATTTTTGTGTACCCCTCGACATGTACATTGTTGTGTTAATCTGTCTCGCCCTTGGCCAAAGTTCTGCTACAAGACAGAAACGTCTGAGGCACCTGTATCGCCTCCAGACCCCCTAGCTACCTTCCTGCCCGGGTCCGGTGACACCGGAAGGACGCCTCCCCTCTTCGGAATGTCTGGTCAGTGGGGGGTTCAGGGTGTGTAGCCTGCTTAGACTGGTCCTGCGTCCTAAGCGTGCGCTTCCTGCCACTGTCAGCACAGCACCCAAGTGCGGGGGGCCCGGACGGCACACCACCCCGGGAAGGGTGGTAACCAAGGTCCAGACGCTGTTACACCGAATTGCCTAGGCCCCGTAGCTTAGGAGAGGACCATAAGCCATAATGGGGTCATCGAGCAGAGGAAATGCAACTACACGGCACGGTTATCCTTTTGTTTTAGTGCCTATGCAAGCCACAGGGCTCCGGTCCATGGGGCTGTAACCCTAACTCTCCAAAGGGTCCACACTCGGACCCCCCAAAGCTGGCGCCTCTCGAAAGCTTCGGAGATTGTGTCTTGCACTGGCACCAGTATGCCTGGGGGGTCATTGCGACTAGTCAAGCTAAGCAAGTCGCCCGGACCCCGGCAACTCGTAGAAGGGAACGGGTACACATCTATAGCAAGCAACAAGGAAATGTCAACTGCTTTGGTGAGCTAAGAGACCCTCCGGTCCTTGCGGCATCAAGGATCAGGGGCCTCACGAAAGTTAAAAATGGTTTTTCCTACCATACTCAGCGCCGAGCGATTGATGGAAGATCAACACAATGATTTTTCATTCATCAACACAAAAATGAAAGACAAGACAATAGGGGGCTTGAAACAGAGTTACTTTCATTGATAATAGAGTCTGGCATACAAAAGGGAATACAAGACAACTAAGGAAACCTAGCAACTATAGATCGAGTAATCTTCTGCTCCGAGGCATGCTTGGTTGTCCCCCGAGCTGGTATCTGTACAGTGAGATGGTCACCTGCTATTAGACTAAGGGCGGCAGCAATGCATGCTGGACCAAGGCAAAGGTGACATCCGGTGTCGCGGGGGTCAAATGCCAACAGGTTGACAGCGATGCATGCTAGGCCAAGGCAACAACAATGCATGCTGGACCAAGGTAACAGTAACATACAGTACAGGGTCGGCAAAATCGCCCGCTATGGCAGATTTTGTTGTCTACCATAGTACCAGGAGGAAGGCTTGACCACTCTAGACCTAGCCTTCCTCCGGTACCGGCAGGCAGTCCACCCTCGGCAGAGCACCTAGTGGACGTGCTCCACCCGACGCTGGTGTTGGGGCTCACTGCGGGTTGAAGACCCTGTCCCCGACGGTCTCCCCTACCGTCGACACGTCGTCAGGATGGCTCGTGCCTCTATCCAAGACCGTAAAGAAGGAGGATCCATCAGAGACCCTCACTAGAGGCCACACACACATGAACATCTCGCAGAAGTGGATGAAGACGGCTACCGGTGAGGAGTCATCTGGTGGGCGAGAGCATCTGGAAGCGGCGACTTCCAACGCACAAGAGGAGAACAAAGGCCACATGGTGAGGAAGGGTGCCGACCTACACTGCAAGGCCTCCTTTTATACCTGTTCATGGTCTTAGATAGCGCAACAGGCGCCACGATTGGGTCGCCATCACTGCACGCCGTGGGCTGTTCGGCTCCCCCAGCGATGGGCTGGACCCAGGTCCACCCATCAGCCACTGCGGGTCAGGAGGATAACCCCTCAGGAACGTTCGGAGGTTCCCAAGGAGAGCAGTGCGATCGACTCATCGGCTGTCGCGGTAAATAACCCGGGGTGACCCCTCGAGCACGTCGCCCTAGCACTCGCCAATGACAAGTAGGGCCTAGGCCCACCGTTGAGGCATTGGCGGGACAAGCGAGTATGAACTCGAGAACGTCCAGCGGTTCCCGAGGGAAGCATAGTGGCACCCCGACGGTTCATGGGCGGTTGCAGTAATTGTCCCGAGGCGGCCCCTCGGCAGCCACGCCGTGACCGGTCAAGTCAGAGTGTACATGACGAGGCACTGCCGCTTTGACTGAGTGCGCCCACTACACCAAGGGCGAACAACCTCTTCGTCTCCCAGGTATGGCCACTCATCCACTTCATGAAAAAATCTCACCACCACTTCGACTCCCAAATCGCAGGTTCAAAGCCACCACGCGAGATAGGCCCGGAGGCCAAGTCAGTACCCTGCAGACCAGGTTCCCCCGCGTAGTGGATAGAAAGCACCTGGCCATGCCTTCTTGGCTTAGGCGGGTCCCAGCGTAAGCCGCGTGCCCTGGGCCCGATAAGCAGACCCGGGATTGCCTCGTGTCTTCAGGCCCCAGGGTGGTTCAAGGACCGCCACATATCTGATGGTACGAGGCCCCATCTTCCGTCGAGAAGGGCTCTAGTGCTACCACGCGCCCGGAGCCTCCGAGCCGCACCCTCTGCTAGAGAGAGCTCTGGAGGTGCCACGTGTCCTGTGGCTCCGGGTCCGACCTCCAGCATGGGAGGGCTCCGGAGCGGCCGCATGGGTAACAGCCCCAAGAATACCTTCCCCCAAGGAAGGCCCCAGATGTACCACGTGTCCTATGGCCCCGGGCTCGACCTCTAGTGTGTGTGTGTGGGGGGGCTCCGGTGCTGCCACGTGCCCAACAACTCCGGACCACCCGCTACTCCGTAAGGAAGCTCCGGTAGAGACGCGTGCCCCGGGAGCTAGTTGCCCAGATGTCGCACCGACGAGCAACGAGTAGATGGACAAGGAGTAAAAGAGGAAGGTACGATGTCATAAGCATGGCGCACGGCGCACGCCTCCATTCCCTGTCTGTGCGCCATTACGGTGAAAGACAGGGCGACGAGGCGTGACGACACAACAGAGCCGCCCAACGGCGCAGAGCCTCCTAACAGAGCGGGGAGACGTGGCGACAAGACAAGGACTTCATCTTCACCGGCCACCCGGTCAGATGTGCCTGGCGTGTCAGGCGGCGCACCTTAACTCCACCGACGGTGACAATGCATATAGTTGTAAATGCCTATAGCTCATGTATAGGAGACAGATAGCCGTGGGACTACCTGTCGGGCCCTGGGCCACCTTGTAACTGTCCTGGCCTTGGGCTATAAAAGAACCGGGGCAGCCTTCGGGCAGGGGGGTCGCGACCCAGCCAACTCACATACTCATACGCGTGAGCAATACAACAAACACACCCGTGGACGTAGGGTATTACGCTCCGGCGGCCCGAACCACGTAAATCCTCGTGTTCCTCTCGCCATTGCGTTCTAACCTTCGAGATCCACTAGCCCCACTGAAAAAAGAACCTCCGCGGGCTGCTCAGGAAGACCGGGGGAAGTGTCACAGGAATACACTTTGACATTTGGCGCGCCAGGAAGGGGGCTCTTGGTTCTAGAAGCTGTTCTTGAAGCCCACAATGGTGAACATCCAGTCTTTCGGAGGTTCTTCCTGCCCCTAGCGCCGCCAGCGGCAGAGTGAGCAAGAAGCGTCCTCTGGTCCCAGAGTGGGACCGCCTGCACCGGCACCAGTCCCTACGGCGACGGTGCCTGTTGCCTCCTGGCAGCCTTCGGCGGTGACGGCGACAGCGTCGCAAGCGCCTACTGAAGCCACACCGGAGAGTGAGCTGTTGGCAGCCCGCGCGCTTCTTCACAACCCCCGAGCATAGGAGCTTCCCCGTCCGCTGCTGAACAATGGTGCAACGACGTTGACCACCTGGTCATCGCCACGCTCAACTCGCCGTGTCACCGAAGACGGCGGCCAGGGACAGGGAAGCTACCGCCCCATAACCTAACAAGGGATTACAGGACCGTGACAACCCACTCAACGGCGACGTCCAGGCTCCCCACCACAGACTTCAGGGGCGAGCTCGACCGTCGCCGCCGCTAGAAAGAAGGTGGTCACGTCACCATCGAGCGACAACGCGAGTGGTGCATAGCCTCGGGGAAGAGTATGGTACCCCGGGTACCATACTCCCCATCTACACGGGCCAGAACCCCATCTCCCAGGCTCAGTGGGAGGCTGCATGGCTCTGGCCCCGCACCATCATATGGCGGTGTGGACGCGCAAGTTTCGGCCACACTTGCTGGAAAAGCTCGACGGGACGGTCAACTCCATCGAGTTCCTGCAGATCTACTCCAACACCATACTAGCTGCAGGAGGGGATGAGACCATCATGGCCAACTACTTCCCCATGGCCTTGACTAGGTCAGCCCGGTCATGGCTCATGAACTTGCCTCAGGAATCTGTAACCTCCTGGGACGACTTGTGCCATCAATTTACGGCCAACATTGGGAGTTCCTACATCCGACCGGGCTCGGAGGCCGACCTCCACGCCCTGCAACAGCAACAGGGAGAGTCGCTACGCTCCTTCATGCAGCGTTTCTCCCAGGTAAGGAACACCATCCCCCGCATCTCCAACGCCTCCGTCGTCCTCACCTTTTGATAGGGCGTTCGTAACAAGAAGATGCTCGAGAAGTTGGCAACGCACGACGTGCAGGATGTCTCCGAGCTCTTGAGCTTGGCTGAGAAGTGTGCTAGGACCGCGGAGCGCCGTAACTGGCACACACCACCCAACAAAGGGGGAGAGCCCGCCAGGGAGGGCCCTGGTTGCAGGAAGAAGAAGGTCGACGGCAAGGAAGAAGAAGGCCGGCTGGTGTGTGGATCTGCTTAGCATGGAACTGGCACGCCTTGCATCTCTTAACACGGGTCGATGGCATCCTGGAGAGCTTTCGTCTAGTAAAAGCAATGCTGGAAGGCTTTACTGACCAGCGTGCGGGAAGATGCATGGTTCCCACACTCGCCTCCATGGATCTCTGCGAGCAGGTCACAGCCCTCCTCCCGGGTTATGCACAGCAATAGGACGCCATTAGCGCCACGCCGGTAGAGATCACCTTCTACTAGCGTGTATCTCTTAGCCAAACGAGCGATCCGTTCAGCAGATACACGTTCATCGGGAAGGAAATTGTCTTTCAAGTAGTCCCGGATCTCCGTGATCCATGCGTCGGGACCTACTTGAGCACTTGGATCTTGAGCGCTGGGTTGCATGGAGTCCCCGGTGATGCTTACGATCCTTGGCGGCGCCATGGTAGCAGGGCCGCCAGCTTCAAGGTGCTGATCTCGCCCCCTTCGTCTGGTTTGGCCAGCCAGGCGGTAGGTTTCAACAACTTCCTTTCAAAGACCCCCTCAGGCACCGGAGCCCAAGTGGAAGCCTTCATTGACAGTCGTTGGCTATTGTGTTGTTGGCGCGGGGAACATGGCACAAATCCAAGGATAAGAAGTCCTTCTCCAACTTCTGTACTTGGAGGAGATAGACTGCAAGTTGTGGGTCACTACAGCAGCACTCTCCCTTGACTTGCTTGATGATCAGCTGAGAATCACCCTTGACCAACAACTGCTGGACGTCGAGGGATAGCGCAGTTTTTAACCCGAAGATGAGAGCTTCCTACTCCGCCATGGTGTTGGTTGCCTTAAAGTCAAGTCGCACCATGTACTTGAACTACTCTCCAGTTGGTGTAAGGAGTAGAACCCCTGCTCCGGCACCTTGCTTGCGTGAGGAGCCGTCAAAGAAGAGAGTCCAGTAGGGCCCAGTGAAGACCGGAGCTCTGGGCTCTGGTTCACTGATGACCTGGCCCCCTGACTGGCATGGTGGTGGAGTCCACTCTGCCACGAAGTCAGCTAACGCCTAAACCGCATGGCACTGTAAGAAGTCCACATCAAACTCTGCCAACTCCGCGGCCCATTTAGCTATGTTTCCAATGGCGTTGGGGCTGTGGAGGACGGTTCTCAGCGGGTATGAGGTAACCACCGAGATCTTGTGAGCTTGGAAGTTCACAGCTTCCTTGATTCAACGAGGGTTGCATAGAGCAGCTTGTGCACCTCCATATATCTTGTCTTGGCATCATGGAGGACCTCGCTGATGAAGTAGACCGGACGTTGGATGGTTCGGACCCTCCCGGAGGGGTCCAAAGCGTCTTCTTGTAGAGGTCCGGGACTCGGGGACCTCTGGTCCTCGGGTCCGGTACTGCACTCTGGGAGCTCGGACCCAGATGCGCACCGGTTGTCATGTCTAGATGGCTGAGACCCGACTAGTTCTTCTTGGTGATATCCCGCACTCGAGGCCCCTAGGCCCCCGAGTCCGGGACATCATTCTGGGAGCTCGGACCCAGATATGCATTGATCATCAGACCCGCCTGTTTGGGACCTGATTATCTCCCCATACCAAGGGTCTCCTGTGGAGTCTGAGCCCTAGGGCTTTAGACCAACAGCAGCAGGATCCTTATCTGGGACTTGAGGTCGATGGAGTTCTGGCCGCTCCGCAACCAGAACCATGCTCACGACCTCAGTTGTGGCAGTGATGTAGAGGATTAGAGGCTCGCCTTGTTGCGGGGCCACCATGATTGGCAGCATTGTGAGGAACTTCTCCAGCTCCTGGGAATGCCTCATCCGCCTCCTCGGTCCATATGAATGGACCGGATTTGCGCAGAAGCTTGAAGAACGGAAGAGCCCACTCGGCCAGTCTAGAGATAAACTGACTGAGCGTAGCCAAGCATCCGTTAAGCTTCTGCACGTCCTTGATGCGGGCAGGGGGCCCCATCAGTTCTATCGCCTTAATCTTCTCTGGGTTAGCTTCAATCCCTCGGTGTGAGACCAAGAAACCGAGCAGCTTCCCGGCAGAGATCTCGAAGACACATTTGTCTGTGTTCAACTTCGTGCGTGTCGAACGCAGTCTGTCGAAGACTAGGGCTAGGTTGTCGAGCAGAGATGCTTGCGACTTAACATTTACTACGATGTCATAGTCATAAACCTCTACTAGGTCCCGAATGAGGTTCCCAAATGTCTTGTGCATTGCACCCACAAAAATGGGAAGGTGGTATGCTCTTCATCTTCCCTAGACATAGGTATCTGGTGGAAACCTGAATTTGTGTCTAAGAAACATAGTAGATCACAACCGTATGTAGAGTCGATGTGACGCCCTCAGTTCTGTGAGAAAACCACGGAACCGAGAACTAAGCATATGTGTGCCCAGGATGTTCATCACACATACACATACGTTCCACAAACTGAATTCGGATTATATATTACCACGAATAACAGAGTTTATTACAATACCTCATGAGTCTTGGACTCATGCTCACAGCGGAAGTCTTTATTCTAAAGCGGAAGCAATTTAGCTAATGCGGAAGCAAATCTAAGCAGAAGTGGCTCCATCTCTACTCCCTCCACAGGCAAGGTTGAGAACAGATCACATGCCATAATGCTCAACTTGGTCTTCATAGTTGGCTTCTCCTGCTGCTGATGATGAAATAATAATGCAAGTTTGAGTACAATGATGTACTCAGCAAGTGCGGGAAAAACACATGATATGCAGCTTATGACAAGGTAGGTACAAAAAGGCTTATTTGCAGAAAAGCAAATTTACAAAACCATGATAAAACAACAACTTAACTTTAGATGAATGTAATCCCAGCATGAATTAAATTACCAACATACTTCCATCCCTTTCCGTGTTCCATCTGAACATTAACCAACCTTTATCCACACTCACGAATACCTCCTCGTATTCGCTACCATCTCACGAATACCTCCCCGTATTTGTTACCATCTCATCTCATAAAACAACCTCGTCTCACACCGAGACCAATCTCATGTCACGACTCCACAGTCATGCAACCATCTCATTACCCGGACTCAACAGTCCCAACAACGAAACCATAACCAAACCAATAACCTTAACCAATAACCTTCCCAATAACCATCCCAACTAATCATGGCAGTTTAGCCAGGTTCTCGTGACCGTAAGCTCGGCTATCATGATAGTTTTATAACTCTGCAGAGTTTGCACCTCTTTACCCACAAGTTTGTGATTTCGTCACCCGTCGGCGACTGCAGAACCTCCATTATACCAATACACATCCGTTGGTGTATGGTCAAGAGATCACAAAATAGCCTTTACAAAGGGGTTACTAGATGTATGGACTCACTAAGGTTTCACCGGCAGGCTAGAATCTCCAATTCTCCCACCCACGGGCCCCCTCTTGTGCCATGCAGTTCCCAGGGCAGTCCTCACTCGACTCCCATTCCCCGCGCCTTCCGCAGTCCATAACACTCTAGCAACTTACCTAATTACTCAGCTAAGCCGCATCCATACTTGGCCTTGTGGTGGCACTGTTATCCTGGCATGTGCATGCATGAACCGGTCCTTAGATCTACGGCAAGTAAACCACCATCTCATGCTACCTCATTCACAAACCTGATCTTGCCTAGATCTCCCTCCGATCCATATCCATTATTAACATCAGTTTCTCATTATCAATACGAGTGCAGTTAGCTAGACACATCTATCTCGCTTCCCAATCCCATAGACTCAGCGAAGCATAAAGCAAAAACCATACCCGACTCATAAACTTCCCAGGCGACAAGGGTGGTTAAACCAAAACTAGTAAACTCCTAATAAAAGGGTTTCCCATCATGTTTGACTCAGCACACACACCTTTTCGCAAAACAAAATAGGTTCACCCAAAACATAGGATCAACATGGTCAAGGAGCACTTGCCTTGTTCTTGCGGTTCCGGTTGTTCTTGAATCTCAAAACCTGGTTGCTGCAGTTCATCGTAGACAGCTCCCTGAGCTTGTCCTGCTAGGTAGGATCACGTGCATACAAGATTCACAGCAATCAATATCATGCACAAACCTTAAACTAGATGCGATGATGCACATGCATACTATCCTATGATTAATTTTATTAGATTGGTCTGTTCGTGTTTTTGCATGGCTTGCATGGACAGAGGTGTTCGGATCAAAGGTGGACGTGGCGATGATCTTGTCTTTAGATCAACCTGATCATCAAGTGATCTATCCACGAGAAGGCTTCTGTTCGTAAGGAATCAAAGAACAGATGCAAAGAAAACACAACGATATCGTAAGGCGGTATTGGGGCCTACCTTACGTTCCTTTCGGCCTTCGAGGTCCTCCTCAGACTTCTGTGCTTTCCTTCGGCGATCTTCCTTGTTGCGCTTCGGCGATGGTTTACTCGGCGAGTTAGGGCTAGGGCTCTTAAGTCGTCGGCTCAGGAGTTGAAAAAGAAGTTTGTGGTTTCGGCCAGAGGTTCTTGGTTCTATTTATAATCGGGAAGAGAAGAGTCCTAATCTGATTGTATCCCGAATAAGAGTCTTATTCAGATCGTCATTGGATCCTATCATCTTATCTTTAGGTGATTTGGTGCGGTAACGTTGTGGAATTCAGGTCGGTTTCCTTTACGTGCCGGTATTCTTACGCGTAACAGCCATTCCAGAACTCGTTACCTTCGCGGCGATGAGCTCCGGAGGCTCCACATGTCCTTCCGGGGCCTGGTATCTCCTTCTCCACAGAGACGAGCTCCAGTTGTGCCGCGTGTCAATCGACCGAGACCTCCCCCTCCTTTGGAGGTGAGCTCCGCGCACGCCACGTGTTGGCGCCGATCTTTCCTCTCTTCTCTCTTCAGGGACATGCACAGAGGTCGACACGTTTCCAGCAGCGACAGACCTCTCGGAGGTGGGCTCCGAGATCGACACGTATCCCGCGCGACTGGTCCTCTGATTTCCGCGAGGACTAGCTCTGAGGATGACACGTGTCCTCGGAAATGCCTTTGCTTCTTCCGCAGAGGCCAGCTCCATGGGCAACACGTGTCCCACAGGATCGGACCTCTCCCCTTTGTGGAGACGAGCCCCGAGCCTGCCACGTAGCCAGCTTGGTGGCGGTCTCTCCCCACTTCGCAGGGATGAGCTCCGAACACGCCACGTGGCCAGCGGCCGCGGTAAGTTGTCTTCGGCGCTTTCTGAGAGCTGGATTCGGCTCTTATTGGTTATCCTTTTGATATTTTTCTCTGTCCCTGCTTTTCTTAAAGTGTTTCCTTTTTATAAAACATGAACATATGCTGACACCCGAGATGAGGGTGTCACAGTTGACTATTTGGTCTATACATGGGAGAGGGAACGGATCCTTTGGACATGCCTTATTGAGGGTGGTATAGTCGATGCAAATGCGTAGCTTCCCGCCATCCTTGGGGACGACAATAGGGTTGGCCAACCATCGTGGATGGTAGACTTCTCGGATGAAGCCAGCGTCGAGCAGCTTCTTGATTTCTTCACGGATGAAGTCTTGCTGCTCGATGGATTGCTTCTAAGGCTTCTGTTGGACCGGCAAGGTGTCGAGGCCGATCTTCACTTGGTGCTCAATCACCTCCCTGGGGATCCCGGGCATTCCCGACGGTTGCCATGCAAACACGTCGACATTGGCCCGGAGGAAGGTGACGAGCGTGTCTTCCTATTTGCCACTCAGGCCCCCAGCGATTTGGGTGGTCTGGGCGACATCAGGACCGACTTGGATGACCTTGACTGGTACGTCCTCGCCGTCTGAGGGCTGCACTCGGGGTGCAGATGTCACCCCTCGCTGACACATGCTTGGAGGCGACCGGCTAGCTTCAGCGTGACCGAAAGCGGCCTCCTGTGCTGCTGCCAGCATTGGAGCTTTTCCAGCACTGGGACAACTGTGGTGCAGTCATCACGGATCTTGAGGACGCCACTCGGGGTTGGTATCTTCAAGACCAAGTAGCCATAGTGGGCTACCGCCATGAACCGGTACAGGGCTGGCCTGCATTATGGCATTGAAGAGGAGGCTGACCTCCGCAATGTCGAAGACGACGCTTTCCGTACGGTAGTTTTCAGGCATCTCGAATGTCACCGGGAGGAAGATGCTACCGCACGGGAATATTGGGTCCCGACCTACCCCTGAGAATGGTCTCGAGAGGGTAAGCTGGGACATAGGGATTTGTCGCTTCTTGAAGGTTGCGAGGCTGATAACACTGAGAGACGCCTCGCAATCAATCAGCAGGTGGTAGAGCTTCATGTTGGAGATGGTTGGGGCGACGAGGAGTGGCAGCTACCCGATGCCTGCCATGTTCTTGTGGCAGTCGAAGGGGTCGAAGCTGATCGGCGTCTCCATCCACTTGCAATGCGGCACCGACCCAGGGGCTGGGGCGGCGGCGGCCACTGCTCAACGGAGGGTCTTGACGTCTCGCCTAGACGAGACGTCGGAAGATCCCCCGTATATAACACAGAGTTTGTCGGCCGTTTGGCTGGTGGCTTGGCGAGACCTGCGCCCTCTAGAGCGGGAGGTTTCCTCATCAACTCCCACTTGGAGGCGACGGCGAGTTGGAGGCGAGAAGGCTCGCCATGGGAGGTTATGTTCACCATGGTCACATGGAGAGCGTGGAAAATCCCCCTACCGGGCGCGCCAAATGTCGCAGTGCATGAGCTGCGACACTCCTCCCTGCCTGTTGCGGAAGCAGCTCGCAAGGTTCTTTGATCGGAGGGGGCTTGGTGCCCTACAGGACCTAGGCTCGAGGGAGCGGATGAACACCGAGATTTACGTAGTCTGGGCTGCCGGAGCGTAATACCATACGTCCACGGGAGTGCTTGTTGAATTGCTTGCTTGCATGTACTTGTGAGGGCGGAATCGGGCACTGACCAACCCCCTTGTCGGGTGGTCACCCTGATCCTTTAATGGTCCAAGGCCGGGGTGGTTACAATGTGGCTTCGGGCCCGACGGGTGGCCCCGAAGCTATTTGAACCCTATACATGATCTAGGGCTTCGTCCTCTGAGTAGAGTAGTCGGCGGGGGAGTTAAGTCCTGCCGCCTGGCAAGCTAAGCGTCCGTGTCCGTGTGTCAGGTGTTGATGAAGACACTGTCTTGTCGGGATGTCCTCTCGCTCTGCTTGGGCGGCTTCGTGCCGTTGGGCGGCACTGTATCGCTGTCACACCTCGCCGTCCTGTCTTGTCACCGTAATGGCGATCCAGCAGAGGACAGAGGCGTGTGTGGTGCGCCATGCTTCTGGAGAAGACGCGAGCCTTAAATGTGAAGCCTGACAGCACAATTCTTCCTTGACTTCATCGACCCACAGCCCACGACGGATCGTGTGCATGTGGCAGCTTCGGAGCTCTTATTGACAGGTTTGAAGTCAGGGGACACATGGCAGCTCTGGACCTTACCTCGGCGGAGAGGTAAGGGTTGGATCCCAGGGCACGTGGCAGCCCTGGAGCCGTCCTCAGCAGGGAGGTGAATCTGAGCCAAGAGACACGTGGCAGCTCCGGACCTCACCTCAGCGGGGAGGCTCGGACTGGAGCCTAGGGCACGTGTGAGCTCCAGAGCCTTCCTCAGCAGGGAGGTGGCTCTGAGCCAAGAGATACGTGGAAGCTCCGGAACTCACCTCAGCGGAGAGGCTCAGACCGGAGCCCAGGGCACGTGTCAGCTCCACAGCCTTCCTCAGCAGGGAGGTGGCTCTGAGCCAAGATACACGTGGCAGCTTCGGACCTCACCTCAGCGGGGAGGTAAGGGTCGGAGTGCAGGGCACGTGTGAGCTTCGGAGCTGTCCTCAGTAGGGAGGTGGCTCTGAGCCAGGAGACACATGGTATCTCTGGACCTTACCTCAGCGGGGAGGCTCAGACCGGAGCCCAGGGCACGTGTCGGCTCTGGAACTCAAGCGCACGTGGCAGCCCCAGGGCTGAAGGGTTGAGGGCACGTGGCTATGCCAGGGCCCGCCTCAGCAGGGAGACGGGGCCCAGGCCATATTTTACCCTCTACGCGGGGGTACACGGTGATGTGTACAGGGGTCCCGATCTTCCGAAAGGTTCTGATAACTCTCGATTTGGTGGAGACTTGACACAAATCGATCCGGCTTCCGAACAACACGTTCTGAACCCTGCAATCGCAGCACCACGTCTCCTCGGGTTATCAACCGATATTGTGCGGTTGACCTCGCCAAGAAGGCTAATCCTTGCCTTGGAATCGAAGAACACAAGCAAGAACAAGAAAGAATGCAACCAAATTGCTGAAAGATATGAAGCACTCAAGTTGGGGTCTCACAAACCGATGAACGGCGAAACTGTTCTTGACAGAATAATCTAAGCAAAACCTAGCTGTTTGTGACAGCGGCTAGGGGGTATAAAGGAGGTGGAGGACGACCAGGGGGGTGCTGGGGTCGTGACCTAACCCTAAGACACGTACATAATGGACTTGGACTCGATATAAGGCCCAATGGCCCAACTAGGTGATGCAACACCCTGACAGACTCAAAACTTTATATTGTTTCGAAGTTTCCCTTTGAATACGAGGGAATTTTGACGTGGGTCCAGTTCTATTGGAAAGTTTATCCTCTCAGCTTTCCGTGCATATGTAGAACGTCAAAAATGGAGTCCGTATGCCTCCTGTGCATCCATTTTAAGGTGGACTGCTCCTGGGCCCGAGTTGGACTCGAGTTTGAGTTGGCTTGTTGGCGTATTTTCTGGTACTCCACACCTCCAAACCCCTCTCCATGTATCTCCATGTCCTCTCCATGGTTCCTAATTATAATTAATCCATTAGGTAGCAACATACTCTCAAAATTCACATATAAAGAATTGTTCAGGAACGAGCTCACCTCTAAATTCGTGCTCGAGCTCTAGTAATTGGACCTTGCATGTCTACCATGTGAGTGTTGTGTATATCTGCAGGAGTGATGTCCACATCATCCTCCCCCTCTTGCATTGGAGTCGTCCTCGACTCAAGCTCATCTTCTTCTCCCAAATATGGCCTCAAATCTGAAATGTTAAAGGTGGGACTAACCCCAAACTCTGGAGGCAACTCAAGTTTATATGCATTATCATTAATCTTCTCAAGTATTTTAAAAGGACCATCAGCTCTAGGCATCAATTTAGACTCTCAGTTCTGGAAATCTATCCTTTCTCAAGTGTAACCAAACTAAATCACCCGGTTCATGTCTAACTTCCTGCCTACCTTTACTACCAGCAATTCTATATTTTTCATTCATCTTTTCAATATTGTGTTTAGTGGTCTCATGAATTTTCAAAACAAAATCAGCACGTTCCTTTGCATCATTATGAGTTCTCTCACTAGTAGGTAAAGGCAAGATATCAATAGGAGCACGAGGATTGAATCCATACACTACCCGAAAAGGACTTACCTTGGTGGTAGAATGTGTTGCCCAATTATATGCAAACTCCACATGTGGCAAACATTCTTCCCACATCTTTAAATTTTTCTTCAAAATAGCTCTCAACATGGTGCCCAAAGTGCGGTTCACTACTTCTGTTTGCCCATCAGTTTGTGGGTGACATGTTGTAGAGAACAACAGTTTTGTACCCAACTTGTTTCATAGGGTGCGCCAAAAGTGACTCAAAAATTTAGCATCACGATCTGAAACAATAGTAGAAGGCATACCATGCAAGCGAACAATCTCTTTAAAAAAAGGTCGGCAATATGTACAGCATCATCACTTTTCTGACACGGTATAAAATGTGCCATCTTAGAAAAATGATCCACCACAACAAAAATGTTGTCCCTCCCCCTCTTAGTCCTAGGCAATCCCAAAACAAAGTCCATAGAGATATCCGCCCAAGGAATGGAAGGAGTGGGAAGAGGCATGTATAAACCATGTGGATTCAAACGGGACTTAGCTTTCTGACATGTGGTGCAGTGAGCCACAAACCGTTCTACATCTCTCCTCATCTTTGGCCAAAAGAAATGTGTGGCCAGAACATCCTCCGTCTTCTTTGCACCAAAATGGCCCATCAAACCTCCACCATGTGCCTCCTGTAATAACAAAAGACGAATGGAACCAACTGGAATGCATAGGCGGTTAGCTCTAAACAAGAATCCATCATCCAGTACAAATTTATTCCAGGTATGACCTTTTCTACAATGCAGCAACACATCTTTAAAATCAGCATCAAGAGCATATTGTTCTTTAATTGATTCAAGTCCAAAAATTCGACAATCAAGTTGGGACAGCATATTATATCGTCTAGACAATGCATCAACGATCAAATTATCCTTCCCTTTCTTATGTTTAATGACATAAAAGACTCAATAAATTCAATCCATTTTGCATGTCTACGATTCAGATTATTTTGAGAACGAATATGCTTTAGCGATTCATGATCAGAATGAATAACAAATTCTTTAGACCATAAATAATGACGCCATGTCTCTAAGCATCATACGAGAGCATAAAATTCTTTATCATATTTGGAGTAATTCAGGACAGGACCATTACGTTTTTCACTAAAGTATGCAACCGGTTTACCACCTTGCAGTAAGACACCACCAATGCCAACTCCACTAGGATCACATTCAAGTTCAAAAGTCTTACTAAAATCAGGAAGTTGTAGCAATGGTGCGTGTGTAAGCTTGTCCTTGAAGGTGTCAAAGGACTCCTTTTGTGCTTTCCCCCAATGGAACACCACACCTTTCTTAGTCAACTCATGCGATGGGGCAGCAATAGTGCTAAAATCCTTGATGAAACGTCGGTAGAAACCTGCAAGACCAAGAAAACTCCTTACCTGTGTGATGGCTTGAGGTATTGGCCAGCTCTTGATCGCTTGAATTTTCATCTCATCCACCTCAATTCCCTGTGGAGTCACAACATAGCCAAGAAAGGAAACTCGATTCGTACAAAAGATGCACTTCTCAAGGTTACCAAATAAACGTGCATCTCTCAAAGCATTAAAAACAGCACGTAAATGATCCATATGTTCATCCAATGACTTGCTGTAAATCAAGATATCATCAAAGTAAACCACCACAAATTTTCCAATAAAAGCTCTCAAAACCTCATTCATCAAACGCATGAATGTACTTGGTGCATTAGTTAAACTAAAAGGCATTACTAACCACTCATACAACCCAAATTTGGTTTTGAAAGCTGTTTTCCATTCATCTCCCAATTTCATTCTTATTTGGTGGTAACCACTACGCAAGTCAATCTTAGTGAAAATTATAGAACCACACAACTCATCAAGCATGTCGTCTAGCCTAGGAATAGGATGACGATACCTTATAGTAATATTGTTAATGGCTCTACAATCAACACACATACGCCAAGTACCATCTTTCTTAGGAACCAAAAGTACAGGAACATCACAAGGACTAA
The DNA here is from genome assembly GCA_030760725.1 of Neostapfia colusana. Taxonomy (NCBI): domain Eukaryota; kingdom Viridiplantae; phylum Streptophyta; class Magnoliopsida; order Poales; family Poaceae; genus Neostapfia; species Neostapfia colusana. Next base: position 17,877,132 of record JASWHV010000002.1, read on the forward strand.
GGCTTTCACGTACATACCCATGGTCCAAAAGGTCTTGGACTTGCCGCTGAATTTCCTTAGTCTCCTCGGGGTTGGTCCTATATGTAGCACGGTTTGGCAAAATTGCACCTGGAATCAAATCAATTTGATGTTCAATCCCTCTCAAAGGTGGAAGTCCCGGGGGTATCTCAGCTGGAAAAATATCCTCATAGTCTTGCAACAAGTTAGTAACTGCTGGAGGCAAAGACCTAGCAATATCATCAATGGAGAACAAAACTTGTTTGCACACCAATGCACAGCAAATATCATGATCAGAAATTTCAGCAAGGTCTGATTTTGCAGCAAGCATTACACAACCCTTCAATTTAATTCCCTCAGTCTTAGAACTAGGTGTAGATCTCTCATTATTTGGTGGTAACACAGAATTAATGACTTGTTGATTTTCTGATTTAGAACTACTAGAAATTCCAGCTCTCTCCCTATCAGCTTGTACAATTTCAGCAGGAGTCAAAGGTATCAAAGTAATTTTCTTTCCTTTATGCATAAAAGAATATATTTATTACTTCTACCATGGTGCAAAGCATACTTATCATGTTCCCAAGGTCGACCCAATAAAAGTGAACACGCTTGCATGGGTACCACATCACAATCAACGGAATCAACATATGTACCAATGGAAAACGGAATTCTGCAAATTTGTGTTACCTTAGCTCTTCCAGAATCATTCAACCATTGAATATAGTACGGATGTGGGTGTGGTCGTGTATTCAAGCTAAGCTTCTTGACCAATTCAGAACTCACAAAGTTGTTGCAGCTTCCTCCATCAATGATGACACGTGCTCGCCGGTTCTTGATGACAAAGAAAATCTGAAACAAATTATGGTGTTGTAATCTATCAAGTTGTTGTACCTGTGTGTTCAGCACCCGCTGCACAATGATGTTCATGTAGGCTGATGTGTCTTCACTCCCAAAAACATGTCCCTCATCATTGTCCGTGGCAGCTTCATCATCATTGTTGTCCGACATCGGAGATGCTGATGTATCCTCCCTCTTCTGTAGCCACGTATGCTCGCTGACTAGGACAATCTTTTTGCACATGACCAAGACCATGGCAGCGGTGGCACTGAATGCCGGAAGTGCGTCTTGTTGAAGCAACGGATGAAGCACTTTTGGCGGGTACCTGCATGGAATTTTTACCCGAATCCGCAGGTCGTGCAGGTGGTGGTTTCGGTGCTGCTGAAACGTTGTTGCTGCCAGAAGGAAGCTTGGCTGCTGGTTTTGGTGAAAGGGCATCAAAACGGAATGACTTGGACACCCCGAAGATGTTCTCGTGTGTGGAGTGTAGGAGGCACCGCTGCTGCTCTTGTTCTTTTGTTGACGACCCTGTAACTCCTTTTCTGCAAGCATAGCAAGCTGGAACAACTGGTTGACAGTATTAAACTCTTTTATAATCAACAATATCCTGTATCTCACGTCTCAACCCCCCATAGAAACGACAAATTTTATCTTTAGTGTCCTCTACTACCCCACATCGTATCATACCCTTTTGAAGCTCCGCATAATAATCTTGGACAGAATTATTTCCCTGCTCTAAGCGCTGCAATTTTTTTCGTAAATCACGTTGGTAGGATGGAGGAACAAAACGATTACGCATAGATTCTTTTAAACGTTCCCATGTATCAGGTTGTAAGCGTGTGGTACCTAGTTCATTCCACCATATTATAGCAAAATCCTTAAACTCACTAGTGGCTTGTCGAACTCTATGTTGTTCAGGAACAAGGTGGGAATTAAATTTCTGCTCAACCGTCATTTCCCAATCAAGATATGCCTCAGCATCATAAGCACCAGAAAATGAAGGTATGGAAAATTTAACTTTAGCAAAAGGGTCATCAAGAGGGCGGTTATTGTTACCAGGCATGTTGTTTCCTACCATACCATGAGTGTTTTGACGAAGGCGTTGACGTAGTTGTACATTCTGCACAGCACGTGTATCCACCTCTCCATTGACATCACACAACACGTCTTCTTCTTCAAAGTTGTTGTGGTGGGTAGCATCATGGCTGAATGGTAGGTGGGTCTCCATATCATCAATCCTTCCAACTAGCGAGCTTAAGCGTTTGTCCAACCTCTCAAGGGTGTGAGGTATTCTCTGTTCAGCAAGATAATATTTTACCCCTTGTGCGATTGCTTCCTTGACAGACTTCATCATTTGTTCTATGTAACCCTTCATCTCACTTTTCAAAACACACTCCGTAGGATCAACATGATCTGACATTGTTAGCAAGAATAATATGGAAAACAACAAGATTATCCCTATTAACTACTATGCAATGATGGTGGAACTCACAAAGCAATGGGTTGAGTCTTACCAAGCTCTTACAAGTTTCTTACCACAACAAGGCAAAGGATACCTGGACGATGTGATTCAGCGATTGCAAGGGTCAAAAACTTGTGCTGTTCGAAAGGATGAATGTGGAGTTTGTATGGCCAAATATATGTGAGTAGCACACAATTCAATAACAGATAGTAATGCTGAATAGATGTCCAAACACTCGTCCTAGTTGCTGGCCTACTCGTGTCTTATCCCGGATGTTATGAACAAGACAGCAAGAAGTATGAATGATAAGGACAATAATTGAGCAGGAACAATTGCACCACAAGGCAAAATAACACACCCACGTTTTGATATTTGTGCTCCTCTTCACAAATTTTCTTTTCTCTATTTTTTTCTTGATTGTCTTATATCTGCCGTGAAATCAGGAGCACTAATATACACGTCGCACAAATTTTCAGCTCACTTGAAAAAAGAAGATGTGGACAACAGAAATTCAATATGTTTCTTTATGATTATTGTTGAGCCTTTAGATGCCAAATAATCAATCTTCCAAAGTGAATCTGGGCAATGTAATTTAACCCAATGCCAAGGTTATGGCTGTTTTAAGACAGCACCACAAGATTATGTTTTTGGTGGAGCTGAAATGGAAATGGTGGTGAGAAAAAAATTGGATATGATGGTGACAATGTGTGGGATGGTGTGTGTATATCAAGGAGGATAAACTCACGTAATATGTGATGAAAACTGAAGAACAAGGATAACCCTAGCACAATGAATAGTTATGGTGATCGATTTGATAACGATTGTGGCAGCTCGGGTTTCGATGGAATGCAGCGGATGGAATAACAAAGTAGGAACAAAACACGATTAAACCAGCAACAAAAAATGAACTAGGACACAAATTCAACACTACGGACTCCAAAACAGAATTGTGCAAAAGGCTAAACCTGGTCTGGGATGGGGAAACCTATGACTATAATTTTTTTGGATTTTTCGTGCACGATAGGACGAGTTCAAGATAAACAAAACTAGGGGAAGGCGAACCTTACGGTGCACCTAAAGATCTGATTACCACTTGATGTGTACAGGGGTCCCAATCTTCCGAACGGTTCTGATAACTCTCGATTTGGTGGAGACTTGACACAAATCGATCCGGCTTCCGAACGACACGTTCTGAACCCTGCAATCGCAGCACCATGTCTCCTCAGGTTATCAACCAATATTGCGTGGTTGACCTCGCCCAGAAGGTTAACCCTTGCCTGCGAATCGAAGAACACAAGCAAGAACAAGAAAGAATGCAACCAAATTGCTGAAAGATATGAAGCACTCAAGTTGGGGTCTCACAAACCGATGAACGGCGAAACTATTCTTGACAGAATAATCTAAGCAAAACCCAACTGTTTGTGACAGCAGCTAGGGGTATAAAGGAGGTGGAGGACGAACAGGGGGGTGCTGGGGTCGTGACCTAACCCTAAGACACGTACATAATGGACTTGGACTCGATACAAGGCCCAATGGCCCAACTAGGTGATGCAACACCCTGACAGACTCTAAACTTTATAATGTTTCAAAGTTTCCTGTCTACTACGAGGGAATTTTGACATGGGGCCAGTTCCATTGGAAAGTTTATCCTCTCAGCTTTCCGTGCATATGTGGAACGTCAAAAACGGAGTCCGTATGCCTCCTGTGCATCCATTTTAAGGTGGACTGCTCCTGGGCCCGAGTTGGACTCGAGTTTGAGTTGGGCTCGGTCTCTAACTTCTTGTTGGCATATTTTCTGGTCCTCCACGCCTCCAAACCCCTCTCCATGTATCTTCATGTCCTCTCCATGGTTCCTAATCATAATTAATCCATTAGGTAGCAACATACTCTCAAAATTCACATATAAAGAATTGTTCAGGAACGAGCTCACCTCTAAATTCAATTGTCGTGCTCGAGCTCTAGTAATTGGACCTTGCATGTCTACCATGTGAGTGATGTGTATATCTGCAGGAGTGTTGTCCACATCACCCGGTCTGCAGGGTACCGACAGGGGCCATCCACAGCGTCAAACGGGTGCAAAAATTGATGGGATGCCTCGTGGTTTTAAGCCGATTCGTCTCCCGGCTCGGAGAGCGAGGCCTTCCACTTTACCGGCTTCCGCGGAGGTCAAAGCCCTTCAGGTGGACGGAGGAGGCACAAGCGGCTCTCGACAGACTGAAGGCCTTCCTCACCAGTCTCCCCATGTTGGCGTCACCCAAGCAGGGCAAGCCCCTCCTCCTCTACATAGCGGCTACCAACCAAGTAGTTAGCACGATTCAATAGTAGAGAGGGAGGAATCCGACCACGCCAAGTGGATCCATAGACCGGTTTACTTTTTGAGTAAGGCCCTTACCGACTATGAGGTCCGGTACCCCCATGTACAAAAGCTTGTGTACTCGATCTTGATAACGAAGCGCAAGCTGATTCGCTACTTCAAATGCCACCCGATAAAAGTAGTGACAACACATGGTGCACAACAATCAAGTCACAAGTCTTAGCAGACTTCATCGCCGAATGGATAGAAACCTAGGCCGCCGTTGAATCGATCACACCAAAATACTGGACGATGTATTTCGATGGGTCGTTAACCCTCAAGGGTGATGGGGCCGGCGCAGTGCTCGTATCCCCCAAAGGGGATCAACTATGATACGCATCGAGAGTCCACTTCAAGGCAACCAACAACGTCACTGAGTACGAGAACCTCCTCAACAGGCTCAAGGTAGCCATCGGGCTCGACGCTCGGTGGCTCTATGTACGACGTGACTCCGATCCTTTCGTGAACCAAGTGAAGATCAAGTCAAGCTGTCGCGACCCTTGCATCACCGCATACTACCGCGAGGTATAGAATCTTGGGGATCGGTTCGAGGGAATCGAGCTCTGCCACGTTCCAGGAAGAGATAATGAGATGGGCGACCAGATGGCCAAAATGGCCTCAAGTCGGAAGCCCCCCTGCCGGTATATTCATCGACGACATCCACCAGCAGTGCGCCTAGATCGAAAAGGATGGTCCAAGTTCTTGAGCGGAAGGAAAGTCCTGAGTCAAGGAGGACCGGGCCCAGGTCGTCCTCTCCCCCGACCCCTTCATTCTCGTGAATGAGCAAGGTTGGGAGATGCCTTTCATCACATACCTAAAGCACGGAGAGCTCCCGACCAAAGAAACCGAAGCTCGTCGCCTCGCTCGAAGGGCCAAGTCATTCGTCATCATCGGCGACGAGCTCTTTTGACGCAGCATCATGGGGATCCTCCAACGATGCATCCCGACCGACCAAGGACGGGCTTTTCTCCTTGACATTCATGAAGGCATCTACGTCCATCACGTGGCGCCCCGCTCCTTGAATGGAAAGGCATACCGTCAGGGTTTTTTTTGGCCGATCGCAATTAGTGATGCCCAACAGATCATACGTACTTGCAAGGGTTGCCAGTACATCGCTCGGCAGACGCACGTACCAGCGCAGGACCTCCAGACCATCCCTATCACGTGGCCCTTTGTCGTATGGGGACTCAACCTCCTAGGACCTTTCAAGAAGGCGCCCACGGGCTTTACCGTTCTCCGCGTGGCTATCGACAAGTTCACGAAGTGGATAGAAGAAAAGCCCTTCGTCTAGGTGAAATTATAGCAAACGGTGAATTTCTTCTGCAACATTGTGTATTGCTTCGTGGTGCCAAACTCTATCATCACTGATAATGGGACACAATTTGCTGGGAAGAGATTTTTGGAGTTCCTGACGAATTCAATATTCGGGTCGACTGGGCCTCGGTAGTCCACCATCAGACCAATGAGCAGGTCGAGTGAGCTAACGGCATGATCCTCCAAGGGCTCAAACCCCGTATCTTCGATCAACTCAATAGGTCTGGCGGATAAAGGGTCACTGAATTGTCGTCTGTCCTCTGGAGTCTGCGCACCACTCCCATTCGGACGACCGACTACCTGCCTTTCTTCATGACTTATGGTTCAGAAGCTGTTCTCCCGACCAAGCTCGCATACGGATCTCCCTGAACAAAAGCCTACGATGAAGCTCGGTCCAAAGAAGCCAGTTAGGATTCTGTCGACCATTTAGATGAGGCCCGTGACATCGCCCTCCTGAAAACGGTAAAGTATCAACAAGCACTTTGTCGCTACCACTCACAACGGGTCCAACCCCGACCCTTTCAGATCGGCGATCTAGTCCTCCGACAGATCCAAACCAACAAGGACAAGCACAAGCTATCCTCCCCATGGGAAGTCCCATGTCAGTACCCTGTAGACCAGGTACCCCCGCATAGAGGGTAAAATATGGCATGGGCCCCGTTTCCTTGCTGAGGCGGGTCCTGGCATAGCCACGTGCCCTCGGCTCTGAGGTCAGCCCTGGGGCTGCCACGTGCGCCTGAGTTCCAGAGCTGACACGTGCCCTGGGCTCCAGTCCGAGCCTCCCGACTTAGGTGAGGTCCAGAGCTGCCACGTGTCTCTTGGCTCAAAGCCACCTCCCTGCACATGACGGCTCCGTAGCTGACACGTGTCGTGGGCTCCGGTTTGAGCCTCCCCGCTGAGGTGAGGTCTGGGGCTGCCAGGTCTCTTGGCTCAGAGCCACCTCCCTGCTGAGGAAAGCTCCGTAGCTGACACGTGCCCTGGGCTCCAGTCTGAGCCTCCCCGCCGAGGTGAGGTCCGGGACTGCCACGTGTCTCTTGGCTCGGAGCCACCTCCCTGCCGAGGACGGCTCCGGAGCTGGCACGTGCCCTGGGCTCCGGTCTGAGCCTCCTTGCTGAGGTGAGGTCCAGAGCTGCCATTTGTCTCTTGGCTCAGAGCCACCTCCCTGCTGAGGACGGCTCCGGAGCTGACGCGTGCCCTGGGCTCTGACCCGTACCTCTCCGTCGAGGTGAGGTCCGGAGCTTCCACGTGTCCCCTGACTCCAAACCCGTTGATAAGAGCTCCGAAGCCACCACGTGCCTCGCGATCTTTCATGGGCCATGGGCCGACGAAGTCAAGGAGGAAGTGCGCTGTCAGGCTTCGCATTCAAGGCTCGCGCCTTCCCCAGAAGCATGGCGCAACACGCACGCCTCCATCCTCTGCCAGATCTCCATTACGGTGACAAGACAAGATGGCAAGGCGTGACAGCGGTATAGTGCCACCCAACAGCACGAAGCCGCCCAAGCAGGGCGAGAAGATGCGGCGACAAGATGTCGTCTTCATCATCACCTGACACACGGACAAGGGCGCTCAGCGCGCCAGGCGGCGGGACTTAACTCCCCCGCCGACTACTCTACTTAGAGGACGAAGCCGTAGATCATGTATAGGGTTCACATAGTTTTGGGGCCACTTGTCGGGCCCCAATCCACATTGTAACCACACCGGCCTTGGACTATAAAAGGACCAGGGTGACCACCCGACAAAGGATTGGTCAGTGCCCAATTCTGCCCTCACAAGCACACACAAGCAAGAAATTCAACAAGCACTCCCGTAGACGTAGGGTATTACGCTCCGGTTGCCCGATCCACGTAAATCTCGCTGTTCATCTGCTCCCTCGAGCCCAGGTCGCGTAGGGCGCCAAGCCCCCTCCGATCAAAGAACCTCGCTGGCTGCTTCCGCGACAGGCAGGGAGGCGTGTCGCAGCTCACGCACTAAGACAGCCCGTATATGGTGGCGGACGTCTTATGACCCGACGCCTACCGACTAAAGGATGCCGATGGAAATGTCTTCCCTAACGCTTGGAACATCGAGCACCTTAGGCATTTTTAACCGTAGCCACCCCTGTGGCGGACCGGGATCCGCTCATCCAGGATCGCAGAGGGTGGTACCGCACGATGCGACACCCGACAGCACACGTCATAAGTACACAATATATTACATGGGAAACCAACTGAAACTGTATAAACTAGTACAATACTCGGTTACAAACTAGTGTCTTTATTACACAGCAGAAGTCTACTTTGTACAACTCACGCCCGCCTATCTAGCAAAAGTCGGTTGCCCAGCCCTAGGGCAACCCACACTAGATGCACTCCTCAGCTCAGCGCGGCGTGTACGGCTCCCACTCAGCCGTGGTCCCCGACGGAGGGTGACCCTCGCCGGTGGACTCGTAACCTGAGTCCGTGGGTGGCTCCTCACCTGAAAAACACTTAAGCAGCAACCGTGAGCACGATGGCTCAACAAGACTTAACTGACTCACCTAGGCATGAAACTCTATATGAGGTGTACAATGAACATGGGATGATAGAATTTCAGCAAACGGGCGCGCCTATAGTTGATCCTTAGTTCATCTTTTAGCCACAAGTTAACAGTTTATGAATCTGAAATTTAGTAAGCAATATTTGGTGGCACACATGTAACAATACAATTATATCATACAGCAGAATTGAATCAAAACATTCCATAAATTATCTACGTTTTGATGCAGTGAACAAGCGGTACTCGTCACCGCTAGGGACGGCGAATCGACTCGATATACACCTGCAGGGAGACCCAAAGAGCACGTCATGTGCGCCCACCTGTGGAGCTGCACAGCACGCTCACTCAATGTCGTACGGGACAACCTTTCACCCAACAGCCCAAACGTCGAACCGGTCGCACCGAAACGAGCAGGAGGTTCCCTACACGGAGCATCTCTCTACGCCCGTTAGCAGATTCTTCACACACGTTCAAATATTTATTTGAAGACATGGAACCCAAGAGGGATCTAAAACTAATGTGGGAAGTTCCCATATGTGTGAGGAAGATAAAGTTAGATTTTGAGAACAAATTGTTCCACTCAAAAATTCAAATGAGAGTAGCACAATGGTTTTCAAACTGTTGTATTGAAAGTCTCATTTGCAGCAGCCAAATCAAAGATGAGATGTCATATTTGGATTCCTTAGGTCCAAATTAGTGGGTAGGCAAAGGTTCATCAATTTTTGAAAAGATTTGCTATCCATTTTTCACAAAAGGACTTAAATGTGCAAAGAATTCAAATACACATATGAATTTGGATGAAATTTGCCCAACTCTAAATGCAGCTCAATTTGCAACTTCAAACATTTGGATTGATTATTTTCCAAAGTGTGGAGATATTTGTGAGAACAATGAGAGGGGATAAGAAGGGACAGTGGGGCCCACATGTCATAGTGATATTTAGACTTACACACAAAGTCTCCTCTCTGTTCATCACTCCACCGAGGCTTTGCTCCCGGACGACACCGAGCTGTTCGCGCCACCTCCCGGAAGCCACCTCCTGCACCTCACCACGCTCTGGTGCCAGGATGTGAGTTTTCTCTCGACGTTATCCTCCCTCCCACACCAAAGCAAACGCAGTTTTCCTTCTCCTCGCTCACAAAATGCAAAGAACAGAGCCACCACGCCTCCAGCCCCTCGGTCGATCGCGCTGTGCATCTCCAACGAGTTGGACGCCCGGCTGAGCCTCTCAGATCCTGCAGCGATGCCTTCCCAACAGTTTCCGACCATCCTCAGGCCGTGGACGGCCGCCTACAACCAGTGCCGAACAGTTCGTCGCTGTAAAAACACAGCCCGACGTCGCCAGCCTCGGCTACACGTCTCCCGGCCAGTCCAGCGCCTCTCTGGCATGCTCAAGAGGCCACAGAGGTGCGCCATGAGGTATTGATCCTTCTCCTGTCGTCCTTTTGCTCTTCCCTTCCGCCGGCTAGCCGGATTTCCATTTTACCGCCGGAGCACGTGAAGAACCGGCGCTGTCCAATTCTCCAAATTAGCTCGAACCGCTTGATCATCCCTCCTACAATTTAAACCACAGCAACTAGATGCCCTAGCACCCTCCCACGCCGAGAACTAAAGAAAACCGATCATCACATGCCCCAGGTGACGAGAATTCGCCGCCGGCGGTAAAAACGGGTCGGGTCTCCGGTGAACACCCTATTCTCGCCAATTGCTGCACGAACTGAGGTGCGTTCCATGCTCCACGAGCTCTAGTGATGCTTTAGGAAAGGTAGCTCGCCGGGAGAAGCTTCGGACGCGCCAAAACGCGTTGATGCCGAGCTCCCGAGCCGCCCCACCGGTGCCGGCCTGTTTTCGGCCGTTTTCATGAGCGGAAACCTTGCCCGGCAGCTGCGCCATGTTCCAAGGAGCATGTAGGGAGAAACCGGAGCTAATTTGGTGGAGAAATGAGAGAGAACGAGCCACGCCACGGTCTCTGCCGGTGTGCACCCGCGGGCTCTGGGGAGAGGTTGAAGAAGCACCAAACCCGTGGGCCCCACGTTAGACTGTTCTGTTTAAAATCAAACAGAGAGTTGTTCAAACATGGAAAATGCATAACTCTGTGTAGAAATCTCCAATAATAGTGAGATAAATTTTTTTGGATTCCTCTAAGAGATTACTATCAAGGGATACAGCCCAATATTTATGAAAATCCCTGGTTTTGGCTCATTAATTCATATAAGTAAAATCTTGTAGGATTTTTTCCAGGAGTTCTGTGTAATGGAAAATTCCCAAATTTGGGAACGCGATTCCACCAAAAATACTTGAACTCCAGTAAAATTTTCAGAAGCATTGGACCTCATTTGCTTGGCCAAATGTGGTATTAATTCCTTATGTCTCTGAAAATTGGAAAATAGAACAGAGTTCAATTTCAGAATTTTTCCCCAAACTTTAGAACCTCATAACTCTTGCTAGGAAGCCCCAAATTTAGAGATTCAAATTGGGTTGGATTCATATTGAATATCTCTGTCCAAATCTACAACCCAATTTGTATGAAACTCATTATTTAATTCTGGAAAATTCTTCAAATATTTTCAGCAAAAGAATTTTTGAGGGAGTTTGGCTCATCCAAAAATTCTAAAATTATTCCAGAATACTATTTGGGATGTTAGTGAACTTCTGTAAAACTTTCAGCTCATTTGGAGTTGATTTGGTTGGAGGAATTTAGATTTTAAGTTGCTGTGTTCAAATGAGTACAGAAACAATTTCAGAGAATTTCCAAAAACTTGGAAATTCAGTTCTGGGAAATTCTTAGCTCTAAAAATCTTAGGAAAATTTATGCAGGCTCTACGAGCTATAACTGAAATTGTAGTTCACTAAGTTTGGCATGAACATTGGAATTACTTCAGAATTAATTCCTTTTTGCTTAATTTCTTAGAGAATTGTTCTGAACAAACCACTCAAGGAAAAGTGCTAATTTTTGGTCCAGAGTACTTTCTTGTGACAAGGAACGCACATGAAAATCCTCAGCTCAATTGGAGCTCTGGATCACTCCTGTTCTAATTAACCTCTTTAGGTCATCAATATAGAAGAGGGGGAAAACCACTTAGCACTTAATCATATGCTTAGATCCAAACCCAAACCACTAGCACCAGTGTCATTTTAAATTCTTAAACAGGGTTCTAGTTTCTGTAAACTTGTCATTAGAACTTGTAGCAAAATCTTTACAAATTAACATATGTGCATATTCATTACGTGTAGCATCTACGTGAAGAACTTGAAGTCATCGGAGTACAGATCAAAGGAGGGAGGCAAGAGATCAAGCCAAGTGGTCTTCACTAACTGAGTTATATATATTAGCCCCCTGCAAAACAAAGGCAAGCCCCGGTTTACATCAAAACATACAAGTTTTTATTTGTATTCACTTTATACGTCTAGCATTTTATTTATTTCATTAAGTCTAGATGGTATGAAGCTCCAAATGCATGACCCAGAAAACCCTGGAGTATAATGTAGAGTAGGTTATAAATTGATTATAACTGCTGATCTCAAATTAACAAAAGTGGGTTAAAAGAAGCAAAACTCGAGTGGGCAGTTTCCTACTCGTGAAACGGGGTTAAGGGGGATCAATCGGAAGAGTTGGGAATTGATCCTCATAGTTGGGAATGGAGACCGGGCAGTGGATGGAAGGATCAAGGACGTTGTCTTGTGAACCTAGTCTATGTCTGAGTCGATTAAGGCCCGTTCTCGTGTGCGGCCCCGCTGGACAAGTTTGAGATGTGTACCGGATGCATACTGGCTATATGGGACCCAGGAAACCGATGTAACATGTTAACCTGGGTGTCGAGGCATACCTCACCGTCTGATGCCGATGCTGAAAGGATAAAGAAGTCGACTCTACGAGGGTTTGCCGTAGAGAGACTTAATCCCAGTCGGTTGGACCGGTTCGACATTTGGGTGTCGTGTGAAAGGTTGCCACGTACGACGTCAGTGATGGTTGCTGTGTGCAATGTCAGGTACGGGCATACGTGTCGTGTCAGCCGGGTGTTTTTTATTGCAATCACCGTCGCTCGCGGTAGTGAGCATACTTGTACACTGAGTCGTGACGTAATAATAAACTGGGAAACGTTTAATATGCTTCGTGAGTAATCCTCATAATGTAGATGAGGAACGATCAACACGTCACTAAATTTAATTTCCACCTTGGGCTAGTAGCGTCGAGGCGAAGCGTTTCTTGTTTGATTGTGGAGTCTCAACGTTGGTGGCACAAGGTCTGTATGGGTCTAGGGTAGCTCATTAAAGTTATTTTCACCTCGGGCAAGTGACATCGAGATGAAGCGTTTCTTGTTTGATTGTGGAGTCTCGATGTAAATTGCGCGAGGGCATTAAAGGTTACTTTAAAACTGGAAGTAAGGACTCTCCTTTAGCTCAAGAGCATCGTTTGTGCAAACTGCTATATTCAGCCCTCTATTTTCTTCATGTAGAGTTTCATGACTAGGGAGACGGTTAAGTCTTGCTGAGCTTCGTGCTCACAGATACTGCATAAGTTTTTTGCAGGTAATAACTGTACGCTAAGATGTACGGGTGTCCGATAAGACTCGGAGCTCTCCGATGTCAATGCCCGGCCCGGGAATCGCAGTAGGTGGTGCCGTGCAATGCGGCACCCAACAGCATGCACGAAAAGAGGCTCAAGAACATAACGAAACCATTTTGTTACTCAAGATAATTTCTTTTACAACATAATGTAAACACGCAGCGGAAATTAAAATTTGCTGGACAATCTACTCACTCTCGACCCTATCTACGCCGAAGAGAAGTCGTTCAGCCCGTGAACGCTTCCTACTAGCTTCACCAAAGAAAGGCAGCGGCTAGGTTTCCGATGAGTTGAACGGACCGTGAGGTTCGTTGTCTCACCGAACAACCCTCTTCATAGCAGGCATCCTGCTACCTGCAAAAACAACTCAGAAGCAACCGTGAGCACTAAGGCTCAGCAAGACTTAACCGTCACTCCTAAACATGTAACTCTAAATGCAGGGGTAGTAAGACAGTAGGAACAGGAATTTGCAAAATGCAGCTTGACTAAACTTGATCCTTATATTCAGATTCTTATAGCCTTCATTTTAGTGGTCCTCATGCCTCACAACATCGGAAGTCCACAATCAAACAAGAAACGCTTATCCCGATGTTGCTAGCCTAAGGTGGAATTGAGATTTAGTTGGCTCTATATCTACTTCATTCAAGGTTCCAATACAGTGATTAATCCACAAATAACAAGTTAAGAGACTTAGTTCATCTTCTTAGTAAGTCATGGCGCAGTGGGCAAGTATGCTCAATCCTCTTCTGCGAGCGACGGTGATTCGAATCAATAACAACCCGGAATACACGACACATACACCCGCCTTGAAAGACTCTCTCAAGAGCTCTTTCTTACGTTGTATGCAGCAACCTTTCACACGACACCCTGACATAGAAAAACGTTTCGCGCCGAGCAGGATGGTCCTCTATGCGGACACGTCGAAGTTGCCCGCTAAAGGATTTACACCTCCCGCCTTCTCAACGCCATTCCCATGCGAAGGATGAGTTTCTATATCACGGTCCATCGAGTTACATCGGTTTCATGGGTCCCATACCCCACTATATATCCGGTACAGCTCAATCTTGTCCAGCAGGGACGCATACATACGGTCCTTAACCGATAGGACGGGGCTACAACCAACCTCCACATTTGCCTTACCATCCCGGTCCAGGCCAAATGTTGTCTCAAGCATTGTCACACCCATCGCAGGTCAAGACCAACCTTGAGCGCTCCATCCTACAGGAACATCCCCATCCCCATCTCATTTTCATGAGGGTGCTCTTATCATTAACCTCTCGTGAGTAACTCCATTACTCGAACTTTCTCGCGAGTAGCTTTTTACTACTCGACTTCTACCGAGCTAGCTATAACATTAGCCTAGCATCTACAACGAGGCAAAGCCTACACTAAACCTTCTACTCAGGTATGTAATAGTCATGCAAGTGGGTTTCAATCATCCTAGACATAATGCACAATATCAAGTGTAATAAACATGAGGTGAAGTAAAACAAAATTTAAAACGGTAACGATATGCAAACCGGAGCTTGCCTTGCTCAACGGTTTTGTTAGAAGCTAGGTGTTAGTCTTCCTCCGGAGAATCCGCCAAACTCGTCACGAGATGGAGATCCTCGCTGCAAAGTCGAGTCCTCGTCGAACGTCGACGTCACGTGAGCTATTATATTGCAATGCACATATATTTCAAAAGCAATTTAGAAACTGTTTCAAAACTGTTGTTCTAGTTAACTCACACCTAAAAGGAACAAACAACAGAAAGTTTTTTGTTGTTGGATCTACAACCTTAGAGATGATGAAAGATAGGGTGAAAAGAAATACTAGTAATCACCATGTGATTAAGTCCATTATATGAACACTTAAACCTAAAATATGGTAGCTCCAGTTCCATAGGTCCAATGAAGCTGATAATTTAACCACAGCTTCTATGGAAGCTTGATAGGCAGTGTGCAAAAATTGAGCTCATGAAATCGCTCAAGGTGATCACAATAATTCCTTATGTGATTTTCACTAATCTGCCTTTACCCCCTAGATATTAAGCTTTCCTATGCTGCAAAGTAGACTTTTGTGAAGTACAAATTGTCCTGAGTCCATAGGAATTGGTTTTACCATTTTTGGAGTTTCCTACATGGAGATATGGATTTTAGAAGGATTGGGAAAAAGCTGAAAATGTCTCGTTCATTTTTCCCATTTTTCAGAGACATAAGGAATAAACACATCATTTGACCAAGCAAATGAGGTCCAATGCCTCTGAAATTTTTACAGGAGTTCAAGGAATTTTGGAAGAATTCTCTGTCCAAATTTAGGAATTTTCCAATAAACAGAACTCCTGTAAAAATTCCTACAATATTTTCTTAAATGAAATAATGAGCCAAATTAAGGTATTTTCATAAACATTGGGCTGCACCCCTGGATAGTACTCTTTGAGAGGAATCCAAAAAAATTTGTTTCACAATTTTTGGACACACCTACACAAAGTTATGACTCTCCAAAGTTTGAACTAGAGTGGGAAAATCTGGAAAATGTTTAAATGCTGACAGTGGGTCCCACCAGTCATCCCTAACCTCCAGACTCGCGCCAAACAGGGCAGTGGCGGCCCCCTCCAGCGAGGTCGCCAGAAAAGCACTTCCCAGCCGCCTCCAGACCCCCCTGCTGGCCGCCCCCCCCCGTTTTCCCCCATGCTGAACACATTGGTGAGGTCGCCGGCGGCTGAAACTCGCCGGAAAACATGGCGCACCGGCCACAGAAAACCTTAGGGCTCCGGCGAGGTCTTGCACGGTGAATTCTCCACCAAATGGTAGGTTATTGGGCTCTACAGCACCAGGGGATCATGTAGAAGACCGTCATGAGGTCTAAACAAGCTGGAGAGGGCTCTAAACCTATTGGCACCGTGCGCCCGATAGGGTCCAGCGGTATACCCTCTAAAAGAGCTCGGATTTCTCACTCTACACTCAATTTCTTGGTCTAAAATCGATGGAGGAGGTGTGATAGGCAGTTAACATCCTGTGTGTGAAGTTTCAGACCCAACAAACACGATTTGAGGATGAATTTTACAATTCCTTACCTCAAGGTCCGTTTCTGCTGCCCGGGAGAAAAACTTGAAATTCTCCCTCTGTGGTCAATGGCTAGGGCTGAGCTTTGGGGGTGAGCAACTAGGCTTGTAGGTGCACAGATGGGGTGGCTTGCTTGGGCGTGATCACTTCTGGTTTGGGCTGTCCACGGCGTCCAGTTCCGGCATCTTCAGTTTCAGTTCGGGAGCAGTGGAAAGTTTGCCGTTTCTAGGCGCCGGTGAGCTCAGGACGGCGTAGGGAAGGTGCTAGCCGGATAGAGCACTCATGGGCGAAGGATTTCTCTGTGGGGAGCTCGAGCAACCGAGCTCAGGTGGTGGCTGCGTGATGGGAATAAGAGCAGAGCGACAGTTTCTGTTCTGCTCGGGAGAGAAGCACACGGGAGCAGGCAGAACGGGGAAGAAGCGATGTGGCTCTGTTGTACTCGCTGTGGGGAAGATCAGGACGAGCCAGAGATCAACCCAGCAGGAGGTGGCACCAGGGTGGAGAGCACCGAGCTGTGGCGCGCTGTCATCAGTCGCTGCAGTTGGTTGCAATTTTGTGAGACTGACCGGTGGGGTCCACAGCCACAATTTTGCTTCTTATCCCTCAATTCAATTTAAAATAGCAAATTAGCTCCAAATTTGACCAAACTTGGAGGATAGGTCAAAAGATTTATGAGGAACTCAATTCTGAAATCAGATTTTGAAATTGAGTTTGTTTGGTTTGAACTTCAAATTTAAGTTTGAATTTGAATGTGCCCTCATTTAATCCTCGGAATAAATAGCAAATGATCCCCACAATTATTCCAATTTGGACCAGAAGCTCCTTAATACCTAGAAATTGCATTGGTGAATTCATTTGCAAGTATTTGGCAATCTGAATATGATTCCTCTTAAAAGGTTCAAAATTATGTTTAAATTTCCCCCACTCTCCTCATAGAGAAGGTGCACATGAGTTAGTTTTGGGAGCGAAATTCTTTCCCTTAGGTTAACATGTGTTGAGCATGGGCTAGAGGAAAAACTTTAACTCCCTCACATGTCCATATTTGTGTTCATCATTTCATGTGACACAACTATAGTCTTTTATCGCCTTAACTTTATTTCATAAGTTGAAATCAAACTTTACAAAAGTTAGGGCCGTTACATTCCTCCCCCCTTAAAAGAATCTCGTCCCGAGATTACAAAAAGAAAGAAGAAGGAAGCATGGCTACTGGACATATGGTACAAACAGGTCGGGAAAATTTAAACAGAGAAAATCCTCGCTTTCCCACGTGGCTTCATCAGCGGTGTGGTTGCTCCACAAGACTTTGTAAAATTTCAATGTCCGATTTCTTGTGGCGCGAGTCTTCTCGTCGATAATCTGTATCGGATACTCAGAATAAGTGAGATCCGGTTGAAGATCCTCAATGTTCTCCATATGAACTGCGGTTGGGTACTTAAGACATTTCCGCAGCTGAGAGACGTGGAAAACATTGTGAATACCCGAAAGTGACGTCGGTAACTCCAGATGATAGGCCACGGGTCCGCATATCTCAGTGACAGCAAATGGCCCGATGAATCGTGGAGCAAGCTTTCCCTTCACTCCGAACCGATGAACCCCTTTCATCGCAGAGACACGAAGATAAACGTGGTCCCCAATGTCAAAGTGAAGAGGTCGATGTCTTTTGTCTGCATAGCTTTTCTGCCGAGATTGAGCAGCCTTTAAATTGGCTTGGATCACTCGCACTCGTTCCTCGGCTTCATTCACAAAATCAATCCCGTAGACCACTCTCTCGCCGGACTCACACCAATTCAGCGGTGTGCGGCACTTCCGGCCATAAAGAGCTTCATACGGGACCATCTTGATGCTGGATTGATAACCGTTATTATATGAGAATTCTGCTAACGGTCGATGGTCATCCCAATTCTTCCCATGATTGATGACACATGCCTGTAGCATATCCTCCAGAATCTGATTTATCCTCTCCGTTTGACTATCAGTTTGCGGATGATACGCTGAACTCCGAATTAACTTGGTTCCCAAGGAAGCATGCAGTTGCAACCAAAATCTGGATACGAATAATGCACCTCGGTCAGACACGATGGTGCGGGGAACCCCGTGTAAACACACGATTCTCGAGATGAACAGCTCCACATATTTCATTGCCACATATTTAGTATGGACTGGAATAAAATGAGCGGTCTTGGTCAAACGATCGACGATTACCCAAATAGAATCATGCTTGTTGCTGGTCATGGGTAAACCAATGATGAAGTCCATACTTATGTCTTCCCACTTCCATGCTGGAACCTTCAGCGGTTGAAGTGGTCCGGCTTTCCTCATATGGTCGGCTTTAACCCGCCGACACGTATCACACTCGGATACGTACTTTGCAATCTCTCTTTTCATCCGTGTCCACCAGAACTTAGATTTCAAGTCCTGATACATCTTGTTGCTTCCTGGATTAATGGAGTACTTTGATAAATGTGCTTCATCTAGTATCTGCCTCCGCAATTTCATGTTTCGGGGTACCACTATGCGGTTGTTAAACCATATAGTACCCCCTTCTTCTTTGCGGAACATCTTCAACTCACCGCTATCCACTCTCCTCCAGATGTGAGACATACCTCTGTCTCTCTTCTGAGCATCTACAATCTCATCTCGAATTGTAGGAATAAGAGCAAGGTTGAACAGTGATCCATAGGGAACTAAGCGCATGCTGGGTTCTCTTTCGTGATCTGCAGCCATGGCTAAATGGTGAACGTGGGCTTTCCGACTAAGTGCGTAGGCAACCACATTCGCTTTGCCCGGATGGTAATGAATTTCAAGTTCGTAATCCTTGATCAATTCGAGCCATCTTCGCTGCCTCATATTCAGCTCTTTCTGTGTGAAGATGTACTTCAAGCTTTTGTGGTCAGTGTAGAGATGTACTAGATTGCCTAGTAGATAATGTCTCCACATTTTCAACGCTACGACCAGTGCAGCTAGTTCAAGGTCGTGCGTCGGGTAATTCTGCTCATGACCCCTGAGTTGTCGGGACCCATACGCGACCACACGTCCTTCTTGCATCAACACACAACCCAAACCAATGCCGTATGCATCACAATAAACATCAAACGGCTTCGTGGTATCTGGCTGGGCCAAAACTGGGGCTGTAGTGAGATACTTCACTAATGTTTGAAAAGATTTTTCGCATGAATTTCTCCAATCATACTTGGTGCTTTTCTTCAACAGCTCCGTCATAGGTTTAGCGACTTTGGAGATGTTTGGAATGAATCTCCGATAATAACCCGCTAAACCTAGGAAACTCCTCACTTCATGAACAGATGTTGGAGATTTCCAATTCAGCACTTGCTCGATTTTACTTGGGTCCACAGCGATGCCTTCCGCTGAAATAATATGCCCAAGGAACGGCACTTTGCTGATCCAAAACTCACATTTACTGAACTTTGCATATAGCTTGTGATCCCTCAAGCGTTGGAGTACAATACGCAAATATTCAGCGTGTTCTTCTTCTGACTTTGAATAGACCAAGATGTCGTCAATGAAAACCACGATGAACTTGTCTAACTCCGGCATGAACACAGAGTTCATGAGATTCATAAAGTGAGCCGTTGCATTGGTCAACCCAAAGGACATGACAAGATATTCATAAAGACTATATCTTGTCGAGAACGCCGTCTTAGGTACATCTTCTGCCCGGATTTTTATCTGGTGATACCCGGACCAAAGATCCATCTTGGAAAATACCTTAGCACCCACTAGTTGATCAAATAAAATATCGATGCGAGGTAGTGGATACTTATTCTTAATAGTTACAGCATTCAGTAGACGATAATCTACATATAGTCTCAAAGTTTCGTCCTTCTTCTTCACGAAGAGTGCGGAACAGCCCCAAGGTGATGAACTTGGGCGTATAAAACCTTTGTCCATCAGGTCATTAAGCTGCTCCTTCAATTCTGCTAGCTCCTTTGGTGCCATTTTGTATAGTCGCCGAGAAATAGGTGTTGTTACCGGTACTAGTTCAATCTTGAACTCTACCTCACGTTCGGGCGGCATGCCCGGCAAGTCTTCGGGAAACACATCTAGATATTCACATACCACTGGAATATCCTCAAGTTTAGGAGCTTCAATCTGATGCACTGCTGCAACTCGTTGTGATGGATCCACAAGATTCAATATGTTGCAACCGTGTATTGGGGAATTCAGTTGGACAGTCCGAGAGCTGATGTCAAAGATAGCTCCATAATGTGTCAACCATGACATTCGCAAGATAATATCAATCCTTTGGCCTTTGAGTATGATAAGGCTCGCAGGATAGATGTTTCCACCCAAACATAAAAGTTCCCGAGAGACCATCTCATCTGTTGATATCTTGCCTCCGGGTGAGCTGATATGAAACGGATGTTTAACTGTGCTAAATGGAAGATTATTCTTCAGCACATAGTCTCTGCTAATAAAATTGTGGGTGGCTCTGGAATCAAACAAAATTAAAGTGGGCTGTTCATGTAACGTGAACATGCCCGCTAACACTGGTTCGACTTTTGCAATGTCCTCAATAGCAGTGTAATTAACCCTGCCAGCTTTCGAAAGATTCTTCTTTGAAGGTTCACGATGCTGATCTGAGCATTGACGAGACAACACATAAGTGTGGCTCTGCTCAGCTTCACAACGGTTTCGTGCTGCAGAAATCCTCAGCTCTCTACTAACATGAGGTGGAGATAATTCGTGAGTAGCAGGTTGCGGTAGGGTTGCACGAATAATTT
The DNA here is from genome assembly GCA_030760725.1 of Neostapfia colusana. Classification (NCBI taxonomy): domain Eukaryota; kingdom Viridiplantae; phylum Streptophyta; class Magnoliopsida; order Poales; family Poaceae; genus Neostapfia; species Neostapfia colusana. The sequence continues at coordinate 17,897,965 of JASWHV010000002.1, forward strand.
CTGACCGCTGCTGTTGAGGTTGAGGCTCATAAGTGATCCACTCCAGCCATGGCTGTGAGAGTTGCACCACTGGCTGAATTTGTTGCCTAACTGGTGAGTAATACCGCACACGATAGTTCGGACGAACCTCGATATCACTGTCTGGCGGTATACTTCTTTTCAACTCCGCTTCACAACGGAGATGCATGTCTTCTTTAATAATAGCGGCATTTATCAGCTCATTGTAAATACCGTTATTGAACAAGGTCACTTGTTCCTGAAGTTCGACATTCAAACCTCGGAAGAAATATTCACACTTCAACGCTTCTGAGTCTACCATATGAGTGGCGTATTGCATCAAGTCTTCAAACTCATTGAAGTACTCGTACGCACTCCTTTCCCCTTGCTTTAGCTCCAGAAAATCTTGATACTTTGTTCGAAGAATTCCCGAACAAACGTGACGTGCCCGGAAAACATTCCGGAATTCATCCCACATCACTCGATGACCTTCAGGAAGAGTAGCGATGTACTCCGCCTACCAAGCTCCAGCGGCTCCGTGGAGTTGTTGAGCGGCAAATAAAGTCTTCTGATATTCATCGCACTCAAGCGTATCGAACTTGGCTTCAATACATTGGAGCCAATGAGCCGACTCCAACGATTCTTTCGCTTCCGAGAAAACCGGTGGTTGTCTTGCTAGAAAATCCAAATAGGTGCTTGGCGGGGGATTTTGCTGTAGTGTCTCCTGTCTTATGCTTTGTCGCACCAACAGATCCAGAGACTCAGCCATCTTTGCCAAGATTCCCGCCAATCCGGTTGATGATGTTAGCACTTCTTGTTGTGGCGAATTACTTTCGCCGTGACTCGACTCACCAACCTCACTCCTGGAATGAGAACGATCCATGCTGCAAAAGTGAGCGATTTACGGTTAAAATTCAAAGTTTAAACTCAACTTGAATTGAAAACATGACCGTCAAAGCATCACATAAATATTGCAGCATTACACAAGCTAACTAGGGTTTCGACAATACTGAAATCTATCAAATGTGAGCAAGTTTGTCCAAACCCTTAATTCCAACAGTAGGACAAACTGAAAAATAACTCAAAAACATGTTATGGAACTTAGAGAAGTCTGAAACATCCCTGTCCACAACAAGTCTTAAGTTACATAGGCAATAACCACTGCTCTGTTCAGAATGACCAATTGGTCTTAACCCCAGAATTTTAATATTAAAATTGCAATTTCATGTCTCAAGTTGAATATCAAAGTTATAGTTAACTTCAATATCTTTCCATGGAGTATTCATTTGCCTTCATATAAGTTCTGGATCAAAAGTTATGATAATTCAAAGTTAACAGAAATCTGGAACAATGTTGACAGCACCTCCATTGAAAGTGGCTGTTTTGTCCGCAAGATTTCCTACAATTAAACTCCAAATCTGGAGAAACTTTGAACTACGAAGTCATAGCATATATCACAAGCTTTCAAACGGTGTATTACTTGACCCTTAGAAAATTTTCTACAGAAAGTTATGGTCGAACTACAGAAATTTCTAGAGAGCATTTTGTGTCTGCCCTGTTTTTGGGCAGTTCACACTCATCTGAGAATTTCATCCATTTGGAGGGTGATTCTGATCTGGAGTTCTAAAGAGGAGTTGTATAAGACTTCAACAGCTCTCCAGTGATGTATCAGTGACCTCCACTGGTTCAACCAAACAAAAATTATGCCCTGTTCAACTTCAGCAAAAATTCTGCCGAAAACAGGGGAGGTTTATTCCTAAGTCTTTGTGAATAAATCTATACTCCCAATTGACTCTTAGTTCAATATAGGAGTTCATTACCCCCTAATAGAATCCTAGACTCCAAATTTACTCTTTTCCTTTTCAAACCTTATTTTTCATGCGGTTCAAAATACCTCACGGTACTACGTTTCCTCACCAAATTAAAATCCTAACCGGCTTTATACTGGCATATACGTTTCAAATGGTGGCACTAAAACGATCACTCACAAATGTTGTCTGCACGACATGTACTAACGTGGTTAAGGTACCTGCAGAAAACCACTCAATAATGATGCACACATTGGTTTATCATTTCAGGCAGGTCCATATCATAGTAAAAACATATGCCCTGTATCATTGCCATATGGCCCGTCCTTGAGTCAAGCCACGTCTCAAGGTACATGATCGGGTTATTCACCACCCGACGGGGGCTCCACACCTTTGCAATAAAGCACACCGGTGGAACAGCGCTTTCGTATGCCTCATAGGACATGAAGAGTCCTAAAGAACACACTTCGTGTTAAAAACCACACGATGGGGTATCCTCCTCTTGCCCCTAGGTTTGCGCACTGGAGGCTAGTGCCATTCATATGTCTCTAAGACATGAAGAGTCTTAGAAAACATATTCACTTCCCGTCCATTGCTGAACGGGACATCCCACACTACTTTCCTCGTATGGGTGAGCTAACCGAAATTGATCCGCTTTCGGTGGCGTTCCTTACCATTCTTACCTCCACGTAGGTGCATCGTTAGAGAATTGAAATACTGAAGAGTAACACACTGTTAGCTTGCCACCTTAAGTAACTATGCTAATAATACTCCATATGTGGGCATACTATACGTTCCTCACTCTTATACCTCTAAGTTTTCAAAAATATGCTCTTTTCATGCGTGCTATTCCCAATACAGCTCTGATACCACGCTGTCAATGCCCGGCCCGGGAATCGCGGTGGGTGGTGCCGTGCGATGCGGCACCCAACAGCATGCACGAAAGGAGGCTCAAGAACATAACGAAACCATTTTGTTACTCAAGATAATTTCTTTTACAACATAATGTACACACACAGCGAAAATTAAAATTTGCTGGACAATCTACTCACTCTCGACCCTATCTACGCCGAAGAGAAGTCGTTCAGCCCGTGAACGCTTCCTACTAGCTTCACCAAAGAAAGGCAGCGGCTAGGTTTCCGATGAGTTGAACGGACCGTGAGGTTCTTCGTCTCACCGAACAACCCTCCTCATAGCAGGCATCTTGCTACCCGCAAAAACAACTCAGAAGCAACCGTGAGCACTAAGACTCAGCAAGACTTAACCGTCCCTCCTAAACATGTAACTCTAAATGCAGGGGTAGTAAGACAGTAGGAAAAGGAATTTGCAAAATGCAGCTTGACTAAACTTGATCCTTATATTCAGATTCTTATAGCCATCATTTTAGTGTTCCTCACGCCTCACAACATCGGAAGTCCACAATCAAACAAGAAACACTTACCCCAATGTTGCTAGCCTAAGGTGGAATTGAAATTTAGTTGGCTCTATATCTACTTCAGTCAAGGTTCCAATACAGTGATTAATCCACAAATAACAAGTTAAGAGACTTAGTTCCTCTTCTTACTATGTCACGGCGTAGTGGGCAAGTATGGTCAATCCTCTTCCGCGAGCGACGGTGATTCGAATCAATAACAACCCGGAATACACGACACATACACCCGACTCGAAAGACTCTCTCAAGAGCTCTTTCTTACGTTGAATGCAGCAACCTATCACACGACACCCTGACATAGAAACGTTTCGCGCCGAGCAGGATGGTCCTCTACGCGGACACGTCGAAGTTGCCCGCTATAGGATTTACACCTCCCACCTTCTCAACGCCATTCCCACGCGAAGGATGAGTTTCTATATCACGGTCCATCGAGTTACATCGGTTTCATGGGTCCCATACTCCACTATATATCCGGTACAGCTCAATCTTGTCCAGCAAGGCCGCATACATACGGTCCTTAACCGACACGGACGGGGCTACAACCAACCTCCACATTTGCCTTACCATCCCGGTCCAGGCCAAATGTGGTCTCAAGCATTGTCACACCCATCGCAGGTCGAGACCAACCTTGAGCGCTCCATCCTACAGGAACATCCCCGTCCCCATCTCATTTTCATGAGGGTGCTCTTATCATTAACCTCTCGCGAGTAACTCCATTACTCGAACTTTCTCGCGAGTAGCTTTTTACTACTCGACTTCTACCGAGCTAGCTACAACATTAGCCTAGCATCTACAACGAGGCAAAGTCTACACTAAACCTTCTACTCAGGGATGTAATAGTCATGCAAGTGGGTTTCAATCATCCTAGACATAATGCACAATATCAAGTGTAATAAACATGAGGTAAAGTAAAGCAAAATTTAAAACGGTAACAATATGCAAACCGGGGCTTGCCTTGCTCAACGGTTTTGTTAGAAGCTAGGAGTTAGTCTTCCTCCGGAGAATCCGCCAAACTCGTCACGAGATGGAGATCCTCGCTGCAGAGTCGAGTCCTCATCGAACGTCGACGTCACGTGAGCTATTATATTGCAATGCACATATATTTCAAATGCAATTTAGAAACTGTTTCAAAACTGTTGTTCAAGTTAACTCACACCTAAAAGGAACAAACAACAGAAAGTTTTCTTTTGTTGTATATACAACCTTAGAGATGATGAAAGCTAGGGTGAAAAGAAATACTAGTAATCACCATGTGATTAAGTCCATTATATGAACACTTAAACCTAAAATATGGTAGCTCCAGTTCCAGAGGTCCAATGAAGCTGAGAATTTAACCACAGCTTCTATGGAAGCTAGGTAGGCAGTGTGCAAAAATTGAGCTCATGAAATGTCTCAAGGTGATCACAATAATTCCTTATGTTTTTTTCACTAATCTGCCTTTACCCACTAGATATTAAGCTTTCCTATGCTGAAAAGTAGACTTTTTGTGAAGTACAAATTGTCCTGAGTCCATGGGAATTTGTTTTACCATTTGTGGAGTTTCCTACATGGAGATATGGATTTTAGAAGGATTTGGAAAAAGCTGAAAATGTCTCTGTTCATTTTTCCCATTTTTCAGAGACATAAGGAATGAACACATTATTTGACCAAGCAAATAAGGTCCAATACCTCTGAAATTTTTACTGGAGTCCAAGGAATTTTCGAAGAATGCTCTGTGCAAATTTGGGAATTTTCCAATAAACAGAACTCCTGTAAAAATTCCTACAATATTTTGGTTAAATGAATTAGTGAGCCAAATTCAGGGATTTTCATAAACATTGGGATGCACCCCTGGATAGTACTCTTTGAGAGGAATCCAACAAAAATTTTCCACAATTTTTGGACACTGCTACACAAAGTTATGGCTCTCCAATGTTTGAACTAGAGTGGGAAAATCTGGAAAATGTTTAAATGCTGACAGTGGGTCCTACCTGTCATGCCTAACCTCCAGACTCGCGCCAAACAGGGCAGTGGCGGCCCCCTCCGGCGAGGTCGCCGGAAAAGCACTTCCCAGCCGCCTCCAGACCCCCCTGCTGCCCCCCCCCCCCCCCCCCCCCCCCCCCCCCGTTTTCACCCACGCTGAACACGTTGGTGAGGTCGCCGGCGGCTGAAACTCACCGGAAAACATGGCGCACCGGCCACAGCAAACCCTAGGGCTCCGTCGAGTTCTTGCATGGTGAATTCTCCACCAAATGCTCGGTTATTGGGCTCTACAGCACCAGGGGATCATGTAGAAGACCGGCATGAAGTCTAAACAAGCTGGAGAGGGCTCCAAACCTATCGGCACCGTGCGCCCAATAGGGTCCAGCGGTATACCCTCTAAAAGAGCTCGGATTTATCACTCTACACTCAATTTCTTGGTCTAAAATCGATGGAGGAGGTGTGCTATGCAGTTAACATCCTGTGTGTGAAGTTTGAGACCCAACAAACACTATTTGAGGACGAATTTTACAATTCCTTACCTCAAGGTCCGTTTCTTCCGCCCGGGAGAAAAACTTGAAATTCTCCCTCTGTGATCAATGGCTAGGGATGAGCTTTGGGGGTGAGCAACTAGGCTTGTAGGTGCACAGATGGGGTGGCTTGCTTTGGTGTGATCACTTCTGGTTTGGGCTGTCCACGCGTCCAGTTCCAGCATCTTCAGTTTCAGTTCCGGAGCAGTGGAAAGTTTGCCGTTTCTAGGCGCCGGTGAGCTCGGGACGGGGGAGGGAAGGTGCTAGCCGGCTAGAGAACTCATGGGCGAAGGATTTCTCTGTGGGGAGCTCGAGCAACCGAGCTCAGGTGGTGGCTGCGTGATGGGAAGAAGAGCAGAGCGACAGTTTCTGTTCTGCTCGGGAGAGAAGCACACGGGAGCAGGCAGAACGGGGAAGAAGCGATGTGGCTCTGTTGTACTCGCTGTGGGGAAGATCAGGACGAGAAAGAGATCGACCCAGCAGGAGGTGGCACCGGGGTGGAGGGCACCGAGCTGTGGCGCGCTGTCAACAGTCGCTGCAGTCGGTTGCAATTTTGTGAGACTGACTGGTGGGGTCCACAGCCACAATTTTGCTTCTCATCCCTCAATTCGATTTAAAATAGCAAATGAGCTCCAAATTTGACCAAACTTGGAGGATATGTCAAAAGATTTATGAGGAACTCAATTCTGAAATCAGATTTTGAAATTGAGTTTGTTTGGTTCCAAATTCAAATTTATGTTTGAATTTGAATGTGCCCTCATTTAATCCTCAGAATAAATAGCAAATGATCCCCACAATTATTCCAATTTGGACCAGAAGCTCCTTAATACCTAGAAATTGTATTGGTGAATTCATTTGCAAGTATTTGGCAATATGAATATTATTCCGTTTAAAAGTTTCAAAATTATGTTTAAATTTCCCCCACTCTCCTCATAGAGAAGGTGCACATGAGTTAGAGTTTTGGGAGCGAAATTCTTTCCCCTAGGTTAACATGTGTTGAGCAAGGGGCTAGAGGAAAAACTTTAACTCCCTCACATGTCCATATTTGTGTTCATCATTTCATGTGACACAACTATAGTCTTTTATCGCCTTAACTTTATTTCATAAGTTGAAATCAAACTTTACAAAAGTTAGGGCCGTTACATCCGAGTGGTGAACTCATGGCAACCCCTGCCGCTGCTATTGTGATAGTGTTGCTAGCGAGAAGGGTCCGCGGGATGGACACCTTCTCTATTGCTTAGCATAGGTATGAGGCGTGAGTTGTAATAGTCTTCCGCTGTAGAATATTTTGAGAAGTATTTGAAACATTTACACTTTGTAAGCTTCCGCTCGATTTATGTAATATGATGCTTTATTATGTGTGCTGTTGGGTGCCGCATCGCACGGCACCACCCAATGCGATTCCCGGGCGAGGTGCCCCGTCCCCGTGAACCGGGACGACGGGGCCCTCACAGCGTGGTATCAGAGCCGCATTGGTAACAGCGGAGAGAAAAAGGATCGTAGTACGATAAACATGTAGGTTACGGTGAGGATACGGTAGTAGGCCCACATAAGGACTACAGTAGTATAGTTACTTAAAGTGGCATGACTAACCTACTTGTTATAATTCTGAATTTTGGTTATGTAACGACGCACCTACGCTCAGGTAAGCATGGTAAGGAACGCCACCGAAAGCGGTTCAATTTCGGTTAGCTCCCCTAACGAGGAAAGTGGTTCAGTGATAGGTCTCACAGCTTGATGTGCGATGTCAATATGAAACTCTTTGACTCTTCATGTTCCTGAGTTCATATGAAACGCTGATCCCTAGCATGCATTAGGAAAGTAAGTGGAGACTCCATTGTGTGGTCAGTCACGCGATAGTGTGTTCTTCTGGAAATAGCCTAGAAGGACATACGCAGCACTTGCCATCGGCGTGCCCTGCAAGGCAGTAGGTGGTATCTGTTGGGTTGATAACATTCCCAACCGTGACGACCCATTCATGATATACTCGGGTTCCCCGTCGTGTTGTGTTGAAACACGATCACGTACCTTGAGACGTGACTTAACTCAAGGACGGCCGTATAATGATATGGGCGTTTGTATTTACTTTCAAATATGGAATTGCCTGAAACGAAACAACCTTTGAGTGCACCACTATTGAGTGCTCTTCTGCAGGTACCAACCACGTACGTATCCCGTGTAGTACACGTGTGCAAGAGACCGTCTTAGTGCCACTGATTAAACGGATATGCCGGTATAATCCGGGTTAGGATTTTCTTTTGGAGAGGCAACGTAGTGCCGACATGTTTCGTATGGTGCATCGACACCGTACTACACTTAATAACTCCTTCCCTATGAAGAAATGATTCATGAGCTAACTTTCAACTAAAAAGGGAAGTTTGAAACAAATAGTAGTTACTGAACTCTTTTTTTGAGCTAAGATTCAAATGAGAGAAGGTTTAGGTTTCAAAGAATTCAAAAACAGAGTGCTCTGATTTCTGGCAGGAATTCTTGCTGGATATTAACAGCGCATAACTCTGAGTAGCTTTAACCAATTAAAGGGTATGATACAGTTCTGGAAATATTTTTAAGTGCTCTACAACTTCTTGGTAGACCTCCAGAGCAAAATCACACGTTAAATTGGTGAAAAGTCCAGTTGAAGGCAAACTGTTCAGAACCAGGACAGTACCAAAAACCTTTCTGGACCTTTCTGTTTTTAAGCCATAACTTCCTGTAGACAAATCCGTAAGGAACCTATGATACACCGTTGGAAAGTTTATGAAATGTGCAACATTGTTTTAGTTCAAAGTTTGCTCAGATTATTATTGTATTTTCATATACAACTGTGATAAAGTAGCCACATACAAAGGAGATGCTGGCAAATTTTATCCAGGAATTCTGTCAACTTTGATCAATCATAACTTTTGATCCAAATATGATCTGAAGGCATAGGAATACTCGTTGAAATGATATTGAAGTTAACTTTAACTTTGGTATTCAACCTGAGTTATGAAAATGCTTCTAAACGGATCAAAATCTGGGTTAGGACAGAAGCGTCTGTTCTGCACAGCAAAGAGAACGGTTGAAGGAGCAACTAATGGAAACCATGAGCAAATGTGTTATACAACCAAGCTCATGACCTTGGGGTGGCTCTGCGCTGTGTAGTAGGAAGAAGGACGAAACACTTCAGCTCAGTGTTAATTTCGTCCGCTTAACATTGTGACAATCAAGGACAAGTACCCGTTACCACAGATCGACATATTGTTTGATCAGTTGGTCGAAGCAAGGATCTTTTCCAGGATAGACTTAGGATCAGGGTACCATCAGATTGAGATAAGGGCTGAGGCTATTCTGAAGACAGTTTTTCGATGAGGTACGGAGTTTATGAGTGCCTGTCATATCCCTTGGCCTTACCAACGCTCCAGTTCAGTTCATGTACTTGATGAACTTGGTATTCATGCCGGAGCTGGATGTGTTTGTCGTGGTCTTCATCGACGACCTACCGGTTTATTCCAAGTCGGAGGAAGCACACGAGAAGCACATGTGTATAGTCTTGCAACGGCTGCGGGATCACAAGCTATACGTGAAATTCAGCAAGTGCAAAATTCTAGATATCACGAGTACTTTGTCTCGGGCATATCATCTCAGCGAAGGGCATCGCTGTAGACCCGAGTAATATCGCACCAGTGCTGCATTGGAAGTCCCCGCGATCTATAAACGAGGTACGGGAAAATTCCTCGGACTCGCGGGATATTATCGGAGATTCATTTCGAACTTCTCGAAGATTGCCAAGCCTAGGACATAGCTGCTGAAGAAATGCTACCAAATAAGTTTGGAGTCCAACATGTAAAGCAGCGTTCAAGGAATTAGTGAAACACTTAACATCAGCACCGGTGTTGGCGCAGCCAGACACAACAAAACCGTTCGTTGTGTACTGCGATGCATCCGGCTTTGGGCTAGGATGTGTGCTGATGCAAGACCAAAGTGTGGTCGTGTATGGATCACGGCAACTCAGGAATCATGAGCAACACTATCTGACTCATGAATTAGGACTCACTGCCGTGGTACTTGCACTTAAAATGGGGAGGCACTACCTACTCGGTAACCTCGTGCATTCATATATCGACCACAAGAGCCTAAAGTACATATTCACTAAGAAGGAGTGTAACATGAGGCAGCAAAGATGGTTAGACTTGCTAAAGGATTACGAAATAGAGATCCATTATCACCCCGACAAGGTTAACGTGGGCGAATGCGGGAGTCGCAAGTCACGCGTTCGTAATCCAACCATCACCCCGTTGGAAGAGAGTGAGCCACCATCACATATGGTTCACCCTAGAGCTCTCTACAATTTAGCTTTTATCCCCACCATCCGTGAAGGAAGGGTGGCAGCCCAGAAACGTGACAAGGGCATATCACCTTTCCGGAGACGTATAGACAGTGGGGAAACTGAAATATTTCCGGAAAGACGGAGACGACGTCCTGTGGTTTAAGGACAGAATCGTCATACCCCGTAACCGGAGTCGAGGAAGAAATATTTTTGACGAGGCTCACTTGTCAAAGTTCTATTCACCCTGATTCGTTGGTTTGTTCCAGGTTTTCAGAAAGATGTGGGTCAGTTGCACACCGGCTTGAATTACCAGCGATATTCACCTGTGTGTATGACATCTTCCACATTTCTCGGCTGAGGAAGTGCCTCAAGTGTTTAACCACCATTCAGCTGGGAAATACCGGGGAATTGAAACCAGATCTCACACCACAGGAGGGACTGGTTCAGATTATCAACATAACGGACCAAACCACACGCGACCATACGTTGTGGTTCTATAAAGTTTTATGGAGTGATCACTCCAAGGTTGAAGCGACATGGGAGAGCGAAGGATTTATTCGCACCAATTATCCCAACCCTTGACGTCGCACATACTATAAACTTCCACCATCCTTCCTCTCATTTTTACCCTGTAATCTCGGGACGAGATTCTTTTAAGGGGGGAGGAATGTAAAGGCCCAAAAATATGAATACAAAGAAACTCTTGTTTGCACAAAGTTGGTTTCACATGTATGAAAAATGGGACTTGTTAAAACTTTTTTCCACATGTGATAATACACATGAGAGCCTTCTTCACACAAGTTCAGATATTTATTTGAAGACTTGGAACGCAAGAGGGATCTAAAACTAAGGTGGGAAGTTCCCATATGTGTGAGGAAGCTAAAGTTAGATTTTCAGAACAAATTGTTCCACTCAAAAATTCAAATGAGAGTAACACAATGGTTTTCAAAATGTTGTATTAAAAGTCTCATTTGCAGCAGCCAAATCAAAGATCAGATGTCATATTTGGATTCCTTAGGTACAAATTAGTGGGTAGGCAAAGTTTCATCAATTTTTGAAAAGATTTGCTATCCATTTTTTTCCAAAAGGACTTAAATGTGCAAAGAATTCAAATACACATATAAATTTGGATGAAATTTGCCCAACTCTCTAAATTCAGCTCAATTTGCAACTTCAAACATTTGGATTGATTATTTGCCAAAGTGTGGAGATATTTGTGAGAAAAATGAGAGGGGATAAGAAGGGACAGTGGGGCCCACATGTCATAGTGATATTTAGACTTACACACTAAGTCTCCTTTCTGTTCCTCACTCCACCGAGGCTTTGCTCCCGGACGACACCGAGCTGTTCGCGCCACCTCCCGGAAGCCACCTCCTGTGCCTCACCACGCTCTGGCGCCAGGATGTGAGTTTTCTCTCGACGTTATCCTCCCTCCCACACCGAAGCAAACACAGTTTTTCTTCTCCTCGCTCACAAAATGCAAAGAACAGAGCCACCGCGCCTCCAGCCCCTCGGTCCATCGCGCTGTGCATCTCCAACGAGTTGGACGCCCGGCTGAGCCTCTCAGAGCCTGCAGCGATACCTTCCTGACGTTTTCCGACCATCCTCAGGCCGTGGACGGCCGCCTAGAACCAGTGCCGAACAGTTCGTCGCCGTAAAAACACAGCCCGACGTCGCCCGCCTCGGCTACACGTCTCCCGGCCAGTCCAGCGCCTCTCTGGCATGCTCAAGAGGCCACAGAGGTGCGCCATGAGGTATTGATCCTTCTCATGTCGTCCTTTTGCTCTTCCCTGATGCCGGCTAGCCGGATTTCGCATTTTACCGCCGGAGCACGTGAAGAACCGGCGCTGTCCAATTCTCCAAATTAGCTCAAACCGCTTGATCATCCCTCCTACAATTCAAACCACAGCAACTAGATGCTCTAGCACCCTCCCATGCCGAGAACCAAAGAAAACCGATCATCACACTCCCCGGGTGACGAGAATTCGCCGCCGGCGGCAAAAACGGGTCGGGTCTCCGGTGACCGCCCTATTCTCGCCAATTGCTGCACGAACTGAGGTGCGTTCCATACGAGCTCTAGTGATGCTTTAAGGCAAGGTAGCTTGCCGGGAGAAGCTTCAGACGCGCCAGAACGCGTTGATGCCGAGCTCCCGAGCCGCCCCACCGGTGCCGACCTGTTTTCGGCCGTTTTCATGAGCGGAAACCTTGCCCGGCAGCTGCGCCATGTTCCAAGGAGCATGTAGGGAGAAACCGGAGCTAATTTGGTGGAGAAATGAGAGAGAATGAGCCACGCCACGGTCTCTGCTGTTGTGCACCCGCGGGCTCTGGGGAGAGGTTGAAGAAGCACCTGACCCGTGGCCCCACGTTAGACTGTTCTGTTTAAAATCAAACAGAGAGTTGTTCAAACATGGAAAATGCATAACTCTGTGTAGAAATCTCCAATAATAGTGAGATAAATTTTGTTAAATTCCTCTAAGAGAGTACTATCCAGGGGTACAGCCCAATATTTATGAAAATCCCTGGTTTTGGCTCATTAATTCATATAAGTAAAATCTTGTAGGAATTTTTCCAGGAGTTCTGTGTAATGGAAAATTCTCAAATTTGGGAAGGCGATTCCACCAAAAATACTTGAACTCCAGTAAAATTTTCAGAAGCATTGGACCTCATTTGCTTGGCCAAATGTGGTGTTAATTCCTTATGTCTCTGAAAATTGGAAAATAGAATAGAGTTCAATTTCAGAATTATTCCCCAAACTTTAGAACCTCATAACTCTTGCTAGGAAGCCCCAAATTTAGAGATTCAAATTGGGTTGGATTCATATTGAATATCTCTGTACAAATCTACAACCCAATTTGTATGAAACTTATTATTTAATTCTGGATAATTCTTTAAAGCTTTTCAGCAAAAGAATTTTTGAGGGAGTTTGGCTCATCCAAAAATCCTCAAACTTTTCCAGAATAATCTTTGGGATGTTAGTGAACTTATGTAAAACTTTCAGATCATTTGGAGTTGATGTGGTTAGGGGAATTTAGATTTTAAGTTGCTGTGTTCAAATGAGTACAGAAACAATTTCAGAGAATTTCCAAAAATTTGGAAATTCAGTTCTGGGAAATTCTTAGCTCTAAAAATCTTAGGAAAATTCATGCAGGCTCTACGAGCTATAACTGAAATTTTAGTTCACTAAGTTTGGCATGAACATGGGAGTTACTTCAGAATTAATTCCTTTTTGCTTAATTTCTTAGAGAATTGTTCTGAACAAACCACTCAAGGAAAAGTGCTAATTTTTGGTCCAGAGGACTTTCTTGTGACAAGGAACTCACATGAAAATCCTCAGCTCCATTGGAGCTCTGGATCACCCCTGTTCTAATTAACCTCTTTAGGTCATCAATATAGAAGAGGGGGAAAACCACTTAGTACTTAATCATATGCTTAGATCTAAACCCAAACCACTAGCACCAGTGTCATTTTAAATTCTTAAACAGGGTTCCAGTTTATGTAAACTTGTCATTAGAACTTGTAGCAAAATCTTTACAAATAAACATATGAGCATATTCATTACGTGTAGCATCTACGTGAAGAACTTGAAGTCATCGGAGTGAAGATCAAAGGAGGGAGGCAAGAGATCAAGCCAAGTGGTCTTCACTAACTGAGTTATATATATTAGTCCCCTGCAAAAGAAAGGCAAGCCCCGGTTTGCATCAAAACTTACAAGTTTTTATTTGTATCCACTTTATACGTCTAGCATTTTATTTATTGCATTAAGTCTAGATGGTATGAAGCTCCAAATGCATGACCCAGAAAACCCTGGAGTATAATGTAGAGTAGGTTATAAATTGATTAAACTGCTGATCTCAAATTAACAAAAGTGGATTAAAAGAAGCAAAACTCGAGTGGGCAGTTTCCTACTCGTGAAACGGGGTTAAGGGGGATCAATCAGAAGAGTTGGAAATTGATCCTCATAGTTGGGAATGGAGACCGGGCAGTGGATGGAAGGATCAAGGACGTGGTCCTGTGAACCTAGTCTATATCTGAGTCGATTAAGGCCCGTTCTTGTGCGCGCCCCCGCTGGACAAGTTTGAGATGTGTACCGGATGCATACTGGCTATATGGGACCCAGGAAACCGATGTAACATGTTAACCTGGGTGTCGAGGCATACCTCACCGTCTGATGCCGTTGCTGAAAGGATAGAGAAGTCGGCTCTACGAGGGTTTGCCGTAGAAAGACTTAATCCCAGTCGGTTGGACCTGTTCAACATTTGGGTGTCGTGTGAAAGGTTGCCACGTACGACGTCAGTGATGGTTGCTGTGTGCAACGTTGGGTACGGGCGTACGTGTCGTGTCAGCCGGGTGTTTTTGATTGCAATCACCGTCGCTCGCGGTAGTGAGCATACTTGTACACTGAGTCGAGATGTAGTAATAAACTGGGAAACGTTTAATATGCTTCGTGAGTAATCCTCATAATGGAGATGAGGAACGATCAACACGTCACTAAATTTAATTTCCACCTTGGGCTAGTAGCGTCGAGGTGAAGCATTTCTTGTTTGATTGTGGAGTCTCAACGTTGATGGCGCAAGGTCTGTATGGGTCTAGGGTAGCTCATTAAAGTTATTTTCACCTCGGGCAAGTGACATCGAGATGAAGCGTTTCTTGTTTGATTGTGGAGTCTCGATGTAAATTGCACGAGGGCATTAAAGGTTACTTAAAAACTTGAAGTAAGGACTCTCCTTTAGCTCAAGAGCATCGTTTGTGCAAACTGCTATATTTAGCCCTCTATTTTCTTCATGTAGAGTTTCATGACTAGGGAGACGGTTAAGTCTTGCTGAGCTTCGTGCTCACAGATACTGCATAAGTTCTTTTGCAGGTAATAACTGTACGCTAAGATGTACGGGTGTCCGATGAGACTCGGAGCTCTCCGAGTGGTGAACTCATGGCAACCCCTGCCGCTGCTATTGTGATAGTGTTGCTAGCGAGAAGGGTCCGCGGGCTGGACACCTTCTCTATTGCTTAGCATAGATATGAGGTGTGAGTTGTAATAGTCTTCTGCTGTAGAATATTTTGAGAAGTATTTCAAACATTTACACTTTGTAAGCTTCCGCTCGATTTATGTAATATGATGCTTTATTATATGTGCTGTTGGGTGCCGTATCGCACGGCACCACCCAATGCGATTCCCGGGCGAGGTGCCCCGTCCCCGTGAACCGGGACGACGGGCCCTCACACAATATCATGCACAAACTTTAACTAGATGTGATGATGCTTATGCATGTTAATCCTATGATGCAGCTTAGTTTGTACGTGTTCTTGCATAGCTTGCATGGTTTTTATGATGAACAGAGGTGTTCGGATCAAATGTGGATGTGGCGATGACCTTGTCTTTAGATCTAGATCAAACCGATCAGCAAGTGATCTGTCCACGAAAAAGCTTCTGTTCGAAAGGAATCGAAGAACAGATGCAAATAAAATACGATGATGTCGTAAGTTGATATTGGAGACCTACCTTACGTTCTTCTGGGTCTCGGGTCCTTCTCTTAGCAAGACAGATCGTTGGGGCTTTCTTCCGGCGATCTTCCTCGACTAAACTCCGGCGATGGGTTTATTTCAGCGAGTTGGGGCTAGGGCTCTAAGTCGTAGGCTCAGCAGTTGGAAAAGAAGTTCGTGGTTTCGGACAAGGGTTCTGGGTTCTATTTATAATCGGGAGAAGAAGAGTCCTAATCTGGTTGTATTTCGAATAAGAGTCCTACTCAAATTGTCGCTGAATGTTAACAACTTAGGTGCGGTAACTTTGTGGAATTCGGGTCCGTTTCCTCTCCGTACCGGTATTTCCACGCGTACAGAATCCAAAACCACTCCAGAACTCGTTACCTCCGTGGTGATGAGCTCCGGAAGCTCCACGTTTCCACCGGGGCCTGGTCTCCCCCTTTCCGCAGAGACGAGCTTCGGTTGTGCCGCGTGTCAAGCGAGCGATACCTCCTCTCCTTCGGAGGTGAGCTCCGCGTGCGCCACGTATCCTGGCGGTCGGGACCTCCGCTCTATTCGGAGGTGACTCCGCGCACGCCACGTGTCAGTGCTGGACCTCCCTCTCTCCGTAGGTGGCTCCGGGTGTGCCACGTATCCTAACAGCGCCAGACTCCTTCTTTGCTCATAGACAAGCTCCGAGGTTGACACGTGTCCAACAGTGACGAACCTCCCGGAGATAAGCTCCGGTGGTGACATGTGTCCAACAGAAACGGACCTCTCGGAGGTGAGCTCCGAGATCGACACGTATCCCACGCGACTGGTCCTCTGATTTCCGTGGTGACTAGCTCCGAAGGTGACACGTGTCCTGCGGCTGGCCTTGCTTCTCTGCAGAGGCTAGCTCCGGGGGCAACACGTGTTCCACGGGGTCGGACCTCTCCCCCTTTGCGGGGATGAGCTCCAAAGGCGCCACGTGGCCAGCGGGCCGCGAGAGTTGTCTTCAGCACTCTTGGTGAACTGGATTCTTGTTCTTTTTGGCTATCTTTTTAATTCTCTCTCTGTTCCAACTTATTTTAAAATGTTTTCTCTACATGAAACATGAATACATGCAGAAACCAAAAATGAGGGTGTCACAGCAGACAACCTGAAAGCGCAGAAAAACAGGACAATCAGTAAAGGTGGCCTTGGTTGACCTATCTAGGGCCGGCAAAATCTGATGAAGCGGCTCGGAGACGCTTGCTCGGGCCCCCATAGCCACCGGAACCTCTGGCTGCAACCGGCCTCTTCGCCGGCAGAGGAGGCGCTGGAGCTGCAGGAGTACCTCCTACCGTCTTTGATACAGGACCAGCCATGCTGCTTCCGGCCGCGCCCCTCAGTACAACCTCGGGCGTGCTTGGGTCTCCGCGGGCATCACAGGGCTAGGTGCAGAGACAAAGCTCCCCTCCGTGCGAGTCAGCCTCTGCTTCTTCCCGGGAGAGCTAGGCTGGAGGGCCACAGGTGCCTTCCCCTTTCCCTTGTCCAAGCTTGGGGTGGAGGAAGTCGGAGCAGCGAAACCCGGCAAGGCAATACTTGGAGCGGCCGAGGTCGGATCAGAGGAGGCAGTCCTTCCCTCACCCGCTTCAGTCACCCCGAGGATCGTTATCCCTCGGGAAGCATCGCCGACCTGCCGAGGAGCAATGTCGATGTCGTCCAGTGTCAGCATCGTCCTAAGGAGCTGCAATCTCAGCCCCTGGTCCATGAAGATAGGAAGACACGGCGTCGGAGGGATTATGAGGTTGTCGGAGACTGGGCCAGCTCCAACATCGGCACATATCTTCCCCAACAAAACGTCCAAGAGCTCCGTCTTCAGGTTGGTCCCGGGACCACGCTCCAGGCGAGTGGAGTCGTTATCACCGGTGTACATCCAAGCCGCGCAGCAACGGCTCTGGAGGGGAGCGATGTGCTTGCCCAGGAAGTCGTCCAACACCATCAGCGAGGACAACCCATGGTCCGCTAGGAACTTAATCCTCGCCAGCACCGGCGAGTAGATGCTTTCAAGGTGCGGTGTCTTATCCCAGTCAGTTCGTGTGGTCAAAGGAGGAGAAGTCGGGAGATCCAACCGGTCGTAGACGTTGGTCTTCACAATGATCCAGTCTTCCCTCCAGTTCTCCCACTTGCTGGAAGATAAGGGAGAGATGTACGTTGCCACGGACCGGGTGCAGTGCTGGAAGTAGTAGGCACCTAGGAAGCTCGGGCTCCTCCCCGATGACCCGAGGACGAAGAACGCCCGGAACAGCCGCACCGACGGCTGTACCCCTACAAACATCTCACAAAAGTGGACAAAAATTGACACCGGTACGAGGGAATGCGGCGTCAGGTGCTGAAGCTGGAGCCCGTAGGACTCCAGCAGGGTCAGGAAGAAGGAAGAAGCAGGGAAGGCAAGCCCTGCCAGAATGTACCCAAGGAAGACGATGACTTTGCCGGGCTCAAGGTCCACGAGCGGGAGGGATCCGCAGCGAACCTTCCCATCATACTATGGCGCTTGCCAGCCGATCAAGCGCCTTACACGCCTCACATCGCTAGCATTTTTGAGATGGGACTCTCGGAGGTTCGAAGCCATTGGAGCAGGGGGAGAAAGCGAGAAGATGAAGCGCAAGGAAACAAATGAAGGAGAGAACTCCTGCCAGCAGAACAGGGTCTCTTTATCTGCCCCAGATCCTTTGGGAACCGCCAATCTAGATGTGCCCAAAATAATCGCGTCCACATCGATGAACCGTCAAAAGCTGAAGTGCAGGGCCCACTCGACAGTCAGAATGGGCAAAGGGCAGCGTGGTTACGGAGGGGAAAAGTGGTTCCCCGATAAATCCTGACAAGAGGAAGAGCAGGGGTCGCGCAGGGAACTTACGCAGGTGATGCAGCAGTTGCACGAAACGTGCACCTCCCATGATCCTCTGGCAATGAAGAGGCACCTGTCCTTAACAGCAGAGAAGTCTCTTTTACCGAGGACAAGCAACCTCTTCGTCTCCCAAGCATGGCCGCTCACCCACTACGCAGAAATCTCACCGCCGTCTTGGTTCCCAAAAAACCGCAAGTTCAAAACCACCACGCGGGAGAGATATGGGCCCCACCTATGGGCTTAATACCTCCCCCGAGATGGGACCGGGGGCCACTGTCGGTACCCTCCAGACCGGGTACCCCCGCGTAGTGGATAAAAAAGGAACTCGGCCCCGCCTTTCTAGCTTAGGCGGGCCCCAGCGTAAGTCACGCGACCTAGGCCCCATGAGTAGACTCGGGGTTGCCACGTGTCTTCAGGCCCTGATCCTGACTACCGGCCGAGGGCGGCTCAGGAGTCGCCACATCTCCAGTGGTGTCAGGCCCGGTCTTCCGCCAGGGAGGGCTCCGGGCTGCCACATCCCCGGAACCTCCGAATCACACCCTCCGCCAGAGAGCGCTCCAGAGGTTCCGTGTGTCCTGCGGCTCCGGATCCGACCTCCAGCATGGGTGGCCTCCGGTGCTGCCACGTGGGCTATGACTCCAGGTGTAAACCCCCCCCAGGGAAGGCTCCAGATGTGCCACGTGTCCTGCGTCCCTGGGCCTAACCACCACCATGGGAAGGCTCCGGTGCTGCCACGTGTCCACCGACTCCAGACCACCCACTACTCCGAAAGGCAGCTCCGGTGAAGACGCGTGTCCCGGGAGCCAGCCGCCTAGACGTCACATCGACGAGCAATGGGCAGATGGCCAAGGATTAAAGAGGAAGGTATGTTCTCAGGCCGAGTATTCAAGGCTCGTGCCTTCCCCAGGAGCATGGCGCACGGTGCACGCCTCCGTTCCACGTCTGCGCACCATTACGGTGAAAGACAGGGCGGACAGGCGTGACGGCACAACAGTGCCGCCCAACGGCGCAGAGCCGCCCAGCAGAATGAGGAGACACGGTGAAAAGACAGAGACTTCATCATCACCGGACACCCGGTCAGAGACACCCGGTGAGTCAAGCGGCGCGCCGTAACTCCACCGACAGTGACAATGCATATAGCTGTAAATGCCTATAGCTATTGTATAGGATGCAGATAGCCGCGGGGCCACCTGTCGGGCCCTGGGCCACCTTGTAACTGCCCCGGCCTTGTGCTATAAAAGGACCGAGGTAGCCTCCGAGAAAGGGGTTCGCAACCCAGCCAACTCACACACTCATACGCGCAAGCAATACAGCAAACACACCCGTGGACGTAGGGTATTATGCTCCGGTGGCCTGAACCACGTAAATCCTCGTGTTCCTCTCGCCATTGTGTTCCCACCTTCGAGATCCACTAGCCCCACCGAAAAAAAACCTACGTGGGCTGCTTCCGAGCAGACCGGGGGAAGTGTCGTAGCAAATACTTCGACATCAACCCTAAGAAAGTTGAGGCCATCAAGATAGGGGAGCCGACATGCAAAAAAGACGTGCAAAGCTTGTTGCAAAAAGTCAATTAGCTTAGGAGGTTCATTGCTAACTTGGCGGGGAAGATTGGAACCTTCATGCCACTCTTGAAACTCAAAACACGAGCAAGAGTTTACTTGGGGGCAGAATAGAAGGAGGCTTTCAAAAAGATCAAAGAATACTTGATGAAGCCACCAGTCTTGCATGCACCACAGAGGAAGCCATTCCGGCTCTACATAGCTGCACAAACCCAAGTTATTGGGGCTGTTTTAACTCAAGAAAGTCAAGGTAAAGAACATCCCGTAGCTTACTTGAGCAGAAGGCTTCTAGATGCTGAAACAAGGTACATGTTCGTTGAGAAACTTTATTTGTATTTGTATTTCTCGTGTTCAAAGCTTCGACACTATCTCCTTCCCAATACGTGCTTCATGACATGTTAACCCGACATCATCAAGCACATGTTGCAACAACAGATTTTGAGTGGCATGATAGGTAAATGGGCGTACTCATTGGTGGAGTATGATCTGGTGTTCGAGCTACTTTGGAGCATGAAGGGCCAGGTCGTGGCAGATTTCAGCGTGGAACACAATGTACAGCTCGAAGAAGAGTGCATGGTCGAAGTACGTCCTTGGAGATTACTTTTTGATGGTCGAGCTTCTTTTGGAGCATGAAGGGCCAGGTCGTGGCAGATTTCATCGTGGAACACAATGTACAGCTCGAAGAAGAGTGCATGGTCGAAATATGTCCTTGGAGATTACTTTTTGATGGATCAGTTTGCAAAAAGGGTCAAGGAGTTTGGTATGTATTGGTTTCACCCACTGATGAAGTTTATGAGTTCTCTATTCGGCAAAATTTGGTATGCACCAACAATCAAGCCGAGTACAAGGCCCATCTAAACGGTTTGGAACACTTGGTCGACATGGGGATCAAAAACATTGAAGTTTATGGTGATTCGAAGCTTGCCATCCAGCAGGTTAGTGGAGAAAGCTAATGTTATGATGGTATCTTGAATGATTATCATGAAACGTGTTTAGATATCATCAAAACTTTGGATACATTCTGTGCCAAACATATACCAAGGGAGGAAAACTAGAGAGCAAATGACTTGGCACAGAAAGCTTCGGGATATGAGGTGAAAAGAGGAAGATCTCACATAAAAAGAAGACCGACATTGCCCTAAAGCGATAATAACATGATAAGGCACAACAATTCGGCCAACTTTGATGTGTTGAACGTAGAAGATTGGAGGCCAACGATCATAGAATGTATCAAGAACCCAAGCACGTGCAAAGACCGGAAGGTTCGACGTCAAGCATTGTGGTACACCTTGATCAATGATGAATTATATCGCTGAATCTTGGATGAGCTTTTGTTAAAGTGTTTGGATAAAGAACAAGCAAAAGAGGCTATGGGAGAGGTGCACGAAGGTCTTTGTGACACACATCAGTCGGCTCATAAGATGAGATGGATGCAGGAAGATTGTTTCAAGTATTATAGAGGATGTGACGCTTGTCAAAGATTTGGAGATATCCAACAAGCACCGGCAAGCACGCTGCACCCCATTGTGAAGCCTTGGCCCTTTTGAGGATGGGGTTTAGACTTCATTGGGGAGATCCATCCAGCATCATCAAAGAAACATAAGTTTGTTTTGGTTGCCATACTCCTTTACCAAATGGACAGAAGTTGTGCCACTCAAGATTAACACGTACAAAGAGGTAATCAGCTTTTTTCTTGAGCATATTATCCATAGATTTGGTGTTCCACAAACCTTAACCAAAGATCAAGGAGGAGCCTTCATATCCTCACACTTTAGGGAGTTTGCCGAGTCTTTTAGGATAAAGTTGTAGAATTCTTCTCCCTATTATGCTCAAACTAACGGACAAGCTGAGTCTAGCAATGAAATACTTATTAAGCTCATAAAGAGGAAGATCAGGGAGATTCCTAGACGTTGGCATGAGACTCTAAGCGAAGCATGATGGGCTCATCGAGTATCAAGACACGGTGCTACCAAAGTTACCCCATTTGAGCTTGTATATGGACAAGAGGCTATGTTACCTGTTGAACTTCGCATGAATGCTTATCGAGTGGATGAGCAAGATGACCTTTCGGCTATGGATATAAAGACTTGATGATGAATAACTTGGATGGAATCACAGAGAGCCAAATGGAAGCTTTAAAGGAGATAGATAAGGAAATGCTCAAGGTGGCCAAATATTACAACAATAGAGTTCGAGAAAAATTGTTCCAGGTTGGAGACTTGGTTTGGAGAACGATTTTACCCCAAGGAACTTGAGACAAGATCTTTGGCAAGTTGTCACCAAGCTGTGAGGGGCCTTCCAAGATTGTAAGTATTATCTCTGGGAATGCATACTTTAACTTGCAAGGAGAAAACTCAGGAAAAGCCATCAATAGAAGATACCTAAAACGATTCTATCCGAGTGTATGACAAGAAGGCTGAGTTATCTAAGCATTGTAAGGTAAAACAGCCGATTTATCTTATAAATCCTGGCTCTAGAGGTGTTTTTTGGCACACCATGTTTGCCCAAAAATAGGGGGGCATGCGTTGGAGGTAAAAAATGGTCGTGAGTTTTGCAGGTTGCAGGAGCCAAAAAACGAGGTGGAAAAGGCCTTTTATCTCATGAATTCAAGGTGCAGAAGGCTTCGGCAAGGAAACTACCCAAGACTGGAGAAAATATGTACGAGAGCCTGTTTTACCTAGAAAACTCAAGATACAAGTGCCCGGGTGGGAACTCGACACGAGAAGACCCAATTACCTTGCGACTGCGAGATAAATCGGCTAAAACGCAAGATAAAAGGCCGAAGGGGCTTAGGTGATATCGGTAGTGTTCAAAACTTTGTACAAAATAGATGTTATCGTGTCAAGTGTTCTAGAAGGTCTAACACGACATTCGACCATGCATTTAGATAGGATTGAGTCCTACAGATTCGATGAGTTTAGTTTAAACTTAGAAGATCGGATCTTTTCAGATGTAATCCGGTTCTATATAAAGGCAGTCGTCTACCAAAACATGTAGCCAAGCTCAGGTCAATACAATCAACTTTTCATTCATCTTTTTGTTCTTCCTTCGTTTTTATAGACCATAGCTTATATCGTAGTTCCTTTGTTGCTTTGTCGAGGAAAGCATCCGACCCTCTCCATGTAAGTGAGACAACCACGTTCTTGATCAACAAGAACCTCATCTTATCTTGATTTCGGCCAGCTAATGCCGAGATTTCTCAAAGTGTAGGTGGCTTATACCATCTGCTAGCTATTCGACGCTACTGAACCTTCTGTTCCACGAACAACGTGCAATACAGTCCTATCCGCAGGTCGCTACCGCCAAGTCTTTTGCCAGTAGAACGCCCAAGTGTTGTCATATAAGGAATATAATATAAGAATGCCAACTTATATATGTGTGTATATAACAGTATAGAATAGCAGTACCTTTCTAAAATGGTAATGAAATCTTTGTACCTGCTTGGGTTGAAATCGGCCGAGTTCATGACCGACACTGAACCATGCTTTAGGTTGATGAAGATACAAATGTAATGAATACTACACACGTACGAACACACATGTTAAGTTAACGATTAACAATAATTGATATTTTAACGTCATGTATCAAACTTACTCGAAGTGGTACGGAGCCTTTATGAGATCCTTGCCATCTTTGACAAAGTTATGCATGGCTCATCCTATGTAGATTGCCCCTTCCATCTTTCTCTTCTTTATCGTGTCATTGATTGTCTTTGTAAATTCTTTTTGTGTCATGTGCCGGTATTGGGCTGAATCCCGCTTCACAGTCATTTCAAAATTGGACATGGCAATCCTTGTCGGATCAAGGATACCCGTCTTGCCCTTCACTTTTTCATTATACATGTATTGCATCCTAAAGAATCAGTCTGGAATCGTTATAAAATCACGCAATATATGTGTATAGTAAGAAAAGCAAGTACAAAAGATTAGAGACACTTACAAGCACCAGATGAGTAAAAAGTTGATTTTGAGCATTCCTCGATAGAACAAACCCCACAGATCTTCAAAGAAAATTGTTCGTTTGTTGTTTCCTGCTCCGTCCCAAAATGCTTCTTCCGGCACATGAAATGTGATTTTAGAAATATCATATTTTTTGCTGCACATCATGTACCACTCGTGCATTCTCCGGACCGGGAAAGGTTGTTTGCTAAGTTGTACAGTTGTCATGATCAGCTTCCCATTCTCAAATTCAGGAGGGACGTCCTCCTTCTTGTATATTGGGATCACATTTTTAACACAACAAGAGTCCTGACTATGAACTCTTCCGTCTTCTTCCTATATCTCATTATTTTGTATTGTTGGCACGTATGAGGCATGGGATGTTGTTGAATTTATTTTCTTTATCTTTTCCAGATACTTAGTCACTGACTCTGAAGGTTCCTTATTTTGGTATGAGCGAACTTGCATATGAATTGTGGGATGAGTAGTTGTTGGAAGTTGGACGGTTTCAGCATGCTCTAAAACTGCTTCAACATGAGGTTCAACTTCTTCGGCGTGCTCCTGTACTGCTTTAACTTGTTGTTCAAATGGTTGCTCTTGTTTATCTTTACTATCGTTCTTTTCTAGCAGATAGCGGGAGTGGATGCTCGTGAACCATCGACATAGAAGACGGGGTTGAGGTTTTACGAGATGCGACGACAGGGCTCTATATTGGCTCATCGAACAACATGATGTCGCGTCGGTGCCAAAGGAGTAACTTGTTGACAACCTGCCCCAGTGTCGTGATCCCCTCAGGAGTGTCGTGGTCTATTTCATAATCTTCAAAATTATTGTCAATGATCTCAAGAAATTGCACCACAGCACAGTACATAGGAAGGGGATTATCTTTGAAGACTTGATATGGTTTTATAGGAAGGGAATTATATTTGAAGACTTGATATGGTTTCTCCATAGCAGTGGCAACCATTTTTGTTTTCTTCCCCGTTCTACTGATAGAGACGAGAAGACGACAATATTTGTCCTCAACGATAATTCATCGACACGGAAGGCAGTTGGCACTGATCCTACGCTGCTAGGCAGAGCAGTTGGAGATAGCAAAGCCACATTTGCCTTAAGCACCAATGATTTATTCTCAGGCGAAAATTGTCCTATTCTCTAAGATTGTGTAATATTTGTTGTACAGAGGCCTTGACCTTTTCTTCAATCATATCTTCAAGTGTCTTCATGAATTTATCATGTTTTCAATATGACGCTGCATCGTTCGGGATCCCCTATTTGTCGAACATTTGAGAAGTGATTGCTCGGACCCGTCCACTGTGTTCAGGATTGCCTAGGCAGCCGTAAGTTGGTCCATCTCCCTCACCGGCTTGAAGAGGCCCTTCTCTTGCTTTTCAATTATATCTGATAATCTCGTCCTTGTTTTGGACATAATTCGGGTTTGGCAAGTCGTCCCTCGTTGGTTAAACCTGACCGAGCTAACACCCATCACCTAGTTCACTCATCGCAGCCTTTTAGCAGGTCAGGATTGCCCATGCTGACAGTGTCCTCTTTTATCTTATGCCATTTATCAATTTTTGGGGCCATATCCGGTAGATCCCAAGCGATGGTGGTAAGTGTTCTTCTTCGCAAGCTCAAACCTAGCTTGACTTAGGGCTATAGCCTCAGGTGTGGTCTTTTGATGAACTAATTTATCACACTGAGCTTGTGTGATTTTCTAAGCTTCTTAGGGCTAGGGATCTTATTATCTTTAACATAAGCTTGCATTTCACTCTTCCAGCCACAAAACTTGTTGCCGCAAGAGATCAAAGTTGCTTTCTTTACAACTTCTTCCGTGCCTTTTGGGAACTTGAATTGTTTCTTGAACCTCTCCCACAACTCGTTCTTGCCCGCCTCAGGGAATTTTTTCCAATTGTCCGTGGTGATCGGCACGAGCGCTCTAATGAGACAACCGCAGGCATTTTGGTACTCTGTAACAACATAAAGTGGTTCTTGGGGAAGCCCACCTTCACTGATTCTTGTTATGTATATGATGCCTTCTGGACCCTTATTTTCACCTCGTTGCCCTCGTTTTCGCTTTTGTGAATTCGAGAATTCAGCCATTGGAGAATCTTCTACGTGTTTAGGGGAGCAGAAGTCACCTCGTTCTCTTGGAAGTTGATCTAGATAGAAAAGAATTTAAAGACTTTATTTACTTAACAAGCAAAATTAACTTGAACAATAATGTTTGCGATTTATTAGACTAGACAAGTATCATACCTCGTCAGCGGCATTATATTACGGGTCAAGATCCTTTGAAGTTCTTTTAGTTTTAATCATCAGATGAGCAAAAGGATCTTGTGGACTTTGATACGGTCCATCACTACTGGACTCATTACCAGAGTGGTCTGAGTTCCAATCAATATTGTGGCCTTCCTTGTTACCGGCAGCGTGGCCTTGCAAGACCGTCTTCTTAGAGCCTTCCATGTTAGTACTGATAAGACAAGAAAGTGATTGCTTATCATCTCATTTTATATGAACTGAAGTTATAGAAGGATAACCCTAGTCGTCTAATTGGTCCTGCTCACCTAATCACCGACATGGTCGACTAGGACGACTGATCGTCGACATGGTCGACTAGGACGACTAATCGTCCTAGATGCCTAATCACCTTACATCAATGATGAACCCCGGCCACCGCGCCTCACCGCTGAACTCTAGTCTCCGGCCATTTCACTGTCCGCACAACACCTTGCTAAGATTCCCCTCGATCCCCTCTCCGTTTTTTTCCATTTTCCCGTCGAGTTTGTGCTACCGGAGTGCCACTTCTGCCAACTCCGATGAGCTCCGGCCATGGCGCCGCCACCTTGTTCACTGTCGGTCGCCACAAACCTCGCCGGATATGTGACAGCCGTTCATCAATGAAGCAACGGCCAAGATTAAAAGACACATACATTTTCAATTATTTTAAATCAGCACTATATAAATCAAACGGCTGAAATTAAATGAAACCATACCCCTTCAGGTTTCACACTTACACCGCTTAGACTTCCATAGGAATTCAATAGAAGCCCTAAACTTTAGGGATTAGGCCTTGTAATTCATCAGAATTGTGAAACATGTTGTAAAAGATTGAATTAGCCTCTAAAATTCTTACAAATTAGAAAACTAACACTATATTAAGTGATTAATACCCTTGGTAATATTAGGAATCCACATTTTAACCCTGCAGCACTCCATAATTATGTTTTAGACACTGTAGAAAACCAAATTAATGTACATTGAATTCTCAAATTTATATTAGGTCGCTACGGTAACAAATATTCTGTTTTAGGCTGAAAAAACATTTTGGATGTAATATTATACTTGAGATCGTAATTGAGAGAATAAAAATCTGTTAAGGTTGAAATCACATTTTAGGTGTAATATAAGTTAGGAAATTGCATTAAGAACAGTGTACACCTTAATAACTTGTACATACGCACAAATATATTGTCTGAAACACATAGTTAAGTCTGAATGTTTTAATAAAAACTATAGGACAAATTCTGTTAGGCTGAAAATGCATTAATTTGGTGTGACCATTACAAAAGGATGAGGAGGGCACCGACTTTGTGAGGGAAGTGTGCCGTCATTTGGATACTACAGTCATGTCGGTGTTTACCTACCATGGATGGAGATTTAGTAATAGAATCACTATCTAATAATGTATCCATTCAAACTTTAGGTAGGCTCGTTCTATTTATCGTTTAGTAGGACCTAATATGACTCCAAACAGTTGAAGGCATTGCAATAAGTCAGCCATAACCTCTACAGAGGGGAAGGTCGGGATGTGATTTCTCATTATCTGAAAAAGTATAGATTAGCATATAGATTAAGTCCTCGTTGTTGGAGGTGGAAAATGGTTGTGAGTTTTGCAGGTTATAGGAGCCAAAAAACGAGGTGGAAAGGGCCTTTTATCTCAAGAATTCAAGGTGTAGAAGACTCCAGAAAAGAAATTACCCAAGACTGAAGAAAATACGTGCGAGAAGCCTGTTTTACCTCAAAAACTCAAGATACAAGTGCCCGGGTGGGAACTCGACCCCAGAAGACCCAATTACCTTGCCGTTCGGAGATAAACTGGCTAAAACGCAAGGTAAAAGGCCGAATGGACTTAGTGATCTCGGTAGAGTTCAAAACTTTGCACAGAATAGATGTTATTGTGTCAAGTGTTCTATAAGGTCTAGCATGACATCCGTCCTTGCATTTAGATAGGATTGAGTCCTAGAGATTATATACATTTAGTTTAAACTTAGAGAATCAAATATTTTTGGATGTAACTGTAAGGCCCCCAGATTTTTCACTTGCTAAAAGTGTTCATCACACCCACACCTCACCTCATTTGTGGTAATCACATGAACACATTTGAAGAGCAAGTAACCACCGTAAATAAATTTATTAGTAGATGAACCAACAAAATGCAAAAGTGTTTTTTCCCACATGCGTCATATGGGGGCTGAGCATATGGTTACTCCTAAACTTTGTTAGGAATGCTCATGCCAAATTTCACCCAAATTCAAAACCTTTTGAGGTACTTTTGGGTACAATCAATAAAAGGCTAGTTTGAATTTAATTCAAATTCAAACTCCTTTTATCCCATGAATTCAAAAGTGGGATTCATATTCACACTCAGCACATTTCTATGAGATCACACACCAATTTTCACTCCATTTTGAGTTGATCTTGACATGAGCTATTTTGAGCATATTCAAATCAAATTCGAATTTCAACTTCACATGTGCTGCAAATTCATCCAAACTATTTCACACTTTGAATTATTCAAATTCAAATGGGCATTGGGTGATTTGATGAAATCACAAAGGGTATTAGAGTCCCCAAGATTAAGAGCAGTAGGAATTCAAGTTTTTGGGACAAAATGGGAGAAGTGGGGTCCACTATCAGCCACACAGTGAGCCAAACCGACTGAACATCGTTCCTTGGTTTCTCGGGCCGACGCTGTGATCGCCACCGAGCCAAACCCCGGCGCAACCTCCTGCTCCGAGCGCCTGTCGTGCTGGAGACCAGCCTCGGCATCCTCATCACCCCCCCCCGAAGCGATTCTTCACTGCACAAACCAAGTGTGTGCTCCTCTTTTCGCACGTTCAACCGAAGCACTCGCCGCATGATCGCTTCTCTGCTCTACGGGCGATCAACCCACTATGGTGTCTTTGACGACCGGACGAGCAGCTCAGAAGCTGCACGGACCCTCACTTGACGTCCTCGAACCATTGACAGCTGGTGATCGGCCTCCTCGGCTCAGCACCGATCCTTTTCTTCCTTCTCGGTTCAACCCGAGTCGCCGCCCTGAGAACGCGTCGTCCGGCCACCACAGCCCTTCTTTCCTCGAGCTGTGAACATCAAAATGGTTTGTTAAGGTCTCCTCTTCGTTCACCACAAGCTCCGGCCGCATGCCATGGCTGCTCTCGCCGGAATTTCATGTTTTTGCGCCGGTGTACAAAAGAGACCGTCGGCCAACTTTCCAAAATTCATGCTACACGTCGCACCACTCATCACCAACTTTAGCAAACTACTTGTAGATCTCCGTTCGAGTTCATAGGATCAGAAACCTCGGAGGACCATCGAGTATAGCCATTGTTCTCCGAGTTTTGCAATATCTCCCGATTTTTTACCTAGGTTGCACGGTGACATGCTTTTTGGAGCCGTTTCCGAGCTCATTTGAGTTCACACCGATCTTCCCTAGGGTGAACTGATGCTGTACGACCCTTTGCTCGAGCTTTTGGGGTGCTAGGTAGTCCGGCCGACGTGGCCGATGTTCTTCCGAAGCCACCGCACGTCGCCGGCCATGTTCCGGTCGTTCTCGGGTCGAGCTAAGAGCAGCAACGTGTTCCCCTGTGTGGTATTAGGCAGAGGAAGCGAAAATCGTGAAGCTTGGAGCACTGCAAAGCCCCTCCGGCGAGGGGGCGGCGGCCGAGCGCGGGAGCGCAAGGTTGAAGACAACCCGCGGCCCCGCGTGTCAGTCGCTGTTTTCCGGGCGCCGGATCTTCTGTGGCTCGGGATCAGTTTGTGACAATGCCGGTTAACTCTGTGACCCAATGTGCCGATGCTCCAGAGGGTGACACGTCGCCTATGGACCCCACAGTCAGACATTTAAACTTTTCTCGGATTTTCCAATTTCCAGAATTTCCCCAAACTTTAAACACACATAACATTTGCTCGTAGTGTCCAAATTGAGTGAACCAAATTTTGTTGGATTCAGCACTCTGAATACATTCTAGCAAAACGAGTTTCACTACATGGAAACCTTTATTTCTCCATAATTAATTCTCCAAATTTAAAATGTTGAGAATTTTAACTGGAGATCCCTTTAGTGGAAAATTCTAAAATTTTGCCAGGATGTTCCTTGTAATATTCCGGAGTCACCATAAAAGTTTCAGATCTATCCGAGCTAATTAGTCCACCTAATGTTGTGATTAAGGCAACTGGTCCAGAAAAAAAGAAAAATGTCCTGAAACATTTTTCAGGATTTCTCTGAACTTGTGTAGCTCATATCTTTTGCTAGGATGCTCCAAATTATATGAAACCAATTCCATTAGAATCCTCTTAAAATCTAGTTTCCAGAAAGTCATGGCTTGCTCCATGAAAATCCTTAGAAAATCATAAGAGCTTTAATTATGGTCAAATACACATTTATTTGTGCAGGGCTCAAATGAGCTTTGCTTCAAACAAAATTTGGCCAAGTCACTGTTTAGGTTGTCTCCAAACCATGGTAAAAATTTCAGAGTCAATAGGACTGTCTAGCTATACTTATAGTCTTCACATGATCAAAATAACTCAAATGCATTTAAATTGACAGGCATTGTATGTTTATTTTTCGTGTAGTAGCTAAGATCGAAAAAGATCCGGAGGTTCTAGACTTCATTCCTCTGGAAGAACAGTTAGCCCACGACCAGCAGCAAGGCAAGCTCCAGTTTGCATTAACCCATTTACAAAGTCTTATGTTTTGATCACTTACTTTATGCAATTCATACAATTGTGCATTAGAGTCTTGATTGGAAACCCAAATGCATAGCCAAGAGAACCAGGGGTTTTGGGCTTAGGTTTTAAACCTCGAGTAGCCTTTGCAATGCTAAAATGGTATAGGTTTTGGTACAAGTCGAGTAGTTGGAACTACTCGTGAGAATAGGCTAGAGGCACACTACTCGGTTAGAGATAGACAATGAATCACATGGCAAGAATATGAGACAGAGCGGAGAGTAAGGGCATTAGGACTTTGGGGCCTGGGTGCCATAACTCTGCTTGTGTCAATTGAGGACCTAGCCGTGTGCGGGCCTATTGAATAAGCTAGAACAGTACCGAAGACCTACCGGATCACTACAGGAAAAACAATCATAGACGACGGCCAAATTTATTGACGACGGGGCCGTCGTCTTTAATGTTATTGACGACGGCTATATATAGCCGTCGTCAGTAACTTAGTTATTGACGACGGCTAGATGAGAACCGTCGTCAATAAATTATTGACGACAATGGCCATCGTCTTTAACTAAATTCGGGCCCACCCGAGGAGTTATTGACGACGGTAACCTAGTACCGTCGTCATTAAGTCCTTATTGACGACAGTTTCCTAGCACCGTCGTCAATAACGGGGTATATAACCCGTGCGCGAGCCGGGAGGCGGCCAGTGCCGCCTCCCGACTCGCACCAGTCGCCGCCTCCGTCCTGGTCGCCGCCGCCCGTCACCGCCACCGTCGCCGCCGGGCCTCCCGACTCGCACCAGTCGCCGCCGCCCGTCCCCGCCACCGTCGCCGCCCGTCGCCGCCGGGCCTCCCGACTCGCACCAGTCGCCACCGCCGTCCCGGTCGCCGCCGCCCATCGCCGCTACCACCACCGCCTGTCTCCGGCCGAGGTATGTCCCCTCCCCCTCCCCTCGGGCCTCTCCCCGGCTACTAGTTTCGTATGTGGAGTAGGATCGATCGGAGTTGTTCGTTCGTTAGTTTGTGGTACTTGGAAGCTGGAACTGAGCTCGTGTGGTCAGCTAAATGTTGTTTCAATATAAGTCTGGCTGCTATTTCCAGAATTGGTACAGTACTGTTTACCAGTAGATTGGTAATTGACTTATTGGTTATTAATAAGTTCATATATTATTTCTCTTTTCTTTTTTTTGTCGGATAACTGGCTGTCACGACTATAATATAGTCTAGAAATAGGAGTGAACGTCATAATACATTTTGTTGCTGTAGATAGCTGCACATACCACATAATTCAATGATTTTTTGAGTCTGCGACAAATCCCTTTCCACGAATCTATCAATCATGGGGCCAGGACTGCCGTTGCACTTGCTTGTACCTGTGCCATGACATAGAGTAGTGACAACAGCCGCCTGCCAATTCTTGCCTGTTTCTTTCATTAGTTTTTAAAGTAGATATCGGTCCATTCCTTCTCTCAGTCACAAAAAGGGAAAACGATTAAGGAACCTAAAAATAAAAGAGAATAGCCTCCAACTAGCGATTCTAGTTGTTCAATCAGCTGCTCTGATGATATGCAATAGTATACGCGCACGAGGCATTTTCTCATAGGTACCAGAGGTGCAGGGATCGATGCAGGTGGACATGTCCGCTAAAAAGCAAGTTACATGAAATTCGCAAGAATCAACTCAATTTCATAGGGTAAAGAAAAGAGTAGGAATCAGATTCTTTTTTCGCCCGCAATCCAAACGAGGCGACCGTATAGATGTAACTTTTCTTGATTCGATTGGTGGGTAGAGTAACGAACACTTTTTCTGTTTCTTGCTAGTATAAGTCCCATGCGACAAACTGCCATGAAATTCCAAACACTTTCTCCGTTTCATCACGATGGCTGCGGAAACATTTTGAAGCGTGTTACTCCCTACTTTGGCAACTTCATTTTTGACCTAGTCAACGTCAATTTATTTGAAATGGAGGGAGTAGTATCGTGGATTCCCAATTGACCCCAAACATCAGGTTCATTTCCTAGCTGGTTTGGCAAATGAGATGAGCCGCCACCTCAGCCCTGCATAGAGGCCCGGCCCGTTACAGGCCCAGGCTGAAGCATGCACTGGTTAGATTTGGCTTAAGCAAAGTAGAGCCCGCCTCGAGGCCCGTTACAGGACCAATATCTTCTCCGCGGCCCTTAATTAGGCCCAAATCTGCAATGGGCCTCCAGTTTTCGTTTACTCCCTCGTCTCCCTCTCCGTCAGATGCTGGATTCCCATACATCAGAGCCCTAACCCTAACCGTTTAATCTAACGTTTAGGGGCTAAACTATGCAGTTGCCCTCTGTTTAGCATTTAAACACATTTAAACAGGCCGTTTAGGCCATTTAGGATAACACTGGCGAGGAGAAAATTAGGGTAGGGTATATTTATATACCCCAGTGAAAATGAGGACTGTCGGATCTTATCCGACGGTCCACAATAGTTGGGCCGTGAGGCCCACCCGCCCACCCTGCCTTCGCTGACCCTGCCTCCTCCGCCTCCTCCGCCGCCTAGCAGGCCGCCCGCCTCCTCTGCTGCCGCCGCCGCCGCCACACCCGCCTCCCCTCCGCCGCCGCCGCCACACCCGCCTCCATTTCAATCCCTAGCAAAACTGATGTGGCAAAACACTTGCTAACAGGTAAAGAAACATTGACATTCACACTGTGAAACTGCGAGAGCTGCAGGAATAAACAGTGACATGGTGTCATTTTGATTTGATAATGTTGTGAGTTGTAACTCGAGCTTAGGATAGGACAGATTTGATATACGGGGTTTTTTATTGCTGAAGATACATATGCCTTTGATTGTCAGGGATATATGTGTTTTTATTACTGGAGATACGTATGATTTTATTACTGAAGATACATGTGTGTTTAACCAATGGTCGTTCCACATGAGAACCAGAATATCTGGTGAGGAATCTTTAAGAAAATGTTAGTTTTACTAAAGTTATAACATGTGAATTTGGATTAGAGTTTGTGTTTTTGAAGTAACGTTGCTTGCTTTGTAATACCTGCGGCACCCACAAATCAATTTGTATCTTACTGCAAAGCCCACTAAACTATAGCGGGCAGCTTTTATAATCCTGTTGGAGCCCGCTGATCCTGCTAAATAATATTGCGGTCAGAGTGGTGGTGTGCAGGCTACCCCACTGCCCGCCCCACTTTCAGCTTGATTCAATGGTACAGAATAACGTGTGTGATGTTTTGATTTCTGTCAATACAACTATTAGTGAGGGTTAAATCATAACGCGCCCCGCCCCGAGCCCCGCCCTGCTGTGCCGCCCGGCCCCGTCCCAAGCCCCGCCCTGCCGCGCTGTCCGACCTTAATTGATTAATTGTTTAATTAGTATTTTAATTGATTATTGTTTAATTAATACTTTGATTGATTGTGTGATTAGTTACTATATGAAATAAATGGGTTTCAGCCCGGTCCGGCCTGACACGACCCATTTAGGGTCTGTCACGGCTCATTTAGTGGTAATGTATTAGTCCAGACAGGCACGGAGGACGGCAAGCTCACGCGCGTGGACGGCGGGCCCCGACGGTGCGGTTTCATCTTTGACCCACTTACGACGGGGCATAACGTACGACGGCTAACCCTAAAGGCGTCGTAAGATAATGGCAGGCCCCAACGAGGCATAACTTAGGACGGCTGACCCACTTCTTTGTCTCTCGTTCTTTCCTTCTCTCTCGTTCTTTCCTCTCTCTTTTAAATGACTCAAAAATGAAAGATTGACGTGAACCTATACAACATGCGTCACCCGTTTCGAACTGGCCCGTCTCACATGTGTTACGCATGTGAGGCGTGTACGTTCGGAATTGTCCCTTTTTGGACAGCCTGGGAGTGACCGAGGGGGCGTGGCATGTGATGAAATGCGGGTTTAGATCTAGACAAGATTTCGACGGCATAACCCTGTTGTTCTCTGCTGCACCATTTTCGGGCGTGCAGTGGAGAACAGCGGGGTTATGCTGCCGAAAATTTCGTTCGGATCCATACCACGCGTCTCGTCATGAGCACGCTCCGCTCGATCACTCTTGGGTGGGTTTAGGACCTATCCTTTCCAATAGATGTAGGGCCGTGACATAAATAAATTATAAAGTAACTATAATTTCCTTGACATTAAACTGCAGATTCAAACATGGGTGAGGATCGTAGTTGGATGTATACCGGTTGGAAGAACAGTTCTGGTGGTCACTCGGATGAGTGGTTCGCAAAGACAGATGCTTTTGTAGATCGAGCTTTTTCATTGTCAAAGATCGATAAGGTGCGGTGCCCATGTACGAAATGTCAAGGTGCAAAGTGTTGGGACAAAGTGAATTTGGCGTTTCACTTATGTCGATACGGTTTCATGCAAGATTATGAGGTGTGGACCTTTCACGGTGAGACATCTTCTCAACCCTTACAAGTTTCAGATGAGGATGACAACACGGGGGTCGATAGGATGGACGAGATGCTTGATGCCATAAATCCTGAATTGATGGAGGATCCTCCTCCAACGGAGGTTGAAGCGTTTTTCACGCTTCTCAAAGCTTCAGAAGAGCCGTTGCATGAACACACCGAAGTGACGCTCCTTACTTTCATGACTAGATTTATGGCCATTAAGTCTAAGTATTTCTTCTCCAATAACTGCTACAACGATCTTATCAAATTGATCAGCGATTTCCTTCCACAACCACATACAGTGCCTAAAGATATGTATCAATCTAAGAAGTTGATTTCTGGTCTAGGTATGAAATATGAGAAGATTGATATGTGTCTAGACAATTGCATGCTTTTTTGGAGAGAGCATGCCAACGAGAACAAGTGCTTAAAATATGGTAAAGTGAGATTTGTCGAAGTTGTTAATGACGACGGTTCAAAAGTAATGACTCAAGTCGCACAGAAGCAGCTTCGCTACTTGCCTGTCACACCTAGGTTCAAGCGTTTGTTTCTATCTAAAAAAACAGCTAGACACATGAGGTGGCATAAAGAAGGTGTATGTGAGAACAACAGCATGATGGTGCACCCGTCGGACGGTGAGGCATGGAAGGCGCTTGACCACTTCGATCTAGATTTCGCCAATGACGCGAGAAATATTCGCTTTGGGTTGGCGACAGATGGCTTCTCACCGTTTAGTACAAACGCCACACCATACTCTTGTTGGCCCGTGTTCGCTATTCCGTACAACTTACCACCATCGCTTTGTATGAAGTATGAGTTCATGTTCCTATGCCTTATTGTACCTGGATCGGATCATCCTGGTTCACGACTGAACGTGATGATGCAGCCATTGATTGAAGAGTTCAAAATGTTATGGACAGGAGTCGAAGCGTACGACTGTTATAGAAAACAGAAATTCAACCTTCGAGCTGCGTACTTGTGGTCTGTTCATGATTTTCCAGCTTACGGCATGTTTTCTGGCTGGAGCACTCATGGTCGATTGACATGTCCAATATGTGCTTCAGAAACGGATTGTTTTCGTCTAAGTCATGGTGGCAAGATATGCTACTTTGATTGTCATAGACGTTGGTTACCGCCAAATCACGTGTTTAGGCAACAGAGAAATGCCTTCAGGAAGGGTACCATTGTAAAAAAGGGACCACTACAACGTCTGAACGGGTTGGAAATTGTTAAACAGCTCAACAATCTAGTGCCAGATGAAGGTCGTCCTGGTTATTTTGTTGGTTACAGAGAGGATCACAATTGGACTCATATATGTGCACTATGGGAGTTACCGTATATGAAGTCTTTAATTATAATGCATAACATTGATGTCATGCACCAGGAACGTAACATGGGCGAATGCATCATAAGCACGTGCTTGGATATGACGGGGAAAACAAAAGACAATATAAAAGCTCGGAAGGATTTGGCAGAGGTTTGTAACCGACCAAGTCTTGAGCTCTCCGAAGCTGGTGGCAAACCACGAGCTTCTTTCTGCCTTCGACCAAAAGAAAAGAAAGAAGTCTTCAAGTGGTTGAAACAGTTGAAGTTCCCAGACGGTTATGCTGCTAGCCTGAGAAGAGCCGTTAATGTTAAGACTGGAAATCTTACTGGTTTGAAGAGCCATGATTATCACATAATCATGGAAAGACTTCTGTCGGTTATGTTTCGAGGCTATCTTGACGATGAGGTATGGAAGGTGTTAGCCGAGCTTAGCTATTTTTATAGACAGCTTTGTGCTAAAGAAATCAAAAGGGAGATGATGGAGAAGTTGGAAAAAGAGATACCCGTGCTTTTATGTAAGATGGAAAAGTATTTCCTCCAGGGTTCTTCAATCCAATGCAACACCTTCTAATCCATCTTCCATATGAAGCTAAAGTAGGTGGCCCTGTTCAATATAGGTGGGTGTACCACATTGAAAGAGCACTCAGATGTCTAAAACCGATGGTTCGTAATAGGGCAAGGGTTGAAGGATGCATCGCCGAAGCATTTACACTTCAGGAGATAGGATACTT
Organism: Neostapfia colusana; assembly: GCA_030760725.1. NCBI lineage: Eukaryota > Viridiplantae > Streptophyta > Magnoliopsida > Poales > Poaceae > Neostapfia > Neostapfia colusana. The sequence goes on from JASWHV010000002.1 coordinate 17,935,237, forward strand.
TTCAAGTGTCTACTTTGCAGAAGAACACAATGTTACGGTACAATATGGCTGAAGCAACCTCTTGTAGCGAACTCTCACTTTTTCAAACGAGAGGCACCACTGTTGGTAGTGGCACGAGCTATGATGCTTCAGCAGATGAAAAGACAGCTGCTTTGTTATACATGTACGCTAACATAGATGGGATGGACAATTTTTTTCAGTAACTGGTTGTTCAACATCTATACTAATTTGCGTGGTGTGTTATACATCTACACCAATAATTCTGTTTTGTCCTGATTTAGTGAGTTCGATCGACAAAATTGGAAGTCTAAGCAGCAACCTACTAGCAAGCAAATACAAACAATGCGACACTATGGAGTAAATGGAGGACTTAACTTCCAAACGTGGTTTCGAAATCATGTAACGTTTTCCTTGTCTTGTTCCTCTTAGTAATTATGTTCATAGCATAAAATAGTCTTCTTACTTCATATGTTGGACAGTGCAAGACACAAGCTGGTGTTCATGAAGATTTATGACAACTGTCCAACGGATCCATTAAAGTTAAACTCTTTGGTCGATATGATGTCAATAGGTTCTGATTCCGTTCAACTCAATTTGAAGCTCAACGTCCTCTAAGGGCAACATCAAACACAGGAGTTGTGACGAGGGCCGCCGATGCCGAAGGACATGAAACTAATTTCTATGGGATCATAAAAAAATCCTAGAATTTAGTTTTGCCGGGAGTAAAGACCTTAAAGTAGTCTTCTTTGACTGTGATTGGTTTGATAATAACAATGGAACTCGACAAAACCAATTTGGCATGGTAGAAGTCAAACACAAGGACCGATTACGAGGCTACGACACCTTTGTCCTTGCACACCAAGTCGAACAAGTGTACTATCTACAATATCCATGCGAAAAAACTTAGTGCATGGTGGGCTGTACAAAAGGTGAATCCTCGTGAGCGGTTATATACACCGGACAATACTGGTTACATTGATGAGGCAGATGTTGTTTACCAAGAAGAAGAGTTGTCGGATTCTTTTGTCGTTGAGCCTGGTCTACGACTCGATGAATTAGTTGGAGATGCACAAGATGTACAGACTCATAATGTGAAAAAAAGAAAACGGCGAACAACCATGACAAAAGATCGATGGTCCGGTTTACGAAGTAGAGTACATAATCGTGATACTGATGAATTTTGAAATTGAGTACAAGTATCGTTTCTTTCATCTCTTCTTTCGTCTTCTATATTTTCCTTTAAATTCATTATCAAATTTCCTTTCATCAGTATGTCATCGAGCAGTAGACGACGGGGGACGCGGGGCTTTCTGCCCACGAGAGCAGACTCCGTTTTCCAGGGCTGTCAGTCTAGCAATGGTCGGTTGTCTCAGCTGTTGGGCCTCGACAGAGGCCAGGGGTCACGAGAGCGGTCGCGACAGGTAAAGAATATTAAATTACATAAATTATATAAATAACTTTCTTAAATCTATATTACCAATCTTCAAATTTTTAGGACGACTCTACGTCTGAGGAGACAGAGGACAGGGGTCCTCTTCAGACACCACAGGTTTCGGAGCCTGTTACAGATCCTGCTTCGGATCCTCTTCAGGTTCCGGCACCGCAGGATTCAGACCCTGCTTCAGAGCCTTCCACAGAGCCTGATGTGGAGCCGGCTCCACAGCGGTGTTACAGGAGGAGCCACTACGTGGCTCCTCCTCCAGTTCCTGCACGGCTAGAAGATCGGGTCGTTATTCGTCCGGTTGGCAATAGGTAAGTAAATCTATAACAAATCAATTTAGATATTTTAACACTTATATATGTACTAATTGAGAATCATGTATTAGGTCTTGGGCCGATGACTCGTTCACGGGTCAAGGACGCCATCGCCATGTCAACGCTGTCCTGGGCCAGCTCATCCGTTGTCACTACCCCGGTCTAGTGAACGGACGGGCTGCTACGTCTTGGGACGATTACGCTACGGCCCAGGACATTACCTACGGCAACCAGCAGGATCATGTGTGGCATGAATTCATGGTAAGTAAATCGTCTATTCGTTAAATGCGAACCTATTATATGTTAAATACATTAACTTGTATATTTCTACTTGTAGAAATATTACCGTTTGGAGGACGAGGCCCAGCTGGATCACGCTCGCCTGGTCTTCAACAACAACGCTAGGAAGCTCCTGACGCAGTCGATTTCAACGGCTCGCATTCAGGCTACGAAGGCGTACTATAAGTTGCATCCGGACGAGGGTGAGACGGGGCAGTTTAGGGATGTGGCGGACAGGTACTTGATGGAGGCACAGTACGCAGAGGTAAATTCTTTATTTTACTTTGCTTCATTATCCAATTTTCATCAATGTTTTCATCCAACAACAAATGTGTGCAGGTCAGTGTACCGTGGCTTGAGTCCTGTCCGGACGCCTACAGTTCCCTGTGTGCTCGTTGGGCGAGCCAGGGCTTCCAAGGCGTGTCGATGACCCGCCGACAGAGTCGAGGGACGGACGGGAAACACCGTCTTGGCGGGGACGGCTACGTACGCCTTGCTAAACGGATGGTAAGTGATACTCGAATTATATTCTAGTTAATTTCTATCTCTATCATTGTGCTAACACGTATCGATAGGAGCGCGAGATCGGTCAGGAGCCGACCGCTATCCAGGTGTGGAGGAGGGGTCACATGGGAAGCGACCCCTCGCAGCCTGATTTGCTGTCTTCTCAGACAGCGACAGAGACGTTGGTGAGTTCTTTAGTTGACTTAATTGTATTATCTTTAAAACTTCTGATGACTTTAATTTTCTGTATTTTTAGGAAAAGTATGGGGAGGAGGTGCGGAGGCTTCGAGGCGACGATTATGATTGGCAGAACTCGCCGATCGTACCTGAAGCCGCCTATGCAAGCGGTGGTGGTAAACCTCACGGCCGGTGAGTTCTGTTGTTTTTCATTTACTTTCATTTACTTCGAGACACGAAACTTTAATACTCTTACTTCGTTGTGTGGGTTGGCCATCTTCGATGGAGTAGTAGACTCGAGGGAGGCACGGTCTTACTCAAGGGCCTCTTCATCGCAGGGTGGATCCAGCAGGCGTGGTAGCCGTGATCTGGAGCTCCAGAGTGTCCAAGAGGAGCTCCAGAGGACGCAGGAAGCGCTGCGGCTCGCGAACGAGAGGCAGGCAGCCGAGCTCCGGGCTAGGGATGAGTATCAACACTCGTACATGCTACAGCTGCAAGCTGCCATGCAGTTAAGTTCAGATCATTGTACTCAATGTTTCTAATATATAAATGACATGTATAATAATTTACTTCATATTTGCATGCTATGGCCACAGGACAGCTCGTTGTCTTTCCTCAGTGGGCGCCGCCACCGATACAGCGACCACAGGGGCCGACGTCAGGAGCACAGGTACAAAATTTCTCATAATAGCTGCAACTAGTTAAATTTGCTCAAATTTAGTTGAATTTGATCAAACTTACTTAAACTTAGAGAAAACTAGTTAAACATCCTCAAACTGAGTAAAATATGGTACAACTTACTCAACTATAGTCAAATATGACCAAACTTACTCAAACATAGCCAAAACTATTTGAACTAGCTCAAACACAAACACTACTAGTCCATACTTCTCAAACTTAGTAAAATATGAGCAAACTTACTCAAACATAGCCAAATCTAGCTAACTTGCTCAATTTTAACTTGTAATGAGTTTATTTAATCATATACACATTTGTGAACTTCTAATTTGTCTAACTATACATGTACATCATAGGGATCGGCGATGCGGGCTCAGGAAACTCCATCCCCTCAGCAACCAGCGTTTGGACGAGCGCACGACGACTTCCTGGACTCCGGTGGCAGCGGTTGGGGTAGCGTAGGGTAGTGTGGCGTGCGTATAGTGTTTTTCTGCAATTCTGTGATGTATATTTTGATTGCCTGTGATCTGGCCATCGAGCCAGGGCTGGCCTCAAAGCCAGGGCAGGATTTTCTATTTTTTTTAAAAAAATTGGAAAGCTTATTGACGACGGTTTCTGGTACTTGGCCATCATCAATAAGCCATTAGTATGACGACGGCCAGGTACCAGAAACCGTCGTCAATAAGCAATTGTTATTGACGACGGCCTAGTGTAAACCGTCGTCAATAAGCCACGGTTACTGACGACGGTTGAAATCCTGGCCGTCGTCAATAAGCTTATTGACGATAGCCTGATTTAGCTGTCGTCAATAAGCCATTGTTATTGACGACGGCCAGGTACCAGAAACCATCTTCAATAAGCCATCGTAACTGACGACGGTTCCTATCATAGCTGTCGTCAATAAGTTTATTGACGACAGCTAGATTTAGCTGTTGTCAATAAGATTATTGACGACGGTTACCGTCGTCAATAAATTTATTGACGACTAATAATTGACGACAGCTGAAAACCGTCGTCAATAACTTATTGACGATGGTAGTGTCCTTATTGACGACGGTTTCCGGCCGTCGTCTATTGTCCGGATTCCTATAGTGGATATATGAGAACCGGGAAACCGATGTAATTCGGGTAGCGAGCTGTTGAGGCATTGCTTGTCGTCTAGAGGGTAGGTTAAGAGCAGCGAGATGTAAATCGGCTAGCGGGCACTGCAGATGCTCCGCGTAGAGACCTCCTGTAAAAGTCCCAAAAACGTGAATGCAAAGAAACGGATGAAGGAACGCATTGTGTTTCGGGTTCAGGGAAATTGGGACTTACAAAAACTTTCGTACATGGGATGGTATACGTGTGGTTCAACAACATGGCTTCAAGCATTCATTTGAATGTGTTAGACCAAGGTGGAGTTAACTCATGTGTGATCATACATGTGTTTGAGAAAGAATAAAAAGATCTTTAGACATGGAACCTCATGCATTTGAAATTGAGGAGATTTATGGTGGCAACTTTCTGCTTTTAGGGTGAGCCAAAAAGGAGCGAGTTATGACCATGTTTGAATTTGATGAAGTCACATTTGAAAGGCAAAGTTTAAACTGAACTGGTAATATTTAGACTAGGACCAAAAAGCGACCAAGTATGTGTTATGAGCAAACCAAACTTGTTCAATAAATTCAATAGTGGTTAGTTCAAAAATGGAATACAAACTGTGGTTGCAAACATTCTAAGTGCAGCAACCAAATTTAAAAGTTGATTCCATAATTGAAATCCTCAGCCCGAATTTGTGGTAATATAAATTTTCACCACATTGGGAAGTATGTTGGCTAAGCATTTGCAAGAGGACTTAAAATTCAATTTGAACTAAATGGTTCACTTCAAGGTAAAGGAGGCCATGTCCAAAAATGAAATTCAAACTGTTGGTTAAAAATTTGTATTTACAATGGCCAGCTCAAAGATCAGAAGGCATATTCAAATTCTTCAGGTTTGAATCAGTGAGAATGCAATTTTAGAGAAAGTTTGGAGTTCCTTTGATATGAATACCAAAGGGGCTTATGAATTTCCTTGAAATTTGAATTCAAATTTGAAACTGAGGTAAAACTTATCAATTTGCCAAAAGGCTTTTGGATTTGAATTCCTCATGGTTGAAGTTTGCGCTGTGCCAAAAATTGGAGATATTTGGAGAGGGAAGAGCAGTGGGGCCCCATTGTCATTCAAAGGAGGAAACTTGCACCCAAAGTCTTTGTTAATCGGTTGCACTCAAACCCACCGAAGTGGCTGCGGGTGCCACCGAGCTGCAGCCGAGCCCCCGTGGAAGCCACCTCCTGCTCCCTTGCGCGGTTTCCCCCGATGCTTATCCTCCACACAGAAGCAACAACGAAGTCGCTCACTCTCAGCTCGTGTTCGTGGTTTCTGTCCTGCTCCCACGCACGAAAGCAGCCGCCGGCGCCGCCTCTTTTCCTTTTGATTGCACAGCGGCGTTGCTTCCCCTTTGCTCGAGCTGTCAACACAACAAGGGAGCGCCAGCGTGTGTACAAGAGCTTCCCCAGCTCAGCTCTGACGTTCGGGGCTGCTGTTGGCCATAAATTGAAGATCGACGCCGAGGCCGAGGTGCAAACGGCGGACTCCGAAGTCGGGCTCTCATGGACAGCTCACACTGGGCAGTTTCACGACCGAGCGAGCACACCCCAAGATGCGCCAACTCACTGCGCTGCTCCTCCCCAAGTTTCAGCTCGAGCCGTGCAACGTAGCTCAGTTTTCCTCTCGGACGGGGAAAACCTAACCGCGGATAAGATTTTTGGAAATCGACGCTAAATTCTCGGTTAGAGTTGTTCATGTTGCGCACACAGAAGCTAGAATGGTTAGGGCACAATTTTCCTTCACATGCTTAGCTTAAAACCGAGTAGAGGCAGCAAATCTTGAGCTTTCTGATCGGCGGTCATGGCGGGAACCGCCGGGCACATGGTGAGACCTCATTTCGAGCTGTTGCCGATCAAGTTTTACCCAAAGCCGAGCACCCCCATGAACCACGGATGCTTTAGAGCGAACTCTCCGAACCTTTGGCGGGCTAGGGTGATCGGACCACGGCACCGAAGCTTCACCGAAGCCGCCGTACACCGCCAACCTGGTTCCGGACCTCGAGAGCTTGTGCCGACACCGTAGATCGTTTTCCCGTCCCCGAAAACCCCCGAGCGGCAAGTACCGAGCCGATAGGCGGCCAGGAAGCCGATTCCGGCGAGCTCCGTTGGAGTTCCGGTGAGGGGGCAGCGCGGGAGAGGAAACAGCCCGAGGAGGAAGAAGACCAGGCAGGTCCCGCGTGTCAGCGACAAAAATTTAAATGGCTTATCAGCTGCGTCTCTGGGATCCTTTGCGACGGCACGGGAAGAATTCAGTGGCCTCGTGTGGCTTGATCCAGCAAGTGACACGTGGTCCCCCTGGACCCATGCGCAGGATTTAAACTTTTACCGGTTAATTTGAATTTCAGAAATTCCCAAAACTTTGGAACCTCATAACTTTTGTTAGGAAGTTCCAAATTTAGTGATTCAAATTGGGTTGGATTCAGATTGAAAAACTCTATCCAAATATGCAACCCAATTTGGTTTGATATACTTAAGAGAATTCCGATTTCAAGTTTCTGTGTTCAAATGACTACAGAAACAATTCCAGAGAATTTCCCAAAACATGGAAATTCAGTTCTAGGAAATTCTTAGCTCCAAAAATCATAGGAAAGTTCATGCATACTCTCTGAGCTATGTTTGAAATTGTAGTTCACTTGAGTTTGCATGAAAATGCAAATTTATTCAGAATTAATTCCTTTTTGCCTAAATGCTTAGGGAATTGTTTTGAGTGATCTACTCATTGAGAAATTCTAAATTTTGGTCCAGGTTACTCTCATGTGACAAGAAACTCACAAGAAAATTTTCAGCTCCATCGGAGCTTTGGATCATCACTGTTCTGTTCAACCTATTTAGAGGAGTAACACACAAGTGATGAAATGCATATGACGCCCTCAATTCTGTGGAAAACCACCGAACCGAGAACTGATGCATATGTGTGCCCAGGATGTTCATCACACATACACATATGTTCCACAAACTAAATTAAGAATATATATTACCATGAATAACAGGGTTTTATTACAATGTCTCATGAGTCCGGGACTCACGCTAACAGCGAAAGTCTTAATCTAACAGCGGAAGTCTTTATTCTAGCAGTGGAAGTCTTCTAACTAATGCGGAAGCAATCTAAGCAGCAGCAGCAGCAGCAGCTCCATCTCTACTCCATCCCCCACAGGCAAGGTTGAGGACAGATTACACGCCTTAACGCTCCACTTGGTCTTCATAGTATTCTTCTCCTGTTGCTGATGATGAAGTAATAATGCAAGTTTGAGTACAATGATGTACTCAGCAAGTGCCGAAAAATATGATATGTAGCTTACAACAAGGAAGGTATAAAAAGGCTCATTGCAGAAAGCAAAGTTATTTCTCAAAACACGATAAAAACAGCAACTTAACTTTAAGTGAATGTAATCCCAACATGTATTAAAATACCAACATACCTCCATTATGTTTCATCACTTTCCATGTCTCAACCACACATTAATCTTTCTCAACTTTGCTCATGAATACCTTCTCGTATTCGCTACCATCTCACGAATACCATCTTGTATTCGCTACCATTTCATCTCAAAAACAATTCTGTCTCACACCGAGACCAATCTCGTTGCCACGACTCAACAGTCATGCAACCAATCTTATCACCCGGACTCAACAGTCCCGAAAACCAAACCATAACCAAAATCATAACAAAAATCATCCCAACTAATCATGGAAGTTGGCCAGGCGCTCGTGACCGTAAGCTCATCTATCATGATAGTTTTACGAACTCTACAGAGTTTGCACCTCGTTACCCACAAGTTTGTGATTTCGTCACCCGTTGGCGACTGCAGAACCTCCATTATACCAGTACACAGCCGTCAGTGTATGGTCAAGAAATCAAAAAATAGCCTTTACAAAGGGGTTACTAGATGTATGGACTCACTAAGGTTTCACCGGCAGGCTAGAATCTCCAATTCTCCCACACACGGGCCCCCTCTTGTGCCATGCAGTTCCCAGGGCAGTCCTCACTCGACTCCCATTCCCCGCGCCTTCCACGGTCCATAACAATCTAGCAACTTACCTAATTACTCAGCTAAGTCACACCCATACTTGGCCTTGTGGTGGCACTGTTATCCTGGCATGTGCTCGCATGAACTGGTCCTTAGATCTACGGCAAGTAACCACCATCTCATGCTACCTCATTCACAGACCCAGGCTTGCCTAGATCTCCCCCCGATCCATGTTCATTAACAACATCAGTTTCTCACCATTCTTACGAGTGCAGTTAGCTAGACACATCTATCTCGCTTCCCATAATCCCGTGGACTCAGAAAGCATAAAAGCAAAAACCATACCCGACTCATTAACTTTCTGTAAAAGGCCCAAGAAATGGGACTTGCAAAAACTTTTCTTCACTTCACCACACCTCAGTTCTTGTTGTGGATAGCTGGTAAAAAAATGGGAAGAGCAATTAACCTCTATCAAAGAAGTGGTTAGGGGGGAACTTACACTTTCACAACATGGCAAAATTCTACACATATGATCACACATGAGAGGGTGTTTCCAAACTGTTGCATTCAAATTCAGGATTGCAGCAGCTAAAACAAGGAGTAAAGGGCATACTTGGATTCCTCAGGTTCAAATTAGTGGGGAGGCAGAGTCTCAATAATTTTTGAAAAGGTTGGCCACCCATTTTTCCAAAAAGGATCCAAATATGCAAAGAATTCAAATATACATTTGAATTTGAGGGAAATGAGCTCAACCATACAAATGTAGGTCAGTTTCAAACTCCAAATATTTGAATTCATCTCTGGCTAAGCTTTGGAGATCTTTTGAGGGGTGGGGGAGCACTGACAAGTGGGTCCCACATGTCATTGGAGAGGTTAAAATGGCACAAAAGTCAACAGCCTTAGGGGCTAAGTGTTGCACTCGGAACAGAGCCGAGGCTACACCGTGACACACCGCGAAAACGCCGGGCGCCACCTCCTGCTCTCCCCTCGCGCGCTGGCGAGCTCCTTGTGGGGGCGCAGTAACTCCCAGCCGTGCCCAGCTCGCCACGACCACGAACCGACCCCCAGTCACCGCCCTCTCGCACGACAGAGCGCCAAGGAGCCGCCGCTGCGATCCACTCGCTCGGGAGCGATCGTCTCTCGTGTACCAACGTCGGCAACTCAGCAAACCAACATCCTCAGACCTCCCACACCCTCCCCGCATCACTTCCAGTCGAGTTGAACCACTACCCACCGAGAAAAACCACGTTTTCGTGGCCGCCGGGGAGAACCGAGCAAAGGTGCTCCCGTGGGCAGCTCGGCAGAAGACTCGTTACGACCAAGGAGGAGCAGTTTTGGACGCGCCTCGACTCCACGCTGCTCGACCCCAAAGCCTAGAACCAGTGACCGATCATCGCCGGCGAATTTCGCAAAACGTCTTCAACCGGGGCAGAACTACCCTCGGGTAAGAAACCCACAAATTCCCGACGTATGATTGCTTAGAGTTTATCAAACTGCACACACAGGAGCTAGACTGGATGGCGCCCAAGTTTGCTCCACAACCCTAGCTTAATTTTGGCTATAGCCGGCGTATTTCCCTGTTTTCCAGCCGCGGTTATGGCGGGAAAGGTCGGGCTCACGGTGACGACTAGGTTAGAGCTCTCCCCGAGCCCTAGCATGGCCTTGTCGACCTTCCATGAGATCCCCCGGTGCTGTAGAGCCTTTCCACCGAGGTTTTGGTGGGCTACGATGACCGGGCGCCATAACTGAAGAGAGTCCGAGCCGCTGCACCGTCGCCAGCTAGGTTAGGGCCACCGCCGACCAGAGCAGGCGGTACCAGCGTGTTCAGCGCGCAAAAATAGGCCCAGGCGGCGAGTTTCCGTCCGCGAGGCGGTCGGGAAGCCAAGTCCGGCGAGCAGCCGAGGTGTGCCGGCGAGGGGGCGGCGCGGGAAAAAGGGCGGGTGCGAGGAAGAAGACGAGCCGGCTGGGCCCGCTCGTCAGTCTCTCGCGGCACAGTGTGGGGATTTTCTGTTGCACCGGATCGGCTGTGAACGCGCGGAAAACAATCCTGTGGCCCCGTGTGGCGCAGCCGAGGTGATGACACGTGGGAGCCGGGCCCGCTGTCAGAAATTTGAACTTTCCCGGTTAATTCGAATTCCAGAAATTTCCCAAACTTTAGAGCTCCATAACTTCTGCTAGGAAGCTCCAAATTTAGTGATTCAAATTGGGTTGGATTCATCTTGCCTAGCTCTGTCCAGATATACAACCCAATTTGTATGAAACCCATTAATTAGTTCTGGAAAATTCTTTAAAACTTTTCAGCAAAAGAATTTTAGAGGGAGTTTGGTTCATCCAAAAATCCCCAAATTTTGCCAGAGTGTTCTTTAGGACATTAGTAAACCCCTGTAAAAGTTTCATACCATTTGGAGTTGATTTGGTCAGAGGAATTCAAATTGGAAGGTGCTGTGTTCATTTGAATGCAGAAACATTTTCAGAGAATTTCCAAAACGTGGAAATTCAATTCTGGGCAAACCTTAACTCCAAAAATGCTAGGAAAATTCATGCAAACTCTAGGAGCTATAATTGAAATTGTAGTTCACTAAGTTGGGTATGAACAGGGGTCTGACCTCAGAATTAATTCCTCCTTGCTTATTTGCTAAGAAATTTATTCTGAGCAAACCACTCCATGAAAAGTGCTACGGTTTGGTCCAGAGGGTTTTCTTGTGACAAGGAACTCACACGAAAATTTTCAGCTCCATTGGATCTCTATATCACCCCTGTCCTGTTTACCCACTTAAGGGATTAAGATGGAAAAGGGGAAAAACCACTTAGCATTTAACCATGTGACTAAGTCCAAGCCAAACCACCAACACCAGTTCATCTTTAAATTCTTAAACAAAGTTCCAGGTGTTAGAGGCTGGTTATTAAAACTAATAACAGTAACCTTACAATAACTTGTATGCATATTAATTAACATGTAATATTGCATAAACGTGTAGCCGTTGAAGAAGAGACCCCAGAGGTGCTGGACTTCCTCCTTCCGGACGAAGACTTAACTCCTGACCAGCAGCAACAAGGCAAGCCCCGGTTTGCATTAACCTTTTTATAAGTTTTCTTTTGTTTACATGAGTCATGTGAAGTATGATTGTGCATTAGGTGTAGGAGGAATGGAACCCCACTTGCATAACCAAAGGTTCCTAAAAGAGTGAGGGTAGTGTCTAAGACCTCGAGTAGACAGGCTAGGCTTAATGAGTCATAGGACTTCGGTACAAGTAGAGTAGTTGGAATCTACTCGCGAGATAGGCTTGGGACACACGGGTACGGTTGAGTGATGTGAGGTCATTTTAGTAATGAAAATGAGACTAGGCAGGGGCTAGGGCGCAGCAAGAGGGAGTCTTGTGTGCGCAGCCCTGTCCGTGTCGATTGAGGACCGAGCCGTGTGCGGCCCACGCTGATCAAGTTTGAACGTACCGAAGGCATATCGGATATATGGGCCCCGATAAACCGAAGTAGCCTAAACCTCCGGGCGTCGAGGCATAGCACACCGATTTATAGGTGTAGGTTGAGGGCAGCAAGGTGGAAATCTGCCAACGGGCATAGAGAGATGCTCCGTGTGGGGAACCTCCTGCTCGTTTCGGTGCGACCGGTTCGACGTTTGGGCTGTTGGGTGAAAGGTTGTCCCGTACGACATCGAGTGAGCGTGCTGTGCAGCTCCACGGATGGGCGTACGTGACGTGCTCTTTGGGTCTCCCTGCAGGTGTATATCGAGTCGATTCGCCGTCCCTCGCGGTGAAGAGTACCACTTGGTCACTGAGTCGTGACGTAGATTAATGGATGAAACATGTTGATTCAATATTGCTGGTTGATATAATTGTATTGCTACATGTGTGCCACCAAATACTGCTTACTAAATTTCAGATTTCATGAACTGTTAACTTGTTGCTAAAAGATGAACTAAGGATGAACTTGTAGGCGCGTCCGTTTGCTGCAACATTGCTATCCCATGTCTTGGTATACCTCATGTAGAGTTTCATGCTTAGGTGAGTCGGTTAAGCCTTGCTGAGCCTTCGTGCTCACGGTTGCTGCTTAAGTGTTTTTCAGGTGAGGAGCCACCCACGGACTCGGAGTACGAGTCCACCGGCGAGGGTTACCCTCCGTCGGGGACCACGGCTGAGTGGGAGCCGTACACGCCGCGCTGAGCTGAGACGTGCAGCTAGTGTGGGTTGCCCTAGGGCTGGGCAACCGACTTTTGCTAGATAGGCGGGCGTGAGTTGTACAATAGAAACTTCCGCTGTGTAATAAAGACTCTAGTTTGTAACTGAGAAGTGTACTACTTTGTACCTTCAGTTTGTTTTCCCCTGTAATATAATGTGTTCTTATGACGTGTGCTGTCAGGTGTCGCATCGCGCGGCACCACCCTCTGCGATCCTGGATGAGCGGATTCCGGTCCGCTACAGCCTGGTATCAGAGCCGCAGTGGGGATAGCACAGTACTAAAGGACTGCATTATGGGAAAAACTTAGGTATACGGTGAGGATTCGGTAGTTGCCCAAGTAAGGACTATATTAGCATAGTTACTTAAAGTGGCAAAGACTAACTTATGTGTTATAATTCTGAATTTCAATTATGTAACGACGCGCCTACGCTCTGGTAAGTATGGTAAGGAACGCCACCGAAAGCGGTTCAATTTCGGTTAGCTCCCCCTGACGAGGAACGTGGTTCAGGGATGGAGTCTCGCAGCTTGGTGTGAGACGTCAATATGAGCCTCTTGGACTCTTCATGTCCCTGAGTTCATATGAAACGCTGATCCCTAGCGTGCATTAAGCAAGTAAGTGGAGACCCCATCGCATGGTCAGTAACGCGAGAGTGTGTTCGTCTGGAAATAGCCCAGGAGGACATACGCAGCGCTTGCCATCGGCGTGCCCTGCAGGGCAGTAGGTGGTATCTGTTGGGTTGATAACATTCCCAACCGTGACGACCCGTTCATGACCTACTCGGGTTCCCCGTCGTGTGGTGTTGAAACGCGATCACGTGCCTTGAGACGTGACCTAGCTCAAGGACGGCCGTATGACAATGATACGGGCGTTTGTATTTACTTTCAAATATGGAACTGCCTGAAATGAATAACCATTGACTGCACCATTATTGTGTGGTCTTCTGCAGGTACTAACCACGTATGTATCCGTGTAGAAAACGTGTGCGAGAGACCGTTTAGTGCCACACTTGAGACATATATGCCGGTATGATCCGGTTAGGATTTTCTTTGGTGAGGAACGTAGTACCGAGACATTGTAGGCATATGCATGAAAATATTGAGAACAAGGGACTAAAATCATTAGGTTCAACAATTAAGACCCTGGTTGGGTATAAGAATGGGATAGTGGACCAGGATAGCTAAAGGGATGAAAAAACAGAGTGCTCTGTTTTGGACAGCAAGATTGCTGATCTTCAACAGGGCATAACTCACAGGTCTTTTAGCCCAGGGAGGTGTGCTATATAGTTATGGAAAGGTATTCAAGTCCTCTACAACTTTGTTGTAGACTTCCAGAGCTGAAACTCGCCTTAAGATGGCTGAAATCCCAGAGGAATGTAAACTGTCCAGAACCAGGGCAGAGTAAAACATCCTCTGAACTGATCTGTTTTTCAAACATAACTCCCAGTAGAAAAATCTAAAATTGTCATATAATACATCCTTAGAAAGGGTAGAAGATGTGTGACACCTTTTCAATTCAAAGTTCCTGAAATTTCAGCACATAATTAGTGGAAATCAGGGTTGAAAACAGCCACTTCCAAGGGAGGTGCTGTTAAAATTCTTTCAGAAATTCTGTTGACTTTGAATTAGCATAACTTTTTAACCAATGCTGATCTGAGGGCAAATGAGTACTCGTTGTAAAGATACTGAAGTTAACTTTAACTTTGGTATTCAACTTGTGTCATGAAAATGCCCAGAACCAGATCAAGATTCGGGCGGAGGATATCCCGAAGACGGCCTTCTCCACGAGATATGGACTATATGAATATCTCGTCATGTCATTTGGTCTCACAAATGCTCCAGCCCATTTCATGTATCTCATGAACTCGGTGTTCATGCCGGAGATGGACAAGTTCGTGGTAGTGTTCATCGATGATATCTTGGTTTACTCCAAGACAGAAGCCGAACATGCCAAACATTTGCAGATCGTTCTTCAACGATTGCGAAACCATAAACTCTACGCCAAGTTCAGTAAATGCGAGTTTTGGATCAGCCAAGTGCCATTCTTGGGACATATCATCTCAGCTGAAGGCATTGCGGTTGACCCAAGTAAAATAGAGCAAGTGCTGAAATGGAAAGCTCCCACTTCAGTTCATGAAGTCAGAAGCTTCCTTGGGTTAGCGGGATACTATCGGAGATTTATTCCAAGTTTCTCCAAGCTCGCTAAACCGATGACAGAATTGCTGAAGAAGGGGACGAAGTATGTTTGGAACACGGCGTGTGAAGGAGCCTTCCAAGCATTGGTGAAGCATCTCACAACAGCCCCGGTCTTAGCTCAGCCGGATACAACAAAGCCCTTAGACGTGTATTGTGACGCGTCCGGTATTGGGCTCGGCTGCGTGTTGATGCAGGAAGGACGTGTGGTCGCTTATGGCTCACGCCAACTTCGGAACCATGAGAAGCACTACCCGACTCACGATCTTGAACTTGCTGCCGTGGTATTGGCACTGAAAATGTGGAGGCACTATCTCCTGGGGAATCTGGTGCATCTCTACACCGACCACAAGAGCTTGAAATATATTTTCACCCAGAAGGAGCTGAACATGAGGCAACGGAGGTGGTTAGAATTAATCAAGGACTATGAAATTGAGATTCACTACCACCCCGGTAAGGCGAATGTGGTTGCCGACGCGCTGAGTCAGAAATCGCATGTCCATCACCTCACCATTACACCGGGGGAGGAGGGAGAGCCAAGTTAATACTTGGTTCCTTATGGATCGCTGTACAACCTTGCCCTCATCCCTACTATTAGGGAGGACATCATTGCAGCTCAGAAAAATGATAAAGGCATGGCACATCTCCGGAGTGACACGACCCCACTGGTCCTGTCGAGCCAGGATCACGCTGAGGGGTGCTGCGTTGCACAGCACCGTATAACACACGTCAAAGGTACAAAGCGGAAGCGGAAGCTTTATTACATAAACAAGTTTATCAACGTGTTTACATCAAAATAAGTTTAGTCCACACTCGCGGGCGTAGACTAAGCATCAAGTACACGTTCAGCCCTTGAACGTGTCCTTGCTAGCACACACGCACACTAACTCTGCGGCGTGCACGACTCCCACTCGACGGGGTTCCCCTCCTGGGGTTCCGTCTCCTCTTCGGGAGTCCCTTCCTCATAGAACCCTGCAAAAGCTTCAAACACAAGCAGTGAGCACGAAGGCTCAGCAAGTCTGACCCGTCTCACCTAAACATGGAACTTCTACATGAGGGTAATGGGTTGCATGAGGTAAAAATCAGTTGCAAGGACTCGCCTAATTAGTAGAACCTTACTTTCAAGTTTTAGCAGCAGGTTGTGGAGAACTTTACGCTAAGGCACATGAGAGAGCCGCAATCAAACAAGAAACGCATTTCTCTCATGTACTTTGCCCAAAGTTGAAAAGAACTTTAGTTAGCACTAAGCTACAGCATATCATTAACAATCAATGTCCAGCTTTCAATCAGCAACATTTTAACATGTAACTAGCCTGTTCTTTTCTACGTCACGGTACAGTGAACAAGTGGTACTCACTGACCGCGAGGGACGGCGATTATAATCGATTTACACCTGCAGGGTTACCCGAACAACCCGTCACGTACGCCCGTACTCGATGTTGCCTACAACAACCATCACGGACGCCGTACGCGACTACCTTTCACCCGTTAGCCAAATATTGAACCGGTCCCATCGTCCCGAGCAAGAGGTCCCTGCACGCGCATCTCTGTGCCGCCAGCTGATTTACACCTCGAGCTCTCAACCTACCCTCTGAACGACGGGCAATGCCTCAATACCCAGCTACCCGAGTTACATCAGTTTCCCGGTTCCCATATAGCCGGTAGGTCTTCGGTACTGTTCTAGCTTGTTCAACAGGCCCGCACACGGCTCGGTCCTCAATCGACACAAGCGGAGCTACAGCACACAGGCCCCAAAGTCCTGCTGCCCTTACTCTCCGCTCGGTCTCATTTTCTTGCCATGTGTATCATGTGCTATCTCTACCCGAGCGATGTGCCTCTAGCCTATTCTCGCGAGTAGTTCCAACTACTCGACTTGTACCGAATCCTACTCTATCCTAGCAATGCAGTGGCTAACGGGGTTTGCAATCCTAAACCCCAACCCATGGTTTTCTTGGCTATGCAGTGGGGTTTCCAAACAAGACTCTGATGCACAACATAAAGAAAACAAGTATGTGCTCAAAACAATAAAAATTTATAAAATGGTTAATGCAAACCGGGGCTTGCCTTGCTGCTCTTGGTCGTAGGCTAGCTGTTCCTCCGGAGTAACGAAGTCTAGGACTTCGGGTTCCTCCTCGACCTTAGCGACTACATGATAAGAACAATGTATGTATTAATTAAATGCTTTTGTATTAACTTTGAAGTTGTGAAGTCTATAACCTTTACTAGATAGACCTAATGACTGTGAAACTTTTACTGTGGCTTGGTTACAACCTAAACAGAGACTTGGTCAAGTTTTAGTTGCAGCAAAGCTCATTTGAGCCCTCCACAAATAATTATGTCCTTGACCTTAATTAAAGGCTTTTAGGGTGTTCTAGGTATTTTCATGAAACAAACTATGACTTTCTGAAAACTAGATTTTCAGAGGGTTCTAATGGAATTGGTCTCACTTAATTTGGAAGTCTCTAACTAAAGATATGAGCTAAACAAATTCAGAGAAAATTCTGAAAATGTTTCTGAACATTTTCTATTTTCTCTGGAACAGTTTTACTAATCACACCATTAGGTGGACTAAATGAGCTCAAATGGATCTGAAATTTTTATGGTAGATCAAGGATATTTTGGTGAACATCTCAGCAAAATTTCAGGATTTTCCTCCAAATGATTCTCCAGTTAAAATTCCTAACAGTTTAAACTTTAAGGAATTAATTCTGGAGAATTAAGGAATTTCATGAAGTGAAACTTGATTTTCTGGAAAGTACTCGGAGAGCTGAATCCAGCAAAATTTGGTTCACTCAATTTGGAGCTTTCTAGCCAAAGTTATAAGGATTTGAAGTTTGAAGGAAATCTGAAAATCGGGGAAAAGTTTAAACTCGCGCGTGGGCCCAGGAGACACGCGTCGCACGCCGAAGCGACAGCACACCGCGGCCCACAAGGCTTTTGCGCGCCAGCACACCCGATCCCGGCCGCAGCCGGATCCCGATTCAAAATATCGGCCGCTGACAGCTGGGGTCCACCCCCTTCTTCAACCTCGCGACACCCGCGCTCCGCCGCCGAGGGACCTCGCCGGAGAGCTCGCCGCCGGCTGCTGTACAGCTTCAAACTTCTTGATTCTGGCCGCCCCTGCCTACTTTTACTTGGGGAACATGATCCGAGGGTCAGCTGCTCATGACAACGGCCGGAGCATGGTCGGCGACGAGCCGCCATATCGGAACGACTTCGGCCATGTCGGCTGACGCTCCTAGTGCCTCAGCTACTTGGGAAATCGGTCGGGGAGCATCAGTGGACCTCAGAGAAGGTCGACATGAACTCGGGGCAGCTCGGGGAAGGCCCGAAATAGGTCCTCACCGTGCGCCCGATACCCCCCGTGCGTTCCGCCATTAGTAGACCTTGAATTACGCCGGGCACAGAAGTTCTCCGGCCCAGAGTTGTGAAGGCAACTTGTGCGTCACCGTGTCTAGTTCGTGTGGGAGTGGCCTGAGGCCCTCTAATCCTTTCTAGAGCACGAATTAAACAGAATCGTACCCGAGGGTCGTTCTGCACACAGAAAGGGGAAAAGTGGAAATTCGCCGCCGGTGAGCAACCACTCGAGCTGTGGCTCGGGGATGAGCAGCACCGATCACTTGCGCGTCCAAGGGTGCCTTGGCTCGGGCGTGACAACGCCCAGGTTGGGCTGTCCACGAGAGCCCGAGGTGCGGCGGTTTCCAGTTCCGAGTTTGATCTTTCGGCACAGCCGATATCACTCGGTTTCAATCGATTTCTATCAATGGGAAGGATGGAGGATGGTCGCTAGTACCTGGCTGGGACCCTGGAGTGGAAAGAGGAAGCTGCGATCAGCTCGATCCAGCAGGAACTCGAGCGCCGGTGATGGCAGTGGAGAAATGGATCGTGCACGTCGGCAGCTCGGGGAATGGCGACTGAAGCACGCCGGGGAGGGAATAAATAGGCCGGTCGGCCGGTCTCCGGCTTGGGGCACGCAGCAGGAGCTGGCGCCGGCTGCCCCCTTCGGTGGCGCGCGCGCACAACAGCCGGGAACCGACTGAACTGTGGTTCAGTCGGTTTGCTTTGAGGCTGAGGCTGACATGTGGGTCCCACTCCTCTTTTAACCTCTGAAATTTATTCCTAACAGCTGTGGTAAACAGTGAACCCTATTCTACCCTTGGCAACTCAAATTATTCACCCAAGAGCCATTTGAATTGATCAAAGTTCAAATGAGGTTTGGTTTGAATGAATTTCAGCACAAGTGCAGTTTGAAATTCAAATAAAGTTTGAATTTCTCCCCCTTAGCTCATGTCAAGATCAACTCCAAATGGAGTGAAAATTGGTGTGTGAGCTCACAAAAATGTGCTGAGCAAGAATATGCCTTCCACTTTTAAATTCAGTGGGTGAAAACAGTTTGAATTTGAATATGTTTTCAAACTGCCCCTTTCCTATCTACACCCAAGATGACCTCAAAAATGTTTTGAATTTGGGTGAAACTTGGCATGGACATCCTTGGCAAAGTGTAGGAGTTTTCATATGTCCAGCCCATCTATATCACATGTGGGAAGTACCACTTTTGTAATGTGTGAGTTTGTTTCCTAATGAGCATGTTGATAATTGTTACTTGCTCTTTATTTGTGTTCATCATTTTTCCTCAAATGAGGTGTGTGGTGTGGTGATGAACACTGCAAATGAGTGTCAAAAACTGAGGCCCTTACATTCCTCCCCCCTTAAAAGAATCTCGTCCCGAGATTATAAGGTGAAATGAGAGAGAGGACGGTGGAAAATTACCGAATATGCGACGTGAAAAAGTCGGGGTAGTTAGTGCGAAGGAATTCTTCGCTCTCCCATGTCGCTTCGTCCATGGAGTGATTACTCCATAGAACCTTGTAGAACCACAACGTACGGTTGCGTGTGGTTCGGGCCTTTTCATCAATAATCTGCACCGGTTCCTCCCGATAGGTGAGATCCGGTTGCAGTTCTTCAATGTCTTCCAGCTGAACGGTAGTTGATAGCTTGAGACACTTCCTCAGCTGGGAAATGTGAAAGACGTCGTGCACACCGGAAAGTGCTTCTGGTAATCTTAGCCGGTATGCCACCGATCCACATCTTTCGGTAATCTGGAATGGACCGATGAATCGGGGTGCTAACTTTCCTCTCACCCCAAATCTGTTTACGCCCTTCATTGGAGACACTCGTAGGTATACGTGATCTCCAGCTTCGAATTGTAACGGACGCCTTCTCCGGTCCGCATACTGTTTCTGTCGGGATTGAGCGGCTTTTAGGTTCGCTTGAATTACTCGAACCTTTTCTTCCGCGTTGTTGACAAGATCAATCCCGAAGGTAACCCTCTCGCCAGACTCACACCAATTCAATGGTGTGCGGCATTTTCTCCCGTATAGCGCCTCGTAGGGCGCCATCTTGATGCTGGCTTGGTACCCATTGTTGTACGAGAACTCGGCTAACGGCAAGTGATCATCCCAGTTCTTGCCGTGGTCGATAGCGCAAGCTCGTAGCATGTCTTCTAAGATTTGATTTACCCGCTCCGTTTGCCCATCCGTCTGCGGGTGGTAGGCTGAACTACGGATCAGCTTCGTCCCCAAGGCAGCGTGGAGCTGCTCCCAAAAACGGGACACAAATAAAGTGCCCCGGTCCGATACGATAGTACGGGGTACGCCGTATAAGCATAGGATCCGTGAGATGTACAGTTCAGCGTACTTCTTGGCGTTGTAGTTGGTGTTGACCGGGATGAAATGGGCAACTTTGGTGAGCCGATCGACGATCACCCACACAGAATCATGTTTCTGTAAGGTGGTGGGTAAACCGACGACGAAATCCATGCTCACGTCCTCCCACTTCCAGGCAGGAATGCCCAGTGGTTGCAGCAGTCCCGGTTTCCGCATGTGGTCTGCCTTCACCCGTCGACATGTATCACACTCGGACACGTATTTTGCAGTCTCTTGCTTCATCCGTGTCCACCAAAACTTGCTTCTGAGTTCTTGATACATCTTGTTGCTTCCGGGGTGAATAGAAAACTTTGATAAGTGAGCCTCATCAAAGATTTTCTTCCGTAACTCCGGGTTTCGGGGTACGACGATCCGGTCCTTGAACCATAGGACGCCGTCTCCGTCCTTCCGGAAACATTTCAACTCCCCACTGTCTACACGTCTCCGCAAATGTGATATGCCCTTGTCATTCTTCTGGGCTGCCGCTATCTCTTCACGGATGGTGGGGATCAAAGCTAGGTTGTAGAGAGCTCCATGTGGAATCACATGTAGTGGTGGTTCGCTCTCTTCCAACGGTGTGATGGTCAGATTATTGACGTGTGACTTGCGGCTTAGCGCGTCTGCCACAACGTTTGCCTTGCCCGGATGATAATGGATCTCTATCTCGTAATCCTTTATCAGTTCTAACCATCTTCGTTGCCTCATGTTCAGCTCCTTCTGAGTGAATATGTACTTGAGGCTTTTGTGGTCGGTATATAAATGTACGAGGTTACCGAGTAGGTAGTGCCTCCACATTTTCAGTGCAAGTACCACGGCAGCGAGCTCCAAGTCGTGAGTTGGATAATTTTGCTCATGATTCCTAAGCTGCCGTGACCCATACGCGACCACCCTTCGGTCTTGCATCAACACACATCCGAGCCCAATGCCGGATGCATCGCAGTACACATCGAACGGTTTTGTTGTGTCTGGCTGCGCCAAAACCGGTGCTGATGTCAGGTGCTTGACTAAAGCCTTGAATGCTGCTTCACATGCTGGACTCCAAACATATTTGGTAGCCTTCTTCAGCAGCTCTGTCATTGGCTTGGCAATCTTCGAGAAGTTCGGAATGAACCTCCGATAATATCCCGCGAGTCCGAGGAAACTCCGTACCTCATGAACAGTTCTCGGGGATTTCCAATTCAGCACTTGCGTGATTTTGCTCGGGTCCACAGCGATACCCTCCGCTGAGATGATATGCCCGAGGAAAGGCACTTGCGATATCCAAAACTCGCATTTGCTGAACTTTGCGTATAACTTGTGATCCCGCAGCCGTTGCAAGACTATACGCAGATGTTTCTTGTGATCTTCCTCCGACTTGGAATATACCAGGATGTCGTCGATGAAGACCACGACAAACTTGTCCAGCTCCGGCATGAACACTGAGTTCATTAAGTACATGAAGTGAGCTGGAGCATTGGTGAGGCCAAAGGACATGACCAGGTACTCATAAAGTCCGTACCTTGTCGAAAAAGCTGTCTTTGGAATGTCCTCAGCCCTGATCTTAATCTGATGGTACCCGGATCTTAAATCCATCTTGGAAAAGACCTTTGCTTCGACCAACTGATCAAACAACATGTCGATCCGTGGCAACGGGTACTTGTTCTTGATGGTTACGGCATTTAATGGACGGTAGTCCACGCAAAGCCGCAACGTTTCATCCTTCTTTTTGACAAATAATGCCGAACAGCCCCATGGCGAGGAGCTCGGCCTAATAAAACCCTTCTCCAGAAGGTCCGTGAGCTGAGTCTTCAGTTCAGCCAACTCCTTGGGCGCCATCTTGTACGGCCTTCGGGATATTGGCATGGTTCCCGGTGCAAGTTCAATCTTGAACTCCACCTCTCTATCGGGTGGCATCCCCGGCAAATCATCCGGGAATACATCAGGGAATTCTCGGACCACTGGAATGTCTTCCAATCTGATGGTTGTGGCTTGATAGACACTTGGAAGTTTTATTTCTGGACTGTCCAGAAATAATGAGTGAGAACCGTGCACTCCTGAGTTTAAGTGCACGACTCGGAGGACGGTGTCTAAAACAGCGCCGTGGCGGGTTAACCACGACATCCCTAGGATGACATCGACCTTCTGTCCCTCTAAGATAATGAGAGACGTGGGGTACACTCTACCCGCTAAGCATAATGGTGCTTTGGAGACCATTACGCTTGCTGAAATCTTCCCACCCGGTGAACAAATTAAATATGGACTATCGGTGGGTAGTATTGGCAAGCTGTGTTTAGCAATGAAAGCTTGGCTAATAAAATTATGCGTGGCGCCTGAATCAAATAGTACTATAGCGGGATGCTGGTGGAGTTGGAACATACCCGCAAGGATTGGCTCGCCCTCCGGCACGTCCTCAATGGCAAGCTGGTGGACAGTGCCGGGCCTAGGGTTTGCCCGCCGCGCATTAGTAGGGTTCCGGGGTTGATTCCTCCCCGGAAACTGTGGTACCACTCCGCCGCCTTGCCTCTCCGGGCAACTGCTCGCGAAGTGTCCTGGACGACCACACTTGTAACATGTGGCCGCTGCTGGTGGAGTACTTAGTGGACGAAAGCCCGGCATGCGTTGCGGAGGTGCAAACGCACGCGGCATCGCCCGCTGCTGCTGTTGTTGTTGCGGTGGTGCTGGCAGTGCCGGCCGGAATGCCGGTGAAGAATACGGCCGACCGCGGAACGGCATCGACCGCTGTGGTGGCTGCCAGCGCGGACCTGATGGTGGGCGATTCACCATCCGAAACTTCTGAGAAGGACCGCCTCCTTCTCCGCTGCTCTGCGGCGCGCTTCGCTTTCGCTCTGCCGCCGCCAACTCCTTGCCGGAGTCTTCCTGAACAATCGCAGCATCAATTATGTCGTTGAGGCTGCCGCGATTGAACATCGCCAGCTTGTCCTTCAGGAGCGGGTTAAGCCCCTGGTAAAAGTGGTCCCGCCGCTTCTCGTCCGTATCTGCGTGATACGACGCGTAGAGTGCGAGATCGTTGAACGCTCTGGAGTACTCCAGCGCGTTCCGGCTCCCTTGTTGCAGGTGTAGGAATTCCTGCGTCTTCCTCTTCATCAAACCGGGCGGTATATGATAGGCCCGGAAGGCCGTCCGGAACTCCGCCCAGGTCATCACTCGGTCGGTGGGTTGTGAAGCACAAAAGTTGGCCCACCACGCGCTCGCGGATCCTTGGAGCTGCTGGACCGCGAACTGAGTCTTGCGCTGCTCGCTGATTTGGAGCAGCCCGAACTTCATCTCTATGGCGCGGAGCCAGTTGTCCGCGTCAAGTGGTTCATCCGCCCTTGAGAATACAGGGGGATGAGTCGCCAGGAAGTCAGAGTAGGAGCTCTGTTGGCGCTCCTCACGATCTTGACGTCTCTCTGGGCGAGACGTATTCGCAATTAACGTTTGCAGCAGCTCTGTATGCTGCTGATGTGAACCCGCCATTGCCGCGACAATGTCGGCCAATGTAACCGTTGGCAGTGGCGGTGGCGGTGTTTGCTGTTGCTGTTGCTGCTGCTGTCCCGAGGAGTCCTCGGGAGGTGGTTGGGAGGTCTCTCCCCCTTGGCTAGTACCTCCAACATCGGGGTTGGCACGAGTACGCGTCATTCTGAAATTCAACACAGCAGCAATTAGCACATGTCTTACTCAAAATTCCATAAACAGGAGTAAGTATTGAAGCGACGCATGATTAACTTGCACAACATTCACATATATTGATAAAGCATAAACTTTATACAAGATACATTATTCTCGGATCTCCGAGAAGTCGTGCTCATGTCGTCACTACCTATACATACGCTACTGTCTACACGACATGTCACCGATTACAAAAGTTGGGTTACGCTACCCTAGCTGCCCTACTTGGCAACTGTAACCCCTACTCGGAGTAGAACTCGACCTCCTGTGGGTCGTCCTCCTCCGGTACCTCTGCTGGTGGCTCGGGGTCTACCACCTCTTCTCCCATTCCAGGTTCTCCCATGGCTGGAAGACCCAAGACTACCGGTACGCCCAATACCGGGGGCACGAGGTCCTGCAATGCATGCACCTCGTCCATAGCCTGGTTGTAGTCCTCTTCCCAGCCTTGTCCTTCCTCAATAGCGTCGTCCCGCTCTTGAGCAAGGTCCTCATTCTGCTGGGTTAGGGTCTGCACCAGCTCTTGCAACGCCGCAATGTCAACACGGCTCTTCTTCTTTGCCTTCTTCAGACGACGCAACTGATTGTGTTGTTCATTCAGTCGCTTGATTGTCGGAAGGAGCACATTGCGGAGTGCACTGTGAGCACTCTCAAAATGATCTCCACGGCTTGTGCTCTCCTTGAGCTTGGTGGCGAGATGCTCCGTATGAACAGCTTGGCTGTCCATCACAGCGTTTCCCGCCCTCATTTGGAGGCTGAGATTTGCCTCCGCGGGGTTGTACCTTGGGCAACTCGGGTTTGTTGCCTCTAGGTACCTCTCTTCCCACACATGCTGAGCTCGTCCCTCCACCGGAACGAGTGCGTATGGAGTTCCCTCCATAGCCTGTACGTGTAGTTGGCAGAAACGTGACATAGTGTCACGGGCTGCCACTTGCCACATCCCTTCCGGTTGTCTTCCTCTCACCGTGACGGTGAATGGCACCCAACCGGGTGGCGTAGGCCCTGCAGGAACCTCGACATGGATCGTCCACGTCTTGTTCCCCTCTTCGCCTTCTTCCTTGGCGAAGTATTGCGGCATCTGGTTGTACCCGAAATATTGGAGCATTAGCCACAACGCTCCCGGGTAGCCGCTACGGTCAGAGCAGTGGGAAACTACCCACCC
Organism: Neostapfia colusana; assembly: GCA_030760725.1. Lineage (NCBI taxonomy): Eukaryota > Viridiplantae > Streptophyta > Magnoliopsida > Poales > Poaceae > Neostapfia > Neostapfia colusana. The sequence goes on from JASWHV010000002.1 coordinate 17,960,621, forward strand.
GTTCTCCAACCGTTTATCTGCTGCCATCTGTAAAAATATATTTGAGAAATGTCAAATATTTATTTAAACAGTAAACCATTGAGTTATAACATAAGATATGTCATTGAACCCTTAACACTTGGAAACATAGTTCAAATTTTTAAACAAATTTGACTGCTGATCTGCTGTTCCCATGACAGCCCTGACCAGTTTCCATATCAATCTGATTTAGGCCAGGTTAAAAGCAAAACCAGTCCTGGAGCTCAACATCAAAGTTAAAGTTAACTTCAATAGCTTTCCAGAAAGTATTTGGTTGGCCTAAGATCTGCTCTGGTTCAAAAGTTATGAGATGTCAAAGTTAACAGAATTTCTGGGAACAATTGGACAGCACCTCCCTGCCTTAGGTACTGATTTGATCCAAGAATTCCAGTTAATTCTGTTCCTAATCTGACAAAACTTTCTGTTACAAAGTTGTAACCCATCTCATAAGCTTCCCAGAACCACCTCATTTTCTATTTTTGGATTTTTATGCAGGAAGTTATGCTTAATTTACAGAGAGTCTACAGAGAGTCTTTGCTCCGTCCTGTTTTCTGGACAGTTTCAACTCTACTGCATTTTTCGAGTGGTTAAGGGATGAAACACCTCTGGAACTCAACAGAAAAGTTGTAAAGCTCCTCCAAAGCTTTCCAGAAATGTATCATACGACCCCAACCTCGAAAGAACTCAACCTCTAACCTCTGATTAACTTCAGCCTTGATTTAGCTGAAAACAGAGTGCTCTGTCCTTAACATCCTATAAGTTGAAAATTTATTAACTTTGAATATCCTGTTCAAGGGAAGGAGTTACATCAAGTTTTACTACTTTGGATCAAAACCTTCAAGTTTTTAAATGAAGTTGTTCATTTAGTTGGGTGTGACGTCGAGGCGTCACCAGATTATGTCGGTACTACGTCCTCACAAAGGAAAAACCTATACCGGATTTAGCCGGCTTCGTTAGTTCAGTGGCACTACTCGTCACTCGCACACGGATGCTACACGTCTACCGTTTCGTGGTAAGGCTACCTGCAGAAACTCAAACAATCATCAGACTCGGCTGCACACCGAGCCCGGAATCCATACAGTTTGTACACCCGGCCGTCATCACTCGCCCGGATGTTCTCAAGCCAAACACGCCTTGAGTTACGTGTTCACGTTTCAGACCACGTGACGGGGTCTCCCATGTTGCACCACGCACGCCAGGGACAGACGTTGCTCGAATACCCCAAACGACATGAAGAGTCGTAGAGGATATCAAAGCGGGTCGGGTTACCTGCCACCCGTGGGGCTCCACCCTTCAGCTTGTGCGCACTGGTGGACAGCGCTTACGTGCACCCCCCAAGACATGAACGTCCCGAGATGCACGATTTTCCGACATAACAAATAAGTTAATAAGCCACTTTCTATATACTAATAACATCCTTATACGGGCTACTAACTCGTTCCTCACTGGATTTTTGAAAAAGAAGACCTTTGTACTGTGTTAAACCTCAAGCGAGCTCTGATACCACGCTGACACGACCCCACTGGTCCTGTCGAGCCAGGATCACGCTGAGGGGTGCTGCGTTGCACAGCACCGTATAACACACGTCAAAGGTACAAAGCGGAAGCGGAAGCTTTATTACATAAACAAGTTTATCAACGTGTTTACATCAAAATAAGTTTAGTCCACACTCGCGGGCGTAGACTAAGCATCAAGTACACGTTCAGCCCTTGAACGTGTCCTTGCTAGCACACACGCACACTAACTCTGCGGCGTGCACGACTCCCACTCGACGGGGTTCCCCTCCTGGGGTTCCGTCTCCTCTTCGGGAGTCCCTTCCTCATAGAACCCTGCAAAAGCTTCAAACACAAGCAGTGAGCACGAAGGCTCAGCAAGTCTGACCCGTCTCACCTAAACATGGAACTTCTACATGAGGGTAATGGGTTGCATGAGGTAAAAATCAGTTGCAAGGACTCGCCTAATTAGTAGAACCTTACTTTCAAGTTTTAGCAGCAGGTTGTGGAGAACTTTACGCTAAGGCACATGAGAGAGCCGCAATCAAACAAGAAACGCATTTCTCTCATGTACTTTGCCCAAAGTTGAAAAGAACTTTAGTTAGCACTAAGCTACAGCATATCATTAACAATCAATGTCCAGCTTTCAATCAGCAACATTTTAACATGTAACTAGCCTGTTCTTTTCTACGTCACGGTACAGTGAACAAGTGGTACTCACTGACCGCGAGGGACGGCGATTATAATCGATTTACACCTGCAGGGTTACCCGAACAACCCGTCACGTACGCCCGTACTCGATGTTGCCTACAACAACCATCACGGACGCCGTACGCGACTACCTTTCACCCGTTAGCCAAATATTGAACCGGTCCCATCGTCCCGAGCAAGAGGTCCCTGCACGCGCATCTCTGTGCCGCCAGCTGATTTACACCTCGAGCTCTCAACCTACCCTCTGAACGACGGGCAATGCCTCAATACCCAGCTACCCGAGTTACATCAGTTTCCCGGTTCCCATATAGCCGGTAGGTCTTCGGTACTGTTCTAGCTTGTTCAACAGGCCCGCACACGGCTCGGTCCTCAATCGACACAAGCGGAGCTACAGCACACAGGCCCCAAAGTCCTGCTGCCCTTACTCTCCGCTCGGTCTCATTTTCTTGCCATGTGTATCATGTGCTATCTCTACCCGAGCGATGTGCCTCTAGCCTATTCTCGCGAGTAGTTCCAACTACTCGACTTGTACCGAATCCTACTCTATCCTAGCAATGCAGTGGCTAACGGGGTTTGCAATCCTAAACCCCAACCCATGGTTTTCTTGGCTATGCAGTGGGGTTTCCAAACAAGACTCTGATGCACAACATAAAGAAAACAAGTATGTGCTCAAAACAATAAAAATTTATAAAATGGTTAATGCAAACCGGGGCTTGCCTTGCTGCTCTTGGTCGTAGGCTAGCTGTTCCTCCGGAGTAACGAAGTCTAGGACTTCGGGTTCCTCCTCGACCTTAGCGACTACATGATAAGAACAATGTATGTATTAATTAAATGCTTTTGTATTAACTTTGAAGTTGTGAAGTCTATAACCTTTACTAGATAGACCTAATGACTGTGAAACTTTTACTGTGGCTTGGTTACAACCTAAACAGAGACTTGGTCAAGTTTTAGTTGCAGCAAAGCTCATTTGAGCCCTCCACAAATAATTATGTCCTTGACCTTAATTAAAGGCTTTTAGGGTGTTCTAGGTATTTTCATGAAACAAACTATGACTTTCTGAAAACTAGATTTTCAGAGGGTTCTAATGGAATTGGTCTCACTTAATTTGGAAGTCTCTAACTAAAGATATGAGCTAAACAAATTCAGAGAAAATTCTGAAAATGTTTCTGAACATTTTCTATTTTCTCTGGAACAGTTTTACTAATCACACCATTAGGTGGACTAAATGAGCTCAAATGGATCTGAAATTTTTATGGTAGATCAAGGATATTTTGGTGAACATCTCAGCAAAATTTCAGGATTTTCCTCCAAATGATTCTCCAGTTAAAATTCCTAACAGTTTAAATTTTAAGGAATTAATTCTGGAGAATTAAGGAATTTCATGAAGTGAAACTTGATTTTCTGGAAAGTACTCGGAGAGCTGAATCCAGCAAAATTTGGTTCACTCAATTTGGAGCTTTCTAGCCAAAGTTATAAGGATTTGAAGTTTGAAGGAAATCTGAAAATCGGGGAAAAGTTTAAACTCGCGCGTGGGCCCAGGAGACACGCGTCGCACGCCGAAGCGACAGCACACCGCGGCCCACAAGGCTTTTGCGCGCCAGCACACCCGATCCCGGCCGCAGCCGGATCCCGATTCAAAATATCGGCCGCTGACAGCTGGGGTCCACCCCCTTCTTCAACCTCGCGACACCCGCGCTCCGCCGCCGAGGGACCTCGCCGGAGAGCTCGCCGCCGGCTGCTGTACAGCTTCAAACTTCTTGATTCTGGCCGCCCCTGCCTACTTTTACTTGGGGAACATGATCCGAGGGTCAGCTGCTCATGACAACGGCCGGAGCATGGTCGGCGACGAGCCGCCATATCGGAACGACTTCGGCCATGTCGGCTGACGCTCCTAGTGCCTCAGCTACTTGAGAAATCGGTCGGGGAGCATCAGTGGACCTCAGAGAAGGTCGACATGAACTCGGGGCAGCTCGGGGAAGGCCCGAAATAGGTCCTCACCGTGCGCCCGATACCCCCCGTGCGTTCCGCCATTAGTAGACCTTGAATTACGCCGGGCACAGAAGTTCTCCGGCCCAGAGTTGTGAAGGCAACTTGTGCGTCACCGTGTCTAGTTCGTGTGGGAGTGGCCTGAGGCCCTCTAATCCTTTCTAGAGCACGAATTAAACAGAATCGTACCCGAGGGTCGTTCTGCACACAGAAAGGGGAAAAGTGGAAATTCGCCGCCGGTGAGCAACCACTCGAGCTGTGGCTCGGGGATGAGCAGCACCGATCACTTGCGCGTCCAAGGGTGCCTTGGCTCGGGCGTGACAACGCCCAGGTTGGGCTGTCCACGAGAGCCCGAGGTGCGGCGGTTTCCAGTTCCGAGTTTGATCTTTCGGCACAGCCGATATCACTCGGTTTCAATCGATTTCTATCAATGGGAAGGATGGAGGATGGTCGCTAGTACCTGGCTGGGACCCTGGAGTGGAAAGAGGAAGCTGCGATCAGCTCGATCCAGCAGGAACTCGAGCGCCGGTGATGGCAGTGGAGAAATGGATCGTGCACGTCGGCAGCTCGGGGAATGGCGACTGAAGCACGCCGGGGAGGGAATAAATAGGCCGGTCGGCCGGTCTCCGGCTTGGGGCACGCAGCAGGAGCTGGCGCCGGCTGCCCCCTTCGGTGGCGCGCGCGCACAACAGCCGGGAACCGACTGAACTGTGGTTCAGTCGGTTTGCTTTGAGGCTGAGGCTGACATGTGGGTCCCACTCCTCTTTTAACCTCTGAAATTTATTCCTAACAGCTGTGGTAAACAGTGAACCCTATTCTACCCTTGGCAACTCAAATTATTCACCCAAGAGCCATTTGAATTGATCAAAGTTCAAATGAGGTTTGGTTTGAATGAATTTCAGCACAAGTGCAGTTTGAAATTCAAATAAAGTTTGAATTTCTCCCCCTTAGCTCATGTCAAGATCAACTCCAAATGGAGTGAAAATTGGTGTGTGAGCTCACAAAAATGTGCTGAGCAAGAATATGCCTTCCACTTTTAAATTCAGTGGGTGAAAACAGTTTGAATTTGAATATGTTTTCAAACTGCCCCTTTCCTATCTACACCCAAGATGACCTCAAAAATGTTTTGAATTTGGGTGAAACTTGGCATGGACATCCTTGGCAAAGTGTAGGAGTTTTCATATGTCCAGCCCATCTATATCACATGTGGGAAGTACCACTTTTGTAATGTGTGAGTTTGTTTCCTAATGAGCATGTTGATAATTGTTACTTGCTCTTTATTTGTGTTCATCATTTTTCCTCAAATGAGGTGTGTGGTGTGGTGATGAACACTGCAAATGAGTGTCAAAAACTGAGGCCCTTACACGGAGACGGATAGACAACGGGGAAATCAAATGTTTCCGGAAGGATGATGAGGGGACGCTGTGGTTCAATGACCGCATAGTCGTACCCCGGGACATGGAACTGAGGAAGAAAATCCTCGACGAAGCCCACTTGTCTAAATACTCCATTCATCCAGGCAGCAACAAGATGTACCAAGATTTGAAACGGAAATTTTGGTGGACACGGATGAAGCGGGAGGTAGCGAAGTACGTATCCGAATGTGATACGTGCCGACGAGTGCAGGCTGATCACATGAAGAAATCAGGGCTGTTGCAACCCCTTAAGGTCCCGGCATGGAAATGGGAAGATGTGAGCATGGATTTCATCGTGGGATTACCCTTAACATCCAACAAACATGATTCCATTTGGGTGATTGTTGACTGACTGACCAAGTCAGCTCACTTCATCCCCGTACACACACATTTCCATGCCAACCGATATGCGGAGTTATACATTGCCAGGATTCTATGCCTGCATGGTGTACCCAAGACCATAGTCCCAGACCGAGGTGCATTATTTGTATCTCGCTTTTGGGAGCAGTTGCACGCTGCCTTGGGTACTAAACTGATTAGGAGCTCCGCCTACCACCCTCAGACAGATGGCCAGACAGAGAGGGTGAATCAAGTTCTAGAGGACATGTTGAGAGCATGTGCCATCCACCATGGTAGGAACTGGGATAATCACCTACCATTGGCGGAATTCTCGTACAACAACGGCTATCAGGCGAGTATCAAGATGGCACCCTACGAAGCTCTCTACGGTCGCAAGTGCCGCACCCCATTAAATTGGTGCGAGTCCGGTGAAAGGGTCACATTCGGGGTTGATGTGGTGAACGACGCCGAAGAGCGCGTTCGGACAATTCAAGCCAATCTAAAAGCCGCTCAATCCCGGCAGAAGAGCTACGCTGATAAGAGGCGTAGGCCGTTGCACTTTGACATTGGGAAACACGTGTACCTACGCGTGTCTCCGATGAAGGGCGTGCACCGGTTCGGTGTGAAGGGGAAGCTCGCTCCCCGTTTTATTGGACCCTACGCTATCACCGAGAAGTGTGGACCAGCGGCGTATCGATTGGAACTACCGGCATCTCTCGCTGGTGTCCATGATGTTTTTCATGTTTCGCAACTGCGAAAATGTTTAAAGCATACGGCTGCTGTTCCTACCGAAGACATCGGCGAGCTAAAACCGGATTTAACTTATGATGAGTATCCGGTGGCTATTCTTGATGAAAAAGCCAGGACCACACGCAGCAGAATGTTGTGGTTCTACAAAATACTCTGGAGCAACCACACCGCCGAAGAAGCGACGTGGGAGAGCGAGGAGTTCCTTCGCTCAAGCTACCCGGAGTTCATGGCTTCTCAACACGGGTAAGTCCCCATTACATCGCCATCTCTTCGTTTGTAATCTCGGGACGAGATTCTTTTAAGGGGGGAGGGATGTAAAAGGACCAAGAAATGGGACTTGCAAAAACTTTTCTTCACTTCACCACACCTCAGTTCTTGTTGTGGATAGCTGGTAAAAAAATGGGAAGAGCAAGTAACCTCTATCAAAGAAGTGGTTAGGGGGGAAACTTACACTTTCACAACATGGGAAAATTCTACACATATGATCACACATGAGAGGGTGTTTCCAAACTGTTGCATTCAAATTCAGGATTGCAGCAGCTAAAACAAGGAGTAAAGGGCATACTTGGATTCCTCAGGTTCAAATTAGTGGGGAGGCAGAGTCTCAATAATTTTTGAAAAGGTTGGCCACCCATTTTTCCAAAAAGGATCCAAATATGCAAAGAATTCAAATATACATTTGAATTTGGGGGAAATGAGCTCAACCATACAAATGTAGGTCAGTTTCAAACTCCAAATATTTGAATTCATCTCTGGCTAAGCTTTGGAGATCTTTTGAGGGGTGGGGGAGCACTGACAAGTGGGTCCCACATGTCATTGGAGAGGTTAAAATGGCACAAAAGTCAACAGCCTTAGGGGCTAAGTGTTGCACTCGGAACAGAGCCGAGGCTACACCGTGACACACCGCGAAAACGCCGGGCGCCACCTCCTGCTCTCCCTCGTGCGCTGGCGAGCTCCTTGTGGGGGCGCAGTAACTCCCAGCCGTGCCCAGCTCGCCACGACCACGAACCGATCCCCAGTCACCGCCCTCTCGCACGACAGAGCGCCGAGGAGCCGCCGCTGCGATCCACTCGCTCGGGAGCGATCGTCTCTCGTGTACCAACGTCGGCAACTCAGCAAACCAACATCCTCAGACCTCCCACACCCTCCCCGCATCACTTCCAGTCGAGTTGAACCACTACCCACCGAGAAAAACCATGTTTTCGTGGCCGCCGGGGAGAACCGAGCAAAGGTGCTCCCGTGGGCAGCTCGGCTGAAGACTCGTTACGACCAAGGAGGAGCAGTTTTGGACGCGCCTAGACTCCACGCTGCTCGACCCCAAAGCCTAGAACCAGTGACCGATCATCGCCGGCAAATTTCGCAAAACGTCTTCAACCGGGGCAGAACTACCCTCGGGTAAGAAACCCACAAATTCCCGACATATGATTGCTTAGAGTTTATCAAACTGCACACACAGGAGCTAGACTGGATGGCGCCCAAGTTTGCTCCGCAACCCTAGCTTAATTTTGGCTATAGCCGGCGTATTTCCCGGTTTTCCAGCCGCGGTTATGGCGGGAAAGGTCGGGCTCACGGTGACGACTAGGTTAGAGCTCTCCCCGAGCCCTAGCATGGCCTTGTCGACCTTCCATGAGATCCCCCGGTGCTGTAGAGCCTTTCCACCGAGGTTTCGGTGGGCTACGATGACCGGGTGCCATAACTGAAGAGAGTCCGAGCCGCTGCACCGTCGCCAGCTAGGTTAGGGCCACCGCCGACCAGAGCAGGCGGTACCAGCGTGTTCAGCGCGCAAAAATAGGCCCAGGCGGCGAGTTTCCGGCCGGGAGGCGGTCGGGAAGCCAAGTCCGGCGAGCAGCCGAGGTGTGCCGGCGAGGGGGCGGCGCGGGAAAAAGGGCGGGCGTGAGGAAGAAGATGAGCCGGCCGGGCCCACTCATCAGTCTCTCGCGGCACAGTGTGGGGATTTTCTGTTGCACTGGATCGGCTTTGAACACGCGGAAAACAATCCTGTGGCCCCGTGTGGCGCAGCCGAGGTGATGACACGTGGGAGCCGGGCCCGCTGTCAGAAATTTGAACTTTCCCGGTTAATTCGAATTCCAGAAATTTCCCAAACTTTAGAGCTCCATAACTTCTGCTAGGAAGCTCCAAATTTAGTGATTCAAATTGGGTTGGATTCATCTTGCCTAGCTCTGTCCAGATATACAACCCAATTTGTATGAAACCCATTAATTAATTCTGGAAAATTCTTTAAAGCTTTTCAGCAAAAGAATTTTATAGGGAGTTTGGTTCGTCCAAAAATCCCCTAATTTTGCCCGAGTGTTCTTTAGGACATTAGTAAACCCCTGTAAAAGTTTCATACCATTTGGAGTTGATTTGGTCAGAGGAATTCAAATTGGAAGGTGCTGTGTTCATTTGAATGCAGAAACATTTTCAGAGAATTGCCAAAACGTGGAAATTCAATTCTGGGTAAACCTTAACTCCAAAAATGCTAGGAAAATTCATGCAAACTCTAGGAGCTATAATTGAAATTGTAGTTCACTAAGTTGGGTATGAACAGGGGTCTGACCTCAGAATTAATTCCTCCTTGCTTATTTGCTAAGAAAATTATTCTGAGCAAACCACTCCATGAAAAGTGCTAAGGTTTGGTCCAGAGGGTTTTCTTGTGACAAGGAACTCACACGAAAATTCTCAGCTCCATTGGAGCTCTAGATCACCCCTGTCCTGTTTACCCACTTAAGGGATTAAGATGGAAAAGGGGAAAAACCACTTAGCATTTAACCATGTGACTAAGTCCAAGCCAAACCACCAACACCAGTTCATCTTTAAATTCTTAAACAAAGTTCCAGGTGTTAGAGGCTGGTTATTAAAACTAATAACAGTAACCTTACAATAACTTGTATGCATATTAATTAACATGTAATATTGTATAAACGTGTAGCCGTTGAAGAAGAGACCCTGGAGGTGCTGGACTTCCTCCTTCCGGGCGAAGACTTAACTCCTGACCAGCAGCAACAAGGCAAGCCCCGGTTTGCATTAACCTTTTTATAAGTTTTCTTTTGTTTACATGAGTCATGTGAAGTATGATTGTGCATTAGGTGTAGGAGGAATGGAACCCCACTTGCATAACCAAAGGTTCCTAAAAGAGTGAGGGTAGTGTCTAAGACCTCGAGTAGACAGGCTAGGCTTAATGAGTCATAGGACTTCGGTACAAGTCGAGTAGTTGGAATCTACTCGCGAGATAGGCTTGGGACACACGGGTTCGGTTGAGTGATGTGAGGTCATTTTAGTAATGAAAATGAGACTAGGCAGGGGCTAGGGCGCAGCAAGAGGGAGTCTTGTGTGCGCAGCCCTGTCCGTGTCGATTGAGGACCGAGCCGTGTGCGGCCCACGCTGATCAAGTTTGAACGTACCGAAGGCATATCGGATATATGGGCCCCGATAAACCGACGTAGCCTAAACCTCCGGGCGTCGAGGCATAGCACACCGATTTATAGGTGTAGGTTGAGGGCAGCAAGGTGGAAATCTGCCAACGGGCATAGAGAGATGCTCCGTGTGGGGAACCTCCTGCTCGTTTCGGTGCGACCGGTTCGACGTTTGGGCTGTTGGGTGAAAGGTTGTCCCGTACGACATCGAGTAAGCGTGCTGTGCAGCTCCACGGATGGGCGTACGTGGCGTGCTCTTTGGGTCTCCCTGCAGGTGTATATCGAGTCGATTTGCCGTCCCTCGCGGTGAAGAGTACCACTTGGTCACTGAGTCGTGACGTAGATTAATGGATGAAACATGTTGATTCAATATTGCTGGTTGATATAATTGTATTGCTACATGTGTGCCACCAAATACTGCTTACTAAATTTCAGATTTCATGAACTGTTAACTTGTTGCTAAAAGATGAACTAAGGATGAACTTGTAGGCGCGTCCGTTTGCTGCAACATTGCTATCCCATGTCTTGATATACCTCATGTAGAGTTTCATGCTTAGGTGAGTCGGTTAAGCCTTGCTGAGCCTTCGTGCTCACGGTTGCTGCTTAAGTGTTTTTCAGGTGAGGAGCCACCCACGGACTCAGAGTACGAGTCCACCGGCGAGGGTTACCCTCCGTCGGGGACCACGGCTGAGTGGGAGCCGTACACGCCGCGCTGAGCTGAGACGTGCAGCTAGTGTGGGTTGCCCTAGGGCTGGTCATCCGACTTTTGCTAGATAGGCGGGTGTGAGTTGTACAATAGAAACTTCCGCTGTGTAATAAAGACTCTAGTTTGTAACTGAGAAGTGTACTACTTTGTACCTTCAGTTTGTTTTCCCCTGTAATATAATGTGTTCTTATGACGTGTGCTGTCGGGTGTCGCATCGCGCGGCACCACCCTCTGCGATCCTGGATGAGCGGATTCCGGTCCGCTACACTTTCCCGGTGACAAGGGTGGTTTGATAAAACTAGTAAACTCCTATAAAATGATTTCCCATCATATTGACTCAAGCACACACACCTTTCGCAAACAAAACAGTTTTCCAAAACATAGGGTCAATATGGTCAAGGGGCACTTGCCTTGTTCTTGCGGTTCCTGTTGCTCTTGGATCTCGAAACCTTGTTGTTGCAGCTCGTCGTAGACAGCTCCTTGAGCTTGTCCTTCTATACACGATCATGCACATACAAGATTCATAACAATCAATACCATGCACAAACTTTAACCAGATGCGATGATGCATATGCATGCAAATCCTATGACGCAGTTTTTATTAGATCGGTTTGTACGTGTTTTTGCATGTTTGCATGGCTTTTACGATGAACAGAGGTGTAAAGATCAATTTTGGACGTGGCGATGATCTCATTACAAGATCATATCAGACTGATGAACACGTGATCTGTCCATGAAAAAGCTTCCGTTCGAAAGGAATCGATGAACGGACGCAAAGAAAATGTGATGATGTCGTAAGGTGGTATTGGAGACCTACCTTACGTTCTTCGGGGTCTCGGGGTCCATCTCCTAGCAAGACAGATTGTCGGGGCTCTCTTCTGGTGATCTCCGGCAACTGAACTCTGGCGAAGGGGTTTACTCGGCGAGCTGGGGCTAGGGTTCTAAGTTGTTGGCTCAGGAGGTGTAAAAGAAGTTCGTGGTTGTGGCCAAAGGTTTCCGGTCCTATTTATAAGAGGAAAACGGAGAGTCCTCCTCTGACCGGAATTCGAACAAGAGTCCTGTTCAAATTGTTTTTGAATCTTAACAACTTATCTTATATTGATTCGGTGTGGTAACATTGTGGAATTCGTGTCGGTTTCCTCCGTACCGGTATTCCCAAGCGTACAAAGGAAAACCGCTTCAGAATCGCGTTACCTTCGCGGCGGTGAGCTCCGGAAGCTCCACGTGTCCTGCGGGAACCTGGGCTCCCTTTTCCGTAGAGACAAGCTCCGGTTGTGCCGCGTGTCAGGCGGGAAAGACCTCCCTCGTTCCAGAGGAGAGCTCCACGTGCGCCACGTGTCTGGTGGGTCGGGACCTCCCCTCTCAATCAGAGGCGAGCTCCGCGAATGCCACATGTCAGTTCCGGACCTCCCCCTCTCTTTGGAGGTGGCTCCAAATGTGCCATGTGTCAATTCCGGACCTCCCCTCTCTTCGGAGGTGGCTCTGGATGTGCCACGTGTCCTAACAGCGCCAGACTTCTTTTCTGCTCAGATACGAGCTCCGGGGTTGACACGTGTCCAATAGTGACGGACCTCCCGGAGAACAGCTCCGGAGGTGACACGTGTCCAGTAGTGTCGGACCTCCCGGAGGTGTGCTCCGAGAGCGACACGTGTCTAGCGGGGCTGGACCTCTCGGAGGTGAGCTCCGAGAGCGACACGTGTCCCGCACGGCTGGTCCTCTTTTTACCGCAATGGCAAGATCCAAAGGTGACACGTGTCCTGCAGGCTGACCTCGCTCCTCTGCAGAGGCTAGCTCCGGGGCAACACGTGTCCCATAGAGGTCGGACCTCTCCCCCTTCGCGGGGATGAGCCCCGAGCCTGCCAAGTAGTAAGTTTAGCGGCGAACCTCTCCCCCTTTGCGGAGATGATCTCCGAACACGCCACGTGGCCAGCGAGCCGCGGGAGTTGTCTTCGGTGCTCCCTGTGAACTGGATTTGGCTCTTTTTGGCTATCTTTTTTATTTCTTTTCTGTTTCAACTTATTTAAAAATGTTTTTCTACATGAAACACGAATACATGCAGAAATCGAAAATGAGGGTGTGACAATGCACTTGTCACTTGATAATGCTGCTTAAACCAAACCCAAACCACTAGCACCAGTGTCATTTTAAATTCTTAAACAGAGTTCCAGTTTTAGACTTGTCTTTAGAACTTGTTAGCAAAAGTTTTACAATTAAACATATATGCATATTCATGACGTGTAGTGATTAAACGTGGAAAAGTGGAGGAGAAGTGGAACTTGGATCAAGGAGCAAGAAGGGCAGTGATTAAGCTTCAAGTCACCAGCAACTAACTTCATAATTATCTGACTTTAGTCACCTGCAAAACCAGGGCAAGCTCCGGTTTGCATTTAAGTTATTTATAAAGCTTTTACTTTGTTCACTACCATGGTTATAGTTTGTATGTGCATTAGGTAAAGGATGTTTTATACTCCAAATGCATGACCAAATGAACCCTGGAGTCAAGGGTAGAAGGATTTTCTCCGTTGTAGAAGGTTGCCGTGCTAAATAGCGTATGACATCCGGTAGAAGTCGAGTAATTGGAATCTACTCGCGAGTTATAGTAGGGATTACATGGGTGTAGTTGGAAAAGAGGCAAACTAAAGTTTATATATCTAAAGATTAGACCGGGCAGGAGGGTTAGGCAGCGACAAGATGAGGTATTGGTCGAGTAGCTCTGCCTGTGTCGGTTAAGGACCGAAGCGTATGCAGCCCTGCTGAGCAAGTATTGAGTTGTGTACCGGATGCTTACTGCTATATGGGAACCAGGAAACAGATGTACCAGGTTAACTTGATTGTAGAGACATACCACATCGTCTCGTTAGACCCATGAGCCCGAGACGGCGCGACCGGTTCTACAGTCGAATGTCCTCCGAAAGGTTGCCACATACGACGTAATGAAGGACGCCAGATTTGGGTCTTCAGAGGCGGGCGTATGTGTCGAGTTATCCGGGTAGTGTTTGATTCGAATCACCGTCCCTCGCGGTTATTGAGTACCGCTTGCTCACTGCGCTGTGACGTAGTAATCAAGTTTTGTGAGAACAGTTTGCAAAGTTTTAAATTGCTGCTATGATTATTGGAATTGCATGAAAACCTTTTTTGAAGTAGATATAGAGAAAACTAAAGTTAATTTCCACCTTGGGACAAGTAACATTGGAATGAAGTGTTTCTTGTTTGATTGTGGAGTTCAATGTTGCTGGTCGCAAGGTCACTAATATGGTGGCAAAAATCTGAAAGTTAAGGATGGACTCGTAGGCGAGCCCTTTTTGCAAATTACATGTTTAAGTCTTAAGTTACTTTCATGTAGAGTTGCATGCTTAGTAGAGACGGTTAAGTCTTGCTGAGCATTGTGCTCACTCTTGCTATATGAGTGGTTTTGCAGGTTAATATCGACACATATAAAGAAGGTAGTCCAGTGAGACTCGGAGACTTCCGAGTCATGTTACACATGGAGAACCTAGCCGCTGCCATGTCTTCGTGTTGCTAGCGAGAGAAGTCCACGGGCTGGACCTCCTCTTGAGTGCTCATTAGTTATTCGATGTGAGTTGTTTATAGACTTGTGCTATAGCTATTTAATGTAAATTATTTATAAAGAACATTTGTAAGCTTCCGCTTTTGGTTTATGTAATACAGGTTTCCTTATATGTGTGTTGTTGGGTACCGCATAACACAGCACCACCCAATGCGATTCCCGGGTGGGTGCCCCATTCCCGTGACTGAACGGGCGGCGTTGGGCCCCGACAGCGTGGTATACGAGCCGCATTGGTAATAGCACACGGAATAAGGATCGTATTACGACAAAAACTTAGGATACTGTGAGGAAACGGTATTAGGCCCACATAAGGACTATAGCAGTACAGTTACTTAAACTGGCATGACTTACTTGTTATAATTCTGAATTTTGATTATGTAACGACGCACCTACGCTCAGGTAAGCATGGTAAGGAACGCCACCGAAAGTGGTTCAACTTCGGTTAACTCCCCTGACAAGGAAAGTGGTTCAGGGATAGGTCTCACAACTTGGTGTGAGACGTTAATATGAAACTCTTGGACTCTTCATGTTCCTGAGTTCATATGAAACGCTGATCCCTAGCGTGCATTAGGCAAGAAAGTGGAGACCCCATCATGTGGTCAGTACCGCGATAGTGTGTTCTTCTGGAAATAGCCTAGGAGGACATACTGTGGGGACCACCCTGTGGTTCACCCACTCCAGGATCGCATAGGGTGCTGTCGTACGATGCGGCACCCAACAGCACACACGAAAAGAATAAAGAATAACATACAAACTTTTATTTGATATAAAACAGCGGAAGTCTTTTATAAAATATAACTATACAGCGGAAGTAATGTACATTAGTAGACTCTCATCCTAACTATGCAAAAGTGCAGCCGTCCAGCCCGGGGACGCTACACACTAGCAGCATGAAACCGAAGATCACAGCGGCGTGCAGGGCTCCATCTCGGCCGTGTACCCTGACGGGGGCATCGCCTTGTCCTCGGAACCCTCCTCATAGCTCTCACCTGCATACAACTCAAATATTGCAACCGTGAGCATGATGGCTCAGCAAGGCTTAACCGTCTAGCCTAAGCATGGAACTCTACGTGCAAGGATGTGTAAGATAGGAAAAGGAAATTGCGACAAAGACACGCCTATAAGTTGATCCTTACTTTCAGTTTTATAGCAAGAAATTCATGTGCCTTAGGCAGCCCTCACATCGGAAGTCCACAATCAAACAAGAAACGCTTTCCTCCGATGTGGTGATGCCCAAAGCAGAAAGTAAACTTAATTAGCTCTACATCTACAGCAAACATGGTTTCCAAAACATTAAGATATCATCACAGCATATTATCATTCAACTGGCTTACTTTACTTCTTACTACGTCACGAAACAGTGAACAAGCGGTACTCAAATAACCGCGAGGGACGGTGATTGCAATCAGGAGACACCCAGACAACACGTTGCATACACCCACTTTCAGAAGCGTGATTCCACACCCCTTCCTACTCTGTTGTATGCAACAACCTTTCAAAGGCAACCCAAAAGCCGAACCGATCCATCCGTAACGGGCAGGACGTCCCCGCGTGGAGCGTGAATGTGCCCACCGGCAGATTTACACCTTGCTACCCTCAACCCACTCCTATTTACGGTTGGGTAAGCCTCGGCAACCAGGTTAACCAATTACATCGGTTTCCTGCTTATGTCAGTATGCCATCCGGTACTGTTCGATACTTGTTCATCAGGCCCGCACACGACTCGGTCCTCAATCGACACCAACAGGGCTATGCACATGAGACCTCCGCTCACTGCTTCCTATCCCCCCTGCTGGGTCTCATTTTCTCCATTTTTAAGCCATTTTCTATTCTGACCAAACCGTGTGATAAAACCTTACCTCGCGAGTAGATTCCAACTACTCGACTTCTACCGAGGTCCTAAGCATTAGCATGGCATTCTCTACTCGTCGAGTTTGTAAACTACCCAACCCTTTATAGGATTTAAAAGGCTATGCAAGTGGGGTTTCAATCACCCTAACTCTAATGCATACAATTCAACTTAGACATAAGTGATACAAATGAAAGGATTTATAAAAGGTACTTAAGTGCAAACCGGGGCTTGCCTGGTTGCGAGTCAAATGGGAAGTTAGCTTCAGGTGGGAGGACGTCCAAGGGCTCCGGTGCGTCCTCAACTTCGGTCACTATTATGAAATGTAATAAAATACATGTCTAAGTATTAAGGATTTATAAGAATTGAACTTCTATTCATAGCTACAGCTATTTAGGATCCTTAATTGGCTTTGGGAATTTTATAGTGGATACTAGACTCTCTAAGGATGATTTGAGCCAAATTTGGGAACATGTCATTGCACAATGTAGTCTTTAAAATTCATACAAGTACAATGATTCTCTGAATTTTGAGCCCAAATCAGGAGCTTTGACATAGCTAGTAATGGAAGATCTGATTAGGGTAAGTCTCCATGGTTCTAACAAAATTTGTTTCACCAATTTTGGAGCTACCATCAGAGATATATGGATTTTTGAAGTTGGGCCAGAGTTCTGAAAAAGCTTCTGTTTAAATTGGAATTTCTAATTAAGGCTGAACTTGGGAAGGCAGTTTAGCCTAGCTAATGATCTCCAATGAAGACCAAATTTTTACTGGAGATTAGTAACTATGGGAAGGATTTGCTGCCAAAATTTGGGACTATTTCATAAAGAATTGCTCCTGTAATAAATTACTAAAGGATTTACTAAAAACAATTCTACAGAACTTCCTGGGCATTTTCATAGCCTAAAATTGGTTTCTCTGTGAAGTAGTCCTCATGAAGATTCCAACAAAATTGGTCTCACTCTTTTTGGAGTTTTCTACACAAAGTTATGGGCTTGTAAAGATCAGCTAATTCCTGGAATTATTTCTCTAATAGAAACTTCAAATAATTGGGCTGGGCCCACTGTTTTAAATCGGACCAGTGAGATTTCGGCAACACCGGGGGCTACGGAGTTAACCCGCACAGCCGTACCAGATCCGGTGCCACAGATCGATCCGGCGCCTCATCCGTGTCATTGACAGGTGGGGCAGACCCCCACCTTCTACCTCGGGCCAACAGAGGATTCCGCGGCGGTTGCTCCGGCGAGGGTGGCGGGAACGGCTCTCCTGGCCATCTCCCGGGCCTAAACTCACCGCTCCCCCGTATTCAACCGTGCTGAACACTGTGGGAGGTTCGCCAGCGGCCGTGGCTCACCAGAAATCATCGCGCACCGGTGGCAGCAAAGTTTTGAACTCCGGCGAGGTCGGGAACCCTTATTCCTCCATCATACGATCGATTCTCGGGCTCTAGAGCATCAGTGAATGATGTAGGAGCCCGTAAGGGTCCTGGCCGCCGGTGAAACAGCCGGCAACCGAGGGCTCCACGGCGACCCGAGGTGCTTTTGCACCGGCGACTAAGAAAATAGCTAGGGCTCCGTTGTTTCTTGATGTTTTTGCTTAGTTCTTCGTTAAGGAGAGGCGCTAGGAAGTAGCGAAGCTCTGTGCAAGCTTACTCGAGGTCTAAAGGATCGTGCACCACGAATTTTTGGCTAGACCGAGCACTACCCGTCGGTGTACCGTTTGGGGAAAACGGTGAAATTCTCGCCACCGGTTCTAGCAATCGCTAAACGGCTTCCGGCTACACGATCAGGACATGTAAACGCACCTTTCTTGTGTAGGGAAGGGGCGGTGACACCGGCCGTAGCGCGCTGTCCACGGCGACCTCCCTCGGTTCTTCCACGTTCACCCGAGGATCGTGGTTATTTTGCCAATATCCGGAGCAATCACGTTCAGGACAGGGAAGGAGAGGTGCTGGATGGCTAGAGCACTGGTAGGCGCAGCTCTTCTCTGTTGGGCGCTCGAGCAAACGAGCTCAGTAGCTGCGGCGTGATCGGGAGGAACGGCGGCGGTGTTCTGGGTGAAAGAAACGGCGGAGGCGCGATTTATAGCAGGGGAAGAAGTGAAAAAGCTCCGGCGCACCCCTTGCCGTGATCCAACCGAGCCACTGAGGCAGCAGGAGGTGGCACGGGCTCCCCCTCGGGCGCGGGTTCAACCGTGAGCTGCCGCGCTCCCGCTGTTCGACCGCCGTCGGCTGAGGCGGTAGCTCCTGTGGGTGGCTGACAAATGGGCCCCACCTCCCCCCTTTGTTTAATCAAATTTTCCTGATATTTTCTATCCAGCAAATCAACATTAAAGGCTTTACTTCACCCCAAAGTTAAGTTTGAATTTGCTGAATTCAAATGGTTTGAATTCTGGTGTGAAATTTGGATGTGGTTTGATCATTTGAATTTGAAAATGAGTTTGAATTTTCCACTTTGTATTGCCTCAAAAATATAGCGAACCAGTTCCAAAATTTCCAATTTTTGGCATGGCTGCTTATTAAAAGGTGGAGAATACATTTGTGAAACCAAATTTTGAAATTGAGGGCATTGGAACTTAAAACTGAATTTGAAATTCAGATTAGAGGGCTTTTCCTTTTAATCCCATGCAAATGTGAAAACTCCTCCAAATGAGCTGAAATTTGGAAGGGTGAATATTTGGGCTATGAAGATCCATGTTATGAATTTAGATCTCCATGTTTGGAAGTTTTGGGAAGTCTAAACCCTCACTTTTAACTCACCCCCTTATAATTCAAAGTTTTAATTCCCCTCATTTTTCATAAGTGTATATGAGCAGAATCTTCTTGCTACCACTTTTGGGGATTTTACATCCCTCCCCCCTTAAAAAGAATCTCGTACCGAGATGCCAAAAGAAAAGCAAAGCGGGGAGAACATTACCGGGTATATGATGATAGCAAGTCCGGATAGTATGTTCCTAGATAGTCCTCGCTTTCCCATGTTGCTTCATCAGCGGTATGGTTACTCCACAAGACCTTGTAGAACCATAAGGTCTGGTTTCTTGTGGCACGAGTCTTTTCATCGATGATGCGGATTGGATACTCCGTGTACGTGAGGTCCGGTTGAAGGACTTCTATGTCTTCAGTGCGGATTTCAGCAGAGGGCTTGAGGCATTTCCTCAGCTGAGAGATGTGGAAGACGTTATGAATGCCTGCGAGTGACGCTGGTAACTCCAGGCGATAGGCCACGGATCCGCATCTTTCAATGATGATAAATGGACCAATGAACCGTGGCGCAAGTTTACCCTTCACTCCGAAACGTTGAACTCCCTTCATCGGAGACACACGGACATAAACATGGTCCCCGATATTGAAGTGGAAAGGGCGGCGTCTTTTATCCGCATAGCTTTTCTGACGAGATTGAGCATCCTTGAGATTGGCTTGTATTACTCACACTCGTTCTTCAGCTTCATTCACAAGTTCAATTCCATAGATAACTCGCTCGCCGGACTCGCACCAGTTGAGAGGTGTGCGACATTTCCGGCCGTAGAGAGCTTCATACGGCGCCATCTTGATGCTAGCTTGATAGCCATTGTTGTAAGAAAACTCTGCCAACGGCAAATGATCGTCCCAATTCTTGCCGTGGTGGATGGCACAAGCACGTAGCATGTCTTCAAGCACTTGATTCACCCGTTCAGTTTGACCATCCGTTTGCGGGTGATACGCGGAGCTTCGGATCAGTTTGGTCCCCAACGATGCATGCAGCTGTTACCAGAACCGAAAGATGAACAGCACACCGCGATCTGAAATGATGGAGCGGGGAACACCGTGCAAACACAAGATCTTGGCAATGTACAGCTCCGCATATTACTTGGCCATGTACTTTGTATGTACATGGATAAAATGAGTGGACATGGTTAGTCGATCGACTATCACCCAAATCGAGTCATGTTTGTGAGATGTGAGAGGTAAACCAACAATGAAGTCCATGCTGATATCCTCCCACTTCCACGCCGGAATATTCAATGGTTGCAGCTGTCCGGCTTCACGCATATGGTTGGCTTTCACACGCCGACAAGTATCACATTCAGATACGTACTTTGCGATTTCTCTTTTCATCCGTGTCCACCAAAACCTGGTTTTCAGATCCTGGTACATCTTGCTGCTGCCCGGATGAATGGAATACTTGGACAGATGAGCTTCGTCCAAGATTTTCTTCCGAAGCTTCATGTCACGGGGTACCACTATACGGTCTTTAAACCATAGAGTGTCGTGTTCATCTCTTCGGAAGCACTTCATTTCGCCATTCTCCATCCTTCTCCGAATGTGCGACATTCCCATGTCATTCTTATGAGCTTCCATAATCTCCTCTCTTATGGTTGGGATGAGAGCAAGATTATATAACGCCCCATATGGAACCAAGTACAGACTTGGCTCCTCCTCTTCTGGTGGGGTGATAGACAGATTGTTGACATGAGATTTGCGGCTTAAGGCGTCGGCAACCACGTTTGCCTTCCCGGGATGGTAGTGAATCTCGATCTCATCGTCTTTGATCAGTTCTAGCCATCTCCGTTGCCACATATTCAACTCTTTCTGAGTGGATATATACTTCAGACTCTTGTGGTCGGTGTAGAGGTGCACTAAGTTCCCAAGCAAATAGTGCCTCCACATTTTCAATGCCAACACCACAGCAGCAAGCTCAAGATCATGAGTCGGATAGTGCTGCTCGTGGTTACTAAGTTGACGTGAGCCATAAGCGACCACTCTTCCATCTTACATCAATACACAGCCAAGCCCGATGCCGGAAGCATCACAATATACGTCGAAGGGCTTGGTTGTATCCGGTTGAGCTAACACCAGGGCTGTTGTAAGATGCATCACTAATGCCTGGAAAGCTTCTTCACAAGCTGAGCTCCAAACATATTTGATCCCCTTCTTCAACAGTTCAGTCATCGGCTTAGCAAGCTTGGAGAAGTTCGGTATGAATCTCCGGTAATATCCTGCTAACCCGAGGAAACTTCTGACTTCATGGACTGATGTGGGGGATTTCCATTTCAGAACTTGTTCGATTTTGCTTGGATCAACTGCAATGCCTTCTGCAGAAATGATATGACCAAGGAAGGGCACTTGGCTGATCCAAAACTCGCACTTGCTGAACTTGGCATAAAGCTTATGGTCTCTTAATCATTGAAGTACGATATGCAAGTGTTTGGCATGTTCTTCTTCAGACTTGGAGTAAACCAAGATGTCGTCTATGAACACTACCACAAACTTGTCCAACTCCGGCATGAACACTGAGTTCATGAGATACATGAAGTGTGCCGGGGCGTTGGTGAGACCAAAGGACATGACGAGGTATTCATATAACCCATATCTCATCGAGAAGGCCGTCTTCGGAATATCTTCCGCTCGGATCTTGATTTGGTGATATCCGTAGCGAAGATCCATCTTCAAAAATACACTCGCACCCACAAGTTGATCGAATAATATAACGATGCGAGGTAGTGGATATTTATTCTTGATGGTGACGGCGTTGAGAGGTCGGTAGTCCACACACAACATCAAGGTTTCATCCTTTTTCTTCACAAACAGCGCCGAGCATCCCCATGGCGAGGAACTCGGTCGAATGAAACCCTTCTTCAGTAAACCATTGAGCTGCTCCTTCAATGCAGCCAGCTCATTCGGAGCTATCTTGTATGGTCTCCGTGAGTTCGGTGTCATCCCAGGTACGAGTTCAATCTTGAACTCGACATCTCTTTCGGGTGGCATGCCCGGAAGATCATCCGGAAAGACATCCGGGTATTCACGGACCACACAAATATCCTCGAGTCTCATGGCTTCCGTGTTATATGTGGCTGGAGATTCTTGAACCGAACGGTCAAGAATAAGAACATGTGGTTCATAAAGTGGAGAGTTTAAACGAACCACACGTGGAATGATGTCAAGAACAGCACCATGGCGATGTAGCCATGACATTCCTAAAATGACATCAAGTTTTTGACTCTCTAACATGATCAGAGAAGTCGGATATAAATTCCCACCCAACTGTAATGGTGCTCTCTGTCCAGCTTCTGGTCCAGCTGACCAGTCTGGATCATTCAGCAGTTTTGACCTCTATAGAGGCAAAATCTGGACTAGTGTTCAACAACAAAGTTGTAGCACATTTCCTGCAGTTTCAAATGGTGTCTTACTTGACCCTTAGAAATTTTTCTACAGGCAGTTGTGGTTGAAATACAGAAAATTTTCAGAGAGCATTTTTGGTCTGCCCTGTTTCTTGGCAGTACCTACTCATCTAAGATTTCCACCCATTGGAAGGGAGATTTTGTTCTGGAGCTCCACAGAAAAGTTGTAGAGGACTTCTAAACCTTTCCACAATGGTATCCCACACCTCCATTGGTTCAACCAATATTAAGTTATGACCTGTTAAAAATTCAGCAACATTTCTGCCGAAACCAGGGGAGATTATTCCTAAGCTTTTGAGATTGAACCTATACTCCCAATTAACTATTAGTTCAATATAGGAGTTTACTAACACCTAAATGAAATCCTAAACTTCATTTTGACTCTTTTCTTTGAAAATAGACTTTTATGCAGTCTCGGTACTACGTTTCCTTACCAAAGAAAAATCCTAAACCGGTATTCCGGCATATACGTGTCAAATGGTGGAACTAAAGACGTCACTCACAAACGGTTACTATACGTCATGCACTAACATAGTTAATGTACCTGCAGAAGAACACACAATAATGGTGCACACAAAGGTTTTTGACATTTCAGGCAGTTCCATATCATAGTAAAAACATACGGTCCGTATCATTGCCATACGGATCGTCCTTGAGTCAAGCCACGTCTCAAGGTACATGGTCGTGTTTTCACACCACACGACGGGGAACCCAAATAGAGCGCGAACGGGTCGTCATGGTTGGGAATTTTATCAACCCAACGGATACCACCTACTGCCTCATGACCGTTGAGGCACGCCAATGGTGAGCGCTGCGTATGGCCCTTTGAACATTGAACATTCAAGAGTTGCATACTATCGTGTTGCTTACCACACGATGGGGTATTCTCACTTTTTCCTAAAGCACGCTTTAGATCAGCGTTTTCATATGCTCTCAGAACCTAGGGAGGTTCAGAGACTCATATTAACTACCGTGCCAAGCCACGATATATCCTTCCATACCACTTCTCGTATGGCGAGTTACCACAATTGATCCTCCTGCGGTGGCGTACCTTACCTCTTACCTGACGTCAGAGCGTCGTTATAGAATGTATAATAAATATGTTAGCTTTTCCACCATAATATCTACTACTGTCATAGACCTTATGTGGGCTTAATGACTAATCCTCAATCTACTACTTCTAAGTTTTCAAAATAGGCTCTTTTCGAGCGTGCTATTCCCAATGCGGCTCTGATACCACGACTGTGGGGACCACCCCGTGGTTCACCCACTCCAGGATTGCATAGGGTGGTGCCGTACGATGCGGCACCCAACAGCACACACGAAAAGAATAAAGAACAACATACAAACTTTTATTTGATATAAAACAGCGGAAGTCTTTTATAAAATATAACTATACAGCGGAAGTAATGTACATTAGTAGCCTCTCATCCTAACTATGTAAAAGTGCAGCCGTCCAGCCCGGGGACGCTACACACTAGCAGCATGAAACCGGACATCACGGCGACGTGCAGGGCTCCATCTCAGCCGTGTACCCTGACAGGGGCATCGCCTCGTCCTCGGAACCCTCCTCATAGCTCTCACCTGCATACAGCTCAAATATTGCAACCGTGAGCATGATGGCTCAGCAAGGCTTAACCGTCTAGCCTAAGAATGGAACTCTACGTGCAAGGATGTGTAAGATAGGAAAAGGAAATTGCGACAAAGACACGCCTATAAGTTGATCCTTACTTTCAGTCTTATAGCAGCAAATTCATGTGCCTTAGGCAGCCCTCACATCGGAAGTCCACAATCAAACAAGAAACAGTTTCCTCCGATGTGGTGATGCCCAAAGCGGAAAGTAAACTTAATTAGCTCTAAATCTACAGGAAACATGGTTTCCAAAACATTAAGATATCATCACAGCATATTATCATTCAACTGGCTTACTTTACTTCTTACTACGTCAAGAAACAGTGAACAAGCGGTACTCAAATAACCGCGTGGGACGGTGATTGCAATCAGGAGACACCCGGACAACACGTTGCATACACCCACTTTAAGAAGCGTGATTCCACACCCCTTCCGACTCTGTTGTATGCAACAACCTTTCAAAGGCAACCCAAAAGCCGAACCGGTCCATCCGTAACGGGCAGGAGGTCCCCGCGTGGAGTGTGACTGTGCCCACCGGCAGATTTACACCTTGCTACCCTCAACACAGTCCTATTTACGGTTGGGTAAGCCTCGGCAACCAGGTATACCAATTACATCGGTTTCCTGCTTATGTCAGTATGCCATCCGGGACTGTTCGATACTTGTTCATCAGGCCCGCACACGACTCGGTCCTCAATCGACACCAATAGGGCTATGCACATGACACCTCCGCTCACTGCTTCCTATCCCACCTGCTGGGTCTCATTTTCTCCATTTTTAAGCCATTTTATATTCTGACCAAACCGTGTGATAAAACCTTACCTCGCGAGTAGATTCCAACTACTCGACTTCTACCGAGGTCCTAAGCATTAGTATGGCATTCTCTACTCGTCGAGTTTGTAAACTACCCAACCCTTTATAGGATTTAAAAGGCTATGCAAGTGGGGTTTCAATCACCCTAACTCTAATGCATATAATTCAACTTAGACATAAGTGATACAAATGAAAGGATTTATAAAAGGTACTTAAGTGTAAACCAGGGCTTGCCTGGTTGCGAGTAAAACGGGAAGTTAGCTTCAGGTGGGAGGACGTCCAAGGGCTCCGGTGCGTCCTCAACTTCGGTCACTATTATGAAATGTAATAAAATACATGTCTAAGTATTAAGGATTTATTAGAATTTAACTTCTATTCAAAGCTACAGCTATTTAGGATACTTAATTGGCTTTGGGAATTTTACAGTGGATACTAGACTCTCTAAGGAAGATTTAAGCCAAATTTGGGAACATGTCATTGCAAAATGTAGTCTTTAAAATTCCTACAAGTGCAATGCTTCTCTGAATTTTGAGCCCAAATCAGGAGCTTTGACATAGCTAGTAATGGAAGATCTGATTAGGGTAAGTCTCCATGGTTCTAACAAAATTTGTTTCACCAATTTTGGAGCTACCATCAGAGATATATGAATTTTTGAAGTTGGGCCAGAGTTCTGAAAAAGCTTCTGTTTAAATTGGAATTTCTAATTAAGGCTGAACTTGGGAAGGCAGTTTAGCCTAGCTAATGATCTCCAATGAAGCCCAAATTTTTACTGGAGATTAGTAACTATGGAAAGGATTTGCTGCCCAAATTTGGGACTATTTCATAAAGAATTGCTCCTGTAATAAATTACTAAAGGATTTACTAAAAACAATTCTACAGAACTTCCTGGGCATTTTCATAGCCTAAAATTGGTTTCTCTGTGAAGTACTCCTCATGAGGATTCCAACAAAATTGGTCTCACTCTTTTTGGAGTTTTCTACACAAAGTTATGGGCTTGTAAAGATCAGCTAATTCCTGGAATTATTTCTCTAATAGAAACTTCAAATAATTGGGCTGGGCCCACTGTTTTAAATCGGACCAGTGAGATTTCGGCAACACCGGGGGCTACGGAGTTAACCCGCACAGCCATACCAGATCCGGCGCCACAGATCGATCCGGCGCCTCATCCGTGTCATTGACAGGTGGGGCAGACCCCCACCTTCTACCTCGCGCCAACAGAGGATTCCGCGGCGGTTGCTCCGGCGAGGGTGGCGGGAACGGCTCTCCCGGCCATCTCCCGGGCCTAAACTCACCGCTCCCCCGTATTCAACCGTGCTGAACACTGTGGGAGGGTCGCCGGCGGCCGTGGCTCACCGGAAACCATCGCGCACCGGTGGCAGCAAAGTTTTGAACTCCGACGAGGTCGGGAACCCTTATTCCTCCATCATACGATCGATTCTCGGGCTCTAGAGCATCAGTGAATGATGTAGGAACCCGTAAGGGTCCTGGCCGCCGGTGAAACAGCCGGCAACCGAGGGCTCCACGGCGACCCGAGGTGCTTTTGCACCGGCGACTAAGAAAACAGCTAGGGCTCCCTCGTTTCTTGATGTTTTTGGTTGGTTCTTTGTCGAGGGGAGGCGCTAGGAAGTAGAGAAGCTCTGTGCAAGCTTACTCGAGGTCTAAAGGATCGTGCCCCACGAATTTTTGGCTAGACCGAGCACTACCTGTCGGTGTACCGTTTGGGGAAAACGGTGAAATTCTCGCCACCGGTTCTAGCAATCGCTAAACGGCTTCCGGCTACATGATCAGGACATGTAAATGCACCTTTCTTGTGTAGGGAAGGGGCGGTGACACCGGCCGTAGCGCGCTGTCCACGGCGACCTCCCTCGGTTCTTCCACGTTCACCCGAGGATCGTGGTTATTTTGCCAATATCCGGAGCAATCACGTTCCGCACAGTGAAGGAGAGGTGCTGGATGGCTAGAGCACTGGTGGTTGCAGCTCTTCGCTGTTGGGCGCTTGAGCAACCGAGCTCAGTAGCTGCGGCGTGATCGAGAGGAACGGCGGCGGTGTTCTGGGCGAAAGAAACGGCGGAGGCGCGAGTATAGCAGGGGAAGAAGCGAAACAGCTCCGGCGCACCCCTTGCCATGACCCAACCGAGCCACCACGGCAGCAGGAGGTGGCGCGGGCTCCCCCTCGGGCACGGCTTCAACCGGGAGCTGGCGCGCTCCCGCTGTTCGACCGCCGTCGGCTGAGGCGGTAGCTCCTGTGGGTGGCTGACAAATGGGCCCCACCTCCCCCCTTTGTTTAATAAAATTTTCCTGATATTTTCTATACAGCAACTCAACATTAAAGGCTTTACTTCACCCCAAAGTTAAGTTTGAATTTTCTGAATTCAAATGGTTTGAATTCTGGTGTGAAATTTGGATGTGGTTTGATCATTTGAATTTGAAAATGTGTTTGAATTCTCCACTTTGTATTGCCTCAAAAATATAGCAAACCAGCTCCAAAGTTTCCAATTTTTGGCATGGCTGCTTATTAAAAGGTGGAGAACACATTTGTGAAACCAAAATTTGAAATTGAGGGCATTGGAATTTAAAACTGAATTTGAAATTCAGATTAGAGGGCTTTTCCTTTTAATCCCAAGCAAATATGAAAACTCCTCCAAATGAGCTGAAATTTGGAAGGGTGAATATTTGGGCTATGAAGATCCAAGTTATGAATTTAGATCTCCATGTTTGGAAGTTTTGGGAAGTCTAAACCCTCACTTTGAACTCACCTCCTTATAATTCAAAGTTTTAATTCCCCTCATTTTTCATAAGTGTATATGAGCAGAATCTTCTTGCTATCACTTTTGGGGATTTTACACTTACGCAGCGCTTGCCATCAGCATGCCCTGCAGGGCAGTAGGTGGTATCTGTTGGGTTGATAAAATTCCCAACCGTGACAACCCGTTCGCGCTCTACTCGGGTTCTCCGTCGTGTGGTGTAAAAACATGATCACGTACCTTGAGACGTGACTTAACTCAAGGACGGCCATATGACAATGATACGGGTGTATGTATTTACTTTCAAATATGGACCTGCCTGAAATGAAAACAATCTTAGAGTGCACCACTATTGAGTGTTTTTCTGCAGGTACTAACCACGTACGTATCCTGAGTATCACACGTTTGCGAGTGACCGTCTTAGTGCCACTGATAATACGGATATGCCGGTACAATCCGGTTAGGATTTTCTTTGGTGAGGCTACGTAGGACCGACATGTTTCTTACGGTGCATCGACACCGTACTGCACCTCATAACCTCTTCCCTATGAAGGAATGATTCATGAACTAACTTTCAACTAAAAATGGAAGTTTGAAACAAATATTAGTTACTGAACTCTTATTTTGAGCTAAGATTCAACTGAGAGAATGACTAGGCTTCAAAGATTTCAAAAACAGAGTGCTCTATTTCTGGCAGGAATTCTTGCTGGACTTTCACAGAGCATAACTCTGAGTAGATTTGACCAATTAAGGTTTATGATATAGTTCTGAAAAGATTTTCAAGTGCTCTACAACTTCTTTGTATACCTCCAGAGCATAGTCACACGTTTAGTTGGTGAAAAGTCCAGTTGAAGGCAAACTTTTCAGAACCAGGACAGCGGTAAAACCTCTCTGGACCTTTATGTTTTTAAGCCATAACTTCCTGTAGAAAAATCCTTAAGGGCCTATGATACACTGTTCGAAATGTTATGAAATGTGCAACATTGTTGTAGTTCAAAGTTTGTTCAGATTCTTATTGTATTTGCATATACAACTGTGATAAAGTAGCCACATACAAAGGTGATGCTGGCAAATTTTATCCAGGAATTCTGTGAACTTTGGAAAATCATAACTTTTGATTCAGAGATGATCTAGAGGCATATAAGAGTACTCGTTGGAAAGGTACTGAAGTTAACACTAACTTTTGTATTCAACTTGAGTTATGAAAATGCTGTTAAACGGATCAAAATCTGGGAGGGGACAGAAGAGTCCGTTCTGTACAATAAAGAGAACGGGTTAGGCCTACCACACGGAAGTGATTAAACTCGAGGATATTCTGGTGGTATGTGAATACCGATGTGTTTCCGATGAGTTACCGGGCAAACCGCCCAATGGGACGTCAAGTTCAAGATAGAACTGGCACCGGAAACAACACTTATTTCACGAAGTCCGTATAAGATGGCACCTAATGAACTAGCGGAGTTGAAGGAGCAACTAAGTGAACTTATGAGCAAAGGTTTTATACGACCAAGCTCATCACCATGGGGTTGCTCTGCTCTGTTTGTTAAGAAGAACGACGCGACACTAAGATTAAGTGTAGATTTTCTTTCAATCAATGCCGTCACTATAAAGGACAATGACGGTACTTTATGGTGGAAAGACCTTATAGTTATACCTCGTATGATGAAGCTCTACAGCCAGTAATGTCGCACACCGCTGAAGTGTTGTGAGTACGATGAAAGAGTACTGTTCGGAGTTTATTAGTCAACAAAGCCGATGACCGAGTTCAGACAATAGAAGCAAACTTGGAGGCTAAACAATCCCGACAGAAAAGCTGGGATGATCAAAAGCGTAGACTGTTGCATTTTGACGGCGGAGAACATGTTTGACTTCACGTGTCTCCGATGAAAGGAATTCACCGGTCCGATGTAAAGGGGAGATTTCGCTCCCCGAGCCTTAGATCCATTTGCTATCACGAAGATGTATGGACCTGTAGCCTACCGGCTGGAACTACCGGCAAATCTTGCTGGTGTTCCCGAAATATGTGTCACAGCTACGGAAGTGCCTTAAAGCTACCATCGCTGTCCGCACCAAAGAAACCGACTAGTTGAAGCCGGATCGTGCCTACACCGAGCGACCGGTTCAGACTATCGATGAAAGGATCCAGAACACCTAGAACCGGACATTAAGATTTTACAAGGTGCTGTGAAGTAACCATACCACGGAAGAAACAACGTGGAAAGCAAAGATTACCTACGCATAAACGATCCGGAACTTTTATTGTCGAACAGCTTGGAATTACCTCTCCCGTCTCGTTCTTCTTTTGGAATCTCGGGACGAGATTCTTTTTAAGGGGAGAGGAATGTAAAAGTCCCAAAAACATGAATGCAAAGAAACGGATGATTGAACGTCATTGTGTTTTGGGTTCAGGGAAATGGGACTTACAAAAAGTTTCTTACATGGGATGGTATACGTGGGGTTCAACAACACGGGTTCAAGCATTCATTTGAATGTGTTAGACGAAGGTGGAGTTAAACTCATGTGTGATCATACATGTGTTTGAGGAAGAATACAAAGAAGATCTTTATACTAAAATGCTCACCTCAAGTTGCCGCCAAACTTTTGAATACACATGGAACCTCATGCATTTGAAATTGAGGAGATTTATGGTGGCAACTTTCTGCTTTTAGGGTGCGCCAAAAAGGAGTGAATTATGACCATGTTTGAATTTGTGATGAAGTCACATTTGAAAGGCAAAGTTTAAACTGAACTGGTGAGGTTTAGACTAGGACCAAAAAGTTACCAAGTATGTGTTATGAGCAAACCAAACTTGTTCACTAAATTCAAAAGTGGCCAGATCAAAAATGGAATACAAACTGTGGTTGCGAAATTCTAAGTGCAGCAACCAAATTTATAAGTTGATTCCATAATTGAAATCCTCAGCCCAAATTTGTGGTAATATAAATTTTCACCACATTGGGAAGTATGTTGGCTAAGCATTTGCAAGAGGACTTAAAATTCAGTTTGAACTAAATGGTTCACTTCAAGGAAAAGGAGGCCATGTCCAAAAAGTAAATTCAAACTGTTGGTTAAAAATTTGTATCTGCAACGGCCAACTCAGAGATAAGAAGGCATATTCAAATTCTTCAGGTTTGAATTTATGAGAATGCAAATTTTGAGAAAGTTTGGAGTTGCTTTGATATGAATATCAAAGGGGCTTATGAATTTCCTTGAAATTTGAATTCGAATTTGAAACTGAGGTAAAACTTATCAATTTGCCAAATGGCTTTTGAATTTGAATTCCTCATGGTTCAAGTTTGCACTGTGCCAAAAAATGGAGATATTTGGAGAGGGAAGAGCAGTGGGGCCCAATTGTCATGGAAAGGAGGAAACTTGCACCCAAAGTCTTTGTTGACCTGTTGCACTCAAACCCACCGAAGTGGCTGCGGGCGGCAACTAGCTGCAGCCGAGCCCCCGTCGAAGCCACCTCCAGCTCCCTTGCGCGGTTTCCCCTGATGCTTATCCTCCACACCGAAGCAACAACGAAGTCGCTCACTCTCAGCTTGTGTTTGTGGTTTCTCTCCTGTTCCCACGCACGAAAGCAGCCGCCGGCGCCGCCTCTGTTTCTTTTGATTGCACACCGGCGTTGCTTCCCCTTTGCTCGAGCTGTCAACACAACAAGGGAGCACCAGCGTGTGTACAAGAGCTTCCCCAGCTCAGCTCCGACGTTCGGGGCTTCTGTTGGCCATATACTGAAGATCAACACCGAGGCCGAGGTGCAAACGGCGGACTCCAAAGTCTGGCTCTCGTGGACAGCTCACACCGGGCAGTTTCACGACCAAGCGAGCGCACCCCAAGATGCACCAACTCACTGTGCTGCTCCTCCCCAAGTTTCAGCTCGAGCCATGCAACGTAGCTCGGGAATTTCGAGTTTTCCTCTCGGACGGGGAAAACCTAACCGCGGGTAATATTTTTGGAAATTGACGCTCAATTCTCGGTTAGAGTTGTTCATGTTGCACACACAGAAGCTAGAATGGTCAGGGCACAATTTTACTTCACAGGCTTAGCTTGAAACCAAGTAGAGGCAGCAAATTTCGAGATTTCCGATCGGCGGTCATGGCGGGAACCGCCGGGCACACGGTGAGACCTCTTTTCGAGCCATTGCCGATCAAGTTTGAACCAAAGCCGAGCACCCCCATGACCCACAGATGCTTTAGAGCGAATTTTCTGAACCTTTGGCGGGCTAGGGTGAACGGACCAATGTGCCGAAGCTTCACCGAAGCCGCCGCACGCCGCCGACCTGGTTCCGGGTCTCGAGAGCTTGTGCCGACATCGTAGATCATTTTCCCATCCCCGAAAACCCCCGAGCGGCGAGTACCGAGCCGAGAGGCGGCCTGGAAGCCGATTCCGGTGAGCTCCGGTGGAGTTCCGGCGAGGGGGCAGCGTGGGAGCGGAAACAGCCCGAGGAGGAAGATGACCGGGCGGGTCCCACGTGTCAGCGACAAAAATTTAAATGGCTGATCTGCTGCGGCTCTGGGATCCTTCGTGTGGTGGACCGAAATCCGCTCATCCAGGATCGCAGAGGGTGGTGCCGCACGATGTGACACCTGACAGCACACATCATAAGGATACATTGTATTACATAGAAAACAAACTGAAACTGTACAAACTGATACAATACTCAGTTACAAACTAAGGTTCACATTACACTGCGGAAGTCTAATTTGTACAACTCATGCCCGCCTCTCTAGCAAAAGTCGGTTGCCCAGCCCTAGGCAACCCACACTAGCTGCACTCATCAGCTCAGCGCGGCGTGTACGGCTCCCACTCAGCCGTGGTCCCCGATGGAGGGTAACCCTCGCCGGTGGACTCGTACTCCGAGTCCGTGGGTGGCTCCGCACCTGAAAAACATTTAAGCAGCAACCGTGAGCATGATGGCTCAACAAGACTTAACTGACTCACCTAGGCATGAAACTCTACATGTAGGGTACAATGAACATGGGGTACTAAAATTTCAGTAAACGGACACGCCTATAGTTTATCCTTAGTTCATCTTTTAGCCACAAGTTAACAGTTCATGAACCTGAAATTTAGTAAGCAGTATTTGGTGGCACACATGTAACAATACAATTATATCATACAGCAGAATTGAACCATAACATTGCATAAATTATCTATGTTACGATGCAGTGAACAAGCGGTACTCGTCGCCGCGAGGGACGGCGAATCGACTCGATATACACCTGCAGGTATACCCGAAGAGCACATCACGTACGCCCACCCGTGGAGCTGCACAGATGCTCACTCGATGTCGTACGGGACAACCTTTCATCCAACAGCCCAAACATCAAACCGGTCGCACCGAAACGGACATGAGGTTCCCTACACGGAGCATCTCTCTATGCCCATTAGCATATTTCCACCTTGCTTTCCTCAACCTACACCTATAAATCGGTGTGCTATGCCTCGACGCCAGGAGGTTTAGGTTACATCGGTTTATCGGGGCCCATATATCCTATATGCCTTCAGTACGTTCAATACTTGCTCAGCAGGGCCGCACACGGATCGGTCCTCAATCAACACGGTCAGGGCTGCGCACGCAAGATTTCCTCTTGCTGCGCCCTAGCCCCTGCCTAGTCTCATTTTTATTTCTAAAGTGATCTCACCTCACTCGAACCAATCCCGTGTGTCCCAAGCCTAACTCGCGAGTAGATTCCAACTACTCGACTTGTACCGAAGTCCTATGAATCATTAAGCATAGCCTGTCTACTCGAGGTCTTAGACACTACCCTCACTCTTATAGGAAAGCCTATTTGGTCAATATTTGAGCCTCTAAGGAATTCCAGGGGTTTTCATGGCTCCAACCATTACTTTCTGGAAACTAGAATTTGAGATGGTTCTAATGGATTTGGTTTCATGTCATTTGAATAATTCTAGAGGATGTTGTGCCCTAAACAAGATTCGCGAAAATCTGAAAAATGTTTCTGTACATTTTTTTTCTATTTTCTCAGGGCAGTTCTTTTAATCACCCCATTAGGGGGACTAAATGAACCTGGATGGGTCTGAAAATTTTACTGTGACTCAAGGATTTTCCAATGAACCTCTCAGCCAAATTAAGAATTTTTCATAAAGTAATTCTCCAGATAAAATTCCTAATCGTTAAAGTTTAGGGATTTAATTCTGGAAAACTATCAAGTTTCATGAGCTAAAATTGGTATTGTTGGAAAGTCCTCAAAATAATGAGTTCAGAAAAATTTGGTTCACTGTATTTGGAGCTTCCTACACAAAGTTATGAATTTCTAAAGTTTGAGTTAAAACTGAAAATTCCTGGAAAAGTTCAAACTCTGCGTGCGGGCCCCACAACACAGTATCGTCGTCCTCCTTGCACCAACGGCTCGCTGCGGCGGTAATCTCCGGCGAGATCCTCGGACCCCGACTTTCCTGCCTTCCCCAGCCTGGAGACTTGCCGCCTCCCCCTTTTGGACCACGGGCAACTCATCCCCGAGGTCGGCCAGGGGCTCTGGTCACCGGAAACCTATCGGCGACGGGCGCAGTGGCGGTTGGAGTCTGGCAACGTCGCTCTCATGCTAGGAGAGCTCAAACACCTCGGTCTTTCTCCCTAGAGCACCGTGGCGACCTCCTATACACCTGCGTGGACTCAAATCAGCTCAACAGAGGCCGCAACTACGATTTCATCAGCGACCTAGGACAAAAATCAGCGCCGATGCAAAAATCTCGAAGAACATCACCCAGACTCGAGGAAACTCGATGGTTTTTGATCCTAGAGACGCGTGGGTGAGTCTAGATCATGTCTTTAGCTCGGTCTAGGGAGTAGTGGCTCACTTGCTACGAATTCCTGGATTTCATGTGGCCCGGTTGTAAACACCCCGACGCCCTAAGTCACCAAATTCTCTGCCGATCGTGTGAGAGAGAGGGCGAGGTCGGTACGGTTGTGATCAGCACCTCGGAGCGGACCTTTTTTGTGTAGCTCGTCAGGCACAAGGCGTCTGTGCTGCCCGGGCTCCGGTGATCAGCGAAGTCGGCCGGGGTG
The DNA here is from genome assembly GCA_030760725.1 of Neostapfia colusana. Lineage (NCBI taxonomy): Eukaryota > Viridiplantae > Streptophyta > Magnoliopsida > Poales > Poaceae > Neostapfia > Neostapfia colusana. Next base: position 17,995,244 of record JASWHV010000002.1, read on the forward strand.
GAGTGTCTCGGTCGAGCGAGGGAGAAGGGAGAGTGCGAGGACTGCACGTGGTCGCGGGGTTACTCGATCCCGGCATCTCCCCTGCACCCTTAGCCTCTCCCCCGAGCAGGAGGTGGCACCGGTTGAGGCGGTCGGGCACCGGTGCGATTGCGCTGCCGCGCGCGCGAGGCTTCGGCCGAAGAAAATATCACCCGAGGGAAAACTTCAGAGTGAAGGCTTCTTACATGTGGGTCCCTCCCCTCTAATACCCTCTTAATCTTCCATCTCTGTTTTTGCTGAAAATATCACCAGCTACTCAAAATCGAATGTGAGACTTAATCACCAAGTCACAGCTTGAAATTTGGTTTCCCAAATATGAAATTTGTTTGGCTAAATTTGCTTCCCATTTGACTGAAATTCAAGTTCAGTTTTGAGTTCATGCAAATTTGGCTCCCGACAAGATGAAGTCCAATGGGGATGAAAACTGGTGGACTAACTCAGAAAAATGTGCTGAGTTTGAATATGAAGCCAACTTTTGAATTTAAGTGAGGAAAGTTGCTGCAATTTGAATTTGCATTCAAATTGGCCTCTTTTCAAATGCCTCCAAAAGTGCCTCAAAAAGTGTTGGATTTGCATGAAATTTGGCCTGAACCTTCCCAAGACTTTTCAAGTTCTAGGGGTGAGCTCAACCTCCCATGTTCATGTGTAGAAATCCTACTTTGTGAAAGTTAGGGCTTTCCCCTCTAATCACCCTTTTGATGGAGGTTACTTGCTCTTCACAAGTCTTCACAAATTATCCACAACAAAATCTGTGGTGTTGTGAGGTGATGAAAAATTTTTTGCAAGTCCCTTTTCTTGGGCTTTTATATCCCCCCCCCCCTTAAAAGAATCTCGTCCTGAGATTACAAAAGAAGAGACAGCGATGTAATAGGAACTCACCTGTGCTGAGACGCCATGAACTCCGGGTAATTTGAGCAAAGGAATTCCTTGCTCTCCCACGTCGCTTCTTCGGCGGTGTGGTTACTCCAGAGTATCTTGTAGAACCACAACGTTCGGCTACGCATGGTCCGGGTCTTCTCATCAGTAATTGCCACTGGATATTCATCGTATGTCAAATCCGGTTGCAGCTCGCCGATGTCTTCAGTGGGAATGGCAGCCGTATGCTTCAGACATTTTCGCAGCTGTGACACATGGAAAACGTCATGAACACCAGCAAGAGATGCCGGTAGCTCCAGTCTATATGCCGCTGGTCCACACTTCTCGGTGATAGCATAGGGTCCAATGAATTGGGGAGCGAGTTTCCCCTTTATGCCGAACCGGTGCACACCTTTCATTGGAGATACACGGAGGTACACGTGTTCCCCGACGTCAAAATGCAACGGCCTATGCCTCTTATTAGCGTAGCTTTTCTGCCGGGATTGAGCGGCCTTCAAGTTGGCTTGAATCCTCCGAACACGCTCTTCAGTGTCGTTCATCACATCAACCCCGAATGTGACCCTTTCACCGGACTCGCACCAGTCTAATGGGGTGCGCCATTTGCGACCGTAGAGAGCTTCATATGGTGCCATCTTGATACTCGCCTGATAACCGTTATTGTACGAGAATTCAGCCAACGGTAGGTGATCATCCCAGTTCCTACCATGGTGGATGGCACACGATCTCAGCATGCCCTCTAGTACTTGGTTCACCCTCTCTGTTTGGCCATCTGTCTGAGGGTGATAGGCGGAGCTTCTAATCAACCTAGTACCCAAAGCAGCGTGCAACTGCTCCCAAAGTCGAGATACAAATAATGCACCTTGATCTGAGACTATGGTCTTGGGTACCCCATATAAGCATAGAATTTTTGCTATGTACAGCTCCGCATATTTGCCGGCATTGTAACGTGTATGCACCGGGATGATGTGAGCCGTATTGGTTAACCGATCAACGATTACCCAAATTGAGTCATGCTTGTTGGAAGTCAGGGGCAATCCCACAATGAAATCCATGCTCACATCTTCCCATTTACATGCCGGGATTTTCAGGGGTTGCAGCAGCCCTGATTTCTTCATATGATCAGCTTTCACTCGTCTACACGTATCACACTCGGATACGTACTTTGCTACTTCCCACTTCATCCGTGTCCACCAAAATTTCTTTTTCAAATCTTGGTACATTTTGTTGCTGCCCAGATGAATGGAGTATTTAGACAAGTGAGCTTCATCAAGGATCTTTTTTCTCAGTTCCATATCCCGGGGTACGACTATGCGGTCATTGAACCACAGCGTCCCCTTATCATCTTTCCGGAAACATTTGATTTCACCATTGTCTATCCGTCTCCGGAGATGTGCCATGCCCTTATCAACTTTCTGAGCTGCAATGATGTCCTCCCTAATAGTAGGGATGAGGGCAAGGTTGTAGAGCGATCCATAAGGAACGAAGTATAAACTCGGCTCTTCCCCCTCCACCGGTGTAATGGTGAGGTTTTGGACATGTGATTTCCGACTCAGCGCGTCGGCAACCACATTCACCTTGCCTAGGTGGTAATGAATCTCAATCTCATAATCTTTGATTAGTTTTAACCACCTCCTTTGCCTCATGTTCAGCTCCTTCTGGGTGAAAATGTACTTCAAGCTCTTGTGGTCGGTGTAGAGATGCACCAAAATCCCCAGGAGATAGTGCCTCCACATTTTTAGCGCCAACACCACAGCAGCAAGCTCAAGATCATGAATTGGGTAATGCTGCTCATGGTTCCGAAGTTGGCGTGAGCCATATGCGACCACACGTCCTTCCTGCATTAACACGCAGCCGAGCCCAATACCGGACGCATCACAATACATGTCGAAGGGCTTGGTTGTATCCAGTTGAGCTAAGACCGGGGCTGTTGTGAGATGCTTCACTAATGCTTGGAACACTCCTTCACACGCCGTGTTCCAAACACATTTTGTTCCCTTCTTCAGCAATTCTGTCATCGGCTTAGCAAGCTTGGAGAAGCTTGGAATGAATCTACGATAGTATCCCACTAAACTGAGGAAGCTTCTGACTTCATGGACTGAAGTGGGAGCTTTCCCACTATGCCTTCCGCTGAGATGATATGTCCCAGAAATGGCACTTGGCTGATCCAAAACTCATATTTGCTGAACTTGGCGTAGAGCTTGTGGTCTCGCAATTGTTGAAGAACGATCCTCAATTGTTCGGCGTGTTCTGCTTTAGTCTTGGAGTAAACCAAGATATCATCAATGAACACTACCACGAACTTGTCCAGCTCCGGCATGAACACCGAGTTCATGAGATACATGAAATGGGCTGGAGCACTAGTGAGACCAAAAGACATGACGAGATATTCATATAAGCCATATCTCGTCGAGAAAGCCGTCTTCGGTATATCCTCCACTCGGATCATTATCTGATGATACCCAGAGCGAAGGTCCATCTTGGAGAACACACTTGCACCCACAAGTTGATCAAACAAAATTTCAATGTGGGGCAGTGGGTATTTGTTCTTAATGGTGATGGCGTTGAGCGGCCGGTAGTCCACACACAGCCTCAAGGTTTCATCCTTCCTCTTTACGAACAGTGCCGAGCATCCCCAAGGCGAGGAACTCGGCCTAATGAAACCTTTGCTCAACAGATCATTGAGCTGCTCTTTCAGTTCAGCCAGCTCATTTGGAGCCATCTTATATGGTCTCCGTGATATGGGCGTAGTCCCGGGTCCAAGCTCAATCTTGAACTCGACATCCCGCTCAGGTGGCATGCCCAGAAGATCATCCGGGAACACGTCGGGGTACTACCGGACTACGGGGATGTCCTCTAACTTGAGAGCTTCAGTATTATTTATTGCTGAAACCTCCTGGACAGGATTGTCTAACACCATGGAGTGCGGACGGTAGAATGGAGAATTCAAATGAACCGTCCGTGTCCGAGTGTCCAGGACAGAGCCATGGTAGCGCAGCCATGATATCCCTAAGATTGCATCAATCTTTTTCCCCGTAAGGATTATCAAGGTGGTGGGATATAGCTTCCATAAGCACAGAGGTGCTTTTGGAATCATCATATTTGCCGAAATCTTCCCTCCCGGTGAACAGATCATATATGTGCAATCGGTTGGGAAGACTTGCATTTGATGCTTAGCCACATAGGATGCACTTATAAAACTGTGGGTTGCACCAGGATCGAATAAAATGATGATTGCTTGGTCATTGAGAGTGAACGTACCCGCCAGCACGTTGTCTCCCTCTGGGGTGTCCTCATTGTCGAGGTTGCGAACGCCCTCAGTCCGCTGACCAACCTTCTTAACTGGAGGTTGGCCGCGAGCACCGCCCTGAAACTGGGCTTTCCCGCTGCTCTGCTGCCCCTGCGGACAATCCTTCACGAAATGGCCCGCCTGGCCACACGTGAAACAAGTGTAGCGGGGCGGTCCTCCGCTGATCGGCGGACAGAAACACGGGGCACGTTGTGGCTGTGGAAACGCCCGGGGTGTTGTCTGCTGCTGCTGTTGCGGTCGCGGTGGTGGCATCGGTGGTCGGAACGGAGGTGACTGGAACGAATGACCCCCGAACTGTTGAGGTCGTGCCGGTGGATGCCACTGCTGTCCGGATGATGTCCGATACACCATGCGGTACTTCTGGGGAGCGCCACCCCCACTGCTGGGTGGAGCGCTGCGCTTCCGCTGCTCAGCCACCAATTCTCGCTGAGCGTCCTCTTGCATGATCGCGGCATTGATGAGGTCGTTGAAGGTGCCTCGATTCCATTGGACGAGATCCGTCTTCATCTCGGGGTGTAACCCCCGATAGAAGTGCTCCCATTTCTTCTCCTCGGTGGAGACGTAGTCCAACGCATACTGCGCCAGATGGTTGAAGGCACGGGAGTAGTCATGGGCACTCCTCCCGCCCTGCTTCAGCTCCAAGATATCTTGGAACTTCCTCTTGATTATCCCGGCTGGGATATGATAGGCGCAGAACACCTCCCGGAATTCCTCCCACTCCAAGGCATGGCCAGCCGGACGTGAGGCGACATAGTTCGCCCACCACGCACCACCGGCACCGTGAAGCTGCTGCGCCGCGATCAGAGTCTTTTGCCGCTCCCTACATTGGAGCATCCTGAACTTGGACTCGATTGTCCGCAGCCAGTTGTCGGCCTCCAGTGGTTCTGCGGCTTCTGTGAACACCGGAGGGTACATACTCATGAAGTCTGATTACGTCACCTCACGGGGCTCACGAGGCCCCTTTTCTTGACGCCCCCCACCTGGGACGTATTCTGCACGATCATGCGGAGCAGGTCGGTCTGCTCCTCACGACCACCCACCAGTGCCGCTATAACATCCGCTAGGGTAAGCGGAGGCGGCGGTGGTGGTTGCTGCTGCGGGGTGCTGTCGTAGGCAGGTGGCTGGGAGTCATCGCCTCCCTGCTGGCTAGAGCCACCAATCTCATACGTGGCCCGCGTGCGAACCATCTGCGACCATACGACAATACACATCAGTCCCGCAACATCTTTCATACAGTCCAATAAAATAGGCGTAAAACATAATGACGTTAGAACATGCGATGCATCTTGTATACAGATAATGTAACCACTTTGCACAAGCTACACCATTACCAGACCAAATACAAGCTAGTTAAATCCAACTTGATGAACCTCCTCTTTGGAAGGTCACCACAACTCGGTTTGGTCACTACGAGACGTTACTATTGCTTTGTCATCACGTATACCACCCTTTTATCTTCAATACGACACAACATGGTCTCTAGCAAAAGAAACTTGAGTAAAGCATATACTCAAGCTTTCACTAGTTGAAGGTAACCACTCATAAGTATGTTCTACCCCATTGGAAGTACTTAAACCCCCTAGGGCACAACAATCTCTCAAATGACTTCAACTGTCATTCCTCTGTCAGAATGACCAGTTTCTACAAATCCCAGATTTTGGTCTGGTTCTGTGCATTTTCAAAGTTGTACTAATTATCGAGGTATTAAGCTTATGAGTCATACTATGAAGCTTTGGGAGAGAGTGATTGAACACCGCCTGAGGAAAGTGACCAATGTCACTAAAAACCAGTTTGGTTTTATGCCTGGGAGGTCTACAATGGAGGCGATTTTCTTGCTTCGTCAGCTTATGGAGAGATATAGGGAGCAGAAGAAGGACTTGCATATGGTGTTCATCGACTTGGAGAAGGCGTACGACAAGATACCAAGGTCAGTCATGTGGTGGGCACTAGAGAAACATAAAGTGCCAACAAAGTACATTACCCTTATCAAGGATATGTACAATAATGTTAGGACAAGTGTGCGCGTAAGTGATAGTGAGACTGATGCATTTCCTATCACGGTAGGATTACATCAAGGATCAGCTTTGAGCCCATACATCTTTTCCTTGGTCATGGATGAGGTGTCGAAGGATATACAAGGGGATATTCCCTTGGTGCATGCTCTTTGCCGATGATGTAGTGCTGGTAGATGAAACTAGAGATGGTGTTGATAAGAAATTAGAGTTATGGAGACAAACCTTAGAGTCCAAGGGGTTTAGACTTAGTAGGACCAAAACCGAGTATATGAGGTGCGACTTTAGTGGTGTTGGTCGTGAAGAGGGAAATGTTAGTCTACAAGGACAAATAGTACCTAGAAGGGACTCTTTCCGATACTTAGGATCAATGTTACAAAGCAATGGCGATATTGATGAGGATGTTTGCCACAGGATCAAGGTAGGGTGGATGAAATGGCGACAAGCCTCTGGAATCCTATGTGATAGGAAAGTCCCACAAAAGCTAAAAGGAAAGTTCTATAGGACGGTGATCAGACCCGCGATGCTCTATGGGGCGGAATGTTGGCCAACTGAACGGCAACATGTCCAACAAATGAGTGTCGCAGAGATGCGCATGCTACGGTGGATGTGTGGGCACACGAGAAGAGACCGAATAAGGAATGAGGCGATTCGTGATAAGGTAGGGGTGGCGCCGATTGAAGAGAAGTTAGTCCAACATCGGCTTAGGTGGTTTGGACATATCCAACGGAGACCTCCAGAAGCACCGGTTAACAGTGGGATTTTAAGAGGTAGAGAAAATATTAGGAGGGGTAGAGGACGACCAAGGTTGACCTGGGAGGAGGCGGTAAAACGAGATTTGAGAGATTGGAATGTATCCAGAGACTTAGCTCACGATAGGACCGCATGGAAAGTAGCAATTCATGTGCCAGAATCGTAGTCTTGTTTTTTTCTTTTTTTTTTCTTTTCTCTTTTTCTTTTCCTTTTTTCTTATTTCTTTTCTCTTTTCTCTTTTTCCTTTTCTTTTTTCCTTTTTTTTTCCTTTTTTCCCTTGTTCTCATATCTCTTCCTCTGTTTTACTTCATTGATATTGGGTTTCATGTCTAGCCGACCCCAACAGGCTTGGGATAAAGGCTTGGTTGTTGTTGTTGTTGTTGTTGTCTGTGCATTTTCATGACTCAAGTTGAATACCAAAGTTAAATTTAACTGCAGTATCTTTCCAACGAGTATTTATTTGCCCTCAGATCAGCTCTGGTTAAAAAGTTATGGTAATTGAAAGTCAACAGAATCTCTGGACAACTTTCAACAGCACCTCCTTGGAAGTTGATATTTTGTACTCTGGTTTCCACTGAGTTCTGTGCTGAAATTTCAGAAACTTTGAATTACAAATATGTAACACATCTTCTACCCTTTCTAAAGATGTATGATATGACAATTTTAGATTTTTCTATAGTAAGTTATGCTTGAAAAACAGAACAGTCCAGAGAGTGTTTTGAATCTGTCCTGGTTCTGGACAGTTTACATCCCTCTGGAATTTAAGCCCTCTTAAGGTGTGATTCAGCTCTGGAAATCTACAACAAAGTTGTAGAGTGCTCAATGACCTTTCCATAACCATCTCCCACACCTCCAGTGGCTAAATAATCTGTGAGTTATGCCCTGTCAAAGTTCAGCAACCTTGTTGCCAAAACAGAGCACTCTGTTTTTAATCCTTTGGAACTACACTGATCAAGTATCAAATTTCTCTACCCAACCAGTGTCCGAAATGTTGAAACTTAGTGATTTTTGTTTCTTGTTATCATTATCTTTCATGCACATGCCTATGATATGTCGGTACTACGTTCCTCGCAAAAAGAAAATCCTAACCGAATCATACCGGCATATACGTCTCAATTATGGCACTAAACGGGCTCTCGCACACGTATACTACACGGCATACATACGTGGTTAGTACCTGCAGAAGACCACACAATAATGATGCACTCAAGGGTTGTTTTCATTTCAGGCAGGACCGTATTTGAAAGTAAATACAAACGCCCGTATCATTGCCATACGGCCGTCCTTGAGTTAAGCCACGTCTCAAGGTACGTGATCGTGTTTTAACACCACACGATGGGGAACCCGAGTATATCATGACCGGTTCGTCACGGTTGGGAATGTTATCAACCCAACGGATACCACCTACTGCCCTGCAGGGCATGCCGATGGCAAGCGCTGCGTATGTCCTCCTGGGCTATTTCCAGACGAACCCACTCTCTCGTTACTGACCTCGCGATGGGGTCTCCACTTACTTGCCTAATGCACGCTAGGGATCAGTGTTTCATATGAACTCAGGAACATGAAGAGCCCAAGAGTTTCATATTAACGTCTCACACCAAGCTGTGAGACCTATCCCTGAACCACGTTCCTCGTCAGGGGAGCTAACCGAAATTGAACCGCTCTCGGTGGCGTTCCTTACCATTCTTACCAGAGTGTAGGTGCGTCGTTACATAATTAAAACTCAGAATTATAACACATATGTTAGTCTTGCCACTTTAAGTAACTATGCTAATATAGTCCTTACTTGGGCAACTACCGATTCCTCACCGTACCTAAGTTCTTCCGTAATACAGTCCTTAAGTAACGTGCTATCCCCAATGCAGCTCTGATACCAGGCTGTGGCGGACCGGAATCCGCTCATCCAGTATCGCAGAGGGTGGTGACGCACGATGCGACACCCGACAGCACACATCATAAGGATACATTGTATTACATAGAAAACAAACTGAAACTGTACAAACTGGTACAATACTCAGTTACAAACTAAGCTTCACATTACACAGCGGAAGTCTAATTTGTACAACTCACGCCCACCTCTCTAGCAAAAGTCGGTTGCCCAGCCCTAGGCAACCCACACTAGCTACACTCATCAGCTCAGCGTGGCGTGTACCGCTCCCACTCAGCCGTGGTCCCCGACGGAGGGTAACCCTCGCCGGTGGACTCGTACCCCGAGTCCGTGGGTGGCTCCTCACCTGAAAAACACTTAAGCAGCAAACGTGAGCACGATGGCTCAACAAGACTTAACCGACTCACCTAGGCATGAAACTCTACATGTAGGGTACAATGAACATGGGGTAGTAAAATTTCAGTAAACGGACACACCTATAGTTTATCCTTAGTTCATCTTTTAGCCACAAGTTAACAGTTCATGAACCTGAAATTCAGTAAGCAGTATTTGGTGGCACACATGTAACAATACAATTATATCATACAGCAGAATTGAATCATAACATTGCATAAATTATCTACGTTATGATGCAGTGAACAAGCGGTACTCGTCACCGCGAGGGACGGCGAATCGACTTGATATACACCTGCCGGGATACCCGAAGAGCACGTCACATACGCCCACCCGTGGAGCTGCACAGCACGCTCACTCGATGTCGTATGGGACAACCTTTCACCCAACAGCCCAAACGTCGAACCGGTTGCACTGAAACGGACAGGAGGTTCCCTACACGGAGCATCTCTCTATGCCCGTTAGCAGATTTCCACCTTGCTGTCCTCAACCTACACCTATAAATAGGTGTGCTATGCCTTGACGCCCGGAGGTTTAGGTTACATCGGTTTATCGGGGCCCATATATCTGATATGCCTTCGGTACGTTCAATACTTGCTCAGCATGGCCGCACACGGATCGGTCCTCAATCGACACGTACAGGGCTGCGCACGCAAGATTTCCTCTTGTGGCACCCTAGCCCCTGCCTAGTATCATTTTCATTTCTAAAATGATCTCACCTCACTCGAACCAATCCCGTGTGTCCCAAGCCTAACTCGCGAGTAGATTTCAACTACTCGACTTGTACCGAAGTCCTATGAATCATCAAGCATAGACTGTCTACTCGAGGTCTTAGACACTACCCTCACTCCTATAGGAAAATTCAGGGTATGCAAGTGGGGTTCCATCCATCCTACACCTAATGCACATTCATACTTCACCCTAGACATGTAAACAAAGCAAAACTTTATAAAAGGGGTTAATGCAAACCGGGGCTTGCCGTGTTGCTGCTGGTCAGTGGTTAGGTCTTCGTCCGGAAGAAGGAAGTCGAGCACTTCTGGAGTCTCCTCGCCTTCAGCGATTACACGTTTAACGAGATACTACATGTTAATTCAAATGCAACGTGTAAACTTGAATAATAAATTACTATAACTCAAGCTAACCCTCCCCTTTGGCTCTGAAATTTTTATGGTGGCTGGGTATGGTCCTAACCAGATTCTTGACCAAGTTTCATTTGAAACAAAGTTCATTTGAGGTTTGTACAAATAAAAGCCTATTCGGTCAATATTTGAGCCTCTAAGGAATTCCAGGGGTTTTCATGGCTCCAACCATTACTTTCTGGAAACTAGAATTTGAGATGGTTCTAATGGACTTGGTTTCATATCATTTGAGGAATTCTAGAGGAAGTTGTGCCCTAAACAAGATTTGAGAAAATCTGAAAAATGTTTCTGTACATTTTTTTCTATTTTCTCAGGGCAGTTCTTTTAATCAACCCATTAGGGGGACTAAATGAACCTGGATGGGTCTGAAAATTTTACTGTGACTCTAGGATTTTCAAATGAACCTCTCAGCCAAATTTCCGAATTTTTCATAAAGTAATTCTCCAGATAAAATTCCTAATAGTTTAAATTTTAGGGATTTAATTCTCGAAAACTATCAAGTTTCATGAGCTGAAATTGGTATTGTTGGAAAGTCCTCAAAATCCTGAGTTCAGCAAAATTAGGTTCACTGTATTTGGAGCTTCCTACACAAATTTATGAATTTCTAAAGTTTGAGCTAAAACTGAAAATTCCTGGAAAAGTTCAAACTCTGCGTGCGGGCCCCACAATACAGTATCGTCGTCCTCCTCGCGCCAATGGATCGCTGCGGCGGTAATCTCCGGCGAGCTCCTTGGACCCCGACTTTCCTGCCTTCCCCAGCCTGGAGACTTGCCGCCTCCCCCTTTTGGACCACGGGCAACTCATCCCCGAGGTCGGCCAGGGGCTCCGGTCACTGGAAACCTATCGGCGACGGGCGGCAGTGGCGGTTGGAGTCCGGCAAAGTCGCTCTCATGCTAGGAGAGCTCAAACACCTCGGTCTTTCTCTCTAGAGCACCGTGGCGACCTCCTATACACCGGCGTGGACTCAAATCAGCTCAACAGAGGTCACAACTACGAGTTCATCGGCGACCTAGGACGAAAATCGGCCCCGATGCAAAAATCTCGAAGAACATCGCCCAGACTCGATGAAACTCGATGGTTTTTGATCCTAGAGACGTGTGGGTGAGTCTAGATCACGGCTTTAGCTCGGTCTAGGGAGTAGTGGCTCACTTGCTACGAATTCCACAATTTCGTGTGGCCCGGATCTAAACACCCCGACGTCCTAATTCACCAAATTCTCTGCCGATCGTGCTAGAGAGAGGGCGAGGTCAGTACGGTTGTGATCAGCACTTTGGATGGACCTTTTTCATGTAGCTCGTCGGGCACGAAGGCTCCTGTGCTGCCCAGGCGCCGGTGATCAGCGAAGTCGGCCGGGGTGGAGTGTCTCGGTCGAGCGAGGGAGAAGGGAATGTGCGAGGACTGCACGTGGTCGCGGGGTTACTCGATCCCGGCGTCTCCCCTGTGCCCTTAGCCTCTCCCCCGAGCAGGAGGCGGCACCGGTTGAGGCGGTCGGGCGCCGGTGCGATCGCGCTGGCGCGCGCGCGAGGCTCCGGCCGAAGAAAATATCACTCGAGGGAGAACTTCAGAGAGTGAAGGCTTCTTACATGTGGGTCCCTCCCCTCTAATACCCCCTTAATCTTCCATCTCTGTTTTTGCTGAAAATATCCCCAGATACTCACAATTGAATGTGAGACTTAATCACCAATTCACAGTTTGAAATTTGGTTTCCAAAATTTGAAATTTGTTTGGCTAAATTTGCTTCCCATTTGACTGAAATTCAAATTCAGTTTTGAGTTCTTGTAAATTTGGCTCCTGACAAGATGATGTCCAATGGGGATGAAAACTGGTGGACTAACTAAGAAAAATGTGCTGAGTTTGAATATGAAGACAACTTTTGAATTTAAGTGAGGAAAGTTGCTGCAATTTGAATTTGCATTCAAATTGGCCTCTTTTCAAATGCCCCCAAAAGTGCCTCAAAAAGTGTTGGATTTGCATGAAATTTGGCCTGAACCTTCCCAAGACTTTTCAAGTTCTAGGGGTGAGCTCAACCTCCCATGTTCATATGTAGAAATCCTACTTTGTGAAAGTTAGGGCTTTCCCCTCTAATCACCCTTTTGATGGTGGTTACTTGCTCTTCACAAGTCTTCACAAATTATCCACAACAAAAGCTGTAGTGTCGTGAGGTGATGAAAAATTTTTGCAAGTCCTTTTCTTGGGCTTTTACACTATGCAACAGTGCAGGAAGAATTCAGTGGCCTTGGCTTGATCCAGCAAGTGACACGTGGTCCCCCTGGACCCACGCGCAGGATTTAAACTTTTCCCGGTTAATTTGAATTCCAGAAATTTCCCAAACTTTAGAACCTCATAACTTTTGTTAGGAAGCTCCAAATTTAGTGATTTAAATTTGTTTGGATTCAGATTGAAAAACTCCATCCAAATATGCAACCCAATTTTCATTAAAGTCATTATTTCAATTCCGGAAAATTCTTTAAAGCTTTTCAGACAAAGAATTTTAGAGGGCGTTTGGTTCATCCAAAAATCCTCTAATTTTTCCAGAATGTTTTTAGGATATTAGTGAACTCCTGTAAAATTTTCAACTCATTTGGAGTTGATATAGTTAGGAGAATTCTGATTTCAAGTTTCTGTGTTCAAATGACTACAGAAACAATTCCAGAGAATTTCCCAAAACTTGGAAATTCAGTTCTAGGAAATTCTTAGCTCCAAAAATCCTAGGAAAATTCATGCATACTCTCTGAGCTATGTTTGAAATTGTAGTTCACTTGAATTTCCATCAAAGTGCAAATTTATTCAGAATTAATTCCTTTTTGCCTAAATGCTTAGGGAATTGTTCTGAGTGATCTACTCATTGAAAAATTCTAAATTTTGGTCCAGGTTACTTTCTTGTGACAAGGAACTCACAAGAGAATTTTCAGCTCCATTGGAGCTTTGGATAATCACTGTTCTGTTCAACCTATTTAGAGGAGTAACACACAAGTGATGAATGCACTTATAACTTGATCATGCTGCTTACACCAAACCCAAACCACTAGCACCAGTGTCATTTTAAATTCTTAAACAGAGTTCCAGTTTTAGACTTGTCTTTAGAACTTGTTAGCAAAAGTTTTACAATTAAACATATATGCATATTCATGACGTGTAGTTATTAAACGTTGAAAAGTGGAGGAGAAGTGAAACTTGGATCAAGGAGCAAGAAGGGCAGTGATTAAGCTTCAAGTCATCAGCAACTAACTTCATAATTATCTGACTTTAGTCACCTGCAAAACCAAGGCAAGCTCCGGTTTGCATTTAAGTTATTTATAAAGCTTTTACTTTGTTCACTACCATGGTTAGAGTTTGTATGTGCATTAGGTCAAGGATGTTTTATACTCCAAATGCATGACCAAATGAACCTTGGAGTCAAGGGTAGAAAGATTTTCTCCGTTGTAGAAAGTTGCCGTGCTAAATAGGGTATGACATGTGGTAGAAGTCGAGTAGTTGGAATCTACTCGCGAGTTATAGTCGGGATTACATGGGTATAGTCTGAAAAGTGGCAAACTAATGTTTATATTTCTAAAGATGAGACCGGGCAGGAGGGTTAGCAGCGACAAGACGAGGTGTTGGTCGAGTAGCTCTGCCTGTGTCGGTTAAGGACCGAAGCGTATGCAGCCCCGCTGAGCAAGTATTGAGTTGTGTACCGGATGCTTACTGCTATATGGGAACCAGGAAACCGATGTACCAGGTTAACTTGATTGTAGAGGCATACCACATCGTCACATTAGACCTATAAGCCCGAGACGGCGCGATCAGTTCTACAGTCGAGTGTCCTACGAAAGGTTGCCACATACAACGTAATGAATGACACCAGATTTGGGTCTTCAGAGGTGGGCGTATGTGTCGAGTTATCCGGGTTGTGTTTCATTCGAATCACTGTCCCTTGCAGTTATTGAGTACCGCTTGCTCACTCCGCTGTGATGTAGTAATCATGTTGTGTGAGAACAGTTTGCAAAGTTTTAAATTGCTGCTATGATTATTGTAATTGCATGAAAACCTTGTTTGAAGTAGAGATATAGCAAACTAAAGTTAATTTCCACCTTGGGACAAGTAACATTAGAATGAAGTGTTTCTTGTTTGATTGTGGAGTCCAATGTTGCTGGTCGCATGGTCACTACTATGATGGCAAAAATCTGAAAGTTAAGGATGAACTCGTAGGCGAGTCCTTTTTGCAAATTACATGTTTAAGTCTTAAGTTACTTTCATGTAGAGTTACATGCTTAGTAGAGACGGTTAAGTCTTGCTGAGCCTTGTGCTCACTCTTGCTATATGAGTGGTTTCGCAGGTTAATATCGACACATATAAATAAGGTTGTCCGGTGAGACTCGGAGACTTCTGAGTCATGTTACACATGGAGAACCTAGCCGCTGCCATGTCTTCGTGTTTCTAGCGAGAGGAGTCCGCGGGCTGGACCTCCTCTTGAGTGCTCATTAGTTATTCGACGTGAGTTGTTTATAGACTTCTGCTGTAGCTATTTAATGTAAATTATTTATAAAGAACATTTGTAAGCTTCCGCTTTTGATTTATGTAATACAGTTCTCCTTATATGTGTGTTGTTGGGTGCCGCATAACACGGCACCACCCAATGCGATTCCCGGGCAGGTGCCCCATCCCCGTGACTGAACGGGCGGCGTCGGGCCGCGACACCTCCTGCTCGGGATGATAGGACCGGTTCAACACTTGGCTAACGGATGAAAGGTGGTTGCGTACGACGTCCGTGGTGGTTGCTGTAGGCAACATCGAGTAGGGGCATACGTGATGGGTTATTCATGTATCCCTGCAGGTTTAAATCGATTATAATCACCATCCCTCATGGTTAGTGAGTACCACTTGTTCACTGTACCGTGACGTAGAAAGAACAGGCTAGTTGTCATAATAAAATGTTGCTGATTGAAAGATTTACCTTGTTTGTTAATGAGATGCTTTAGTTTTTAGCCAATTAAATTTCTTTTAAACCTTAGGCAAAGCACATAAGAGAAATGCTTTTCTTGTTTGATTGCGGCTTTCTTATGTGTCTGTAACACCCCAAAATTTTGATTCAAAACCCTAAATCATGTTAAGAGGGGGATTTAAAAATTTTTGGACGTGTTGCATGTTTTGCAAAAATTCAAATTCAAACTGGAATTCAAATTAAACTCAAATCAGAAAAGAAATAGGAAAAGAAAAAGAGAAAACAGAAAAAAAACCGGCCAGTGGGCCGAAACCCACCAGCCGGCCCACCCTGCCCCGCGCCAGCCCTTAGCCGCGCGCCCGCGCTCTCTCTCTCAGACAGGTGGGACCCACCTGTCATCCCTAACCCCCGATCGTCCGAAACTCGGACTGTTCACCCGCGCGCGCGCGATCCCAACCGACCGGATTTCTGGCCGAATTCTTGTTCCGGAGGACTCCCACTCGATCTAAACAAACCCACCGCCCTCCCCCATCTATAAAAACCCCGGCCTCGTTCTGTTTTTCCCACGCGATCGCCGATTTTTCCTCCGGTGAGAACCGAGACTTCTCCGGCGAATTCTGGCTGATCTAAGCTCGGAAATTCCGATCTAACTCGCTGGTCTTGATCCAGCGCCTCCGGGGAACCTTGCAGGTGCAGAAAACTCGGTGACTTGCGGTGTAGACACAGCGCCGACGAGCTTCGCCGTAGTTTCACCTCGGACCTCGTCGCCGATCACCTTCCAGGACCTCCGAGCTCAAGAAAACCCCCGAGGTGAGATCCCCGACCTCCCCTCCACCGATCTATGCCATAAAATCACAGTTCTAGGAAGAATTCTCGAAGATCCGAAAGTCTCCGGCGAGATTGCCGCTTCCCGCCGCCGTGCGCCGCCGGCAGCGCCGCCCGCGCTCGATCAGAGCGACATGGCCGCTTGTGCGCCGTTTATTTTAAATCGCACGGTAGGGCTTAAACCCCCGCGTACCGGTTCAATGTTATAATCTCGGCCGTCGGTTTAAAATCGGACGGTCCACGTCAGCCCCGCGTTATAAAGACTAGAAATCTTACGTGCTACCCCCTGAGGTTCTCGGGAAATAAGAGCTAGCCCCGGAAACTTCTGATCTAACCCCTGGAAGTCCAGAAAATCATGTAAATTCATTTAAAAATCAGTTTTAACCCCTGGACTTAATAAAAATTAGGAAAAACACCTCTGATAAGTGTAGCTAGACCCCTGGGAATTCTGAAAATAATATTATAGATCCTGTAGTGGGGTAAGTTTAACTTTTTAGCCCTGTTTAGTATTTAATTTAGGAAATTGAATATGTGGCTAGTGTTTAAAAATTAAAAAGTGGGACAAACATATTGTCATAATTAAATTAAAAACTTTCTCAGTATTTAGAAAACTTTGGAGTGAGATAAAAACATATTTTGGGCTGAGTTGAATCTGTTTAATTTATTATTCACATTTAGGGACACAATTTTAAGTAATGAATAGTTTTAGAAAATAGGGAAAATAATTGTAAAATAGTTTACATCAGAGGAAAAGGTCAAAAATATATTAGTAAATATTTTAGATCAGAACCTATTCTGTTTAGATGAGGTGTCTTTTTATTTTCATAATAAAGTTCACATTTAGGCATAGGAAATAAATCTGAAAATATAGCAACTAGTAAATGATAAATGGAGTTCTAAAATCCAAAGGATTCAGTTTAGGGTTGGTAGAAATTATGAAGACACATATGGAGAAGGAAAATAACTTTCATGCATACTTGGTAGCTAAAAGGTGTAGTAATTGAATATAAGGAATTTATTTAAATTGGAAACTCATATATAAAGTATGCAAGCATAAATGTGAATACAAAAGTAGGAATCATATACATATGATTAAGAGTGTATGCAAGCCACAAATCAACACACATAGAGTAACCACAATATATATAATGGTGAATGACTTTATTAAATATGAATGTGTGGTTTGTATGAAGTGGAAGTGTGAACTATGTCTTATGGATTGTTGTTTTTCTTTTGCTATGTGTGATGGTATGATGTAGAACCTGTTCAAGAGCAAGTTATTCCTCTCCAAGACCAGGACTACCCATTTCAAGAGCAGCAAGAAGGAGGCAAGTGTCCTTGACCACTTTGATCCTATATAAGGATGTGTAGCTAGAATTATTTGCATTGTCAAATGAAAATATGAAACCCATGCTAGGATGTTTCCCTAGAATTGCATTACCTTGTTTCCTTGTAGCTTGGGTTGGGCTTTATTTTATCATGTCATTTATTATTATGCATATGCTTAGCCATGCTTAGAATGGGATATTTGGGGTATGAGATCATCAGTTTATTTTACCATACTCTTGAATGAGATATTGTGAGTTATGTAGAGGTAGGGATCAAGGCAAGTTGGATGTTTTGGTTGGTGCTGGGTGCACGAGACTCGGGTTTGTGTTTAGTACTTGCCTGGATCCTAAGGACCGGTTCATGGAGCATGTAACCTGGCTTTACCGTGCCAACCACATGCTGAGATGGGGCAGCTTGGCCAATTAATTAGGTGTATCCCCGGTGTAGTATGGGTGTGTTGGATGGTGCGGGGAGTAGGTGTCAGCTGGACTACCATATGAACCGCAAGGCTCAAGAGGGGGCCACTGCAGCGGGGTTGGAGCCTCTTGTATGCTGTTAGGGGTGAAACCTCTGTGGGCCCACGCTCGTCGGGAATCCCTTTGTAAAGGCTTCGTAGTGATCTCCTAGCTACACACCTGGGAAGTGTGAATGTGGTTCGTAGCCACTGGCATAATGGAGGTTCTTTTAGTCCACCCGGCAACGGGGGATGAAATCACTACATGTGGGTACAGTGGTACAAACTCTGCAGAGTCAAAACTGTCATGACAGCCGTGCTCACGGTCAAGAGCAGCTTGGACTTATTCATGATTAGAGGATTGATGGTTTTGGAATTTGTGGATGTTAAGCTCGGAGCTTAACATTGGAATTGATGCTATGGTTATTGGATTATGATGATGGGATGGGAGATTGGGACCATTTCACCTGTGTAGTAATGTAGGTGCTTAATAAGCTAAGGTGATAGGAGTTAATTGCACAATGCTTTAACTATGAGTTCAACCTCTCCTTGTTCTAGCCATGCATGACATAATTTTCCCACACTTGCTGAGTACCATTGGTACTCAACCTTGCATATTTGTTGGTTTATATTGCTACTCAGGTCAAGATAATGAGGCGGCGTATAATGATCAAGACTTTGGACCCGAAGAAGGTTTCTAGGTTCATGGAAACCCCCGGGCAACGCCTGTGATGGAGCCCCCAAGAATAATATTCCGCTGCTAGTTATTTATTTGTGATGAACTTATTATTGTCCATCGAGACATTTGTTATGTAAGACTTATTTATATTCGACACCTGGCTTGTAATAAATGATGCTTCACTATTTGTCATCACATGTATGAGAAAATGATCCTGGCATACATGTGATATTCACTTGGTTGTTCTTCGGAAAAACCGGGTGTGACAGAAGTGGTATCAGAGCCAAGGTTGCCCGTAGGAACGTGGACCTAGGTAGAAATGGACGTATTTAAGGGCCCTATTTTTTAAAAACTATTTTACAAGGGTATGGATTGAAAAGTGTTATTTAAATGAGTCACTTTCTTCATCTTACCCCAACTTTCATTCAAAATAGGATTTTTGTTTGAGAGTTTATCTAACCTAATTTTAAATTCTTTTTGTTTTAGATGGTTCGCATGATTCGTACCGCTCGCAAGTCCACAGGAGGGAGAGTTCCCGTAGTTGCCCTTGCCGAGAGAGAGGAGAGCCGTCCGGTGACGTACCTTTCCTACGGATTGGCAGTAGGAGGCTTATTGCGCCGACTTCGGCGTATGCTCGAAGCCGCCGGCAATACGGGCAAGCTAATCATCCACTATAACTCCACCAGGACCATCCGTGAGAAGAGGGAAGAATGGAGTTCGGAGATGAGGATTATACACGAAAATCAGCTGCTTAAGATCCACCACTCTCCAGCTTGTCGAGCAACACAGGTCGATGCGGAGAAAGATGTCACCTGGGAGGCCATCACCTGCCAGAGTCACATCTATCGTCGCCACTTGGACAAAACTGAGTACATGTATGTCCTCCAGCGTGAGAGTTGTACCACGGAGTACAAGTACCCGCCGGTGCAGCAAGGGACTTCCCATGAGCACATGGACTTGTGCTTGGAAGATGCTTCTATGCTCAGCACTCGACTGCAGGAGTGTCAGCAGGAGCTTCAGGATGTTCGTGACACCCTGAAGGAAACCGAGGCGTTGCTTCGAGCCTGCTTGAGGGCGAGAGAAGGAGGAGATGGGAATGAACTGTGTGTCACCGTGAATGATACATGGACTCCTGACTCCCCAGATCGCCGAGCGATCAGGCGTCGTCGCACTTCTCCACCAGCAGCCTCCCCACCCAAAGCCGAGTCAGAAGGCAGCCAAAATGAAGAGGAAGATCCCGAGGAGCCAGCTCAAGAAAACGAGTAGTGTAGAGTCCCTCCCTTAGTCAGCAAGATGTCGAATAGGCGAGTCGTTAAGATAAGTTAATGGTGTGTTAATGCTTGGTGTGTGACGTGAGTTGTGGAAGCCATGAGCAATTGTCCACAGCCTCGTCTTTAGATTGTTTTGCTTTGGTGTGTGAACCCACATGAAATAATATTGCATTTAATTTTGTGTGAGAAATGAACCCTCAGAAAAGTATAACAAAGCCTCAACACTTCAAAGTACAAACAAATGAAAGTAGTAAGATGATACTAAATGCTTTCAAATTAATATTGGTTGATTCTGCCAGATGGCCGGAAGAGGAAAAGGACGTGCTGCCAACCCCGCCAACAACAACAATGAGGCATGCAACCCTCATCTTTCTGGAGGCCAGAACAGGGGTGGTCGCTGTGAAGAAGTTGATCCTCTCCACCAAATGCTGGAGAATCAAAATCAGCTCATCCAGAACTTGACTCAAGTGGTGGCCAACTTGCATCAAGTTCCACCTCCACAAGCTGCACCACGCCAACCAAGGTTGAGTGAGTTTCTAGGAACTCAACCTCCAAAGTTTGCAAGTGCTGCTGAACCTCTGGAGGCAGATGATTGGCTAAAGACCATTGAAAGCAAGATGAGGATCATCCAGTGCCAAGGGTATGAGAGGGTGCTGTTTGCCTCTCATCAATTGCATGGACCTGCTGCTGATTGGTGGACCGCCTACGTGGCCGCCCATCATGACCCTGAGAACATCACTTGGGAAGAGTTCAAGCATAGCTTCCGCAACCATTACATCCCAAGAGGTGAACTCCAAAACAAGAGAAAGGAGTTCTTGGGACTGCAACAGGGAAACATGACGGTGAGGGAATACCTCACTAAATTTACTCAACTATCCCGTTATGCCCCACGAGACATAGAGACTGATGAGCAGAAACAAGATTGTTTCGTGGAGGGACTTACCGTGGAGATGCAGTGTGCAATGTCCTCAAATGAGTATGAAAGCTTTCAAAAGATGGTGGACAGAGCGTTTGTGGTAGAAAGGAAGTTAAAGGCCTTGGAAAATGAGAACAAGAGGAAGGCCAGGTGGTCACATCAAGCCTCAGGGAGCAACACCTGCCCACGACTGATGCAGCAACCTGCCGGGCAAACGAACCGTGCTGCGGTACCCTACTCAGCACCAAGGGGGTACAACCCTAACTACAGGCCTCCGGCAGCACCAGCACAGCCACAACGTCAGTTTGTACAGCAGCCTCGCCCCGCATATCCATCTCGACCAGCAGTGCAAGGACCCCCGAACCAACCCCAAGACAACAAAGGCCAGGCACCTAAGGTTGGGGTGCAATGTTTTAGCTGTGGTGAAGTGGGGCACTACGCCCATAAATGCCCAAAGAAGAAGCCTGTGCAGCCACAACAGCAGAATGTAATGAGAGGACGGGTGAACCACGTCACTATGGAGGAAGCACAAGAGGCACCTGACGTGGTAGTTGGTAAGTTTCCTGCCAATTTACACCTTGCGACCCTGCTGTTTGATTCTGGTGCTACCCACTCGTTCATTGCTCAAGGGTTTGTTAAGAAGCATGACCTAGCAACCACACAAATGAACTATATGCTAGCTGTAAACTCTCCAGGTGGAGAAATAAGGACAAGACAAGTGTGTCCCAAAGTGAACCTAGACATTAATGGGGTGGTATTTACTGCTAACCTCATAGTGATAGATTCACAAGGGATAGATATTATCTTGGGTATGGATTGGTTGACAAAACATAAAGGAATCATCCATTTTTCGACCAGAACGGTGGAACTAACTCACCCTAGTGGCACAAGAGTAAAATTCATAACACTACACGAGCCTAGGAGTGACATTAAATTGAATCAAGTTGAGGTGAAAATGGAGGAGATCAGGACCATCAGGGAATATCCAGATGTTTTTCCGGAAGAGTTGCCAGGTATGCCTCCCGATCGTGAAGTGGAATTCGCAATTGAGCTAGTACCTGGAACAGCCCCGATTTACAAAAGACCTTATCGGATGGACTCCAAGCAGCTAGAAGAACTCAAGGATCATTTGAGAGAATTGACAGAGAAGGGGTATATTCGCCCTAGTTCCCCACAATGGGGAGCTCCGGTGATATTTGTGCCCAAAAAGGACGGAACCCAAAGGTTATGCGTGGATTACCGTGCCTTGAATGAAGTAACCATCAAGAACAAGTACCCATTACCCCGCATTGAAGACATGTTTGATCAGTTGAGGGGAGCTTGTGTATTCTCGAAAATTGATCTCAGGTTGGGATACCACCAACTTAAGATAAGGCAATCTGATATTCCCAAGACAGCTTTCGTATCTCGGTACGGACTGTATGAATACACTGTTATGCCTTTCGGGCTAACTAATGCCCCGACATACTTCATGTATCTCATGAACAAGGTATTCATGGAATATCTGGACAAATTTGTGGTGGTTTTCATAGATGACATTCTCGTCTTCTCCAAAGATGAAGAAGAGCATGAGAAACATCTAAGGTTGGTGTTGCAGAGGCTGAGAGAACACCAACTATATGCCAAGCGGAGCAAGTGTGAGTTTTGGCTGAAGAGAGTTCCCTTCTTAGGACATATAATCTCGGAGGGAGGAATCTCCGTGGATCCTGCCAAAATCGAGGATATACAGAAGTGGAAGACCCCTGAAAATGTCGGGGAAGTTCGAAGCTTTTTGGGATTGGCCGGATACTATCGACGGTTTATTGAGGGATTCTCTAAGATCTCGAGACCCCTTACCAAACTGTTGGAGAAGGGAATCACATTCACCTGGACGCCACAGTGCGAGACGAGTTTTCAGGAGCTAAAGAAGAGATTGACAACAGCCCCAGTGCTCGTTTTGCCAGATATGCAGAAGAACTTCACGGTGTACTGCGATGCCTCTGGAAACGGGTTGGGATGTGTTCTCATGCAAGAAGGGCATGTCGTGGCATATGCATCCCGGCAGCTTCGGAAGCACGAGAAAAACTATCCTACACATGACTTAGAACTAGCCGCAGTGGTACACGCGTTGAAAATTTGGCGGCACTATTTAATGGGGAAGAGGACCGAGATATATACGGATCATAAGAGTTTGAAGTACATATTCACACAGCCAGACCTCAACCTCAGACAAAGGAGATGGTTAGAGCTAATCAATGACTTTGATGTAGGCATCAACTATCATCCTGGGAAAGCAAACGTCGTGGTCGATGCTTTGAGTCAGAAAGTGCAGGTCAATAAGTTGAGCTTGAAGGACATGCCTGCAGAATTGAAGGACGAGGTTATAAGGCTCAATCTATGTCTAGTAAATAGTGATGAAGCCATCGCCATGGAAGTGGACTCCACACTCGAGCGAGACATACGTGAGGGCCAAAAGAATGATGAGAAGATACAAGAGATCAGGCAACTCATCAAGGAAAATAAAGCTCTAGGTTTCAGGGAGGATGAACAAGGTACGGTGTGGCACGGGTAAAGGATCTGTGTGCCTGAAGTAAAGGAGATCTGTGAATTGATTTTGAAGGAGGCTCACGATTCTGACTATTCCATTCATCCTGGGAGCACGAAGATGTACCAGGACCTCAAGGGCAGGTATTGGTGGTATGGCATGAAGCGAGATGTCGCGGAACATGTTGCCCTATGTGACACATGTCAGTTGGTGAAAGCAGAACATCAACGACCCGCGGGATTATTGCAACCACTCAAAGTGCCTGAATGGAAATGGGAAGAAATCAGCATGGATTTCATCGTGGGATTGCCTAGGACCCAATTAGGATATGATTCGATATGGGTCATCATTGATAGGCTAACAACGGTAGCTCACTTCATCCCCGTGAAGGAAAGCTACAGCGGATCCAAATTGGCAGAGTTGTACATGTCAAGGATCGTGTGTTACCATGGAGTGCCAAAGAAGATTGTGTCGGATCGAGGAACACAGTTCACCTCAAGGTTCTGGCAGAAGTTGCATGAAACCATGGGAACCCATCTGAATTTCAGCTCTGCCTATCATCCCCAAACCGACGGGCAGACCGAGAGAACCAATCAGATCCTTGAAGATATGCTGAGGGCATGTGCACTCAAAAACAATCGGAGTTGGGACAAGAACTTACCGTATGCGGAGTTTTTCTATGACAATAGCTATCAAGCTAGTATGAAGATGTCACCGTTTGAAGCTTTGTACGGGAGGAAGTGCAGAACTCCCCTATTTTGGAACCAAACAGGGGAAAGTAAAGTGTTTGGTCCAGAAGTACTACAAGAAGCCGAGGTGAAAGTGAGGGAAATTCGCAATAACTTGAGGATAGCACAGACACGCCAAAAGAGCTATGCCGATGTACGAAGAAGAGAGCTCGTTTTCAACGTGGGAGACTATGTCTATCTCAAGGTGTCCCCTATCAGAGGACTTCATCGGTTCAAGGTGAAAGGGAAGTTGTCACCTCGATACATCGGACCCTTTCAAGTTTTGGAGAGGAAAGGCGAAGTGGCGTATGAACTAGGATTACCGGCTCGTCTATCGGATGTGCACGATGTGTTCCATGTGTCACAACTCAAGAAATGCCTGAGAACGCCTGAAGAGGTGTTACCCATGAATGAAGTGAACGTAGCTGAGGATTTGTCTTATGCCGAGCAACCATACAAGATTTTGGAGACAATGGAACGCCTCACCAGAAATAAAAGAATCCGGATGTGCAAGGTGCAGTGGAAGCATCACTCAGAAGAGGAAGCCACCTGGGAGCGGGAAGATGATCTCAAGGCACAATTTCCGGAATTGTTTTCTTAGAACCACCAATCTCGAGGACGAGATTTCTTTTAAGGGGGTAGAGCTGTAACACCCCAAAATTTTGATTCAAAATCCTAAATCATGTTAAGAGGGGGATTTAAAAAATTTTGGACGTGTTGCATGTTTTGCAAAAATTCAAATTCAAACTGGAATTCAAATTAAACTAAAATCAGAAAAGAAATAGAAAAAGAAAAAGAGAAAACAAAAACCGGCCAGTGGGCCGAAACTCACCAGCCGGCCCACCCTGCCCCGCGCCAGCCCGCAGCCGCGCGCCCGCGCTCTCTCTCTCAGACAGGTGGGACCCACCTATCATCCCTAACCCCCGATCGTCCGAAACTCGGACTGTTCACCCGCGCACGCGCGATCGCAACCGACCGGATTTCTGGCCGAATTCTGGTTCCGGAGGACTCCCACTCGATCTAAACAAACCCACCGCCCTCCCCCGTCTATAAAAACCCCGGCCTCGTTCTGTGTCCCACGCGATTGCCGATTTTTCCTCCGGTGAGAACTGAGACTTCTCCGGCGAATTCTGGCTGATCTAAGCTCGGAAATTCCGATCTAACTCGCTGGTCTTGATCCACCGCCTCTGGGGAACCTTGCAGGTGCAGAAAACTCGGTGACTTGCGGTGTAGACACAGCGCCGACGAGTCTCGCCGTAGTTTCGCCTCGGACCTCGTCGCCGATCACCTTCCAGGACCTCCGAGCTCAAGAAAACCCCCGAGGTGAGATCCCCGACCTCCCCTCCACCGATCTATGCCATAAAATCACAGTTCTAGGAAGAATTCTCGAAGATCCGAAAGTCTCCGGCGAGATTGCCATTTCCCGCCGCCGTGCGCCGCCGGCAGCGCCGCCCGCGCTCGATCAGAGCGACGTGGCCGCTTGTGCGCCGTTTATTTTAAATCGCACGGTAGGGCTTAAACCCCCGCGTACCGGTTCGATGTTATAATCTCGGCCGTCGGTTTAAAATCGGACGGTCCACGTCAGCCCCGCGTTATAAAGACTGGAAATCTTACGTGCTACCCCCTGAGGTTCTCGGGAAATAAGAGCTAGCCCCAGAAACTTCTGATCTAACCCCTGGAACTCCAGAAAATCATGTAAATTCATTTAAAAATCAGTTTTAACCCCTGGACTTAATAAAAATTAGGAAAAACACCTCTGATAAGTGTAGCTAGACCGCTGGGAATTCTGAAAATAATATTATAGACCCTGTAGTGGGGTAAGTTTAACTTTTTAGCCCTGTTTAGTATTTAATTTAGGAAATTGAATATGTGGCTAGTGTTTAAAAATTAAAAAGTGGGACAAACATATTGTCATAATTAAATTAAAAACTTTCTCAGTATTTAGAAAACTTTGGAGTGAGATAAAAACATATTTTGGGCTGAGTTGAATCTGTTTAATTTATTATTCACATTTAGGGACACAATTTTAAGTAATGAATAGTTTTAGAAAATAGGGAAAATAATTGTAAAATAGTTTACATCAGAGGAAAAGGTCAAAAATATATTAGTAAATATTTTAGATCAGAACCTATTCTGTTTAGATGAGGTGTCTTGTTATTTTCATTATAAAGTTTACATTTAGGCATAGGAAATAAATCTGAAAATATAGCAACTAGTAAATGATAAATGGAGTTCTAAAATCCAAAGGATTCAGTTTAGGGTTGGTAGAAATTATGAAGACACATATGGAGAAGGAAAATAACTTTCATGCATACTTGGTAGCTAAAAGGTGTAGTAATTGAATATAAGGAATTTATTTAAATTGGAAACTCATATATAAAGTATGCAAGCATAAATGTGAATACAAAAGTAGGAATCATATACATATGATTAAGAGTGTATGCAAGCCACAAATCAACACACATAGAGTAACTACAACACATATAATGGTGAATGACTTTATTAAATATGAATGTGTGGTTTGTATGAAGTGGAAGTGTGAACTATGTCTTATGGATTGTTGTTTTTCTTTTGCTATGTGTGATGGTATGATGTAGAACCTGTTCAAGATCAAGTTATTCCTTTCCAAGACCAGGACTACCCATTTCAAGAGCAGCAAGAAGGAGGCAAGTGTCCTTGACCACTTTGATCCTATACTAGGATGTGTAGCTAGAATTATTTGCATTGTCAAATGAAAATATGAAACCCATGCTAGGATGTTTCCCTAGAATTGCATTACCTTGTTTCCTTGTAGCTTGGGTTGGGCTTTATTTTATCATGTCATTTATTATTATGCATATGCTTAGCCATGCTTAGAATGGGATATTTGGGGTATGAGATCATCAGTTTATTTTACCATACTCTTGAATGAGATATTGTGAGTTATGTAGAGGTAGGGATCAAGGCAAGTTGGATGTTTTGGTTGGTGCTGGGTGCACGAGACTCGGGTTTGTGTTTAGTACTTGCCTGGATCCTAAGGACCGGTTCATGGAGCATGTAACCTGGCTTTACCGTGCCAACCACATGCTGAGATGGGGCAGCTTGGCCAATTAATTAGGTGTATCCCCGGCGTAGTATGGGTGTGTTGGATGGTGCGGGGAGTAGGTGTCAGCTGGACTACCATATGAACCGCAAGGCTCAAGAGGGGGCCACTGCAGCGGGGTTGGAGCCTCTTGTATGCTGTTAGGGGTGAAACCTCTGTGGGCCCACGCTCGTCGGGAATCCCTTTGTAAAGGCTTCGTAGTGATCTCCTGGCTACACACCTGGGAAGTGTGAATGTGGTTCGTAGCCACTGGCATAATGGAGGTTCTTTTAGTCCACCCGGCAACGGGGGATGAAATCACTACATGTGGGTACAGTGGTACAAACTCTGCAGAGTCAAAACTGTCATGACAGCCATGCTCACGGTCAAGAGCGGATTGGATTTATTCATGATTAGAGGATTGATGGTTTTGGAAGTTGTGGATGTTAAGCTGGGAGCTTAACATTGGAATTGATGCTATGGTTATTGGATTATGATGATGGGATGGGAGATTGGGACCATTTCACCTGTGTAGTAATGTAGGTGCTTAATAAGCTAAGGTGATAGGAGTTAATTGCGTAGTGCTTTAACCATGAGTTCAACCTCTCCTTGTTCTAGCCATGCATGACATAATTTTCCCACACTTGCTGAGTACCATTGGTACTCAACCTTGCATATTTGTTGGTTTATATTGCTGCTCAGGTCAAGATAATGAGGCGGCGTATAATGATCAAGACTTTGGACCCGAAGAAGGTTTCTAGGTTCATGGAAACCCCCGGGGAACGCCTGTGATGGAGCCCTCAAGAATAATATTCCGCTGCTAGTTATTTATTTGTGATGAACTTATTATTGTCCATCGAGACATTTGTTATGTAAGACTTATTTATATTCGACACCTGGCTTGTAATAAATGATGCTTCACTATTTTTCATCACATGTATGAGAAAATGATCCTGGCATACATGTGATATTCACTTGGTTGTTCTTCGGAAAAACCGGGTGTGACAGTGTCTTAGCACGAGGTTTTCCTGGTTTATCGCAACACACCTCAGCGAGATCCTGGTTTGTCGGGACCGTCGGGTCCTCACAGTAACCAGGTTCTATATAAAGGCAGCCGTCTTCCGAAACAAGAAGCCAAGCTCAGATCAATACAATCAACTTTTCATTCATCTTTTTATTCTTCTTTCATTTTTGTAGATCATAGCTTAGATCTTAGTTCCTTTGTTGCTTTGTCGAGGAAAGCATCTGGCCCTCTCCACTTAGTGAGACGTACCACGTTATTGATACACAAGAACCTCATCTTATATTGATTTCGGTGAACTAACGCCGAGATTTCTCAAAGTGTAGGTGGCTTAGACCATCTTCTGGCGACTCCACGCTATTGAACCCTCTGTTCCATGAACAGAATTGGCGCTCCGCTAGGGAGAGACATCATTCACATCGACCAATGCATCTACAACGTGATTGGAGCACTTTTGTACCAATCACATCTACAGAAGGCATGGTCGACGCATCAAGAAGGAAGGCCAACGGCAAAACCGTCGACGCGAGCAACGTCATCGATGTCCAGCTCAATGATCTTTTGCAGGAGGAACGTGAATGCATCCAGGAGGAGGTTGAGCGAGAGATCCAGGAGGAGGTTGAGCGAGAGATCCTGGAAAAGAAGATGGCGCGACTTCAAGCCAAGCTTGCGTGCTTCCACAAAACGCGAGGAGGCATCGTCTGAAGGCCCACACGCGTGAAGCAACCGCTCGCATGTAAATTCACCAATATCACTCAAAGAACTCGTACAACATGTAGATGTAGTCGTCACGTCGAAGTATAGCACCGATGTAGAGCAGATGACATCGTCGGTAGTTGATAGGCTTAAGAATTCATTCGACACATTCAAAACCTTCATAGAGAACACGATAGACGGAACCTTTACCGGCAGATCCAATCTAATGTGCAACAAATTCAAGATGAGGCAGTAGGCAAATGTGTAGAAGCTAACTCCAGTAGTGCATAAGGGAACTCAGCAAGTGCCCCACCACCTTGCATGCCATCTACGTGCACGCAAGCCAGGCAGCCTACCACGAATGTGGAGCAGCCATACTACCAAACAGTGGCATATGAATCTGCCATTCCACCCACAGGGAACGGTGTACCGTTCGGGCCGGTACCCGACGCGTACTTCCCTCCAATACCCCCACAAGTTGCACCATGCAACTTGCTTGAGCCTCCCATACAACAAAACCAAGCACCACATGAAGAACTCACGGAACAAGTGACTAGAAGGCTCGGAGATTTTGGGGTGATGACGAGAACAACTATTAGAAACTACCGAAAACCTTACCCCGACCACTATGACAACGCCCCGTATACCAGAGGCTTTAGGGTGCCAGATTTCACCAAGTTCAGTGGGGGACTCTAAAACAACTCAAGAACACGTAGGCCAATTCTTGATCCAGTGCAACGACGTGGGAATTGTAAAAGTCCCAAAATGTGTATGAATAAAAACCAAGGTTTGAGTTCATAAGGGTGGCAAAGACATGGAAAATGGGGCTTGCTAAAACTTTTTCTTCATGCAAAGTAATACATGGATGAGCATCCAAAAATTAGGCTCACACTTTTATTTAAAATGTGTTGAACCAATAAAGAGTTAAATACCTCTTTGCATGCAAGTTTAAAAATCAGATTTGAAATTCAAAGTTCACACATGTGATGACCAAAAACTTTGAATAAACATGCATCCATATAGTTGGAATTATAGGGAAAAGTTTGATCAAAAACTTTTCATTTGTAGGGTGGGCTCAAAAAGGAGTAAAGAGAATAATTTGCAAACTTCAACCAAATTCAAATTTGGCAAGCAAATTCAAATTGAATTGGAAGGATTCAAATTCTAACCCACCTTTTAAAACTCAGAATTGTGGGAATTAAGAGGATCAGCTTGAGAAGATATTTGGGAGGTAAATGTGGAGTGGGACCCACATGTCATAGAGCTAAAGAGGGTGCCTTGCACACTAAGTCTCAGCCTCGGTGGGAAATTTCACCGAACAGCTCGCGTGAGCCACGAGCAGCTTCCACCGTGGAGTCACTGGGAGGATCGGCAGCGCCACCAGCTGATTCATTCCCCCACACGCGGCGCCCAGAGGTGGTTCAGCAGCTTGATCACCCCCCCGGCCGAAGCAAAGCCCACTCGTCTTCTCCTCCTCACGGGCGACAATGGACAGAGCCGTTCTTTCCCTCGCTGCTCAGCCGAGCGCAAGAACGGCAAAACCACCGCGCTCTTCCCTCCCCTGAGCTGCTCAACATTGCCGCGAGCTCGGCCTCCACCTCCCTGACCCGCAAGCAAGCGAACTTCGGCCACCCGAGCCCGAGAACAGCCGTCGCAGAGGCGACCTAACGTCGGACACCGATCAGGCGCACGTGGGCAGCTCGCCACAGCGGTCTTCACGGCCAAGCAAGGGAGGCAACAGGAGTGTACATCCACCACGCTGCTCTCACCCAAATCTCAGGCAATGCTATAAGCTATTGACGGCGAACTTCGAAGTTTTGCTCCGGCAGCCTCATCCCGAGCTTCCGGTACGGTTCCTTCAAATTCTTGCTCTCGGATCCTCTTTAAGTCATCAAATTTGGCACATAGACGCTGGATTAGCCGGCGGTCATTTCTTCTTTAGTATCCAGCGCATGAAAACGCCTCAGAGCGACGGAATTCGAGCTCTACGGAGGGTGTTCATGGCGGACCCATTCGGTCGCCCGGTGACAAACCACTTGCGGCCGTTTTCAAGCAAGTTTGAGACCCTGTCGGTTCTCCCTAAGACCCACTGGTGCTGTAGAGCTCGTCGGCACAAGTTTTGGCAAGCTGGAAGCCTCGGCAGACGCTGCCGAACCTCTACAGTAGCCACCGCACGTCGCCGAGCTAGTTCCGGCCACCGGGAGCCCAAGCAGAACCCACCATCGTGTTCCTCGGTGCCCTAAACCCCCTGGTGGTGAATCCTAGTTCAGATGGCGGCCGGGAACGCCGGTCCGGCGAGCATCTGTTTGCTCCGGCGAGGGGGAGCGCGCGGGCGCGGGAGGGGAGCTGAAGGAAGAAGACGACGGGTGGGGCCCGTCTGTCAGCAGCAGAGAATTAAACCCGTGATCAGTTGTGGATGGGATCCAGTGTGTTGGCGCGCTGGGAAGCTGTGGCCCCGGTGTGGCCCAATCCTGATTGGCTGGGATTTAAAACAGTGGGTCCAGCCGAATTTTCTGTAGAAAAACAATTCCAGGGAGGGCTCCAACTTTGGAAATTCATAGCTCCTGGTAGAAACCTCCAATCTGAGGGATTCCACTTGGGTTGGATTCATCTCTCTGAGTTCTATCCAAATATGAACTCAGATTTGTATGAAAGTTAATATTATATTCTGGAAAATTCTTTGAAATGTTTCTGAAAAAGAATTATTGAGGGAGTTTGGTTTATCAAAAAATCCCCAAATTTTGCCAGAATATTCTTTGGCATAGTGATGACCTTCTAGAAAAGTTTCATCTCATTTGAAGATCATTTGAGTAGGAATTTGCCAAAAACAAACTGCTGTGTTCATAAGAGTCCAGAAACAATTTCAGAAAATGTTTCTCACTTCAAAAATCTAATCTGGGAAATCCCTAGCTCCAAAAATCATAGGAAAATTTAGGAAAGCTCTCTGAGACATACTTGAAATTGTAGTCACTTAATTGGGCATGAAAATGCACATTACTCCAGAATTAATTCTTTTGAGTAGAATTGCTTAAAGAATTGTTTTGGGAGAACTACTCAAGTAAAAGGGCTGAATTTTGGACCAGATTACTTTCATGTGACATAGAACTCACCTGTAAATCATCAGCTCAAGTTGAGCCCTTGAACTCCCTGTTCTTATTCTCCATACTTATGTATATGTGGGAATACATGAAGGTTGTTGTGAGAATTATGGAGAACACAATTTGACCCCACCTTAGCTGCAATCTGGCAAGCTAAATCCTTAGGCAGTATAGAAGCTGCTGTAAAACTTTTGAGGCCATTGGAGTTCTTGTTATTCAGTGGCACTCAAATCTTTTCAGTTTATCTATTAGGTTCATTAGGGAAAATGGTCAGTGTATAGCTAAGACCTTAAGGTCAATTTAGTTTAAATTTGTTCTTTGCACAACAGAGGCAAACCAAGCCATTCTTGGCTTTTCCACACAACCTCTGTTCCTAAGAACTTCATTCTATAACTTCTTTCCATTATATTTTATAAAACATATGCATATGCATTTCAATAGGAACCATAACGAAGGGGATTCAAAGGAGTGATTCATTAAAGTGGATCAAGCTCCGGAGAGTCAAGGGTGGATCTGCAAGGACACTAACTGATTATATATGACTACCCTGCAAAACAGGCAAGCTCCGGTTTGCATTGAACAGCTTTAAGTTTTTTACTTTGTATTCACTTTCGATTAAGATGTGAATTGTGCATTAGGTCCAGTGTTTGATACTCCTTGTAAAAGCCCAAGAAAAGGGACTTGCAAAAACTTTTCTGCACCTCACAACACCACAGTCTTGTTGTGGATAGATTGTGAAATATTGTGAAGAGCAAGTAACCTCCATCAAAAGAGTGATTAGAGGGGAAAGTCTTCACTTTCACAAAGTAGGGTTTATACACATATGATCACACATGAGAGGGTGATTCAAAACTGTTGCATTCCAATTCATGATTGCAGCAGCTAAAACAAGGATCAAAGTGCATAATTGGATTCCTCAGGTCCAAATTAGTGAGGAGGCAAAGTTTCAAAAAATTTTGAAAAGATTTGCTACCCATTTTTCCAAAAAGGATCCAAATATGCCAAGAATTCAAATATACATTTGAATTTGAGGTAAATTTGCCAAACCATACCAATGTAGCTCAGTTTGAGATTTCCAATATTTGAATTCATCTTTTGTCAAGTTTTGGAGATCTTTTGAGAGGTGGTAGAGCACTGACCAGAGGGGCCCACATGTCATTGGGTGAAATAGACTTAGCCCCCAAGTCTTCTCTTTGTTTCTCAGTCAACCGAGCGCAGCCAGCTGCCGCGCGCGCACCGCCGGCCGAACGGCCACCTCCTGGTTCCCGTCGCTCGCGCTGGCAGCCGGGAAACGGCGCACCCTCTCCTCTACGTGACCCCCTCGCCAAGCCACCGAAGACATACGCGTGCTTCTTTGCAAAACAGCGAGCCCCCGCTCTGCTCGGTCACCGACGCCGCTCCCCCGATCCTCCCCTGCACGCCGACGTCCGCTCGGCCTTTGCCCGAGCTCCCAACACAGAAAGGGTGCGCCGGTGTGTGCTCTAGCTTGCCATCTCACCACCCCGCGGTGTTAGCACCGCACTCGACCACAAATCGACGATCGCCACTGAGAGCTCAGGCCACCGGCGGAAAGGCGAGGACTGCTCCCCGTGGACAGCACGCCACGGCCAGTTTCACCGCCGGACTCCTACACGAAAAAGGTGCGCCGTGCTCTCTAGATCGTGTAGATGCAAGCCGAATAGCGGTTGAACCACCGGATGAAGAGTATTTCCAGTTCTTCCGAAACGTAGTGCATTCGGGTAGAGCGCGGTCTACCCCAAAATTCCTGCAACTCGTTTAGCTTTTGGCCGCGCAGGCTTGCCAACACCTTCCTCACTCCCTAGCGGCCCTCCTCGACCAAGAATCAAGGGAAATGAACCAGAAATGGCTGGGTTTAGGTTGTTTTTCGGGCCGCCATAGAATAACAGCTCGGTTCACCGTGGAGCTCTAGGTTGCCGACCTTTTCATGGGGTTTGGCGGCCATTTCCATCACCCTCGAGCTCCCGTGGTGCTCTCTGACCCTTTGCCAATCATTTTGATGCGTTGTAACGCATTCCCGACCACGCCGGAACCATAACCGCCACTGTCACCGTCGGGAGCCCTGTTCCGGTGAGCTACGGCCGCCGGCGACGCCACCGACGAGTTCAGCGACGTGAGTTAGGGCGGGGCATCAAGTTTGGGGCCGGGAGACGGCCGGGAAAGCAGTTCCGGCGACGCTCGCTGGAGTGCGCCGCCGCGGGCCCCTGTTTGGCGCGAGGAAGGAGAAGACTGCCAGGTGGGACCCACCGGCAGACATTTAAACATTTTGAAATGTCCAGTTTGTAGTTCAAACTTTGGAGGACCACAACTTGGGTTAGGAGAATCCAAAAATCATGAAACAAATTTTGTTGGATTCCTCTAACAGAGTACAATCCAAATCTGAAACCCAATTTGTATGAAACCCATTAATTAATTCTGGAAAATTCTTTAAATCTTTTCAGCAAAAGAATTTTTGAGGGAGTTTGGTTTATCCAAAAATCCCCAACTTTTGCCAGAATGTTCTTTAGGCCATTAGTAAACCCCTGTAAAAGTTTCAGACCATTTGGAGTTGATTTGGTCAGAGCAATTCAAATTGGAAGGTGCTGTGTTCATTTGAATACAGAAACATTTTCAGAGAATTTCCAAAACTTGGAAATTCAGTTCTGGGCAAATCTTAACCCCAAAATTGTTAGGAAAATTCAAGCAAACTCTATGAGCTATAATTGAAATTGTAGTTCATTAAGTTGAGCATTAACAGGGGTATTACCTCAGAATAAATTCTTACTTGCTGAATTGCCAAGAAAATTATTCTGAGCAAACCACTCCATGCAAAGTGCTAATGTTTGGTCCAGAGAGTTTTCTTGTGACAAGGAACTCACACAAAAATTCTCAGCTCCATTGGAGCTCTAGATCACCCCTGTCCTGTTTAACCAATTAAGGGATTAATATGGAAAAGGGGGAAAGCCACTTAGCATTTAACCATGTGATTAAGTCCAAGCCAAACCACCAACACCAGTTCATATTTAAATTCTTAAACAAAGTTCCAGGTGTTAGAGGCTGGTTATTATAACTAATAGTAGAAGTCTTACTCTAAAACTCACATTTGCATCTAAATTAACATGTAGTATTTCATTAACGTGTAGCCGTTGAAGAAGAGACTCCGGAAGTGCTGGACTTCCTTCTTCCGGACGAAGAACTAACTCCTGACCAGCAGCAACAAGGCAAGCCCCGGTTTGCATTAACCCTTTTATAAGTCTTACATTGTTTACATGTGTCATATGAAGTATGTATGTGCATTAGGTATAGGATGAATGAAACCCCACTTGCATAACCAAAGGTTCCTAAAAGAGTGAGGGTAGTGTCAAGGACCTCGAGTAGACAGGCTATGCTTAATGAGTCATAGGACTTCGGTACAAGTCGAGTAGTTGGAATCTACTCGCGAGATAGGCATTGGGGCATACGGGTTCGATTGAGTGATGTGAGATCACTATAATAATAAAAATGAGACTAGGCAGGGGCTAGGGCGCAGCAAGAGGAAGTCTTGTGTGCGCAGCCCTGTCCGTGTCGATTGAGGACCGAGCCGTGTGCGGCCCTGCTGAACAAGTATTGAACGTACCGAAGGCATATCGGATATATGGGCCCCGATAAACTGATGTAGCCTAAACCTCCGGGCGTCGAGGCATAGCACACCGATTTATAGGTGTAGGTTGAGGGCAGCAAGGTGGAAATCTGCCAACGGGCATAGAGAGATGCTCCGTGTGGGGAACCTCCTGCTCGTTTCGGTGCGACCGGTTCGACGTTTGGGCTGTTGGGTGAAAGGTTGTCCCGTACAACATCGAGTGAGCGTGCTGTGCAGCTCCCCGGGTGGGCGTACGTGACGTGCTCTTTGGGTTTTCCCTGCAGGTGTATATCGAGTCGATTCGCCATCCCTCGCGGTGACGAGTACCGCTTGTTCACTGCGTCATAACGTAGACTAATGGATGAAATATGTTGATTCAATGATGCTGATTGATATAATTGTATTGCTACATGTGTGCCAGCAAATACTGCTTACTAAAGTTCAGATTTCATGAACTGTTAACTTGTTGCTAAAAGATGAACTAAGGATGAACTTGTAGGCGTGTCCTTTTGCTGAAATGTTACTATCCTATGTCCATTGTACCCCTCATGTAGAGTTTCATGCTTAGGTAAGTCGGTTAAGCCTTGCTGAGCCTTTGTGCTCACGGTTGCTGCTTAAGTGTTTTTCAGGTGAGGAGCCACCCACGGACTCGGAGTACGAGTCCACCGGCGAGGGTTACCCTCCGTCGGGGACCACGGCTGAGTGGGAGCCGTACACGCCACGCTGAGCTGAGGAGTGCAGCTAGTGTGGGTTGTCCAAGGGCTGGACAACCACTTTTGCTAGATAGGCGGGCGTGAGTTGTATAGTGTAGACTTCCGCTGTGTAATATAACAATAGTTGTAACTGAAGTTTGTACTTGTTTGTACAGTTTCAGATGTTTTTCCCATGTAATATATATTATGTTCTTATGACGTGTGCTGTCGGGTGTCGCATCGCGCGGCACCACCCTCTGCGATCCTGGATGAGCGGATTCCGGTCCGCCACAGCCTGGTATCAGAGCTGCAGTGGGGATAGCACAGTACTAAAGGACTGCATTATGGGAAAAACTTAGGTATACGGTGAGGAATCGGTAGCTGCCCAAGTAAGGACTATATTAGCATAGTTACTTAAAGTGGCAAAGACTAACCTATGTGTTATAATTCTGAATTTCAATTATGTAGCGACGCACCTACGCTCTGGTAAGTATGGTAAGGAACGCCACCGAAAGCGGTTCAATTTCGGTTAGCTCTCCCTGACGAGGAACGTGGTTCAGGGATTTGTCTCATAGCTTGGTGTGAGACGTCAATATGAACCTCTTGAACTCTTCATGTTCCTGAGTTCATATGAAACGCTGATCCCTAGCGTGCATTAGGCAAGTAAGTGGAGACCCCATCGCGTGGTCAGTAACGCGAGAGTGTGTTCGTCTGGAAATAGCCCAGGAGGACATACGCAGCGCTTGCCATCGGCGTGCCCTGCAGGGCAGTAGGTGGTATCTGTTGGGTTGATAACATTCCCAACCGTGACGACCCGTTCATGACATACTCGGGTTCCCCGTCGTGTGGTGTTGAAACACGATCACGTACCTTGAGACGTGACCTAGCTCAAGGACGGCCGTATGGAAATGATACGGGCGTTTGTATTTACTTTCAAATATGGTACTGCCTGAAATGGAAACAAAACCTTGAGTGCACCATTATTGTGTGGTCTTCTGCAGGTACTAACCACGTATGTATCCGTGTAGAGAACGTGTGCGAGAGACCGTTTAGTGCCACACTTGAGACGTATATGCCGGTATGATCCGGTTAGGATTTTCTTTGGTGAGGAACGTAGTACCGAGGTATTGTAGGCATATGCACGAAAATATTGAGAACAAGGAATTAAAATCTATAGGTTCCACATTTAGGACCCTGGTTGGGTATAAGAGTGGGATAGTGAGGAGTGTAGTTCCAAAAAGACTGAAAAACAGAGTGCTCTGTTTTGGGACAGCAAGTTTGCTGATCTTCAACAGGGCATAACTCACAGGTCTTTTAGCCGAGAGAGGGGTGCTATATAGTTCTGGAAAGGTATTTAAGTATTCTACAACTTTGTTGTAGACTTCCAGAGCTGAAACTCACCTTAAGATGGGTTAAATCCCAGAGACATGTAACTGTCCAGAACTAGGACAGTGTTAAAACATTCTCTGGACTGTTCTGTTTTTCAAGGATAAATTCCCAGTAGAAAAATCTAAAATTGTCATATAATACATCCTTAGAAAGAGTAGAATATGTGCGACACCTTTGCAATTCAAAGTTCCTGAAATTTCAGCACAGAATTTAGTGGAAATCAGGGTTGAAAACAGCCACTTTCAAGGGAGGTGCTGCTAAAATTCTTCCAGAAATTCTGCTTACTCTGAATTAGCGTAACTTTTTAACCAAAGCTGATCTGGGGGCAAATGAGTACTCGTTGGAAAGATACTGAAGTTAACTTTAACTTTGGTATTCAACTTGAGTCATGAAAATGCCCATAACCGGATCAAAACTTGGAATAGGTAGAAACTGGTCATTCTGACGGAAGAATGACAGTTGAACTCATTGGAGAGGGTGTCGTACCCTAAGGGTGGTATATGTGATGACAACGCGATAATAATTTCTCGTAGAGACCAAACCCAGTTATGGTGAGCTTCCAAAGAGGGGGTTCATCATGTTGGATTAAACTAACTTGTGTTTGGTCTGGTAATGGTGTAGCTTGTGCAAAGTTATTACATTATCTATTTACGAGATATTTCGCATGTTTTGTTGTCATAATGTTTTTACGCCCATTTCTATGGGACTGCATGCAAAATGTTGCGTGACTGATGTGTAATGTCGTGTGGTTGCAGATGGTTCGTACTAGGACCACACACGAGGTTGGTGGCTCTAGCCAACAGGGAGGTGATGACTCCCAGCCACCGGCCTACGACAGCACCCCGCAGCAGCAGCCACCACCGCCGCCTCCGCTTACTCTAGCGGATGTGATAGCGGCACTGGTGGGGGGTCGTGAGGAGCAGACCGACCTGCTCCGCACGATCGTGCAGAATACGTCCCAGGCGGGGGGACGTCAAGAGCAAGGGCCTCGTGAGCCCCACGAAGTGTCGTACTCGGATTTCATGAGTACGCACCCTCCAGTGTTCACCGAAGCTGAAGAACCACTGGAGGCTGACAACTGGCTGCGGACCATCGAGTCCAAGTTTGGGCTGCTCCAGTGTACGGAGCGGCAGAAGACCCTGTTCGCAGCACAACAGCTCCACGGTGCCGCTGGTGCGTGGTGGGCGAATTATGTCGCCTCACGTCCGGCTGGCCATGCCGTGGAATGGCAAGAGTTCCGGGAGGCGTTCCGCGCCTATCACATTCCTCCCGGAATAATGAAGAGGAAGTTCCAAGAATTTTTGGAACTGAAGCAGGGCGGGAGGAGTGCCCACGACTACTCCCGTGCCTTCAACCATCTGGCGCAGTATGCGTCAGACTACATCTCCACGGAGGAGAAGAAGAGGGAGCACTTCTATCGGGGGTTACACCCCGAAATGAAGACCCACCTCGTACAGTGGAACCGCGGCACATTCAACGACCTAGTCAATGCCGCCATCATGCAAGAGGACGCTCAGCGGGAGTTAGCAGCTGAGCAGAGGAAGCGCAGCGCTCCACCTAGCAGTGGTGGTGGCGCGCCCCAGAAGTACCGTATGGTGTATCGGACACCATCCGGGCAGCAGTGGCGTCCACCGGCGCGACCTCAACAGTTCGGGGGACGTTCGTTCCAAGCACCCCCGTTCCGTCCGCCGATGCCACCACCAAGACAGCAGCAGCAGCAGACGGTACCCCGGGCGTTTCCACTGCCACAACGCGCCCCGGGTTTCCGTCCACCGATTAGCGGGGGACCGCCCCGTTTCACCTGCTTCACGTGTGGCCAGGTGGGCCACTTTGCGAAGGACTGTCCCCAGGGGCAGCAGAGCAGCGGGCAAGCCCAGCTCCAGGGCGGTGCTCGAGGCCGACCTCCGGTGAAGAAGGTTGGTCAGCAGACTGGAGGCGTCCGCAACCTCGACAATGAGGACGCCCCAGAGGGAGACAACGTGCTGGCGGGTACGTTTACTCTCAACAATCAAGCCATCGTCATATTATTTGATTCTGGTGCCACCCACAGCTTTATAAGTGAATCCTATGTGGCTAAACATCAATTGCAAGTCTTCCCAACCGACTGCACTTATATGATATGCTCACCGGGAGGGAAGATTTCAGCTAATATGATGATTCCAAAGGCACCTCTGTGCTTAGGTGGGAAACTATATCCCACCACCTTGATAATCCTTATGGGACAAAAGATTGATGCAATCTTAGGGATGTCATGGCTACAATACCATGGCGCTGTCCTAGAGGCTCGGACACGGACGGTTCACTTAAATTCTCCATTCCACCGTCCGCATTCCATGGTGTTAGATACGCCAGTCCGGGAAGTTTTAGCAATTAATAATGCTGAAGCTCTCAAGTTAGAAGACATCCCCGTAGTCCGGGAGTATCCTGATGTGTTCCCGGATGATCTTCCGGGCATGCCACCTGAGCGGGATGTCGAGTTCAAGATTGAACTTGCACCCGGGACTACGCCCATCTCACGGAGACCATACAAGATGGCTCCGAATGAGCTGGCTGAACTGAAAGAACAGCTCAATGATCTGTTGAGCAAGGGTTTCATTAGGCCGAGTTCATCGCCTTGGGGATGCTCGGCGCTATTCGTGAAGAAGAAGGATGAGACCTTGAGGCTGTGTGTGGATTACCGGCCGCTCAACGCCGTCACCATCAAGAATAAGTACCCACTGCCCCGCATCGACATATTGTTTGACCAACTTGTGGGTGCCAGTGTGTTCTCCAAGATGGACCTTCGCTCTGGATATCACCAGATAAAAATCCGGGCGGAGGATATTCCGAAGACGGCATTCTCGACGAGATATGGACTATATGAATATCTCGTCATG
This sequence comes from Neostapfia colusana, assembly GCA_030760725.1. Classification (NCBI taxonomy): domain Eukaryota; kingdom Viridiplantae; phylum Streptophyta; class Magnoliopsida; order Poales; family Poaceae; genus Neostapfia; species Neostapfia colusana. The sequence goes on from JASWHV010000002.1 coordinate 18,035,747, forward strand.
TCATTTGGTCTCACAAATGCTCCAGCCCATTTCATGTATCTCATGAACTCAGTGTTCATGCCGGAGCTGGACAAGTTCGTGGTAGTGTTCATCGACGACATCTTGGTTTACTCCAAGACCGAAGCCGAACATGCCGAACACTTGCGGATCGTTCTTCAACGATTGCGAGACCACAAGCTCTACGCCAAGTTCAGCAAATGCGAATTTTGGATCAGCCAAGTGCCATTCTTGGGACATATCATCTCAGCTGAAGGCATTGCGGTTGACCCAAGCAAAATAGAGCAAGTGCTGAAATGGAAAGCTCCCACTTCAGTCCATGAAGTCAGAAGTTTCCTCGGGTTAGCGGGATACTACCGGAGATTCATTCCAAGCTTCTCCAAGCTCGCTAAGCCGATGACAGAGTTGCTGAAGAAAGGGACGAAATATGTTTGGAACACGGCGTGTGAAGAAGCATTCCGAACATTGGTGAAGCATCTCACAACAGCCCCGGTGTTAGCTCAGCCGGATACAACAAAGCCCTTCGACATGTATTGTGACGCGTCCGGTATTGGACTTGGCTGCGTGTTGATGCAGGAAGGACGTGTGGTCGCCTATGGCTCATGCCAACTTCGGAACCATGAGCAGCACTACCTGACTCACGATCTTGAACTTGCTGCCGTGGTGTTGGCGCTGAAAATGTGGAGGCACTATCTCCTGGGGAATCTGGTGCATCTCTACACCGACCACAAGAGCTTGAAATATATTTTCACCCAGAAGGAGCTGAACATGAGGCAGAGGAGGTGGTTAGAACTGATCAAAGATTATGAGATTGAGATCCATTACCACCCCGGCAAGGCGAATGTGGTTGCCGACGCGCTGAGTCAGAAATCACATGTCCATCACCTCACCATTACACCGGCGGAGGAGGAAGAGCCAAGTTTATACTTGGTTCCTTATGGATCGCTGTACAACCTTGCCCTCATCCCTACTATTAGGGAGGACATCATTGCTGCTCAGAAAAATGATAAAGGCATGTCACATCTCCAGAGACGGATAGACAATGGAGAGATCAAATGTTTCCGGAAATATGATGAGGGGACGCTATGGTTCAACGACCGCATAGTCGTACCCCGGGACATGGAACTGAGGAAGAAAATCCTCGACGAAGCCCACTTGTCTAAATACTCCATTCATCCAGGCAGCAACAAAATGTACCAAGATTTGAAAAAGAAATTTTGGTGGACACGGATGAAGCGGGAGGTAGCGAAGTACGTATCCGAATGTGATACGTGCCGACGAGTGAAGGCTGATCACATGAAGAAATCAGGGCTGTTGCAACCCCTGAAGATCCCGGCATGGAAATGGGAAGATGTGAGCATGGATTTCATTGTGGGATTACCCCTAACAGCCAACAAGCATGATTCCATATGGGTAATCGTTGATCGGTTAACCAAGACGGCTCACTTCATTCCGGTAAATACACGTTACAGTGCCGGCAAATATGCGGAGCTATAGATAGCGATGATTCTATGCCTATACGGGGTACCCAAGACCATTGTCTCAGATCGAGGTGCATTATTTGTATCTCGCTTTTGGGAGCAGCTACACGCTGCATTGGGTACTAAGTTGATCAGGAGCTCCGCTTATCACCCTCAAACAGATGGCCAGACAGAGAGGGTGAATCAAGTTCTGGAAGACATGTTGAGAGCATGTGCCATCCACCATGGTAGGAACTGGGATGATCACCTACCATTGGCGGAATTCTCGTACAACAACGGTTATCAGGTGAGTATCCAGATGGCACCCTACGAAGCTCTCTACGGTCGTAAATGCCGCACCCCACTAAATTGGTGCGAGTCCGGTGAAAGGGTCACATTCGGGGTTGATGTGGTGAACGACGCCGAAGAGCGCGTTCGCACCATTCAAGCCAATTTGAAGGCCGCTCAATCCCGACAGAAGAGCTACGCTGATAAGAGGCGTAGACCGTTGCACTTTGACATTGGGGAACTCGTGTACCTCCGCGTGTCTCCAATGAAGGGTGTGCACCGGTTCGGTGTGAAGGGGAAGCTCGCTCCCCATTTTATTGGACCCTACGCTATCACCGAGAAGTGTGGACCAGCGGCGTATCGATTGGAGTTACCGGCATCCCTTGCTGGTGTCCATGATGTTTTCCATGTTTCGCAACTGCGAAAATGTTTGAAGCATACGGCTGCTGTTCCTACCGAAGACATCGGCGAGCTGAAACCGGATTTAACATATGATGAGTATCCGGTGGGAATTCTTGATGAGAAAGCCCGAACCACGAGTAGCAGAACGTTGTGGTTCTACAAAATACTCTGGAGTAACCACACCGCCGAAGAAGCGACGTGGGAGAGCGAGGAGTTCCTTCGCTTGAAATACCCGGAGTTTATGGCTTCTCAACACGGGTAAGTCCCTACTACATCACTATCTCTTCTTTTGTAATATCGGGACGAGATTCTTTTAAGGGGGGAGGGATGTAAAAGCCCAAGAAAAGGGACTTGCAAAAACTTTTCTGCACCTCACAACACCACAGTCTTGTTATGGATAGATTGTGAAATATTGTGAAGAGCAAGTAACCTCCATCAAAAGAGTGATTAGAGGGGAAAGTCTTCACTTTCACAAAGTAGGGTTTATACACATATGATCACACATGAGATGGTGATTCAAAACTGTTGCATTCCAATTCATGATTGCAGCAGCTAAAACAAGGATCAAAGTGCATAATTGGATTCCTCAGCTCCAAATTAGTGAGGAGGCAAAGTTTCAAAAATTTTTGAAAAGATTTGCTACCCATTTTTCCAAAAAGGATCCAAATATGCCAAGAATTCAAATATACATTTGAATTTGAGGTAAATTTGCCAAACCATACCAATGTAGCTCAGTTTGAGATTTCCAATATTTGAATTCATCTTTTGTCAAGTTTTGGAGATCTTTTGAGAGGTGGTAGAGCACTGACCAGTGGGGCCCACATGTCATTGGGTGAAATAGACTTAGCCCCCAAGTCTTCTCTTTGTTTCTCAGTCAACCGAGCGCAGCCAGTTGCCGCGCGCGCACCGCCGGCCGAACGGCCACCTCCTGGTTCCCGTCGCTCGCGCTGGCAGATGGGAAACGGCGCACCCTCTCCTCTACGTGACCCCGTCGCCAAGCCACCGAAGACGTACGCGTGCTTCTTTGCAAAACAGCGGGCCCCCGCTCTGCTCGGTCACCGACGCCGCTCCCCCGATCCTCCCCTGCACGCCGACGTCCGCTCGGCCTTTGCCCGAGCTCCCAACACAGAAAGGGAGCGCCGGTGTGTGCTCTAGCTAGCCATCTCACCACCCCGCGGTGTTAGCACCGCACTCGACCACGAATCGACGATCGCCACTGAGAGCTCAGGCCACCGGCGGAAAGGTGAGGACTGCTCCCCGTGGACAGCACGCCACGGCCAGTTTCACCGCCGGACTCCTACACGAAAAAGGTGCGCCGTGCTCTCTAGATCGTGTAGATGCAAGCCGAATAGCAGTTGAACCACCGGATGAAGAGTATTTCCAGTTCTTCCGAAACATAGTGCATTCGGGTAGAGCGCGGTCTACCCCAAAATTCCTGCTACTCGTTTAGCTTTTGGCCGCGCAGGCTTGCCAACACCTTCCTAACTCCCTAGCGGCCCTCCTCGACCAAGAATCAAGGGAAATGAACAAGAAATGGCCGGGTTTAGGTTGTTTTTCGGGCCGCCATAGAATAACAGCTCGGTTCACCGTGGAGCTCTAGGTTGCCGACCTTTTCATGGGGTTTGGCGGCCATTTCCATCACCCTCGAGCTCCCGTGGTGCTCTCTGACCCTTTGCCAATCATTTTGATGCGTTGTAACGCATTCCCGACCACGCCGGAACCCTAACCGCCACTGTCACCGTCGGGAGCCCTGTTCCGGTGAGCTACGGCCGCCGGCGACGCCACCGACGAGTTCAGCGACGTGAGTTAGGGCGGGGCGGCAAGTTTGGGGCCGGGAGACGGCCGGGAAAGCAGTTCCGGCGACGCTCGCCGGAGTGCGCCGCCGCGGGCCCCTGTTTGGCGCGAGGAAGGAGAAGACTGCTGGGTGGGACCCACCGGCAGACATTTAAACATTTTGAAATGTCCAGTTTGTAGTTCAAACTTTGGAGGACCACAACTTGGGTTAGGAGAATCCAAAAATCATGAAACAAATTTTGTTGGATTCCTCTAACAGAGTACAATCCAAATCTGAAACCCAATTTGTATGAAACCCATTAATTAATTCTAGAAAATTCTTTAAATCTTTTCAGCAAAAGAATTTTTGAGGGAGTTTGGTTTATCCAAAAATCCCCAAATTTTGCCAGAATGTTCTTTAGGACATTAGTAAACCCCTGTAAAAGTTTCAGACCATTTGGAGTTGATTTGGTCAGAGCAATTCAAATTGGAAGGTGCTGTGTTCATTTGAATACAGAAACATTTTCAGAGAATTTCCAAAACTTGGAAATTCAGTTCTGGGCAAATCTTAACCCCAAAATTGTTAGGAAAATTCATGCAAACTCTATGAGCTATAATTGAAATTGTAGTTCATTAAGTTGAGCATGAACAGGGGTATTACCTCAGAATAAATTCTTACTTGCTGAATTGCCAAGAAAATTATTCTGAGCAAACCACTCCATGAAAAGTGCTAATGTTTGGTCCAGAGAGTTTTCTTGTGACAAGGAACTCACACAAAAATTCTCAGCTCCATTGGAGCTTTAGATCACCCCTGTCCTGTTTAACCAATTAAGGGATTAATATGGAAAAGGGGGAAAAGCACTTAGCATTTAACCATGTGATTAAGTCCAAGCCAAACCACCAACACCAGTTCATATTTAAATTCTTAAACAAAGTTCCAGGTGTTAGAGGCTGGTTATTATAACTAATAGTAGAAGTCTTACTCTAAAACTCACATTTGCATCTAAATTAACATGTAGTATTTCATTAACGTGTAGCCGTTGAAGAAGAGACCCCGGAAGTGCTGGACTTCCTTCTTCCGGACGAAGAACTAACTCCTGACCAGCAGCAACAAGGCAAGCCCCGGTTTGCATTAACCCTTTTATAAGTCTTACTTTGTTTACATGTGTCATATGAAGTATGTATGTGCATTAGGTATAGGATGAATGAAACCCCACTTGCATAACCAAAGGTTCCTAAAAGAGTGAGGGTAGTGTCAAGGACCTCGAGTAGACAGGCTATGCTTAATGAGTCATGGGACTTCGGTACAAGTCGAGTAGTTGGAATCTACTCGGGAGATAGGCATTGGGGCATACGGGTTCGGTTGAGTGATGTGAGATCACTATAATAATAAAAATGAGACTAGGCAGGTGCTAGGGCGCAGCAAGAGGAAGTCTTTTGTGCGCAGCCCTGTCCGTGTCGATTGAGGACCGAGCCGTGTGCGGCCCTGCTGAACAAGTATTGAATGTACCGAAGGCATATCGGATATATGGGCCCCGATAAACTGATGTAGCCTAAACCTCCGGGCGTCGAGGCATAGCACACCGATTTATAGGTGTAGGTTGAGGGCATCAAGGTGGAAATCTGCCAACGGGCATAGAGAGATGCTCCGTGTGGGGAACCTCCTGCTCGTTTCGGTGCGACCGGTTCGACGTTTGGGCTGTTGGGTGAAAGGTTGTCCGTACGACATCGAGTGAGCGTGCTGTGCAGCTCCACGGGTGGGCGTACGTGACGTGCTCTTTGGGTTTTCCCTGCAGGTGTATATCGAGTCGATTCGCCGTCCCTCGCGGTGACGAGTACCGCTTGTTCACTGCATCGTAACGTAGACTAATGGATGAAATATGTTGATTCAATGATGCTGATTGATATAATTGTATTGCTACATGTGTGCCACCAAATACTGCTTACTAAAGTTCAGATTTCATGAACTGTTAACTTGTTGCTAAAAGAAGAACTAAGGATGAACTTGTAGGCGTGTCCTTTTGCTGAAATGTTACTATCCTATGTCCATTGTACCCCTCATGTAGAGTTTCATGCTTAGGTAAGTCGGTTAAGTCTTGCTGAGCCTTTGTGCTCACGGTTGCTGCTTAAGTGTTTTTCAGGTGAGGAGCCACCCACGGACTCGGAGTACGAGTCCACCGGCGAGGGTTACCCTCCGTCGGGGACCACGGCTGAGTGGGAGCCGTACACGCCGCGCTGAGCTGAGGAGTGCAGCTAGTGTTGGTTTTCCTAGGGCTGGACAACCACTTTTGCTAGATAGGCGGGCGTGAGTTGTATAGTGTAGACTTCCGCTGTGTAATATAACAATAGTTGTAACTGAAGTTTGTACTTGTTTGTACAGTTTCAGATGTTTTTCCCATGTAATATATATTATGTTCTTATGACGTGTGCTGTCGGGTGTCGCATCGCGCGGCACCACCCTCTGCGATCCTGGATGAGCGGATTCCGGTTCGCCACACTCCTCTTGCATAGCCAAATGACCCATGGAGTATTGGGTAGGTGTTTTTCACCGTGTAGAACTGCCATGCTTAAGTAGGGTTCGGTTGTAGTCGTGTGGTGAGATGCTACTCGCGTGTTCAGGAACAACAGGGGCATATAGGATTGGTTCATAAATTAATTAGCAAGTTAAAGTTGAGACCGGAAGGTTGTAGGGGGCAGCAGGACATAGGGGCCTGGGTGCTATAGACCTGTCCATGTCGTTCAAGGACCGATCCGTATGCGGCCCTGTTGAACAAGTTTGAGTTGTGTACCGGACTCATGCTGGCTATATGGGACCCAGTAAACCGATGTACCTCGGGAATCTGTCGTTGGGACTTTTCGGGTCGCTTCTGGTGGACGGCCAGTGTGTAGTATGTGGGGAACATTCTCATGACATCTCACGTCGGCAGGTGCACCATGAGAGTGGCTACTGTACGCGGCGACTTGATGTGATTTCGTGACTCCCGTCTTAATAGGATTGATAGAGTACTCATACCATCCTGGTATACCTTCTTTTCCGGAAGCCCACCTGCAAAGGACTCCGGGGTTAAGCGTGCTTGGCCCGGAGGAATTTGGGGATGGGTGACCGACTGGGAAGTCTTCCCAGGTGCGCACGGGTGAGGACAAAGTGCGCAGAAAAGACGAGTGGTGGTATGTGGGGCCAGTCTATGATCCTATAGAGCTGTTACAAATGGTATCAGAGCCGACCCTCGTAGTTTCACGGGTGCGTACGGGTCATTGAGAAGGATACGGTAGCGTACGGGTCAGGGACGTGGGTACGCACGCATGACACGTGGGTCCTCTGTGTGGGACACGGTATGGTACGTATGATGCTTACCGGATATACGGTATGCGTATGCTAGTACTGAACGTACGAACGTAGCTAAGAGGGGATGTTCCTGTCTTGGCATTGACCGAAGAGGATGTCGGTCTTCTAAGGGGGTGGATTGTGTGATATCCAGACTCCCGGCTTAATAGGATTGATAGAGTACTCATACCATCAAGGTATACCTTCTTTTCCGGAAGCCCAACTGCAAAGGACTCTGGGGTTAAGCGTGCTTGGCCCGGAGGAATTTGGGGATAGGTGACCGACCGGAAAGTCTTCCCAGGTGCGCACGAGTGAGGACAAAGTGCGTAGAAAAGACGACTGGTGGTATGTGGGGCCAGTCTATGATCCTAGAGAGCTGTTACACTTGATCGATTCAGCGGGGTTGAAACGGGAGAAAGGCTGCCACGTACGACGTCAGTGATGGTTGTTGTAGGCAACGTCGAGTACGAGCGTACGTGTCGTGTAGTCCGGGTGTTATTGATTCGAATCACCATCGCTCGCGGAATGGACCGAGCATACTTGTTCTCACAGTCGTGACATAGTAAAAAAACTTGCATGAGAAAGGAACTAATCACATTGGTTTGAAGTTTCATACTAGCTTTGTATTGGATCTTGATGAATAGGCTAGTGCAAACTCGATTCTTTTATGCCATGAGCAATTTACATCGGGGGAAAGCGTTTCTTTTTTGATTATAGACTCCCGATGTGGCGTGCCCAGGGTTACTTAAAATGCTGCAATTAATACCTGAAAGTAAGGATTCACTTTTAGGCGAGTTTAACTATGCTTATGCCATCCTATTTTAGGTTCATAACCTCACATAGAGTTTCATGTTTAGGGTGACGGTTAAGACTTGCTGAGCGTTATGCTCACGGATGCTATCCGAGTTGTTCTGCAGGTATTTGACTTCATGCTTATGAGAAGGGATGCCAATGAGACTCGGGAACCTCCGAGTGTTTACTCAAAGAGCATCCTCGCCGCTGCAGATTGTTCTTCGTGTTGCTAGTAAGAAACGTCCGCGGGCTGGACTGTTTCTTTGTGGCTAGTTTAGAAAGGAGTCGTGAGAGTTATAGTCTTCCGCTGTAGCTTGTTTTGATATAAGTACTTGTAAAATATTCCTGTACGCTTCCGCAAATTATTTATGTAATATGATGTGTTTATTCGACCCGTGTGCCGTTATGTGCCGCATATCACGGCACCAACCGATGAGATCCTGTCCCTCACGGGAATCACGGATGTTCACCGGGTCAGATTGTTCCCCTTGTCCCTAACTGGCATGGCCTCTAGCTGGTGCACATCGTTATCACATAATTCTGTCCTAACTTGGCCGTGTCTGGAGCAAAAGTTCCATGAGTACTTCTTCACCGGCGAGGTAGAGCTAAGATTGTTCCATGTAATCGCGGTGAGGCAAAGATATAAGGAGCTTGTGGCTGAATATATCAGACGGTTTAGGGACCTGTGGTGCAACTTGGAAACCGAAGCAAAACACACAGAAAAACGCTGGTTTCCTCGGAACATCCCAATTACGCAACGGGAAGGCTCAGACCGAAGACAACACGAGCTCGGGTCGACAAGTGCTGATGATCGGATCAGTACCTTGTGTGATCCAAGATAAACTGGCCTCCAGCATCTCAAGAGGTGAATGCCAGATTTTTAAACATAGTCTAAGCAGACGATCTGGGGATGGCAGCTCCAGCACTGGCCCGAGCAAACCCGAGAGACTCAACATCAACACAAGGCTCTCTAGCAAACGTTCTCGGCTAATATCTTCAGAAGAGAGGATCATCGTCAGGCAAGGCATTACACCACCTCCCAGACACGAAGAATTAAGGCCGTTTGAACGTGTACAAGCCAAGATATCAATCAGCCACCCAATACAGCTCCACAACGGCTCAGAAGATGGGACATGAAGCCAGAAGGGGTGAAGCAAGGTCAAATCAAGACAGTGGCTCCAGGAACAAAGCCAGCACCCCAATGGTGTCCAACAAGGCTCAACAAGACACAAAAGAGATGTGTCCAAAGGTTGAGGGCTCTGGAAAATGCTGAAAAGACGAAGGAGGAGCAGAGGGATCATTGGTTCAATCAGGCACGGCCAATGATCACCAAGAAGACTTGGAAAGAGAAGATAATTGCCCGGGAAGAACCTGAAGATTACGAGAACAAAGAAAACCCCACGGGTAAGAATGAAAACCATGTTGAAGTTAACATTGTGTTCCATTTGCCTTCTAAGTTTTGTCTTCCGGAGGTTGTGGTGGTTGAGCTCGATCTAGGGGCTAAGAACGTGGTTTTTGAGAAATTAGAACAGCTCGGCAAACACATGAAACCATTCTACATCCGAGGACATGTCAATGGAACAACAGTAGGAAGAATGTTGGTTGATGGAGGGGCAGGCAGTAACATCATGCCAATATCTATGTTTGAGAAGCTTGGATACCAAGAGAGCGACCTCATCAAGACCAACACAACTTTGGGTGGTTTTGCTGGAGATCTAACCGAAGCTAAAGGGATATTATCTGTGGAACTCATGGTTGGAAGCAAGACACTCCCCACGGTATTCTTTGTTGTCAACGAGTCTATACAATCTGCTCCTTGAGCTAGATTGGATCCATGCCAATGGATGTGTACCATCTACACTTCACCAATGCTTGCCGTATGCTGAATTCTCATACAACAATAGTTATCAAGCCAGCTTGAAAATGTCACCTTTTGAAGCATTGTATGGTACACGGTGTAGGACACCGCTGTTCTGGAATGAGACCGGAGAAAGCCAAGTATTTGGACCCGAAGTACTGCAAGACGCCAAAAAGCAAGTCCAAACGATACGTGAAAACTTGAAGGCCGCTGAGTCTCGACAAAAGGCTATGCGGACAATAGGTGAAGGAGTTTGACATTCGAAGTTGGAGACTTCGTGTATCTTAATATGTCGCCTATCCGAGGGCAACGATGGTTCAACGTCAAAGGCAAGTTAGCACCTCGCTACATCGGACCATTCAATATTGTGGGCAAGCGAGGAGAGGTAGCCTATCAACTAGAGCTGCCAACGCACCTCTCCGACGTGCACAATGTATTTCATGTATCCCAGCTCAAGAAGTGCTTAAGAGTACTGGAAGGACAAGTACTGATGGATGAGCTAGAGCTTCCAGAGGATCTGATCTACATTGAACACCCCATCAAAATCTTGGACGTAAAGGATAGGGTCACGAGGAACAAAGTAATCTGTTAATGCAAAGTACAATGGAGCCATCACACGAAAGCCGAAGCTACGTGGGAGCGTGAGGAAGACCTCAAGACGGAATTCCCTCATCTTTTCTCTACTCTATCGAATCTCAAGGGCAAGATTCATTTTAAAGGGGTAGGTTTGTAACACCCTCAATTTCACTACCATGCATTGCATACATTTTTCATATATAAAAGCATTCAAAAAGAAGAAATAAAGAGAGGAATATAGAAGCTAATAAAATAATAAAAGGAAATAGAAATGGAAAATAATGAAAATAAATAGAAAAGGAAAAGAAATAAAAATAAAAAAGTAAAAAAAAATAAAATAGCCATATTGGGCCACCCCAAGTTTTCCCCAAATTTCCCAAAATTTTCCCAATTTCCTGATTTTCCCCAAATTTCCCAAAATTCCCCTAGCGGGATTTCCCCCCCACATTTGGGGGGATTTTCCCAAATTTGGCCGCACCAAATTAAGGGGGGAAACCTGAATTGGGCCAACCCCCTTGGCCGCAGCCCATTAGGGGGGAACCCTAGCCCCCCCCCCCCTTTGGACCCTTGTGGGCTTTTATTTTCTAATTAAATCCTAGCCATTGGATGAAAATAAATAATAAAATCCCAGCCCCTAGCTCCCACCTCTTTTAAAATTAAATTTAAGCTATGGGATATTTGGGTTGCTAAAATCCTAGCCACCCTAGCCCTTTCCCCCCTTATAAATATAACCCCCCTAGCCGCCCCACCCTCTCTCTTTTTTTGGCCGCCGCCCTCCCCCCTTGCTGCCATGTCGCCGCCCCTCCCTCCTGCTGGAATTTGGCCTCTGTCGAGCTCCGTCACGCCTTGCCGTCACCGGAGAAGAAGCCACAACGTCGTGCCCTAGCCGCAGCTTCATAATTTCATGGAAAAATCCTCCGCTGCTTCCATTGCAAGGGAGGAGGTCCTGCCGCAAGGAGGAGCGGAGGAACAAGTGAGGTAGGTTTCAGTTACCCCTCATACGACTTTGCCGCTGTTTCTACGCACCAGTTTTCTTCACCCCCTGAGAGCAGAAAATTCTGCGGGTGGGCAGACCATGTTTTGGTCGATTTTTGACGGTGGGATTGATCTACACATGGTGTCAAGATCATAACGACGTCCACACTCGATCCCAGCAACCTTGATCAACATAAAACCCCGTGGAAGCCTACTAAAACATGCAAGAACACATGCAAACTGGTTTTATAAAACTGCACCATAGGAATTGCATTCATTCACCTCATTGCATCTTGAGTAAAGTTTGTGCATGATAATTGATTGCTGTAAATTTTGTATGTGCGAGGTCGTGAGTAGAAGGACACTCTCAAGAGGCCGTCTACGAGGAGCTACAGCACCAAGACTTTGAGACACTTGAGCAACACGAACCACTGGAGCAAGACAAGTGCCCCTTGACCATATTGATCCTATGTTTTCGAAACTGTTTTGCTTGCGAAAACTTGTATGCTTGTGTCAACTTGATGGGACACTCTTTTATAGGAGCTTACTAGTTTTGTTAACCCTCCTTGTCACCAGGAAAGTTAATGAGTCGGTTATGGTCATTTTCCTTTTTGCTTCGCTTAACTTACGGGACACGGGAAGCTGAAATAAACCTTGTTTAGCTACTGCACTCATATGAATAATGATGATGAGAACTTGATGATGTTAATGAGCATGGAATCGGGGAGATCTAGGCGAAATATGTTCGTGGATGTTGCTGAATGAGATGGTGATTTTCTTGCCATAGATCTATGGACCGGTTCATGCGAGCACATGCCAGGAAAGCAGTGCCACCACAATGCCAAATATGGTTGCGGCTTAGCTAACTAATTAGGTGTGTTGCTAGCTTTTTATGGACCGTTTAATGGTGCGGGGAATGGGAGTCAAGAGGGACTTTCCTGGGAACTGCATGGCACAAGAGGCGGCCCATGGGTGGGAGAATAGAGATTCGAGCCTGCCGGTGAAACCTGAGTGGGTCCGTACATCCTAGTAGCCGCTTTATAAAGGCTAATTTGTAATCTCTTGGCCATACACCGACGGTTGTGTACTGGTATAATGTAGGTTCTCTCTAGTCGCCGACGGGTGATGAAATCAGGAACTTGTAGGTACAGTGGTGCCACCTCTGCAGACTGTAAAACTATCATGATAGCCGTGCTTCCGGTTACAAGCACCTGGCCAACTTCCATAATTAGAGGCAAAACTTGGGATGGTTATTCAGGTATGGTCATTGGGATTGGTTTTGGGACTGTTTTGGGTCATAACAATGAATTTGGTTTCGGTTCTATGAAAATGAGATGGATATGAATATTTATGAATATGGGATAAACTTGAGAAAGATTATTGGCTGGTTGAAGCATGATAAATGGTGAATTATGATGAAAGGATGTTGCTGGATTACTTGGTTATGTTAGAATTAAATTCATCTAGAAATAGTTGCTGTTTTATATCATGTTTTGTGAAATAAAATTTGCTTTCTGCAATGAACCTTTTTATTCCCTACCTTGTTGTAAGCTACATGTCATACTTTTCCCGCACTTGCTGAGTACGACATGTACTCACCCTTGCATTCCCACATATACATCAGCTACAGGAGAAGAGTACTTCGAGGAACATGTGGAGTACCGTCAACATGCCTGTGGAGTTGAAGTTGGAGCCTGCTGTCTTAGTCATTTTCCGCTGTCGTTTAGAGTCTTCCGCTGCAAGAATAAGTTAGATATTCATGAGTGAGACATTGAGTCAATGCGATAAAGTACTTAAACATTATTTGTACGTTGTTATATTCTGAATTTCAGTTTTTGAAGTACATGTGTATGTGTGATGAACATCCTGGGCACACATATGCATTCACTTGGTTCATTTTTGGAACCGGGTGTCACAGGACCCCCATAAAAGGTTACAAGGTTCCGGATAACATAATATTAGGGTACCCAACAATAATACCTGAAAAGAACAAGTGTGCCTCGCCTTATAAGTCGGGTAGAATGCCCTCAACATTCCGATGTGGGACAAAAGTTACCAAGCTGGCGCAGGCATCTTCACAGGCGGTCCATAATAATCCCCACTCTGAAGTGATGTTTTCACAAGCGGCCTTTAATTTGGTCGTCTGTGAAGTGCAATTTTACAGGCGGTTTTTTTTAAAAGAACCGCCTGTGATATTGGAGGAGGGATTTAGTCCGACCTCGGGTTCCTAACTGGCCCTCATTCATCTTATAAGTTTGGATGCCTCTGTTGCACCGAACTCACTTGAACTGTCACCACTCGATTCTCCAGTACTCTCTATTCTCCCATGGGCCTGTTGCGCTGTTGTGCGGCTAGGCCTGACTGGCCTGCTTGTAGTGCTTCGTGCACTCGCGACTCTGTTGGTCCAGGTTTCCTCTGTTGCTGCCCAATTTTTTAAACTCAAATTATGACATAAGTTCACATGAACTTAGGATGGTAAACAGTTCTTTGTTGCATAAAGATTTCATACATATGAAAACAAATCTAATGAAAGAAAACATTATGAAAACATAAGCCATTCAATATTACAATGCTTTATTACACTGCGTTCAATATTAAAAATATATACTATATTTGTCAAATTTATTTTATACAATTTTTCCTGCATTGACATCTTCTGCATGTAGGGTTTAAAATCTTTTTTAATTTTTTCTATGAGCTTAATGTTTTCTGGACCGGTGAAGAGAGACATCTCTTTATACTGATTCTATTTCTCTTCATTATCTCTCACATTCTCAACTCCAACAATATTTTTCTTTCCAGAACCAACTACGTGCATCTTCTCAGTTCCTGGATCTTGTACATAAAAACTTGTGCAACGTGATCGGCCAGAAACCACAGGTCATCTTTATAGCCCACTTTCTTTAAGTCTACTAGTGTGAGCCCGTAATTGTCCACTTTCACATCATCAGGGTGTTTGACCCATTGGCACTTAAACACGGATATTTGCATTCTTTCGCCATAATCGAGTTCCCATATTTCCTCTATGAACCTGAAGTATGTGGTCTTCTGCCCTACTGGATCATAAGCCTCTATACGAATTCCACTATTTTGTGCAACACTCATACTGTCTTTTGACTTAGTGTAAAATGTGTACCCATTGATGTCATATGCTTGCAATGATGTCACCAAAGTGGATGGGCCAGAAGCTAACTTTTTCACTGTTGCCACTTCTATAGAGTCTCCGTATGGTATATTTTTGTCCGTTAACCATTCAATGAAATGACCTCTGTGCTCTCTGATGATCCACTCCTCTCCGCGACATTGGTTTTTTCTACGAAGCTCAATTTGGTGTCCTTGATGTACGACTCAGCTGTTGCAAGCTGTTGTAGTACACCAAAACATGCACAATGTACTAATTTGTAATCATGAATGATTAAGGTTTTTCTACCCACTTTGCCTCTCCCACGTAGTCTACCTTCATATACTGGTATGGGCAAACCTATTTGTTTTTATATCTGATGTAATCAATGCAACCCTCAATCACTTCTTCCATAGTGTAGCCTTCTATAATTGAACCCTCTGGGTGAGCACGATTCCGCACATAGCCCTTTAATACTGCTAAATATTGCTCCAATGGAAACATGTGATGTAAATATAGTGGCCCCAATGATTTAATCTGGCCCCAATATAGTGTACTTGCATATTAAAAAAGAATGGTGGGGAACACATCTCAAGCCTGCACATAGTCTTGATAATGTACATTTTCATATAGTCTAAGTCTTCACAAAATATCACCTTTTGCGATATTGCATTGAAGAAGTAACACAAATGTGTGATCATGACTTTTATATGCACTGGTTTGATGACCCTTATTGCAATGGCGAGGAACACTGTCATCATTATATGACAGTCGCGAGAATTGTAGCCAAATAGAGACAAGTCTTTCATCGAGACTAGTTTTCTGATATTGGATGAGAAACCTGTGGCCACTTCGATCCCATGCAAGCATTCACAAATCAATTTTTCTCCTGTAGTGTCAAGTTGTAGCTAGCTGGGGGAAGGTAATGCTTCCCATTGCCTTTTTCTAATGGGTGAAGCTCTGGTCTGATGTCAAGATTTACTAGGTCCATAGGTGATTTTAGTCCGTCCTTTGTCTTCCTCAGCGTGTCCAGCAAGGTTCCAATTATGCTGTCAAATATATTTTCGTAACGTGCATCAAATCAATATTGTGGCAAACTTTCAGTGTAACACCCTCAAATTCATTTTCATGCATTGCATACTTTTTTCATGTAGAGAAACATTATAAAAGAAGTAGAAATGGAGAAAGAACCATAGAAACGGAGAACGAACCATAGAAATGGAGGAAGGAACCATAGAAATGGAGAAAGAACCATAGAAATGGAGGGAGGAACCGTAGAAATGGAGGAAAACCACAGAAATGGAGAAAAGAATGTAGAAATGGAGAATGGGGCATAGAAATGGACAAGGGCAATGTAGAAATGGAGAATGGGACATAGAGAGGGGAATGTAGAAATGGAGAATGGGACATAGAAATTGAGAGGGGAATGTAAAAATGGAGAATGGGACATAGAAATGGAGAGGGGAATGTAGAAATGGAGCAAGTGACATAGAAATGGTGAGGAATGGGAAAAACATAGCTGAAATGAGCCATTCCCAAATTTCACCGAATTTCCCCCAAAATTTCTAAATTCCCCAATTCCCAAAAAGGGAATTTTCCCCACATTTTGGGGATAAAATCCCCAAGGCTGCCGCACCACAAGAGATAAGTTTGTTAAGATAAAAAAAATTGAATAGGACTCTTATTTGAGCTCCAATTGGAGTAGGACTCCTCTTTTTCCCCCTTATAAATATAACCCCCACCCCCTGTCCGAAATCCTCTCTCTTTTGGTCGCCCCCTCTGCTTCCAAGCCCCTTTCCTTGCTGCCAAGTCGCCAAGTTCCCCCCTTGCCGGAATTTGGCTGCCATCGGGCCCCGTCGAGCCCCACCGTCGCCGTAGAAGAAGCCTGACGATCTGTCCTACCAAAATTTTCCATAGAAAAATTTCCCACTGCTGCCATTGCTAGGAGGAAGGACCTACCACCAAAAGGAAGTGAAGTAGGTCCCCATTACCCATCTTACGACATCGCCGCTGTTTCTACGCATCCGTTTTCTTCGCCATCTTCGAGCAGAAATTTTTACGTGTGGACAGATCGTGTTTTGATCGATTTTTGACGGTGGAATTGATCTAGATCTTGATTCAAGATCATCACCACGTCCATACTTGATCCCTACACCCTTGTTCATCATAAAACCCCATGAAATCCCATTAAAACATTCAAGAACACGTACAAACTGGATGAATAAAACAGTACCATAGGATTTGCATTCATCTACCCCATCGCATCTTGAGTAAAGTTTGTGCATGATGATTGATTGCTGTAAATTTTGTATGTGCATGGTCATGAGTAGAAGGACAAGATCAAGACGCCATCTACGAGGAACTACAGCACCAAGACTTCGTGATGCTCGAACAACAAGAGCCACGGGAGCAAGGCAAGTGCCCCTTGACCATATTGATCCCATGTTTTGAAACTGTTTTGTTTGCGAAAACTCGTATTCTTGAGTCAACTTGATGGGACACCCTTTTATAGGAGTTTACTAGTTTTGTTAACCATCCTTGTCGAAGGGAAAGTTGATGAGTCGGATATGGTTGTTTTTCCTTTTTGCTTTGCTTAATCTACGGGATACAGGAAGCTGAATTAAAACATGTTTAGCTACTGCACTCATATGAATAATGATGATGAGAACTTCATGATGATAATGAGAATGGAATCGGGGAGATCTAGGCAAGATTGGTTCGTGGATGTTGCTGAATGAGATGGTGGTTTACTTGCCGTAGATCTAAGGACCGGTTCATGCCAGCACATGCCAGGAAAACAGTGCCACCACAAGGCCAAATATGGGTGCGGCTTAGCTGACTAATTAGGTGTGTTGCTAGCTTTTTATGGACCGTGGATGGTGTGGAGAATTGGAGTCGAGGAGGACTGCCCTAGGAACTGCACGGCACAAGAGGGGGCCCGTGGGTGGGAGAATGGTGATTCGAGCCTGCCGGTGAAATCTCAGTGAGTCCGTACATCTGGTAGCCACTTTGTAAAGGCTATTTTGTGATCTCTTGGCCATACACCAACGGTTGTGTACTGGTATAATAGAGGTTCTGCAGTCGCCGACGGGTGACGAAATTACAAACTTGTGGATAAAGTGGTGCCACCTCTGAAGAGTGTAAAACTATCATGATAGTACCTGGCCAACTCACATGATTAGAGGGAAAACTTGGGAAGGTTATTTGGTATGGTTATGGTATGGTCATTGGAATTGGTTTTGGGACTGTTTTGAGTCATGACAATGAATTTAGTTTCAGTTATATGAATATGAGATGGTTATGAATATTTATGAGTATGAGATAAACTTGACAAAGATTAATGGCTGGATGAGACTTGATAAATGATGAATTATGATGAGAGGATGTTGCTGAATTACTTGATCATGATGGAATAAATTTCACCTAGAAATCGTTGCTGTTTTACCATGTTTGTGAAACAAAATTTGCTTGCTGCAATGAGCCTTTTTATTCCCTACCTTGTTGTAAGCTACATGTCATACTTTTCCCGCACTTGCTGAGTACGACATGTACTCACCCTTGCATTACCACATAAAAATCAGCTACAGGAGATGAGTACTTCGAGGACCATGTGGAGTACTAGGCGTGCGAACTACCATCAACATGCCTGTGGAGTTGAAGATGGAGCCTGCTGTTTAGTTAATTCCGCTGTCGTTTAGAGACTTCCGCTGCAAGAATAAGATAGAGATTCATGAGTGAGACAATGATTCGATGTAATAAAGTATTTAAACACTATTTATTCGTGGTTATATTCTGATTCAGTTTGTGGAATACATGTGTATGTGTGATGAACATCCTAGGCACACATATGCATTCACTTGGTTCTATTTTCGGAACCGGGTGTCACATATTGGTATCAGAGCCACGTTGACCGTAGGACGCAATCCTAGGTAGAATGGACACTCTAAAACACATAGGCACACCCCTCTAAACTGTTATTTTCAAAAATTACTTGCTGCTGCATTTTTACTTGTCAATTCAGTTACCGCAAAGTGTTATTTTCAGCCCTCTTTTCTCTTCGTTTGGACAGCAACACTTTTGCTTTCTTGCTTCATAGCTTCTGAAGTTTTGGAGCTATTTTCTTCCTATTTATAGATGCTGGTGATTAGGAGCACAACACGCATAAGGACTCGTCCACCACCACATGGGAGTGCACTTAACCCCATTGAGGTTTCCGATGGACCATATTGGGAGGAGGTGAAGATGGAACCTCATGATGAAGAAGAAGTCAATAGCTCCACGCATAAGGAAGAGGACCCAAAAGAGGTGGAACTATTCTAAGATGATATGGAGGATGATCCACAAGAACGGCATTGGTACGCACCTCAGGAGGAGTTTCACGCGGGCTTACACCCCGTGGAGCCTCATGGAGCTATGACGGGAGGAGATGAACCCGAGGAGGAGTCACCCCTTACTGAGACCAATAATGAAGGTGATGAATGGGCCAACCATTCAGTTCAAGAATTTCGGTCCAACGGAATGGAAGGAGGAAACATATCTAGGGAGCTCAAAGAATTTCTGGATTGCTGCAGCCTATATCTGGAATATTTTCTCAAGAAAGTCCCTCATCTCGGACATGAAGAGTGGAAGGCTGAAGTAACCGTCCTATCAAATGGTATGGTTGTCTATCGGCACTTTACACCCACATGGAGAGCTACAAGGGCAGAAGCTATCGACGATGCTGCATGGGAAGCACTCACCGGACTGTGCTACGCCTTCCATGAGCAGCTTGAGGGCACCACTTTTGAGCTGAACCCATGTCGGAAGAGTGGCACAAGTGAGATCATTGGACACCATTTAACAGCTCTTTCCAACCCACAAGCTGCTGACAAGTCTCATAGGTTGCTTGTGGAGTTAGGAAACCGCTATGCAAGCACACAAGAAGAGATCTGTCACCTCCGCAAGAAGCTGTATTTGCTGGAGAAACAAGAGGAGACTCGTGCCAACGTGGAAGCGAATGGAGCACCAGCGCCATCTAACCCTACATGGACTGCCGACTCACCATGGTGTGCGCTCCTTGTATGGGCTACCTCCGTCACACGGCGAGAACAGCACCGGTTCACATGATTAAGTTTAGGATGCCCATTGAATAAGCTGTAATAGGAACGTTTCGATCGAAGTAGTTTGAATAAGAGTGGTGTGTTGAACTTTTGTGATTATTGCTTGTGTTTATGTGCTGATGTGAGTTTTGGGACGCTTCGGTGAATGTCCACATCCACACATAGTGATGAGATGTGAGATGCTTCGGCACGTATTCACATCCTCATATAGGATGAAATTAATAAAAGAAGATACTAAGTTCATACACCTTGATGCATATAGTTGGGGGATCAATCTAAACTTCTATTTTCTATTCTACTCTCCTCTCTCTCACAGATGGTGAGGGAAAATGCCAATCATCAACGGAGGAATGCTCGTGGCAACAATGAACCACAAGATGATGGCAACTTTGAAGTTCCTGAAAATGCTAACCCCGGGGCTGATGCAAGCAACCTTGAAGCGGTTGATGACTATGCAGAACCAGCTCATGCAAACTATGATACAAACGTTGGGTCAGCTGCAGGCCAACAACAACAACAATCCTAACCCCGTTCCTGCACCCCCACTGCCGCCACCGCCACCCCCGCCGGCTCACAACAGATTGGGAGAGTTCATGAGGACTCGACCGCCTACTTTTGCACAAGCTAATGACCCCATGGAAGCTGATTACTGGTTGAAGTCCATGGAAAAGAAGATTGCTATTGTTCAGTGCAATGGTCGGGAGAAAGTTCTCTTCACATCGCACCAACTTGTAGGAGCAGCCGCTGACTGGTGGGACGCTCTTTGCAACGCTCATGTCAACCAGCAGTCTATCACTTCGGCTGAATTCAAGGAGAGTTTCTGCTCTCATTACGTCCCTGCTGGAGTCATGATGCTTAAAAGGCAAGAGTTTGAAGGTCTCCCCCAAGGAAGGAAGAGCGTGAATGAGTACCTCAACATGTTCAGGCAGCTGTCAAGGTATGCTCCAGAAGATGTCAACTCAGATTACAGAAAGCAATACTTGTTTACAAGAGGACTGAAAAATGAGATCCAAGTTCAGCTGCTCAACAATGATTATGCAAACTTCCAGAAGCTCGTTGACAAACCTATAGTGGTTGAGAGCAAGATCCGTGAGATCGAGCAAGAGGGCAAGAGGAAGATGCCATACCATGGACAGCCACAAGGGAGAAATGCACGTCCCCGTTTCATGCCACCAGCTGCACCACAGTATGGCTCGTCTGCTTCTACTTTCCGCCCTGCAAATCCACCTCGCCCTAATAAGCCACCGCAGCAACGTCCTGCTATGCAAGCACCTCGTATGCATTTGCCTCCTGCGCCCCGACCCAAAATGGGCGCCTATGCTCAAAACAAGCCTCGCCCCAACATTCCTGCTGTTATGGGCAGCAAAGCATGTTTTTCATGCGGAGAGGCGGGACACTTTGCAAGTCAGTGCCCGAAGAAAGACCTTGGACAGCCGAGCAACGCACCAAAACAGAACCCATGGCTGAATGGAGGAGCTACGCAAGGTAACCGTGGGCAGCAGAACTACTTTCGTGGCAATGTGAATCATGTCTCCGCTGAGGAAGCACAACAAGCTGAGGACGTCGTGATTGGTATGTTCCTTGCCAACTCCAACCCTGCCACTGTTCTATTTGATACCGGAGCATCACATTCATTCATATCATCCAAGTATGTTGCCAAGTATAATCTTCCCATATCACACATGAAACAAACTATGTTGGTTAATTCTCCCGGTGGAGAGATGAGGACTAATATAGTATGTCTGAAAGTAAACCTTAAAATAAGGGGGGTAGACTTTCTTGCCAACCTTATTTTCTTGGATTCCCAAGGGATTGACATAATACTTGGAATGGATTGGTTAAGCAAGCACAACAGAGTGATTCAATGTGCTGAGAGGAGCGTGCAGTTGACAAATGAGCATGGTACTCGTATTGAGTTTGAGTCAGCCCAACAGGCAACCAAGAATGCAGCGCTGAACCACATCGAAGAAGCGACGTTGGAAAGCATTCCGGTGATTCAAGAATATTCAGATGTGTTCCCGGAAGAACATCCAGGTATGCTACCTGACCGGGACATTGAATTTGCTATTGATTTAGTACCCGGAACTGCACCTAGAGCGAAGAGGCTGTATAGGATGCCCGCTAATGAACTAGTGGAGCTCAAGAAGCAAATTCAGGAGCAGCTAGAAAAGGGTTTTATACACCCAAGCTCGTCACCATGGGGAGCCCCCGTGCTCTTCGTAGACAAGAAGGATGGGACCAAAAGGATGTGTGTGGATTATAGGTCTCTCAATGAGGTGACGATCAAGAATAAATACCCGCTGCCCCGTATAGAGGATCTGTTCGACCAAATGAAAGGTGCCCGAATTTTCTCCAAGATTGATCGTCGGTCGGGATACTTCCAGCTGAAGATTAATTCCTCCGACATACCCAAGACTGCATTTCAAACACGGTATGGTTCATATGAGTATACATTATGTCTTTTGGGTTAACGAATGCACCCGCATACTTTATGTACCTCATGAATAAGGTCTTTATGGAGTACTTGGACAAGTTCGTCGTGGTTTTCATCAACAACATTACGGTGTATTCGAAAAGCGAGGAAGAACACTTGAGATTGACATTGCAGAAACTGCAAGAGCATCAATTGTATGCCAAGTTCAGCAAGTGTCAATTTTGGCTAAAGTAAATATCATTCCTAGGCCACATCATATCCGAGGGAGGAGTATCGGTTTATACCGGAAAAGTGGGAGATGTTTTGAAGTGGAATTAACCGCAGAATGTAAGAGATATTCGGTGTTTCCTTGGGATGGCTGGATACTACCGCCGGTTCATCAAGGATTTCTCTGAAATAGCAAAGCCTATGACTGAATTGCTAATGAAGGGGAAAGCATTTCAGTGGACACCAGAGTGTCAAGAAAACTTTGAGGAGCTAAAGAAGAGGTTAACCACAGCGCCGGTTTTGGTATTGCAGGACGTGAGCAAAAGCTTCGACATATATTGTGACGCATCAAGACAAAGGCTTGGATGTGTGCTCATGCAAGATGGAAAAGTGGTAGCCTATGCATCAATACATCTAAAGAGACATGAGCTGAATTACCCCCCACATGACTTGGAACTTGCATCCGTGGTACATGCCTTGAAGATTTGGAGGCATTATATCCTTGGCCACCGATGTGAGATCTATACGGATCACAAAAGGCTCAAGTATATATTCACGCAAACGGATCTGAATTTGAAGCAACGTCGATGGTTGGAACTCATAAAGGATTATGATGTTGGAATCAACTATCACCCCGGAAAGGCCAATGTAGTAGCTGATGCGTTGAGCCGAAAAGGACCATGTCACCAACTCACAGTTCAGGAGCTGCCACCCGAGGTGTGTAAGAAGTTTGAACGGTTGCATCTCGAATTCTTGAATGAGATGGAGGTTGTAACACCCTCAATTTCATATCCATGCATTGCATATAGAGAAACATTATAAAAGAAGTAGAACGGGAGAAAGAATTATAAAAATGATGGGGAATGGGAGAAACATGGCTGAAAAGAGCCAATTCCAATTTGCCGAGGAGCTCCGTCGACACTTCCCGCGGCCTGCTTGCCACGTGGCGCCTTCGGAGCTCATCCCTGCGGAGGGGGTGAGGTCCGGCACTTCTGGCCACGTGGCAGGTTCGGAGCTCGCCTCTGAGGAAGGGGCGAGGTCTGGCCCCGCTGGACACGTGTTGCCTTCGGAGCTCGCCCCTGCAGAGAGAGCGAGGTCCGGCACCGCGGGACATGTGTCGTCCTTGGAGCTCACCTCCGAGGAAAAGGGAGGTCCAACACTGCTGGACACGTGTCGTCCTCTGAGCTCACCTCCGCGGAGAAGGGAGGTCCGACGCTGTTGGACACGTGTCGCCACCGGAGCTCGCCTATGTAGAGAGGGGAGGCCCCGCTCCGCCAGACACGTGGCGCACGCAGAGCTCGCCTCTGAGGAAAAGGGAGGGCCCGCCCCGCTGGACGCGTGGCACGTCCGGAGCTCGGCTCTGAGGAGAAGCAAGGACCGGGCCCCGCTGGACACGTGGCATCTCCGGAGCTCACCACTGCGGATATGCAAGGTCCTTAGGTGGTTTTTCCTCCTGTGCGCGGGAGTACCCGGTACAGAGGGTACCAACACGAATTCCCCCACGATTGCTGCCGCACCAAATCAATTGGAGATAAGTTTGTTAAGATCCCAAAAGAAATTGAATAGCACTCTTATTTGAGCTCCAATCAGAGTAGGACTTGACACGACCCCACGGTCTTGTCGAGCCAGGATCACGCTGAGGGGTGCTGCGTTGCACAGCACCGTATAACACACGTCAAAGGTACAAAGCGGAAGCAAAATTTTATTACATAAACAAGTTTATGAACATGTTTACATCAAAATAAGTCCAGTCTACACTCACGGGCGTAGACTACGCATCAAGTTCACGTTCAGCCCTTGAACGTGTCCTTGCTAGCACACACGCACACTAACTCTGGGGCGTGCATGACTCCCACTTGACGGGGTTCCCCTGCTGGGGTTCCGTCTCCTCTTCGGGAGTCCCTTCCTCATAGAACCCTGCAAAAGCTTCAAACACAAGCAGTGAGCACGAAGGCTCAGCAAGACTGACCCGTCTCTCCTAAACATGGAACTTCTACATGAGGGTTGATAGGTTACATGAGGTAAAAATCATTTGCAAGGACTCACCTAATTAGTAGAACCTTACTTTCAAGTTTTAGCAGCAGGTTGTGGAGAACCTTACGCTAAGGCACATGAGAGAGCCGCAATCAAGCAAGAAACACATTTCTCTCATGTACTTTGCCCAAAGTTGAAAAGAACTTTAGTTAGCTCTAGACTACAGCAAATCATTAGCAATCAAGTCCATCTTTCAATCAGCAACATTTTAACATGTAACTAGCCTGTTCTTTCTACGTCACGGTACATTGAACAAGTGGTACTCACTGACCGCAAGGGACGGCTGTCACACCCGGTTTTTCCGAAGAACAAACGAGTGAATATCACATGTATGCCAGGATCATTTTCTCATACATGTGATGACAAATAGTGAAGCATCATTTATTACAAACCAGGTGTCGAATATAAATAAGTCTTATATAGCATACGTCTCGATGGACGATAATAAGTTCATAATATGTAAATAAAACCGCAGCGGAAATATTATTCTTGTGGGCTCCGTCACAGGCGTTGCCCGGGGGGACTCCATGAACCTAGAAACCTTTTTCGGGTCCGAATTCTTGATCATTAAACCCCACATCATTCTCTTGACCTGAGCAGCAATATAAACCAACAAATATGCAAGTTTGAGTACCGATGGTACTCAGCAAGTGTGGGAAAGTTATGTCATGCATGGCTAGAACAAGGAGAGGTTGAACTCTTGGTTAAAGCACTACGCAATTAATACCTATCACCTTAGCTTATTAAGCACCTGCGTTACTACATAGGTGAAATGGTCCCAATCTCCCAACCCATCATCATAATCAAATAACCATTACATCATTTCCAATGTTAAGCTCCCCGCTTAACATCCTCAACTTCCAAAGCCATCCATCCTCTAATCATGAATAAGTCCAAGCCGCTCTTGACCGTGAGCACGGCTGTCATGACAGTTTTGACTCTGCAGAGTTTGCACCACTGTACCCACATGTAGTGATTTCATCCCCCGTTGCCGGGTGGACTAAAAGAACCTCCATTATGCCAGTGGCCACGAACCACATTCACACTTCCCAGGTGTGTAGCCAGGAGATCACTACGAAGCCTTTACAAAGGGATTCCCGACGAGCGTGGGCCCACTGAGGTTTCACCCTAACAGCATACAAGAGGCTCCAACCCCGCTGCAGTGGCCCCCTCTTGAGCCTTGCGGTTCATAAGGTAGTCCAGCTGACACCTATTCCCCGCACCATCCAACACACCCATACTACGCTGGGGATACACCTAATTAATTGGCCAAGCTGCCCCATCTCAGCATGTGGTTGGCACGGTAAAGCCAGGTTACATGCTCCATGAACCGGTCCTTAGGATCCAGGCAAGTACTAAACACAAACCCGAGTCTCGTGCACCCAGCACCAACCAATTCATCCAACTTGCCTTGATTCTTACCTCTACATAACTCATAATATCTCATTCAAGAGTAAAGTAAACAAGTTGATGATATCATATCCCACTCATCCCATTCTAAGCATGGCTAAGCATAAGTAATATGAATGAATGACATAATAAAGCAAATCCCAACCCAAGCTACAAGGAAACAAGGTAATGCAATTCTAGGGAAACTTCCTAGCATGGGTTTCATATTTCAATTTGACAATGCAAATAATTCTATCTACACATCCTAGTATAGGAACAAAGTGGTCAAGGACACTTGCCTTCTTCCTGCTGCTCTGGGAATGGAATGTCTTGTTCTTGGAAGGGAAAAACTTGCTCTGGAGCAGGTTCTACTCATACCATCACACATAGCAAAAGAAAACAACAATCCATAAGACATAGTTCACACTTTCACTTCATACAAACCAAACATTCACACCTATGAAAGTCATTCACACTTCTAAGGGTTGTGGTTACTCTATGTGTGGTGATTTTTGACCTACATGCACTTTTAAACATATGTATATTATTTCTAACTTTTGTATCCAGATCTCTGTTTGTACACTATATATAAATTCCCAATTTAAACAAATTCTTTAATATCCTATTTAGCTACCAAGAGTGCATGCAAGGTAATTTCCTACTCCAAATGGTTTTCCGACCTTCTACCAATCCTAAACTGAATTCTTTGGATTTTGGAAACTTCATTTATCATTTTCTAGTTATTCACACTTAGCTTGCTATATTTCCAGATTTATTTTCTATACATAATTGTGAACTTTATTATGAAAATAGTAAGACACATCATCTAAACAGAATAGGTTCTGATCTAAAATATTAAATAATATTTTTTTGAACTTCTCCTCTGATGTGAACTAATTTACATTTATTTTTCCAATTTTCAGAATTATTCTCTAACCTAAAAATGTGTCCCTATAACTAATATATGTGAATAATCAATTAGACAGATTCATTTCAGCTTAAAATCTATTTTTAACTCACTCCAAAATTTTCCAAGTGTTATGAGAGTTTAAATTTGAATTTACAATGTGTTTGTCCCATCTTTTAAATTTTAAATACTAATCACATATTCAAATTCCTAAATTTAATATCATATAGGGTTAAAAAGGTAAACTCACCCCACTACAGGGTCTATTATGTTATTTCATAAATTTCTAGGGGTCTAACTACACATAACAGAGGGGTTTTCCTAATTTTTATTAAGTCCAGGGGCTAAAACTGATTTTTATTTGAATTTACATGAATTTCTGAAGTTCCAGGGGCTAGATCAGAAGTTTTCGGGGCTAGCTCGTATTTTTCGAGATCCCCAGGGGGTAGCGCGTAAGAATCCCGGCCTTTATAACGTGGGGCTGACGTGGACCATCCGATTTAAAACAGACGGCTGAGATTATAACGTCGAACCGGTACGCGGGGATTTAAATTCTACTGTGCGATTTAAAATAGACGGCGCACAAGCGGCCACGTCGCTCTGATCGAGCGCGGGCGGCGCTGCCCGGCGGCGCGCGGCGGCGGGAGGCGGCGATCTCGCCGGAGAGCTTCGGATCTTCGTCAATTCTTCCTAAAACTGGGATTCATGGCATAGATCGGTAGAGGGGAGGTCAGGGATCTCACCTCGGGGTTTTTCTTGAGCTCGGAGGTCCTAGAAGGCGGTCGGCGACGAGGTCCGAGGTGAATTCACGGCGATGCTCGTCGGCGCTGTGTTTGAAGCGCAAACCACCGAGTTTTCTGCAGCTGCATGATTCCCCGGAGGCGGTGGAACACGATCGGTGCGTTATATCAGAGAACCCGAGCAAAGATCGAGAGAAAACGGTGATCGGAGCTTCGGTTCTCACCGGGAGGAAAAACAGCTGATCGCGGGTGAAAATCGGGACGATGCCGGTGTTTATATAGCCGGGGGAGGGCGGCTTTCGGTTGTGATCGAGTTTGCGTCGTCCAGAACCGAAATTCGGCTGGGATACGGGAGTATCCGGGGTGGTTTTGATTCGGGGGAGAGAAAGGAGTCCCGGTCGGCCGAGCGCGCGCGTGAGGAGGAAGAAGATGGTGGGCCCCGCGTGTCAGTGAGAAAGAGGGGGGGGGGGCGCGGCTGCCGTCTGGCGCGGGGGTGGATGGGCCGGCTGGTGGGTTTCGGCCCACTGGCCGGGGGGTTTGTTTTTTCTTTTTCTTTTTCTTTTCTGTTTTGAGTTTAATTTGAATTCCAATTTGAATTTGAATTTCTGCACCACATGCAATACGTCCAAAATTTTTTAAATTCCCCTCTTAACAGGTTTTGGGGTGTTACAGCTCTACCCCCCTTAAAAGAAATCTCGTCCTCGAGATTGGTGGTTCTAAGAAAACAATTCCGGAAACTGTGCCTTAAGCTCGTCTTCTCGCTCCCATGTGGCTTCCTCTTCCGAGTGGTGCTTCCACTGCACCTTGCACATCCGGATTCTTTTATTTCTTGTGAGGCGTTTCATTGTCTCCAAAATCTTGGATGGTTGCTTGGCATAAGACAGATCCTCAGCTACGTCAACCTCATTCATGGGTAACATCTCTTCAGGTGTTCTCAGACATTTCTTGAGCTGTGACACATGGAATACGTCATGCACATCCGATAGGCGAGCCGGTAATTCTAGTTGATACGCCAATTCGCCTTTCCTCTCCAGAACTTGAAAGGGTCCGATGTATCGAGGTGATAACTTCCCTTTCACCTTGAACCGACAAAGTCCTCCGATAGGGGACATCTTGAGGTAGACATAGTCCCCCACGTTAAAAACGAGCTCTCTTCTCCGTACATCGGCATAGCTCTTTTGTCGTGTCTGTTCTATTCTCAAGTTGTTGCGGATTTCCCTCACTTTCGCCTCGGCTTCTTGTAGTACTCCAGGCCCAAACACTATACTTTCCCCCGTTTGGTTCCAAAATAGTGGAGTTCTGCACTTTCTCCCGTACAAAGCTTCAAACGGTGACATCTTCATATTAGCCTGATAGCTGTTGTTATAGGAGAACTCCGCATACGGTAAGTTCTTATCCCAACTCTGATTCTTTTTGAGTGCACACGCTCTCAGCATATCCTCAAGGATCTGATTGGTTCTTTCCGTCTGCCCGTCAGTTCGGGGATGATAGGCAGAACTAAAGTTCAGATGGGTTCCCATGGTTTCATGCAGCTTCTGCTAGAACCTTGAGGTGAACTGTGTCCCTCGATCCGACACTATCTTCTTTGGCACTCCATGGTAACACACGATCCTTGACATGTACAACTCCGCCAATTTGGATCCGCTGTAGGTTTCTTTCACAGGGATGAAATGAGCTACCTTGGTCAGCCTG
Source organism: Neostapfia colusana (assembly GCA_030760725.1). Taxonomy (NCBI): domain Eukaryota; kingdom Viridiplantae; phylum Streptophyta; class Magnoliopsida; order Poales; family Poaceae; genus Neostapfia; species Neostapfia colusana. Next base: position 18,064,816 of record JASWHV010000002.1, read on the forward strand.
TCGATGATGACCCATATCGAATCGTATCCTGATTGGGTCCTAGGCAATCCCACTATGAAATCCATACCGATTTCTTCCCATTTCCATTCAGGCACTTTGAGTGGTTGCAATAATCCCGCGGGTCATTGATGTTCCGCTTTTACCAACTGACATGTGTCACATAGGGCAACATGTTCTGCGACATCTCGCTTCATGCCATACCACCAATACCTGCTCTTGAGGTCCTGGTACATCTTCGTACTCCCAGGATGAATGGAATAGTCAGAATCATGAGCCTCCTTCAAAATCAATTCACGGATCTCCTTTACTTCAGGCACACAAATCCTTTTCCCGTGCCACACCGTACCTTGTTCATCTTCTCTGAAACCAGGGGCTTTATTTTCCTTGATGAGTTGTCTGATTTCTTGTATCTTCTCGTCATTCTTTTGACGATCGCGTATGTCTTGCTCTAGTGTGCAGTCCACTTCCATGGCGATGGCTTCACCACTATTCACCAGGCATAGATTGAGTCTTATAACATCATCCTTTAATTCTACAGGCATGTCCTTCAAGCTCAACCTATTGACCTGCACTTTCTGGGTTAAAGCATCTGCCACGACGTTCGCTTTCCCAGGATGATAGTTGATGCCCACATCAAAGTCATTGATTAGCTCTAACCATCTCCTTTGTCTGAGGTTGAGATCTGGCTATGTGAAAATATACTTTAAACTCTTATGATCCGTATATATCTCTGTTCTCTTCCCCATCAAGTAATGCCACCAAATCTTCAACGCGTGTACCACTGCGGCTAGTTCTAGGTCATATGTAGGATAGTTCTTCTCGTGTTTCCGGAGCTGCCGGGATGCATAAGCCACGACATGCCCCTCTTGCGTGAGAACACATCCCAACCCGTTTCCAGAGGCATCGCAGTACACCGAAAAGTTCTTCTGCATATCTGGCATAACTAGCACTGGGGCTGTTGTCAATCTTTTCTTCAGTTCCTGGAAACTCGTCTCGCACTGCGGCGTCCATGTGAAAGTGATTCCCTTCTCCAACAGTTTGGTAAGGGGTCTCGAGATCTTGGAGAAACCCTCAATAAACCGTCTATAATACCCAGCCAATCCTAAGAAGCTTCGAACTTCCCCGACATTCTCAGGGGTCTTCCACTTCTGTACATCCTCGATCTTGGCGGGATCTACGGAGATTCCTCCCTCCGAGATTATATGTCCTAAGAAGGGAACTCTCTTCAGCCAAAACTCACACTTGCTCAACTTGGCATATAGTTGGTGTTCCGTCAGCTTCTGCAACACCAACCTTAGATGTTTCTCATGTTCCTCTTCATCTTTGGAGAAGACGAGGATGTCATCTATGAAAACCTCCACAAATTTGTCCAGATATTCCATGAATACCTTGTTCATGAGATACATGAAGTATGCCGGGGCATTAGTTAGCCCGAAAGGGATGACGGTGTATTCATACAGTCCGTAGCGAGATACGAAAGCTGTCTTTGGAATATCAGTTTGCCTTATCTTAAGTTGGTGGTATCCCGACCTGAGATCAATTTTCGAGAACACACAAGTTCCCCTCAACTGATCAAACAAGTCTTCAATGCGGGGTAATGGGTACTTGTTCTTGATGGTTACTTCATTCAAGGCACGGTAGTCTACGCATAACCTTTGGGTTCCGTCCTTCTTGGGCACAAATATCACTGGAGCTCCCCATGGTGAGGAACTAGGACGAATGTACCCCTTCTCTGTCAACTCTCTCAAATGATCCTTGAGTTCTCCCAGCTGCTTGGTGTCCATTCGATAAGGTCTCTTGTATGTCGGAGCTGTTCCAGGCACTAGCTCAATCGTGAATTCCACTTCCCGATCGGGAGGCATACCTGGCAACTCTTCCAGAAAAAACGTCAGGATACTCCCTGATAATCCGGATCTCCTCCACTGTCACCTCAACTTGATTTAATTTAATGTCCCTCCTAGGCTCTTGTATTGTTATAAACTTTACTCTTGTGCCACTAGGGTGAGTTAGTTCCACCGTTCTGGTCGAACAATGGATGATTCCCTTATGTTTGGTCAACCAATCCATGCCCAAAATAATATCTATCCCTTGTGAATCTATCACTATGAGGTCGGCAGTAAATACTACCCCATTAACGTCTAGGTTCACCTTGGGACACACTTGTCTTGTCCTTATTTCTCCACCTGGAGAGTTTACTGCTAGCATATGGTTCATTTGTGTTGTTGCTAAATCATGCTTCTTAACAAACCCTTGGGCAACGAACGAGTGGGTAGCACCAGAATCGAACAACAGGGTTGCAATGTGTAAATTGGCAGGAAACTTACCAACTACCACGTCAGGTGCCTCTTGCGCTTCCTCCATGGTTACGTGGTTCACCCGTCCTCGCATCACATTCTGCTGTTGCGGCTGCACGGGCTTCTTCTTTGGGCACTTATGGGCGTAGTGCCCCACTTCACCATAGTTAAAGCATTGCACCCCAACCTTAGGTGCCTGGCCTTTGTTGTCTTGTGGTTGATTTGGGGGTCCTTGTACTGCTGGTCGGGGTTGATATGTGGGTCGAGGCTGCTGTCCAAACTGACGCTGTGGTGGTGCTGGTGCTGCCGGAGGCCTGAATTTCGGGTTGTACCCTCTCGGTGCTGAGTAGGGTACCGCAGCACGGCTCGTCTGCCCTGCGGGTTGCTGCATCAGACGTGGGCGGGTGTTGCTACCCGAGGCTTGGTGTGACCACCACGTGGTTCACCCACTCCAGGATCGCATAGGGTGGTGCCGTGCGATGCGGCACCCAACAGCACACACGAAAAGAATAAAGAACAGCATACAAACGTTTATTTGATATAAAACAGCGGAAGTCTTTTTACAAAACTTAATTATACAGCGGAAGTTATATACATAGCTACTCTCAAATCCTATCTAAGCAAAAGTGCAGCCGTCCAGCCAGGGGACGCTACACACTAGCAGCATGGCACCGGAGAATCACGGCCGCGTGCAGGGCTCCAGCTCAGCCGTGTACCCCGACGGGGGCATCGCCTCGTCATCGGACCCCTCCTCATAGCCCTCACCTGCATACAGCTCAAATATTGCAACCGTGAGCACGAAGGCTCAGCAAGTCTTAACCGTCAACCCTAAGCATGGAACTCTACGTGCATGGATGTGTAAGGTAGGAATGGACTTTGCAATAAAGACACGCCTATAAGTTGATCCTTACTTTCAGTTTTATAGCAGCAGTTTAATGAGCCTTAGGCAGCCCCCACATCGAAAGTCCACAATCAAACAAGAAACGCTTTCCTCCGATGTGGTGATGCCCAAAGTGGAATATAAACTTAATTAGCTCTATAACTATAGCAATCAAGATATTCAAGACATTAATAGATCAATACAACATTTTCAGTTGGCTTATTTCATTTCTTACTACGTCACAGCGCAGTGAACAAGCGGGTACTCAAATAACCGCGAGGGACGGTGATTGCAATCAAGACACACCCGGATAACACGTCACATACACCCACTTTCAGAAGCGTGATTCCACACCCCTTCCTACTCTGTTGTATGCAACAACCTTTCAAAGGCAACCCAAATGGCGAACCGGTCCATCCGTAACGGGTAGGAGGTCCCCGCGTGGAGCGTGACTGTGCCCACCGGCAGATCTACACCTTGCTACCCTCAACCCACTCCTATTTACGGTTGGGTAAGCCTCGACACCCAGGTTAACCAATTACATCGGTTTCCTGGTTCCCATATGCCAGTATGCATCCGGTACTGTTCGATACTTGTCCAGCAGGGCCGCACACGGATGGTCCTCAACCGACACCAACAGGGCTACGCATGTGAGACCTCTGCTCACTGCATCCTATCCCCCCTGCTGGGTCTCATTTTCATACAACTCAAGCCATTATCTACCTCTTTTCTTCCCATGTGATAAGTACTATCTCGCGAGTAGCTTCCAACCACTCGACTTCTACCGAGATCCTAAACATTAGCATGGCATTCCCTACTCGTCGAGTCTGTAAACTACCCAACCCACCATAGGAGTCAATAGGCTATGCAATTGGGGTTTCAATCACCCTAACTATAATGCATACATTTCAACCTAGACATAAGTGATACAAATGAAAAACTTTATAAAAGGTACTTAAGTGCAAACCGGGGCTTGCCTGGTTGCGAGTTAAACGGAAAGTCAGCTTCTGGTGGCAGGATGTCCAAAGGCTCCGGTGCGTCCTCAACTTCGGTCACTATTATGAAATGTAATAAAATACATGTGTAAGCATTAAGGATTTATAAGAATGGAACTCCTATTCATAGCTATTGCTATTTAGGATCCTTAATTGGCTTTGGGAATTTTACAGTGGATACTAGACCCTCTAAGGATGATTTGAGCCTAATTTGGAGACATGTCATTGCATAATGTAGTCTTTAAAATTCCTACAAGTACAATCCTTATCTGAATTTTGAGCCCAAATCAGGAGCTTTGACATAGCTAGAAATGGAGGGTCTGACTAGGGTAAGTCTCCATGGTTCTAACAAAATTTGTTTCACCATTTTCGGAGCTACAATCCGAGATATATGAATTTTTGAAGTTTGGACAGGAGTGCTGAACAGTTTCTGTATAAATTTGAATTCCCAAATAAAAGCTGAACTTGGGAAGGTAATTTGACCTAGAAAATGAACTCCAATGAAGCCCAAATATTTACTGGAGGTCGGGCACTATGAAAAGGACTAGCTGCCCAAATTTGGGAATATTTTATAAAGAATTGCTCCTATAATAAATCCCTAAAGGATTTACTAAAAACAATTCTACAGAAATTCCTGGGCAATTTCATAGCCAAAATTTGGTTTCTCTGTGAAGTACTCCTCATTAGGAATCCAACAAAATTGGTCTCACTCTTTTTGGAGTTTTCTATACAAAGTTATGGCCTTGTAAATATCAGCTAATTCCTGGAATTATTTCTCTAATAGAAACTTCAAATAATTGGGTTGGGCCCACTGTTTTAATTTGGACCAGTCAGATTTCGGCAACACCGGGGGCTACGGGGTTATTCCCGCGCAGCCACAGTTGATCCCGAGCCACAATCTGATCCCCGCGCGCATACGGAGGCTGACCGGTGGGACCCGGCCCTCCTTCGTCTTCCTGACGCTGCCCGCGCCTCCCGCGGCGGCGCACGCCATCGAGGCTCGCCGGGACGGGGTTCCTGTGGTCCAAACTTCATCAAACTCGCCGCCTGTGAGTTCTACACCGTGCTGAACACGATGGTGGGGTCGGGAGCCGATGACAACGGCCGGAAAGGTGCTTGCACCGGCGACCATGTTAAACCTTACTTCGGCGACCTCGCTGTCTCTCAACAGTGGGTCTTTCGGGCTAGGTTTTGCTCCAAAAGCACCAGTGTCCCATGGATATCCTTGAACCATAGCTCGCTCTCCCTGAAACCCACCGGAGAGGGGACCTCACCGGCGACCCGAGCCCGCAAAACTGTGGCGGCGACAAAAACTCGAAGAACTCCTTCAGTTCTTGACGGTTTCCGGCGCCGTTTGAGCGAGAAGGATCGTAGGGATCTAACAAATCTTCTCCTAGACCAGGATGAGCTCTAGCTATCGCAACACGAAGAATTTGATTGTAGACCCAGAAGTGTTGCTATGAACTAGGGTTTGGCAAAACCCGAAATTCTCACTACCCGGTTGATCAATCATCCCGTGGCTTTCGGTAACACGATCTACAGACAACAACCTTTCTTGTGCAGGGAAGGGGCGGTGAAGCTGACCGTAGCACGCTGTCCACGGTGAACCGAACGGGGTTCCGCCGAGCACCTCCGATCGCCGGCGCCAATCTCGGGTTTGCGTGTAGCACAAGCTAGGAAACTTAGGGGAAAGAAAGGTGGAGGCTGGAGCACTCTCTTGCGCTTCTTTTTGCTATTTGGGGCTCGATCATCCGAGCTCGGAGGACTGTGGTTAATCGGAAGGAACCGAGCGGCGCGGTAGCTCACGGTCCTGGTCGGCGCTCAGACAGAGAAACTGAGGAGGCTACGGATGACGGCAGAGAGGAGAAATAGAAGTGCGCTGCAGCCCTGATCACCCACGCGCACTGACTTGACCTTGGGGGCAGTGAGGAAGCAGCTCAGTGGAGGCAGCCGTCGATCGGTGGCGCGCGGTGAACAGCCGGATGAAAACGGGGTCGGTTCATTTGCTGTGTCTGGCTGACAGTAGGGCCCCACCTCCCCCTTTGTTTAGTCAAATTTCTCTGATATTTTTCATCCAGCAACTCAACATTAAAAGCTTTACTTCACCCCAAAGTCAAGTTTGAATTTGCTGAATTCAACTTGTTTGAATTCTGGTGTGAAATTTGGATGTGGTTTGATCATTTGAATTTGAAAAATCAATTTGAATTCTCCACTTTGTATTGCCTCAAAAATATAGCAAACCAGCTCCAAAATTTCCAACTTTTGGCATGGCTGCTCATTCAAAGGTGGAGAACACATTTGTGAACCCAAATTTTGAAATTGAGGGAATTGGAATTTGAAACTGAATTTGAAATTCAGATTAGAGGGCTTTTCCTTTTAATCCCAAACAAATATTAAAACTCCTCCAAATGAGCTGAAATTTGGCAGGTTGAATATTTGGACTATGAAGATCCAAGTTGTGCATTTAGATCTCCATGTTTGGAAGTTCTGGGAAGTCTAAACCCTCACTTTGAACTTATACCATTATAATTCAATGTTTTAATTCCCCTCATTTTTCATAAGTATACATGAGCTGAATTTTCTTGCTACCACTTTTTGGAGACTTTACATCCCTCCCCCCTTAAAAAGAATCTCGTCCCGAGATTCCAAAGGAAAAGCAAAGTGGGGAAAACTTTACCGGATATATGATGATAGCAAGTCCGGATAATACGTTCGTAGATAATCCTCGCTTTCCCATGTCGCCTCATCAGCGGTATGGTTACTCCACAAGACCTTGTAGAACCATAAGGTCCGGTTTCTTGTGGCGTGAGTCTTTTCATCGATGATCCGGATGGGATACTCCATGTACGTGAGGTCCGGTTGAAGAACTTCTATGTCTTCTGTACGGATTTCAGCAGAGGGTTTGAGGCACTTTCTCAGCTGAGAGATGTGGAAGACGTTGTGAATGCCTGCGAGCGACGCCGGTAAATCCAAGCGATAGGCCACGGGTCCGCATCTGTCAATGACGGTGAACGGACCAATGAACCGCGGCGCAAGTTTACCCTTCACTCCGAAACGGTGAACTCCCTTCATCGGAGACACACGGACATAAACATGGTCCCCGATGTCGAAGTGGAGAGGGCGGCATCTTTTATCCGCATAGCTCTTCTGACGAGATTGAGCAGCCTTAAGATTGGCTTGTATTATTCGCACTCGTTCTTCAGCTTCATTCACAAGTTCAATGCCGTAGATAACTCGCTCGCCGGACTCGCACCAGTTGAGAGGTGTGCGACATTTCCGGCCGTAGAGAGCTTCATACGGCGCCATCTTAATGCTAGCTTGATAGCCATTATTATAAGAAAACTCCGCCAACGGCAAATGATCGTCCCAATTCTTGCCGTGGTGGATGGCACAAGCGCGTAGCATATCTTCAAGCACTTGATTCACCCGTTCAGTTTGACCATCTGTCTGCGGGTGATACGCGGAGCTTTGGATCAGTTTGGTCCCCAATGATGTGTGCAGCTGTTCCCAGAACCGAGAGACGAACAGCGCACCGCGATCTGAAATGATGGAGCGGGGAACACTGTGCAAACATAAGATCTTTGCAATGTACAGCTCCGCATATTGCTTGGCCACGTACTTTGTATGTACGGGGATAAAATGAGCCGACTTGGTTAGTCGATCGACTATCACCCAAATCGAGTCATGTTTGTGAGACGTGAGAGGTAATCCGACTATGAAGTCCATGCTGATATCCTCCCACTTCCACGCCGGAATGTTCAACAGTTGCAGCTGTCCGACTTTACACATATGGTCGGCTTTCACTCGCCGACACGTATCACATTCGTATACGTACTTTGCGATTTCTCTTTTCATCCGCGTCCACCAAAACCTTGTTTTCAGATCTTGGTACATCTTGTTGCTGCCCGGATGAATAGAATACTTGGACAAATGAGCTTCGTCCAATATTTTCCTCCGAAGCTTCATGTCGCGGGGTACCACTATACGGTCTTTAAACCATAGTGTACCATTATCATCTCTTCGGAAGCATTTCATTTCGCCATTCTTCATCCTTCTCCGAATGTGCGACATTCCCACATCTTTCTTCTGCGCTTCGATAATCTCCTCTCGTATTGCAGGGACGAGAGCAAGATTATACAATGCCCCATATGGAACCAAGTACAGACTCGGCTCCTCCTCTTCAAGTGGGGTGATGGACAGACTGTTGACATGGGATTTGCGGCTTAAGGCATCGGCAACTACGTTTTCCTTCCCGGGATGGTAGTGAATCTCGATCTCATAGTCTTTGATCAGTTCTAGCCATCTCCGTTGCCGCATATTCAACTCCTTTTGAGTGAATATATATTTCAGACTTTTGTGGTCGGTGTAGAGGTGCACTAAGTTCCCAAGCAAATAGTGCCTCCACATCTTCAAGGCCAATACCACAGCAGCGAGCTCAAGATCATGAGTCGGATAGTGCTGCTCATGGTTATGAAGTTGACGTGAGCCATAGGCGACCACTCTTCCTCCTTGCATCAATACACAACCAAGCCCGATGCCAGACGCATCACAGTATACGTCAAAGGGCTTGGTTGTATCCGGTTGAGCTAACACCGGGGCTGTTGTAAGATGCTTCACTAATGCTTGGAAAGCTTCTTCACAAGATGAGCTCCAAACATATTTGATCCCCTTTTTCAACAGTTAAGTCATCGGCTTAGCAAGCTTGGAGAAATTTGGTATGAATCTCCGATAATATCCTGCTAACCCGAGGAAACTCCTGACTTCATGGACTGATGTGGGGGACTTCCATTTCAGCACTTGGTCAATTTTGCTTGGATCAACTGCAATGCTTTCTGCAGAAATAAAGTGACCATGGAATGGCACTTGGCTGATCCAAAACTCGCACTTGCTGAACTTAGCATAAAGCTTATGGTCTCTTAATCGCTGAAGTACGATATGCAAGTGTTTGGCGTGTTCTTCTTCAGTCTTGGAGTAAACCAAGATGTCGTCTATGAACACCACCACAAACTTGTCCAACTCCGGCATGAACACTGAGTTCATGAGATACATGAAGTGTGCCGGGGCGTTGGTGAGACCAAAGGACATGACGAGGTATTCATACAACCTATATCTCGTCGAGAAGGCCGTCTTTGGGATATCCTCCACTTGGATCTTGATTTGATGATATCCGGAGCGAAGATCCATCTTGGAAAATACACTCGCACCCCCCAAGTTGATCGAAGAGAATATCGATGCGGGGCAGTGGATATTTATTCTTGATGGTGATGGCGTTGAGAGGTCGGTAGTCCACACACAACCTCAAGGTTTCATCCTTCTTCTTCACAAACAGCGCCGAGCATCCCCATGGTGAGGAACTCGGTCGAATGAAACACTTCTTCATTAAGTCATTGAGCTGCTCCTTCAATTCAGACAGCTCATTCGGAGCCATCTTGTACGGTCTCCGTGATATCGGTGTCGTCCCAGGTACGAGTTCAATCTTGAACTCGACATCTCTTTCGGGTGGCATGCCCGGAAGATCATCCGGATAGACATCCGGGTATTCACGGACCACACGAATATCCTCAAGTTTCGTGGCTTCCGTGTTATATGTGGCTGGGGCTTCTTGAACCGAATGGTCAAGAATAAGAACATGTGGTTCATGGAGTGGAGAGTTTAGACGAACCACACGTGGAATGATGTCAAGAACAGCACCATGGCGATGTAGCCATGACATTCCTAAAATGACATCAAGTTTTTGACTCTCTAACATGATTAGAAAAGTCGAATATAGATTTCCACCCAACTGTAATGGTGCTCTATAGACCATTCTATCAGCTGTTATCTTCCCACCCGGAGAACATATCAAATGTGAATTATTTGTGGGAATGATAGGCAGTTGATATTTAATAACATAAGACGGACTTATGAAATTATGGGTGGCACCAGAGTCAAAAAGTATGACTACGGGATGATCTAGGTAAGAGAACGTACCCGCGAGGACGGGTTCGCCTTCCGGCACGTCTTCGATAGCTAAGTGGTGGACGTTGCCGGGTTTTGGTGCTGGTTTCATGGGCTGATTGTGGGGCTGATTAGCACCCTGATATGGTGCTGCACCCCTGCCCTGTCGCAGCTCGGGGCAGTCTCTCGAAATGTGCCTGACACGGCCACACGTGTAACACGTGTAAGGTGTCGGGGTCCCGCCAACTTGAGGACGGAATCCTGGTGCACGCTATTGAAACTGGGGCGCACGCGGGACCATCCTTTGCTGCTGCTGTTGCTGTTGTGGATACGTCGGTTTGAAGCCCGGCGCATTATATTACCGACCGCGAAACTGAGGCGTTCGCGTTGGTGGCTGCCATCTCTGACCGGATGGTGAGCGATACACCACGCGGTATTTTTGTGACGTCCCACCACTGCTGCTCGTCAGCGTGCTACGTTTCCTCTTATCAGGCCCGCGCTCACGCTGAGCATTCTCTTGTAGAATCGCGGCATTAACTAGGTCGTTGAATGTGCCGCAATTGCTCTGGGCGAGATGGACCTTCATCTTTGAATTCAGGCCCTGGAAGAAAGCATTACGCTTGTTGTCTTCCGTCCCCACAAATCCTGGCGAATACTGCGCCAGCCGGTTGAATAACCTGGAGTACTCATGAGCACTCCTCTCGCCTTGTCGTAGCGCCAGGAACTCCTGGAGCTTCATTTCCATCACATCGGGAGGTATGTGATAGGCGCGGAACGCCTCCCGGAACTCCGTCCACGTGACGGCATGGCCAGCCAGTAAGGAGGCGGTGTAGTTCACCCACCAGTTACCGGCTTCTCCTTGAAGCTGTTGCGCTGCGTACAGTGCCATCTGATGTTCGGTGCATCGTAACAGCCCGAACTTTGCCTCCAGAGTGCGGATAAAGCTGTCCGCCTCCAAAGGTTCTTCGGCCTCCGTGAAGACCGGTGGATGGGTCGCCATGAATTCTGAATACGAGCTTTGTTGGGGCTGGCGTTGCCCATTGTCTTGGCGTCCTCCCTGATGGGACGCATTCTGCTGCACCAACATCCGCAGCAGCTCGGTTTGCTCGTCGCGCGAGCCGAGCACTGCAGCGAGAACCTCCGCCAGGTTTCTTGGAAGTTCTGTCGGTGGAGGAGGTGGTTGCTGCTGCGTCGTGGTTTGCTGCGGAGGTGGAGACTCATCACCACGAACTTGACTCGGACCTCCCTCCTCTTTTGTTGAACGTGTCCCCACCATTCTGCACTCAGACCATTCAAACTATCAGCACATGTTGGTTTATTTCATCCAGTCTATACAATAGTGATGCGAGAATGGAATAAATGGTACGCATAACAGTCACACATATGGATAAAGTATAAACTTTATGCAACATATACATCCCTGGACCGTGTCACACGATCGAGTTCCAAAGTATTGAACTTTATGGGTTAAAAGTTCATTTCGACCATCGGGGTCACCACGGGATGTTATGTGTGTTAGCATGCGTGATTCCTCGCTATTGTATTGGACCCAAACATGTACTAACTCGAAGCGATGTGTCAAATGCATAAACCCTTCGACTCCAACTCGCTGTTTCACAACAGCCACTGACGTCGAACGGTGAAACTAAGGGTTTTGGTCGAAATACGGAAAATTCCAGAGAGCATTTGGTCTGCCCTGTTTCTGGACAGTACCTACTCTTCTGAGATTTTCATCCATTTGGAGGGGGAGTTTGTTCTGGAGCTCTACAGAAAAGTTGTATAGGACTTCTAAACCTTTCCAGAATGGTATCCCACACCTCCATTGGTTCAACCAATCTTAAGTTATGCCCTGTTCAAATTCAGAAAAATCTCTGCCAAAAACAGGGGAGATTGTTCCTAAGATTTTGAGATTGATCCTATACTCCCAATTGACTCTTAGTTCAATATAGGAGTTTACTAACCCCTAAATGAATTCCTATACTTCATTGTGACTCTTTTCTTTGAAAATAAACTTTTATGCAGTCGGTATTACGTTTCCTCACCAAAGAAAAATCCTAAACCAGTATTCCGGCATATACGTGTCACATGGTGGAACTAAAGATGTCACTCACAAACGGTTTCTACACGTTATGCACTAACGTGATTAATGTACCTGCAGCAAAAACACACAATAATGATGCACACAAAGGTTTTAACATTGCAGGCAGTTCCATATCATAGTAAAAACATACGGTCTGTATCATTGCCATACGGATTGTCCTTGAGTCAAGCCACGTCTCAAGGTACATGGTCGTGTTTTCACACCACACGGCAGGGAACCCGAGTAGAGCGCGAATGGGTCGTCACGGTTGGGAATTTTATCAACCCAACGGATACCACCTACTGCCTCATGACCGTTGAGGCACGCCGATGGCGAGCGCTGCGTATGGCCCTTTGAACATTGAATGTTCAAGAGTTGCATACTATCGTGTTGCTTACCACACGATGTGGTATTCTCACTTTTGCCTAAAGCACGCTGAAGATCAGCGTTTTCATATGCTCTCAGAACTATTAAGAGGTTCAGAGACTCATATTCACTACCGTGCCAAGCCACGGTATAACCTTCCATACTATTACTCGTATGGCAAGTTACCGCAGTTGATCCGCCTGCGGTGGCGTACCTTACCTCTTACCTGACGTTGGAGTGTCGTTACAGGATGTATAACACATAAGTTAGCCTTTCCACCTTAGTAACTACTACTATCATAGATGACTAATCCTCACTCGACTACTTCTAAGTTTTCAAAAATATGCTCTTTTCAAGCGGGCTATTCCCAATGCAGCTCTGATACCACGTCTGAGGGGACCACCCCGTGGTTCACCCACTCCAGGATCGCATAGGGTGGTGCCGTGCGATGCGGCACCCAACAGCACACACGAACAGAATAAAGAACAACATACAAACGTTTATTTGATATAAAACAGTGGAAGTCTTTTTACAAAACTTAATTATACAGCGGAAGTTATATACATAGCTACTCTCAAATCCCATCTAAGCAAAAGTGCAGCCGTCCAGCCCGGGGACGCTACACACTAGCAGCATGGCACCGGAGAATCACGGCGGCGTGCAGGGCTCCAGCTCGGCCGTGTACCCCGACGGGGGCATCGCCTCGTCATCGGACCCCTCCTCATAGCTCTCACCTGCATACAGCTCAAATATTGCAACCGTGAGCACGAAGGCTCAGCAAGTCTTAACCGTCAACCCTAAGCATGGAACTCTATGTGCATGGATGTGTAAGGTAGGAAAGGACTTTGCAATAAAGACACGCCTATAAGTTGATCCTTACTTTCAGTTTTATAGCAGCAGTTTAATGAGCCTTAGGCAGCCCCCACATCGAAAGTCCACAATCAAACAAGAAACGCTTTCCTCCGATGTGGTGATGACCAAAGTGGAATATAAACTTAATTAGCTCTATAACTATAGCAATCAAGGTATTCAAGACATTAATAGATCAATACAGCATTTTCAGTTGGCTTATTTCACTTCTTACTACGTCACAGCGCAGTGAACAAGCGGGTACTCAAATAACCGCGAGGGACAGTGATTGCAATCAAGACACACCCGGATAACACGTCACATACACCCACTTTCAGAAGCGTGATTCCACACCCCTTCCTACTCTGCTGTATGCAACAACCTTTCAAAGGCAACCCAAATGCCGAACAGGTCAATCCGTAATGGGTAGGAGGTCCCCGCGTGGAGCATGACTGTGCCCACTGGCAGATTTACACCTTGCTACCCTCAACCCACTCCTATTTACGGTTGGGTAAGCCTCGACACCCAGGTTAACCAATTACATCGGTTTCCTGGTTCCCATATGCCAGTATGCATCTGGTACTGTTCGATACTTGTCCAGCAGGGCCACACACGGACGGTCCTCAACCGACACCAACAGGGCTACGCACGTGAGACCTCTGCTCACTGCATCCTATCCCCCCTGCTGGGTCTCATTTTCATACAACTCAAGCCATTATCTACCTCTTTTCTTCCCATGTGATAAGTACTATCTCGCGAGTAGCTTCCAACCACTCGACTTCTACCGAGATCCTAAACATTAGCATGGCATTCCCTACTCGTCGAGTCTATAAACTACCCAACCCACCATAGGAGTCAAGAGGCTATGCAATTGGGGTTTCAATCACCCTAACTCTAATGCATACATTTCAACCTAGACATAAGTTATACAAATGAAAAACTTTATAAAAGGTACTTAAGTGCAAACCCGGGCTTGCCTGGTTTCGAGTTAAATGGAAAGTCAGCTTCTGGTGGCAGGACGTCCAAAGGCTCCGGTGCGTCCTCAACTTCGGTCACTATTATGAAATGTAATAAAATACATGTGTAAGCATTAAGGATTTATAAGAATGGAACTCATATTCATAGCTTTTGCTATTTAGGATCCTTAATTGGCTTTGGGAATTTTACAGTGGATACTAGACCCTCTAAGGATGATTTGAGCCTAATTTGGAGACATGTCATTGTATAATGTAGTCTTTAAAATTCCTACAAGTACAATGCTTATCTGAATTTTGAGCCCAAATCAGGAGCTTTGACATAGCTAGAAATGGAGGATCTGACTAGGTTAAGTCTCCATGGTTCTAACAAAATTTGTTTCACCATTTTTGGAGTACCATCAGAGAGATATGAATTTTTGAAGTTTGGACAGGAGTGCTGAACAGTTTCTGTATAAATTTGAATTCCCAAATAAAAGCTGAACTTGGGAAGGTAATATGACCTAGCAAATGAACTCCAATGAAGCCCAAATTTTTATTGGAGGTCAGGCACTATGAAAAGGACTAGCTGCCCAAATTTTGGAATATTTCATAAAGAATTGCTCCTATAATAAATCCCAAAATGATTTACTAAAAACAATTCTACAGAAATTCCAGGGCAATTTCATAGCCAAAAATTGGTTTCTCTGTGAAGTACTCCTCATGAGGAATCCAACAAAATTGGTCTCACTCTTTTTGGAGTTTTCTATACAAAGTTATGGCCTTGTAAAGATCAGCTAATTCCTGGAATTATTTCTCTAATAGAAACTTCAAATAATTGGGTTGGGCCCACTGTTTTAATTCGGACCAGTCAGATTTCGGCAACACCGGGGGCTACGGGGTTATTCCCGCGCAGCCACAGTCGATCCCGAGCCACAATCCGATCCCCGCGCGCATACGGAGGCTGACCGGTGGGACCCGGCCCTCCTTCGTCTTCCTCACGCTGCCCGCGCCTCCCGCGGCGGCGCACGCCGGCGAGGCTCGCCGGGACGGGGTTCCTGTGGTCCAAACTTCATCAAACTCGCCGCCTGTGAGTTCTACACCGTGCTGAACACGATGGTGGGGTCGGGAGCCGATGACAACGGCCGGAAAGGTGCTTGCACCGGCGACCATGTCGAACCTTACTTCGGCGACCTCGCTCTCTCTCAACAGTGGGTCTTTCGGGCTAGGGTTTGCTCAAAAAGCACCAGTGTCCCCTGGACATCCTTGACCCATAGCTCGCTCTCCCTGAAACCCACCGGAGAGGGGACCTCACCGGCGACCCGAGCCCGCAAAACTCCAGCGGCGACAAAAACTCGAGGAACTCCTTCAGTTCTTGACGGTTTCCAGTGCCGTTTGAGCGAGAAGGATCGTAGGGATCTAACAAAGCTTCTCCTAGACCAGGATGAGCTCTAGCTATCGCAACACGAAGAATTTGATTGTAGACTGAGAAGTGTTGCTATGAACTAGGGTTTGGCAAAACCCAAAATTCTCACTACCCGGTTGATCAATCATCCTGAGGCTTTCGGTAACACGATCTACAGACAACAACGCACCTTTCTTGTGCATGGAATGGGCGGTGAAGCTGGCCGTAGCACGCTGTCCACGGTGAACCGAACGGGGTTCCGCCGAGCACCTCCGATCGCCGGCGCCAATCTCGGGTTTTGCGTGTAGCACGAGCTAGGAAACTTAGGGGAAAGAAAGATGGAGGCTGGTGCACTCTCTTGCGCTTCTTTTTTCTATTTGGGGCTTGATCATCCGAGCTCGGAGGACTGTGGTTGATCGGAAGGAACCGAGTGGCGCGGTAGCTCACGGTCCTGGTCGGCGCTCGGACAGAGAAACTGAGGAGGCTACGGATGACGGTAGAGAGGAGAAATAGAAGTGCGCTGCAGCCCTGATCACCCACGCGCACCGACTTGACCTTGGGGGCAGTGAGGAAGCAGCTCAGTGGAGGCAGCCGTCGATCGGTGGCGCGCGGTGAACAGCCGGATGAAAACGGGGTCGGTTCATTTGCTGTGTCTGGCTGACAGTAGGGCCCCACCTCCCCCTTTGTTTAGTCAAATTTCTCTGATATTTTTCATCCAGCAACTCAACATTAAAAGCTTTACTTCACCCCAAAGTCAAGTTTGAATTTGCTGAATTCAACTTGTTTGAATTCTGGTGTGAAATTTGGATGTGGTTTGATCATTTGAATTTGAAAAATCAATTTGAATTCTCCACTTTGTATTGCCTCAAAAATATAGCAAACCAGCTCCAAAATTTCCAACTTTTGGCATGGCTGCTCATTCAAAGGTGGAGAACACATTTGTGAACCCAAATTTTGAAATTGAGGGAATTGGAATTTGAAACTGAATTTGAAATTCAGATTAGAGGGCTTTTCCTTTTAATCCCAAACAAATATTAAAACTCCTCCAAATGAGCTGAAATTTGGCAGGTTGAATATTTGGACTATGAAGATCCAAGTTGTGCATTTAGATCTCCATGTTTGGAAGTTCTGGGAAGTCTAAACCCTCACTTTGAACTTATACCATTATAATTCAAAGTTTTAATTCCCCTCATTTTTCATAAGTGTACATGAGCTGAATTTTCTTGCTACCACTTTTTGGAGACTTTACAACCGGCCTTCCTCTTGTTTTCATTTTCCAAGGCCTTCAGCTTCCTTTCTACAACAAATGCTCTGTCCACCATCTTTTGGAAACTTTCATACTCGTTGGAGGACATTGCACACTGCATTTCTGATGTAAGTCCTTCCACGAAGCAATCCTGTTTCTGCTCATCAGTCTCTATGTCCCATAGTGCATAACGGGATAGTTGGGTGAATTTAGTGAGGTATTCCCTCACAGTCATGTTTCCATGCTGCAGCCCCAAGAACTCCTTTCTCTTGTTTTTAAGTTCACCCCTTGGTATGTAATGGTTGCGGAAGCTACGCTTGAATTCTTCCCAAGTGATGTTCTCGGGGTCATGATGGGCGGCCACGTAAGTGGTCCACCAATCAGAAGCAGGTCCATGCAATTGGTGAGAGGCAAACTGTACCCTCTCATATCCTTGGCACTATATGATCCTCATCTTGCTCTCAATGGTCTTTAGCCAGTCATCTGCCTCCAGGGGTTCAGCAGCACTTGCAAACTTCGGAGGTTGAGTTCCCAGAAACTCACTCAACCTCGGTTGGCGTGGTGCAGCTTGTGGAGGTGGAGCTTGGTGCAAGTTGGCCACCACTTGAGTCAGGTTCTGGATGAGCTGATTTTGATTCTCAAGCATTTGGTGGATGGGATCAACTTCTTCACGGCGACCACCCCTATCTTGGCCACCAGAAAGATGAGGGTTGCCTGCCTCATCATTGTTGTTGGTGGGGTTGGCAGCACGACCCTTTCCTCTTCCGGCCATCTATCATGATCAAGCAAATGTCAATTTAAAGCATTACGTAATAACTTACCAGTTTTTGCTTGTTTAAACTTTAAGATTTTGAGAACTTATTTCATTTATATTTTCTGAGGATTTCATGTCTTACGTGAATATAAATGCACTCTTAATTCATATGGGTTCACACACCAAAGCAAAACAACCTGAAGACGAGCTTGTGGACAAACGCCCATGGCTTCTACAACTCACGTCACACACCAAGTATTAACACACCATTAACTAAGGTAACGACTCGACTACTCGACATCCTGCTAAACTAAGGGAATGACTCTACACTACTCGTATCACTGAGGTGGCTCCTCGGGATCTTCCTCATTATTGCGGCTGCCTTCTGACTCCGCTTTGGGTGGGGAGGCTGCTGGTGGAGAAGTGTGACGACGCCTGATCGCCCGGCAATCTGGAGAGTCAGGAGTCCATGTGTCATTTACGGTGACACACAGTCCATTCCCATCTCCTCTTTCTCTCGCCCTCAAGCAGGCTCGAAGCAACGCCTTGGTTTCCTTCAGGGTGTCAAGAACATCCTGAAGCTCCTGCTGACACTCCTGCAGTCGAGTGCTGAGCATAGCAGCATCCTCCAAGCACAAGTCCATGTGCTCATGGGAAGTCCCCTGCTGCACTGGCGGGTACTTGTACTCCATTGTACCACTCTCGCGCTGGAGGACATATATGTACTCAGTCCTATCCAGGTGACGACGATAGATGTGACTCTGACAGGTGATTGCCTCCCAGGTGACATCCTTCTCCGCATCGACCTGTGTCGCTCGACAAGCTGGATAGCGGTGGATCTTGAGCAGCTGATTTTCGTGGATAATCCTCATCTCTGAACTCCATTCTTCCCTCTTCTCACGGATGGTCCTCGTGGAGCTATAGTGTATGATTAGCTTGCCCGTGTTGCCGGCGGCTTGGAGCATGCGTCGAAGACGGCGCAACAAGCCTCCTACTGCCAATCCGTAGGAGAGATACGTCACCGGACGGTTCTCCTCTCTCAGGGAAAGGGCAACTACGCGAACTCTCCCTCCGGTGGACTTGCGGGCGGTGCGGATCATGCGAACCATCTAAAACATAAAGCATTTAAAATTAAGTTAGATAAGATTTTAAGCAAAAATCCTATTTTGAATAAAAGATGTGGTAAGAGGAATAAAGTGGCCCATTAAATAACACTTTTCAACCCACACCTTGTAAAATAGTTTTTAAGAAAATAGGGTCCTTAAATACGTCCATTTCTACCTAGGTCCACGTTCCTACGGGCAACCTTGGCTCTGATACCACTACTGTCACACCCGGTTTTTCCGAAGAACAAACGAGTGAATATCACATGTATGCCAGGATCATTTTCTCATACATGTGATGACAAATAGTGAAGCATCATTTATTACAAGCCAGGTGTCGGATATAAATAAGTCTTACATAGCATACGTCTCGATGGACGATAATAAGTTCATAATATGTAAATAAAACCGCAGCGGAAATATTATTCTTGTGGGCTCCGTCACAGGCGTTGCCCGGGGGGACTCCATGAACCTAGAAACCTTCTTCGGGTCCGAAGTCTTGATCATTAAACCCCACATCATTCTCTTGACCTGAGAAGCAATATAAACTAACAAATATGCAAGTTTGAGTACAGATGGTACTAAGCAAGTGTGGGAAAGTTATGTCATGCATGGCTAGAACAAGGAGAGGTTGAACTCATGGTTAAAGCACTACGCAATTAATACCTATCACCTTAGCTTATTGAGCACCTACATTACTACATAGGTGAAATGGTCCCAATCTCCCAACCCATCATCATAATCAAATAACCATTTTATCATTTCCTATGTTAAGCTCCCCGCGTAGCATCCTCAACTTCCAAAGCCATCCATCCTCTAATCATGAATAAGTCCAAGCCGCTCTTGACCGTGAGCACGGCTGTCATGACAGTTTTGATGCAGAGTTTGCACCACTGTACCCACATGTAGTGATTTCATACCCCGTTGCCGGGTGGACTAAAGAACCTCCATTATGCCAGTGGCCACGAACCACATTCACACTTCCCAGGTGTGTAGCCAGAAGATCACTACGAAGCCTTTACAAAGGGATTCCCGACGAGCGTGGGCCAACTAAGGTTTCAATCCTAACAGCATACAAGAGGCTCCAACCCCGCTGCAGTGGCCCCCTCTTGAGCCTTGCGGTTCATAAGGTAGTCCAGCTGACACCTATTCCCCACACCATCCAACACACCCATACTACACCGGGGATACACCTAATTAATTGGCCAAGCTGCCCCATCTCAGCATGTGGTTGGCACGGTAAAGCCAGGTTACATGCTCCATGAACCGGTCCTTAGGATCCAGGCAAGTACTAAACACAAACCCGAGTCTCGTGCATCCAGCACCAACCAATTCATCCAACTTGCCTTGATCCCTACCTCTACGTAACTCATAATATCTCATTCAAGAGTAAAGTAAACAAGTTGATGATATCATATCCCACCCATCCCATTCTAAGAATGGCTAAGCATAAGTAATATGAATGAATGACATAATAAAGCAAATTTCAACCCAAGCTACAAGGAAACAAGGTAATGCAATTCTAGGGAAACTTCCTAGCATGGGTTTCATATTTCAATTTGACAATGCAATAATTCTATCTACACATCCTAGTATAGGAACAAAGTGGTCAAGGACACTTGCCTTCTTCCTGCTGCTCTGGGAATGGAATGTCTTGTTCTTGGAAGGGAAAAACTTGCTCTTGAGCAGGTTCTACTCATACCATCACACATAGCAAATGAAAACAAAAATCCATAAGACATAGTTCACACTTTCACTTCATACAAACCAAACATTCACACCTATGAAAGTCATTCACACTTCTAAGGGTTGTGGTTACTCTTATGTGTGGTGATTTTTGACCTACATGCACTTTTAAACATATGTATATTATTTCTAACTTTTGTATTCAGATCTCTGTTTGTACACTATATATAAATTCCCAATTTAAACAAATTCTTTAATATCCTCTTTAGCTACCAAGAGTGCATGCAAGGTAATTTCCTACTCCAAATGGTTTTCAGACCTTCTACCAATCCTAAACTGAATTCTTTGGATTTTGGAAACTTCATTTATCATTTTCTAGTTATTCACACTTAGCTTGCTATATTTCCAGATTTATTTTCTATACCTAATTATGAACTTTATTATGAAAATAGTAAGACACATCATCTAAACAGAATAGGTTCTGATCTAAAATATTAAATAATATTTTTTGAACTTCTCCTCTGATGTGAACTAATTTACATTTATTTTTCCAATTTTCAGAATTATTCTCTAACCTAAAAATGTGTCCCTATAACTAATATATGTGAATAATCAATTAGACAGATTCATTTCAGCTTAAAATCTATTTTTAACTCACTCCAAAATTTTCCAAGTGTTATGAGAGTTTAAATTTGAATTTACAATGTGTTTGTCCCATCTTTTAAATTTTAAATACTAATCACATATTCAAATTCCTAAATTTAATATCATATAGGGTTAAAAAGGTAAACTCACCCCACTACAGGGTCTATTATGTTATTTCATGAATTTCCAGGGGTCTAACTACACATAACAGAGGGGTTTTCCTAAATTTTATTAAGTCCAGGGGCTAAAACTGATTTTTAATTGAATTTACATGAATTTCTGAAGTTCCAGGGGCTAGATCAGAAGTTTCTGGGGCTAGCTCGTATTTTCCGAGATCCCCAGGGGGTAGCGCGTAAGAATCCCGGCCTTTATAACGTGGGGCTGACGTGGACCGTCCGATTTAAAACAGACGGCTGAGATTATAACGTAGAACCGGTACGCGGGGATTTAAATTCTACCGTGCGATTTAAAATAGACGGCGCACAAGCGGCCACGTCGCTCTGATCGAGTGCGGGCGGCGCTGCCCGGCGGCGGGAGGCGGCGATCTCGCCGGAGAGCTTCGTATCATCGTCAATTCTTCCTAAAACTGGGATTTCATGGCATAGATCGGTAGAGGGGAGGTCGGGGATCTCACCTCGGGGTTTTTCTTGAGCTTGGAGGTCCTGGAAGGCGGTCGGCGACGAGGTCCGAGGTGAATTCACGGTGATGCTCGTCGGCGCTGTGTTTGAAGCGCAAACCACCAAGTTTTCTGCACCTGCGTGATTCCCCGGAGGCGGTAGAACACGATCGGCGCGTTAGATCAGAGAACCCGAGCAAAGATCGAGAGAAAACGGTGACCGGGAGGAAAAACAGCTGATTGCGGGTGAAAATCGGGACGATGTCGGTGTTTATATAGCCGGGGGAAGGCGGCGTTCGGTTGTGATCGAGTTTGCGTCGTCCGAAACCGAAATTCGGCTGGGATACGCGAGTATCCGGGGTGGTTTTGATTCCGGGGGAGAGAGAGGAGTCCCGGTCGGCCGAGCGCGCGCGTGAGGAGGAAGAAGATGGCGGGCCCTGCGTGTCAGTGAGAAAGATGGGGGGGGGCGCGGCTGCGGGCTGGCGCGGGGGTGGGTGGGCCGGCTGGTGGGTTTTGGCCCACTGGCCGGGGGGGGTTTGTTTTTTTCTTTTTCTTTTTCTTTTCTGTTTTGAGTTTAATTTGAATTCCAATTTGAATTTGAATTTCTGCACCACATGCAATACGTCCAAAATTTTTTAAATTCCCCTATAATCGATTTACACCTGCAGGGTTACCCGAACAACCCGTCACGTACGCCCGTACTAGATGTTGCCTACAACAACCATCATGGACGCCGTACGCAACTACCTTTCACCCGTCAGCCAAATGTTGAACCGGTCCAATCGTCCCGAGCAAGAGGTCTCTGCACATGCATCTCAGTGCCGCCAACCGATTTACACCTCGAGCTCTCAACCTACCCTCTGAACGACCAGCTATGCCTCAACACCCAGCTACCCGAGTTACATCGGTTTCCCGGTTCCCATATAGCCGGTAGGTCTTCGGTACTGTTCTAGCTTGTTCAACAGGCCCGCACACGGCTCGGTCCTCAATCGACACAAGCGGAGCTACAGAACACAGGCCCCAAAGTCCTGCTGCCCTTACCCTCCGCTTGGTCTCATTTTCTTGCCATGTGTTTCATGTGCTATCTCTACCCGAGTCGAGTGCCTCTAGCCTATGCTCGCGAGTAGTTCCAACTACTCGACTTGTACCGAATCCTACACTATCTTAGCATTGCAGTAGCTAACGGGGTTTGCAATCCTAAACCCAACCCATGGTTTTCTGGGCTATGCAGTTGGATTTCCACACAAGACTCTAATGCAAAGAATCATAATACTCAAGTAAGTGCTCAAAACAATAAAAATTTGTAAAACGGTTAATGCAAACCGGATCTTGCCTTGCTGCTCTTGGTCGTAGGCTAGCTGCTCCTCCGGAGTAACGAAGTCTAGGACTTCGGGTTCCTCCTCGACCTTAGCGACTACATGATAGAAGAAGTACATGTATCAATTTAAATGCATTTGTATTAAGTTTGAACTTGTGGAGCTTATAAGTCCCACTAGACAGACTCTATGACTGTGAAACTTTTACTGTGGCTTGGTTACAACCTAAAGAGAGACTTGGTTAAGTTTTAGTTGCAGCAAAGCTCACTTGAGCCCTCCACAACTAATTAGGTACTTGACCTTAATTGAAGGCTTTTAGGGTGTTCTAAGGATTTTCATGAAACACACTATGACTTTCTGAAAATTAGATTTTTAGAGGGTTCTAATGGAGTTGGTCTCACTTAATTTGAAGGTTCCTAGATAAAGATATGAGCTAACCAATTTCAGAGAAAATTCTTAAAATGTTTCTGAACATTTTCTATTTTCTTTGGAACAGTTCCACTAATCACACCATTAGGTGCATCAAACGAGCTCAAATGGATCTGAAATTTTTATGGTAGTTCAGGGATATTTTGGTGAACATCCCAGAAAAATTTCAGGATTTTCCTCCAAAGGATTCTCCAGTTAAAATTCCAAACAGTTTACATTTTGAGGAATTAATTCTGGAGAAATAAGGATTTTCATGAAGTGAAACTTGATTTCCTGGAAAGTACTCAGAGAGCTGAATCCAACAAAATTTGGTTCACTCGATTTGGAGCTTTCTAGCCAAAGTTATGAGGATCTGAAGTTTGAATGAAATCTGAAAATCGTGGGAAAAGTTTAAATCTGCCGGGGCCCGCGGGGACACGTGTTGAGTGCCGAGGCGACCGCACACAGCGGCCCACCGGGTCTTTGCGTGCCAGCACACCTGATCCCAGCCACACCCGATCCCGATTTAAAATTTTGAGCCGCTGATGCGTGGGCCAGCCGGCTTCGTCTTCCTCCCGTCGCACCCGTGCGCCCGCGCCGCCTCCCCTCGCCGGAGCAGACCCGGAGCTCGCCGGCTTGCCGCTGCCGGCCATCCCATGGTCTGAAACTCGCCGCCACGGGGTTGTCAACATTGAGGAACACGTTAGTGGTGTCAGTTCGAGCTGGCGGTGACCGGAAATAGCCCGGCGACGTGCCGCGGCCTCGGTTGAGGTTCGGCGCCGTCGGCCGTGGGTTCTAACCCGCCAAAACCTCAAACAATCGGTTCTACAGCATCAGTGTACTTCTAGGAAGCTCGACAAGGTGTCAAATGGGTTCTAAAATGGCGGCAAGCTGGCCGGCACCGTGTGACCGAGCGTGCCCGCCATGACCGCTCTTGATCGAGCTCAGAATTCGTCACTCCTAGACAGTTTCACACCACGGATGCAGAAAAGAACTTGATCGCCGGCTAGTCCAGCGTCTACGTGCAAGATTTGATAACCAAAGAAGGATCATAGAGCGAGAATTTGAAGAATCCGTACCGGAAGCTCGGTTTACGGTCGCCGGAGCAAAAACTGGAAATTCTCCGTGGATTCTTCACGGTTTGCTCCCAAACTTGGAGGAGAGCAGCACGGTGGTCGCGCGCTCCTGTTGCCTCTCTTGCTGGACTGTGAAAACGCCTGTGGAACGCTGTCCACGAGCACCTGACCTTCGGCTGAGGTTGGGTCACCGCTGTGGCGATCGTTCTCAGGCAAAGGAGGTCGGAGCTTGGGGTTTTTGGTGTTGGGGAGGTGGAGTGCGATCTCAGGTTGCTGTCTAGCAGCTCAGGGAAGGAAGAAGCGAGATGTTTTCGCGGTTTTCCGATCGAGCAGAGAGCTTCAGGGAGAAGAACTGCCGCTGCTCGGGTCGCACGCGAGGAGATAAAGCCAGCCGATCCCTGCTCGGGCTGAGGCGGTGCCGGTCGCGTGGAGGCGTGAGCAAGCCGCCCTGGGCGCCAGCGCGCGGAGATGGGAAGCAGCTGGTGGCACCGGTGGCTGCTCGGTGGCACAGCCGACAGCTGCTCGGTGGAATTTCCCACCGAGGCTGTGACTTTGTGTGCAAGTCTTCACTCCTTCTCTCTATGACATGTGGGTCCCACCCGGGGTTTTAACCTCTGAAATTTACACCTAATCACTGTTGTAAACAGTGAGCCCCAAAATACCCCTGTGAATCAAATTATTCACCCATGAGCCATTTGCATTCAGTAGAATTCAAATTGGGTTTGGTTTGAATGAATTTCAGCACAAGTTCAGTTTGGAATTCAAATAAAGTTTGAATTTGTCCCACTTAGTTCATGTCAAGAACAACTCCAATTGGAGTGAAAATTGGAGTGTGAGCTCACAAAAATGTGCTGAATAAGGATATGCTTCCCACTTTTAAATTCATGGGATAAAAACAGTTTGAATTTGAATATGGTTTCAAACTGCCCTCTTTCTAGCTATACCCAAAATGACCTCAAAAAGGTTTTGAATTTTGGTGAAACTTGGCATGGACATCCTTAGCAATGTGTAGGAGTTTTCATATGCCCAGCTCCTCTATATCGCATGTGGGAAATACCACTTTTGCAATATGTGGGTTTGTTCTCTAATGAGCATGTTGATGGTGGTTACTTGCCCTTCATTTGTGTTCATCAACTTTTCTCAAATGAGGTGTGTGTGTATAGTGATGAACACTTCAAATATGTGTCAAAAACTGAGGCCCTTACATTCCTCCCCCCTTAAGAGAATCTCGTCCCGAGATTATAAGGTGAAAATGAGAGAGAGGACGGTGGAAAATTACCGGATATGCGACGTGAAAAAGTCGGGGTAGTTAGCGTGAAGAAATCCTTCGCTCTCCCATGTCACTTCGTCCATGGAGTGATTACTCCATAGAACCTTGTAGAACCACAACGTACGGTTGCGTGTGGTTCGGGCCTTTTCATCAATAATCTGCACCGGTTCCTCCCGATAGGTGAGATCCGGTTGCAGTTCTTCAATATCTTCCAGCTGAACGGTAGTTGATAGCTTAAGACACTTCCTCAGCTGGGCAATGTGAAAGACGTCGTGCACACCAGAAAGTGCTTCTGGTAATTTTAGCCGGTATGCCACTGATCCACATCTTTCGGTAATCTGGAATGGACCGATGAATCGGGGTGCTAACTTTCCTCTCACCCCAAACCTGTTTACGCCCTTCATTGGAGACACCCGTAGGTATACGTGATCCCCGACTTCGAATTGTAATGGGCGTCTTCTCCGGTCCGCATACTGTTTCTGACGGGATTGGGCGGCTTTTAGGTTCACTTGAATCAGTCAAACCTTTTCTTCCGCGTTGTTGACAAGGTCAATCCCGAAGGTAACCCTTTTGCCAGACTCACACCAATTCAATGGTGTGCGACAATTCCTCCCGTATAGCGCCTCGTAGGGCGCCATCTTTATGCTGGCTTGGTACCCATTGTTGTACGAGAACTCGGCTAACGGCAAGTGATCATCCCAATTCTTGCCGTGGTTGATAGCGCAAGCTCTTAGCATGTCTTCCTGGATTTGATTTACCCGCTCGGTTTGCCCATCTGTCTGCGGATGGTATGCTGAACTACGGATCAGCTTCGTCCCCAATGCAGCGTGCAGCTGCTCCCAAAAATGGGACACAAATAAACTGCCCCGATCCGATATGATGGTACGGGGTACGTCGTACAAGCACAGGATCCGTGAGATATACAGTTCAGAGTACTTCTTAGCGTTGTAGTTGGTGTTGACCTGGATGAAATGGGCAACTTTGGTGAGCCGATCGACGATCACCCACACAGAATCATGTTTCTGCAAGGTAGTGGGTAAACCAACGATGAAGTCCATGCTCACGTCCTCCCACTTCCAGGCAGGGATGCCCAGTGGCTGCAGCAGTCCTGGTTTCCGCATATGGTCTGCCTTCACCCTTCGACATGTATCACACTCGGACACGTATTTTGCAGTCTCCCGTTTCATCCGTGTCCACCAAAACTTGCTTCTGAGTTCTTGATACATCTTGTTGCTGCCGGGGTGAATAGAAAACTTTGACAAGTGAGCCTCATCAAAGATTTTCTTCCGTAATTCCGGGTTACGGGGTACGACGATCCGGTCCTTGAACCATTGGACGCCGTCTCCGTCCTTCCGGAAACATTTCAGCTCCCCACTGTCTACACGTCTCCGCAAATGTGACATGCCCTTGTCATTCTTTTGGGCTGCCGCTATCTCTTCACAGATGGTGGGGATCAAAGCTAGGTTGTAGAGATCTCCATGTGGAATCACATGTAGTGGTGGTTCGCGTTCTTCCAATGGTGTGATGGTTAGATTGTTGACGTGTGACTTGCGGCTCAGCGCATCTGCCACTACGTTTGCCTTGCCCGGATGATAATGGATCTCTATTTCGTAATCCTTTATCAATTCTAACCATCTTCGTTGCCTGATGTTCAGCTCCTTCCGAGTGAATATGTACTTGAGGCTCTTGTGGTTGGTATATAAATGTACGAGGTTACCGAGTAGGTAGTGCCTCCACATTTTCAGTGCAAGTACCCCGGCAGCAAGCTCCAAGTCGTGAGTTGGATAATTCTGCTCATGATTTCTGAGCTGCCGTGATCCATACGCGACCACCCTTCGGTCTTGCATCAGCACACACCCGAGCCCAATGCCGGATGCATCGCAGTACACATCGAATGGTTTTATTGTGTCTGGCTGCGCCAAAACCGGTGCTGATGTTAGGTGCTTAACTAAAGCCTTGAATGCTGCTTCACATGCTGGACTCCAAACATATTTGGTAGCCTTCTTCAGCAGCTCTGTCATCGGCTTGGCAATCTTCGAGAAGTTCGGGATGAACCTCCGATAATATGCCGCGAGTCCGAGGAAACTCCGTACCCCATGAACAGTTCTCGGGGATTTCCAATTCAGCACTTGAGTAATCTTGCTCGGGTCTACAGAGATACCCTCCGCTGAGATGATATGCCCAAGAAAAGGCACTTGCGATATACAGAATTCGCACTTGCTGAATTTCGCGTATAGTTTGTGATCCCGCAGCCATTGCAAGACTATACGCAGATGCTTCTTGTGATCTTCCTCTGACTTGGAATATACCAGGATGTCGTCGATGAAGACCACGACAAACTTGTCAAGCTCTGGCATGAATACCGAGTTCATTAATACATGAAGTGAGCTGGAGCATTGGTGAGGCCGAAGGACATGACTAGGTACTCATAAAGTCCGTACCTCGTCGAGAAAGCCGTCTTCGGAAAGTCTTCAGCCCTTATCTTAATCTGATGGCACCTGGATCTTAAGTCCATCTTGGAGAAGATCTTTGCTTCGACCAACTGATCATACAACATGTCGATCCGTGGTAACGGGTACTTGTTCTTGATGGTTACGGCATTTAATGGACGATAGTCCATGCAAAGCCGTAACGTCTCATCCTTCTTCTTCACAAATAATGCCGAATAGCCCCATGGAGAAGAGCTCGGCCTAATAAAACCCTTCTCCAGAAGGTCCGTGAGCTGAGTCTTTAGTTCAGCCAACTCCTTGGGCGCCATCTTGTACGGCCTTCAGGATATTGGCATGGTTTCCGGTGCAAGTTCAATCTTGAACTCCACCTCTCTATCAGGCGGCATCCCCGGCAAATCATCCGGGAATACGTCAGGGAACTCTCGGACCACTGGAATATCTTCCAATCTGATGGCTGTGGCTTGGTAGACACTTGGAAGTTTTATTTCTGGACTGTCCAGAAATAATAAGTGAGGTTCGTGCACTTCTGAATTTAAGTGCACAACTCGGAGGACAGTGTCTAAAACAGCGCCGCGGCGGGTTAACCACGACATCCCTAAGATGACATCGACCACGTAGGGTAAACTCTACCCTCTAAGCACAATGGTGCTTTTGGGACCATCATGCTTGCTGAAATTTTCCCACCCGGTGAACAGATCACATAAGGACTATCGGTGGGTAGTATTTGCAAGCTATATTTATTAATGAAAGCTTGGCTAATGAAGCTATGTGTGGCGCCTGAATCAAATAGTACTATGGCGGGATGCTGGTGGAGTTGGAACATATCCGCAAGGATTGGCTCACCCTCCAGCACGTCCTCTATGGCCAGCTGGTGGACAGTGCCGGGCCTAGGGTTTGCCCGCCGCACATTAGTAGGGTTCCGGGGTTGATTCCTCCCCGGAAACGGTGGTTCCACTCCGCCGCCTTGCCTCTCCGAGCAACTGCTCGCGAAGTGTCCTAGACGACCACACTTGTAACATGTGGCCGCTGCTGGTGTAGTGCTCGGGGGATGAAAGCCCGGCATGCGTTGCTGAGGCACATACGCACGCGGCATTGCCCGCTGTTGCTGTTGTTGCGGAGGTGGTACTGGCAGTGCCGGCCTGAACGCCAGTGAAGAGTACGGCCGACTGGGGAATGGCATCGACCTCTGGGGTGGCTGCCAGCATGGACCTGATGGTGGGCGATTCACCATCCGAAACTTCTGAGAAGGACCGCCTCCTTCTCCGCTGCTTTGCGGCGTGCTTCGCTTTCGCTCCGCCGCCGCCAACTCCTTGCCGGAGTACTCTTGAACAATCGCAGCATCAATGGTGTCGTTGAGGCTGCCGCGATTGAACATCGCCAATTTGTCCTTCAGGAGTGGGTTAAGCCCCTGGTAAAAGTGGTCCCGCCGCTTCTCGTCGGTATCTGCATGATACGACGCGTAGAGCGCGAGATCGTTGAACGCCCTGGAGTGTTCCAGCGCGTTCCGGCTCCCTTGTTGCAGGTGTAAGAATTCCTGCATCTTCCTTTTCATCAGACCTGGCGGGATGTGATAGGCCCTGAAGGCCGTCCGAAACTCTGTCCAGGTCATTACTCGGTCGGTGGGCTGTGAAGCACAGAAGTTTGCCCACCACGCGCTCGCGGACCCTTGGACCTGCTGGACCGCGAACTGAGTCTTGCGCTGCTCACTTATCTGGAGCAGCCCGAACTTCATCTCTATTGCGCGGAGCCAGTTGTCCGCGTCAAGAGGTTCATCCGCCCTTGAGAATACTGGGGGATGAGTCGCCAGGAAGTCGGAGTAGGAGCTCTGTTGACGCTCCTCACGGTCTTGACGTCTCTCTGGGCGAGACGTATTAGCGATGAGAGTCTGCAGCAACTCCGTGTGCAGCTGATGTGACCCCGCCATTGCCGCGACGATGTCGGCCAATGTAACCGTTGGCAGTGGCGGTGGCGGTGTTTTCTGTTGCTGTTGCTGCTGCTGTCCCTAGGAGTCCTCGGGAGGCTGTTGGGAAGTCTCTCCCCCTTGACTAGTACCCCCAACATCCGGGTTGGCACGAGTACGCGTCATTCTAAAATTCAAAAGAGCAGCGATTAGCACATGTCATACTAAAAATTCCATATGCAACAGTTGGTATTGAAGCGACACATGAATAATTTGCACAACATTCACATATATTGATAAAGCATAAACTTTATACAAGATACATTATTCTCGGGTCTCCGAGAAGTCGTGCTCATGTCGTCACTACCTATACATACGCTACTGCCTACACGACATGTCACCGATTACAAAAGTTGGGTTACACTACCCTAGCTGCCCTACTTGGCAACTGTAACCCCCTACTCGGAGTATAACTCGACCTCCTGTGGTTCGTCCTCCTCCGGTACCTCTGCTGGTGGCTCTGGATCTACCACCTCTTCTCCCATCTCGGGTTCTCCCATTGCCGGATGACCCAAGACCACCGGTACGCCCAATACCGGAGGTACGAGGTCCTGCAAAGCATGCACCTCGTCCATGGCCTGGTTGTAGTCCTCTTCCCAGCCTTGCCCTTCCTCAATAGCGTCGTCCCGCTCTTGAGTAAGGTCCTCATTCTGGTGGATCAGATTCTGTACCAGTTCTTGCAACGCCGCGATGTCGACACGGCTTTTCTTCTTCGCCTTCTTTAGACGATGCAACTGATTATGTTGTTCATTCAGTCGCTTGATCGTCGGGAGGAGCACATTGCGGAGTGCGCTGTGAGCACTCTCAAAATGGTCTCAACGGCTCGTGCTCTTCTTGAGCTTTGTGGAGAGATGCTCCGTATGAACAGCTTGGCTATCCATCACGGCGTTTCCCGCCCTCATCTGGAGGCTGAGATTTGCCTCCGTGGGGCTGTACCTTGGGCAACTCTGGTCCGTTGCCTCCAGGTACCTCTCTTCCCACACATGCTGAACCCGTCCCTCCACCGGAACGAGCGCGTATGGAGTGCCCTCCATAGCCTGCACGTGTAGTTGGCAGAAACGTGACATGGTGTCACGGGCTGCCACTTGCCACATTCCCTCGGGTTGCCTACCTCTCACCGTAACGGTGAACGGCGCCCACCCGGGTGACGTAGGTCCTGCAGGGACTTCGACATGGATTGTCCACGTCTTGTTCCCCTCTTCGCCTTCCTCCTTGGCGAAGTACTGCGGCATCTGGTTGTATCAGAAATATTGAAGCATTTGCCACAATGCTCCCGGATAGCCGCTGCGGTGAGAACAGTGGGACACCACCCACTCGTTCTCCAACTGCTTATCTGCTGTCATCTGTAAAAATATATTTGAGAAATGTCAAATATTTATTTAAACAATAAACCATTGAGTTATAACATAAGACATGTCATTGAACCCATAAAACTTGGAAACATAGTTCAAATTTTAAGTAAATTTGACTGCTGATCTGCTGTTCAACATAACAGCCCTGATCAGTTCCCATATCAACCTTATTTAGGCCATGTTAGATGCAAAACCAATTCTGGAGCTCAACATCAAAGGTAAATCTAACTTCAATAGCTTTCCATAAAGTATTGGCTTGGCCTAAGATCTGTCCTGGTTCAAAAGTTATGAGATGTCAAAGTCAACAGAATTTCTGGAGAAATTTGGACATCACCTCCCTGCTTTAGGTACTGATTTGATCCAAGAATTCCAGTTAATTCTGTTTCGAATCTGAAAAAACTTTCTGTTACAAAGTTGTAACCCATCTCATAAGATTTCCAGAACTACCTCATTTCTATTTTTGGATTTTTATGCAGGAAGTTATACTCAATTTACAGAGAGTTTACAGAGAGTCTTTACCCTGTCCTGTTTTCTGGACAGTTTCAACTCTACTGCATTTTTCGATTGGTTAAGGAATGAAACACCTCTG
Organism: Neostapfia colusana; assembly: GCA_030760725.1. Taxonomy (NCBI): domain Eukaryota; kingdom Viridiplantae; phylum Streptophyta; class Magnoliopsida; order Poales; family Poaceae; genus Neostapfia; species Neostapfia colusana. Next base: position 18,097,046 of record JASWHV010000002.1, read on the forward strand.
GACCTCAACAGAAAAGTTGTAAAGATCTTCTAAAAATTTCCAGAAATGTATCATATGATCCCAACCTCGAAAGAACTCAACCTCTAACCTCTGATTAACTTCAGCCTTAACTCAGCTGAAAACAGAGTGCTCTGTCCTTAACAACCTAGAAGTTGAAAACTTGTTAACTTTGCATATCCTGATTAAGGGAAGGAGTTACATCAAGTTTTACTATTCTGTATCAAAACCTTCAAGTTTTACAATGAAGTTGTTTATTTAGTGGGGTGTGACGTCGATGTGTCACCAGATCATGTCGGTACTACGTCCTCACAACGAAAAACCTATACCGGACTTAGCCGGCTTCGTTAATTCAGTGGCACTAAACGTCACTCACACACGGATGCTACACGTCTACCGTTTCATGGTCAGACTACCTGCAGAAACTCAAACAATCATCAAACTCGGCTGCACAACGAGCCCGGTATCCATAGAGTTCGTACACCCGGCCGTCATCACTCGCCCGGATGTTCTCAAGCCAAACACGCCTTGAGTTACGTGTTCAAGTTTCATACCACGTGACGGGGTCTCCCAAATTACACCATGCACGCCAGGGACAGACGTTGCACGAATACCCCAAACGACATGAAGAGTCGTAGAGGATATCAAAGCGGGTCGGGTTACCTGCCACCCGTGGGGCTCCACCCTTCAGCTTGTGCGCACTGGTGGACAGCGCTTACGTGCACCCCCCAAGACATAAACGTCCCGAGATTCACGATTTTCCGACATAGACAGATAGGTTAGTATGCCACTTTCTATATACTAATAGCATCCTTATATGGGCTACTAACTCGTTCCTCACTGGATTTTTTAGAAAAAGATGACCTTTGTAGTGCGTTAACCTCAAGCGAGCTCTGATACCAACGCTGACATGACCCCACGGTCTTGTCGAGCCAGGATCACGCTGAGGGGTGCTACGTTGCACAGTACCGTATAACACACGTCAAAGGTACAAAGCGAAAGCGAAATTTTATTACATAAACAAGTTTATGAACATGTTTACATCAAAATAAGTCCAGTCTACACTCACGGGCGTAGACTACACATCAAGTTCACGTTCAGCCCTTGAACGTGTCCTTGCTAGCACACACGCACACTAACTCTGCGCCGTGCACGACTCCCACTCGACGGGGTTCCCCTCCTGGGGTTCCGTCTCCTCTTCGGGAGTCCCTTCCTCATAGAACCCTGCAAAAGCTTCAAACACAAGAAGTGAGCACGAAGGCTCAGCAAGACTGACCCGTCTCTCCTAAACATAGAACTTCTACATGAGGGTTGATAGGTTACATGAGGTAAAAATCATTTGCAAGGACTCGCCTAATTAGTAGAACCTTACTTTCAAGTTTTAGCAGCAGGTTGTGGAGAACCTTATGCAAAGGCACATGAGAGAGCCGCAATCAAACAAGATACGCATTTCTCTCATGTACTTTGCCCAAAGTTGACTCTAGACTACAAAAAATCATTGGCAATCAAGTCCATCTTTCAATCAGCAACATTTTAACATGTAACTATCCTGTTCTTTCTACGTCGCGGTACAGTGAACAAGTGGTACTCACTGACCGCGAGGGACGGCGATTATAATCGATTTACACCTGCAGGGTTACCCGAACAACCCGTCACGTACGCCCGTACTCGATGTTGCCTACAACAACACCCACGGACGCCGTACGCAACTACCTTTCACCCGTCAACCAAATGTTGAACCGGTCCAATTGTCCCGAGCAAGAGGTCTCTGCACGCGCATCTCAGTACCGCCAGCCGATTTACACCTCGAGCTCTCAACCTACCCTCTGAACGACCAGCTATGCCTCAACACCCAGCTACCCGAGTTACATCGGTTTCCCGGTTCCCATATAGCCGGTAGGTCTTCGGTACTGTTCTAGCTTGTTCAACAGGCCCGCACATGGCTCGGTCCTCAATCGACACAAGCGGAGCTACAGCACACAGGCCCCAAAGTCCTGCTGCCCTTACCCTCCGCTTGGTCTCATTTTCTTGCCATGTGTTTCATGTGCTATCTCTACCCGAGTCGAGTGCCTCTAGCCTATGCTCACGAGTAGTTCCAACTACTCGACTTGTACCGAATCCTACACTATCTTAGCATTGCAGTAGCTAACGGGGTTTGCAATCCTAAACCCAACCCATGGTTTTCTGGGCTATGCAGTTGGATTTCCACACAAGACTGTAATGCAAAGAATCATAATACTCAAGTAAGTGCTTAAAACAATAAAAATTTGTAAAACGGTTAATGCAAACTGGATCTTGCCTTGCTGCTATTGGTCGTAGGCTAGCTGCTCCTCTGGAGTAACGAAGTCTAGGACTTCGGGTTCCTCCTCGACCTTAGCGACTACATGATAGAAGAAGTACATGTATCAATTTAAATGGATTTGTATTAAGTTTGAACTTGTGGAGCTTATAAGTCCCACTAGACAGACTCTATGACTGTGAAACTTTTACTGTGGCTCGGTTACAACCTAAACAGAGACTTGGTTAAGTTTTAGTTGCAGCAAAGCTCACTTGAGCCCTCCACAATTAATTACGTACTTGACCTTAATTGAAGGCTTTTAGGGTGTTCTAAGGATTTTCATGAAACACACTATGACTTTCTGAAAACTAGATTTTCAGAGGGTTCTAATGGAGTTGGTCTCACTTAATTTGAAGGTTCCTAGCTAAAGATATGAGCTAACCAATTTCAGAGAAAATTATGAAAATGTTTCTGAACATTTTCTATTTTCTTTGGAACAGTTCCACTAATCACACCATTAGGTGGAACAAACCAGCTCAAATGGATCTGAAATTTTTATGGTGGTTCAGGGATATTTTGGTGAACATCCCAGCAAAATTTCAGGATTTTCCTGAAAAGGATTCTCTAGTTAAAATTCCAAACATTTTAAATTTTGAGGAATTAATTATGGAGAAATAAGGATTTTCATGAAGTGAAACTTGATTTACTGGAAAGTACTCAGAGAGCTGAATCCAACAAAATTTGCTTCACTCGAGTTGGAGCTTTCTAGCCAAAGCTATGAGGATCTGAAGTTTGAATGAAATCTGAAAATCGGGGGAAAAGTTTAAATCTGCCGGGGCCCGCGGGGACACGTGTCGAGCGCCGAGGCGACCGCACACTGCGGCCCACAGGGTCTTTGCGCGCCAGCACACCCGATCCCAGCCGCACCCGATCCCGATTTAAAATTTTGAGCCACTGACGCGTGGGCCAGCCGGCTTCGTCTTCCTCCCGACGCACCCGCGCGCCCACGCCGCCTCCCCTCGCCGGAGCAGACCCGGAGCTCGCCGGCTCGCGGGTGCCGGCCATCCCATGGTCTGAAACTCGCCACCAGGGGGTTATCAACGTCAAGGAACACGTTGGTGGTGTCAGTTCGGGCTGGCGGTGACCGGAAATAGCCCGGCGACGTGCCGCGGCCTCGGTTGAGGTTCGGCGCCGTCGGCCGTGGGTTCTAACCCACCAAAACTTCGAACAATCGGTTCTACAGCATCAGTTACTTCTAGGAAGCTCGACAAGGTGTCAAATGGGTTCTAAGATGGCGGCAAGCTGGCCGGCACCTTGTGACCGAGTGTGCCCGCCATGACCGCTCTTGATCGAGCTCAGAATTCGTCACTCCTAGATAGTTTCACACCACGGATGGAGAAAGGGACTTGATCGCCGGCTAGTCCAGCGTCTACATGCAAGATTTGATAACCAAAGAAGGATCATAGAGCGAGAATTTGAAGAATCTGTACCTGAAGCTCGGTTTACAGTCGCCGGAGCAAAAACTGGAAATTCTCCGTGGATTCTTCATGGTTTGCTTCCAAACATGGAGGAGAGCAGCACGGTGGTCGCGGGCTCCTGTTGCCTCTCTTGCTGGACCGTGAAAATGCCTGTGGAACGCTGTCCACGAGCGCCTGACCTTTGGCTGAGGTTGGGTCGCCGCTGTGGCGATCGTTCTAGGGCAAAGGAGGTCGGAGCTCGGGGTTTTTGGCATTGGGGAGGTGGAGTGCGATCTCAGGTTGCTGTCTAGCAGCTCAGGGAAGGAAGAAGCGAGATGTTTTCACGGTTTTCCGATCGAGCAGAGATCTTCGTGGAGAAGAACTGCCGCTGCTCGGGTCGCACGCGAGGAGATAAAGCCAGCCGATCCCTGCTCGGGCTGAGGCGATGCCGGTCGCGTGGAGGCGCGAGCAAGCCGCCCTGGGCGCCAGCGCGTGGAGAGGTGAAGCAGCTGGTGGCGCCGGTGGCTGCTCGGTGGCACAGCCGACAGCTGCTCGGTGGAATTTCCCACCGAGGCTGTGACTTTGTGTGCAAGTCTTCCCTCCTTCTCTCTATGACATGTGGGTCCCACCCGGGGTTTTAACCTCTGAAATTTACTCCTAATCACTGTTGTAAACAGTGAGCCCCAAAATACCCCTGTGATTCAAATTATTCACCCATGAGCCAATTGAATTCAGTAGAATTCAAATTGGGTTTGGTTTGAATGAATTTCAGCACAAGTTCAGTTTGGAATTCAAATAAAGTTTGAATTTGTCCCACTTAGCTCATGTCAAGATCAACTCCAAATGGAGTGAAAATTGGAGTGTGAGCTCACAAAAATGTGCTGAATAAGAATATGCCTCCCACTTTTAAATTCATGGGATAAAAACAGTTTGAATTTGAATATGGTTTCAAACTGCCCTCTTTCTAGCTATACCCAAAATGACCTCAAAAAGGTTTTGAATTTTGGTGAAACTTGGCATGGACATCCTTAGCAATGTGTAGGAGTTTTCATATGCCCAGCTCCTCTATATCACATGTGGGAAATACCACTTTTGCAATATGTGAGTTTGTTCTCTAATGAGCATGTTGATGGTGGTTACTTGCTCTTCATTTGTGTTCATCAACTTTCCTCAAATGAGGTGTGTGTGTATGGTGATGAACACTTCAAATATGTGTCAAAAACTGAGGCCCTTACAGGACTCCTATTTTTTCCTTATAAATAGAACCCAAAACCCCCTGGCCGCAACCACGTACCTATTTTCCACTTCCCGAGTCGATGACTTGGAGGCCCTAGCTTCAAACTCGCCGAGTTACCCCTTCGCCGGAGTTCAGTCACCGGTGAGCCGCCGCCGAACCTCGTCACACCTTGCCGTTGCCGGAAAAGAGCCGAAGATTATAAGAGAAGTGCGGTATGTCTTCGTTACCCATCTTACAACGTCGTCGCTGTTTCTACACATCCGTTCCCTTCGAACCAAAACTTTTTCGTGTGGACAGATCACGTCTTGATAGGTTTTGACGGTGGTATTGATCTAGATCTTGAGTCAAGATCATCACCACATCCACACTTGATTCCTACACCCTTGTTCATCATAAAACCCCATGAAAGCTCATTAAAACATGCAAGAACACGTACAAACTGGTTTAATACAACAGCACCATAGGATTGGCATTCATCTAAACCACTGCATTTTGAGTAGATTTGTGCATGATGTTTGATTGCTATAAATTTTGTATGTGCATGGTCGTGAGTAGAAGGACAAGCTCAGGAAGCCATCTACGAAGAACTACAGCGCCAAGACTTCGAGACGCTTGAACAACAAGAGCCACAGGAGCAAGGCAAGTGCCCCTTGACCATATTGATCCCATGTTTTGAGAACTGTTCCGTTTGTGAAAACGTGTTTGCTTGAGTCAACTTGATGGGAAACCCTTTTATAGGGGTTTACTAGTTTTGTTAACCATCCTTGTCACCGGGAAAGTTGATGAGTCGGTTATGGTCATTTTTCCTTTTTGCTTTGCTTAAGCTACGGGATACAGGAAGACGAAGTAGAACATGTGTGACACCCTCAATTTCGATTTCTGCATGCATTCATATTTTATATAGAGAAAACATTTTAAAAGAAGTGGAAGCAGAAAAAGAATCACAAAGATAGCAAAAAAGAGCAAATTCCAGTACACCGAGAGCACCGAAGACAACTCCCGCGGTACGCAGGCCACGTGACGCCTTCGAAGCTCATCCCCGCAAAAGGGGGAGAGGTCCGCTGCTAACTGGCTATGTGGCAGGCTCGGACCTTGCCTCTGAAAAAGGGGCAAGGTCCGACCTGCTGGACACATGTTGCCCCCGGAGCTAGCCTCTGCGGAGGAGCGAGGTCAGCCCACAGGACATGTGTCGCCTTCGGAGCTAGTCACTGCAGAAAAGAGAGGACCAGCCGCGCGGGACACGTGTCGCTCTCGGGGCTCGTCTCCGAGAGGTCCGACCCGCGGGATACGTGTCGCTCTAGGAGCACACCTCCGAGAGGTCCGATCCTACTGGACACGTGTCACCTCCGGAGCTTACCTCCGAGAGGTCCGACACTGTTGGACACATGTCACCTTCGGAGCTCACCTACGGTAGGTCCGACGCTGATGGACACGTGTTAACCTCAGAGCTCGTCTCTGAGGAGAAAGGAAGTCTGGCGCTACTAGATACATGGCATTCTCGGAGCCCACCTACGAAGAGAGGGGAGGTCCGGCACTGACACGTGGCACCTCCGGAGCCACCTCCGAAGGGAGGGGAGGTCCAGAACTGACACGTGGCGTACGCGGAGCTCGTCTCTGGAAAGAGGGGAGGTACCGACCCACCAGACACATGGCACACGCGGAGCTCGCCTCTAAGGAAGAGGGAGGTCTCGCCCGCCTGACACGCGGCACAACCAGAGCTTGTTTCTGTGGAAAAGGGAGCACAGATCCCCGCAGGACACGTGGAGCCTCCGGAGCTCATCACCGCGAAGGTGACGAGATCTGAAGCGGTTTTTGCTTCTGTACGCGCGGGAATACCGACACGGAAGGAAAACAGACACGAATTCCACGTTGCTACCGCACCATATCAATTAAAGATAAGTTGTTAAGATTCAAAAACAATTTGAATAGGACTCTTATTCGAGTTCCGATCAGAGTAGGACTCTTCGTTTCCATCTTATAAATAGAACCCAAAACAACCCCATGGTCGTAACATATTTTCTAAGCCGGCAACTTAGAAGCCCTAGCTCCAAACTCGCCGAGCTAAATCCCTTCGCCGGAGTTTGACCACCGGAGAGACCGCCGACGAGCCGAGACACGATCGCCGCCGCCGGAGAAGAGCCGACGATATGTTTTTCTAGAGAAAGGACCCAAAGTAAGTAAGGTAGGTCTCCAGTACAACCTTATGACATCATTCGGTTTTCTTTGCATCTGTTCTTCGATCCCTTCGAACAGAAGCTTTTTCATGGACAGATCACGTGTTGATTGGTCTGATCTAGATCTTGAGTCAAGATCATCGCCACGTCCACAATTGATCTTTACACCTCTGTTCATCGTAAAACCCTTGCAAGCCCAGCAAGAACACGTACAAACTGATCTAATAAAACAGCATCATAGGATTAGCATGCATATGCACCATTGCATCTTGAGTAAAGTTTGTGCATGATAATTGATTGCTATAAATCTTGTATGTGCGTGATCGTGAGTAGAACGACAAGCTCAGGGAGCTGTGTATGAAGGATTTCAGCACCAGGAATTCAAGATCCCAGAGCAACAGAAGCCACAAGAACAAGGCAAGTGCCCCTTGACCATATAGATCCCATATTTTTGAAACTGTTTTGTTTGCAAAAAGGTGTGTGTGCTTGAGTCAATTTGATGGGAAACCCTTTCATAGGAGTTTACTAGTTTTGTTAACCACCCTTGTCGCCGGGACAGTTGATGAGTCGGGTATGGTCGTTTTGCTTTTTTGCTTCACTAATCTATGGGTTATGGGAAGCGATAGGATGTGTCTAGCTACTGCACTCATTAGAATATTGATAATGAGAACTTGATGTTAATGAACATGAATCGGATGGAGATCTAGTCAAGCTTGGTTTGTGGATGAGGTAGAATGAGATGGTGGTTTACTTGCCGTACATCTAAGGACCGGTTCATGCGAGCCATGCCAGGATAACAGTGCCACCACAAGGCCAAATATGGGTGCGGTGGCTGACTAATTAGGTAAGTTGCTAGATTGTTATGGACCATGGAAGGCGCGGGGAATGGGAGTCGAGTGCGGACTGCCCTGGGAAGTGCATGGCACAAGAGGGGGCCTGTAGGTGGAGAATTGGAGATTCTAGCCTGCTGCTGAAACCTTAGTGAGGCCATACATCTAGTATCCCCTTTGTAAAGGCTATTTTGTGATCTCTTGGCCATACACCGACGGTTGTGTACTGGTATAATGGAGGTTATGAAGTCGCGACGGGTGGCGAAATCACAAACTTGTGGGTAAAGTGGTGCAAACTCTGCAGAGTGTAAAACTATCATGATAGCCGAGCTTACGGTCATGAGCGCCTGGAGAACCCACATGATTAGATGGGATGATTATTGGGATGTTATTTGGTTTGGTGATGGTTTGGTCTTTGGATTTGTTTTTTTGGGACTGTTGAGTCCGGGTAATGAGATTGGTTGCATGACTGTTGAGTCTTGGCAATGAGCATTGGTCTCGGTATGAGACAGAATTGAATAGTAGATGAGATGGTAGTGAATACGAGATGGTATTTATGAGCATGAGGAAAGTTGAGAAATATAAATGTTCGGATGGGATATGAAAAGTGGTGAATCATGATGGAGGTATGTTGATGTTTAAATACATGTTGGGATTACATTCACTTGAAGCTAGTTGTTGTTTTACCATGTTTTGGGAAATAAACTTTGCTTTCTGCAATGAGCCTTTTTATACCTTCCTTGCTGTAAGCTACATATCATATTTTCCAGCACTTGCTGAGTACGTCATGTACTCAAACTTGCATTATTACTTCATCATCAGCAACAGGAGAGGAGTACTATGAAGATCACGTGGAGTATTAGGCGTGTAATCTGCCCTCAGCCTTGCCTGTGGAGTAGAGATGGAGCCGCTGCTGCTGCTTAGTTGCTTCCGCAATAGTTTAGAAGACTTCCGCTGCTAGAATAAAGACTTCCGCTTCTAGAATAAGACTTCCGCTGCTAATATAAGACCTCTGCTGCTAGAATGAGTCTAAGACTCATGAGACATTGTAATAAACCCTGTTATTCGTGGTATTATTCTAAAATTCAGTTTGTGTCTTATATGTGTATGTGTGATGTCACATCCTGGGCACACATATGCATCTCACATCCTAGGCACAAATACGCATCAGTCTCAGTTCCGAGAGGTTCTCTCTCAGAACAGGGGCGTCACAGATTGGTATCAGAGCCACGGTTGATCGTAGGTCACACGCTGATGTGGACATCACTCCTGCAGATATACACAACACTCACATGGTAGACATGCAAGGTCCAATTACTAGAGCTCGAGCACGAAAATTGAATTTAGATGTGAGCTTGTTACTGAACAATTCTTTATATGTGAATTTTGAGAGTATGTTGCTACCTAATGGATTAATTATGATTAGGAACCATGGAGAGGACATGGAGATACATGGAGAGGGGTTTGGAGGCGTGGAGGGCCAGAAAATACACCAACAAGAAGTTAGAGACCGAGCCCAACTCAAACTCGAGTCCAACTCGGGCCCAGGAGCAGTCCACCTTAAAATGGATGCACAGGAGACATACGGACTCCATTTTTGACGTTCTACATATGCACGGAAAGTTGAGAGGATAAACTTTCCAATGGAACTGGCCCCACATCAAAATTCAGTCGGAGTCGACGGGAAACTTTGAAACAATATAAAGTTTAGAGTCTGTCAGGATGTTGCATCACCTAGTTGGGCCATTGGGCCTTGTATCGAGTCCAAGTCCATTATGTACGTGTCTTAGGGTTAGGTCACGACCCCAGCACCCCCTGGTCGTCCTCCACCTCCTTTATACTGCGGCGGACCGGAATCCGCTCATCCAGGATCGCAGAGGGTGGTGCCGCGCGATGCGACACTCGACAGCACACGTCATAAGAACACATTATATTACAAGGGAAAACAAACTGAAGGTACAAAGTAGTACACTTCTCAGTTACAAACTAGAGTCTTTATTTCACAGCGGAAGTTTCTTTTATACAACTCACGCCCGCCTATCTAGCAAAAGTCGGTTGCCCAGCCCTAGGGCAACCCACACTAGCTGCACGTCTCAGCTCAGCGCGGCATGTACGGCTCCCACTCAGCCGTGGTCCCCGACGGAGGGTAACCCTTGCCGGTGGCCTCGTACTCCGAGTCCGTGGGTGGCTCCTCACCTGAAAAACACTTAAGCAGCAACCGTGAGCACGAAGGCTCAGCAAGGCTTAACCAACTCACCTAAGCATGAAACTCTACATGAGGGGTACAATGGACGTAGGATAGTAACATTTCAGCAAAAGGACACACCTACAAGTTCATCCTTAGTTCATCTTTTAGCAACAAGTTAACAGTTCATGAAATCTGAAATTTAGTAAGCAGTATTTGGGGGCACACATGTAGCAATACAATTATATCAACCAGCAATATTGAATCAACATGTTTCATCCATTAATCTACGTCACGACTCAGTGACCAAGTGTTACTCTTCACCGCGAGGGACGGAGAATTGACTCGAAATACACCTGCAGGGAAAACTCAAAGAGCACGTCACGTACGCCCACCCGTGGAGCTGCACAGCACGCTCACTCGATGTCGTACCGGACAACCTTTCACCCAACAGCCCAAACGTCGAACCGGTCGCACCGAAACAAGCAGGAGGTTCCCCACACGGAGCATCTCTCTATGCCCGTTGGCAGATTTCCACCTTGCTGCCCTCAGCCTACACCTATAAATCGGTGCGTTATGCTTCGACGCCCAGAGGTTTAGGATACATTGGTTTATCGGGGCCCATATATCCGATATGCCTTCGGTACGTTCAAACTTGATCAGCGTGGGCCGCACACGGCTCGGTCCTCAATCGACACGGACAGGGCTGCGCACACAAGACTCCCTCTTGCTGCGCCCTAGCCCCTGCCCAGTCTCATTTTCATTACTAATGTGATCTCACATCGCTCAACTGAACCCGTGCGTCCCAATCCTATCTCGCGAGTAGATCCAAACTACTCGACTTGTACCGAAGTCCTATGGAACATTAAGCATAGCCGGTCTATTCGAGGTCTTAGACACTACCCTCACTCTTTTAGGAACCTTTGGTTATGCAAGTGGGGTTTCATTCATCCTATACCTAATGCACAATAATACTTCATAGGACACATGTAAACAATGTAAGACTTTTAAAATAAAGTTAATGCAAACCGGGGCTTGCCTTGTTGCTGCTGGTCAGGGGTTAGTTCCTCTTCCGGAAGGAGGAAATCCAGCACTTCCGGAGTCTCTTCTTCAATGGCTACACGTTGAATACAATACTATATGTAAATTTAAATGCAAAGTGTAAACTTGAATACTTATTTACTAATAACTCTAGTTAGCCCTCCCCTGTGGTTCTGAAATTTTTATTGTGGCGTGGTAGGGTCCTAACCAGAGTCTTGACCAAGTTTCATTTGAAACAAAGTTCATTTGAACCTTGTACAAATAAAAGCCCATTTGGTCAATATTTGAGCCTCTGAATAATTCCAGGGGTTTTCATGGCTCCAACCATGCCTTTCTGGAATCTAGACTTTAAGATGGTTCTAATGGAGTTGGTTTCATGTCGTTTGAAGAATTCTACAGAAAGTTATGCCCTAATTAAGATTTGAGAAAATCTGAAAAATGTTTCTGTACATTTTTCTATTTTCTCAGGGCAGTTCTCTTAATCACCCCATTAGGGTAACTAAATGAACTTGGATGAGTCTGAAAATTTTACTGGGATTTAGAGATTTTCCAATGAACCTCTTAGCCCAAATTTCAGAATTTTTCATAAAGTAGTTCTCCAGATAAAATTCCCAACAGTTTAAACTTTAGGGATTTAATTCTGGAAAACTATTCACTTTCATGAGCTGAATTTGGTATTTCTGGAAAGTGCTCATAGAGCTGAATCCAACAAAATTTGGTTCACCCGATTTGGAGCTCTCTAGCCAAAGTTCTGAGGATTTGAAGTTTGGAAGAATTCTGAAAATCGGGGGAAGTGTTTAAACTCTCGGGGCCCGCGGGGACACGTGTCGAGCGCGGAGGTGTCCGGCACACCGGGGATACCACACGTGTCGAGCGCGGAGGTGTCCGGCACACCGGAGCTCACAGGGTATTTGCACGCCAGCGCAGCCGATCCCTGGCAACCAGATCCCGATTTAAATTCTTCAGCCGCTGACACGTGGGCCAGCCGGCTTCATCTTCCTCCCGCCGTTCTCTCGCGCCCGCGCCGCCGACCTCGCCGGAGCAGACTCGGGGCTTGCCGGCTCGCCGCTGCCGGACCTCCCATGGTCTGAAACTCGCCGTTAGGGGGTTGTCGACGTCGAGGAACACGTCGGTGGTGTCAGGTCGGGCTGGGGGTGACCGGAAATAGCTCGGCGACGTGCCGCTGCCTCGGTTGAGGTTCGACACCGTCGACCGTGGTTTCTAAACCCGCCAACACCTCGAACAAATGGCCCTATAGCATCAGTGTACCTCTAGGAAGCTCGACAAGGTGTCAAAAGGGTTCAGGGATGGCGGCAAGTCGGTCGGCACCATGTGACCGATCGTGCCCGCCATGACCGCCCTCGATCGAGCACGAAATTCATCACTCCTAGAAAGTTTCACGCTACGGATGCAGAAAAGAACTTGATCGCTGGCTAGTCCAGCATCTATGTGCAAGATTTGATGACCTCCGAAAGATCATAGAGCGAGAATTTAAAGAAACCGTACCGGAAGCTCGGTTTACGGTCGCCGGAGCAAAAGCCAGAAATTCTCTGCGGAATCTTCACGGTTGGCTTCCAAACTTGGAGGAGAGCAGCACGGTGGTCGCGTGCTCCTGTTGCCTCTCTCGCTGGACCGTGAAAACGCCGGTGGAACGCTGCCCACGGGCGCCTGACTCTCGGCTGAGGCTAGGTCGCCGCGGTGGCGATCGTCTTTGGGCAAAGGTGGTCGGAGCTCGAGGTTTCTGGCGTTGGAGAGGTGGAGTGCGAGCTCAGGTGGCTGTCTAGCAGCTCAGGGACGAAGGAGGAGATGGTTTTGCTGGTTTTCCCGATTGAGCAGAGAGCTGCGGCGAGAAACAATGCCGCTGCTCGGGTTTGCCCGCGAGAAGATAAAGCCGGCCGACTCCCGCTCGGCTGAGGCGGTGCCGGTCGCGTGGGGGCGCGAGCCAGCCGCCCTGGGCGCCAGCGCACGGAGAGGGAAGCAGCTGGTGGCGCCGGTAGCTGCTCAGTGGCACAGCCGACAGCTGCTCGGTGGGATTTCCCACCGAGACTCTGACTTTGGGTGCAAGTTTCTCCTTCTCCCCTCTATGACATGTGGGTCCCACCCGGGGTTTTAACCTCTGAAATTTACTCCTAATCACTGTTGTGAACAGTGAGCCCCATAATACCCCTGGTGATTCAAATTATTCACCCCTGAGCCATTTGAATTGAATAGAATTCAAATTGGGTTCGGTTTGAGTGAATTTCAACACAAGTTCAGTTTTGAATTCAAATAAAGTTTGAATTCGTCCCACTTAGCTCATGTCAAGATCAACTCCGAATGGAGTGAAAATTGGCGTGGTGTGGTGATGAACACTTCAAATGTGTGCCAAAACTGAGGCCCTTACATTACTCCCCCCTTAAAAGAATCTCGTCCCGAGATTACTAAAGAAGAGATAGCGATGTAGTAGGGACTTACTCGTGTTGAGAAGCCATGAACTCCGGGTAATTTGAACGAAGGAATTCCTCGCTCTCCCACGTCGCTTCTTCCACGGTGTGGTTACTCCAGAGGATCTTGTAGAACCACAACGTTCTGTTACGCGTGGTTCGGGCTTTTTCATCAAGAATTTCCACCGGATACTCATCATATGTTAAATCCAGTTTCAGCTCGCTGATGTCTTCGGTAGGAACAGCAGCCGTATGCTTCAAACATTTTCGCAGTTGCGAAACATGGAAAACATCATGGACACCAACAAGAGATGCCGGTAGCTCCAATCTATACGCTGCTGGTCCACACTTCTCGGTGATAGCGTAGGGTCCAATAAAACGGGGAGCGAGCTTCCCCTTCACACCGAACCGGTGCACGCTCTTCATCGGAGACACGCGGAGGTACACGTGTTCCCCAACGTCAAAGTGCAACGGTCTACGCCTCTTATCAGCGTAGCTCTTCTGCCGGGATTGAGCGGCCTTCAAATTGGCTTGAATTGTCCGAACGCGCTCTTCGGCGTCGTTCACCACGTCAACCCCGAATGTGACCCTTTCACCGAATTCGCACCAATTTAATGGGGTGCGGCATTTACGACCGTAGAGAGCTTCGTAGGGCGCCATCTTGATACTCGCCTGATAGCCGTTGTTGTACGAGAATTCCACCAATGGTAGGTGATTATCCCAGTTCCTACCATGGTGGATGGCACATGCTCTCAACATGTCCTCTAGAACTTGATTCACCCTCTCTATCTGGCCATCTGTCTGAGGGTGGTAGGCGGAGCTCCTAATCAGTTTAGTACCCAAAGCAGCGTGCAGCTGCTCCCAAAAGCGAGATACAAACAATGCACCTCGGTCTGAGACTATGGTCTTGGGTACACCATGCAGGCATAGAATCCTGGCAATGTATAACTCCACATATCGGTTGGCATGAAAATGTGTATGTACGGGGATGAAGTGAGCTGACTTGGTCAGTCGGTCAACAATCACCCAAATGGAATCATGTTTGTTGGATGTTAAGGGTAATCCCACGATGAAATCCATGCTCACATCTTCCCATTTCCATGCTGGAATTTTCAGGGGTTGCAGCAGCCCTGATTTCCTCATATGATCAGCCTTCACTCGTCTACACGTATCACACTCGGATACGTACTTAGCTACCTCCCGCTTCATCCGTGTCCACCAAAATTTCTTTTTCAAATCTTGGTACATTTTGTTGCTGCCCGGATGAATGGAGTATTTAGACAAGTGAGCTTCATCGAGGATCTTCTTTCTCAACTCCATATCCCGGGGTACGACTATGCGGTCGTTAAACCATAGCGTCCCCTCCTCATCTTTCCAGAAACACTTGATTTCCCCGTTGTCTATCCGTCTCCGGAGATGTGCCATGCCTTTATCATTTTTCTGAGCTGCAATGATGTCCTCCCTAATATTAGGGATGAGGGCAAGGTTGTACAGCGATCCATAAGGAACCAAGTATAAACTTGGCTCTCCCTCCTCCACCGGTGAAATGGTGAGGTGATGGACATGTGATTTCCGACTCAGCGCGTCGGCAACCACATTCGCCTTGCCGGGGTGGTAATGGATCTCAATCTCATAATCTTTGATCAGTTCTAACCACCTCCTCTGCCTCATGTTCAGCTCCTTCTGGGTGAAAATGTATTTCAAGCTCTTGTGGTCGGTGTAGAGATGCACCAAATTCCCCAGGAGATAGTGTCTCCACATTTTCAGCGCCAAAATCACTGCAGCAAGCTCAAGGTCATGAGTGGGATAATGCTGCTCATGGTTCCGAAGTTGGCGTGAGCCATAAGCGACCACACGTCCTTCCTGCATCAACACGCAGCCAAGCCCAATACCGGACGCATCACAATACACGTCGAAGGGCTTTGTTGTATCCGGCTGGGCTAACACTGGGGCTGTTGTGAGATGCTTCACCAATGTTCGGAACGCTCCTTCACACGCCGTGTTCCAAACATACTTCGTCCCTTTCTTCAGCAATTCTGTCATCGGCTTAGCGAGCTTGGAGAAGCTTGGAATGAATCTACGGTAGTATCCCGCTAACCCGAGGAAGCTTCTGACTTCATGGACTGAAGTGGGAGCTTTACATTTCAGCACTTGCTCTATTTTGCTTGGGTCAACCGCAATGCCTTCTGCTGAGATGATATGTCCCAAGAAAGGCACTTGGCTGATCCAAAACTCGCATTTACTGAACTTGGCGTAGAGCTTGTGGTCTCGCAATCGTTGAAGAACGATCCGCAAGTGTTCGGCATGTTCGGCTTCTGTCTTGGAGTAAACCAAGATATCGTCGATGAACACTACAACGAACTTGTCCAGCTCCGGCATGAACACCGAGTTCATGAGATACATGAAATGGGCTGGAGCATTTGTGAGACCAAAGGACATGACGAGATATTCACATAATCCATATCTCGTCGAGAAGGCCGTCTTCGGGATATCCTCCGCCCGGATCTTGATCTGGTGATATCCAGAGCGAAGGTCCATCTTTGAGAACACACTTGCACCCACAAGTTGATCAAACAATATGTCGATGCGGGGCAGTGGGTACTTATTCTTGATGGTGACGGCGTTGAGCGGCCGGTAATCCACACACAGCCGTAGGGTTTCATCCTTCTTCTTTACAAACAGCGCCGAGCATCCCCAAGGCGAGGAACTCGGCCTAATGAAACCCTTGCTCAACAGATCATTGAGCTGTTCTTTCAGTTCAGCCAGCTCATTTGGAGCCATTTTGTATGGTCTCCGTGATATGGTCGTAGTCCCGGGTGCGAGCTCGATCTTGAACTCGACATCCCGCTCAGGTGGCATGCTTGGAAGATCATCCGGGAACACGTCGGGGTACTCCCAGACTACGGGAATGTCCTCCAACTTGAGAGCTTCAGTATTGTTGACTGCTGAAACCTCCCGGACGGGGTTATCTAATAGGAGGGACTACGGACGGTGTAATGGGGAGTTGAGGTGAACCGTCCGTGTTAGAGTTTCCAGGACAGCGCCATGGTAACTTAGCCATGACATTCCCAAGATTGCATCAATCTTCTGCCCCCCTAAGATAATCATAGTGGTGGGATATATCTTCCCACCTAAGCACAATGGTGCTTTTGGAACCATCATAGTTGCTGAAATCTTTCCGCCCGGTGAGCAGATCATATAAGAACACTCGGTTGGAAAGGCTTCCAGCTGATGCTTAGCCACATATGATGCACTTATAAAGTTGTGGGTTGCACCAGATTCAAACAATATTATGATGTCTTGATGGTTGAGAGTGAACGTACCCGCCAGCACGTTGTCTCCCTCTCGGGCGTCCTCATTGTCGAGGTTGCGGACGCCTCCAGTCCGCTGACCAACCTTCTTCACCGGAGGTCGGCCTCGAGCACCGCCCTGGAGCTGGGCTTGCCCGCTGCTCTGCTGCCCCTGCGGACAGTCCTTCGCGAAGTGGCCCACCTGGCCACACGTGAAACAGGTGAAACGGGGCGGTCCCCCGCTGATCGGTGGACAGAATCCCGGGGCGCGTTGTGGCGGTGGAAACGCCGGGGGTACCGTCTGCTGCTGCTGTTGCTGTCTTGGTGGTGGCATCGGCGGACAGAATGAGGGTGACTGGAAAGGACGTCCCCCGAACCGTTGAGGTCGCGCCGGTGGATGCCACTGCTGCCCGGATGGTGTCCGATACACCATACGGTACTTCTGTGGCGCGCCACCACCACTGCTAGGTGGAGCGCTGCGCTTCCTCTGCTCAGCTGCCAACTCCCGCTGAGCATCCTCTTGCATAATCGCGGCATTGACTAGGTCGTTGAAAGTGCCGCGATTCCACTGAACGAGATGGGTCTTCATCTCGGGGTGTAACCCCCGATAGAAGTGTTCTCGCTTCTTCTCCTCGGTGGAGATATAATCTGACGCGTACTGTGCCAGATGGTTGAAGGCACGGGAGTAGTCGTGGGCACTCCTCCCGCCCTGCTTCAGTTCCAAAAATTCTTGGAACTTCCTCTTCATGATCCCGGGAGGAATGTGGTAGGCGCGGAATGCCTCCCGGAACTCTTGCCATTCCACGGCATGGCCAGCCGGACGTGAGGCAACATAGTTCGCCCACCACACACCAGCGGCACCGTGGAGCTGCTGTGCTGCGAACAGGGTCTTCTGTCGCTTCGTACACTGGAGCAGCCCAAACTTGGACTCGATAGTCCGCAGCCAGTTGTCCGCCTCCAGTGGTTCTTCGGCTTCGGTGAACACTGGAGGGTGCGTACTCATGAAATCCGAGTACGACACTTCTCGGGGCTCACGAGGCCCTCTATCTTGGCGTCCCCCCGCTTGGGACGTATTCTGCACGATCGTTCGGAGCAGGTCGGTCTGCTCCTCACGACCTCCCACCAATGCCGCTATCACATCCGCTAGAGTAAGCGGAGGCGGCGGTGGTGGCTGCTGCTGCGGGGTGCTGTAGGGCGGTGGCTGGGAGTCATCACCTCCCTGTTGGCTAGAGCCACCAACCTCGTGCGTGGTCCTAGTACGAACCATCTGCAACCACACGACAATAATCATCAGTCCCGCAGCATTATTGCATGCAGTCCAATAAAAATGGGCGTAAAACATTATGACAAAAAAAACATGCGATAAATCTCGTAAGTAGATAATGTGATAACTTTGCACAAGCTACACCATTACCAGACCAAACACAAGTTAGTTTAATCCAACTTGATGAACCTCCACTTTGGAAGCTCACCATAACAAGGTTTGGTCTCTACGAGACATTACTATCGCGTTGTCATCACGTATACCACCCTTAGGGTACAACACCCTCTCCAATGAGTTCAACTGTCATTCTTCTGTCA
Organism: Neostapfia colusana; assembly: GCA_030760725.1. Classification (NCBI taxonomy): domain Eukaryota; kingdom Viridiplantae; phylum Streptophyta; class Magnoliopsida; order Poales; family Poaceae; genus Neostapfia; species Neostapfia colusana. The sequence goes on from JASWHV010000002.1 coordinate 18,115,539, forward strand.
GAATGACCAGTTTCCACCTATTCCAAGTTTTGATCTGGTTCTGGGCAGTTTCACGACTCAAGTTGAATACCAAAGTTAAAGTCAACTTCAGTATCTTTCTAACGAGTACTCATTTGCCCTCAGATAAGCTTTGGTTAAAAAGTTATGCTAATTCAAAATCAACAGAATTCCTGGAAGAATTTTAACAGCACCTCCCTTGGAAGTGGCTGTTTTCAACCCTGATTTCCATTAAATCTGTGCTGAAATTTCAGAATCTTTGAATTGCAAAGATGTCACACATCTTCTACTCTCTCTAAGGAGGTATTATATGACAATTTTTGAATTTTCTACTGGGAGTTATGTTTGAAAAACAGAACAGTTCAGAGAATGTTTTACTCTGTCCTGGTTCTGGATCGTTTACCTTCCTCTGGGATTTCAGCCACCTTAAGGTGTGTTTCAGCTCTGGAAGTCTACAACAAAGTTATAGAGTACTTCAATACCTTTCCATAACTATATAGCACACCTCTCTGGGCTAAAGGACCTCTGAGTTGTGCTCTGTTAAAGTTCGGCAACCTTGCTGCCCAAAACAGAGCACTCTGTTTTTCAGTCTTTTGGCTACACTGCTCCACTATCCCATTCTTATACCCAACCAGGGTCCTAAATGTTGAACCTAATGATTTTAGTTCCTTGTTCGCAATATTTTCATGCATATGTCTACAATATCTCGGTACTACGTTCCTCACAAAAGAAAATCCTAACCGGATCATACCGGCATATACGTCTCAAGTGTGGCACTAAACGGTCTCTCGCACACGTTTTCTACATGGATTCATACATGGTTAGTACCTGCAGAAGACCACACAATAATGGTGCACTCAATGGTTATTCATTTCAGGCAGTTCCATATTTGAAAGTAAATACAAACGCCCGTATCATTGTCATATGGCCGTCCTTGAGTTAGGTCACGTCTCAAGGTACGTGATCGTGTTTCAACACCACACGACGGGGAACCCGAGTAGGTCATGAACGGGTCGTCACGGTTGGGAATGTTATCAACCCAACAGATACCACCTACTGCCCTGCAGGGCACGCCGATGGCAAGCGCTGCGTATGTCCTCCTGGGCTATTTCCAGACGAACACACTCTCGCGTTACTGACCACGCGATGGGGTCTCCACTTACTTGCCTAATGCACGCTAGGGATCAGCGTTTCATATGAACTCAGGGACATGAAGAGTCCAAGAGGTTCATATTGACGTCTCACACCAAGCTGTGAGACTCTATCCCTGAGCCACGTTCCTCGTTAGGGGAGCTAACCGAAATTGAACCGCTTTCGGTGGCGTTCCTTACCATACTTACCAGAGTGTAGGTGCATCGTTACATAATTAAAATTCAGAATTATAACACATAGGTTAGTCTTTGCCACTTTAAGTAACTATGCTAATATAGTCCTTACTTGGGCAACTACCGAATCCTCACCGTATACCTAAATTTTTTCCCATAATGTCGTCCTTAAGTACTGTGCTATCCCCACTGCAGCTCTGATACCAGGCTGCGGCGGACCGGAATCCGCTCATCCAGGATCGCAGAGGGTGGTGCCGCGCGATGCGACACCCGACAGCACACGTCATAAAAACACATTATATTACAAGGGAAAACAAACTGAAGGTACAAAGTAGTACACTTCCCAGTTACAAACTAGAGTCTTTATTTCACAGCGGAAGTTTCTTTTGTACAACTCACGCCCGCCTATATAGCAAAAGTCGGTTGCCCAGCCCTAGGGCAACCCACACTAGCTGCACGTCTCAGCTCAGCGCGGCGTGTACGGCTCCCACTCAGCCGTGGTCCCCGACGGAGGGTAACCCTTGCCGGTGGACTCGTACTCCGAGTCCGTGGGTGGCTCCTCACCTGAAAAACACTTAAGCAGCAACCATGAGCACGAAGGCTCAGCAAGGCTTAACCGACTCACCTAAGCATGAAACTCTACATGAGGGGTACAATGGATGTAGGATAGTAACATTTCAGCAAAAGGACACGCCTACAAGTTCATCCTTAGTTCATCTTTTAGCAACAAGTTAACAGTTCATGAAATCTGAAATTTAGTAAGCAGTATTTGGGGGCACAAATGTAGCAATACAATTATATCAACCAGCAATATTGAATCAACATGTTTCATCCATTAATCTACGTCACGACTCAGTGACCAAGTGGTACTCTTCACCGCGAGGGACGGCGAATCGACTCGATATACACCTGCAGGGAAAACCCAAAGAGCACGTCACGTACGCCCACCCGTGGAGCTGCACAGCACGCTCACTCGATGTCGTACGGGACAATCTTTCACCCAACAGCCCAAACGTCGAACCGGTCGCACCGAAACGAGCAGGAGGTTCCCCACACGGAGCATCTCTCTATGCCCGTTGGCAGATTTCCACCTTGCTGCCCTCAGCCTACACCTATAAATCGGTGCGTTATGCCTCGACGCCCGGAGGTTTAGGATACATCGGTTTATCGGGACCCATATATCCGATATGCCTTCGGTACGTTCAAACTTGATCAGCGTGGGCCGCACACGGCTCGGTCCTCAATCGACACGGACAGGGCTGCGCACACAAGACTCCCTCTTGCTGCGCCCTAGCCCCTGCCCAGTCTCATTTTCATTACTAATGTGATCTCACATCGCTCAACCGAACTCGTGCGTCCCAATCCTATCTCGCAAGTAGATCCAAACTACTCGACTTGTACCGAAGTCCTATGGAACATTAAGCATAGCCGGTCTATTCGAGGTCTTAGACACTACCCTCACTCTTTTAGGAACCTTTGGTTATGCAAGTGGGGTTTCATTCATCCTATACCTAATGCACAATAATACTTCATAGGACACATGTAAACAAAGTAAGACTTAAAAAAAAAGTTAATGCAAACTGGGGCTTGCCTTGTTGCTGCTGGTCAGGGGTTAGTTCCTCTTCCGGAAGGAGGAAATCCAGCACTTCCGGAGTCTTTTCTTCAATGGCTACATGTTGAATACAATACTATATGTAAATTTAAATGCAAAGTGTAAACTTGAATAATTATTTACTAATAACTCTAGTTAGCCCTCCCCTGTGGTTCTGAAATTTTTATTGTGGCTTGGTAGGGTCCTAACCAGAGTCTTGACCAAGTTTCATTTGAAACAAAGTTCATTTGAACCTTGTACAAATAAAAGCCCATTTGGTCAATATTTGAGCCTCTGAATAATTCCAGGGGTTTTCATGGCTCCAACCATGCCTTTCTGGAATCTAGACTTTGAGATGGTTCTAATGGAGTTGGTTTCATGTCGTTTGAAGAATTCTACAGAAAGTTATGCCCTAATTAAGATTTGAGAAAATCTGAAAAATGTTTCTGTACATTTTTCTATTTTCTCAGGGCAGTTCTCTTAATCACCCCATTAGGGTAACTAAATGAACTTGGATGAGTCTGAAAATTTTACTGGGATTCAGGGATTTTCCAATGAACCTCTTAGCCAAATTTCAGAATTTTTCATAAAGTAGTTCTCCAGATAAAATTCCCATCAGTTTAAAATTTAGGGATTTAATTCTGGAAAACTATTCACTTTCATGAGCTGAATTTGGTATTGATGGAAAGTGCTCAGAGAGCTGAATCCAACAAAATTTGGTTCACCCGATTTGGAGCTCTCTAGCCAAAGTTCTGAGGATTTGAAGTTTGGAAGAATTCTGAAAATCGGGGGAAGAGTTTAAACTCTCGGGGCCCGCGGGGACACGTGTCGAGCGCGGAGTTGTCCGGCACACCGGGGATACCACACGTGTCGAGCGCGGAGGTGTCTGGCACACCGGAGCTCACAGGGTATTTGCACGCCAGCGCAGCCGATCCCTGGCCACCCGATCCCGATTTAAATTCTTCAGCCGCTGACACGTGGGCCAGCCGGCATCGTCTTCCTCCCGCCGTTCTCTCGCGCCCGCACCGCCGACCTCGCCGGAGCAGACTCGGGGCTCGCCGGCTCGCCGCTGCCGGACCTCCCATGGTCTGAAACTCGCCGCCAGGGGGTTGTCGACGTCGAGGAACACGTCGGTGGTGTCAGGTCGGGCTGGTGGTGATCGGAAATAGCTCGGCGACGTGCCTCTGCCTCGGTTGAGGTTCGACACCGTCGACCGTGGTTTCTAAACCCGCCAACACCTCGAACAAACGGCCCTATAGCATCAGTGTACCTCTAGGAAGCTCGACAAGGTGTCAAAAGGGTTCAGGGATGGCGGCAAGTCGGTCGGCACCCTGTGACCGATCGTGCCCTCCATGACCGCCCTCGATCGAGCTCGAAATTTGTCACTCCTAGAAAGTTTCACGCTACGGATGCAGAAAAGAACTTGATAGCCGGCTAGTCCAGCGTCTATGTGCAAGATTTGATGACCTCTGAAAGATCATAGAGCGAGAATTTAAAGAAACCGTACTGGAAGCTCGGTTTACGGTCGCCGGAGCAAAAGCCGGAAATTCTCTGCGGATTCTTCACGGTTAGCTTCCAAACTTGGAGGAGAGCAGCACGGTGGTCGCGTGCTCCTGTTGCCTCTCTCGCTGGACCGTGAAAATGCCGGTGGAACGCTGCCCACGGGCGCCTGACTCTCGGCTGAGGCTAGGTCGCCGCAGTGGCGATCGTCTTTGGGCAAAGGAGGTCGGAGCTCGAGGTTTCTGGCGTTGGAGAGGTGGAGTGCGAGCTCAGGTGGCTGTCTAGCAGCTCAGGGACGAAAGAGGAGATGGTTTTGCTGGTTTTCCTGATTGAGCAGAGAGCTGCGGCGAGAAACAATGCCGCTGCTCGGGTTTGCCCGCGAGAAGATAAAGCCGGCCGACTCCCGCTCGGCTGAGGCGGTGCCGGTCACGTGGGGGCACGAGCCAGCCGCCCTGGGCGCCAGCACGCGGAGAGGGAAGCATCTGGTGGCGCCGGTAGCTGCTCGGTGGCACAGCCGACAGCTGCTCGGTGGGATTTCCCACCGAGACTCTGACTTTGGGTGCAAGTTTCTCCTTCTCCCCTCTATGACATGTGGGTCCCACCCGGGGTTTTAACCTCTGAAATTTACTCCTAATCACTGTTGTGAACAGTGAGCCCCATAATACCCCTGGTGATTCAAATTATTCACCCCTGAGCCATTTGAATTGAATAGAATTCAAATTGGGTTCGGTTTGAGTGAATTTCAACACAAGTTCAGTTTTGAATTCAAATAAAGTTTGAATTCGTCCCACTTAGCTCATGTCAAGATCAACTCCGAATGGAGTGAAAATTGGTGTGGTGTGGTGATGAACACTTCAAATGTGTGCCAAAACTGAGGCCCTTACATATACCCCCTAGCCGCCGTCACAAACAGCTGGGTTTTGCTTAGTTACAATCTGTCATTGAACAGTTCGCCGATCATCGGTTGTGAGACCCCAAATTCGTGATCAATTCAGTTTTGATTGCAACTTCTCTGTTCTTGCTTGTGTTCTTGATTGCGCTTGCAGGGATAAGCCTTCGTGGCGAGGTCATTCGTGTGACACGGGTGATAACCAACGGAGCAGTGGTGTAGTGATTGCGAGGTTTCGTTCGTTCGGAGCCTTGGATCATCAACGTCGAGATCTCCATCCAATCAAGTTTACCCTACCTCTCGGAAGATCGGGACTCATCCTCCTATCAATTGGTATCAGATTTCCAGGTTCACCATGAGGTATACTTGTGTGCTCTTTAGATTTATTTTGTTTCAGTCCTATCGTCCACAAAAAGCCACAAAAAAATTTAGTTTCCCTAACCTACAACCCCTGGTCAACCTTTTGCACAATTTAGTTTCGGAGTCCATAGTTCTGAGTTCGTGTCCTAGGTTGAGTCTGCTTGCTGGTTTAGATTTGTTTTGCTTCAGTTTTGTTTCTTCCATCCGCTGCCATCTACAAAAAAAATTGCATCCATCGATTCATTTCTGTTGCAGTTTCCACCACCACCAAAACCTGATTCGGGGTATCCTCTTTAAAACGGGCATAACTTTTTACTCGTAACTCCGATTGAGGCTCATTTTTTTTCCCAGAAAGGTCTCGAAAAGGTCCACATACAGTGTTTTCAAAAAAATTACAAAAAGATTAAGAAGGCCCTCGTTTCGAACTCCGAAGTTCCAGCACCAGTTTTTCTAATCGCTCCTGAATTTTTGCCGATCTCATCTTTCATCGGTTTGAGCTAATACTTGGTGCTGTTTCTATTCTTGTGCCCCTGGTTGAGAAAAAAAATATCAAAAAAATAAAGAGAAAAAAAGATTTTGATTTCTACTAGTGCTTCAAGACAAAAACAGGAGTCTAAGGGGTTTTCTAGTTGTGCTATTTCTGTGTGAGTGCTGGATACTTGCTGATATTATCCTTGTTCTTCATCATCATTCATCCTTGCCCTTGCTTGTTGCCACAACTGTTCTAATACATTCTTAGGCCAGCAACTAGGTGAAATTCTTTGGACACTTATTCAGCATTGCTATCTGTTACTAACTTGTGTGCCACATACATATACTGCATTTGAGCCTTCCAAGCTCCACCTTCTCTCGAGCAGAACAGGTAACCTTTGCAATCACACCCACTCTCTGCTTGCTTCACACCAGTCACCGTTGGCCACCTGCAGTGCTGGTAAGAAACTTGTAAGAGCGGGGTAAGACGCATCTTACTGATCGATTTTCCACCCACTTCGGAGAGTGTAGTAATAGGGTTCTTCACGATCCTTTTGTCTTTGTTTCTGTTTTTTACTAACAATGACAGGAAAGAAGCCTATGGATAAGACCTCTGGTTCTACACCTCTGGATGACGATGAGTGTGTGTCCCATATGGAACTAAAGGACATGATCTGGGCAATGACCGAAGCTTTCAACAATTACCAGACCACTACAACAGCCACCTTTCAGAGGCTCCATACAAGTGTTGCTGGTCTGACCACACGGTTGGACGAGATGGAGACTCGTCTTCCCCAACAAGCTACACCCTCTATCATCATTGATGGTGATGCACATGCTCACTACGACACAGAGGATGACTTCAATAATGATGAGGTTGATGCACAGCAGCGCCGTCGCCCGCGACGAAATCGTCAAGGTATGGGAGGTATACCTCGTCCTCATGCTCCTGAACAAGATAATGATCCTTATGCTAAGATTAAGTTTTCTATTCCAACATTTTATGGACCTTATGATGCTGAGACTTACTTGGATTGGGAGATGACGGTAGAACAAAAATTTAGCTCTCATCTTGTTCCTGAGCGACATAGAGTTAGACAAGCCACTAGTGAGTTTAAAGATTTTGCTATCATTTGGTGGAATGAACTTGTCAATACACGTAATGCACCACAGACATGGGCTCCGTTAAAAGAAGAGATGTGCGCTAGGTTTGTTCCTCCTTCATATAGACGTGATCTTCTTAAGAAATTGCAACGCTTTGATCAGGGTGACATGACTGTCCAAGAGTACTACCAAGAGTTGCAGAAAGGTATGCTTCGTTGTGGGGTAGTTGAGGATCAGGAAGACCAAATTGTTAGGTTTTATGGGGGCTTGCCGCGTGAGATCCAGGACATAGTTGACTACAAGGAATATCATTCTATTCAACGTTTATTTCAACTTGCTATGTTAGCAGAAAAAGAAGTGCAGGGTCGCCAACAGCAGCGGCGGAACAACACCTTCACGCCACGACAATTTTCAGTGCCATCCAAAGCAGCGCCCTCCTCGAGCGTACGTGCTTCTACACCACCCTCCACGGGTGTTGTACGCAGCAGCATCACACCTTCTACATCACGGGGACAAGATAACAGCAAGTCCTAGATGCCTCCAGGTGTTGCAGCAAAGGCGGCTGCACCCAACACTTCAACAAGTTGCAGCTCCGACATCAAGTGCCACCGCTGCCAGGGACTTGGCCATATGCAACGAGATTGCCCCAGCAAACGGGCGATCATTGCCACTGCTGATGGTGGGTATGTTAGTGCTTCTGATATTGAAGATGAAAATATTATTGCAACTAACATTTCAGGTTTGGATGATGGTGCTGAGGAGGTTCTTGGTACATCTGCGACAAACAACTATAGGACTTTGATTGTGCAGCGAGCTTTGAGTGCCACGGTTCGAGAGGACGACAACCGCCAACGTCATAAGCTTTTCAACATGTTTCTCGTCGTCAAGGACTGCCGTGTACATACCATCATTGATGGTGGTAGCTGCAACAATTTGGTGAATGTTGAGGTGGTCAAGAAGCTTGGCTTGACCACACGGGAGCATCCCTACCCTTATCACATTCAATGGTTTAACAACAATGGTAAGGTTAAGGTAATACAAACAGCAAGGATACATTTTTTCATTGGTTCTTATCATGATTTTGCTGATTTTGATGTGGTACCTATGGATGCTTGTTCTCTTTTGTTGGGACGTCCTTGGGAGTTTGATACTGATGCTATTCACCATGGTCGATCTAATAAGTATACTCTCATGCATAAGGGCAAGAAAATTGTGTTGCTTCCTATGAGTCCCACTGAAATTGTACAATTTGAGCAGGAGAAAAAGAATAATGCTAAGCAAAAGGGTGTTTTCAATTCTGAAATTCAGCAACCTATTAAGTTGAAAAATCCTATTTTGCTTGCAACTAAATCTGATCTTGATGATTTATATGCCTCTAATGGAACTTGCTATGCTTTACTGTGCAAACATGCTTTATATTCCATTGAGGATACATCCATTGTCTTGCCACCTGCTGTTGCTAACCTTTTGCAGGAATATACGGATGTTTTTCCATCATAGATACCCCCTGGATTACCACCTGTGCGAGGCATTGAGCACAAGATTGATTTGGTTCCAGGGGCGAGCTTGCCAAACCGTGCTGCCTACAGGACCAACCCCGACGAGACTATGGAAATTCAGCGACAAGTCCAAGATCTTCTAGACCGCGGGTACATTTGTGAGAGTCTTAGTCCTTGTTCCGTTCCTGTTCTTTTGGTTCCAAAAAAAGATGGCACTTGGCGCATGTGTGTTGATTGTAGAGCCATCAATAACATTACAATTCGTTATCGCTATCCTATTCCTAGATTGGATGACATGTCTGATGAGTTGAGTGGTTCTGTTATTTTCTCCAAGATTGATTTGCGTAGTGGGTATCATCAGATTCGTATGGCTTTAGGTGATGAATGGAAAACTGCTTTTAAAACTAAATTCGGACTTTATGAATGGTTAGTCATGCCATTTGGTTTAACTAATGCGCCCAGCACTTTCATGAGGTTGATGAATGAGGTTTTACGTGCTTTCATTGGTAAATTTGTGGTGGTTTACTTTGATGATATCCTTATTTACAGCAAGTCATATGATGAGCATCTTGAACATTTGCGTGCTGTTTTTAATGTCTTGCGCGATGCACGTTTATATGGTAACCTTGAGAAGTGCACCTTTTGCACCGATCGTGTGTCTTTTCTTGGGTATGTTGTTACTTCGCAGGGCATTGAGGTGGACGAGGCAAAGATTGTTGCCATCACGAGCTGGCCACTTCCGACTACGGTCACACAGGTTCGGAGTTTTCTTGGTCTCACAGGTTTCTACCGGCGTTTCGTGCGGGATTTCAGCACCATTGCGGCACCTCTCCACGAGTTGACAAAGCATGGGGTGCCGTTTCAATGGGGACCAGCACAACAACAAGCTTTTGATGTTCTCAAGTCGAAGCTCACACAAGCACCATTGCTGCAACTTCCTGATTTTGAGAAGACCTTCGAGCTTGAATGTGACGCGAGCGGCATTGGCATTGGAGGAGTGCTAATTCAAGGAGGTAAACCTGTTGCCTTCTTTAGTGAAAAATTGCATGGGCCTTCGCTGAATTGTTCTACATATGACAAAGAACTTTATGCTTTAGTGCGTGTCTTGCAAACTTGGCAACATTACCTATGGTCTAAATAATTTGTCATACATTCATATCATGAGTCTTTGAAGTATCTTAAAGGACAAGCTAATCTGAACAAACGCCATGCTAAATGGATTGAGTTCATAGAATCATTTCCTTACATCATTAAACATAAGAAAGGGAAAGACAATGTGATTGTCGATGCTTTATCTAGACGTTATACCATACTATCTCAACTTTCTCATAAAATCTTTGCTTTGGAAACCATAAAGAGGTTATATGCTACTGATTTGGACTTCAAAGATGCCTTTGAAAATTGTAGAGAGGGAAGAACGTGGCAAAAATTCCTGCTGCGTGAAGGCCTTCTCTACCGTGCTAACAAGCTGTGTGTTCCAGCTAGCTCCGTTCGTCTTTTGTTGTTGCAGGAAGCGCATGGAGGTGGTTTGATGGGACATTTTGGTGTTAAATAGATAGAGGATGTGCTGGCCGCTCACTTCTTTTGGCAATGAATGAGGCGTGATGTGGAGCGCTATGTTTCACGTTGCACGACATGCAACAAAGCTAAGTTCGACTTAACCCACATGGTCTTTATATGCCTCTTCCGGTTCCCAGTGCACCTTGGGAGGATATTTCTGTTGACTTTGTTTTAGGATTGCCTAGAACAAAGAGGGGGGAGGGATAGTGTCCTTGTGGTTGTTGATCGTTTCTCTAAAATGGCTCATTTTATACCCTGCCACAAGACCGATAATGCTTCACATGTTGCTGATTTGTTCTTTAATGAGGTTGTGCGTTTGCATGGTGTTCCCAATACTATTGTTTCTGATAGGGATGCTAAGTTTTTGAGTCACTTTTGGAGAACTTTATGGTATAAATTGGGAACAAAGTTGCTGTTTTCTACTACTTGTCATCCACAAACTGATGGGCAAACGGAGGTAGTTAATCGTATCTTATCTACTATGTTGCGGGCTGTTTTGAAAGACAATTTGAGGTTGTGGGAGGAGTGTTTGACACATATTGAGTTTGCTTATAACAGGTCTATTCACTCCACAACCAAGTTAAGTCCGTTTATGGTAGTCTATGGTTTCAATCCTCGTGCTCCAATTGATTTGCTACCTTTACCACATACTGAGATTGTGAACTTAGATGCTACACAACGTTCTAAATTTATTATTAAGTTGCATGAAACTACTAAGTTACAGATTGAAAAAATAAATGAAAAGTATCGCATTGCTGCTCGTAAAGGTAGGAAGGAGGTAAAATTGGAACCCAGTGATTTGGTGTGGGTTCATTTGAGAAAAGAGCTCTCTGTATCATACACCATATTTGGGTCAAGCTACTCAGAGTTATGCTCTGTTAAAGTCCAGCAAGAATTTCTGCCAGAAACAGAGCTCTCTGTTTTTGAAAACTTTAATACCTGGTTATACTCCCATTTGAATCTTAGCTCAAAATAAGAGTTCAGTAACTAATATTTGTTTCAAACTTCCATTTTTAATTGAAAGTTAGTTCATGAATCATTTCTTCATAGGGACGAGGTTATTATGTGTAGTACGGTGTCGATGCACCGTAAGAAACATGTTGGTACTACGTAGCCTCACCAAATAAAAATCCTAACCGGATTACATCGGCATATACGTACTATCAGTGGCACTAAGACGGTCTCTCGCACACGTGTACTACACGGGATACGTACGTGGTTAGTACCTGCAGAAGATCACTCAATAGTGGTGCACTCAAAGGTTGTTTCATTACAGGCAGTTCCATATTTGAAAGTAAATACAAACGCCCGTATCATTGTCATACGGCCGTCCTTGAGTTAAGTCACGTCTCAAGGTACGCGATCGTGTTTCAACACCACACGACGGGGAACCCGAGTATGTCATGAGCGGGTCGTCACGGTTGGGAATGTTATCAACCCAACGGATACCACCTACTACCCTGCAGGGCACGCCGATGGCAAGCGCTGCGTATGTCCTCCTGGGCTATTTCCAGATGAACACACTATCGCGTTACTGACCACACGATGGGGTCTCCACTTACTCGCCTAATGCACACTAGGGATCAGCGTTTCATATGAACTCAGGAACATGGAGAGTCCAAGAGTTCATATTGACGTCTCACACAAAGCTGTGAGACCTATCCCTGAACCACTTTCCTCGTCAGGGGAGCTAACCGAAATTCCGCTTTCGGTGGCATTCCTTACATTCTTACCTGAACGTAGGTGCGTCGTTACATAATGAAAATTCAGAATTAAAACACATATGTTAGTCTTGCCACTTTAAGTAACTACACTACTATAGTCCTTATGTGGGCCTAATATCGTTTCCTCACCGTATCCTAAGTTTTTGTCGTAATACGATCCTTACTCCGTGTGCTATTACCAATGCGGCTCTGATACCACGCTGAGGGGGCCCGACCCCGATCACAGGGTCGTGCCGCCTTGCCCGAGGAATCGCATTGGGTGGTGCCGTGTTATGCGGCACCCAACAGCACACATATAAGGAACACAGTATTACATAAATCAAAAGCGGAAGGTTACAATTATTCTTTGCGAATAATTTACATAAAATAACTACAGCGGAAGTCTATAACCAGCTCACGTTGAATAACTATGAAGCACCGAGAAGAGGTCCAGCCCGCGGACTCCTCTCGCTAGCAACACGAAGACAAGGCAGCGGCTAGGTTCTCCATGGGTGACATGACTCGGAAGTTCCCGAGTCTCACCGGACAACCTTCTTTATAGCGTCGATGCTTACCTGCAAAACCACTTATATAGCAAGAGTGAGCACAAAGGCTCAGCAAGACTTAACCGTCTCTCCTAAAGCAGGAAACTCTACATGAACGTAACCTAAGACCTATCCTGTAATTTGCGAAAAGACTCGCCTACGAGTTGATCCTTAACTTTCAGATTTTAGCCATAATAGTAGTGACCTTGCGCCCAGCAACATTGGAACTCCACAATCAAACAAGAAACGCTTCATTCAAATGTTACTTGTCCCAAGGTGAAAAATAAATTTAGTTTGCTCTATCTCTACTTCAAACATGGTTTTTATGCAACTTAACATAATCACAACAGCAATTATACTTTTTGCAAACTGTTTCCACACAAGTTGATTAACTACGTCACAACATGGGAGCAAGCGGTACTCAATAACCGCGAGGGACGGTGATTCGAATCAAACACTACCCGGATAACTCGACACATACGCCCGCCTCTGAAGACCCATCTCTGGCGTCCTTCATTACGTCGTATGTGGCAACCTTTCTCAGGACACTAAACTGTAGAACCGGTCGCGCCGTCTCGGGCTCATAGGTCTAACGAGACGATGTGGTATGCCTCTACAGTCCAGTGAACCTGGTACATCGGTTTCCCGGTTCCCATATATCAGTAAGCATCCGGTACACAACTCAATACTTGCTCCTGGACGCGGCAAACGCATCGGTCCTTAACCGACACAGGCAGAGCTACTCGACCAAGACCTCGTCTTGTCGCAGCCTAACCCCTCTGCCCGGTCTCATCTTTAGAAATGTAAACTTTAGTTTGCTTCCTTTCCCAACCACACTTATGATATTCTAAACTATAGCTCGCGAGTAGTTTCCAACTACTCGTCTTCTACCGGATGCCCTAGTCTATTTAGCATTGCCCTATTCTACAGCGATGACACATTTCTACCCTTGACCTCAGGGTTCATGTTTGGTTATGCAAGTGGAGTATCACACATCCTTGACCTAGTGCACATACAAACCTTGACCAATAGTAGTGAACAAAGGGAAAACTTTAAAAACAACTTAAGTGCAAACCGGGGCTTGCCTTAGTTTTGCAGGTGACTAAAGTCAGTTGAGAGAAAGTCAGTTTCTGATGTATTGAAGTTCACCCCTGTCCTCCTTGTTCCTTGATCCACTCTTCACGTATCCACGTTTAAGCACTACACGTTATGAACATGCATATCTTTAATTGTAAAACTTTTTGCTAACAAATGCTACAGACAAGTTTAAAACTGGAACTTTGTTTAAGAATTTAAAATAACACGGGGGTGGTGGTTTGGATGTGTGTCTAAGCACTATCCTCAAGTGAGAAGTGAGGTTCATCACTTGGGTGGTGATCACCTAATGAGGTTGAACAGGACATAATGATCCAGGGCTCCAATGGAGCTGGGAAATTTCTTGGGGGTAACTTGTCACAAGAAAGTCCTCTGGACCAAAATTCAGAACATTTCACTAAGTGATCACCCAGAACAATTCCCTAAGCATTTAAGCGTAAAGGAATTAATTCTGATTAAACTTGCACTTTCATGCAAATATAAGTGAACCATAATTCCCTACATAGCTCAGATAGTATGCCTAAATTTTCCTAGGATTTTTGGAGCTAAGGAATGGCTAGAACTGAATTTCTAAGTTTTGGAAATTCTCTGAAAATGTTTCTGTATTTATTTGAATACAGAAACTTGAAATTGGAATTATCCCAACTAAATCAATTCCAAATTAGCTGAAACTTTAATAGGAGTTTACTAATATCCTAAAGAATATCCTGGCAAAATTTGGGGAATTTTGGATGAACCAAACTCCCTCTAAAATTATTTTGCTGAAAAGCTTTAAAGAATTTTCCAGAATTTCCTATTGGTTTTCATGCAAATTGGGTTGTACATTTGAATAAAGATCTTCATCCTGAATCAAGCCCAATTTGAATCACTAATTTTGTAGCTTCCTAGCAAAAGTTATGCAGTTCCAAAGTTTGAACCAAATCTGGAATTCAAATTGATTCGGGAAAAGTTCAAACTCTGCCTGTGGGCCACAGGGCCACGTGTCGACCGCTGAAACACGAGCCACACGGGGCCACAGACCTTTTCCCGCGCCACCACACCGGATCCGGGGCCGCAGCGGATCGAAGATTTAAAATATCGCCGCTGACAGGTGGGACCGGCCGGTCGTCTTCAACCTCGGCCCGTCCCCTTTTTCCCGCGCCGCCCCCTCGCCGGCAACTCATCGGGGCTCGCCGGAGTCGGCTTCCCGGCCGTCTCCCAGCTCGGTACTCGCCGCCTGGGGGTTTTCAGGGTCGGGGAACATGTCTACGGGGTTGGCTCGGACTGCCGGTGGCCGGAAGTAGGCCGGCGACGAGCCGCAGCCTTCGGTGATGATCGGCACCGTCGCCCGAGCACACTAGCCCGCCAAAAGCTCGGCGGATCCGCTCTAAAGCATCAGTGGAGGTCAGGCAAGCTCGGCGTGGCCTCAACCTGGCTCAGAAATGACGGCAAACCGGTTGTCACCGTGCGCCCGCGCGTTCCCACCATGGCCGCCGACCGAAAAGCTCAAAATTAGCTGTAACCACGGTGTTTCTAGCTAGGGTTGTGGAGGAAAAAGGTTCCCTATCCCCTCTAGCTCTGGTGTGCGCAAAATGAACAACTTTAACCGAGAATTAAGCATTAATTTCAACAGTTCTTACCCGCGGGTAGGTTTTCCTCGTCCGGGAGAAAAACTTGAAATTCCCAAGCTACGTTGCACGGCTTGGGCTGAAACTCGGGGGAGAACAGCGTGACGTCCAGGCGCGTCTTGGAGGGTGCTTGCTCGGCCGTGAAAAGCCTCGGTATGAGCTGTCCACGGTGACCCGAGTTGCCCTTTCGCCGGTGAGCGTTAGTACCTCACGTTGATCGTTGATTTGGGCGCCCCACGAGCCAGGAACGACGGGGCCGAGCTGTGGAGGATCTTGTGCACTCGATTGCGCTCCCTTTTTGTGTGGACGGCTCGAGCAGAAGAGGGCGCGAGCTGGTGGACAACCGAGGGAAACGGAGGCGTCGCCTGCGGTTGTTTTTCGGGCGCGGAAGCAAAAGGAGGCCACGGTACGAGTGAGAGGCTTCGTGTTTGCTTCGGTGGGAGGGATAAGCACCGGATGAACCGCCTCTGGCGCCCGCGCGTGGGGGG
Organism: Neostapfia colusana; assembly: GCA_030760725.1. Taxonomy (NCBI): domain Eukaryota; kingdom Viridiplantae; phylum Streptophyta; class Magnoliopsida; order Poales; family Poaceae; genus Neostapfia; species Neostapfia colusana. The sequence continues at coordinate 18,131,273 of JASWHV010000002.1, forward strand.
GGCAGGTCGAGCAGGAGGTGGCGGTGGCTGCCGCCTCGGTGGCGCCGGGAGCGACTTCGGTGGCTCGGTGGAAACCAATACACCGTGGTAGACTTAAGCAGCAAGTTATAATCCCCACCTTTCTATGACAAGTGGGGCCCACAACTCCCTCCTGCCCCAAAAGATCTCCAAATTTTTGGCACATGCAAATTCAGCTATGAGGAATCCAAATTCAAAAGCCCTTTTGCCATTTGACAATTTGTACCACAGTTTCAAATTTAAATTCAAATTTGGATGGAATTCACAAGTTCCTTTGATATTCCTATCAAAGCACCTCCAAATTTGCTCCAAATTTGCCCCCTCTACAATTTGAACCTGGGGAGTTTGAATATGAACTCTGATCTATTAGTTGGTCATTGCAAATACAACTTTTTAAGCATCAGTTTGCATTTTCCTTTTTGGAGATGGCCTCCCCTCTTTTTGGAAGTGACCCTCTTAATTCAAACTGAATTCAAAGTTTTAAGGCTCATGCCAACACTTTCATGAGTAAACAAAAGTTTTTGTAAGTCCCACTTCTTGTATTCAAACTCAACTTTATTCATAGCTCAAGTTTTCTATTTACATGTTTTGGGACTTTTACATTCCCCCCCTTAAAAAGAATCTCGTCCCGAGATTCATGATTAAGGACAAGGTGGAGAGGACAACTACTACACATAAGCCTCTAACAATGTAACACACCCAAATTTTTAGTCAAAACTCAAATTTGGATTCAAAACCCTAAACCATGTTCAGAGGGGAATTTAGAAATTTTTGGACGTGTTGCATGTTTTGCAAAAATTCAAATTCAAACTGGAATTCAAATTATACCCAAAACAGAAAAGAAATGGAAAAAAGAAAAAGGAAATCGGGAAAAAACTGGCCAGTGGGCCAAAACAGCCAGCCGGCCCAGCAAACCCCGCGCCAGCCCGCCCCCGCGTGCGCCGCGCTGCCCCTCGCTGACGGGTGGGACCCACATGTCATCCCTAACCCCGCGACCCCGGACTCTCTCCCGCGCGCGCGATCGCAACCGATCGGGAAATCGCGTCCCGCAGCCGAATTCCGGTCCCAGCGGACTCCAACTCGATCACAACAGACCCACCGCCCTCCCCCGGCTATAAAAACCACCGATCCGATCAGTTTTCCTCACGCGATCGCCGATTTTCACTCCGGTGAGCACCGAGACTTCGCCGGTGAATTCTGGCCGATCTAAGCTCGGAAACTCTGATCTAACTCGCTGGTTTTGATCCACCGCCTCCGGGGAACTTTGCAGGTGCAGAAAACCCGAAGACTTACGGTGTAAACACAGCGCCGACGAGCTTCGCCGTGGTTTTGCCTCGGACCTCGCCGCCGAGCACTTTCCAGGACCCCCGAGCTCGAGAAAACCCCCGAGGTGAGATACCTGACCTCCCCTCTACCGATCTAGGCCCTAAGATCACAGTTCTAGGCAGAATTCTCGAGGATCCGAAAGTTTCCGGCGAGATCGCCGCTTCCCGCCGCCGTGCGCCGCCGGCAGAGCCGCCCGCTCTCGATCAGAGCGACGTGGCCGCTTGTGCGCCGTTTATTTTAAATCGCACGGTAGACTTTAAATCCCCGCGTACCGGTTCGATGTTATAATCTCAGCCGTCGGTTTAAAATCGGACGGTCCACGTCGACCCCGCGTTATAAAGGCTGGAGTCTTACGTGCTACCCCCTGGGGTTCTCTGGAATTGAGAGCTAGCCCCGGAAACTTCAGATCTAGCCCCTGGAACTTCAGAAAATCATGTAAATTCATTTAAAAATCAGTTTTAGCCCCTGGACTTAATAGAAATTAAGAAAAACACCTCGGTTAAGTGTAGCTAGACCCCTGGAAATTATGAAAATAATATTATAGACCCTGGGATGGGTGAGTTTACTTTTTAACCCTGTTTAGTATTTAAATTAGAAAATTGAATATGTAACTAGTGTTTAAAAATTAAAAGTGGGACAAACATAATTGTCAAAATTAATTAAAAACTTTCTCAGTACTTAGAAAACTTTGGAGTGAGATAAAAATATATTTTTGGGCTGATATGAATCTGTTTCATTAATCACATTATTTAGATTAGGGACACATTTTTAAAGTAAAGAATAGTTATAGAAAAATAGGGAAAAATAATTATGAAATAGTATACAACATAAGCCATGGTCAAAATATGATTTTAAATTATTTAGGACCAGAACCTAATCTGTTTAGGTGATGTGTATTACTAATTTAATAATAAAATACACAATTATGCATAGGAATATAAATCTGAACATATAGAAACTAGTAAATGATAAATGGAGTTTCTAAAATACAAAGAATTCAGTTTAGGGTTGATAGAAGTTGTGAAGGCACATTGTAGGCAAGTATAAATGTGGACACAAAAGTAGGAATCATATATACATGGTTAAAAGTGCATGCAAGCCACAACTTAACACCTATAAAGTAACCACAACACATATATGGGTGAATGAATTTCATAAATATGAAATGTGTGGTTTGTATGAAGTAGAAGTGTGAACTATGTCTTATGATTGTTGTTTTTCTTTTGCTATGTGTGATGGTATGAAGTAGAACCTGTTCAAGAGCAAGTTATTTCTTTCCAAGATCAGGACTACCCATTCCAAGAGCAGCAAGAAGGAGGCAAGTGTCCTTGACCACTTTGATCCTATGCTAGGATGTGTAGATAGAATTATTTGCATTGTCAAATGAAATATGAAACCCATGCTAGGAAAGTTTCCCTAGAATTGCATTACCTTGTTTCCTTGTAGCTTGGGTTGGGATTTATTTTGTCATGTCATTTATTTACATGCATATGCTTAGCCATGTTTAGAATGGGATATTTGGGACATGAGATCATCAGTTTATTATACCATACTCTTGAATGAGCTATTGGGAGTTATGTAGAGGTAGGGATCAAGGCAAGTTGGATGTTTTGGTTGTGTGCTGGGTGCACGAGACTTGGGTTTGTGTTTAGTACTTGCCTGGATCCTAAGGACCGGTTCATGGAGCATGTAACCCGGCTTTACAGTGCCAACCACATGCTGAGATGGGGCAGCTTAGCCAATTAATTAGGTGTATCCCCGGCGTAGTATGGGTGTGTTGGATGGTGCGGGGAGTAGATGTCAGCTGGACTACCATATGAACCGCAAGGCTCAAGAGGGGGCCACTGCAGCGGGGTTGGAGCTTCTTGTAAGCTGTTAGGGGTGAAACCTCGGTGGGCCCACGCTCGTCGGGAATCCCTTTGTAAAGGCTTTGTAGTGATCTCTTGGCCGCACACCTGGGAAGTGTGAATGTGGAACGTAGCCACTGGCATAATGGAGGTTCTTTTAGTCCACCCGGCAACGGGGGATGAAATCACTACTTGTGGGTACAGTGGTACAAACTCTGCAGAGTCAAAACTGTCTTGACAGCCGTGCTCACGGTTAAGAGCGGCCTGGACTTATTCATGATTAGAGGATTGATGGTTTTGGAAGTTAAGCGGGGAGCTTAACATTGGAAATGATGTTATGGTTATTTGGTTATGATGATGGGATGGGAGATTGGGACCATTTCACCTGTGTAGTAATGTAGGTGCTTAATAAGCTAAGGTGATAGGTATTAATTGCGTAGTGCTTTAACCATGAGTTCAACCTCTCCTTGTTCTAGCCATGCATGATATAATTTTCCCACACTTGCTGAGTACCATTGGTACTCAACCTTGCATATTTGTTGGTTTATATTGCTGCTCAGGTCAAGATAATGAGGTGGTGTATAATGACCAAGACTTTGGACCCGAAGAAGGTTTCTAGGTTCATGGAAGCCCCGGGCAACGCCTGTGATGGAGCCCTAAAGAATAATATTCCGCTGCTAGTTTATTCCCTTGTGATGAACTTATTATTGTCCATCGAGACATTTACTATGTAAGACTTACTTATATTCGACACCTAGCTTGTAATAAATGATGCTTCACTATTTGTCATCACATGTATGAGCAAATGATCCTGGCATACATGTGACATTCACTTGGTTGTTTCTTCGGAAAAACCGGGTGTGACAGAGGTGGTATCAGAGCCAAGGTTGCCCGTAGGAACGTGAACCTAGGTAGAAATGGACGTATTTAAGGACCCTATTTTCTTAAAAACTATTTTCCAAGGTGTGGGTGGAAAAGTGTTATTAAAGGAGTCATTTTCTTCATCTTACCCCAACTTTCATTCAAAATAGGATTTTTGTTTGAGAATTTGTCTAACTTAATTTTAAATTCTTTTGTTTTAGATGGTTCGCATGATTCGCACCGCTCGTAAGTCCACAGGAGGGAGAGTTCCCGTAGTTGCCCTTGCCGAAAGAGAGGAGAGTCGTCCAGTGACGTACCTTTCCTACGGATTGGTAGTAGGAAATTTGTTGCGCCGTCTTCGACGTATGCTCGAAGCCGCAGGCAATACAGGCAAGCTAATCATCCACTATAACTCCACCAGGACCATCCGTGAGAAGAGGGAAGAATGGAGTTCGGAGATGAGGATTATACACGAGAATCAACTGCTTAAGATTCACCACTCTCCAGCTTGTCGAGCAACACAAGTTGACGCGGAGAGAGATGTCACCTGGGAGGCCATCACCTGCCAGAGTCACATCTATCGTCGCCACTTGGACAAAACTGAGTACATGTATGTCCTCCAACGTGAGAGTGGTACCACGGAGTACAAGTACCCACCGGTGCAGCAAGGGACTTCCCATGAGCACATGGACTTGTGCTTGGAGGATGCTGCTATGCTCACCACTCGACTGCAGGAGTGTCAACAAGAGCTTCAGGATGTCCGAGACACCCTAAAGGAAACGGAGGCGTTGCTGCGAGCTTGCTTAAAGGCGAGAGAAAGAGGAGATGGGAATGAACTGTGTGTCACCGTGAGTGATCCATGGACTCCTGACTCCCCGGATCGCCGAGCAATCAGGCGTCGTCGCACTTCTCCACCAGCAGCCTCCCCACCCAAAGCAGAGTCAGAAGGTAGCCGAAATGAGGAGGAAGATCCCGAGGAGCCAGCTCAAGAGGACGAGTAGTGTAGAGTCTTTCCCCTAGCTAGCAAGAGGTCGAGTAGTCGAGTCGTTACGTAGTTAATGGTGTGATGATGCTTGGTGTGTGACGTGAGTTGTGGAAGCCATGAGCAATTGTCCACAGCCTCGTCTTCAGATTGTTTTGCTTTGGTGTGTGAACCCACAGGAAATAATAGTGCATTTATTTGGTGTGAGATATAAACCCTCGTAAAATTTTAACAAAGCCTCAACACCTTAAAGTACCAACAAATGAAGGTAGTAAGATGATACTAAATGGTATCAAATTAACATTTGTTGATTCTGCCAGATGGCCGGAAGAGGAAAAGGACGTGCTGCCAACCCCGCCAACAACAACGATGAGGCATGCAACCCTCATCTTTCTGAAGGCCAGGACCGGGGTGGTCGCCGTGAAGAAGTTGATCCTCTCCACCAAATGCTGGAAAATCAAAATCAGCTCATCCAGAACTTGACTCAAGTGGTGGCCAACTTGCATCAAGTTCCACCTCCACAAGCGGCACCACGCCAACCAAGGTTGAGTGAGTTTCTAGGAACTCAACCTCCAAAGTTTGCAAGTGCTGCTGAACCTCTGGAGGCCGATGATTGGCTGAAGACCATTGAAAGTAAGATGAGGATAATCCAATGCCAAGGGTATGAGAGGGTGCTGTTTGCCTCTCATCAATTGCAGGGACCTGCTGCTGATTGGTGGACCGCCTACGTGGCCGCCCATCATGACCCTGAGAACATCACTTGGGAAGAGTTCAAGCGTAGCTTCCGCAACCACTACATCCCAAGAGGTGAACTCAAAAACAAGAGGAAAGAGTTTCTGGGATTGCAGCAGGGAAACATGACGGTGAGGGAATACCTCACTAAATTTACTCAACTATCCCGTTATGCTCCACGAGACATAGAGACTGATGAGCAGAAACAAGATTGTTTCGTGGAAGGGCTTACCGCAGAGATGCAGTGCGCCATGTCCTCCAATGAGTATGAAAGTTTTCAAAAGATGGTGGACAGAGCATTTGTGGTAGAAAGGAAGCTAAAGGCCCTAGAAAATGAGAATAAGAGGAAGGCCGGGTGGTCACATCAAGCCTCAGGGAGCAACACTCGCCCACGTATGATGCAGCAACCTACGGGGCAGATGAGCTGTGCTGCGGTACCCTATTCAGCACCAAGAGGGTACAACCCAAACTACAGGCCTCCCGCAGCATCTGCACAGCCGCCACGTCAGTTTGTGCAGCAGCCTCGCCCTGCATATCCACCTCGACCAGCGGTGCAAGGACCCCAAAACCCACCCCAAGACAACAAGGGTCAAGCATCTAAGGTTGGGGTGCAATGTTTCAACTGTGGTGAAGTGGGGCACTACGCCCATAAATGCCCGAAGAAGAAGCCTGCGCCGCCACAACAGCAGAATGTAGTGAGAGGACGGGTGAACCATGTCACCATGGAGGAAGCACAAGAGGCACCCGACGTGGTAGTTGGTAAGTTTCCTGCCAATTTACACCTTGCAACTCTGCTGTTTGATTCTGGTGCTACCCACTCGTTCATTGCTCAAGGGTTTGTTAAGAAGCATGACCTAGCAACCACACAAATGAACCATATGCTAGCTTTAAATTCTCCAGGTGGAGAAATAAGGACAAGACAAGTGTGTCCCAAAGTGAGCCTAGACATTAATGGGGTAGTATTTACTGCTAACCTCATAGTGATAGATTCACAAGGGATAGATATTATTTTGGGTATGGATTGGTTGACCAAACATAAAGGAATCATCCATTGTTCGAACAGAACGGTGGAACTAACTCACCCCAGTGGTACCAAGGTAAAGTTCATAACGATACACGAGCCTAGGAGGGACATTAAATTAAATCAAGTGGAGGTGAAAGTTGAGGAAATCAGGACTATCAGGGAATATCCAGATGTTTTTCCGGAGGAATTGCCAGGAATGCCTCCCGACCGTGACGTGGAATTCGCAATTGAGTTAGTACCGGGAATAGCCTCGATATACAAGAGACCTTATCGAATGGACTCCAAGCAGCTAGAAGAGCTCAAGGATCATTTGAGAGAACTGACGGAGAAGGGGTATATTCGCCCTAGTTCCTCACCATGGGGAGCTCCAGTGATATTTGTGCCTAAGAAAGACGGAACCCAAAGGTTATGCGTGGATTACCGTGCCTTGAATGAGGTAACCGTCAAGAACAAATACCCATTGCCCCGCATTGAAGACTTGTTCGATCAGTTGAGGGGAGCTTGTGTGTTCTCAAAAATTGATCTCAGGTCGGGGTACCACCAACTCAAGATAAGGCAATCTGATATTCCCAAGACAACTTTCGTATCTCGGTACGGACTGTATGAATACACTGTCATGCCTTTCGGGCTAACCAATGCCCCGGCATATTTCATGTACCTCATGAACAAGGTATTCATGGAATATCTGGACAAATTTGTGGTGGTTTTCATAGATGATATTCTCGTCTTCTCCAAAGATGAAGAAGAACATGAGAAACATCTAAGGTTGGTGTTACAAAGGCTGAGAGAACACCAACTATATGCCAAGTTGAGCAAGTGTGAGTTTTGGCTGAAGAGAGTTCCCTTTTTAGGACATATCATCTCGGAGGGAGGAATCTCCGTAGATCCCGCCAAAATTGAAGATATCCAGAAGTGGAAAACCCCTGAAAATGTCGGGGAAGTTCGAAGCTTTTTGGGATTGGCTGGATACTATCGACGGTTTATTGAGGGATTCTCCAAGATCTCGAGACCTCTCACCAAACTGTTGGAAAAGGGAATCACATTCACCTGGACGCCACAGTGCGATACGAGCTTTCAGGAGCTAAAGAAGAGATTGACAACAGCCCCAGTGTTGGTTATGCCAGATATGCAGAAGAATTTCACAGTGTACTGCGATGCCTCTGGAAATGGGTTGGGATGTGTTCTAATGCAAGAAGGACATGTCGTGGCATATGCATCCCGGCAGCTTCGGAAGCACGAGAAGAACTATCCTACACATGACCTAGAACTAGCTGCAGTGGTACACGCGTTGAAAATGTGGCGGCACTATTTGATGGGGAAGAGGACAGAGATATATACGGATCATAAGAGTTTGAAGTACATATTCACACAGCCAGATCTCAACCTTAGACAAAGGAGATGGTTAGAGCTAATCAATGACTTTGATGTGGGCATCAACTATCATCCCGGGAAAGCAAACGTCGTGGCCGATGCTTTGAGTCGAAAAGTGCAGGTCAATAAGTTGAGTTTGAAGGACATGCCTGCAGAATTGAAGGACGACTCAATCTATGTCTAGTAAATAGTGGTGAAGCCATCGCCATGGAAGTGGACTCCACACTCGAGCAAGACATACGCGAGGGCCAAAAGAATGATGAGAAGATACAAGAGATCAGACAGCTTATCAAGGAAAATAAAGCTCCTGGTTTTAGAGAGGATGAACAGGGAACGGTGTGGCACGGGAAAAGGATCTGTGTGCCAGAAGTAAAGGAGATCCGGGAATTGATTTTGAAGGAGGCTCACGATTCCGACTATTCCATTCATCCTGGGAGTACGAAGATGTACCAGGACCTCAAGAGCAGGTATTGGTGGTATGGCATGAAGCGAGATGTCACGGAACATGTTGCCCTATGTGACACATGTCAGTTGGTGAAAGCAGAACATCAACGACCCGCGGGATTATTGCAACCACTCAAAGTGCCTGAATGGAAGTGGGAAGAAATCAGCATGGATTTTATCGTGGGATTGCCTAGGACCCAATCCGAGTATGATTCAATATGGGTCATTATTGATAGGCTAACCAAGGTAGCTCATTTCATCCCTGTGAAAGAAAGCTACAGTGGATCTAAATTGGCAGAATTGTACATGTCAAGGATCGTGTGTTACCATGGAGTGCCAAAGAAGATAGTGTCGGACCGAGGGACACAGTTCACCTCGAGGTTTTGGCAGAAGTTGCATGAAACCATGGGAACCCATCTGAATTTCAGCTCTGCCTATCATCCCCAAACTGACGGGCAGACGGAGAGAACCAATCAGATCCTTGAAGATATGTTAAGGGCATGTGCACTCAAAAACAATAGGAGATGGGACAAGAACTTACCGTATGCAGAGTTTTCCTATAACAACAGCTATCAAGCTAGTATGAAGATGTCACCGTTTGAAGCTTTGTATGGAAGGAAGTGCAGGACTCCCCTATTTTGGAACCAAACAGGAGAAAGTAAAGTGTTTGGTCCAGAAGTGCTACAAGAAGCCGAGGCAAAGGTGAGGGAGATTCGCAACAATTTGTGGATAGCACAAACACGCCAAAAGAGCTATGCCGATGTATGAAGAAGAGAGCTCGTTTTTAACGTGGGAGACTATGTTTATCTCAAGGTGTCCCCTATCAGAGGACTTCGTCGGTTCAAAGTGAAAGGGAAGTTGTCACCTCGATACATCGGACCCTTTCAGGTGTTGGAAAGGAAAGGCGAAGTGGCGTACCAACTAGAGTTACCGGCTCATCTATCGGACGTGCATGATGTATTCCATGTGTCACAACTCAAGAAATGCCTGAGGACGCCTGAAGAGGTGTTACCCATGAATGAAGTGGATGTAGCTGAAGATTTGTCTTATGCCGAGCAACCCTACAAGATTTTGGAGACAATGGAACGCCTCACCAGAAACAAGAGAATCTGGATGTGCAAGGTGCAGTGGAAGCATCACTCAGAAGAGGAAGCTACCTGGGAACGGGAAGATGAGCTCAAGGCGCAATTTCCGGAATTGTTTTCTTAGAAACACCAATCTCGAGGACGAGATTTCTTTTAAGGGGGTAGAGCTGTAACACCCCAAATTTTTAGTCAAAACTCAAATTTGGATTCAAAACCCTAAACCATGTTCAGAGGGGAATTTAGAAATTTTTGGACGTGTTGCATGTTTTGCAAAAATTCAAATTCAAACTGGAATTCAAATTATACCCAAAACAGAAAAGAAATGGAAAAAAGAAAAAGGAAATCGGGAAAAAAACTGGCCAGTGGGCCGAAACAGCCAGCCGGCCCAGCAAACCCCGCGCCAGCCCGCCCCCGCGTGCGCCGCGCTGCCCCTCGCTGACGGGTGGGACCCACATGTCATCCCTAACCCCGCGACCCCGGACTCTCTCCCGCGCGCGCGATCGCAACCGATCGGGAAATCGCGTCCCGCAGACGAATTCCGGTCCCAGCGGACTCCAACTCGATCACAACAGACCCACCGCCCTCCCCCGGCTATAAAAACCACCGATCCGATCAGTTTTCCTCACGCGATCGCCGATTTTCACTCCGGTGAGCACCGAGACTTCGCCGGTGAATTCTGGCCGATCTAAGCTCGGAAACTCTGATCTAACTCGCTGGTTTTGATCCACCGCCTCCGGGGAACTTTGCAGGTGCAGAAAACCCGAAGACTTACGGTTTAAACTCAGCGCCGACGAGCTTCGCCGTGGTTTTGCCTCGGACCTCGCCGCCGAGCACTTTCCAGGACCCCCGAGCTCGAGAAAACCCCCGAGGTGAGATCCGTGACCTCCCCTCTACCGATCTAGGCCCTAAGATCACAGTTCTAGGCAGAATTCTCGAGGATCCGAAAGTTTCCGGCGAGATCGCCGCTTCCCGCCGCCGTGCGCCGCCGGCAGCGCCGCCCGCTCTCGATCAGAGCGACGTGGCCGCTTGTGCGCCGTTTATTTTAAATCGCACGGTAGACTTTAAATCCCCGCGTACCGGTTCGATGTTATAATCTCAGCCGTCGGTTTAAAATCGGACGGTCCACGTCGACCCCGCGTTATAAAGGCTGGAGTCTTACGTGCTACCCCCTGGGGTTCTCTGGAATTGAGAGCTAGCCCCGGAAACTTCAGATCTAGCCCCTGGAACTTCAGAAAATCATGTAAATTCATTTAAAAATCAGTTTTAGCCCCTGGACTTAATAGAAATTAAGAAAAACACCTCGGTTAAGTGTAGCTAGACCCCTGGAAATTATGAAAATAATATTATAGACCCTGGGATGGGTGAGTTTACTTTTTAACCCTGTTTAGTATTTAAATTAGAAAATTGAATATGTAACTAGTGTTTAAAAATTAAAAGTGGGACAAACATAATTGTCAAAATTAATTAAAAACTTTCTCAGTACTTAGAAAACTTTGGAGTGAGATAAAAATATATTTTTGGGCTGATATGAATCTGTTTCATTAATCACATTATTTAGATTAGGGACACATTTTTAAAGTAAAGAATAGTTATAGAAAAATAGGGAAAAATAATTATGAAATAGTATACAACATAAGCCATGGTCAAAATATGATTTTAAATTATTTAGGACCAGAACATAATCTGTTTAGGTGATGTGTATTACTAATTTAATAATAAAATACACAATTATGCATAGGAATATAAATCTGAACATATAGAAACTAGTAAATGATAAATGGAGTTTCTAAAATACAAAGAATTCAGTTTAGGGTTGATAGAAGTTGTGAAGGCACATTGTAGGCAAGTATAAATGTGGACACAAAAGTAGGAATCATATATACATGGTTAAAAGTGCATGCAAGCCACAACTTAACACCTATAAAGTAACCACAACACATATAAGGGTGAATGAATTTCATAAATATGAAATGTGTGGTTTGTATGAAGTAGAAGTGTGAACTATGTCTTATGATTTTTGTTTTTCTTTTGCTATGTGTGATGGTATGAAGTAGAACCTGTTCAAGAGCAAGTTATTTCTTTCCAAGATCAGGACTACCCATTCCAAGAGCAGCAAGAAGGAGGCAAGTGTCCTTGACCACTTTGATCCTATGCTAGGATTTGTAGATAGAATTATTTGCATTGTCAAATGAAATATGAAACCCATGCTAGGAAAGTTTCCCTAGAATTGCATTACCTTGTTTCCTTGTAGCTTGGGTTGGGATTTATTTTGTCATGTCATTTATTTACATGCATATGCTTAGCCATGTTTAGAATGGGATATTTGGGACATGAGATCATCAGTTTATTATACCATACTCTTGAATGAGCTATTGGGAGTTATGTAGAGGTAGGGATCAAGGCAAGTTGGATGTTTTGGTTGTGTGCTGGGTGCACGAGACTTGGGTTTGTGTTTAGTACTTGCCTGGATCCTAAGGACCGGTTCATGGAGCATGTAACCCGGCTTTACAGTGCCAACCACATGCTGAGATGGGGCAGCTTAGCCAATTAATTAGGTGTATCCCCGGCGTAGTATGGGTGTGTTGGATGGTGCGGGGAGTAGGTGTCAGCTGGACTACCATATGAACCGCAAGGCTCAAGAGGGGGCCACTGCAGCGGGGTTGGAGCCTCTTGTATGCTGTTAGGGGTGAAACCTCGGTGGGCCCACGCTCGTCGGGAATCCCTTTGTAAAGGCTTTGTAGTGATCTCTTGGCCGCACACCTGGGAAGTGTGAATGTGGAACGTAGCCACTGGCATAATGGAGGTTCTTTTAGTCCACCCGGCAACGGGGGATGAAATCACTACTTGTGGGTACAGTGGTACAAACTCTGCAGAGTCAAAACTGTCTTGACAGCCGTGCTCACGGTTAAGAGCGGCCTGGACTTATTCATGATTAGAGGATTGATGGTTTTGGAAGTTAAGCGGGGAGCTTAACATTGGAAATGATGTTATGGTTATTTGGTTATGATGATGGGATGGGAGATTGGGACCATTTCACCTGTGTAGTAATGTAGGTGCTTAATAAGCTAAGGTGATAGGTATTAATTGCGTAGTGCTTTAACCATGAGTTCAACCTCTCCTTGTTCTAGCCATGCATGATATAATTTTCCCACACTTGCTGAGTACCATTGGTACTCAACCTTGCATATTTGTTGGTTTATATTGCTGCTCAGGTCAAGATAATGAGGTGGTGTATAATGACCAAGACTTTGGACCCGAAGAAGGTTTCTAGGTTCATGGAAGCCCCGGGCAACGCCTGTGATGGAGCCCTAAAGAATAATATTCCGCTGCTAGTTTATTCCCTTGTGATGAACTTATTATTGTCCATCGAGACATTTACTATGTAAGACTTACTTATATTCGACACCTGGCTTGTAATAAATGATGCTTCACTATTTGTCATCACATGTATGAGCAAATGATCCTGGCATACATGTGACATTCACTTGGTTGTTTCTTCGGAAAAACCGGGTGTGACAAACAACTCCGGATGATTGCGTTGCAAATACTCCTCGCTTTCCCATGTAGCTTCGTCGGATGTGTGATTTTCCCATAGCACCTTGAAAAATCGTAGCGTCCGAATTCTGGTTTCGCGAGTCTTTTCATCAATTATCCGCGTTGGTCGCTCAACATACGTGAGATCCGGCTTCAAATTTTCTATGTCTCCCGTGAGAATCTCCATTGGAACTTTTAAACACTTCCGCAACTGAGATATGTGGAAGACGTTATGAACTCCGGCTAAGGCTGCCGGTAGCTCCAAACGGTATGCCACGGGTCCACACCTTTCAATGATAATGAAGGGACCGATAAAACGTGGAGCTAATTTTCCTTTCACTCCAAATCGGTGAATGCCCTTCATCGGAGATACGCGGAGGTATACGTGGTCCCCAACATGGAAATCCAGAGGACGACGTCTCCTATCCGCATAGCTCTTTTGTCTGGACTAAGCGGCTTTCAGATTTGCTTGAATAAGCCTTACCCGCTCTTCCGCTTCATTTACGAGATCAATCCCGTAAATAACTCTCTCGCCAGATTCACACCAGTTCAAGGGTGTGCGGCACTTCCGGCCGTAGAGAGCTTCATAAGGCGCCATTTTGATACTTGATTGATACTCGTTGTTATAAGAGAACTCCGCCAACGGTAAGTGATCATCCCAGCTCTTACCGTGGTGGATGACACATGCTCTCAGCATATGTTCAAGTATGTGATTCACCCTCTCAGTTTGCCCATCGGTTTGAGGGTGATACGCGGAGCTTCGAATCAATTTAGTTCCCAAGGATGTGTGCAGCTGTTCCCAGAAGCGGGATACGAACAGCGATCCTCTGTCGGACACAATGGTACGGGGAACCCCATACAAGCAAAAGATTCGTGCTATGTACAACTCCGCATACTTTTTGGCGCTGTATTTGGTACGCACGGCAATGAAGCGTGCTGATTTGGTTAACCGATCCATGATTACCCAAATCGAATCATGCTTATTAGCCGTGAGAGGTAGTCCAACGGTGAAGTCCATACTAATATCCTCCCACTTCCATGCCGGAACGCTTAACGGTTGTAAGGTTCCCGCTTTCTTCATGTGGTCGGCTTTAACTCACCGGCACGTATCACATTCTGATATGTATTTAGCAACTTCTCTCTTCATCCGGGTCCACCAGAATTTAGTCCTCAATTCTTGGTACATCTTGTTGCTGCCCGGATGAATAGAAAATTTGGATAAGTGAGCCTCATCCAAAATTTTCTTCCGCAGCCTCATATCACGGGGTACGACTATCCGCTCCTTGAACCATAGAGTGTCTTCATCATCTAACCGGAAACATTTCATTTCCCCGTTCTTCAATCTCCTTCTGATATGAACCATGCCCTTGTCTTTCTTTTGAGCTGCCATAACCTCTTCTTTTATTGTGGGTATGAGGGCTAGGTTATGCAGAGCTCCAAATGGAACCAAGTAAAGACTTGGTTCTTCCTCTTCTATCGGCGTGATGGTTAGGCTATGAATATGAGACTTCCGGCTGAGTGCATCGGCAACCACATTTGCCTTGCCCGGATGATAATGAATTTCAATCTCATAGTCCTTGATCAGCTCCAACCATCGCCGTTGCCGCATATTCAACTCCTTTTGAGTGAATATGTACTTCAAACTTTTGTGGTCGGTGTAGAGATGAACCAGATTTCCCAATAGGTAATGTCTCCACATCTTCAAAGCTAGTACCACGGCAGCAAGCTCGAGATCATGAGTTGGATAATGTTTCTCATGATTCCGTAATTGCCGTGATCCATATGCGACCACACGTCCTCCTTGCATGAGTACACAACCAAGCCCGACGCCGGATGCATCACAATAAACATCAAAAGGCTTGGTTGTATCCGGTTGAGCTAGAACCGGGGCTGTTGTGAGGTGTTTCACCAACGCTTGAAAAGCTTCCTCACATGGCTTGCTCCAATCATATTTGATGCCCTTCTTCAGTAGCTCTGTCATAGGTTTGGAGATTTTTGAGAAGCTCGGGATGAACCTCCGGTAATATCCCGCCAAACCCAAGAAGCTACGAACTTCATGGACTGATGTTGGAGACTTCCACTTCAGCACTTGATCAATCTTGCTTGGATCAACAGCAATGCCTTCCGCTGAAATAATGTGCCCAAGAAATGGCACTTGGTTGATCCAGAATTCACATTTACTAAACTTTGCATAAAGCTTGTGGTCTCGCAGTCGTTGGAGCACAATATGCAAATGTTTAGCGTGTTCCTCTTCAGATTTGGAATAGACCAAAAAGTCGTCGATGAATACCACGACGAACTGATCCAGCTCCGGCATGAACACTGAGTTCATAAGGTACATAAAGTGGGCCGGAGCATTGGTCAACCCAAATGACATGACAAGATACTCATAGAGTCCATATCTTGTTGAGAATGCTGTTTTCGGGACATCTTCCGCTCGAATCTTGATTTGATGATATCCCGATCTTAAGTCCATCTTGGAGAAGACTTTAGCACCCACTAGCTGATCAAAAAGAATATCAATTCTTGGTAGTGGATACTTGTTCTTTATGGTCACAGCATTTAAAGGACGATAATCGACACATAGCCTCAGCGTCTCATCCTTCTTTTTCACAAACAAAGCTGAGCAACCCCATGGTGATGAACTTGGACGAATAAATCCCTTGTCCATCAGATCTTTGAGTTGCTCCTTCAGCTCGGCTAATTCATTCGGAGCCATTTTGTATGGTCTCCGAGAGATCGGCGTGGTTCCCGGTATCAATTCTATTTTGAATTCCACCTCGCGCTCAGGTGGTAAGCCTGGAAGATCTTCGGGAAACACGTCCGGATATTCACGGACTACCGGAATGTCTTCTAACTTGCACGCCTCGGCATTGCATACTTCCGGGTCTTTGGAAATCGCTTCGCCGAGGTACAAAGTTTGACGTCCGTGAAGTGGAGAGTCCAAGTGAACACTTCTGTTCTCGATGTCCAGGACAGCCTTATGGAAGGTCAACCATGATATTCCCAATATGGCATTGATTCCCTGGTCTTTGAGAATGATGAGGGTGGTAGGATAAATTTTTCCACCCAAGCAAAGTGGTGCTCGAGAAACGGCTTCATTAGTTGATATGTCTCCACCTGGCGAATGAATAAGGTAAGAACCTTTGGTGATAGTGGTGGAGATCTGATCTCGGATTACCGTTGCCCGGCTAATGAAGTTATGTGTTGCACCAGAGTCGAATAAAATGACAACCGGCTTGTCATTTAAGGTGAACCTACCGGCAAGAACAGGTCCTCCCTTTGGCATATCATCGACTGACACATAATTGACTGTTCCCACTTTTGACATAGCTTTTCTGGGCTGTCCAAGATCACTTTTTGGAACTGGACCCGCAGACACAATGTTACTGCTCGGTTCAGTTGTTTCATTGACGTTGGGCTCATTGTCAACCTGAAGTGGGACAGTACTCGGTTCAACTGAGAAATCACCTTGTTCATCTTCAGCCTCTTGAGGGTAATAATATTCTAGCGCACCTTGTTGACACTGAGGTGCATAAGAAATAAGTTGCTGCTGCGGTAGAGGTGAATAAGACCTCTGTGGAGTAGAAGAGTCGTCACACTCCCAAAATGATTGCACCTCTGGTGGAATCTCTCGACCGGAAGGTGAACGGATTACCAACCGATACTTCTGAGGTAGACGATTGTCTTCATCTTGTGATGAGTCCCTCTCCCTCTTTTCTTTGAGGTAGAGATTGGAATAATATTCCTGAGCGATAGCACAGCTTACAAACTCATCAAAATTCTCTTGGCTAACTTGAGCCAATTCACATCGCAACCTAGCAGTCAACCCTCGATAAAAATGATAACCCCTCATGGATGGTGATTTCACATAGTCAGGGACATATTGAGCTAAGCGATTGAATTCCTTTGCATACTCAATAACACTTATGTCCCCTTGCTTCAGACTCCAGAACTCATCCAGACTGGTTTGCATTATGCCCGCAGGGATGAAACGAGCACGAAATGCAGCCTGGAACTCCGCCCATGTGACACGATGCCCTGCTGGTTGAACAGCAAGGTACTCTGCCCACCATGCTCCAGCAAAGCCGTGAAGCTGTTGAGCGGCATATAGAGTCTTCGAGAATTCGTCACATCGGATCAACCCAAGCTTGGACTCAATGACACGTAACCAGTGATTTGCTTCACAATGGTCAGCCGCCTCGGAGAATACCGGCGGTTGTGTCGCCAAGAAATCCAGATACGTGCTCTGGGTTGGCATGTGATGTTGAGCTTCTCGATCTATGCCTTGCTGAACAAGAGTTTGGAGAGTTTCATTCATTTTGGCCATAATTTCCGCCAATCCGGTTGGCAATGGCTCTTGTGATGAAGTCGAGTCATTCCCACCTCGACTTGAACCTCCAAGCTCCATTTGAGAAGGTGTACGTACCATACTGTACGAAACAAAATTTTGAGTCAATCGAAATTCTATCTCAGTAGTAAGTAAAGATAAGTAAAACATGAACATGTCATGAAATTTATGAAAGCATAACCACATTCATGTTTAAACAAATCTTATGCATGCTAAGCTAATCAGCAGGACTACCCTGACCAGCTCACACAAACTCCAAATTTTTACTCAAGTTATCAACAGATTCTAGACTTGAGTTCCATACCAAAGTTTTAGTAAACTTCAGTAGCTTTCCAACAAGTACTTATGTGCTCCTTAAGGATTTTTCTACAGGGAGTTATGGCTTAAAAACAGAAAGGTCCAGAGAGGTTTTTGCTACTGTCCTGGTTCTGAACAGTTTGCCTTCAACTGGACTTTTCACCCATGTAACATGTGATTCTGCTCTGGAGGCCTACAAGGAAGTTGTAGAGCACTTGAAAATATTTCCAGAACTGTATCATACACCTTATTTGGGTCAAGCTAATCAGAGTTATTCTCTGTTAAAGTCCAGCAAGAATTTCTGCCAGAAACAGAGCTCTCTGTTTTTGGAAACTTTAATACCTGGTTATACTCCCATTTGAACCTTAGCTCAAAATAAGAGTTCAGTAACTAATATTTGTTTCAAACTTCCATTTTTAATTGAAAGTTAGTTCATGAATCATTTCTTCATAGGGACGAGGTTATTATGTGTAGTACGGTGTCGATGCACCGTAAGAAACATGTTGG
Organism: Neostapfia colusana; assembly: GCA_030760725.1. NCBI lineage: Eukaryota > Viridiplantae > Streptophyta > Magnoliopsida > Poales > Poaceae > Neostapfia > Neostapfia colusana. The sequence goes on from JASWHV010000002.1 coordinate 18,149,652, forward strand.
TACTACGTAGCCTCACCAAATAAAAATCCTAACCGGATTACATCGGCATATACGTACTATCAGTGGCACTAAGACGGTCTCTCGCACACGTGTACTACACGGGATACGTACATGGTTAGTACCTGCAGAAGATCACTCAATAGTGGTGCACTCAAAGGTTGTTTCATTACAGGCAGTTCCATATTTGAAAGTAAATACAAACGCCCGTATCATTGTCATACGGCCGTCCTTGAGTTAAGTCACGTCTCAAGGTACGCGATCGTGTTTCAACACCACACGACAGGGAACCCGAGTATGTCATGAGCGGGTCATCACGGTTGGGAATGTTATCAACCCAACGGATACCACCTACTACCCTGCAGGGCACGCCGATGGCAAGCGCTGCGTATGTCCTCCTGGGCTATTTCCAGATGAACACACTATCGCGGTACTGACCACACGATGGGGTCTCCACTTACTCGCCTAATGCACGCTAGGGATCAGCGTTTCATATGAACTCAGGAACATGGAGAGTCCAAGAGTTCATATTGACGTCTCACACAAAGCTGTGAGACCTATCCCTGAACCACTTTCCTCGTCAGGGGAGCTAACCGAAATTCCTCTTTCGGTGGCATTCCTTACCATTCTTACCTGAACGTAGGTGCGTCGTTACATAATGAAAATTCAGAATTAAAACACATATGTTAGTCTTGCCACTTTAAGTAACTACACTACTATAGTCCTTATGTGGGCCTAATATCGTTTCCTCACCGTATCCTAAGTTTTTGTCGTAATACGATCCTTACTCCGTGTGCTATTACCAATGCGGCTCTGATACCACGCTGAGGGGGCCCGACCCCGATCACAGGGTCGTGCCGCCTTGCCCGAGGAATCGCATTGGGTGGTGCCGTGTTATGCGGCACCCAACAGCACACATATAAGGAACACAGTATTACATAAATCAAAAGCGGAAGGTTACAATTATTCTTTGCGAATAATTTACATAAAATAACTACAGCGGAAGTCTATAACCAGCTCACGTTGAATAACTATGAAGCACCGAGAAGAGGTCCAGCCCGCGGACTCCTCTCGCTAGCAACACGAAGACAAGGCAGCGGCTAGGTTCTCCATGGGTGACATGACTCGGAAGTTCCCGAGTCTCACCGGACAACCTTCTTTATAGAGTCGATGCTTACCTGCAAAACCACTTATATAGCAAGAGTGAGCACAAAGGCTCAGCAAGACTTAACCGTCTCTCCTAAAGCAGGAAACTCTACATGAACGTAACCTAAGACCTATCCTGTAATTTGCGAAAAGACTCGCCTACGAGTTCATCCTTAACTTTCAGATTTTAGCCATAATAGTAGTGACCTTGCGCCCAGCAACATTGGAACTCCACAATCAAACAAGAAACGCTTCATTCAAATGTTACTTGTCCCAAGGTGAAAAATAAATTTAGTTTGCTCTATCTCTACTTCAAACATGGTTTTTATGCAACTTAACATAATCACAACAGCAATTATACTTTTTGCAAACTGTTTCCACACAAGTTGATTAACTACGTCACAACATGGGAGCAAGCGGTACTCAATAACCGTGAGGGACGGTGATTCGAATCAAACACTACCCGGATAACTCGACACATACGCCCGCCTCTGAAGACCCATCTCTGGCATCCTTCATTACGTCGTATGTGGCAACCTTTCTCAGGACACTAAACTGTAGAACCGGTCGCGCCGTCTCGGGCTCATAGGTCTAACGAGACGATGTGGTATGCCTCTACAGTCCAGTGAACCTGGTACATTGGTTTCCCGGTTCCCATATATCAGTAAGCATCCGGTACACAACTCAATACTTGCTCCTGGACGCGGCATACGCATCGGTCCTTAACCGACACAGGCAGAGCTACTCGACCAAGACCTCGTCTTGTCGCAGCCTAACCCCTCTGCCCGGTCTCATCTTTAGAAATGTAAACTTTAGTTTGCTTCCTTTCCCAACCACACTTATGATATTCTAAACTATAGCTCGCGAGTAGTTTCCAACTACTCGTCTTCTACCGGATGCCCTAGTCTATTTAGCATTGCCCTATTCTACAGCGATGACACATTTCTACCCTTGACCTCAGGGTTCATGTTTGGTTATGCAAGTGGAGTATCACACATCCTTGACCTAATGCACATACAAACCTTGACCAATAGTAGTGAACAAAGGGAAAGCTTTAAAAACAACTTAAGTGCAAACCGGGGCTTGCCTTAGTTTTGCAGGTGACTAAAGTCAGTTGAGAGAAAGTCAGTTTCTGATGTATTGAAGTTCACCCCTGTCCTCCTTGTTCCTTGATCCACTCTTCACGTATCCACGTTTAAGCACTACACGTTATGAACATGCATATCTTTAATTGTAAAACTTTTTGCTAACAAATGCTACAGACAAGTTTAAAACTGGAACTTTGTTTAAGAATTTAAAATGACACGGGGGTGGTGGTTTGGATGTGTGTCTAAGCACTATCCTCAAGTGAGAAGTGAGGTTCATCACTTGGGTGGTGATCACCTAATGAGGTTGAACAGGACATAATGATCCAGGGCTCCAATGGAGCTGGGAAATTTCTTGGGGGTTCCTTGTCACAAGAAAGTCCTCTGGACCAAAATTCAGAACATTTCACTAAGTGATCACCCAGAACAATTCCCTAAGCATTTAAGCGTAAAGGAATTAATTCTGATTAAACTTGCACTTTCATGCAAATATAAGTGAACCATAATTCCCTACATAGCTCAGAGAGTATGCCTAAATTTTCATAGGATTTTTGGAGCTAAGGAATGGCTAGAACTGAATTTCTAAGTTTTGGAAATTCTCTGAAAATGTTTCTGTATTTATTTGAATACAGAAATTTGAAATTGGAATTATCCCAATTAAATCAATTCCAAATTAGCTGAAACTTTAACAGGAGTTTACTAATATCCTAAAGAATATCCTGGCAAAATTTGGGGAATTTTGGATGAACCAAACTCCCTCTAAAATTCTTTTGCTGAAAAGCTTTAAAGAATTTTCCAGAATTTCCTATTGGTTTTCATGCAAATTGGGTTGTACATTTGAATAAATCTCTTCATCCCGAATCAAACCCAATTTGAATCACTAATTTTGGAGCTTCCTAGCAAAAGTTATGCAGTTCCAAAGTTTGAACCAAATCTGGAATTTAAATTGATTCGGGAAAAGTTCAAACTCTGCCTGTGGGCCACAGGGCCACGTGTCGACCGCTGAAACACGAGCCACACGGGGCCACAGACCTTTTCCCGCGCCACCACACCGGATCCGGGGCCGCAGCGGATCGAAAATTTAAAATATCGCCGCTGACAGGTGGGACCGGCCGGTCGTCTTCAACCTCGGCCCGTCCCCTTTTTCCCGTGCCGCCCCCTCGCCGGCAACTCATCGGGGCTCGCCGGAGTCGGCTTCCCGGCCGTCTCCCGGCTCGGTACTCGCCGCCTGGGGGTTTTCAGGGTCGGGGAACATGTCTACGGGGTTGGCTCGGGCTGCCGGTGGCCGGAAGTAGGCCGGCGACGAGCCGCAGCCTTCGGTGATGATCGGCACCGTCGCCCGAGCACACTAGCCCGCCAAAAGCTCGGCGGATCCGCTCTAAAGCATCAGTGGAGGTCAGGCAAGCTCGGCGTGGCCTCAACCTGGCTCGGAAACGACGGCAAACCGGTTGTCACCGTGCGCCCGCGCGTTCCGGCCATGGCCGCCGACCGAAAAGCTCAAAATTAGCTGTAACCACGGTGTTTCTAGCTAGGGTTGTGGAGGAAAAAGGTTCCCTATCCTCTCTAGCTCTGGTGTGCGCAAAATGAACAACTTTAACCGAGAATTAAGCGTTAATTTCAACAGTTCTTACCCGCGGGTAGGTTTTCCTCGTCCGGGGGAAAAACTTGAAATTCCCAAGCTACGTTGCACGGCTTGGGCTGAAACTCGGGGGAGAGCAGCGTGACGTCCCGGCGCGTCTCGGAGGGTGCTTGCTCGGCCGTGAAAAGCCTCGGTATGAGCTGTCCACGGTGACCCGAGTTGCCCTTTCGCCGGTGAGCGTTAGTACCTCACGTTGATCGTTGATTTGGGCGCCCCACGAGCCAGGAACGACGGGGCCGAGCTGTGGAGGATCTTGTGCACTCGATTGCGCTCCCTTTTTGTGTGGACGGCTCGAGCAGAAGAGGGCGTGAGCTGGTGGACAACCGAGGGAAACGGAGGCGTCGCCTGCGGTTGTTTTTCGGGCGCGGAAGCAAAAGGAGGCCACGGTACGAGTGAGAGGCTTCGTGTTTGCTTCGGTGGGAGGGATAAGCACCGGATGAACCGCCTCTGGCGCCCGCTCGTGGGGGGGGGGGGGGGCAGCTCGAGCAGGAGGTGGCGGTGGCTGCCGCCTCGGTGGCGCCGGGAGCGACTTCGGTGGCTCGGTGGAAACCAATACACCGTGGTAGACTTAAGCAGCAAGTTATAATCCCCACCTTTCTATGACAAGTGGGGCCCACAACTCCCTCCTGCCCCAAAAGATCTCCAAATTTTTGGCACATGCAAATTCAGCTATGAGGGATCCAAATTCAAAAGCCCTTTTGCCATTTGACAATTTGTACCACAGTTTCAAATTTAAATTCAAATTTGGATGGAATTCACAAGTTCCTTTGATATTCCTATCAAAGCACCTTCAAATTTGCTCCAAATTTGCCCCCTCTACAATTTGAACCTGGGGAGTTTGAATATGAACTCTGATCTATTAGTTGGTCATTGCAAATACAACTTTTTAAGCATCAGTTTGCATTTTCCTTTTTGGAGATGGCCTCCCCTCTTTTTGGAAGTGACCCTCTTAATTCAAACTGAATTCAAAGTTTTATTGCTCATGCCAACACTTTCATGAGTAAACAAAAGTTTTTGTAAGTCCCACTTCTTGTATTCAAACTCAACTTTATTCATAGCTCAAGTTTTCTATTTACAAGTTTTGGGACTTTTACAGAGGGCCAGAAAATACACCAACAAGAAGTTAGAGACCGAGCCCAACTCAATCTCAAGTCCAACTCGGGCCCAGGAGCAGTCCACCTTAAAATGGATGCAAAGGAGGCATACGGACTCCGTTTTTGACGTTCTACATATGCACGGAAAGCTGAGAGGATAAACTTTCCAATGGAACTGGCCCCACGTCAAAATTCACATGGAGTCGACGGGAAACTTCGAAACAATATAAAGTTTAGAGTCTGTCAGGATGTTGCATCACCTAGTTGGGCCATTGGGCCTTGTATCGAGTCCAAGTCCATTATGTACGTGTCTTAGGGTTAGGTCACGACCCCAGCACCCCCTGGTCGTCCTCCACCTCCTTTATACCCCCTAGCTGCCGTCACAAACAGCTGGGTTTTGCTTAGTTACAATCTGTCATTGAACAGTTCGCCGATCATCGGTTGTGAGATCCCAAATTCGTGATCAATTCAGTTTTGATTGCAACTTCTCTGTTCTTGCTTGTGTTGTTGATTGCGCTTGTAGGGATAAGCCTTCGTGGTGAGGTCATTCCTGTGACACGGGTGATAACCAACGGAGCAGTGGTGTAGTGATTGCGGGGTTTCGTTCGTTCGGAGCCTTGGATCATCAACGTCGAGATCTCCATCCAATCAAGTTTACCCTACCTCTCGGAAGATCGGGACTCATCCTCCTATCACACGCCTAGATAGAAATCACAGATTGATATTAGAGCTGCCATGCCTGGTCACAGATTGGTATAGATACCACGGTTGACTGTAGGTCACAGGTCTAGATAAGATCACAGATTGTTACAATTCACAGATTGGTATCAAGCTACCACGGTTGACTGTAGGTCACAAGCCTAGATTGATCACAGATTGGTAGCTGAACCACGGTTGACCATAGGACGCAAGCCTAGTCGCAGATTTGTATTAGGAGCCACGCTGAACATAGGATCCAAGCCTAGGTAGAATGCATAGATTGGCTTTAGAACCCCATTGACCATAGGACAAAGTCACGGATTGGTAGTCACAGATTGGTATCACCACAAACCACATAGGACCCCCATTGAGTAAGACTTGGATATGAGTTTGTGCTGAACTTTTGTGATGATTGTTTTGCTTGAGTGCTTAGTGTGAGTTGTGGGACGTTTCAGCGTTGTCCATATCCACACATAATAGAGAGATGTGAGATGCTTCGACACTTGTTCACATCCTCATATAGGATGATATATAGTCAATTCACCTTGATGCATATAGTTGGAGGGGTCACTCTAAACTTCTCACCTCTATTCTACTCAACTCTCTCTCAAAGATGGTGAGAGGAAACGCCGGCCGTCAAGGGAGGAATGTCCGTGGCAACCAATAGGATGACCACGTTGAGGTTCCTGAGAATGAAAACCCCGGAGCTGGTGCAAACAACCTGGAACGGTTGATGGCCATGCAGAACCAGCTTATGCAAACTATGATCCAAACTTTGGGTCAGCTGCAAGCCAACAACAATAACCCCGTTCCTGCACCACCGCCACCACCACCACCACCGCCGGCTCACAACAGGCTAGAAGAGTTCATGAGGACTCGGCCGCATACTTTCTCACAAGCTAATGACCCCATGGAGGCCGATGACTGATTGAAATCCATGGAGAAGAAGCTTGCCATAGTTTAGTGCAATGACCGAGATAAGGTTCTCTTCGCATCTCAACAACTTATGGGAGCTGCCGCTGATTGGTGGGATGCTCTATGCAACACTCATGACAACTCGGAGACTATTACTTGGACTGAGCTCAAGGAAAGTTTCCGCTCTCGTTACGTCCCTGTGGGAGTCATGATACTCAAGAGGCAAGAGTTTGAAGGTCTCCGCCAAGGACAGAAGAGCGTGAATGAGTACCTTAACAAGTTCACGCAGCTGTCAAGGTACGCCCCCGAAGATGTCAACTCGGACCAACGGAAGCAGTACTTGTTCATGAGAGGGTTGAACAATGAGATCCAAGTTCAGCTTCTCAACAATGATTATGCAAGCTTCCAGAAACTTGTTGACAAATCTATAGTGGTTGAGAGCAAGATCCAAGAGATCGAGCAAGAGGGCAAGAGAAAGATGCCATACCAGCCACAAGGGAGCAATGTACACCCCCGCTACATGCCCCAGCTGCACCGCAGTATGGATCGTCCGCTCCTACTTTTCGCCCTAATCAACCACCACAGCAACATCCTACCATGCAAGCACCTCGTGTGCCTTTGCCTCCTGCGCCGCGACCAAACATGGGCGCTCCTGTTCAAAACCCACGCCCCAACGTACCTACTGTCGTGGGCAACAAGGCATGCTTTGCATGCGGGGAGACAGGACACTTTGCGAGTCAGTGCCCAAAGAGAGGTCCTGGACAACCAAGCAACGTGCCCAAGCAGAACCCGCGGCCGAACAGAGGAGCCAATCAAGGAAACCGTGAACAGCAGAACTACGCCCGCGGCAACGTGAACCATGTCTCTGCTGAGGAAGCGCAACAGGCTGAGGACGTCGTGATTGGTATGTTCCTTGCCAACTCCAACCCAGCCACCATTCTATTTGATTCTGGAGCATCACATTCATTCATATCATCCAAGTATGTTGCCAAGTATAATCTACCAATATCACACTTGAAATATACTATGTTGGTTAATTCTCCCGGTGGAGAAATGAGGACTAATATAGTATGTTCAAAAGTAAACCTTAAAATAAGGGGGGTAGACTTCCTTGGCAACCTCATTGTCTTGGATTCCTAAGGGCTTGACATAATACTCAGAATGGATTGGTTAAGTAAGCACAACGGAGTGATCCAATGTGCTAAGAGGAGCATGCAGTTGACAAATGAGCACGGAACTTGTATCAAGTTCGAGTCAGCCCAGCCAACAACCGAGAAGGCAACGTTGAACCACGTCGAAGGAGCAACATTGGAAAGCATTCCGGTGGGTTAAGAATTCTCGGACGTGTTCCCGAAAGAACTCCCAGGTATGCCACCTGACCTAGACATTGAGTTTTCTATTGACTTAGTACCCGGAACTGCACCCATAGCAAAGAGACCATATAGGATGCCCGTTAATGAACTAATTGAGCTCAAGAAGCAAATTCAGGAGCAGCTGGAGAAGGGATTTATACGCCCATGCTCGTCACCGTGGGGAGCCCCCGTGCTCTTCATATACAAGAAGGATGGAACCCAAAGGATGTGCGTGGACTATAGTGTCACACCCGGTTTTTCCGAAGAACAACCAAGTGAATATCACATGTATGCCAGGATCATTTTCTCATACATGTGATGACAAATAGTGAAGCATCATTTATTACAAGCCAGGTGTCGAATATAAGTAAGTCTTACATAGTAAATGTCTCGATGGACAGTAATAAGTTCATCACAAATAAATAATCTAGCAGCGGAAAATTATTCTTGAGGGCTCTATCACAGGCGTTGCCCGGGGGTCTTCATGAACCTAAAAACCTTCCTCGGGTCCAAAATCTTGGTCATTATACACCACCTCATTATCTTGACCTGAGCAGCAATATAAACCAACAAATATGCAAGGTTGAGTACCAATGGTACTCAGCAAGTGTGGGAAAATTTTATCATGCATGGCTAGAACAAGGAGAGGTTGAACTCATGGTTAAAGCACTACGCAATTAATACCTATCACCTTAGCTTATTAAGCACCTACATTACTACACAGGTGAAATGGTCCCAATCTCCCACCCCATCATCATAATCCAATAACCGTAACATCATTTCCAATGTTAAGCTCCCCGCTCAACTTCCAAAACCATCAATCCTCTAATCATGAATAAGTCCAGGCCGCTCTTAACCGTGAGCACGGCTGTCAAGACAGTTTTGACTCTGCAGAGTTTGTACCACTGTACCCACATGTAGTGATTTCATCCCCCGTTGCCGGGTGGACTAAAGAACCTCCATTATGCCAGTGGCTACGATCCACATTCACACTTCCCAGGTGTGCAGCCAGGAGATCACTACGAAGCCTTTACAAAGGGATTCCCGACGAGCGTGGGCCCACTGAGGTTTCACCCCTAACAGCATACAAGAGGCTCCAACCCCGCTGCAGTGGCCCCCTCTTGAGCCTTGCGGTTCATATGGTAGTCCAGCTGACACCTACTCCCCGCACCATCCAACACACCCATACTACGCCGGGGATACACCTAATTAATTGGCCAAGCTGCCCCATCTCAGCATGTGGTTGGCACTGTAAAGCCAGGTTACATGCTCCATGAACCGGTCCTTAGGATCCAGGCAAGTACTAAACACAAACCCAAGTCTCGTGCACCCAGCACACAACCAAAACATCCAACTTGCCTTGATCCCTACCTATACATAACTCACAATATCTCATTCAAGAGTATGGTAAAATAAACTGATGATCTCATATCCCAAATATCCCATTCTAAGCATGGCTAAGCATATGCATGTAAATAAATGACATGACAAAATAAATCCCAACCCAAGCTACAAGGAAACAAGGTAATGCAATTCTAGGGAAACTTCCTAACATGGGTTTCATATTTAACTTGACAATGCAAATAATTCTATCTACACATCCTAGGATAGGATCAAAGTGGTCAAGGACACTTGCCTCCTTCTTGCTGCTCTTGAAATGGGTAGTCCTGATCTTGGAAAGGAATAACTTGCTCTTGAACAGGTTCTACTTCATACCATCACACATAGCAAAAGAAAAACAACAATCATAAGACATAGTTCACACTTCTTACTTCATACAAACCACACATTCATATTTATAAAATTCATTCACCATTATATGTGTTGTGGTTACTTTGTGTGTTGATCTGTGGCTTGCATACACTTTTATTTATATGTATATGATTCCTACTTTGGTGTTCATATTTATACTTACATACTATATATATATATATATGTGTGTGTGTGTTTCAGTTTTAAATAAATTCCTTATATTAAACTACCAAGTATGTAAGAAAAGTATTTTTCTTCTCCATATGTGCCTTCATAATTTCTATCAACCCTAAACTGAACTCTTTGAATTTTAAAACTCCATTTATCATTTACTAGTTGCTATATTTTCAGATTTATATTCCTATGCATAATTATGTATTTTATTATTAAATTAGTAATACACATCATCTAAACAGTATAGGTTTTGGTCCTAAATAATTGAATAACATATTTTGACCTTGGCCTCTGATGTAAACTATTTCATAATTATTTTCCCTATTTTTCTATAGCTATTCTTTACTTAAAAATGTGTCCCTATACTAAATAATGTGATTAATAAATGAAACAGATTCATTTCAGCCCAAAATATATTTTTATCTCACTCCAAAGTTTTCTAAGTACTGAGAAAGCTTTTAATTAATTTTGACAATTATGTTTGTCCCACTTTTTAATTTTTGAACACTAGTTACATATTAAATTTTCTAAATTAAATACTAAACAGGGCTAAAATAATGAATTCACCTCATTACAGGGTCTATAATATTATTTTCATAATTTCCAGGGGTCTAGCTACACATTTCAGAGGTGTTTTTCCTAATTTTTATTAAGTCCAGGGGCTAAAACTGATTTTTAAATGAATTTACATGATTTTCTGGAGTTCCAGGGGCTAGATCAGAAGTTTCCGGGGCTAGCTCTTATTTCCCGAGAACCCCAGGGGGTAGCACGTAAGAATTCCAGTCTTTATAACGCGGGGCTGACGTGGACCGTCCGATTTTAAACCGACGGCTGAGATTATAACATCGAACCGGTACGCGGGGTTTTAAAGTCTACCGTGCGATTTAAAATAAACGGCGCACAAGCGGCCACATCGCTCTGATCGAGCGCGGGTGGCGCTGCCGGCGGCGCACGGCGGCGGGAAGCGGCGATCTCGCCGGAAAGTTTCGGATCCGCGAGAATTCTGCCTAGAACTGTGATCTTATGGCATAGATCGGTAGAGGGGAGGTCAGAGATCTCACCTCGTGGGTTTTCTCGAGCTCGGGGGTCCTGGAAAGTGATCGGCGGCGAGGTCCGAGGCAATACCACGGCGAAGCTCGTCGGCGCTGTGTTTACACCGTATTTCTCCGAGTTTTCTGCACCTGCAAAGCTCCCCGGAGGCGGTGGATCAAGACCAGCGCGTTAGATCAGAGTTTCCGTGCTTAGATCGGCCAGAATTCACCGGCGAAGTCTCGGTGCTCACCGGAGTAAAAATCGGCGATCGCGTGAGAAAAAACCGATCGGGGCTGGGGTTTTTATAGCCGGGGGAGGGCGGTGGGTCAGTTGTGATCGAGTTTGATTCTTCTGGGACCAGAATTCGGGCTGAGGGACGCGGTATTCCGATCGGTTAAGATCGCACGCGCGCGGGAGAGTCCGGGGTCGCGGGGTTAGGGATGACAGGTGGGTCCCACCTGTCTGTGAGGGATAGCGCGGCGCGCGGCTGCGGGCTGGCGTGGGGGAAATTGGGCCGGCTGGCGGGTTTCGGCCCACTGGCCGGTTTTTTCCCGTTTTCTCTTTTTCTTTTTCCATTTCTTTTCTGATTTGAGTCTAATTTGAATTCCAGTTTGAATTTGAATTTTTGCAAAACATGCAACACGTCCAAAAAATTTTTAAATTCCCCTCTGAACATGGTTTAGGGTTTTGAATCAAAATTTGGGGTGTTACATATAGGTCTCTCAATGAGGTGATGATCAAGAACAAGTACCCTATGCCCCGTATAGAGGACCTGTTCAACCAAATGAAGGAAGCCCGAGTCTTTTCCAAGATTGATCTTCGGTCGGGATACTTCTAGCTGAATATTAAACCCTCCGATATACCAAAGACTGCCTTTCAAACACGGTATGGTTCGTATGAATATACCGTTATGTCTTTTGGGTTAACGAATGCACCCACATATTTCATGTACCTCATGAACAAGGTCTTCATGGAGTACTTGGACAAGTTCGTCGTGGTTTCCATTGACGACATCATGGTGTATTCGAAAAGTGAGGAGGAACATGAAGAACAATTGAGATTGACATTCCTGAAGCTGCGAGAGCATCAATTGTATGCCAAGCTCAACAAGTGTCAATTTTGGCTAAAGGAGATATCGTTCCTAGGCCACATCATCTCCGAGGAAGGAGTATCGGTTGATCTCGGAAAAGCGGGAGATGTTCTGAAGTGGAACCAACCGCAAAACGTGAGGGATATTCGGAGTTTTCTTGGGATGGCTGGATACTACCGAAGGTTCATCAGGGACTTCTCCAAGATAGCAAAACTTATGACGGAGTTGCTAAGGAAAGGAAAAGCCTTCCAATGGACACCAGCGTGACAAGAAAGCTTTGAGGAGCTCAAGAAAAGCCTAACCACAGCACCGGTTTTGGTATTGCCGGACGTGAGCAAGAGCTTTGACATATATTGTGACGCATCCAGACAAGGGCTTGGATGTGTGCTTATGCAAGAGGGACAAGTGGTAGCCTATGCGTCATGACAACTCAAGAAACACGAGCTCAATTATCCCACACATGACTTGGAACTAGCAGCCGTGGTGCATGCATTAAAGATTTGGAGTTATTATATCCTTGGTCATCGATGTGAGATCTATACAGATCATAAAAGCCTCAAGTACATATTCACCCAAACGAATTTGAATTTGAGGCAACTTCGATGGTTGGAGCTTATCAAGGATGATGATGTTGGAATCAACTATCACCCCGGAAAAGCCAATGTAGTAGCCAATGCATTGAGCCGGAAGGGAGCATGTCACCAACTCACGGTTCGGGAGCTACCACCCGAGCTGCGCAAGGAGTTCGAACGGTTACATCTTGGTTTTTGAATGAGATGGAAGTGATGGAACTCCACTCTTCATTGGAACAAGAGATAAGAGATTGCCAAGCTACGGATGAGGAGATCAATGGGATCAAGGAAAGGATCCGACAAGGAATAGAAAAGGACTTCAAGGAAGACGAGAAGGGTATGCTTTGGCTAGGAAAAAGGATTTGCGTGCCTAACGTGAAGCACATCCGCGACACGATATTAAAGGAGGCACATGACTCACCTTATTCCATACATCCTGGCAGTACAAATATGTACAAGGACTTAAAGACTTGTTATTGGTGGTATGGTATGAAGAGGGGCATAGCTTAATATGTTGCCTTATGTGACACATGCCAACGGGTGAAGGCCGAACATCAAAGACTCGCTAGACTGTTGCAACCCTTAAAGGTACCCGAGTGGAAGTGGGAAGACATCAGTATGTATTTCATCGTTGGATTGCCACGTACTCGGTCGGGTTACGACTCCATCTAGGTTATTGTGGACCGATTGACGAAAACAGCCCATTTTCTTCCTGTTAAGACCGTGTACAACGTTGCACAACTAGCCGAGCTGTACATGGAGCAAATCGTTTGCTGCCATGGAGTCCCAAAGAGGATAGTCTTAGATCGGGATTCTCAGTTTACCTCTAGGTTCTGGAGGAAGCTGCATGAGGCTATGGGTACACGACTGGATATTAGCTCCGCTTACCACCTGCAAACCGATGGGCAAACTGAGAGGACAAACCAAATTTTGGAAGACATGTTGAGAGCTTGCACCTTGAAACGTGGGCGTAGTTGGGATATGAGCTTGCCGTATGCTGAATTCTCCTATAACAACAGCTATCAAGCTACCTTGAAGATGTCACCTTTCGAAGCATTATATGGTAGACGGTGTAGAAAGCCGTTGTTTTGGAACGAGACCGGAGAAAACTAAGTGTTAAAGGGGGAGAGGTCCGCCGCTAACTGGCTACGTGGCAGGCTCGGAGCTTGCCTCTGAAAAAGGGGCGAGGTCCGACCCGCTGGACACGTGTTGCCCTCGGAGCTAGCCTCTGCGGAGGAGCGAGGTCAGCCCGCAGGACACGTGTCGCCTTCGGAGCTAGTCACTGCGGAATAGAGAGGACTAGCCGCATGGGACACATGTCGCTCTCAGGGCTAGTCTCCGAGAAGTCCGACCCGTTGGATACGTGTCGCTCTCGGAGCACACCTCCAAAAGGTCCGATCCTACTGGACACGTGTCACCTCCGGAGCTCACCTCCGGGAGGTCCGACACTGTTGGACACATGTCACCTTCGGATCTCATCTCCGAGAGGTCCGACGCTGATGGACACATGTCAACCTCATAGCTCGTCTCTGAGGAGAAAAGAAGTCTGGCGCTACTAGACACATGGCATTCTCGGAGCCCACCTCCGAAGAGAGGGGAGGTCCGGCACTGACACATGGCACCCCCGGGGCCACCTCCGAAGAGAGGGGAGGTCCAGAACTGACACGTGGCGTACACGGATCTCGTCTCTGGAAAGAGGGGAGGTCCCGACCCACCAGACACGTGGCGCACGCGGAGCTCGCCTCTGAAGAAGAGGGAGGTCTCGCCCGCCTGACACTCGGCACAACCGGAGCTTGTCTCTGCGGAAAAGGGAGCCCAGGTCCTCGCAAGACACGTGGAGCCTCCGGAGCTCATCAATGCGAAGGTGATGAGATCTGAAGCGGTTTTTGCTTCTGTATGCGCGGGAATACCGACACGGAAGGAAACCGACACGAATTCCACGCTGCTACCGCACAAAATCAATTAATGATAAGTTGTTAAGATTCAAAAACAATTTGAATAGGACTATTATTCGAATTCTGATCAGAGTAGGACTCTTCGTTTCCCTCTTATAAATAGAACCCGAAAAGAAACCCCTTGGTCATAACATCTTTTCTAAGCCGACAACTTAGAAGCCCTAGCCCCAAACTCGCCGAGCTAAACCCCTTCGCCGGAGTTTGACCACCGGAGAGACCGCCGACGAGCCCAGACACGATCACCGCCGCAGGAGAAGAGCCGACGATCTGTTTTTCTGGAGAAAGGACCCGATATAAGTAAGGTAGGTCTCCAATACCACCTTACGATATCATCGCGGTTTTCTTTGCATCTGTTCTTCAATCCCTTCGAACAGAAGCTTTTTCTTGGACAGATCACGTGTTGATCGGCCTGATCTAGATCTTGAGTCAAGATCATTGCCACGTCCAGAATTGATATTTACACCTCTGTTCATCGTAAAATCAATGCAAGCCATGCAAGAACACGTACAAACTGATCTAATAAAACAACATCATAGGATTAGCATGCATATGCACCATTGCATCTTGAGTAAAGTTTCTACATGATGATTGATTGCTATAAATCTTGTATGTGCATGATCGTGAGTAGAAGGACAAGCTCAGGGAGCTGTCTACGAAGGATGTCAGCACCAGGAATTCGAGATCCCAGAGCAACAGAAGCCGCAAGAACAAGGCATGTGACCCTTGACCATATTGATCTCATGTTTTTGAAACTGTTTTGTTTGTGAAAAGGTGTGTGTTCTTGAGTCAATTTGATGGGAAACCCTTTCATATGAGTTTACTAGTTTTGATAACCACCCTTGTCGCCGGGACAGTTGATGAGTCGGGTATGGTCGTTTTGCTTTTTGCTTCACTAATCTACGGGTTATGAGAAGCGATAGGATGTGTCTAGCTACTGCACTCATGAGAATATTGATAATGAGAACTTGATGTTAATGAACATGAATCGGAGGGTGATCTAGGCAAGCTTGGTTTGTGGATGAGGTAGAATGAGATGGTGGTTTATTTGCCGTAGATCTAAGGACCGGTTCATGCGAGCCATGCCAGGATAATAGTGCCACAAGGCCAAGTATGGGTGCGGCTTAGCTGACTAATTAGGTAAGTTGCTAGATTGTTATGGACTGTGGAAGGCGCAGGGAATGGGAGTCGAGTGAGGACTGCCCATGTGTGACGCCCTCAATTCTGTGGAAAACCACGGAATCGAGAACTGATGCATATGTGTGCCCAGGATGTTCATCACAAATATACACATCATTCACAAACTGAATTTCAGAATATATATGACCACGAATAATAGAGTTTATTACAATGTCTCATGAGTCTTGGACTCATGCTCACAGCGGAAGTCTTAATCTAATCAGCGGAAGTCTTCTAACTAATGCGGAAGCAATCTAAGCAGTAGCGGCTCCATCTCTACTCCATCCCCACAGGCAAGGTTGAGGACAGATTACACGCCTAATGCTCCACTTGGTCTTCATAGTAATCTTCTCCTGTTGCTGATGATAAAATAATAATGCAAGTTTGAGTACAATGATGTACTCAGCAAGTGCGAGAAAATATGATATGTAGCTCACAACAAAGTAGGTATAAAAAGGCTCATTGCAGAAAGCAAAGTTATTTATCAAAACCATGATAAAACAACAACTTATCTTTAAGCAAATGTAATGCGAACACGTACTAAAATACCAATCATTCCTCCATTATGTTCATTACCTTCCAAGTCCCAACTAGACATTAATCAACCTCATTCTTGCTCACGAATACCTTCTCGTATTCGCTACCATCTAACGGATACCATCTCGTATTCGCTACCATTTCATTTTATTAACAATTCCGTCTCACACCAAGACCAATCTCGTTGCCATGACTCAACAGTCATGCAACCAATCTTATTACCCGGACACAACAGTATCGAAAACCAAATCAAAACCAAACCATCCAAAACCATCCCAAAATAACCATCCAACTAATCATGGAAGTTAGCTAGG
Organism: Neostapfia colusana; assembly: GCA_030760725.1. NCBI lineage: Eukaryota > Viridiplantae > Streptophyta > Magnoliopsida > Poales > Poaceae > Neostapfia > Neostapfia colusana. Next base: position 18,166,181 of record JASWHV010000002.1, read on the forward strand.
CGCTCATGACCGTAAGCTCGGATATCATGATAGTTTTAGACTCTGCAGAGTTTGCACCTCTTTACCCACAAGTTTGTGATTTCGTCACCCGTCGGCGACTGCAGAACCTTCATTATACCAGTACACAACCGTCGGTGTATGGCCAAGAGATCACAAAATAGCCTTTACAAAGGGGTTACTACATGTATGGACTCACTAAGGTTTCACCGGCAGGCTAGAATCTCCAATTCTCCCACCCATGGGCCCCCTCTCGTGCCATGCAGTTCCCAGGGCAGTCCTCACTCGACTCCCGTTCCCCGCGCCTTCCACGGTCCATAACAATCTAGCAACTTACCTAATTAGTCAGCTAAGCCACACCCATACTTGGCCTTGTGGTGGCACTGTTATCCTGGCATGTGCTCACATGAACCGGTCCTTAGATCTATGGCAAGTAAACCACCATCTCTTTCTACCTCATTCACAAGCCTGGGCTTGCCTAGGTCTCCCTCCGATCCATGTTCATTAACAACATCAGTTTCCCATAAATCTTACGGGTGCAGTTAGCTAGACACATCCATCTCGCTTCCCAATCCCACGGACTCAGCGAAGCGTAAAATTAAAACCATACCCAACTCATAAACTTCCTTGCCGACAAGGGTGGTTTAACCAAAACTAGTAAACTCCTATAAAAGGGTTTCCCATCATGTTTGACTCAGCACACACACTTTTTCGCAAACTAAAATAGTTTTCCCAAAACATAGGATCAATATGGTCAAGGGGCACTTGCCTTGTTCTTGCGGTTCCTGTTGCTCAAAATCTGGTTGTTGTAGTCCGTCATAGGTAGCTCCCTGAGCTTGTGCTTCTATACACGATCACGCACATACAAGATTTACAACAATCAATATCATGCACAAACTTTAACTAGATGCGATGATGCTTATGCATGTTAATCCTATGATGCAGTTTAGTTTGTACGTGTTCTTGCATGGCTTGCATGGATTTTATGATGAACAGGGGTGATGATCTTGACTCTAGATTAAACCGATCAACACGTGATCTGTCCACGAGAAAGCTTCTGTTTGAAAGGAATCAAAGAACAGATGCAAAGAAAACGTGATGATGTCGTAAGGTGGTATTGGAGACCTAACTTACGTTCTTCTTAGTCTCAGGGTCCTTCTCCTATCAGACGGATTGTTGGGGCTCTCTTCCAGCGATCTCCCTCGGCGAAGGGTTTACTCGGCAAGCTGGGGCTAGGGCTCTAAGTTGTCGGCTCAGGAGTTGGAAAAGAAGTTCGTGGTTTCGGCCAAGGGTTCTAGGTTCTATTTATAATAGGGAGAAGAAGAGTCCTAATCTGATTGTATTTCGAATAAGAGTCCTATTCAGATTGTCGTTGAATCTTAACAACTTATCTTTAGTTGATTTGGTGCGGTAACATTGTGGAATTCATGTCGGTTTCCTTCCGTACCGGTATCTCCACGTGTACAGAATCCAAAAACCGCTTCAGAACTCGTTACCTCCGCGGTGATGAGCTTCGGAAGCTCCACGTGTCCACCGGGGCCTGGTCTCCCCCTTTCCGTAGAGACGAGCTCTGGTTGTGCCTTGTGTCAAGCGAGCGAGACCTCCCTCTCCTTCGGAGGTGAGCTCCGCATGCGCCACGTATCCTGGCGGTCGGGACCTCCTCTCTATTCGGAGGTGGCTCCGTGCATGACAAGTGTCAGTGCCGGATCTTCCCTCTCTTTGGAGGTGGCTCCGGGTGTGCCACGTATCCTAACAGCGCCAGACTTCCTTTCTTCTCAGAGACGAACTCCGAGGCTGACACGCGTCCAACAGTGACGGATCTCTCGGAGATAAGCTCCGGTGGTGACACGTATCCAATAGAACCGGACCTCTCGGAGGTGAGCTCTGAGATTGACACGTATCCCGCGCGACTGGTTCTCTGATTTCCGCGGTGACTAGCTCCGAAGGTGACACGTGTCCTGCGGAACTGCCTTCTTCTCCGCAGAGGCTAGCTCCTGGGGCAACACGTGTCTCACAGGGTCGGACCTCTCCCCCTTTGCGGGGATGAGCTCCGAAGGCGCCACGTGGCTAGCGGGCCTCGAGAGTTGTCTTCGGCACTCTTGGTGAACTGGATTTTTGCTCTTTTTGGCTATCTTTTTAATTCTTTCTCTGTCCCCTCTTCTTTTAAAATGGTTTTCTCTACATGAAACATGAATACATGCAGAAACCAAAAATGAGAGTGTCACAAATCTACTCCCCTTAAATTGAATCTCGCCCTCGAGATTCGTTAGCAGAGAATAGATGAGGGAATTCTGCCTTGATGTCTTCTTCACGCTCCCATGTGGCTTCAGCTTCGGTGTCATGGCTCCATTGTACCTTGCACCATCGGATCACTCTGTTCCTTGTGACCCTTTCCTTTACGTAAAAAATTCGGACAGGGTGCTCCCCATAAGTCAGGTCCTCTTGAAGTTCAAGCTCTTCCATTGGTACTTGCTCCTCTACTACTCTCAAGCACTTCTTGAGCTGAGATACATGAAACACATCATGTATGTCGGAGAGATATGTTTGGAGCTCTAGTTGATAGGCTACTTCTCCTCGCTTGTCCAAAATCTTAAATGGTCCGATGTAGCGAGGTGCTAGCTTGCCTTTGACGTTGAAACATCGTCGGCCACGGATAGGCGATACCTTAAGGTATACGAAGTCTCCTATTTCGAAAGTCAACTTCCTTCGCCTATTGTCCGCATAGCCTTTCTGTCGTGACTGAGCAGCCTTTAAGTTCTCCCTTGGACTTTCTTTTCAGATTCTTGTAGCACTTCGGGTCCAAACACCTGGTTCTCTCCGGTTTCATTCCAAAACAGCGGCGTTCTACACCGTCTACCATACAATGCTTCAAAAGGCGACATCTTTAAGCTAGCTTGATAGCTGTTGTTATAGGAGAATTTGGCGTTCGGTAAACTCCTATCCCAACTACGCCCACGTGTCAAGTCGCAAGCTCTTAACATGTCTTCCAAAGTTTGGTTTGTCCTTTCGGTTTGTCCATCGGTTTGTGGGTGATATGCGGAGCTAAAATCCAGTTGTGTACCCATAGCTTTCTGCAACTTACTCCAAAATCTAGAGGTAAACTGAGAAACTCGATCTGAAACTATCCTCCTCAGGACTCCATGACAGCACACGATCTGCTCCATGTACAACTCAGCTAATTGTGAAACGTTGTACTTGGCCCTTACAGGGAGAAAATGGGCTGTTTTCGTCAATTGGTCCACGAAAAACCAGATGGAGTCATAACCGTACTGAGTACGTGGCAATCCGACGATGAAATCCATACTGATGTCCTCCCACTTCCACTCGGGTACCTTCAAGGGTTGCACAATCCAGCGGGTCTTTGATATTCGGCCTTCACCCGTTGGCATGTGTCGCATAGGGCAACGTATTCGTCTATGTCCCTTTTCATACCATCCCACCAATAACAAGTCTTCAAGTCCTTGTACATTATGGTACTTCTGGGATGTATGGAATAGGGTGAATCATGTGCCTCTTTTAATATCATGTCGCGGATGTACTTCACGTTAGGCACATAAATCCTTTTTCCTAGCCAAAGCGTACCCTTCTCATCTTCTTTGAAATCCTTATCTATTCCTTGTCGGATCCTTTCCTTGATCTCCTTGATCTCCTCATCCGTTGCTTGGCCATCTCTTATCTCTTGCTCCAATGAAGAGTGGATCTCCATCACTTCCATCTTGTTCAAGAATCCGAGGTGTAATCGTTCGAACTCCTTGCGTAGTTCGGGTGGTAGCTTCCGAACCGTGAGTTGGTGACATGCTCCCTTCCAGCTCAATGCATCAGCTACTACATTGGCCCTTTCAGGGTGGTAGTTGATTCCAACATCGTAATCCTTGATGAGTTCCAACCATCGACGTTGCCTCAAATTCATGTCCGTTTGTGTAAATATGTACTTGAGGCTTTTATGATCCTTATAGACCTCACATCGATGACCAAGGATATAATGTCTCCAAATCTTCAATGCATGCACTACTGCTGCTAGCCCCAAGTCGTGTGTAGGATAATTAAACTCGTGCTTCTTCAATTGTCATGAGGCATAGGCTACCACTTTTCCTTCTTGCATGAGCACACATCCGAGCCCTTGTCTGAATGCGTCACAATATATGTCAAAGCTCTTGCTCACGTCCGACAATACCAAAACCGGTGCTGTGGTTAGCCTTTTCCTGAGTTCCTCAAAACATTCTTGGCACGCTGATGTCCACTGGAACGCTTTTCCCTTCTTTAGACACTCAGTCATAGGCTTTGCTATCTTAGAGAAGTCCTTGATGAAGCGTCGGTAGTATCCAGCCATCCCAAGAAAACTCCGAATATCTCTCACGTTTTGCGGTTGGTTCCACTTCAGAACATCTCCCACTTTTCCGGGATCAACCGATACTCCTTCCTTGGAGATAATGTGGCCTAGGAACGATATCTCCTTTAGCAAAAATTGACACTTGCTAAGCTTGGCATACAATTGATGCTCGCGCATTTTCTGCAAGGTCAATCTCAAATGTTCTTCATGCTCCTCCTCACTTTTTTAATACACCATAATGTCGTCGGTTAAAACCACGACGAACTTATCCAAGAACTCCACAAAAACCTTGTTCATAAGGTACATGAAGTATGCGGGTGCATTTGTTAACCCAAAAGACATGACCATATATTCATACGAACCATACCGTGTCCAAAAGGCAGTCTTGGGTATATCGGAGGGCTTAATTTTCAGCTGGAAGTATCCCGACCGAAGATCAATCTTAGAGAACACTCGGGCTCCTTTCATTTGGTCAAATAGGTCCTCTATACGGGGCAGAGGGTATTTGTTCTTGATTGTCACCTCGTTGAGAGACCTATAGTCCACGCACATCCTTTGGGTCCCATCCTTCTTGTCTACGAAGAGCACAGGAGTGCCCCATGGTGACGAGCTTGGACGTGTAAAACCCTTCTCCAACTGCTCCTGAATTTGCTTCTTGAGTTCCACTAGTTCATTGGTGGGCCTCCTATAGGGTCTCTTTGCTATGGTTGCAGTTCCAGGTACCAAATTAATGGCAAACTCAATGTCCCGGTCAGGTGGCATACCTGGAAGCTCTCCTGGAAACACGTCCGGGAATTCTTGAACCACTGGAATGCTGTCCAATGTTGCTCCTTCAACGTGGTTCAAAATTGCCTTCTTGGTTATTTGTTGGGCTGACTCAAACTCGATACGGGTACCGTGCTCGTTTGTCAACTGCACGCTCCTCTCAGCACATTGGATTACTCCGTTGTGCTTGCTTAACCAAACCATCCCGAGTATTATGTCAAGCCCTTGGGAATCCAAGAAAATGAGGTCGGCAAGGAAGTCTACCCCCCTTATTTTAAGGCTTACTTTCGGACATACTATATTAGTCCTCATCTCTCCACCGGGAGAATTAACCAACATAGTACAACTCAAGTGTGATATGGGTAGATTATGCTTGGCAACATACTTGGATGATATGAAGGAATGTGATGCTCCAGAATCAAATAAGATGGTGGCTGGGTTGGAATTGGCAAGGAACATACCAATTACAACGTCCTCAGCCGATTGTGCTTCCTCAGCAGAGACATGGTTCACGTTGCCGCGAACATAGTTCTGCTGTCCCCGGTTTCCTTGATTGTCCCCTCCGTTCGGTCGCGGGTTCTGCCTGGGCACGTTGCCTTGCTGTCCAGGACCTCTCCTCGGGCACTGGTCCGCGAAGTGTCCTGTTTCCCCGCATGCAAAGCATGCTCTGTTTCCTACGGCAGCAGGTACGTTGGGGCGGGGGTTTTGAACAGGAGCGCCCATTTTGGGTCGGGGCACAGGAGGCAAAGGCACACGAGGTGCTTGTGCAACGGGTCGTTACTGTGGTGGCTGACTAGGGCGGTATGCAGGAGTGGTCGATCCATACTGCGGTGCAGCTGGGGGCATGTACCGAGGTCGTACGTTGCTCCCTTGTGGCTGGTATGGAATCTTCCTCTTACACTCTCGCTCGATCTCTCGGATCTTGCTTTCAACCACTATAGCCTTGTCAACCAGCTTCTGGAAGCTCACGTAGTCATTGTTGAGGAGCTGAACCTGGATCTCATTGTTCAACCCTCTCATGAACAGGTATTGCTTCCTCTGGTCTGAGTTGACATCTTCGGGGGCATACCGGGACAGTTGTGTAAACTTGTTGAGATGCTCATTCACGCTTCTTTGTCCTTGGCGGAGACCTTCAAACTCCTGTCTCTTGAGCATCATTACACCAGCAGGGATGTAATTAGAGCGGAAACTCTCCTTGAACTCAGTCCAAGTGATTGTCTCCGGATCGACATGAGCGTTACATAGGGCATCCCACCAGTCAGCGGCAGCTCCCATGAGTTGGTGCGACACAAAAAGAACCTTCTCTCGGTCATTGCACTGCACTATGGCAAGCTTCTTCTCCATGGATTTCGACCAGTTGTCGGCCTCCATGGGGTCATTAGCTTGAGCAGAGGTGGGTGGTCAAGTCCTCATGAACTCTCCCAGTCTGTTATGAGCCGGCGGTGGTGGTGGCGGTGGTGCCGAAATAGGGTTGTTGTTGTTGGCCTGCAACTGACCCAAAGTTTGGATCATGGGTAGCATAAGTTGATTCTGCATGGCCATCAACCGTTCCAGGTTGTTCTCACCAGCTCTGGGGTTAACAGGAACTTCATCATGGCCATCCTCTTGGTTGTCACGGACGTTCCTTCGGCTGGTGTTTCCCCTCACCATTTGTGAGAGAGAACGAAATAGAATAGAAGGTTAGATAGATCCCCTAACTATATGCATCAAGGTGGTTTGGACTATATATATCAGCCCATATGAGGATGTGAACAAGTGCCGAGGCATCTCACACCCCTTTCTACATATATGTGGATATGGACAACGCTTTGAGACATCCCACAACTCATACTAAGCACACAATCACAACAATCATCACAAGGGCTCACACAACTCCTATTCAAGGCTTGTTCAATGGGGGTCCTAAATGGCTTAGGGTGTTGCCAATCTGTGATCCAACTATGGCCTTTCCTAGGCTTGTATCCTATGTCAAGGTAGTTTCAAGGCCAATCTATGCATCCTAGGCTTGCATTCTATGTTCAGCGTGGCTTAGATACCAATCTGTGTCTGATGCAAATCTTTGATTTATCTAAGCATGTAACCTACCGTCAACCCGTGGCTCTGATACCAATCTGTGACGCCCTCAATTCTGTGGAAAACCACGGAAACGAGAACTAATGCATATGTGTGCCCAGGATGTTCATCACACATATACACATCATGCACAAACTGAATTTCAGAATATATATGACCACGAATAACAGAGTTTATTACAATGTCTCATGAGTCTTGGACTCATGCTCACAGCGGAAGTCTTAATCTAATCAGCGGAAGTCTTCTAACTAATGTGGAAGCAATCTAAGCAGTAGCGGCTCCATCTCTACAACATCCCCACAGGCAAGGTTGAGGACAGATTACACGCCTAATGCTCCACTTGGTCTTCATAGTAATCTTCTCCTGTTGCTGATGATGAAATAATAATGCAAATTTGAGTACAATGATGTACTCAGCAAGTGTGGGAAAATATGATATGTAGCTCACAACAAAGTAGGTATAAAAATGATCATTGCGGAAAGCAAAGTTATTTATCAAGACTATGATAAAACAGCAACTTATGTTTAATCAAATGTAATCCGAACATGTACTAAAATACCAATCATTCCTCCATTATGTTCATTACCTTCCAAGTCCCAACCAGACATTAATCAACCTCATTCTTGCTCACGAATACCTTCTCGTATTCGCTACCATCTCACGGATACCATCTCGTATTCGCTACCATTTCATTTTATAAACAATTCCGTCTCACACCGAGACCAATCTCGTTGCCATGACTCAACAGTCATGCAACCAATCTTATTACCCAGACACAACAGTCCCGAAAACCAAACCAAAACCAAACCATCCAAAACCATCCCAAAATAACCATCCAACTAATCATGGAAGTTGGCCAGGCGCTCGTGACCGTAAGCTCGGCTATCATGATAGTTTTAGACTCTGCAGAGTTTGCACCTCTTTACCCACAAGTTTGTGATTTCGTCACCCATCGGAGACTGCAGAACCACCATTATACCAGTACACAACCGTCGGTGTATGGCCAAGAGATCACAAAATAGCCTTTACAAAGGGGTTACTAGATGTATGGACTCACTAAGGTTTCACCGGCACGCTAGAATCTCCAATTCTCCCACCCATGGGCCCCCTCTTGTGCCATGCAGTTCCCAGGGCAGTCCTCACTCGACTCCCATTCCCCGTGCCTTCCACGGTCCATTACAATCTAGCAACTTACCTAATTAGTCAGCTAAGCCGCACCCATACTTGGCCTTGTGGTGGCACTGTTATCCTGACATGTGCTCGCATGAACCGGTCCTTAGATCTATGGCAAGTAAACCACCATCTCTTTCTACCTCATTCACAAACCCAGGCTTGCTAGATCTCCCTCCGATCCATGTTCATTAACAACATCAGTTTCCCATAAATCTTATGAGTGCAGTTAGCTAGACACATCCATCACACTTCCCAATCCCACGGACTCAGCGAAGCGTAAAATTAAAACCATACCCGACTCATAAACTTCCCTGGTGACAAGGGTGGTTTAACCAAAACTAGTAAACTCCTATAAAAGGGTTTCCCATCATGTTTGACTCAGCACACACACTTTTTTGCAAACCAAAATAGTTTTCCCAAAACATAGGATCAATATGGTCAAGGGGCACTTGCCTTGTTCTTGCAGTCCTGTTGCTCAAAATCTTGTTGTTGTAGTCCGTCGTAGGTAGCTCCCTGAGCTTGTCCTTCTATACACGATCACACACATACAAGATTTACAGCAATCAATATCATGCACAAACTTTAACTAGATGCGATGATGCTTATGCATGTTAATCCTATGACGCAGTTTAGTTTGTACGTGTTCTTGCATGGCTTGCATGGATTTTATGATGAACAGGGGTGATGATCTTGACTCTAGATTAAATTGATCAACACGTGATCTGTCCAGGAGAAAGCTTCTGTTCGAAATGAAATCAAAGAACAGATGCAAAGAAAACGCGATGATGTCGTAAGGTGGTATTGGAGACCTACCTTACGTTCTTCTTAGTCTCGGGGTCCTTCTCATATCAAGACAGATGGTTGGGGCTCTCTTCCGGCGATCTCCCTCGGCAAAGGGTTAACTCGGCGAGCTGGGGCTAGGGCTCTAAGTTGTCAACTCAGGAGTTGGAAAAGAAGTTCATGGTTACGGCCAAGGGTTCTGGGTTCTATTTATAATCGGGAGAAGAAGAGTCCTAATCTGATTGCATTTTGAATAAGAGTCCTATTCAGATTATCGATGAATCTTAACAACTTATCTTTAGTTGATTTGGTGCGGTAACATTGTGGAATTCATGTTGGTTTCCTTCCGTACCGGTATCTCCACGCGTGCAGAATCCAAAAACCGCTCCAGAACTCGTTACTTCTGCGGTGATGAGCTCCGGAAGCTCCACGTGTCCACCGGGGCCTGGTCTCCCCCTTTACGCGGAGACGAGCTCCGGTTGTGCCGCGTGTCAAGCGAGCGAGACCTCCCTCTCCTTCGGAGGTGAGCTCCGTGTGCGCCACGTATCCTGGCGGTCGGGACCTCCTCTCTATGCGGAGGTGGCTCCGCGCACGCTACGTGTCAGTGCCGGACCTTCCCTCTCTTTGGAGGTGGCTCCGGGTGTGCCACGTATCCTAACCGCGCCATACTTCCTTTCTTCTCAGAGACGAACTCCGAGGTTGACACGCGTCCAACAGTGACGGACCTCCTGGAGATAAGCTCTGGCGGTGACACGTATCAAATAGAACCGTACCTCTCGGAGGTGAGCTCCGAGATCGACACGTATCCCACGCGACTGGTCCTCTGATTTCCGCGGTGACTAGCTCCGAAGGTGAAACGTGTCCTGCGGAACTGCCTTCGCTTCTCCACAGAGGCTAGCTCCGGGGGCAACACGTGTCTCACAGGGTCGGACCTCTCCCCCTTTGCGGGGATGAGCTCCGAAGGCGCCACGTGGCTAGCGGGCCGCGAGAGTTGTCTTCGGCACTCTTGGTGAACTGGATTTTTGATATTTTTGGCTATCTTTTTAATTCTTTCTCTGTCCCCTATTCTTTTAAAATGTTTTCTCTACATGAAACATGAATACATGCAGAAACCAAAAATGAGGGTGTCACACCTGGGAACTGCAAGGCACAAGAGGGGGCCCATAGGTGGGAGAATTGGTGATTCTAGCCTGCTTGTGAAACCTTAGTGAGTCCATACATCTAGTAGCCCCTTTGTAAAGGCTATTTTGTCACCTCTTGGCCATACACCGACGGTTGTGTACTGGTATAATGGAGGTTCTGCAGTCCCTGACGGGTGACGAAATCACAAACTTGCGGGTAAAGTGGTGCAAACTCTGCAGAGTGTAAAACTACCATGATAGCCGAGCTTACGGTCACGAGCGCCTGGACAACCCACATGATTAGATGGGGTGATTATTGGGATGGTATTTGGTTTGGTTATTGGTTTGGTCTTTGGATTTGTTTTTTTTTCGGGACTGTTGAGTCCGGGTAATGAGATTGGTTGCATGACCGTTGAGTCATGGCAATGAGCATTGGTCTCGGTATGAGACGGAATTGAATATTAGATGAGATGGTAGTGAATACGAGATGGTATTCATGAGCATGAAGAAAGTTGAGAAAGATAAATGTTTGGATGGGATATGAAAAGTGGTGAATCATGATGGAGGTATGTTGATGTTTAAATACATGTTGGGATTACATTCACTTAAAGCTAGTTGCTGTTTTACCATGTTTTGTGAAATAAACTTTGCTTTCTGCAATGAGCCTTTTTATATCTTCCTTGCTGTAAGCTACATATCATATTTTCCCGCACTACCTGAGTACGTCATGTACTCAAACTTGCATTATTACTTCATCATCAGCAACAGGAGAGGAGTACTACGAAGATCACGTGGAGTATTAGGTGTGTAATCTGCCCTCAACCTTGCCTGTGTAGTAGAGATGGAGCCGCTGCTGCTGCTTAGTTACTTCTGCAATAGTTTAGAAGACTTCCGCTGCTAGAATAAAGACTTCCGCTGCTAGAATAAGACTTCCGCTGCTAAGATAAGACCTCCACTGCTAGAATGAGTCTAAGACTCATGAGACATTGTAATAAACCCTGTTATTCGTGGTATTATTTTGAAATTCAGTTTGTGGATTATATGTGTATGTGTGATGAACATCCTGGGCACACATACGCATCAGTCTTAGTTCTGAGAGGTTCTCTCTCACAACAGGGGCGTCACAACATGTCTAAGTACTGCACTCATATGAATAATAATGATGAGAGCTTCATAATAATAATGAGCATAGAATCGGGGGGAGATCTAGGCAAGCTTGGTTCATGGATGTGGTAGAATGAGACGGTGGTTACTTGCCGTAGATCTAAGGACCGGTTCATGCGAGCACATGCCAGGAATACAGTGCCACCACAAGGCCAACTATGGGTGCAGCTTAGCTGACTAATTAGATAAGTTGCTAGATTGTTATGGACCGTGGAAGGCGCGGGGAATGAGAGTCGAGTGAGGACTTCCCTGGGTACTTCATGGCACAAGAGGGGGCCTGTAGGTGGGAGAATGATGATTTGAGCCTGCTGGTGAAACCTTAGTGAGTCCATACATCTAGTAACCCCTTTGTAAAGGCTATTTTGTGATCTCTTGGCCATACACCGATGGTTGTGTACTGGTATAATGGAGGTTCTGCAGTCGCCGACGGGTGACGAAATCACAAACTTGTGGGTAAAGTGGTGCAAACTCTGCAGGGTATAAAACTATCATGATAGCCGTGCTTCCGGTCACAAGCACCTGGCCAACTTCCATGATTAGATGGGATGGTTATTGGTATGGCGATTGGGATGGTATTTTGTTTGGTTATGGGTTTGGTCATGGATGGTCTTTGGTTTTGGTTTAGGGACTGTTGAGTCTTGGTAATGAGAATTGGACTGTTGAGTCGTGATAATAAGCTTTGGTCTCGGTTATGAGACGGAATTGAATATGAGTTGAGATGGTAATGAATACTAGATGGTATTCATGAGCATGAGAAAAAGCTGAGAAAGATAAATGGCTGGATGAGACATGAAAGGTTGTGGAATATGATGGAGGTATGTTGATGTTTTAATTGGATAAATGTTGGGATTACATTCACTTAAAGCTAAATGTTGTTTTTATCATGTCTGTGAAATAAACTTTGCTTTCTGCAATGAGCCTTTTTATCCCCTACCTTGCTGTAAGCTACATATCATATTTTTCCGCACTTACTGAGTACGTCATGTACTCAAACTTGCATTATTACTTCATCATCAGCAATAGGAGAGGAGTATTTCGAAGACCATGTGTTGTACTAGGCGTGTGATCTACCGTCAACTTGCCTGTCGAGTAGGAGATGGAGCCACCACCATTGCTTAGTTTGCTTCCTCTATAAGTGTAGAAGACTTCCACTGCTAGAATAAGACTTCAGCTGCTAGAATGAGTTAGAGACTCATGAGATATTATAATAAAACCCTGTTATTTGTGGTATTATTCAGAATTCAGTTTGTGGATTACATGTGTATGTGTGATAAACATCCTGGGCACACATATGCATCAACTGGGTTCCGTGTTCTACGGAACTGGGCGTCACAGATTGGTATCAGAGCTGCCATGTTGACCGTAGATTGCAAGCCTAGATAGAATCCACAGATTGGTATTAGAAACTGCGTTGACCGTAGGACGCAGGCCTAGTCACGGATTAGCATTAGAGCCACATTGACCGTAGGGTGCAAAGCCTAGGTAGAAGTCACAGATTGATCACATATTGGTATCACCCCAAACCACACATGACCCCCATTGAATAATCTTGAATAGGAGTTGTGTGTTGAAACTTTTGTGATGATTGCTTGTGCTTGTGTGCTTAATGTGAGTTGTGGAACATTTAAGCATTATCCATATCCACCCATAGTAGAGAGATGTGAGATGCTTCGGCATGTGTTCACATCCTCATATAAGTAAATATATTTAGTCCATCCACCTTGATGCATATAGTTGGGGGTATTCATCTAAACTTCTAAACCTCTATTCTACCCAACTCTCTCTCACAGATGCTGAGAGGAAACGCCGGCCGTCAAGGGAGGAATGTCCGTGGCAACCAAGAGGATGACCACGTTGAGGTTCCTGAGAATGCTGACCTCGGGGCTGGTGCAAACAACTTGGAATGGTTGATGGACATGCAGAACCAGCTCATGTAAACAATGATCCAAACTTTGGGTCAGCTGCAAGCCAACAACAACAACCCCGTTCCTGCACCCCCGCCACAACCACTGCCACCGCCGCTGGCTCACAACAGATTGGGAGAGATCATGAGGACTCGACCACCTACTTTTGCACAAGCTAATAATCCCATGGAGGCTGACGACCGGTTGAAATCCATGGAGAAGAAGCTTGCCATAGTTCAGTGCAATGACCGAGTGAAAGTTCTTTTCGCATCGCACCAACTTATGGGAGCAGCCGCTGACTGGTGGGATGCTCTATGCAACACTCATGTCAACCAGGAGACTATAACTTGGGCTGAGTTCAAGGAGAGTTTCCGCTCTCACTATGTCCCTGTTGGAGTCATGATGCTCAAAAGACAAGAGTTCGAAGGTCTCCGCCAGGTCAGGAAGAGCGTAAATGGGCACCTCAACAAGTTCACGCAACTGTCACGGTATGCCCCCGAAGATGTCAACTCGGACCAATGGAAGCAGTACTTGTTCATGAGAGGGTTGAACAATGAGATCCAGGTTCAGCTCCTCAACAATGACTATGCGAGCTTCCAGAAGCTAGTTGACAAAGCCATAGTGGTTGAGAGCAAGATCCGAGAGATCAAGCAAGAGGGAAAAAGAAAGATACCATACCAGCCACAAGGGAGCAAAGTACGACCCAGGTACATGCCCCAAGCTGCACCACAGCATGGCTCATCTACTTCCACTTTTCGCCCTAATCAACCATGACAGCAACGTCCCGTTGTGCAGGCACCTCGTGTGCCCTTGCCTCCGGCGCCTCGTCCTAACATCGGTGCCTATGCACAAAACCCCTGCCCCAACGTCCCCGCTATCTTGGGCAACAAGGCATGCTTTGCATGCGGAAAAATGGGACACTTTGCAAGTCAGTGCCCGAGGAAAGTTTCGGGACAACCAAGTAACGCGCCCAAGCAGAACACACGGCCGAACGGAGGAGCTGCGCAAGGTAACCGTCGACAGCAGAACTACGCTCATGGCAACGTGAACCATGTCTCTGCTGAGGAAGTGCAACAGGCTGAGGACGTCGTGATTGGTATGTTCCTTGCCAACTCCAACCCAGCCACCATTTTATTTGATTCCGCAGCATCGCATTCATTCATATAATCCAAATATGCTGCCAAGCATAACCTGCCTATATCACACATGAAATATACTATGTTAGTTAATTCTCCTGGTGGAGAGATGAGGACTAATATAGTATGTCTGAAAGTAAACCTTTAAATAAGGGGGGTAGACTTCCTTGCCAACCTTATTGTCTTGGATTCCCAAGGGCTTGACATAATACTCGGAATGGATTGGTTAAGCAAACACAACGAAGTAATCCAATGTGCTGAGAGGAGTGTGCAGTTGACAAATGAGCACAGTACTCATATTGAGTTCGTGTCAACCCAACCGGCAACCGAGAAGGCATCGTTGAACCACGTTGAAGGAGCAACAATGGAAAGCATTCCAGTGGTTCAAGAATTCTCGGACGTGTTCCCAGAAGAACTTCCATGTATGCCACCTGACCGGGACATTGAGTTTGCCATTGATTTGGTACACGGAACTGCACCTAAGCAAAGAGACCGTATAGGATGCCCGTTAATGAACTAGTGGAACTCAAGAAGCAAATTCAGGAGCAGTTAGAAAAGGGTTTTATACGCCCAAGCACGTCACCATGGGAAGCCCCCGTGCTCTTCGTAGACAAGAAGGATGGGACCCAAAGGATGTGTGTGGACTATAGGTCTCTCAATGAGGTGACGATAAAAAACAAGTACCCTATGCCCCTTATAGAGGACCTGTTCGACCAGATGAAGGGAGCCCGAGTTTTCTCCAAGATTTATCTTCGGTCAGGATACTTCCAGCTGAAGATAAAACCCTCCAAAATACCCAAGACTGCCTTTCGAACACGGTATGGTTCGCATGAATATACCTTTATGTCTTTTGGGTTAACGAATGCACCTGCATACTTCATGTACCTTATGAACAAGGTCTTCATGGAGTACTTGGACAAGTTCTTCGTGGTTTTCATTGACGATATCATGGTGTATTCGAAAAGCGAGGAAGAACATGAAGAACATTTAAGATTGACATTGCAGAAGCTGCGAAAGCATCAATTATATGCCAAGCTCAGCAAGTGTCAATTTTGGCTAAAGGAGATATCGTTCCTAGGCCACATCATCTCCGGGAAAGGAGTATCGGTTGATCCCGTAAAAGTGGGAGATGTTCTGAAGTGGAACCAACTGCAGAACGTGAGGGATATTCGGAGTTTCCTTGGGATAGCTAGATACTACCTCCGGTTCATCAAGGATTTCTATAAGATAGCAAAGCCTATGACTGAATTGCTAATGAAGGGAAAAGCATTTCAGTGGACACCCATGTGTCAAGAAAGCTTCGAGGAGCTCAAGAAAAGGCTAACCACAGCACCGGTTTTGGTATTGCCGGACGTAAGAAAGAGCTTCGATATATATTGTGACGCATCAAGATAAGGGCTTGGATGCGTGCTCATGCAAGAAGGACAAGTGGTAGCCTATGCGTCGAGGCAACTCAAGAACACGAGCTCAACTACCCCACACATGACTTGGAGCTAGCAGCCGTGGTACATGCTTTAAAGATTTGGAGGGATTATATCCTTGGTCATCGATATGACATCTATACGGATCACAAAAGCCTCAAGTATATATTCACGCAAATGGATTTAAATTTGAGGCCATGTCGATGGTTGGGACTCATCAAGGATTATGATGTTGGAATCAACTATCACCCCGGAAAGGCCAATGTAGTATCTGATGCATTGAGCCGAAAGGGAGCATATCACCAACTCACGGTTTGGGAGCTACCACCTGAGCTACGCAAAGAGTTCGAACGGTTAAATCTCGGGTTCTTAAACGAGATGGAAGTGATGGAATTCCACTCTTCGCTGGAACAAGAGATAAGAGACGGCCAAGCAACGGATGAGGAAATTAAGGAGATCAAGGAAAGGATCCAACAAGGCATAGAAAAGAACTTCAAGGAAGACGAGAAGGGTACGCTTTGGTTAGGGAAAAGGATTTGTGTGCCTAACGTGAAGCACATCCGCGACACGATACTAAAGGAGGCACATGACTCACCTTATTCCATACATCCCGGCAGTACAAAGATGTACAAGGATTTGAAAACTTGTTATTGGTGGGATGGTATGAAGAGGGACATAGCTGAATATGTTGCCCTATGCGACACATGCCAATGGGTTAAGGCCGAACATCAAAGACCCGCTGGACTGTTGCAACCATTCAAAGTACCCGAGTGGAAGTGGGAGGACATCAGTATGGATTTCATAGTCAGATTGCCACGTACTCAGTCGGGTCGTGACTCCATCTGGGTTATTGTGGACCGATTGACGAAAACAGCTCATTTTCTTCCTGTTAAAACCGAATACAATGATGTACAACTAGTCGAGCTATACATGGAGCAAATCGTGTGCCGTCATGGAGTCCCGAAGAGGATAGTTTCAGACCGGGGTATCCAATTTACCGCTAGGTTCTGGAAGAAGCTGCATGAAGCTATGGGTACACGAATGGATTTTAGCTCCGCTTACCACCCGCAAGCTGATTGACAAACCGAGAGGACAAACCGAATTTTGGAGGACATGTTGAGAGCTTGCTCCTTGAAACATGGACGTAGTTGGGATAGGAGCTTGCTGTATGCCGAGTTCTCGTACAACAACAGCTACCAATCAAGTTTGAAGATGTCACCTTTTGAAGCATTGTATGGTAGACGATATAGGACGCCGTTGTTTTGGAACGAGACCGGAGAGAATCAATTGTTTGGACCAGAATTGCTGCAAGAGGCTGAGAAGCAAGTCCAAATGATACGGGAGAACTTGAAGGCCACTCAGTCACGCCAAAAGGGCTATGCGAACAATAGGCAAAAAAAGTTGACCTTCGAAGTAGGAGACTTCGTATACCTTAAGGTATCGCCTATCCGTGGCCAACGATGTTTCAACGTCAAAGGCAAGCTAGCACCTCGCTATATCGGGCCATTTAAGATTTTAGGCAAGCGAGGAGAAGAAGCCTATCAACTAGAACTCCCAATGCACCTCTCCGACGTGCATGACGTGTTTCACGTATCCCAGCTCAAGAAGTGCTTGAGAGTTCCTGAAGAACAAGTACCGATGGATGAACTTGAGCTCCAAGAGGATCCGACCTATGTAGAGCACCCTGTCCGAATTTTGGACGTGAAGGAAAGGGTCACGAGGAACAAAGTGATCTATTGGTGCAAAGTACAATGGAGCCATCACACGAAAGCCGAAGCTACATGGGAACATGAAGAAGACCTCAAGGCAGAATTCCCTCATCTATTCTCCACTCTATCGAATCTCGAGGGCGAGATTCAGTTTAAGGGGGGTAGATTTGTAACACCCTCAATTTTGTAATCATGCATGCATATTTCATATAGAGAAACATTTAAAAAGAAGTAGAAACAGAGAAAGAATCAGAAAAATAGATAAATAGAATCAGTTCCAGTTCGCCGAGAAGCGCTGTAGACACTCCCCGCGGCCTGCTGGCCACGTGGCGCGTTCGGAGCTCATCCCTGCGAAGTGGGGAGAGGTCCGCCACTAACTGGCCACGTGGCAGGCTCGGAGCTAGCCTCTGTGGAAGGGGCGAGGTCTGACCCGCTGAACACGTGTCGCCTCCGGGGCTTGTCTCTGCGGAGAAGCGAAGTCCAGCCCCGCAGGACACGTGTCGCCACTAGAGCTAGTCGCTGCGGAAAAGGAAAGCCCAACCCCGTGGGACACGTGTCGCTCTCGGAGCTCACCTCCGAGAGGTCCGACACTGCGGGACACGTGTCGCTCTCGTAGCTCACCTCCGAGAGGTCCGACACTGCTTGACACGTGTCGTTCTCGGAGCTTACCACCGGGGAGAAGAGAGGTCCGACACAGTTGGACACGTTTTGACCTTGGAGCTCATCTTTGAGCAGAAAGGAGATCTGGCGCAGCTAGGACACGTGGCACTTCCCGAGCCCACCTCCAAAGAGAGGGGAGGTCCGGCACTGACACGTGGCACTCTTGGAGCCACCTCCGAAGAAACGGGAGGACCGGCACTGACGTGGCACTCTCAGAGCTCACCTCCGAAGAGAGGGGAGGTCCGGCACAGGCACGTGGTGTACGTGGAGCTCGTCTCTGGAAAGATGGAGGTCCCCGCCCGCCAGGACGCGTGGCGCACGCAGAGCTCACCTCTGAGGAAGAGGAAGGTCCCGCCCGCCTGATACGTGGCGCAAACAGAGCTCGCCTCTTAGTCTACCCCCCTTATTTTAAGGTTTAGTTTTGGACATACTATATTAGTCCTCATCTCTTTACCATGAGAATTAACCAACATAATATATTTCATGTGTGATATGGGCAGATTATACTTGGCAACATGCTTGGATGATATGAATGAATGCGATGCTCTGGAATCAAATAAAACAGTAGCTGGGTTGGAGTTGGCAAGGAACATACCAATCACGACGTCCTCAGCCTGTTGCGCCTCCTCAGCGGAGACATGATTCACGTTGCTACGAGCGTAGTTCTGCTGTCCACGGTTACCTTGATTAGCTCCTCCTTTCGGCCTTGGGCTCTGCTTGGGTGCGTTGGTCGGCTGTGTGACGCCCGGTTCCGTAGAACACGGAACCGAACTGATGCGTATGTGTGCCCAGGATGTTTATCACACATACACATGTAATCCACAAACTGAATTCAGAATAATACCACGAATAACAGAGTTTTATTACAATGTCTCATGAGTCTCTAACTCATTCTAGCAGCGGAAGTCTTATTCTAGCAGCGGAAGTCTTCTACACTTATAGCGGAAGCAAACTAAGCAATGGCAGCGTCTCCATCTCCTACTCCACGGGCAAGTTGACGGTAGATCACAAGCCTAGTACTCCACATGGTCTTTGAAATACTCCTCTCCTGTTGCTGATGATGAAGTAATAATGCAAGTTTGAGTACATGATGTACTCAGCAAGTGCGAAAAAATATGATATGTAGCTTACAGCAAGGTAGGGAATAAAAAGGCTCATTGCAGAAAGCAAAGTTTATTTCACAAACATTATAAAAACAGCAAATAGCTTTAAGTGAATGTAATCCCAACATTTATCCAACTAAAACATCAACATACCTCCATCATATTCCACAACCTTTCATGTCTCATCCAGCCATTTATCTTTCTTAGCTTTTTTTCATGCTCATGAATACCATCTCGTATTCATTACCATCTCAACTCATATTTAATTCTGTATCATAACCGAGACCAAAGCTCATTATCACGACTCAACAGTCCAATTCTCATTACCAAGACTCAACAGTCCCAAAACCAAAACCAAAGACCATCCATGACCAAACCCATAACCAAACCAAATACCATCCCAATCACCATGCCAATAACCATCCCATCTAATCATGGAAGTTGGCCAAGTGCTTGTGACCAGAAGCACAGCTATAATGAAAGTTTTATACCCTGCAGAGTTTGCACCACTTTATCCACAAGTTTGGGATTTCTTCACCCGTCGGCGACTGCAGAACCTCCATTATACCAGTACACAACCATCGGTGTATGGCCAAGAGATCACAAAATAGCCTTTACAAAGGGGTTACTAGATGTATGGACTCACTAAGGTTTCACCAGCAGGCTCGAATCACCATTCTCCCACCTACGGGCCCCCTCTTGTGCCATGCAGTTCCTAGGGCAGTCCTCACTCGACTCCCATTCCCCGCACCTTCCATGGTCCATAACAATCTAGCAACTTACCTAATTAGTCAGCTAAGCCGCACCCATACTTGGCCTTGTGGTGGCACTGTATTCCTGGCATGTGCTTGCATGAAACGGTTCTTAGATCTACGGCAAGTAACCACCATCTCATTCTACCACATCCACAAACCAAGCTTGCCTAGATCTCCCCCGATTCATGTTCATTACCATCAAGTTCTCATTAACATTATTAGTGCAGTAGCTAGACACATTCTATCGCTTCCCATATCCCGTAGATTAGCGAAGCAGAAAGGAAAAACGACCATACCCGACTCATAAACTTCTCTGGCGACAAGGGTGGTTAACAAAACTAGTAAACTCCTATAAAAGGGTTTCCCATCAAGTTGACTCAGCATACACAGTTTTCGCAAACAAAACAGTTTCCAAAACACATGGGATCAATATGGTCAAGGGTCACTTGCCTTGTTCCTGTGGCTCTGAATATTCATGTGTCTCGAAGTTCGGGTGCTGTAGGCCTTCGTAGATAGCTCGCTGAGCTTGTCCTTCTACTCACGATCACGCACGTACAAGATTTACAGTAATCAATCATCATGTGCAGTCCTTATTCAAGATGCAATGGTGCATATGCATTCTAATCCTATGGCGTTGTTTCATTAGATCAGTTCTTACTTATTCTTGCATGTTTTAATGGCTTGCATGGGGTTTTACTATGAACAAAGGTGTAGGGATCAGGTGTGGACGTGGTGATGATCTTGACTTAAGATCCAGATCAACCCGATCAACACGTGATCTGCTCACTCGAAAAAGCTTCTGTTCGAAGGGATCGAAGAAACAGATGCAAAGAAAACCGCGATGATGTCGTAAGGTGGTAATGGAGACCTACCTTACTTCCTTTGGGTCCTTCCTCACAGCAAAGGCAGCAAAACAGATCGTCGGCTCTCCTCCAGCGATCGTGTTGGGCTCGTCAGCGGTCTCACTGGTGGTTGATTCGGCGAAGGAGGTTAACTCGGCGAGTTTTGGGCTAGGGCCTTTAAGTTGTCGGCTTAGGAAGATGTTACGACCAAGGATGTGTAAAAGTCCCAAAAACGTGTATGAATAAAAACTAAAGTTTAAGTTCATATGTGTGGCAATGACATGAAAAATGGGACTTGCTAAAACTTTCCTCATGCAAAGTAATACATGGATGATCATCCATGATGAGGCTCATTTTTTTTTATTTATTTAAAAGTGTTGAACCAATAAGGAGTAAATACCTCTTTGCATGTAAGTTTAAAATTCAGATTTGAAATTCAAAGTTCACACATAGGATGGGCAAAAACTTTGAATAAACATGCAACCCTATAGTTGGGATTATAGGGAAAAGTTTGCTCTCAAACTTTTCAATTGTAGGGTGGGCTAAAAAGGGAGTTAAAGAGGAGAATTTGCAAACTTCAACCAAATTCAAATTTGGAAAAGCAAATTCAAACTGAATTGGAAGGATTCAAATTCTAACCCCCATTTTAAAACTCAGAATTGTGGGAATCAAGAGGATCAGCTTGAGAAGATATTTGGGGAGGAACTGTGGAGTGGGACCCACATGTCATAGAGCTAAAAGAGGAGCCTTGCACCTTAAGTCTCAGCCCCAGTGGGGAAAATCGTCGAGCAGCACGTGGGCCAAGAGCTGCTCCCACCGTGGAGCCACGGGGGCGCTCGGCAGCGCCACCAGCTGCTGCATTTCCCCACACACGGCGCTCAGAGGCGGTTCTGCGACCTGATAAACCCCCCTGGACGAAGCAAAGGCCGTCCCTTCTTCTCTCCTCGCGAGCGCACGTCCAGCGACTGTCTTCCCCGCCGCCTCTCGGTCCGAGCAGGAGAACGGCGAAACCACCACGCCCTTTCCTCCCCTGACCTGCTAAACAGCACCGCGAGCTCGGCCTCCACCTCCCTGACCCGCAAGCCAGCGAGCTGCGGCCTCCAGTGCCCAAGAACAACCGCCGCCGTGGCGACCTAAGCCGAGGGAGTGATCGGGCGCTCGTGGACAGCCCTCCACAACGGGTTCCACGGCCGAGCGATCACACCTACGGACGCGCACGGGTGCGGTGCTGCTCTCAGCCCAAGCTCAGGCCATACCGTGAAGCATCGCCGGCGAATTTCGAAGTTTTGCTCCGGCGACCCCATTCCGAGCTTACGGTATGACTCTTTCAAATTCTTGCCCTCTGATCCTCCTTAAGTCATCAAATTTGGCACATGGACGCTGGATTAGACGGCGGTCATTTCTCCTTTAGGATCCAGCGCATGAAAACACCTCCGCACGACAGAATTCGAGCTCGACTAGAGGTGTTCATGGCGGACCCATTCGGTCGCACGGCGACAACCTATTTACCGCCGCTCCCGAGCCATTTTGAGGTCGTGCCGATCTTCCTAGAGCTGCGCTGGTGCTGTAGGGTGCGTCGGCGCAGGTTTTGGCGGGCCGGAAACCCTAGGCGACGCTGCCGAACTACCACAGAGGCAGTCACACGTCGCCGGCCATGTTCCGGTCGTCGACAGCCCTAGCCAACCCCACCGCCGTGTTCCTCGGGGTCACAAACTCCCTGGCGGCGAGTTTCAGCTCAGGCGGTGGCCGGAAACGGCGAGCCGGCGAGCTCCGGCGTCGGGCCGGCGAGGGACAGCGCGGGCGCGGGGAAGAAGCGGGAGGTAGAAGACGAGGCGTGGGCCCCGTCTGTCAGCAGCTCAAATTTTAAACCCGGGATCGGGTGTGGCCGGGATCCCGTGTGTTGGCGCGCAGAGACGCTGTGGCCCGGTGTGGCTTCGTTTCTATTGGCTGGAATTCAAAACTGTGGGTCCAGCCGAATTTGCTGTAGGGAAATAATTCCAGACTTAGCTCAATCTTTGGAAATTCATATCTCCCTGTAGAAAACTCCAATTTGAGTGATTCCAATTGGGTTGGATTCATCTCTCTGAGTTATAACCAAATATGAACCTAGATTTCTATGAAAGTCAATATTATATTCTGGAAAATTCTTTGAAGGTTTTCTGAAAAAGAATTATTGAGGGAGTTTGGGTTACCCAAAAATACCCAAATTTTGCCAGAATATTCTTTAGCATATTTTTGACCTCATAGCAAATTTTCAGCTCATTTGAAGATCATTTGAGTAGGAATTTGCTAAAAACAATCTGCTGTGTTCATAAGAGTCCAGAAACATTTTCAGAAAATGTTTCCCACTTCAAAAATCTGTTCTGAGCAATCCATAGCTCCAAAAATCATAGGAAAATTTAGGCAAGCTCTCTGGGACATACTTGGAATTGTAGTTCACTTAGTTGGGCATGAAAATGCACATTACTACAGAATTAATTCTATTGAGTACAAATGCTTAAAGAATTGTTCTGGGAGAACTACCCAAGTAAAAGGGCTGAATTTTGGACAAGATGACTCTCATGTGATCAAAAACTCACATGTAAATTATCAGCCCAAGATGAGTCCTGGAACTCCCTGTTCTTATTCTCCATACTTATGTATAAGGGAAAAATACATAAGAGATATTGTGAGAATTATTGGGGACACAATATGACTCCACATTAGCTGCAATTTGGCAAGCTAAATACTTAGGTAGTATAGAACCTGCTGTAAAAGTTTTGAGGCCATTGGAGTTCTTGTTCTTCAGTTGCACTCAAATCCTTCCAGCTTATCTATTATGTTCATTAGAGAAAAGGGTTAGTGTATAGCTAAGGGCCTTAAGGTCAAATTAGTTTAATTCTGTTCTTTGCACAACAGAGGCAAATCAAGCCATGCTTGGCTTTTTCCACACAACCTCTGTTCTTAAGAAAGTAATTCTATAACTTCTTTCCATTACATTCTATAAAATATGTGCATATGCATCTCAATAGGAACCACAACGAAGGGCACTCAAAGGAGTGATTCATCGAAGTGGATCAAGCTCCGGAGAGTCAAGGGTGGATCTGCAAGGATACTAACTGCTTATATACGACTACCCTGCAAAACAGGCAAGCTCCGGTTTGCATTTAACAGCTGTTAAGTTTTTATTTTGTACTCACTTTCGGTCAAGATATGAACTGTGCATTAGGTCTAGTGATTGATACTCCTCTTGCATAGCCAAATGACCCATGGAGTATTGGGTAGGTGTCTTTCACCGTGTAGAACTGCCATGCTTAAGTACGGTTCGGTAGAAGTCGAGTGGTGAGATGCTACTCGCAGATTTAGGGACAACA
Source organism: Neostapfia colusana (assembly GCA_030760725.1). NCBI lineage: Eukaryota > Viridiplantae > Streptophyta > Magnoliopsida > Poales > Poaceae > Neostapfia > Neostapfia colusana. The sequence goes on from JASWHV010000002.1 coordinate 18,190,467, forward strand.
GGGGCTTACGGGATTGGTTCGTAATTGAATTAGCAAGTTCAAAGTTGAGACCGGAAGGTTGTAGGAGCAGCAGGACATAGGGGCCTGGGTGCTGTAGACCTGTCCGTGTCGGTCAAGGACCGATCCGTATGCGGCCCTGTTGAACAAGTTTGAGTTGTGTACCGGACTCATGCTGGCTATATGGGACCCAGTAAACCGATGTACCTCGGGAAGCTGTCGTTGGGACTTTTCGGGTCGCCTCAAGCGGACGGCCGGTGTGCAGTATGTGGGGAATATTCTCATGACATCTCACGTCGGAAGGTGCACCATGAGAGTAGCTACTGTACGGGGCGACTTGATCGATTCAGCGGGGGTGAAACGGGGGAAAGGTTGCCACGTACGACGTCAGTGATGGTTGTTGTAGGCAATGTCGAGTACGGGCGTACGTGTCGTGTAGTCCGGGTGTTATTGATTCGAATCACCGTCGCTCGCGGAATGGACCGAGCATACTTGTTCTCACAGTCGTGACGTAGTAAGAACTTGCATGAGAAAGGAACTAATCATTTTGATGTGAAGTATTATCCTACCTTTGTATTGGATCTTGATGAATAGGCTAGTGCAAACTCGATTCTTTTATGCCATGAGCAATTTACATCGGGGAAAAGCGTTTCTTGTTTGATTGTGGACTCCCGATGTGGCGTGCCCAGGGTTACTTAAAATACTGCAATTAATACTGAAAGTAAGGATTCACTTTTAGGCGAGTTTACTTATGCTTATGCCATCCTATGTTAGGTTCACAACCTCACTTAGAGTTTCATGTTTAGGGTGACGGTTAAGTCTTGCTGAGCGTTTTGCTCACGGATGCTATCCGAGTTGTTTTGCAGGTATTTGACTCGATGCTTATGAGAAGGGATGCCGATGAGACTCGGGAACCTCCGAGTGTTTACTCAAAGAGCATCCTCGCCGCTGCAGATTGATCTTCGTGTTGCTAGTAAATAACGTCCGCAGGCTGGACCGTTTCTTTGTTGCTAGTTTAGATATGAATCGTGAGAGTGATAGTCTTCCGCTGTAGTCTACTCTGATATACTTATTTGTAAAACAATCTTGTACGCTTCCGCAAACTATTTATGTAATATGATGTATGTTCATCGACCCGTGTGCTGTTGGGTGCCGCCTAACACGGCACTACCCAACGAGGTCCCATGGGGCCGTCTCAGCGTGGCATCAGAGCCCCGTTACACATGGTATCAGAGCTGCGTTGGGAACAGAGCACGGATTGAGCATCATATTATGTCCAAAACTTAGGATACGGTGAGATAACGGTACTAGGCCCACATAAGGACTACTATTAGCATATAATGAAGGTGGCAAGCTAACTTATTTGTTATGTCAGAAAATCGTGCATCTCGGGATGGTTTATGTCTTGGGGGGTGCACGTATGCGCTGTCCACCAGTGCGCACAAGCTGAAGGGTGGAGCCCCACGGGTGGCAGGTAACCCGACCCGCTTTAGTATCCTCTACGACTCTTCATGTCGTTTGGGGTATTCGAGCAACGTCTTCCCTGGCGTGCGTGGTGCAATTTGGGAGACCCCGTCACGTGGTCAGTAACGTGAACACGTAGCTCAAGGCGTGTTTGGCTTGAGAACACCTGGGCGAGTGATGACGGCCGGGTGTACGAACTGTATGGATACCGGGTTCGGTGTGCAGCCGGGCCTGATGATTGAGTGTGTTTTATGTAGGTACTAACCACGAAAAACCTTAGTGCGTGTAGAACACGTTTGTGAGTGATCGTTTTAGTGCCACCTAAGGATACGTATATGCCGGTGTAATCCGGTTAGGTTTTTCTTTGGTGAGGCAACGTAGTACCGTCATATGTCTTACGGTGCATCGTCACCGTACTACACTGGATAGTATTCTTACCTATGAAGAAATCATTCATGACTAACTTTCAAACTAAAAATGGATGTGATAAAGCACATATTAGTTACTGAACTCTTCATTTGAACTAAGTTTCAAAGAAGAGAATTACTAGGCTTCTTTTGATCTCAAAAACAGAGTGCTCTGTCCTGGCAGAAGTTTTGCCGAATTTTAACAGAGCATAACTCTGATTAGTTTGACCCAATGGAGGTGTTTGATACAGTTCTGGAAAGTTTATTAAGTGCTCTACAACTTTTCTGTAGAACTCCAGAGCCAAATCCGACACCAACTTGGTTGAACGTCCAGATGAATGCAAACTGTTCAGAAAACAGAGCAGCTGCAGACTTCTCTGGATGTTGCTGTAAATTAGCCGTCACAGTCTGTAGAAAAATTTCTAAGGGTCATATGATACACCGTTGGAAAGGTTAGGAAATTTGCAACGATTTTGTAGTTCATAGTTTGTTCAGAATTGTACCCCAGTTGTATGTAAAACTGTGATGAAAACAGCCACATACAAAGGAGGTGCTGGCAAATTTTAGCCAGAAATTCTGTCAACTTTGAACAATCCTAACTTCTGTTCCAGAAATGATCTAGGGGCATGTGAGTACTCGTTGAAAATATACTGAAGTTAACTTTAACTTTGGTATTCAACTTGAGTTATGAAAATGCTAATAAATGGATCAAATTCTGGGTTAAGTACAGAAGGGTCTGTTTTGTACCGAATGAGGGACTGGATATGTTGGCTTTAGAAAGATGTGTAAACATGAAATTTTGTTATGCTTTCATAAAGTTTTAGCATGTTCATGTTTTACATACTTTCACATACTGCTGAGATCATGTTTTGACTTCCCTCAAAAAATTCTCTTTGTGCAGTATGGTGCGTACTCATTCTCCGAGTAGGGTTGATAGTTCTCGTCAAGACGATGATGACTCGACTCCACCACGGGCACCGCCATCAACGGTATGGGCGGATGTCATGGCTCAGATGGTCGAGTCAAGTCAAGAGAACACAAGACTACTCCAAGCCTTGGTACAACAGGGCTTACTCCAGCGTGCACAACAGGACGTTCCACCTCGGAACGCCTACTTGGATTTCTCGGCGACACAACCGCCGATCTTCACGGAAGCCCATGAACCAGTGGAAGCTGATCAGTGGCTTCGAGTTATGGAGTCCAAGTTTGGAGTGTTTGAGTGTGACGAGTATCAGAAGACATCATTTGCAGCTCAACAGCTCCATGGCGCCGCCGGAAATTGGTGGTTCGCTTATCTTGCCACCGTTCCGGAAGGTCATCAAGTGGAATGGACGGAATTTCGTGAAGCATTCCGGGCTCGTCACATTCCTATGGGTTTTATCAAGGCCCAGCAGCAGGAATTCAGAAACTTGAAGCAGGGGGACATGAGTGTCCTCGATTATGTCAGACGATTCAATCTTCTAGCACAATACGCTCCTGCTTATGCGACGAGCGAAGCTGCAATGTGTGACTATTTTTTCTATGGCTTGAGTGCCATACTAAAAGAGAAGTTAGCTTTGTTCAATCAAGGCAGTTACACCGAGTTGATCAGTGCTGCTCTGCTGCAAGAACAAGCGACACTTGAGTGTCAAGCAGAGAAGAGGGACCGGGAGGATGTGCAAGAAGACACACCAATCGTTCCTCGTAAATACCGTGTGGTGTATCACACACCATCCGAGGAGATATGGCAAGCACCAGGGAGATCAACTCCGTACAGATTTCCTGCTCAAGAATCTTATCTTGAAGCAGCGCCATTTCCGCAGCAACGAATGATACCTGTTGCATCATTGCTGCAGCCAAGTGCCTCAACTTCTCAACCACAAGTCAACGAAGAACCGGGGAAACCTCCGTGTTCTTATTGCCACCGTTTTGGGCATTTTAGGCAGGAATGCCGGGAGAAGTTGGTAAACACCAGACAGCCATCATCATCAGGTGGTATGCCGCCACCTGCTCCAGTCAACATAACAGCATTGCAATCCGGGAGTGTGCAACATCTTGCGATTGAGGATGTCCCGGAGGGAGCACCGGTGTTAGCGGGCATGTTTACTCTCAAGGACGTGCCCGTATTGGTACTTTTTGATTCAGGTGCAACCCACAATTTTATCAGCAAAACATGCGTGGATCAGCACCAATTATCCACCAATACTCCCACAACGAGTTTTCTCATACGTTCACCGGGAGGAAATATCTCTGCCAATCAGATTGTGTCCCGAGCAGCTTTGTGTTTGGGCGGAAAAATATACCCAACATCGCTGATTATGTTGGATAGGCAGAAGATAGACATTATATTGGGGATGTCTTGGTTAAATCGTCACGGTGCCGTTCTCAATATCGGTAACCGGACTGTCCAGATTGACTCGCCGATTCACGGACAGCACACGCTGTTTTTAGACAGCGAGGATCCAGATATGGTAGAGGCCTACCACACGGAAGCGCTGAAGCTTGAAGATATTCCGGTGGTACGTGATTATCCCGACGTATTTCCCGATGACTTACCGGGCATGCCGCCCGAACGGGACGTCGAGTTCAAAATTGAACTGGCGCCGGGAACGACGCCTATTTCACGAAGGCCTTACAAGATGGCACCTAACGAGCTAGCAGAGTTGAAAGAGCAACTGAATGAACTTATGAGCAAGGGTTTCATACGACCAAGTTCTTCACCTTAGGGTTGCTCAGCGCTGTTCGTTAAGAAGAAGGACGAAACACTACGGCTATGTGTTGATTACCATCCTCTCAATGCTGTCACAATAAAGAACAAGTATCCTTTGCCCCGCATTGACATCCTGTTTGATCAACTTGTGGGTGCAAAGGTATTTTCGAAGATGGATCTTCGGTCGGGCTATCATCAAATCAAGATCCGGCCAGAGGACAAACCGAAGACAGCTTTCTCGACGAGATACGGACTCTACGAGTATCTCGTCATGTCATTTGGATTAACCAACGCTCCGGCACACTTCATGTATTTGATGAATTCTGTGTTCATGCCGGAGTTAGACAAGTTCGTCGTGGTATTCATCGACGACATATTGGTTTACTCCAAATCTGAAGAAGAGCATGCTGAACATCTGCGCATTGTGCTACAACGGTTGCGGGAGCACCAGTTATATGCCAAGTTCAGCAAGTGCGAGTTCTGGATCGATCAAGTGCCTTTCCTAGGCCATATTATTTCAGCAGAAGGTATCGCCGTGGACCCCAGCAAGATTGAACAAGTGCTGAAGTGGGAATCTCCCAAATCGGTCCACGAGGTCCGAAGTTTCTTAGGTTTAGCGGGGTATTATCGGAGGTTTATTCCGAGCTTCTCAAAGATTGCTAACCAATGACGGAGCTGCTGAAGAAGGGCACTAAATACATGTGGAATGCAGCATGTGAAGCCGCATTCAAAACTTTGGTGAAACATCTCACAACGGCTCCAGTTCTTGCTCAGCCGGACACGACGAAGCCATTTGATGTATACTGCGATGCATCCGGCATCGGTCTCGGCTGCGTTCTGATGCAAGAAGGGCGTGTAGTCGCCTATGGGTCTCGTCAACTGCGAAACCACGAGCAGCATTATCCAACTCATGATCTTGAGCTTGCTGCAGTGGTGTTGGCGTTAAAGATGTGGAGGCATTACCTACTGGGTAATCTTGTTCACCTCTACACCGACCATAAGAGCCTGAAGTATATCTTCACGCAGAAGGAGCTGAATATGAGACAACGGAGATGGTTGGATCTCATCAAAGATTATGAAATTGAGATCCACTATCATCCGGGAAAAGCAAACGTGGTTGCCGACGCGCTAAGCCGGAAAGCCCACGTTCACAACTTAGCGGTTGCTGAGTTGGAAGATGAAGAACCCAGCCTCCGTGTCATTCCGTATGGCGCGCTTTATAATCTCGCGCTAATTCCAACAATCCGTGAAGAGATTGTTGAGGCTCAAAGAAGAGACAGAGGTATGTCTCACATACGGAGAAGACTAGACAACGGAGAGGTGAAATGTTTCCGGAAGGATGAGAACGGTACAATATGGTTTAACAACCGTATAGTGGTACCGCTCAATATGAAACTCCGGAAGAAGATCTTGGATGAAGCCCACCTGTCAAAGTTTTCCATTCATCCCGGAAGTAACAAGATGTACCAAGATTTGAAGCAGAAATTTTGGTGGACGAGGATGAAGAGGGAGATTGCTAAATACGTATCCGAGTGTGATACGTGTAGACGGGTCAAGGCTGATCATATGCGGAAAGCCGGACCGCTACAACCTTTGAAGATACCGGCATGGAAATGGGAGGATGTGAGTATGGACTTCATCGTTGGATTACCGCTCACATCCAAGAAGCATGACTCGGTATGGGTGATCGTCGACCGGTTGACGAAATCAGCTCATTTCATACCGGTAAACACTCATTATCGAGCAAGGCAACATGCGGAGTTATTCATCTCCAGAATTATATGTTCACATGGTGTCCCGAAGACCATCATCTCAGATCGAGGTGCGTTGTTCGTTGCTCGGTTTTGGGAGCAGCTGCATGCCTCGTTGGGCACCAAGCTAATTAGAAGCTCCGCATATCACCCTCAAACTGATGGACAAACTGAGAGGGTGAATCAAGTACTTGAGGATATGTTGAGAGCGTGTGCCATCCACCACGGTAGGAATTGGGACGATCACCTACCGCTGGCGGAGTTTTCATACAACAACGTTTATCAAGCGAGTATTAAAATGGCACCGTATGAAGCTCTCTATGGCCGGAAGTGTCGCACACCACTGAATTGGTGTGAGTCCGGCGAAAGAGTTCTGTTTGGGATTGATCTTGTCAACGAAGCCGAAGACCGGGTTCGGTTGATACAAGAGAACTTAAAGGCTGCCCAGTCCCGACAAAAGAGCTACGCTGATCAAAGGCGTAGGCCATTACATTTTGACGTCGGAGAACACGTTTATCTTCGTGTGTCTCCGATGAAGGGAATTCACCGGTTCGGTGTAAAGGGGAAACTCGCTCCCCGTTTTATTGGTCCTTTTGCTATCACGGAGAAGTGTGGACCCGTAGCCTACCGGCTAGAATTACCGGCAAGTCTAGCGGGTGTTCATGATGTATTTCATGTTTCACAGCTGCGGAAGTGCCTCAAATTCACCGCTGCTGTTCGCACTGAGGACATCGACGAGTTGAAACCGGACCTGACCTACACCGAGCGACCGGTCCAGATTTTAGATGAAAAGACCCGGGTAACCCGGAACCGGACGATCCGATTTTTCAAGGTACTGTGGAGTAATCACACCGCGGAAGAGGCGACGTGGGAAAGTGAAGATTATCTCCGCACCAACTACCCGGAACTTTTATCTTTGTACAGTTTGTAATTACCTCTACCGTCTCGTTCCTCTTTTGTAATCTCGGGACGAGATTCTTTTAAGGGGGGAGGAATGTAAAAGTCCCAAAAACGTGTATGAATAAAAACTAAAGTTTAAGTTCATATGTGTGGCAATGACATGAAAAATGAGACTTGCTAAAACTTTCCTCATGCAAAGTAATACATGGATGATCATCCATGATGAGGCTCATTTTTTTTATTTATTTAAAAGTGTTGAACCAATAAGGAGTAAATACCTCTTTGCATGTAAGTTTAAAATTCAGATTTGAAATTCAAAGTTCACACATAGGATGGGCAAAAACTTTGAATAAACATGCAACCCTATAGTTGGGATTATAGGGAAAAGTTTGCTCTCAAACTTTTCAATTGTAGGGTGGGCTAAAAAGGGAGTTAAAGAGGAGAATTTGCAAACTTCAACCAAATTCAAATTTGGAAAAGCAAATTCAAACTGAATTGGAAGGATTCAAATTCTAACCCCCATTTTAAAACTCAGAATTGTGGGAATCAAGAGGATCAGCTTGAGAAGATATTTGGGGAGGAACTGTGGAGTGGGACCCACATGTCATAGAGCTAAAAGAGGAGCCTTGCACCTTAAGTCTCAGCCCCAGTGGGGAAAATCGTCGAGCAGCACGTGGGCCAAGAGCTGCTCCCACCGTGGAGCCACGGGGGCGCTCGGCAGCGCCACCAGCTGCTGCATTTCCCCACACACGGCGCCCAGAGGCGGTTCTGCGACCTGATAAACCCCCCTGGACGAAGCAAAGGCCGTCCCTTCTTCTCTCCTCGCGAGCGCACGTCCAGCGACTGTCTTCCCCGCCGCCTCTCGGTCCGAGCAGGAGAACGGCGAAACCACCACGCCCTTTCCTCCCCTGACCTGCTAAACAGCACCGCGAGCTCGGCCTCCACCTCCCTGACCCGCAAGCAAGCGAGCTGCGGCCTCCAGTGCCCGAGAACAACCGCCGCCGCGGCGACCTAAGCCGAGGGAGTGATCGGGCGCTCGTGGACAGCCCTCCACAACGGGTTTCACGGCCGAGCGATCACACCTACGGACGCGCACGGGTGCGGTGCTGCTCTCAGCCCAAGCTCAGGCCATACCGTGAAGCATCGCCGGCGAATTTCGAAGTTTTGCTCCGGCGACCCCATTCTGAGCTTCCGGTATGACTCTTTCAAATTCTTGCCCTCTGATCCTCCTTAAGTCATCAAATTTGTCACATGGACGCTGGATTAGACGGCGGTCATTTCTCCTTTAGGATCCAGCGCATGAAAACACCTCCGCACGACGGAATTCGAGCTCGACTAGAGGTGTTCATGGCGGACCCATTCGGTCGCACGGCGACAACCTATTTACCGCCGCTCCCGAGCCATTTTGAGGTCGTGCCGATCTTCCTAGAGCTGCGCTGGTGCTGTAGGGTGCGTCGGCGCAGGTTTTGGCGGGCCGGAAACCCTAGGCGACGCTGCCGAACTACCACAGAGGCAGTCACACGTCGCCGGCCATGTTCCGGTCGTCGACAGCCCTAGCCAACCCCACCGCCGTGTTCCTCGGGGTCACAAACTCCCTGGCGGCGAGTTTCAGCTCAGGCGGTGGCCGGAAACGGCGAGCCGGCGAGCTCCGGCGTCGGGCCGGCGAGGGACAGCGCGGGCGCGGGGAAGAAGCGGGAGGTAGAAGACGAGGCTTGGGCCCCGTCTGTCAGCAGCTCAAATTTTAAACCCGGGATCGGGTGTGGCCGGGATCCCGTGTGTTGGCGCGCAGAGACGCTGTGGCCCGGTGTGGCTTCGTTTCTATTGGCTGGAATTCAAAACTGTGGGTCCAGCCGAATTTGCTGTAGGGAAATAATTCCAGACTTAGCTCAATCTTTGGAAATTCATATCTCCCTGTAGAAAACTCCAATTTGAGTGATTCCAATTGGGTTGGATTCATCTCTCTGAGTTCTAACCAAATATGAACCTAGATTTCTATGAAAGTCAATATTATATTCTGGAAAATTCTTTGAAGGTTTTCTGAAAAAGAATTATTGAGGGAGTTTGGGTTACCCAAAAATACCCAAATTTTGCCAGAATATTCTTTAGCATATTGTTGACCTCATAGCAAATTTTCAGCTCATTTGAAGATCATTTGAGTAGGAATTTGCTAAAAACAATCTGCTGTGTTCATAAGAGTCCAGAAACATTTTCAGAAAATGTTTCCCACTTCAAAAATCTGTTCTGAGCAATCCATAGCTCCAAAAATCATAGGAAAATTTAGGCAAGCTCTCTGGGACATACTTGGAATTGTAGTTCACTTAGTTGGGCATGAAAATGCACATTACTACAGAATTAATTCTATTGAGTACAAATGCTTAAAGAATTGTTCTGGGAGAACTACCCAAGTAAAAGGGCTGAATTTTGGACAAGATGACTCTCATGTGATCAAAAACTCACATGTAAATTATCAGCCCAAGATGAGTCCTGGAACTCCCTGTTCTTATTCTCCATACTTATGTATAAGGGAAAAATACATAAGAGATATTGTGAGAATTATTGGGGACACAATATGACTCCACATTAGCTGCAATTTGGCAAGCTAAATCCTTAGGTAGTATAGAACCTGCTGTAAAAGTTTTGAGGCCATTCACTACAGGAATCGGGACTATAGACGACGGCCGGAAACCGTCGTCAATAACTTATTGACGACGGTAAAAGCTTATAGATGACGGTTTTGAGCTATCGTCAATTATTAGTCGTCAATAAGTTTATTGACGACGGTAACCGTCGTCAATAAATTTATTGACAACAGCTAAATCTAGCTGTCGTCAATAAACTTATTGACGACAGCTAAATCAGGCTGTCGTCAATAAGCTTATTGACGACGGCCAGGAAACCGTCGTCAGTAACCGTGGCTTATTGACGACGGTTTACACTAGGCCGTCGTCAATAACAATTGCTTATTGACGACGGTTTCTGGTACCTGGCCGTCGTCAATACTAGTGGCTTATTGACGACGGCCAAGTACCAGAAACCGTCGTCAATAAGCTTTTCAATTTTTTTTAAAAAAACAGAAAATCCTGCCCTGGCTTCGAGGCCAGCCCTGGCTCGATGGCCAGATCACAGGCAATTAAAACATACATCACAGGCAGGCACAAAAACACTATACGCACGCCACACTACCCTACGCTACCCCGACCGCTGCCACCTGAGTCCAGGAAGTCGTCGTGCGCTCGTCCAAACGCTGGTTGCTGAGGGGATGGAGTTTCCTGAGCCCGTGTCGCCGATCCCTATGATGTACATGTATAGGTAGACAAATTAGAAGTTCACAAATGTGTATATGATTAAATAAACTCATTACAAGTTAAAATTGAGCAAGTTAGCTAGATTTGGCTATGTTTGAGTAAGTTTGCTCATATTTTACTAAGTTTGAGAAGTATGGACTAGTAGTGTTTGTGTTTGAGCTAGTTCAAAAAGTTTTGGCTATGTTTGAGTAAGTTTGGTCATATTTGACTATAGTTGAGTAAGTTGTACCATATTTTACTCAGTTTGAGGATGTTTAACTAGTTTTCTCTAAGTTTAAGTAAGTTTGATCAAATTCAACTAAATTTGAGCAAATTTAACTAGTTGCAGCTATTATGAGAAATTTTGTACCTGTGCTCCTGACGTCGGCCCCTGTGGTAGCTGTATCGGTGGCGGCGCCCACTGAGGAAAGACAACGGGTTGTCCTGTGGCCATAGCCTGCAAATATGAAGTAAATTATTATACATGTCATTTATATATTAGAAACGTTGAGTACATTGATCTGAACTTACCTGCATGGCAGCTTGCAGTTGTAGCATGTACGAGTGTTGATACTCGTCCCTAGCCCGGAGCTCGGCTGCCTGCCTCTCGTTCGCGAGCCTCAGCGCTTCCTGCGTCCTCTGGAGCTCCTCCTGGACACTCTGGAGCTCCAGATCACGGCTGCCACGCCTGCTGGATCCACCCTGCGATGAAGAGGCCCTCGAGTAAGACCGCGCCTCCCTCGAGTCTACTACTCCATCGAAGATGGCCAACCTACACAACGAAGTAAGAGTATTAAAGTTTCGTATCTCGAAGTTAATGAAATTAAATGAAAACAACAGAACTCACCGGCCGTGAGGTTTACCGCCACCACTTGCATAGGCGGCTTCAGGTACGATCGGCGAGTTCTGCCAATCGTAATCGTCGCCTCGAAGCCTCCGCACCTCCTCCCCATACTTTTCCTGAAAATACAGAAAATTAAAGTCATCAGAAGTTTTAAAGATAATACAATTAAGTCAACTAAAGAACTCACCAACGTCTCTGTCGCTGTCTGAGAAGACAGCTGATCAGGCTGCGAGGGGTCACTTCCCATGTGACCCCTCCTCCACACCTGGATAGCGGTCGGCTCCTGACCGATCTCGCGCTCCTATCGATACGTGTTAGCATAATGGTAGCGATAGAAATTAACTAGAATATAATTCGAGTATCACTTACCATCCGTTTAGCAAGGCGTACGTAGCCGTCCCCGCCAAGACGGTGTTTCCCGTCCGTCCCTCGACTCTGTCGGCGGGTCATCGACACGCCTTGGAAGCCCTGGCTCGCCCAACGAGCACACATGGAACTGTAGGCGTCCGGACAGGACTCAAGCCACGGTACGCTGACCTGCACACATTTGTTGTTGGATGAAAACATTGATGAAAATTGGATAATGAAGCAAAGTAAAATAAAGAATTTACCTCTGCGCACTGTGCCTCCGTCAAGTACTTGTCCGCCACATCCCTAAACTGCCCCGGCTCACCCTCGTCCGGATGCAACTTATAGTACGCCTTCGTAGCCTGAATGCGAGCCGTTGAAATCGACTGCGTCAGGAGCTTCCTAGCGTTGTTGTTGAAGACCAGGCGAGCGTGATCCAGCTGGGCCTCGTCCTCCAAACGGTAATATTTCTACAAGTAGAAATATACAAGTTAATGTACTTAACATATAATAGGTTCGCATTTAACAAATAGACGATTTGCTTACCATGAATTCATGCCACACATGCTCCTGGTGGTTGCCGTAGGTAATGTCCTGGGCCGTAGCGTAATCGTCCCAAGACGTAGCAGCCCGTCCGTTCACTAGACCGGGGTAGTGACAACGGATGAGCTGGCCCAGGACAGCGTTGACCTGGCGGTGGCGTCCTTGACCCGTGAACGAGTCATCGGCCCAAGACCTAATACACGATTCTCAATTAGTACATATATAAGTGTTAAAATATCTAAATTGATTTGTTATTGATTTACTTACCTATCGCCAACCGGACGAATAACGACCCGATCTTCTGGCCGTGCAGGAACCGGAGGAGGAGCCACGTAGTGGCTCCTCCTGTAACGCCGCTGTGGAGCCGGCTCCACATCAGGCTCTGTGGAAGGCTCTGAAGCAGGGTCTGAATCCTGCGGTGCCGGAACCTGAAGAGGATCCGAAGCAGGATCTGTAACAGGCTCCGAAACCTGTGGTGTCTGAAGAGGACCCCTGACCTCTGTCTCCTCAGACGTAGAGTCGTCCTAAAAATTTGAAGATTGGTAATATAGATTTAAGAAAGTTATTTATATAATTTATGTAATTAATTATTCTTTACCTGTCGTGACCGCTCTCGTGACCCCTGGCCTCTGTCGAGGCCCAACAGCTGAGACAGTCTACCATTGCTAGACTGACAGCCCTGGAAAACAGAGTCTGCTCTCGGGGGCAGAAAGCCCCGCGTCCCCCGTCGTCTACTGCTCGATGACATCCTGATGAAAGGAAATTTGATAATGAATTTAAAGGAAAGTATAGAAGACGAAAGAAGAGATGGAAGAAACGATACTTGTACTTAATTTCAAAATTCATCAGTATCACGATCATGTACTCTACTTCGTAAACCGGACCATCGATCTTTTGTCATGGTTGTTCGCCGTTTTCGTTTTTTCACATTATGAGTCTGTACATCTTGTGCATCTCCAACTAATTCATCGAGTCGTAGACCAGGCTCAACGATAAAAGAATCCGGCAACTCTTCTTCTTGGTAAACAACATCTGCCTCATCAATGTTACCAGTATTGTCCGGTGTATATAACCGCTCACGAGGATTCACCTTTTGTACAACCCACCATGTACTAAGTTTTTCGCACGGATATTGTAGATACTACACTTGTTCGACTTGGTGTGCAAGGACAAAGGTGTCGTAGCCTCGTAGTCGGTCCTTGTGTTTTACTTCTACCATGCCAAATTGGTTTTGTCGAGTTCAGTTGTTATTATCAAACCAATCACAGTCAAAAAAGACTACTTTAAGGTCTTTACTCCCGGCAAAACTAAATTCTAGGATTTTGTTTATGATCCCATAGAAATTAGTTTCATGTCCTTCGGCATCGGCGGCCCTCGTCACAACTCCGGTGTTTGATGTTGCCCTTAGAGGACGTTGAGCTTCAAATTGAGTTGAACGGAATCGGAACCTATTGACATCATATCGACCGAAGAGTTTAACTTTAATGGATCCGTTGGACAGTTGTGTGGTATGGATCCGAACGAAATTTCGGCAGCATAACCCCGCTGTTCTCCACTGCACGCCCGAAAATGGTGCAGCAGAGAACAACAGGGTTATGCCGTCGAAATCTCGTCTAGATCTAAACCCGCGTTTCATCACATGCCACGCCCCCTCGGTCACTCCCAGGCTGTCCAAAAAGGGACAATTCCGAACGTACACGCCTCACATGCGCAACACATGTGAGACGGGCCCGTTCGAAACGGGTGACGCATGTTGTATAGGTTTACGTCAATCTTTCGTTTTTGAGTCATTTAAAAGAGAGAGAGGAAAGAACGAGAGAGAAGGAAAAAAGGAGAGACAAAGAAGTGGGTCAGCCGTCCTAAGTTATGCCCCGTTGGGGCCTGCCATTATCTTACGACGCCTTTAGGGTTAGCCGTCGTACGTTATACCCCGTTGTAAGTGGTTCAAAGATGAAACCCCACTGTTGGGGCCCGCCGTCCACGCGCGGGAGCTTCCCGTCCTCCGTGCCTGTCTCGACTAATACATTACCACTAAATGAGCCGTGACAGACCCTAAATGGGTCGTGTCAGGCCGGACCGGGCCGAAACCCATTTATTTACATATAGTAACTAATCACACAATCAATCAAAGTATTAATTAAACAATAATCAATTACAATACTAATTAAACAATTAATCAGCTAAGGTCGGACGGCGCGGCAGGGCGGGGCTTGGGGCGGGGCCGGGCGGCACATCAGGGCGGGGCTCGGGGCGGGGCGCGGCGAGCGGCAGCGGCCGAGGCGCGGCCAGGGCTCGACGCGACCATAGGAGCGCGCTCGGGACCTGCATCCAGGGAGCGGCGGCTGCCAGAGGGCGCGACAGCGACAGTCGGAGGAGACCAGACGGCGGCTGGAGAAGGTGCGGTAGCGGTGGCCGGAGAAGGTTCGCCTGCGGGTAGAGGAGGCACGGCTGCGGCGTTAGGGGAGAGAGCAGGTGCCCGCCAGGGAAAGTGGTGGGGTGAGGCGGCGCCCAGGGAGGAGAGGTCGCCGGCGGAGCGCCGGCCATGGTTGGTGGCGCTGCTGGAATCGGGAGAGAGAAGGGGAGGGAAGCCTAGGGTTTGGCTGATACCATATTAGAGGATGAAAACAGAATTAGTTCATTGATATGGGTTAGGGGTACATATATATAGGGTACATGACTTGACAGACAAGTAGCCTAATGACTAATGACAATCACCCCTAATCCTAATACACGTATATGCTAACAATCACTTGGCAGCAATTTACTATACGGAAATAACCATAAGAAAAGTATGTAAAATGAGAAACCAAAAGCTTCCATATAACTGGGATAATAAACAGGATGGGCTCAATAAGTATCGATTCTATGCAAAATGTTAGAACCACAATGGTGTCAAACCAATTAGGTGCATTGTATTGAATGTTGACCAATGCAATCTTTGGGGCTACTTATTGATTTTTTTCTAATCACTTTTCTTCTATATTGCAATATGCTATATGCATTAAAGTTTAACCTTCTCATGGTCATTTTTTTCTCAGATGCAGATGATGCTGATTCCTTAGGGTGATCTAAATATGGTGTTCTAAATATGGTGTTCTAAATTCTGCCCTTTACATTTTCATGCTTAAATGACAACATTCCATTATCTTAGGGTGATTCACCACTTGAGAAACGGCAAAGGACAGACCTGCTACAAGCAGACATCAATAAAGCGCAAGTCGCGGTCACCGGGACGGGGGAGAGTCCGGAGAGGCCAGACGGGGGGAGGACGGCGAGGCCTGCCGGCCGGTCGCCGGCGGCGCGGCCGGGGGGCGAGGAAAGCGGGGGAGAGGCCGGAGGGGGAGGAGGAGGGGGACTTACCTCGGCGGTGGCGGCGGGGACCGGCGGTGGCGGTGGCGGGGACCGGCGGGGAGGGCGGCGGCGACGAGAGCTCGGCGCGAGTCGGGAGGCGGCAGTGGCCGCCTCCCGGCTCGCGTACGGGTTATATGTCCCGTTATTGACGACGGTGCCTGGTCACCGTCGTCAATAACGCCTCGGGTGGGCCCGAATTAAGTTAAAGACGACGGGCACCGTCATCAATAATTTATTGATCCTAAGTAGAGATGATTTGTAAAGTGCCGCTATATTCCTAGAATCGATGTATGACAAGGCATTTATGGTCCATTCTAGAAAATGCCGTTATTAAGAAGTTTTTCCTGTCGTCTATGATCGTTTTTCCTGTAGTGATTGGAGTTCTTGTTCTTCAGTTGCACTCAAATCCTTCCAGCTTATCTATTATGTTCATTAGAGAAAAGGGTTAGTGTATAGCTAAGGGCCTTAAGGTCAAATTAGTTTAATTCTGTTCTTTGCACAACAGAGGCAAATCAAGCCATGCTTGGCTTTTTCCACACAACCTCTGTTCTTAAGAAAGTAATTCTATAACTTCTTTCCATTACATTCTATAAAATATGTGCATATGCATCTCAATAGGAACCACAACGAAGGGGACTCAAAGGAGTGATTCATCGAAGTGGATCAAGCTCCGGAGAGTCAAGGGTGGATCTGCAAGGATACTAACTGCTTATATACGACTACCCTGCAAAACAGGCAAGCTCCGGTTTGCATTTAACAGCTGTTAAGTTTTTATTTTGTACTCACTTTCGGTCAAGATATGAACTGTGCATTAGGTCTAGTGATTGATACTCCTCTTGCATAGCCAAATGACCCATGGAGTATTGGGTAGGTGTCTTTCACCGTGTAGAACTGCCATGCTTAAGTACGGTTCGGTAGAAGTCGAGTGGTGAGATGCTACTCGCAGATTTAGGGACAACAGGGGCATACGGGATTGGTTCGTAATTGAATTAGCAAGTTAAAAGTTGAGACCGGAAGGTTGTAGGAGCAGCAGGACATAGGGGCCTGGGTGCTGTAGACCTGTCCGTGTCGGTCAAGGACCGATCCGTATGCGGCCCTGTTGAACAAGTTTGAGTTGTGTACCGGACTCATGCTGGCTATATGGGACCCAGTAAACCGATGTACCTCGGGAAGCTGTCGTTGGGACTTTTCGGGTCGCCTCAGGCGGACGGCCGGTGTGCAGTATGTGGGGAATATTCTCATGACATCTCACGTCGGAAGGTGCACCATGAGAGTAGCTACTGTACGGGGCGACTTGATCGATTCAGCGGGGGTGAAACGGGGGAAAGGTTGCCACGTACGACGTCAGTGATGGTTGTTGTAGGCAACGTCGAGTACGGGCGTACGTGTCGTGTAGTCCGGGTGTTATTGATTCGAATCACCGTCGCTCGCGGAATGGACCGAGCATACTTGTTCTCACAGTCGTGACGTAGTAAGAACTTGCATGAGAAAGGAAGTAATCATTTTGTTGTGAAGTATTATCCTACCTTTGTATTGGATCTTGATGAATAGGCTAGTGCAAACTCGATTCTTTTATGCCATGAGCAATTTACATCGGGGAAAAGCGTTTCTTGTTTGATTGTGGACTCCCGATGTGGCGTGCCCAGGGTTACTTAAAATACTGCAATTAATACTGAAAGTAAGGATTCACTTTTAGGCGAGTTTACTTATGCTTATGCCATCCTATGTTAGGTTCACAACCTCACTTAGAGTTTCATGTTTAGGGTGACGGTTAAGTCTTGCTGAGCGTTTTGCTCACGGATGCTATCCGAGTTGTTTTGCAGGTATTTGACTCGATGCTTATGAGAAGGGATGCCGATGAGACTCGGGAACCTCCGAGTGTTTACTCAAAGAGCATCCTCGCCGCTGCAGATTGATCTTCGTGTTGCTAGTAAGGAACGTCCGCGGGCTGGACCGTTTCTTTGTTGCTAGTTTAGATATGAATCGTGAGAGTGATAGTCTTCCGCTGTAGTCTACTCTGATATACTTATTTGTAAAACAATCTTGTACGCTTCCGCAAACTATTTATGTAATATGATGTATGTTCATCGACCCGTGTGCTGTTGGGTGCCGCCTAACACGGCACCACCCAACGAGGTCCCGTGGGGCCGTCTCAGCGTGGCATCAGAGCCCCGTTACAGGGTGTTTCGGGTTCTATTTATAACCGGGAAAAGAAGAGTCCTATTCCAATTGGATTTCAAATAAGAGTCCTTTTTGATTTGTGTTTGGATCTTAAGAACTTATCTTCAATAGATTTGGTGCGGTATCAATCGTAGAAGAAATCGTATCGGTTTCTTCTGTATCGGGCGCTCGCGCACAGGGCAAAACCGCAGAAGGACCTCGTCCTTCCACGTAGATAAGATCCGAAGGCTACACTTGTTAGCGGGGGCCTGGTCTTCCCTTTTCCTCAGGGGCGAGCTCTGGTTGCGCCACGTATCAGGCGGGCGGAACCTTCCTCTTCCTCAGAGGCAAGCTCCGCGTGCGCCATGGATCCTGGAGGGTGGGGACCTCCCTCTTTCCAGAGACAAGCTCCGCGTATGCCACGTGCCTGTGCCAGACCTCCCCACTCTTCGGAGGTGAGCTCCGAGAGTGCCACATCAGTGCCGGTCCTCCCCTTTCTTTGGAGGTGGCTCCAAGAGTGCCACGTGTCAGTGCCGGACCTCCCCTCTCTTCGGAGGTGGGCTCCGGAAGTGCCACATGTCCTAGCAGCGCCGGATCTCCTTTATGCTCAGAGATGAGCTCCGAGGTCGACACGTGTCCAACTATGTCGGGCCTCTCTTCTTCCCGGAGGTAAGCTCTGAGAACGACACGTGTAAAGCCGTGTCAGACCTCTCGGAGGTGAGCTCCGAGAGCGACACGTGTCCTGCAGTGTCGCACCTCTTGGAGGTGAGCTCCGAGAGCGACACATGTCCTGCAGTGTCGGACCTCTCGGAGGTGAGCTCCGAGAGGTCCGACACTGCAGGACACGTGTCGCTCTCGGAGCTCACCTCCGAGAGGTGTGTCGTTCTCGCAGATCACCTCCGGGGAGAAGAGAGGTCCGACGCAGTTGGACACGCGTCGACCTCGGAGTTCATCTCTGAGCAGAAAGGAGATCAGGCACTGCTAGGACACATGGCACTTCCGGAGCCCACCTCCGAAGAGAGGGGAGGTCCAGCACTGACACGTGGCACTCTTGGTGCCACCTCTGAATAAAGGGGAGGACCAGCACTGACGTGGCACTCTCGGAGCTCACCTCCAAAGAGAGGGGAGGTCCGGCACGGGCACGTGGCGTACGCGGAGCTCGTCTCTGGAAAGAGGGAGGTCCCCGCCCGCCAGGACGCGTGGCGCACATGAAGCTCGCCTCTGAGGAAGAGGAAGGTCCCGCCCGCCTGATACGTGGCGCAACCAGAGCTCGCCCCGGAGGAAAAGGGAAGCCTAGGCCCCGCTGGACACGTGTAGCCTTCGGAGCTTATCTCTGCAGAAGGACGAGGTCCTTAAGCGGTTTTACCCTGTGCGCGAATGCCTGATATAGAAGAAACCAACATGATTTCTTCTACGATTGATACCGCACCAAATCTATTGAAGATATGTTGTTAAGATCCAAACACAAATCAAAGAGGACTCTTATTTGAAATCCAATAGGAATAGGACTCTTCTTTTCCTGGTTATAAATAGAACCCGAAACACCCTTGGTCGTAACATCTTCCTAAGCCGACAACTTAAAGGCCCTATCCCAAAACTCGCCGAGTTAACCCCCTTCGCCGGAGTTCAACCACCGGTGAGACCGCCGATGAGCCCGACACGATCACCGGAGGAGAGCCGATGATCTGTTTTGCTGCCATTGCTAGGAGGAAGGCCCCGAAGGAAGTAAGGTAGGTCTCCATTACCACCTTACGACATCATCGCGGTTTTCTTTGCATCTGTTTCTTCGATCCCTTCGAACAGAAGCTTTTTCGAGTGGACAGATCACGTGTTGATCGGGTCGATCTGGATCTTAAGTCAAGATCATCAC
Organism: Neostapfia colusana; assembly: GCA_030760725.1. Taxonomy (NCBI): domain Eukaryota; kingdom Viridiplantae; phylum Streptophyta; class Magnoliopsida; order Poales; family Poaceae; genus Neostapfia; species Neostapfia colusana. The sequence continues at coordinate 18,210,075 of JASWHV010000002.1, forward strand.
CATATCCACACCTGATCCCTACACCTTTGTTCATAGTAAAACCCCATGCAAGCCATTAAAACATGCAAGAACAAGTAAGAACTGATCTAATGAAATAGCACCATAGGATTAGAATGCATATGCACCATTGCATCATGAATAAAGATTGCGCATGATGATTAATTACTGTAAATATTGTACGTGCGTGATCGTGAGCAAAAGGACAAGCTCAGGGAGCTATCTACGAAGGACTACAGCACCCGAACTTCGAGACACGTGAACCAGAGCCACAGGAACAAGGCAAGTGCCCCTTGAACATATTGATCCCATGTGTGTTGGAAACTTTTTTATTTGCGAAAATTGTGTATGCTGAGTCAACTTGATGGGAAACCCTTTTATAGGAGTTTACTATTTTGGTTAACCACCCTTGTTGCCAGGGAAGTTTATGAGTCGGGTATGGTCATTTTTCCTTTCTGCTTCGCTAATCTACGTGATATGGGAAGCGATAGAATGTGTCTAGCTACTGCACTCATAATGTTAATGAGAACTTGATGATAATGAACATGAATCGGGGGAGATCTAGGCAAGCTTGGTTCGTGGATGTGGTAGAATGAGATGGTGGTTACTTGCCGTAGATCTAAGGACCGGTTCATGCGAGCACATGCTAGGAATACAATGCCACCACAAGGCCAAGTATGGGTGCGGCGTAGCTGACTAATTAGGTAAGTTGCTAGATTGTTATGGACCGTGGAAGGCGCGGGGAATGGGAGTCGAGTGAGGACTGCCCTAGGAACTTCATGGAACAAGAGGGGGCCCGTAGGTGGGAGAATGGTGATTCGAGCCTGCTGGTGAAACCTTAGTGAGTCCATACATCTAGTAACCCTATTGTAAACGCTATTTTGTGATCTCTTGGCCATACACCGACGGTTGTATACTGGTATAATGGAGGTTCTGCAGTCGCCGATGGGTGACGAAATCACAAACTTGTGGGTAAAGTGATCTAAGGACCGGTTCATGCGAGCACATGCCAGGAATACAGTGCCACCACAAGGCCAACTATGGGTGCAGCTTAGCTGACTAATTAGATAAGTTGCTAGATTGTTATGGACCGTGGAAGGCGCGGGGAATGAGAGTCGAGTGAGGACTTCCCTGGGTACTTCATGGCACAAGAGGGGGCCTGTAGGTGGGAGAATGATGATTTGAGCCTGCTGGTGAAACCTTAGTGAGTCCATACATCTAGTAACCCCTTTGTAAAGGCTATTTTGTGATCTCTTGGCCATACACCGATGGTTGTGTACTGGTATAATGGAGGTTCTGCAGTCGCCGACGGGTGACGAAATCACAAACTTGTGGGTAAACTGGTGCAAACTCTGCAGGGTATAAAACTATCATGATAGCCGTGCTTCCGGTCACAAGCACCTAGCCAACTTCCATTATTAGATGGGATGGTTATTCGGATGGTGATTGGGATGGTATTTGGTTTGGTTATGGGTTTGGTCATGGATGGTCTTTGGTTTTGGTTTCGGGACTGTTGAGTCTTGGTAATGAGAATTGGACTGTTGAGTCGTGATAATGAGCTTTGGTCTCGGTTATGAGACAGAATTGAATATGAGTTGAGATGGTAATGAATACGAGATGGTATTCATGAGCATGAGAAAAAGCTGAGAAAGATAAATGGCTGGATGAGACATGAAAGGTTGTGGAATATGACGGAGGTATTTTTCTGTTTTAATTAGATAAATGTTGGGATTACATTCACTTAAAGCTAGTTGCTGTTTTTATCATGTTTGTGAAATAAACTTTGCTTTCTGCAATGAGCCTTTTTATCCCCTACCTTGCTGTAAGCTACATATCATATTTTTCGGCACTTGCTGAGTACGTCATGTACTCAAACTTGCATTATTACTTCATCATCAGCAACAGGAGAGGAGTATTTCGAAGACCATGTGGAGTACTAGGCGTGTGATCTACCGTCAACTTGCCTGTGGAGTAGGAGATGGAGCCGCTGCCATTGCTTAGTTTGCTTCCGCTATAAGTGTAGAAGACTTCCGCTGCTAGAATAAGACTTCCTCTGCTAGAATGAGTTAGAGACTCATGATACATTGTAATAAAAACCTGTTATTCGTGGTATTATTCTGAATTCAGTTTGTGGATTACATGTGTATGTGTGTTAAACATCCTGGGCACACATATGCATCAGCTGGGTTCCGTGTTCTACGGAACCTGGCATCACACAGCCGACCAACGCGCCCAAGCTGAACCCACGGCCAAACGGACGAGCTAATCAAGGTAACCGTGGACAGAAGAACTACGCTCGTGGCAACGTGAATCATGTCTCCGCTGAGGAGGCGCAACAGGCTGAGGACGTCGTGATTGGTATGTTCCTTGCCAACTCCAACGCAGCTACTGTTTTATTTGATTCCGGAGCATCGCATTCATTCATATCATCCAAGCATGTTGCCAAGTATAATCTGCCCATATCACACATGAAATATATTATGTTGGTTAATTCTCCTGGTGAAGAGATGAGGACTAATATAGTATGTCCAAAACTAAACCTTAAAATAAGGGGGGTAGACTTCCTTGCCAACCTTATTGTCTTGGATTCTCAAGGGCTTGATATAATACTTGGAATGGATTGGTTAAGCAAGCACAACGGAGTGATCCAATGTGCTGAGAGGAGCGTGCAGTTGACAAATGAGCACGGTACTTGTATTGAGTTTGAGTTAGCCCAACCGGTAACCGAGAAGGCAACGTTGAACCACGTCGAAGAAGCAACATTGGAAAGCATTCCGGTGGTTCAAGAATATTCGGATGTGTTCCCGGAAGAACTTCCAGGTACACCACCTGACAGGGACATTGAGTTTGCCATTGATTTAGTACCTGGAACTGCACCCATAGCGAAAAGGCCATATAGGATGCCTGTTAATGAACTAGTGGAACTTAAGAAGCAAATTCATGAGCAGCTAGAAAATGGTTTTATTCGCCCAAGCTTGTCACCGTGGGGAGCCCCCGTGCTCTTCGTAGACAAGAAGGATGGGACCCAAAAAATGTGTGTAGATTATAGGTCTCTCAATGTGACACCCTCATTTCTGGTCTCTGCCTGTATTCTTGTTTCACGTAGAGAAAACATTTTAAAAGAAGTGGGAACATAGAAAATATCAAAAAGATAGCCAAAAAGAGCCGAATCCAGTTCACGGAGAGCGCCGAAGACAACTCGTGGCGCCTTCGGAGCTCATCTCCGCAAATAGGGAGAGGTCCACCGTTAAACTGTCTACGTGGCAGTCTCGGGGCTTATCTCCGCAAAGGGGGAGAGGTCCGACCCTGTGCGACACGTGTTGCCCCCGGAGCTAGCCTCTGCGGAGAAGCGAAGGCAGTCCCGCAGGACACGTGTCACCTTCGGAGCTAGTCACCGCGGAAATCAGAGGACCAGTCACGCGGGATACGTGTCGATCTCGGAGCTCACCTCCGAGAGGTCCGGTTCTATTGGACATGTGTCGCCACCGGAGATTATCTCCAGGAGGTTTGTCACTATTGGACACATGTCAACCTCGGAGCTCGTCTATGAGAAAAGGAGTCTGGCGCTGTTAGGATACGTGGCACACCAGGAGCCACCTCTGGAGAGAGGGAAGGTCCGGCACTGACATACCTCCGAATAGAGAGGAGGTCCCGACCGCCAGGATACGTGGTGCACGCGGAGCTCACCTCCAAAGGAGAGGGAGGTCTCGCTCGCTTGACACGCGGCACAACCGGAGCTCGTCTTTACGGAAAGGGGAGACCAAGCCCCCGATGGACACGTGGAGCTTCCGGAGCTCATCACCGCGGAGGTAACGATTTCTGGAGCGGTTTTTGATTCTGTACGCGTGGAAATACCGGCACGGAGAGGAAACCGACATGAACTCCAAAATGTTAACGCACCAAATCAACTAAAGATAAGTTGTTAAGATTCAACGACAATTTGAATAGGACTCTTATTGGAAATACAATCAGATTAGTACTCTTCTTCTCCCGATTATAAATAGAACCCAGAACCCTTGGCTAAAACCACGAACTTCTTTTCCAACTCCTGAGCCGACGACATAGAGCCCTAGCCCCAGCTCGCCGAGTAAACCCATCGCCGGAGTTCAGTCGAGGAAGATCGCCGGAAGAAAGCCCCAACGATCTGTCCTGTTAAGAGAAGGACCCCGAGACCAGAAGAACATAAGGTAGGTCTTCAATACTGCCTTACAACATCATCGCGTTTTCTTTGCATCTGTTCTTCGATTCCTTTCAAACAGAAGCTTTTCGTGGACAGATCACGTGTTGATCGGTCTGATCTAGAGTCAAGATCGTCGCCACGTCCACATTTGATCCGAACACCCCTGTTCATCATAAAACCCATGCAAACCATGCAAGAACACGTACAAACTGATCTAATAAAAACTGATCATAGGATAGCATGCATATGCATCATCTCATCTAGTTAAAGTTATGCATGATATTGATTGCTGTGGATCTTGTATGTGCGTGATCCTGAATAGAAGGACAAGCTCAGGGAGTTGTCTACGACGAGCTGCAACAACAAGGTTTCGAGATCCAAGAGCAACCGGAACCGCAAGAACAGGGCAAGTGCCCCTTGACCATATTGATCCTATGTTTTGGGAAACTGTTTTGTTTTGCGAAAAGATGTGTGTGCTGTGTCAAACATAATGGGAAACCCTTTTATAGGAGTTTACTAGCTTTGGTTAAACCACCCTTGTCGCCAGGGAAGTTTATGAGTCGGGTATGGTTTTTACTTTTATGCTTCGCTGAGTCCATGGGATTGGGAAGCGAGATAGGTGTGTCTAGCTAACTGGACTCGTAACGATAATGAGAAACTGATGTTGTTAATGAACATGGATCGGAGGGAGATCTAGGCAAGAGTGGGTTTGTGAATGAGGTAGCATGAGATGGTGGTTTACTTGCCGTAGATCTAAGGACCGGTTCATGCGAGCACATGCCAGGATAACAGTGCCACCACAAGGCCAAGTATGGGTGCGGCTTAGCTAACTAATTAGGTAAGTTGCTAGATTGTTATGTACTGTGGAAGGCGCGGGAATGGGAGTCGAGTGAGGACTGCCCTGGGAACAACATGGGACAAGAGGGGGCCCGTGGGTGGTAGAATTGGAGATTCTAGCCTGCCGGTGAAACCTTAGTGAGTCCATACATCTAGTATCCCCTTTGTAAAGGCTATTTTGTGATCTCTTGGCCATACACCGACGGTTGTGTACTGGTATAATGGAGGTTCTGCAGTTGCCGACGGGTGACGAAATCACAAACTTGTGGGTAAAGAGGTGCAAACTCTGCAGAGTCTTAAAACTATCATGATAGCCGAGCTTACGGTCACGAGCGCCTGGCCATCTTCCATGATTAGTTAGGATGGTTATTGGATATGATTATTATTTAAGGTTTTGGATGGTTTGGTTTTGGTTTTGTTTTCGGGACTGTTGAGTCCGGGTAATATGATGGGTTGCATGACTGATGAGTCATGGCAACGAGGTTGGTCTCGGTGGGAGACGAAGTTGTTTATGAGATGAAATGGTAGCGAATACGAGATGGTATTCGTGAGATGGTAGCGAATACGAGGAGGTATTCGTGAGCAAGAATGAGGTTGATTGATGTCTGGATGGGACATGGAAGGTAATGAGCATGATGGAGGTATGATTGGTATTTTAATACATGTTGGGATTACATTCACTTAAAGATAAGTTGCTGTTTTATCGTGGTTTTTAATAAATAACTTCGCTTTCTGCAGTGAGCCTTTTTATACCTACCTTGTTATGAGCTACATATCATATTTTCCCGCACTTGCTGAGTACATCATTGTACTCAAACTTGCATTATTATTTCATCATCAGCAACAGGAGAAGATTAATATGAAGACCAAGTGGAGCATTAGGCGTGTAATCTGTTCTCAACCTTGCCTGTGGGGATGGAGTAGAGATGGAGCCCCTACTGCCTAGATTGCTTCCGCACTAGTTAGAAGACTTCCGCTGCATAGAAATAAGACTTCCGCTGTGAGCAGAGTCCAAGACTCATGAGACATTGTAATAAACTCTGTTATTTGTGGTTATATATATTTTGAGATCAGTTTGTGGAACATATGTGTATGTGTGATGAACATCCTGGGCACACATATGCATCAGTTCTCGGTTCCATGGGTTTCCACAGAATTGAGGGCGTCACACTCAATGAGGTGACGATCAAGAATAAATACCCGCTTCCCCTTATAGATGACCTATTCGACCAAATCAAAGGTGCCCAAATTTTCTCCAAATTGATCTTCGGTTGGGATACTTCCAGCTGAAGATTAAGCCCTCCAACATACCTAAGACTGCATTTTGAACACGGTATGGTTCGTATGAATGCACCCGCATGTTTTATGTACCTAATGAATAAGGTCTTCATGGAGTACTTGGACAAGTTCGTCGTGGTTTTCATCGACGATATCATGGTATATTCAAAAAGCGAGGAAGAACATGAATAACATTTGAGATTAACATTGCAGAAACTGCGAGAGCATCAATTGTATGCCAAGTTCAGCAAGTGTCAATTTTGGCTAAAGGAGATATCGTTCCTAGGCCACATCATCTCCGAGAGAGGAGTATCGGTTGATCCCGGAAAAGTGGGAGATGTTCTGAAGTGGAACCAACCGCAGAATGTGAGGGATATTCGGAGTTTCCTTGGAATGGCTGGATACTACCGACGGTTCATCAAGGATTTCTCCAAAATAGCGAAGCCTATGACTGAATTTCTAATGAAGGGAAAAGCATTTCAGTGGACACCAGTGTGCCAAGAAAGCTTTGAGGAGCTCAAGAAAATATAAACCACAGCGCCAGTTTTGGTATTGCCAGACGTGAGCAAGAGTTTCGATATATATTGTGACGCATCAAGACAAGGGCTTGGGTGTGTGCTCATGCAAGAAGGACAAGTGGTAGCCTATGCATCGAGACAACTAAAGAAACACGAGCTGAATTACCCCACACGACTTGGAACTTGCAGCCGTGGTACATGCCTTGAAGATTTGGAGGCATTATATCCTTGGCCACCGATGTGAGATCTATACGGATCACAAAAGCCTCAAGTATATATTTACGCAAAAGGATCTGAATTTTTGAGGCAACGTCGGTGGTTGGAACTCATCAAGGATTATGATGTTGAAATCAACTATACACCTCGGAAAGGTCAATGTAGTATCTGATGCGTTGAGCCTAAAGGGAGCATGTCACGAACTCACGGTTCGGGATCTACCGCCCGAGCTGCGCAAGGAGTTCGAACGATTACATCTCGGGTTCTTGAACGAGATGGAAGTGATAGAACTCAACTCTTCGCTGGAACAAGAGATACGAGATGGCCAAGCAACGGATGAGGAAATCAAGGAAATCAAGGAAAGAATCCGACAAGGAATAGAAAAGGATTTCAAGGAAGACGAGAAGGTCACCCTTTGGTTAGGGAAAAGGATTTGCGTGCCTAACGTGAAGCACATCCCCGACACGATATTAAAGGAGGCACATGACTCACCTTATTCCATACATCCCGGCAGTACAAAGATGTACAAGGACCTGAAAACTTGTTATTGGTGGGATGGTATGAAAAGGGACATAGCTGAGTATGTTGCCTTATGCGACACGTGCCAACGGGTGAAGGCCGAACATCAAAGACCCGCTGGACTGTTGCAATCATTGAAAGTACCCGAGTGGAAGTTGGAAGATATCAGCATGGATTTCATCGTCGGACTACCACGTACTCGGTCGGATTACGACTCCATCTTGGTTATTGTGGACTGATTGATGAAAACAGCCCATTTTCTTCCTGTTAGAATCACGTACCACATCGTAGAACTAGCCAGCTGTACATGGAGCAAATCGTGTGTCGCCATGGAGTTCCGAAGAGGATAGTTTCAGATCGGGGTACCCAATTTACCTCAAGATTCTGGAAGAATCTGCATGAAGCCATGGATACCCGGTTAAATTTCAGCTCCGCTTATCACCCGCAAACCGACGGGCAAACTGAGATGACAAATCAAATTTTCGAAGACATGTTGAGAGTCTGCGCCTTGAAACATGGGCGTAGTTGGGATAGGAGCTTGCAGTATGCTGAGTTCTCATACAACAACAGCTATCAAGCCAGCTTGAAGATGTCACCATTCGAAGCATTGTACGGTAGACGATGTAGAACGCCGCTGTTCTGGAATGAGACCGGAGAGAGCCAAGTGTTTGGACCCGAAGTGCTGCAAGAAGCCGAGAAGCAAGTCCAAACGATACGATAAAATATGAAGGCTGCTCATTCACGACAAAAAGGTTATGCGGACAATAGGGGAAGAAAGTTGACTTTCGAAGTAGAAGACTTCGTGTACCTTAAGGTATTACCTATCCGAGGCCAACGACGTTTCAACGTCAAAGGCAAGTTAGCATCTCGCTACATCGGGCCATTTAAGATTTTGGGCAAGCGAGGAGAGGTAGCCTATCAACTAGAGCTCCCAACACACCTCTCCGACGTGCATGACGTGTTTCACGTATCCCAACTCAAGAAGTGCTTAAGAGTACCAGAAGAACAAGTGCCAATGGATGAGCTCGAGCTTCAAGAGGATCTGACTTATGTAGAGCACCCTGTCAGAATTTTGGACGTTAAGGAACGGGTCACGAGGAACAAAGTGATCCGTTGGTGCAAGGTACAGTGGAGCTATCACATGGAAGCCGAAACCACATGGGAGCGTGAGGAAGACATCAAGGCAGAATTTCCTCACCTATTCTCTACTCTATCAAATCTTGAGGGCGAGATTCAGTATAAGGGGGGTAGGTTTGTAACACCCTCAATTTCATATCCATGCATTGCATATAGAGAAACATTATAAAAGAAGTAGAACGGGAGAAAGAATCATAAAAATGGTGGGGAATGGGAGAAAGATATCTGAAAAGAGCCAATTCCAATTCGCCAAGGAGCGCCATCGACACTTCCCGCGGCCTGCTGGCCACGTGGCGCCTTCGGAGCTCATCCCTGCGGAGGGGGTGAGGTCTGGCACTGCTGGCCACATGGCAGGCTCGGAGCTCGCCTCTGCGGAAGGGGCGAGGTCCGGCCCCGCTGGACACCTGTTGCCTTCGGAGCTCTCCCTGCGGATGGAGTGAGGTTCGGCACCACGGGACACGTGTCGTCCTCGGAGCTCACCTCCGAGGAGAAGGGAGGTCCGACACTGCTGCACACGTGTCGTCCTCGGAGCTCACCTCCGCGGAGAAGGCAGGTCCGACGCTGTTGGACACGTGTCGCCACCGGAGCTCGCCTCTGTAGAGAAGGGAGGCCCCGCCCTGCCAGACACAATGCGCACGCAGAGCTCGCCTCTGAGGAAAAGGGAGGCCCCGCCCCGCTGGACGCGTGGCAGGTACGGAGGTCGCCTCTGAGGAGAAGCAAGGACCGGCCCCCGCTGGACACGTGGCGTCTCCGGAGCTCACCACTGCAGAGATGCGAGGTCCTTAGGCGGTTTTTCCTCCTGTGCACGGGAGTACCCGGTACGGAGGGTACCAACACGAATTCCCCCACGATTGCTGCTGCACCAAATCAATTGGAGATAAGTTTGTTAAGATCCCAAAACAAATTGAATAGGACTCTTATTTGAGCTCCAATCAGAGTAGGACTCCTCTTTTTACCCTTATAAATAGAACCCAAAACCCCCTGGCCGCAACCACATACCTATTTTCCACCTTCCGAGTCGACGACTTGGAGGCCCTAGCTTCCAACTCGCCGATGTAAGGGCCTCAGTTTTGGCACACATTTGAAGTGTTCATCACCACACCACACCAATTTTCACTCCATTCGGAGTTGATCTTGACATGAGCTAAGTGGGACGAATTCAAACTTTATTTGAATTCAAAACTGAACTTGTGTTGAAATTTACTCAAACCGAACCCAATTTGAATTCTATTCAATTCAAATGGCTCAGGGGTGAATAATTTGAATCACCAAGGATATTATGGGGCTCACTGTTCACAACAGTGATTAGGAGTAAATTTCAGAGGTTAAAACCGCGGGTGGGACCCACATGTCATAGAGGGGAGAAGGAGAAACTTGCACCCAAAGTCAGAGTCTCGGTGGGAAATCCCACCGAGCAGCTGTCGGCTGTGCCACCGAGCAGCTACCGGCGCCACCAGCTGCTTCCCTCTCCGCACGCTGGCGCCCAGGGCGGCTGGCTCGCGCCCCCACGCGACCGGCACCGCCTCAGCCGAGCGGGAGTCGGCCGGCTTTATCTTCTCGTGGGCAAACCCGAGCAGCGGCATTGTTTCTCGCCGCAGCGCTCTGCTCAATCGGGAAAACCAGCAAAACCATCTCCTCCTTCGTTCCTGAGCTGCTAGACAGCCACCTGAGCTCGCACTCCACCTCTCCAATGCCAGAAACCTCGAGCTCCGACCTTATTTGCCCAAAGACGATCGCCACCGCGGCGACCTAGCCTCAGCCGAGAGTCAGGCGCCCGTGGGCAGCGTTCCACCGGCGTTTTCACGGTCCAGCGAGAGAGGCAACAGGAGCACGCGACCACCGTGCTGCTCTCCTCCAAGTTTGGAAGCCAACCGTGAAGAATCCGCAGAGAATTTCCGGCTTTTGCTCCGGCGACCGTAAACCGAGCTTCCGGTACGGTTTCTTTAAATTCTCTCTCTATGATCTTTCGGAGGTCATCAAATCTTGCACATAGACGCTGGACTAGCCGGCGATCAAGTTCTTTTCTGCATCCGTAGCGTGAAACTTTCTAGGAGTGACGAATTTTGAGCTCGATCGAGGGCGGTCATGGCGGGCACGATCGGTCACATGGTGCCGACCGACTTGCCGCCATCCCTGAACCCTTTTGACACCTTGTCGAGCTTCCTAGAAGTACACTGATGCTATAGGGACGTTTGTTCGAGGTGTTGGCAGGTTTAGAAACCACGGTCCATGGTGTCGAACCTCAACCGAGGCAGCGGCACGTCGCCGAGCTATTTCCGGTCACCCCCAGCCCGACCTGACACCACCGACGTGTTCCTCGACGTCGACAACCCCCTGGCGGCGAGTTTCAGACCATGGGAGGTCCGGCAGCGGCGAGCCGGCGAGCCCCGAGTCTGCTCCGGCGAGGTCGGCGGCGCGGGCGCGAGAGAACGGCGGGAGGAAGACGAAGCCGGCTGGCCCACGTGTCAGCGGCTGAAGAATTTAAATCAGGATCGGGTGGCCAGGGATCGGCTGCGCTGGCGTGCAAATACCCTGTGAACTCCGGTGTGCCGGACACCTCCTCGCTCGACACGTGTGGTATCCCCGGTGTGCCGGACACCTCCGCGCTTGACACGTGTCCCCGCGGGCCCCGAGAGTTTAAACTCTTCCCCCGATTTTCAGAATTCTTCCGAACTTCAAATCCTCAGAACTTTGGCTAGAGAGCTCCAAATCGGGTGAACCAAATTTTGTTGGATTCAGCTCTCTGAGCACTTTCCAGCAATACTAAATTGAGCTCATGAAAGTGAATAGTTTTCCAGAATTAAATCCCTAAAGTTTAAACTGTTGGGAATTTTATCTGGAGAACTACTTTATGAAAAAATTCTGAAATTTGGCTAAGAGGTTCATTGGAAAATCCCTGAATCCCAGTAAAATTTTCAGACTCATCCAAGTTCATTTAGTTACCCTAATGGGGTGATTAAGAGAACTGCCCTGAGAAAATAGAAAAATGTACAGAAACATTTTTCAGATTTTCTCAAATCTTAATTAGGGCATAACTTTCTGTAGAATTCTTCAAACGACATGAAACCAACTCCATTAGAACCATCTTAAAGTCTAGATTCCAGAAAGGCATGGTTGGAGCCATGAAAACCCCTGGAATTATTCAGAGTCTCAAATATTGACCAAATGGGCTTTTATTTGTACAAGGTTCAAATGAACTTTGTTTCAAATGAAACTTGGTCAAGACTCTGGTTAGGACCCTACCAAGCCACAATAGAAATTTCAGAACTACAGGGGAGGGCTAACTAGAGTTATTAGTAAATAAGTATTCAAGTTTACACTTTGCATTTAAATTTACATATAGTATTGTATTCAACGTGTAGGCATTGAAGAAGAGACTCCGGAAGTGCTGGATTTCCTCCTTCCGGAAGAGGAACTAACCCCTGACCAGCAACAACAAGGCAAGCCCCGGTTTGCATTAACTTTTTTTTTAAGTCTTACTTTGTTTACATGTGTCCTATGAAGTATTATTGTGCATTAGGTATAGGATGAATGAAACCCCACTTGCATAACCAAAGGTTCCTAAAAGAGTGAGGGTAGTGTCTAAGACCTCGAATAGACCGGCTATGCTTAATGTTCCATAGGACTTCGGTACAAGTCGAGTAGTTTGGATCTACTCGTGAGATAGGATTGGGACGCACGGGTTCGGTTGAGCGATGTGAGATCACATTAGTAATGAAAATGAGACTGGGCAGGGGCTAGGGCGCAGCAAGAGGGAGTCTTGTGTGCGCAGCCCTGTACGTGTCGATTGAGGACCGAGCGGTGTGCAGCCCACGTTGATCAAGTTTGAACGTACCGAAGGCATATCGGATATATGGGGCCCGATAAACCGATGTATCCTAAACCTCCGGGCGTCGAGGCATAACGCACCGATTTATAGGTGTAGGCTGAGGGCAGCAAGGTGGAAATCTGCCAACGGGCATAGAGAGATGCTCCGTGTGGGGAACCTCCTGCTCGTTTCGGTGCGACCGGTTCGACGTTTGGGCTGTTGGGTGAAAGGTTGTCCCGTACGACATCGAGTGAGCGTGCTGTGCAGCTCCACGGGTGGTCGTACGTGACGTGCTCTTTGGGTTTTCCCTGCAGGTGTATATCGAGTCGATTCGCCGTCCCTCGCGGTGAAGAGTACCACTTCGTCACTGAGTCGTGACGTAGATTAATGGATGAAACATGTTGATTCAATATTGCTGGTTGATATAATTGTATTGCTACATGTGTGCCCCCAAATACTGCTTACTAAATTTCAGATTTCATGAACTGTTAACTTGTTGCTAAAAGATGAACTAAGGATGAACTTGTAGGCGTGTCCTTTTGCTGAAATGTTACTATCCTACGTCCATTGTACCCCTCATGTAGAGTTTCATGCTTAGGTGAGTCGGTTAAGCCTTGCTGAGCCTTCGTGCTCACGGTTGCTGCTTAATTGTTTTTCAGGTGAGGAGCCACCCACGGACTCGGAGTACGAGTCCACCGGCGAGGGTTACCCTCCGTCGGGGACCACGGCTGAGTGGGAGCCGTACACGCCGCGCTGAGCTGAGACGTGCAGCTAGTGTGGGTTGCCCTAGGGCTGGGCAACCGACTTTTGCTAGATAGGCGGGCGTGAGTTGTACAAAAGAAACTTCCGCTGTGAAATAAAGACTCTAGTTTGTAACTGAGAAGTGTACTACTTTGTACCTTCAGTTTGTTTTCCCTTGTAATATAATGTGTTCTTATGACGTGTGCTGTCGGGTGTCGCATCGCGCGGCACCACCCTCTGCGATCCTGGATGAGCGGATTCTGGTCCGCCGCAGCCTGGTATCAGAGCCGCAGTGGGGATAGCACAGTACTTAAGGACGGCATTATGGGAAAAAATTTAGGTATACGGTGAGGATTCGGTAGTTGCCCAAGTAAGGACTATATTAGCATAGTTACTTAAAGTGTCAAAGACTAACCTATGTGTTATAATTCTGAATTTTAATTATGTAACGTCGCACCTACACTCTGGTAAGTATGGTAAGGAACGCCACCGAAAGACGGTTCAATTTCGGTTAGCTCCCCTGACGAGGAACGTGGCTCAGGGATAGAGTCTCACAGCTTGGTGTGAGACGTCAATATGAACCTCTTGGACTCTTCATGTCCCTGAGTTCATATGAAACGCTGATCCCTAGCGTGCATTAGGCAAGTAAGTGGAGACCCCATCGCGTGGTCAGTAACGTGAGAGTGTGTTCGTCTGGAAATAGCCCAGGAGGACATACGCAGTGCTTGCCATCGGCGTGCCCTGCAGGGCAGTAGGTGATATCTGTTGGGTTGATAACATTCCCAACCGTGACGACCTGTTCATCACCTACTCGGGTTCCCCGTCGTGTGGTGTTGAAACACGATCACGTACCTTGAGACGTGACCTAACTCAAGGACGGCCGTATGACAATGATACGGGCTTTTGTATTTACTTTCAAATATGGAACTGCCTGAAATGAATAACCATTGAGTGCACCATTATTGTGTGGTCTTCTGCAGGTACTAACCACGTATGAATCCGTGTAGAAAACGTGTGCTAGAGACCGTTTAGTGCCACACTTGAGACGTATATGCCGGTATGATCCGGTTAGGATTTTCTTTTGTGAGGAACGTAGTACCGAGATATTGTAGGCATATGCATGAAAATATTGCAAACAAGGAACTAAAATCATTAGGTTCAACATTTAGGACCCTGGTTGGGTATAAGAATGGGATAGTGGAGCAGTGTAGCCAAAAGACTGAAAAACAGAGTGCTCTGTTTTGGGCAGCAAGGTTGCCGAACTTTAACAGAGCACAACTCAGAGGTCCTTTAGCCCAGAGAGGTGTGCTATATAGTTCTGGAAAGGTATTGAAGTACTCTATAACTTTGTTGTAGACTTCCAGAGCTGAAACACACCTTAAGGTGGCTGAAATCCCAGAGGAAGGTAAACGGTCCAGAACCAGGACAGAGTAAAACATTCTCTGAACTGTTCTGTTTTTCAAACATAACTCCCAGTAGAAAAATCAAAAATTGTCATATAATACCTCCTTAGAGAGAGTAGATGTGTGACATCTTTGCAATTCAAAGATTCTGAAATTTCAGCACAGATTTAATGGAAATCAGGGTTGAAAACAGCCACTTCCAAGGGAGGTGCTGTTAAAATTCTTCCAGGAATTCTGTTGACTTTGAATTAGCATAACATTTTAACCAAAGCTGATCTGAGGGCAAATGAGTACTCGTTAGAAATATACTGAAGTTGACTTTAACTTTGGTATTCAACTTGAGTCGTGAAACTGCCCAGAACCAGATCAAAACTTGGAATAGGTAGAAACTGGTCATTCTGACAGAAGAATGACAGTTGAACTCATTGGAGAGGGTGTTGTACCCTAAGGGTGGTATACGTGATGAAAACGCGATAGTAATGTCTTGTAGAGACCAAACCTAGTTATGGTGAGCTTCCAAAGTGGAGGTTCATCAAGTTGGATTAAACTAACTTGTGTTTGGCCTGGTAATGGTGTAGCTTGTGCAAAGTTATCACATTATCTACTTACGAGATATATCGCATGTTTTTGTTGTCATAATGTTTTACGCCCATTTTTATTGGACTGCATGCAATAATGCTGCGGGACTGATGATTATTATCGTGTGGTTGCAGATGGTTCATACTAGGACCACGCACGAGGTTGGTGGCTCTAGCCAACAGGGAGGTGATGACTCCCAGCCACCGCCGTACGACAGCACCCCGCAGCAGCAGCCACCACCGCCGCCTCCGCTTACTCTAGCGGATGTGATAGCGGCATTGGTGGGAGGTCGTGAGGAGCAGACCGACCTGCTCCGCACGATCGTGCAGAATACGTCCCAAGCGGGGGGACGTCAAGATAGAGGGCCTCGTGAGCCTCGAGAAGTGTCGTACTCGGATTTCATGAGTACGCACCCTCCAGTGTTCACCGAAGCCGAAGAACCACTGGAGGCGGACAACTGGCTGCGGACTATCGAGTCCAAGTTTGGGCTGCTCCAGTGTACGGAGCGACAGAAGACCCTGTTCGCAGCACAGCAGCTCCACGGTGCCGCTGGTGCGTGGTGGGCGAACTATGTTGCCTCACGTCCGGCTGGCCATGCCGTGGAATGGCAAGAGTTCCGGGAGGCATTCCGCGCCTACCACATTCCTCCCGGGATCATGAAGAGGAAGTTCCAAGAATTTTTGGAACTGAAGCAGGGCGGGAGGAGTGCCCACGACTACTCCCATGCCTTCAACCATCTGGCACAGTACGCGTCAGATTATATCTCCACCGAGGAGAAGAAGCGAGAACACTTCTATCGGGGGTTACACCCCGAGATGAAGACCCATCTCGTTCAGTGGAATCGCGGCACTTTCAACGACCTAGTCAATGCCGCGATTATGCAAGAGGATGCTCAGCGGGAGTTGGCAGCTGAGCAGAGGAAGCGCAGCGCTCCACCTAGCAGTGGTGGTGGCGCGCCACAGAAGTACCGTATGGTGTATCGGACACCATCCGGGCAGCAGTGGCATCCACCGGCGCGACCTCAACGGTTCGGGGGACGTCCTTTCCAGTCACCCTTGTTCCGTCCGCCGATGCCACCACCAAGACAGCAACAGAAGCAGCAGACGGTACCCCGGGCGTTTCCACCGCCACAACGCGCCCCGGGATTCCGTCCACCGATCAGCGGGGGACCGCCCCATTTCACCTATTTCACGTGTGGCCAGGTGGGCCACTTCGCGAAGGACTGTCCCCAGGGGCAGCAGAGCAGCGGGCAAGCCCAGCTCCAGGGCGGTTCTCGAGGCCGACCTCCGGTGAATAAGGTTGGTTAGCGGACTGGAGGCGTCCGCAACCTCGACAATGAGGACGCCCCAGAGGGAGACAACGTGCTGGCGGGTACGTTCACTCTCAACCATCAAGACATCATAATATTGCTTGATTCTGGTGCAACCCACAACTTTATAAGTGCATCATATTTGGCTAAGCATCAGCTGGAAGCCTTTCCAACCGAGTGTTCTTATATGATCTGCTCACCGGGCGGAAAGATTTCAGCAACTATGATGGTTCCAAAAGCACCATTGTGCTTAGGTGGGAAGATATATCCCACCACTATGATTATCTTAGGGGGGCAGAAGATTGATGCAATCTTGGGAATGTCATGGCTAAGTTACCATGGCGTTGTCCTGGAAACTCTAACACGGACGGTTCACCTCAACTCCCCATTACACCGTCCGCAGTCCCTCCTATTAGATAATCCAGTCCGGGAGGTTTCAGAAATCAACAATACAGAATCTCTCAAGTTAGAGGACATCCCCGTAGTCCGGGAGTATCCCGACGTGTTCCCGGATGATCTACCGGGCATGCCACCTGAGCGGGATGTCGAGTTCAAGATCGAGCTCGCACCCGGGACTACGCCCATATCAGGGAGACCATACAAGATGGCTCCCAATGAGCTGGCTGAACTGAAAGGACAGCTCAATGATCTGTTGAGCAAGGGTTTCATTAGGCCGAGTTCCTCGCCTTGGGGATGCTCGGCGCTGTTTGTAAAGAAGAAGGATGAAACCCTGAGGCTGTGTGTCGACTACCGGCCGCTCAATGCCGTCACCATCAAGAATAAGTACCCACTGCCCCGTATTGACATCTTGTTTGATCAACTTGTGGGGGCAAGTGTATTCTCTAAGATGGACCTTCGCTCTGGATATCACCAGATTAAAATCCGGGCGGAGGATATTCTGAAGACGGCTTTCTCGACGAGATATGGACTATATGAATATCTCGTCATGTCATTTGGTCTCACAAATGCTCCAGCCCATTTCATGTATCTCATGAACTCGGTGTTCATGCCGCAGCTGGACAAGTTTGTGGTAGTGTTCATCGACGATATCTTGGTTTACTCCAAGACAGAAGCCGAACATGCTGAACACTTGCGGATCGTTCTTCAACGATTGCGAGACCACAAGCTCTACGCCAAGTTCAGCAAATGCGAGTTTTGGATCAGCCAAGTGCCATTCTTGGGACATATCATCTCAGCGGAAGGCATTGCAGTTGACCCAAGCAAGATAGAGCAAGTGCTGAAATGGAAAGCTCCCACTTCAGTCCATGAAGTCAGAAGCTTCCTCGGGTTAGCGGGATACTATCGGAGATTTATTCCAAGTTTCTCCAAGCTCGCTAAGCCGATGACGGAGTTGCTGAAGAAAGGGACGAAATATGTTTGGAACATGGCGTGTGAAGGAGCGTTCCGAGCATTGGTGAAGCATCTCACCACAGCCCGGTCTTAGCTCAGCCGGACACAACAAAGCCCTTTGACGTGTATTGTGACGCGTCCGGTATTGGGCTCGGCTGCGTGTTGATGCAGGAAGGACGTGTGGTCGCTTATGGCTCACGCCAACTTCGGAACCATGAGCAGCATTATCCCACTCATGACCTTGAGCTTGCTGCAGTGATTTTGGCGCTGAAAATGTGGAGGCACTATCTCTCGGGGAATTTGGTGCATCTCTACACCGACCACAAGAGCTTGAAATACATTTTCACCCAGAAGGAGCTGAACATGAGGCAGAGGAGGTGGTTAGAACTGATCAAAGATTATGAGATTGAGATCCATTACCACCCCGGCAAGGCGAATGTGGTTGCCGACGCGCTGAGTCGGAAATCACATGTCCATCACCTCACCATTTCACCGGTGGAGGAGGGAGAGCCAAGTTTATACTTGGTTCCTTATGGATCGCTGTACAACCTTGCCCTCATCCCTACTATTAGGGAGGACATCATTGCAGCTCAGAAAAATGATAAAGGCATGGCACATCTCCGGAGACGGATAGACAGCGGGGAAATCAAGTGTTTCCGGAAAGATGAGGAGGGGACGCTATGGTTTAACGACCGCATAGTCGTACCCCGGGATATGGAGTTGAGAAAGAAGATCCTTGATGAAGCTCACTTGTCTAAATACTCCATTCATCCGGGCAGCAACAAAATGTACCAAGATTTGAAAAAGAAATTTTGGTGGACACGGATGAAGCGGGAGGTAGCTAAGTACGTATCCGAGTGTGATACGTGTAGACGAGTGAAGGCTGATCATATGAGGAAATCAGGGCTGCTGCAACCCCTGAAAATTCCAGCATGGAAATGGGAAGATGTGAGCATGGATTTCATCGTGGGATTACCCTTAACATCCAACAAACATGATTCCATTTGGGTGATTGTTGACCGACTGACCAAGTCAGCTCACTTCATCCCCGTACATACACATTTTCATGCCAACCGATATGCGGAGTTATACATTGCCAGGATTCTATGCCTGCATGGTGTACCCAAGACCATAGTCTCAGACCGAGGTGCATTGTGTGTATCTCGCTTTTGGGAGCAGCTGCACGCTGCTTTGGGTACTAAACTGATTAGGAGCTCCGCCTACCACCCTCAGACAGATGGCCAGACAGAGAGGGTGAATCAAGTTCTAGAGGACATGTTGAGAGCATGTGCCATCCACCATGGTAGGAACTGGGATAATCACCTACCATTGGCGGAATTCTCGTACAACAACGGCTATCAGGCGAGTATCAAGATGGCGCCCTACGAAGCTCTCTACGGTCGTAAATGCCGCACCCCATTAAATTGGTGCGAATCCGGTGAAAGGGTCACATTCGGGGTTGACGTGGTGAACGACGCCGAAGAGCGCGTTCGGACAATTCAAGCCAATTTGAAGGCCGCTCAATCCCGGCAGAAGAGCTACGCTGATAAGAGGGGTAGACCGTTGCACTTCGACGTTGGGGAACACGTGTACCTCCGCGTGTCTCCGATGAAGGGCGTGCACCGGTTCGGTGTGAAGGGGAAGCTCGCTCCCCGTTTTATTGGACCCTACGCTATCACCGAGAAGTGTGGACCAGCAGCGTATAGATTGGAGCTACCGGCATCTCTTGTTGGTGTCCATGATGTTTTCCATGTTTCGCAACTGCGAAAATGTTTGAAGCATACGGCTGCTGTTCCTACCGAAGACATCAGCGAGCTGAAACCGGATTTAACATATGATGAGTATCCGGTGGAAATTCTTGATGAAAAAGCCCGAACCACGCGTAACAGAACGTTGTGGTTCTACAAGATCCTCTGGAGTAACCACACCGTGGAAGAAGCGACGTGGGAGAGCGAGGAATTCCTTCGTTCAAATTACCCGGAGTTCATGGCTTCTCAACACGAGTAAGTCCCTGCTACATCGCTATCTCTTCTTTTGTAATCTCGGGACGAGATTCTTTTAAGGGGGGAGGAATGTAAGGGCCTCAGTTTTGGCACACATTTGAAGTGTTCATCACCACACCACACCAATTTTCACTCCATTCCGAGTTGATCTTGACATGAGCTAAGTGGGACGAATTCAAACTTTATTTGAATTCAAAACTGAACTTGTGTTGAAATTCGCTCAAACCGAACCCAATTTGAATTCTATTCAATTCAAATGGCTCAGGGGTGAATAATTTGAATCACCAGGGGTATTATGGGGCTCACTGTTCACAACAGTGATTAGGAGTAAATTTCAGAGGTTAAAACCCCGGGTGGGACCCACATGTCATAGAGGGGAGAAGGAGGAACTTGCACCCAAAGTCAGAGTCTCGGTGGGAAATCCCACCGAGCAGCTGTCGGCTGTGCCACCGAGCAGCTACCGGCGCCACCAGCTGCTTCCCTCTCCGCGCGCTGGCGCCCAGGGCGGCTGGCTCGTGCCCCCACGCGACCGGCACCGCCTCAGCCGAGCGGGAGTCGGCCGCCTTTATCTTCTCGCGGGCAAACCCGAACAGCGGCATTGTTTCTCGCCGCAGCTCTCTGCTCAATCGGGAAAACCAGCAAAACCATCTCCTCCTTCGTCCCTGAGCTGCTAGACAGCCACCTGAGCTCGCACTCCACCTCTCCAACGCCAGAAACCTCGAGCTCCGATCTCCTTTGCCCAAAGACGATCGCCACCGCGGCGACCTAGCCTCAGCTGAGAGTCAGGCGCCCGTGGGCAGCATTCCACCGGCGTTTTCACGGTCCAGCGAGAGAGGCAACAGGAGCACGCGACCACCGTGCTTCTCTCCTCCAAGTTTGGAAGCCAACCGTGAAGAATCCGCAGAGAATTTCCGGCTTTTGCTCCGGCGACCGTAAACCGAGCTTCCGGTACGGTTTCTTTAAATTCTCGCTCTATGATCTTTCGGAGGTCATCAAATCTTGCACATAGACGCTGGACTAGCCGGCGATCAAGTTCTTTTCTGCATCCGTAGCGTGAAACTTTCTAGGAGTGACAAATTTCGAGCTCGATCGAGGGCGGTCATGGCGGGCACGATCGGTCACATGGTGCCGACCGACTTGCCGCCATCCCTGAACCCTTTTGACACCTTGTCGAGCTTCCTAGAGGTACACTGATGCTATAGGGCCGTTTGTTCGAGGTGTCGGCGGGTTTAGAAACCACGGTCGACGGTGTCGAACCTCAACCGAGGCAGCGGCACATCGCCGAGCTATTTCCGGTCACCCCCAGCCCGACCTGACACCACCGACGTGTTCCTCGACGTCGACAACCCCCTGGCGGCGAGTTTCAGACCATGGGAAGTCCGGCAGCGGCGAGCCCCGAGTCTGCTCCGGCGAGGTCGGCGGCGCGGGCGCGAGAGAACGGCGGGAGGAAGACGAAGCCGGCTGGCCCACGTGTCAGCGGCTGAAGAATTTAAATCGGGATCGGGTGGCCAGGGATCGGCTGCGCTGGCGTGCAAATACCCTGTGAGCTCCGGTGTGCCGGACACCTCCGCGCTCGACACGTGTGGTATCCCCGGTGTGCCGGACACCTCCGCGCTCGACACGTGTCCCCGCGGGCCCCGAGAGTTTAAACTCTTCCCCCGATTTTCAGAATTCTTCCAAACTTCAAATCCTCAGAACTTTGGCTAGAGAGCTCCAAATCGGGTGAACCAAATTTTGTTGGATTCAGCTCTCTGAGCACTTTCCAGCAATACCAAATTCAGCTCATGAAAGTGAATAGTTTTCCAGAATTAAACCCCTAAAGTTTAAACTGTTGGGAATTTTATCTGGAGAACTACTTTATGAAAACATTCTGAAATTTGGCTAAGAGGTTCATTGGAAAATCCCTGAATCCCAGTAAAATTTTCAGACTCATCCAAGTTCATTTAGTTACCCTAATGGGGTGATTAAGAGAACTGCCCTGAGAAAATAGAAAAATGTACAGAAACATTTTTCAGATTTTCTCAAATCTTAATTAGGGCATAACTTTCTGTAGAATTCTTCAAACGACATGAAACCAACTCCATTAGAACCATCTTAAAGTCTAGATTCCAGAAAGGCATGGTTGGAGCCATGAAAACCCCTGGAATTATTCAGAGGCTCAAATATTGACCAAATGGGCTTTTATTTGTACAAGGTTCAAATGAACTTTGTTTCAAATGAAACTTGGTCAAGACTCTGGTTAGGACCGTACCAAGCCACAATAAAAATTTCAGAACCACAGGGGAGGGCTAACTAGAGTTATTAGTAAATAAGTATTCAAGTTTACACTTTGCATTTAAATTTACATATAGTATTGTATTCAACGTGTAGCCATTGAAGAAGAGACTCCGGAAGTGCTGGATTTCCTCCTTCCGGAAGAGGAACTAACCCCTGACCAGCAGCAACAAGGCAAGCCCTGGTTTGCATTAACTTTTTTTTTTAAAGTCTTACTTTGTTTACATGTGTCCTATGAAGTATTATTGTGCATTAGGTATAGGATGAATGAAACCCCACTTGCATAACCAAAGGTTCCTAAAAGAGTGAGGGTAGTGTCTATGACCTCGAATAGACCGGCTATGCTTAATGTTCCATAGGACTTCGGTACAAGTCGAGTAGTTTGGATCTACTCGCGAGATAGGATTGGGACGCACGGGTTCGGTTGAGCGATGTGAGATCACATTAGTAATGAAAATGAGACTGGGCAGGGGCTAGGGCGCAGCAAGAGGGAGTCTTGTGTGCGCAGCCCTGTCCGTGTCGATTGAGGACCGAGCCGTGTGCGGCCCACGCTGATCAAGTTTGAACGTACCGAAGGCATATCGGATATATGGGCCCCGATAAACCGATGTATCCTAAACCTCCGGGCGTCGAGGCATAACGCACCGATTTATAGGTGTAGGCTGAGGGCAGCAAGGTGGAAATCTGCCAACGGGCATAGAGAGATGCTCCGTGTGGGGAACCTCCTGCTCGTTTCGGTGCGACCGGTTCGACGTTTGGGCTGTTGGGTCAAAGGTTGTCCCGTACGACATCGAGTGGGCGTGCTGTGCAGCTCCACGGGTGGGCGTACGTGACGTGCTCTTTGGGTTTTCCCTGCAGGTGTATATCGAGTCGATTCGCCGTCCCTCGCGGTGAAGAGTACCACTTGGTCACTGAGTCGTGACGTAGATTAATGGATGAAACATGTTGATTCAATATTGCTGGTTGATATAATTGTATTGCTACATGTGTGCCCCCAAATACTGCTTACTAAATTTCAGATTTCATGAACTGTTAACTTGTTGCTAAAAGATGAACTAAGGATGAACTTGTAGGCGTGTCCTTTTGCTGAAATGTTACTATCCTGCGTCCATTGTACCCCTCATGTAAAGTTTCATGCTTAGGTGAGTCGGTTAAGCCTTGCTGAGCCTTCGTGCTCACGGTTGCTGCTTAAGTGTTTTTCAGGTGAGGAGCCACCCACGGACTCGGAGTACGAGTCCACCGGCGAGGGTTACCCTCCGTCGGGGACCACGGCTGAGTGGGAGCCGTACACGCTGCGCTGAGCTGAGACGTGCAGTTAGTGTGGGTTGCCCTAGGGCTGGGCAACCGACTTTTGCTAGATAGGCGGGCGTGAGTTGTAAAAAAGAAACTTCCGCTGTGAAATAAAGACTCTAGTTTGTAACTGAGTGCTGTCGGGTGTCGCATCGCGCGGCACCACCCTCTGCGATCCTGGATGAGCGGATTCCGGACCGCCGCAGCCGAGTTCCCCCTTCGCCGGAGTTCAGTCGCCGGTGGGCCGCCGACGACCCTTGTCACACCTCACCGTCGCCGGAAAAGAGCCGACGACCATAAGATAAGTGTGGTAGGCCTTCATTACCCATCTTACAACATCGTCGCTGTTTCTACACATCCGTTCCCTTCGAACCGAAACTTTTTCGTGTGGACAGATCACGTCTTGATCGTTTTTTGACGGTGGTATTGATCTAGATCTTGAGTCAAGATCATCACCACGTCCACACTTGATTCTTACACCCTTGTTCATCATAAAACAACATGAAAGCCATTAAAACATGCAAGAACACGTACAAACTGGTTTAATAAAACAGCACCATAGGATTGGTGGGATGGTATGAAAAGGGACATAGCTAAATATGTTACCTTATGCGATACGTGCCAATGGGTGAAGGCCGAACATCAAAAACCCGTTGGATTGTTGCAGCCATTGAAAGTACCTGAGTGGAAGTGGGAAGACATCAGCATGGATTTCATCGTCGGATTGTCACGTACTCAATCGGGTTACGACTCTATTTGGGTTATCATGGACCGATTGACGAAAACAGCCCGTTTCCTTCCTGTTAGAACCACGTACCGCGTCGCACAACTGGCCAAGCTGTATATGGAGCAAATCGTGTGTCGCCATGAAGTTCCGAAGAGAATAGTGTGAGACCTATGTGTGCTGAATACATTGGCTTTGACGATAAAAGTTTTGAATACTACCGAAACACCTTTTTAACAAGGTCCGATTCTAGGTCCGAGCTCCTGCAAGGTCCGACGATAGGTCCGACTTGTTTTGGGTAGCTCCGGCAAGGTCCAACGTAAGGTCCGACTTGCTTTGTCTAGGTCTGACTTATTTTGGCTAGGTCCGACTTGTTTTTGCTAGCTCCGGTGCTAGGTCCGACTAGCTTTGGTAAGTTCCGTGCTAGGTCCGACTAAGCTTTAGTAAGCTCCGGCGCTAGGTCCAACTAGCTTTGGTAAGCTCCGTTCAAGGACCAGTTAGCTTTGGTAAGGTTCGGAGCTTGATTGCAATGGTTCTGCTTTTAACTTGCAATGTTTCGAACTTGCTTTACTCTTATGGAAAGTTTGCTTAGTATTATTTTACTAAGTTTTTGGTGTGTTTTGGTGGTTATGTCTGATATCATTTTGCTATGTTTTACAACATGCTTATGTGAGGTGCTCACGTAAGATGTTGTAGTTTCGGAACTAACGAGAGTCAAGTCGAGGACTTGTGCTTGGAAGTATTGGTTGTTTATTCATGTGCAGGTGTTGCTTGAGTTCAAGACATGGCTGGTGACGGGATCCATTGAACTAGTCTTTGGGAGAAGATGAGGTTCAACAACCAAGTTCGGGAGGAATTGTGGTTGAGTTGATCGGGAGGTTGCGTAGTATGTTTGAATCAAGAACAATGCATATGAAGGTATCTTGGACGTTGTTGGAAGATGCTTGCACGTGTGCAAGGAGTGCATGGACGTCGCTACTTGGTTCCAAGGCGAGATGAAGAGATGTGGACGTAAAGAATTGGTCAGAAAGGTCCAACCGACTAGGTTATGGACTCAGGCTGCGGCTGAGTCGTGTTTGATTCAAATATGGAAAGTTTTGAGTTGGTTATGATAGGATTTCGTGTGGGTCACGAATTTGACTTGTTTTAGGAATGTTTGGGACATTACTAAGATGTTTGGAAGTCTTAAGATTGCTTCTATCTGCGTGTAGAAGAGTCTTGAGCAGTATTGGAAAGTTACAGTTTGAATCCAAGTAGGAGTAGGAGTCCTAGTTTGAATTGGGTTGGCCTTAGGGCTGGTTATATAAGCAAGGGAGGCCAAGGATCGTGGGTGCACGACTTTGGGGATGTTCCTCTTGTGTTTTGATAAATAAAATTCGTATTCTAAAGGAACTTTTGTGCCTTGTTCGTCCGACTTGTTTCAGACAAGTTTTTCTCGTCGAGTTTCTGTTCAGCACTACCTTGATTCGGTGGTTTTATCATAACTCGAGTTATACAGATCCAATTGATGTGATTTTTTTGGATTATCTTAAAAACTTGATTATCTATCATCTGTGGAAATTTCACAGTCATTGAATTTGTGGTTTCTGATCTACACGAGTTTCTTTGCAGTATTCCAGAACTATTTTTCTCGCGTAGGACAGATTGACCTTTGTTCGATCTTTCGATCGTAACTTGAGTTTCTCTCAACGGATTTTCATGATTCTTGTTGTGACTTCTTCGTGACTTGATTCTCTATAATCTATACTAGTTTTGTCATAGTTGAACACGTTTAGATTAGTCGCACACACGGTTTCATTAACAGATCAGTTTTCTACTGAGGGGTGTTTTGTTGCTTCCGCTAAAAAGTATTTATCTACCATTCACCCCCCCTCTGGTAGCTTTACACGTGTACTTCGATCCTACAAATAGTTTCATATCGGGGTTCTCAATTTACCTCTAGGTTCTGGAAGAAGCTGCATGAAGCCATGGGTACACGACTGA
Organism: Neostapfia colusana; assembly: GCA_030760725.1. Taxonomy (NCBI): domain Eukaryota; kingdom Viridiplantae; phylum Streptophyta; class Magnoliopsida; order Poales; family Poaceae; genus Neostapfia; species Neostapfia colusana. The sequence continues at coordinate 18,236,221 of JASWHV010000002.1, forward strand.
ATTTCAGCCCTGCTTATCACCCGCAAACCGACAGACAAACTGAGAGGACAAACCAAATTTTGGAACACATGTTTAGAGCTTGCGCCTTGAAACATGGGCGTAGTTGGGATAGGAGCTTGCCGTATGCTGAATTCTCATACAACAACAGCTATCAAGCCAGCTTGAAGATGTCACCTTTCGAAGCATTGTATGGTAGACGGTGTAGAATGCTGCTGTTCTCGAATGAGACCAGAGAGAATCAAGTGTTTGGACCGGAAGTGCTGCAAGACGCCGAGAAGCAAGTCCAAACGATACGAGAAAACTTGAAGGAAGCTCAGTCACGACAAAAAGGTTATGCGGACAATAGGCGAAGAAGGTTGACCTTCAAAGTGGGAGACTTCGTGTATCTTAAGGTATCGCCTATCCGAGGACAACAACGGTTCAACGTCAAAGGCAAGTTAGCACCTCGCTACATCGGGCCATTCAAGATTTTGGGCAAGCAAGGAGAAGTAGCCTATCAACTAGAGCTGCCAAGGCACCTCTCTGACGTGCATGACGTGTTTCACGTATCCCAACTCAAGAAGTGCTTAAGAGTACAGGAAGAACAAGTACCGATGGATGAGCATGAGCTTCAAGAGGATCTGACCTACGCGGAACACCCCGTCAAAATCTTGGATGTGAAGGAAAGGGTCACGAGGAACAAGGTAATTCGTTGGTGTAAAGTACAGTTGAACCATTACACGGAAGCCGAAACTACATGGGAGCGTGAGAAAGATCTCAAGGCAGAATTCCCTTATCTATTCTCCACTCTATCGGATATCGAGGGCAAGATTCAGTTTAAGGGGGAGAGGTTTGTAACACCCTCAAATTTATTTCCATGCATTGCATACATTTTTCATGTAGAGAAACATTATAAAAGAAGTAGAAATTGAGAAAGAACTATAGAAATGGAGAAAGAACCATAGAAATGGAGAAAAGAACCATAGAAATGGAGAAAGAACCATAAAATGGAGGAAGGGACCATACAAATGGACAAAGAATCATAGAAATGGAGGAAAAACCACAGAAATGGAGAAAAGAATATAGAAATTGAGAATGGGGCATAGAAATAGAGAAGGACAATGTAGAAATGGAGAATGGGACATGGAGAGGGGAATGTATAAATGGAGAATGGGGCACAGAAATTGAAAGGGGAATGTAGAAATGGAGAATGGGACATAGAAATGGAGAGGGGAATGTAGAAATGGAGCAAGTGACATAGAAATGGTGAGGAATGGGAAAAAGATAGCTGAAATGAGCCATTCCAAAATTTCCCCCAAAATTTCTAAATTCCCCAATTCCCAAAAATGGAATTTTCCCCACATTTTCAGGATAAAATTCCCAAGGCTGCCTCACCACAAGGTATAAGTTTGTTAAGATCCAAAAAAATTTTAATAGGACTCTTATTTGAGCTCCAATTGGAGTAGGACTCCTCTTTTTCTCCTTATAAATATAACCCCCACCCCCTGGCCGAAATCCTCTCTTTTGGTCGTCCCCCCCTTCTGTTAAGCCCCTTTACTTGCTGCCAAGTCGTAAAGTTTCCCCACCCCTTGCCGGAATTTGGCGCCGTCGAGCCCCGCCGTCGTCGGAGAAGAAGCCTGACGATCTGTCCTATCAAATTTTTCCATAGCAAAATTCCCCACTGCTGCCATTGCTAGGAGGAAGTCCCTGCCACCAAAAGGAAGTGAGGTAGGTCCCCATTACCCATCTTAAGGCGTGGTGATGAGATATGGAAGTGGAGATATGGTTGAAAAGGTTCAACCGGCTGGATTTTGCGCTCAGTCTGCGGCTGAGGCGGTTATGGTTTGTTTATGGAAAGTTTCGAGTTGGTTATAACAGGATTTCGTGTTAGACATGAAGTAGAGTTGTTTTAGGAATGTTTGGGACGTTACTAAGGTGTTTGGAAGTCTTAAGATTGCTTCTATCTGCGTATAGAAGAGTCTTGAGCAGTATTGGAAAATTACAGTTTGAATCCAAGTAGGAGTAGGAGTCCTAGTTTGAATTTGATTGGCCATAGAGCTGGTTATATAAGCAAGGGAGGCCAAGACTCGTGCAGAGCACGACTTTGGGACTGTTCCTCTTGTGTTTTGATAAATAAAATTCGTATTCTAAAGGAAATTTTGTGCCTTGTTCGTCCGACTTGTTTCAGACAAGTTTTTCTCGTTGAGTTTCTGTTCAGCACTACCTTGCTTCGGTGGTTTTATCATAACTCGAGTTTTACAGATCCAATTGATGTGATTCTTTTTGGGTTGTCTTCACAACTTGATTATCTATCATCTTTGAAAATTTCACGGTCATTGAATATGTGGTTTCTGATCTACACGAGTTTCTTTGCACTATTCCAGAACTGTTTTTCTCGCGTAGGACAGATTGACCTTTGTTCGATTTTTCAATCGTAACATGAGTTTCTCTCAACGGATTTTCATGATTCTTGTTGTGACGTCTTCGTGACTTGATTCTCTAAAATCTATACTAGTTTTGCCACAGTTGAACACGTTTATATTAGTCGCACATACGGTTTCATTAACAGATCGGTTTTCTGCTGAGGGGTGTTTTGTTGCTTCCGCTGAAAAGTTTTTATCTACCATTCACCCCCCTCTGGTAGCTTTACACGTGTACTTTGATCCTACAATTGGTATCAGAGACAGGTTGCTCTAATCTTTGTGATTTGCACGTGTTTTGACTAATCATCATGGAGAAATACTCCGCCAAACCTTGTGTGTTTAGTGGTATTGATTTTCAGGTTTGGAAGGCACGCATGGAAGCTTTCATCCGGGCGCAATGCTTTGCAATATGGGAAAAGGTGTACAAGCCTTACGATGTGCCTTTAAATGATCAAGTCATGGCTACAAACATGAGAGATGTCGACAACAACAACAAGGCTTGGAACTTGATCATACAAGGACTAACTCAGAGCGACTTCAACCGTGTTGCACACCTCCGATCGGCGTACGATGTGTGGAGAGCACTTTGTGACTACCATGAAGGATCCAACACGATCAAGGAGGTAAGACATGATATGTTCAAGAAAGAATACATGCGCTTTGAGATGCAACCCGGTGAATCCATTGATGACCTCTTTGCTCGCTTTAATAAAATTCTCAGCAACTTGCGTAGCGTCAATGTTAATTTTTCAGATGCTGAAAATGCTAGGCAATTACTAAGTGCATTAGACATGTCAATTTGGGAGATGAAAGTAACATCCATACGTGAATCCACTGTCATGAGTACTCTTACATTAGATGTGCTTCATTCTAAGCTAAAAACTCATGAAATTGATATTATATCACGTAAGAAACCCAAATAAGACTATTGCATTTGTCTCAAAATGTGATGTGCCTAACTCTGGCCAATCATCTAGCAATACACTTGCTTTGCTGTCTTCACTAACCCTGGAACAAATTGAGGAGTTTCCAGAGGAGGAGCTAGTACTTCTTTCTACTAGGTTCTCAAAAGCATTGCAAAATGTGAGAACTAGAAGGAGAGGAAGCTCCGGACCTCAACGATGCTTTGAATGTGGTAAGACATGACACTTTCGTACAGATTGACCTAACCTTTCAGGTCCTTCTAACCGTGATGAAAAGCAGAATAAAGTCAAGTACTCTTTTGGCAACACCAACAAGAAAAAGAAGGGTTTTACAGGACGCAAACTGATAAACAGTTTCACCACTGCACTTCAAGAACTTGGTTCGAGTGATGTAGACATTGGAAGTGATGAAGATGAAGATGATCTGGCAAACTTGTGCTTCATGGCGGGCAAATCAAAATCAAGTATGGAGGATGTATAACACAACAGTGACAATGAAGAGGTATGTCCTACTTGTGAAGAAATGTGTGATGCTATTTCTCGTGCCACTATTATTGTTAAGAAAAAGGACAAAAAGCATAGGGACAATGCTGTTAAAATTAAGTCACTAGAATCTGAAATTAATCATTTAAAATCCTTGATTCCTAGTGATGATTCTTGTTCCTCATGTGATTTAATATATGAACAATTGTCCTCTCTAAAAAGTGCACACACCTCCACACTTGATAAACTTGAACTTGAAATCGAAAAGAACAAAAAGCTTGCTGCACTTAATGATAAAAACTTGAAAGATGCTTGTTGTTTTACAATTGATTTGCATTGTTCTACTTGCGATGATCATGATAAGAAACTACAAGATGCTATGAAAGAAATTTCTATATTGAACAATGCTTTACGTTCTCATGAAGTTAAATATTGTTCCAATTGCAAACTAAAAGGAAAAACTTCATGTGAAAATTGCCTTGATCTATCAAATAAACTTGATAACTGTGGCGGACCGGAATCCGCTCATCCAGGATCGCAGAGGGTGGTGCCGCACGATGCGACACCCGACAGCACACGTTATAAGGACACAATATATTACATGGGAAAAACAAACTGAACTGTACAAATAGGTACAACTTGAGTACAAACTAGTATTTATTTTACACAGCGGAAGTCTACTCTGTACAACTCACGCCCGCCTATCTAGCAAAAGTTGGTTGCCCAGCCCTAGGCAACCCACACTAGCTGCACGTCTCAGCTCAGCGCGGCGTGTACGGCTCCCACTCAGCCGTGGTCCCCGACGGAGGGTAACCCTCGCCGGTGGACTCGTACTCCGAGTCCGTGGGTGGCTCCTCACCTGAAAAACACTTAAGCAGCAACCATGAGCACGATGGCTCAACAAGACTTACCCGACTCACCTAAGCATGAAACTCTACATGAGGGGTACAATGAACATAGGCTAGTAACAGTGCATCAAAGGACACGCCTACAAGTTCATCCTTAGTTCATCTTTTAGCCACAAGTTAACAGTTCGGAAATCTGAAATTTAGTAAGCAATATTTGATGGCACACATGTAGCAATATAATTATATCATGACAGCAATATTGAAGCATAACATTTCATACATTAACTACGTTACGACGCAGTGAACAAGCAGTACTCGTCACCGCGAGGGATGGTGAATCGACTCGATATACACCTGCAGGGAAACCCAAAGAGAACGTCACGTACGCCCACCCGTGGAGCTGCATAGCACGCTCACTCGATGTCGTACGGGACAACTTTCACCCAACAGCCCAAACGTCGAGCCGGTCGCACCGAAACGGACAGGAGGTTCCCTACACGGAGCATCTCTATATGCCCGTTAGCAGATTTCCACCTTGCTGCCCTCAACCTACACCTATAAATCGGTGTGCTATGCCTCGACGCCCGGAGGTTTAGGCTACATCGGTTCATCGGGGCCCATATATCCGATATGCCTTCAGTACATTCAATACTTGTTCAGCAGGGCCGCACACGGATCGGTCCTCAATCGACATGGACAGGGCTGCGAACACAAGACTTCCTCTTGCTGCGCCCTAGCCCCTGCCTAGTCTCATTTTCATTACTAAAGTGATCTCACATCACTCAACCGAACCCGTGTGTCCCAAGCCTAAACTCACGAGTAGATTCCAACTACTCGACTTGTACCGAAGTCCTATGAAACATTAAGCATAGCCTGTCTACTCGAGGTCTTGGACACTACCCTCACTCTTATGGAAAATTTCTGGTCATGCAAGTGGGGTTTTCATCCATTCTACACCTAATGCACATATACACTTCACACTACGTATGTAAACAAAGTAAAACTTTATAAAAGGCTTAATGCAAACCGGGGCTTGCCTTGTTGCTGCTGGTCAGGGGTTAGTTCTTCTTTCGGAAGTAGGAAGTCGAGTACCTCTGGAGCCTTCTCGCCTTCAGCGACTACACGTTAATAAAATACTACAGCTTAATGGATATGCACATAAGTTTATTGTAATGCTTCTTCTATTAGTTCTAATAACCAGTTTCTAACAACTGGAACTCTGTTCAAGAATTTAAAATGAAACTGGGGCTAGTAGTTTGGGTTTGGACCTAAGCACATGGTTAAGTGCTAAGTGGTTATCCCCCTCTTCCCCATTGATCACCTCAAGTGGTTAAACAGAGCAGGGGTGATCCAGAGCTCCAATGGAGCTGAGAATTTTTTTTGTGAGTTCCTTGTCACAAGACAACTCTCTGGATCAAAATTTAGCACTTTTCATTGAGTGGCTTATTCAGAATAATTCTTTTAGCAATTAAGCAAAGAAGAATTAATTCTGAGGTAGCACCCCTGTTCATGCCCAACTTAGTGAACTACAATTTCAATCATAGCTCCCAGAGTTTGCATGAATTTTCCTAGCATTTTTGGAGCTAAGATCTGCCCAGAACTGAATTTCCAAGTTTTGGGAAATCCTCTGAAAATGTTTCTGTATTCAAATGAACACAGCACCTTCAACTCTAAATTTCCCTGACCAAATCAACTCCAAATGGTCTGAAACTTTTACAGGGGTTCACTAACATCCTAAAGAACATTCTGGCAAAAGTTGGGGATTTTTGGATGAACCAAACTCCCTCTAAAATTCTTTTTATGAAAAGCTTTAAAGAATTTTCCAGAATTAAATATTAGGTTTCATACAAATTGGGTTGCATATTTGGATTTTACTCTCTTAGAGGAGTCCAAAAAAATTTGTTTCATAATTTTTGGACAAGCCTACCCCCAGTTGTGGCCTTTCAAAGTTTAAACTGAACACTGAAAATTCCAAATTGTTCAAATGCCTGCCAGTGGGTCCCACCCGGCAGGTCTTCCCCTTCCTCGCGCCAAACAGGGCCCCGCGGCGGCGCCCTCTGGCGAGAATCGCCGGAACCGCTTTCCCGGCCATCCCCGACCCCAGACTCGCCGCCCCGCCCTAACTCATGACGCTGAACTCAGCTCGGGGGTCGCCGGCGACCGTAGCTCACCGGAACAGCGCGCCCGATGGTGACAGCGGCGGTTAGGGTTCCGGCGTGGTCGGGAATGCATTACAACGCATCAAAATGATCAGAAAAGGGTTGGAGAGCACCGCAGAAGCTCGAGGGTGACGAAAATGGCCGCCAAACCCCATGAAAAGATCGGCAACCTAGAGCTCCACGGTGAACCGAGCTATTATTCCATGGCGGACCGAAAAACAACCAGAACCCGGCCATTTCTGGGCCATATCCCTTGATTCTTGGTCGAGGAGGGCCGCTAGGAAGTGAGGAAGGCGTGTGCAAGCTCACCCGAGCTGGGTTTGGACGGTGCAGTTAGAATTTCGGGGTAGACCGACCCCTACCCGTATGCACTAGTTCTTGGGATTCTTAGGAATTCTCAGCACTCAGTCTCTCAATGGATATGAGGGTTGCAGCTACACGATCTGGAGTCTACGACACACCTTTTTCGTGTAGAAGTCAGGCGGTGAAAATGGTCGGGGTGAGCTGTCCACGGGGAGCAACCTCGGTTTTCCTCCGGTGGCCTGGGTTCTCAGTGGCGATCGTCGATTTGTGGCTGAATGAGGCGCTAACGCCGCGAAGTAGCGGGGTGGTTAGCTAGAGCATGCACTGGTGCTCCTTTTTTGTGTTGGAGGCTCGGGCCAAGGCCGATCAGGCGCCGGCGTACAGTGGGAATCGGGGAAGCGGCGCCGGTGAGCGAAACAGAGCCGGTGTGGAGCTGTTTTGCAGAGAAGCAACGCGTGCGGCTCGTTGCATGGGGAGGGGGTCACGTAGAGGAGGGGGCGAGCTGTTTCCTGGCTGCCAGCGTGAGCAAAGAGAACCAGGAGGTGGCTGACCGAGGCGATCGGGCGCCGGTGTCGCCGTGCGCTGGCGCGCGGTTTCGGCCGAAGGAGAAAAGATCAGGGGTAAAACTTCTCTGCTAAGACTACTGACAGGTGGGACCTCCCCTCCAATTATTTTTCCAAATTTTTACAATTCTGTCGTGCCAAAATATCCTCAGCTACTCACCATTTAATGTGGGACTTAGTCACCAAGTCTTAGTTTGAATTTGAGTTCTCAAATTCAAACTTTGTTTGGCTGAATTTGCTTCCCATTTGAACTGAAATTCAAATTCAGTTTTGAATTCTTGCAAATTTAGCTCTTGACAAAATTAACTCAAATGATGATGAAAATTGGTGGGCTAACTCAGGAAAATGTGCTGAGTTAGAATATGAAGCTAACTTTTAAATTTGAGGGATGAAAGTTGCTGCAATTTGAATTTTCATTCAAATTGGCCTCTTTTTCAAATACCTCCAAAGGTGCCTCAAAAAGTGTTGGATTTACATGAAACTTGGCCTGAACCTTCCCAAGACTTTTCAAGTTCAAGGGGTGAGCTCAATCTCTCATGTTCATGTGTAGAAATCCCACTTTGTGAAAGTATAGGCTTTCCCCTCTAATCACTCTTTTGATGGAGGTTACTTGCTCTTCACCATTTTTCACAAGCTATCCACAACAAAAACTGTGGTGTTGTGAGGTGATGAAAAGTTTTTGCAAGTCCCTTTTCATGGGCTTTTACAATAACATGCATCAAATCCAATAACCATAACATCATTTCCAATGTTAAGCTTCCCGCTTAACATCCACAACTTCCAAAACCATCACTCCTCTAATCATGAATAAGTCCAAGCCGCTCTTGACCGTGAGCACGGCTGTCATGACAGTTTTTACTCTGCAGAGTTTGTACCACTGTACCCAAATGTAGTGATTTCATCCCCCGTTGCCGGGTGGACTAAAAGAACCTCCATTATGCCAGTGGCTATGAACCACATTCACACTTCCCAGGTGTGTAGCCAGGAGATCACTATGAAGCCTTTACAAAGGGATTTCCGACGAGCATGGGCCCACTGAGGTTTCACCCCTAACAGCATACAAGAGGCTCCAACCCCGCTGCAGTGGACCCCTCTTGAGCCTTGCGGTTCATATGGTAGTCCAGCTAACACCTACTCCCCGCACCATCCAACACACCCATACTACGCCGGGGATACACCTAATTAATTGGCCAAGCTGCCCCATCTCAGCATGTGGTTGGCACTGTAAAGCCAGGTTACATGCTCCATGAACCGGTCCTTAGGATCCAGGAAAGTACTAAACACAAACCCGAGTCTCGTGCACCCAGCACACAACCAAAACATCCAACTTGCCTTGATCCCTACCTCTACATAACTCACAATATCTCATTCAAGAGTATGGTAAAATAAACTGATGATCTCATTTCCCAATTATCCCATTGTAAGCATGGCTAAGCATATGCATAATAATGAATGACATGATAAAATGGATCCCAACCCAAGCTACAAGGAAACAAGATAATGCAATTCTAGGGAAACATCCTAGCATGAGTTTCATATTTCAATTGACAATGCAAATAATTCTACCTACACATCCTATTATAGGATCAAAGTGGTCAAGGACACTTGCCTCCTTCCTGCTGCTCTTGAAATGGGTAGTCCTGATCTTGGAAAGGAATAACTTGCTCTTGAGCAGGTTCTACATCATACCATCACACATAGCAAAAAAAACAACAATCCATAAGACATAGTTCACACTTCCACTTCATACAAACCACACATTCATATTTATGAAAGTCATTCACCATTATATGTGCTGTGGTTACTCTATGTGTGTTGATTTGTGGCTTGCATGCACTTTTAATCATGTGTATATGACTCCTACTTTTGTGTTCACATTTATACTTACATACTATATATATGAGTTTCCAATTTAAATAAATTCCTTATATTCAATTACTACACCAAGTATGCATGAAAGGTATTTTCTTACTCCATATGTGTCTTCAGAATTTCTACCAACCCTAAACTGAATTCTTTGGATTTTAGAAACTTCATTTATCATTTACTAGTTGCTATATTTTCAGATTTATTTCCTATGCCTAAATGTGAACTTTATTATGAAAATAATAAGACACATCATCTAAACAGAATAGGTTCTAATCTAAAATGTTTAATAATATATTTTTGACCTTTTCCTCTGATGTAAACTATTTTACATTTATTTTCCCTATTTTCAGAACTATTCTTTACTTAAAAATGTGTCCTTATAACTAATAAATGTGAATAATAAATTAAACAGATTCATTTCAGCCAAAAATCTATTTTTATCTCACTCCAAGGTTTTCTAAATACTGAGAAAGTTTTTAACTTAATTTTGTCAATATGTTTGTTCCACTTTTTAAATTTTAAATACTAGCCACCTATTCAATTTCCTAAATTAAATATCAAACAGGGTTAAAAAGGTAAACTCACCCCACTACAGGGTCTATAATATTATTTTAAGAATTTTCAGGGGTCTAGCTACACATAACAGAGGGGTTTTTCCTAATTTTTATTAAGCCCAGGGGTCAAAACTGATTTTTAAATGATTTTACATGATTTTCTGAAGTTCCAGAGGCTAGATCAGAAGTTTCCGGGGCTAGCTCTTATTTCCCGAGAACCCCAGGGGGTAGCACGTAAGATTTCCAGTCTTTATAACGCGGGGCTGACATGGATCGTCCGATTTAAAACAGACGGCTGAGATTATAACGCCGAACCGGTACGCGGGGTTTTAAAGTCTACCGTGCGATTTAAAATAGACGGCGCACAAGCGGCCACGTCGCTCTGATCGAGCATGGGCGGCGCTGCCCGGCGGCGCACGGCGGCGGGAGGCGGCGATCTCGCCGGAGAGTTTCGGATCTTCGTCAATTCTTCCTAAAACTGTGATTTTATGGCATATATCGGTGGAGGGGAGGTCGGGGATCTCACCTCGGGGGTTTTCTTGGGCTCGGAGGTCCTGGAAGGCGGTCGGCGACGAGGTCCGAAGTGAAACCACGGCGAGGCTCGTCGGCGCTGTGTTTGAACCGCAAGTCACCGAGTTTTCTGCACCTGCAGGGTTCCCCGGAGGCGGTGGATCAAGACCAGCGAGTGAGATCGGAATTTCCGAGCGTAGATTGCCCAGAATTCGCCGGAGGGGCTCAGTTTCTCACCGGAGTAAAATCGGCGGATCGCGTGGGAAAAACAGAACGAGGTCGGGGTTTTTATAGACGGGGAAGGGCGGCGGGGTGGTTTAGATCGAGTTTGCGTTGCCCCCGATCGAAATTCGGCTGGGATACGCGAGAATTCCTGATCAGTTTCGATTCGGGTGAGAGAGTCCTGGCGCGGGCGCGAGGAAGAGGAAGGCTGGCGGGCCCCGCCTGTCAGTGGGAGGAAGAGGCGCGCGCGGCTGCGTGCTGGCGCGGGTGCTGGTTGGGCCGGCTGGTGGGTTTCGGCCCACTCGCCGGTTTTTTTCTGTTTTCCTTTTTCTTTTTCTATTTCTTTTCTGTTTTGAGTTTAAATTGAATTCCAGTTTGAATTTAAATTGTTGCAAAACATGCAACACATCCAAAAATTTTTAAATTCCCCTCTTAACAGGATTTTGGGTCTTAACAGGATTTTGGGTCTTAACAGGATTTTTGGGGTGTTACAGCTCTACCCCCCTTAAAAGAAATCTCGTCCTTGAGATTAATGGTTCTAAGAAAACAATTCCGGAAATTGTGCCTTGAGTTCATCTTCCCGCTCCCAGGTGGCTTCCTCTTCTGAGTGATGCTTCCACTGCACCATGCACACGCGGATTCTTTTATTTCTGGTGAGGCGTTCCATTGTCTCCAAAATCTTGTATGGTTGCTCGTCATAAGGCAAATCCTCAGCTACGTCCACTTCATTCATGGGTAACACCTCTTCAGGTGTCCTCAGGCATTTCTTGAGTTGTGACACATGGAACACATCGTGCACATCCGATAGACGAGCCGGTAACTCTAGTTGATACGCCACTTCGCCTTTCCTCTCCAGAACTTGAAAGGGTCCGATGTATCGAGGTGACAACTTACATTTCACCTTGAACCTACGAAGTCCTCTGATAGGGGACACCTTGAGATAGACATAGTCTCCCACGTTGAAAACAAGCTCTCTTCTTCGTACATCGGCATAGCTCTTTTGGCGTGTCTGTGCTATCCTCAAATTGTTGTGAATTTCCCTCACCTTCGCCTCGGCTTCTTGTAGTACTTCTGGACCAAACACTTTACTTTCCCCCGTTTGGTTCCAAAATAGGGGAGTTCTGCACTTCTTCCCGTACAAGGCTTCAAACGGTGACATCTTCATACTAGCTTGATAGCTGTTGTTATAGGAAAACTCCGCATACGGTAAGTTCTTGTCCCAACTCCTATTGTTTTTTAGTGCACATTCCCTTAGCATATCTTCAAGGATCTGATTGGTTCTCTCCGTCTGCCCGTCAGTTTGGGGATGATAGGCAGAGCTGAAATTCAGATGGGTTCCCATGGTTTCATGCAACTTCTGCCAGAACCTTGAGGTGAACTGTGTCCCTCGATCCGACACAATCTTCTTTGGCACTCCATGGTAACACACGATCCTTGACATGTACAATTCTGCCAATTTGGATCCGTTGTAGCTTTCTTTCACGGGGATGAAATGAGCCACCTTGGTTAGCCTGTCGATGATGACCCATATTGAATCATATCCTGATTGGGTCCTAGGCAATTCCACTATGAAATCCATACCGATTTCTTCCCATTTCCATTCAGGCACTTTGAGTGGTTGCAATAATCCCGCGGGTCGTTGATGTTCTGCTTTCACCAACTGACATGTGTCACATAGGGCAACATGTTCCGCGACATCTCGTTTCATGCCATACCACCAATACCTGCTCTTGAGGTCCTGGTACATTTTCGTACTCCCAGGATGAATGGAATAGTCAGAATCATGAGTCTCCTTCAAAATCAATTCACGGATCTCCTTTACTTCTGGCACTCAGATTCTTTTCCCGTGCCACACCGCTCCTTGTTCATCCTCTCTAAAACCAGGAGCTTTATTTTCCTTGATGAGTTGTCTGATCTCTCGTATCTTCTCGTCATTCTTTTGACCCTCGCGTATGTGTCGCTCGAGTGTGGAATCCACTTCCATGGCGATGGCTTCACCACTATTTACCAGGCATAGATTGAGCCTTATAACCTCGTCCTTCAATTCTGTAGGCATGTCCTTCAAGCTCAACTTATTGACATGAACTTTCCGACTTAAAGCATCGGCCATGACGTTTGCCTTCCCAGGATGATAGTTGATGCCCACATCAAAGTCATTGATTAGCTCTAACCATCTTCTTTGTCTGAGGTTGAGATCTGGCTGTGTAAAAATGTACTTCAAACGCTTATGATCCGTATATATCTCTGTCCTCTTCCCCATCAAATAGTGTCGCCAAATTTTCAACGCGTGTACCACTGCGGCTAGTTCTAAGTCATGTGTAGGATAGTTTTTCTCGTGCTTCCGAAGCTGCCGGGATGCATATGCCACGAGATGCCCTTCTTGCATGAGAACACATCCCAACCCGTTTCCAGAGGCATCGCAGTACACTGTGAAATTCTTCTGCATATCTGGCATAACCAACACTGGGGCTGTGGTCAATCTTTTCTTTAGCTCCTGAAAACTCGTCTCGCACTGTGGCGTCCATGTGAATGTGATTCCCTTCTCCAACAGTTTGGTGAGGGGTCTCGAGATCTTGGAGAATCCCTCAATAAACCGTCGATAGTATCCAGCCAATCCCAAGAAGCTTCGAACTTCCCCGACATTTTCAGGGGTCTTCCACTTCTGTATATCCTCGATTTTGGCAGGATCCACGGAGATTCCTCCCTCTGAGATTATATGTCCTAAGAAGGGAACTCTCTTCAGCCAAAACTCACACTTGTTCAACTTGGCATATAGTTGGTGTTCTCTTAGCCTCTGCAACACCAACCTTAGATGTTTCTCATGTTCTTCTTCATCTTTGGAGATGATGAGAATGTCATCTATGAAAACCACCACAAATTTGTCCAGATATTCCATGAATACCTTGATCATGAGATACATGAAGTATGCCGGGGCATTAGTTAGCGCGAAAGGCATGACAGTGTATTCATACAGTCCGTACCGAGATACAAAGCTGTCTTGGGAATATCAGATTGCCTTATCTTGAGTTGGTAGTATCCCGACCTGAGATCAATTTTCGAGACCACACAAGCTCCCCTCAACTGATCAAACAAGTCTTCAATGCGGGGTAATGGGTACTTGTTCTTGATGGTTACCTCATTCAAGGCACGGTAATCCACGCATAACCTTTGGGTTCCGTCCTTCTTGGGCACAAATATCACCGGAGCTCCCCATGGTGAGGAACTAGGACGAATATACCCCTTCTCCATCAATTCTCTTAAATGATCCTTGAGTTCTTCTAGCTGCTTGGAGTCCATCCGATAAGGTATCTTGTATATCAGGGCTGTTCCAGGTACTAGCTCAATTGCGAATTCCACTTCACGATCGGGAGGCATACCTGGCAACTCCTCCGGAAAAACATCTGGATATTCCCTGATGGTCCTGATTTCCTCAACTTTCACCTCAACTTGATTTAATTTAATGTTCTCCTAGGCTCGTGTACTGTTATGAACTTTACTCTTGTGCCACTAGGGTGAGTTAGTTCCACCGTTCTGGTCGAACAATGGATGATTCCTTTATGTTTTGTCAACCAATCCATACCCAAGATAATATCTATCCCTTGTGAATCTATCACTATGAGGTTAGCAGTAAATACCACCCCATTAATGTCTAGGTTCACTTTGGGACACACTTGTCTCGTCCTTATTTCTCCACCTGGAGAGTTTACTGCTAGCATATAGTTCATTTGTGTTGTTGCTAGATCATGCTTCTTAACAAACCCTTTAGCAATGAACGAGTGGGTAGCACCAGAATCAAACAGCAGGGTTGCAATGTGTAAATTGGCAGGAAACTTACCAACTACCACGTCGGGTGCCTCTTGTGCTTCCTCCAAAGTGACGTGGTTCACCCGTCCTCTCATTACATTCTGCTGTTGTGGCTGCGTGGGCTTCTTCTTTGGGCACTTATGGGCGTAGTGCCCCACTTCACCACAATTAAAACATTGCACCCCAACCTTAGGTGCTTGGCCTTTATTGTCTTGGGGTTGGTTTGGGGGTCCTTGCACTGCTGGTCGAGGTGGATATGCGGGGCGAGGCTGCTGTACAAACTGACGTTGCGGCTGTGCTGGTGCTGCCGGAGGCCTGTAGTTCGAGTTGTACCCTCTTGGTGCTGAGGAGGGTACCGCAGCACGGTTCGTCTGCCCTGCAGGTTGCTGCATCAGACGTGGGCGGGTGTTGCTCCCTGAGGCTTGATGTGACCACCCGGCCTTCCTCTTATTCTCATTTTCCAAGGCCTTTAGCTTCTGTTCTACCACAAACACTCTGTCCACCATCTTTTGGAAGCTTTCATACTCATTTGAGGACATTGCACACTGCATCTCTGCGGTAAGTCCCTCCACGAAACAATCTTGCTTTTGCTCATCAGTCTCTATGTCCCGTGGGGCATAACGGGATAGTTGAGTAAATTTAGTGAGGTATTCCCTCACCGTCATGTTTCCCTGCTGCAGTCCCAAAAACTCCTTCCTCTTGTTTTTGAGTTCACCTCTTGGGATGTAATGGTTGCGGAAGCTACGCTTGAACTCTTCCCAAGTGATGTTCTCAGGGTCATGATGGGCAGCCACGTAGGCGGTCCACCAATCAGCAGCAGGTCGATGCAATTGATGAGAGGCAAACAACACCCTCTCATACCCTTGGCACTGTATGATCCTCATCTTGCTCTCAATGGTCTTAAGCCAATCATCTTCCTCCAGAGGTTCAGCAGCACTTGCAAACTTCGGAGGTTGAGTTCCTAGAAACTCACTCAACCATGGTTGGCGTGGTGCAGCTTGTGGGGGTGGAACTTGATGCAAGTTGGCCACCACTTGAGTCAAGTTCTGGATGAGCTGATTCTGATTCTCCAGCATTTGGTGGAGGGGATCAACTCCTTCATGGTGACCACCCCGGTCCTGGCCTCCAGAAAGATTAGGGTTGCATGCCTCATCGTTTTTGTTGGCGGGGTTGGCAGCACGTCCTTTTCCTCTTCCGGCCATCTGGCAGAATCAACCAATGTTAATTTGAAAGCATTTAGTATCATCTTACTACTTTCATTTGTTTGTACTCTGAAGTGTTGAGGCTTTGTTATACTTTTCTGAGGGTTCATCTCTCACATAAAAATAAATGCAATATTATTTCATGTGGGTTCACACACCAAAGCAAAACAATCTAAAGACGAGGCTGTGGACAATTGCTCATGGCTTCCACAACTCACGTCACACACCAAGCATTAACACACCATTAACTTAACGTAACGACTCGACTATTCGACATCTTGCTAACTAAGGGAAGGACTCTACACTACTCGTTTTCTTGAGCTGGCTCCTCGGGATCTTCCTCATCATTTCGGCTGCCTTCTGACTCTGCTTTGGGTGGGGAGGCTGCTGGTGGAGAAGTGCGACGATGCCTGATCGCTCGGCGATCTGGGGAGTCAGGAGTCCATGTATCATTCACGGTGACACACAGTTCATTCCCATCTCCTCTTTCTCTCGCCCTCAAGCAGGCTCGCAGCAATGCCTCCGTTTCCTTCAGGGTGTCCCGAACATCCTGAAGCTCTTGCTGACACTCCTGCAGTCGAGTGCTGAGCATAGCAGCATCCTCCAAGCACAAGTCCATGTGCTCATGGGAAGTCCCTTGCTGCACTGGCGGGTACTTGTACTCCGTGGTACCACTCTCACGCTGGAGGACATACATGTACTCAGTCCTGTCCAGGTGGCGACGATAGATGTGACTATGGCAGGTGATGGCCTCCCAGGTGACATCCTTCTCCGCATCGAACTGTGTCGCTCTACAGGCTGGAGAGCGGTGGATCTTAAGCAGCTGATTTTCGTGTATAATCCTCATCTCTGAACTCCATTCTTCCCTCTTCTCAAGGATGGTCCTGGTGGAGTTATAGTGGATGATTAGCTTGCCCGTATTGCTGGCGGCTTCGAGCATACGTCGAAGACGGCGCAACAAGCCTCCTACTGCCAATCCGTAGGAAAGGTACGTCATCGGACGGCTCTCCTCTGG
The DNA here is from genome assembly GCA_030760725.1 of Neostapfia colusana. NCBI lineage: Eukaryota > Viridiplantae > Streptophyta > Magnoliopsida > Poales > Poaceae > Neostapfia > Neostapfia colusana. Next base: position 18,253,078 of record JASWHV010000002.1, read on the forward strand.
GCAAGGGCAACTACGGGAACTCTCCCTCCTGTGGACTTGCGAGCGGTGCGAATCATGCGAACCATCTAAAACAAAAAGCATTTAAACTTAGGTTAGATAAACTTTTAAACGAAAATCCTATTCTGAATGAAAATTGGGGTAAGATGAAGAAATTGACTCATTAAATAACACTTTTCAACACACACCTTGTAAAAGTAGTTTTTAAGAAAATAAGGCCCTTAAATACGTCTATTTCTACCTAGGTCCACGTTCCTACGGCCAACCTTGGCTCTGATACCACTTCTGTCACACCCGGTTTTTCCGAAGAACAACCAAGTGAATATCACATGTATGCCAGGATCATTTTCTCATACATGTGATGACAAATAGTGAAGCATCATTTATTACAAGCCAGGTGTCTTATATAAATAAGTCTTACATAGCAAATGTCTCGTTGAACAATAAAAAGTTCATCACAAGTAAATAAACTAGCAGCGGAATATTATTCTTGAGGGCTCCGTCACAGGCATTGCCCGGGGGTCTCCATGAACCTAGAAACATTCTTCGGGTCCAAAGTCTTGGTCATTATACACCACCTCATTATCTTGACCTGAGCAGCAATATAAACCAACAAAATATGCAAGGTTGAGTACCAATGGTACTCAGCAAGTGTGGGAAAATTATATCATGCATGGCTAGAACAAGGAGAGGTTGAACTCATGGTTAAAGCACTACGCAATTAATACCTATCACCTTAGCTTATTAAGCACTTACATTACTACACAGGTGAAATGGTCCCAATCTCCCATCCCATCATCAAAATCCAATAACCATAACATCATTTCCAATGTTAAGCTTCCCGCTTAACATCCACAACTTCCAAAACCATCACTCCTCTAATCATGAATAAGTCCAAGCCGCTCTTGACCGTGAGCACGGCTGTCATGACAGTTTTGACTCTGCAGAGTTTGTACCACTGTACCCACATGTAGTGATTTCATCCCCCGTTGCCGGGTGGACTAAAAGAACCTCCATTATGCCAGTGGCTACGAAACACATTCACACTTCCCAGGTGTGTAGCCAGGAGATCACTACAAAGCCTTTACAAAGGGATTCCCGACGAGCATGGGCCCACTGAGGTTTCACCCCTAACAGCATACAAGAGGCTCCAACCCCGCTGTAGTGGCCCCCTCTTGAGCCTTGCGGTTCATATGGTAGTCCAGCTGACACCTACTCCCCGCACCATCCAACACACCCATACTACGCCGGGGATACACCTAATTAATTGGCCAAGCTGCCCCATCTCAGCATGTGGTTGGCACTGTAAAGCAAGGTTACATGCTCCATGAACCGGTCCTTAGGATCCAGGCAAGTACTAAACACAAACCCGAGTCTCGTGCACCCAGCACACAACCAAAACATCCAACTTGCCTTGATCCCTACCTCTACATAACTCACAATATCTCATTCAAGAGTATGGTAAAATAAACTGATGATCTCATATCCCAATTATCCCATTCTAAGCATGGCTAAGCAAATGCATAATAATGAATGACATGATAAAATGGATCCCAACCCAAGCTACAAGGAAACAAGATAATGCAATTCTAGGGAAACATCCTAGCATGGGTTTCATATTTCAATTGACAATGCAAATAATTCTACCTACACATCCTATTATAGGATCGAAGTGGTCAAGGACACTTGCCTCCTTCCTGCTGCTCTTGAAATGGGTAGTCCTGATCTTGGAAAGGAATAACTTGCTCTTGAGCAGGTTCTACATCATACCATCGCACATAGCAAAAGAAAAACAACAATCCATAAGACATAGTTCACACTTCCACTTCATACAAACCACACATTCATATTTATGAAAGTCATTCACCATTATTGTGTTGTGGTTACTCTATGTGTGTTGATTTGTGGCTTGCATGCACTTTTAATCATGTGTATATGACTCCTACTTTTGTGTTCACATTTATACTTACATACTATATATATGAGTTTCCAATTTAAATAAATTCCTTATATTCAATTACTACACCAAGTATGCAGGAAAGGTATTTTCCTACTCCATATGTGTCTTCAGAATTTCTACCAACCCAAAACTGAATTCTTTGGATTTTAGAAACTTCATTTATCATTTACTAGTTGCTATATTTTCAGATTTATTTCCTATGCCTAAATGTGAACTTTATTATGAGAATAATAAGACACATCATCTAAACAGAATAGGTTCTGATCTAAAATGTTTAATAATATATTTTTGACCTTTTCCTCTGATGTAAACTATTTTAAATTTATTTTCCCTATTTTCAGAACTATTCTTTACTTAAAAATGTGTCCTTATAACTAATAAATGTGAATAATAAATTAAACAGATTCATTTCAGGGAAAAATCTATTTTTATCTCACTCCAAGGTTTTCTAAATACTGAGAAAGTTTTTAACTTAATTTTGTCAATATGTTTGTTCCACTTTTTAAATTTTAAATACTAGCCACCTATTCAATATCCTAAATTAAATATCAAACAGGGTTAAAAAGGTAAACTCACCCCACTACAGGGTCTATAATATTATTTTAAGAATTTTCAGGGGTCTAGCTACACATAACAGAGGGGTTTTTCCTAATTTTTATTAAGCCCAGGGGTCAAAACTGATTTTTAAATGATTTTACATGATTTTCTGAAGTTCCAGGGGCTAGATCAGAAGTTTCCGGGGCTAGCTCTTATTTCCCGAGAACTCCAGGGGTAGCACGTAAGATTTCCAGTCTTTATAACGTGGGGCTGATGTGGATCGTCCGATATAAAACAGACGGCTGAGATTATAACGCCGAACCGGTACGCGGGGTTTTAAAGTCTACCGTGCGATTTAAAATAGACGGCGCACAAGCGGCCACGTCGCTCTGATCGAGCGCGGGCGGCGCTTCCCGGCGGCGCATGGCGGCGATCTCGCCGGAGAGTTTCGGATCTTCGTCAATTCTTCCTAAAACTGTGATTTTATGGCATATATCGGTGGAGGGGAGGTCGGGGATCTCACCTCGGGGGTTTTCTTGAGCTCGGAGGTCCTGGAAGGCGGTCGGCGACGAGGTCCGAAGTGAAACCACGGCGAGGCTCGTCGGTGCTGTGTTTGAACCGCAAGTCACCGAGTTTTCTGCACCTGCAGGGTTCCCCAGAGGCGGTGGATCAAGACCAGCGAGTTAGATCGGAATTTCCGAGGGTAGATCGCCCAGAATTCACCGGAGGGGCTCGGTTTCTCACCGGAGTAAAATCGGCGGATCGCGTGGGAAAAACAGAACGAGGCCGGGGTTTTTATAGACGGGGAAGGGCGGCGGGGTGCTTTAGATCGAGTTTGCGTCGCCCCCGATCGAAATTCGGCTGGGATATGCGAGAATTCCCGATCGGTTTCGATTCGGGTGAGAAAGTCCCGGCGCGGGTGCGAGGAAGAAGAAGGCTGGCGGGCCCCGCCTGTCAGTGGGAGGAAGAGGAGCGCGCAGCTGCGGGCTGGCGCGGGTGCTGGTTGGGCCGGCTGGTGGGTTTCGGCCCACTGGCCGGTTTTTTTCTGTTTTCCTTTTTCTTTTTCTATTTCTTTTCTGTTTTGAGTTTAAATTGAATTCCAGTTTGAATTTAAATTGTTGCAAAACATGCAACACGTCCAAAAATATTTAAATTCCCCTCTTAACAGGATTTTGGGTCTTAACAGGATTTTTGGGGTGTTACACTTCAGTTTTTGCCTCCGGACCTTCTGTTCTTTCCTCTGGAGCTACTGATTTTCGTGCTACACAAGTAACACCTCATAGGTCAGTAGTTAAGAACAAAAAATCTCTAACTTTGACTCATAAACCTGCTGTTTTATCTCAGCTTTCGCATGTTATTCCTGTTGGACATCGTGTGACTCAGTACTGGATTCCTAAATGCCTTTTAACTAACCCCAGTATTGAGTCATCGACGTATTGTGCTTCTATGTAGGTTACACGCTTGAGGAAGGAGAACATTTGGATTGTGGATTCAGGTTGCTCATGCCACATGACCGGTAACAAAGAATGGTTCTCCTCTCTCTCTTTTGTGTCACGTGTAGAGAATGTTATTTTTGCCGATAATTCTTCAACTCTTATAATTGCTAAGTGTTCGGTTAGAGTAAATGATCACTACACTTTGAAGGATGTGGCACTTGTCAAAAATTTGAAATACAGCTTGCTTTCTATTTCACAATTGCTAGATGAAAATCTGGAAATTATTTTCAATAAAAACTGCTGCAAAGTTGTAGGTTCAAATAGTGAGCTTATTTTTAACATGTCTCGGTTTGGAAGAGTTTTTAAAGCTGATTTTGATATGTCTTTCTCTAAGCATAGATGTCTAGTTGCAAATGATTCCAAAGATTTATATTTTTGGCATCGTAGACTTGGTCACGTAGGCTGATCATCTCACGCGTGTTAGTGCTCTTGACCGCATACGTGGGCTGCCTAAGCTTGAAGGGGGCAAAGAAATTATGTGCTCTTCTTGTAGACATGCTAAGATGGTTGCAGGTTCACATGCTCCTCTCACAATGACCATGACAACTGAACCGGGTCAACTTTTACACCATGACACCGTAGGACCTTCACGTATTCAATCCTTCGGAGGTAAATGGTACGTTCTTGTGATTGTTGATGACTATTCTAGATACTCTTGTGTTTACTTTATGGCATCTAAGAATGAAGCTTTTAGTCACTTTAGAACTTTATTTTTAGATTATCAATTGATCACACAGGATCTTTAAGAGCAATTAGAAGTGATAATGGAACCGAATTTAAAAATCAATCGTTTGATCACTTTTGTGCTGAAAATGCAATAGATCATCAATTTTCTTCACCATATGTACCTCAACAAAACGGTGTTGTAGAGAGAAAGAACAGAACCTTAGTTGAGATGGCTAGGACTATGCTTGATGAATATCAAACTCCTAGGAAATTTTGGGCTGATGCAATTGCAACCGCTTGTTATGTCTCGAATCGAGTTTTCTTGCATGCTAAGCTAGGTAAAACACCATATGAGCTCAGGTTTGAACATAGGCCTAGTGTCACACACTTTAGGGTCTTTGGTTGCAAATGCTTTGTTAAGAAACATGGTAATCTTGATAAATTTGAAGCTAGATCTGTTGATGGCATGCTTCTTGGTTATCCATCTCATACTAGAGGCTACCGTGTGCTTTTACTTGATACTAAAAAATTGTGGAGACTTGTGAAGTTTCTTTTGATGAAGCTAGCCCAGGTACTAGTTCAAATATTACAGGTCCGGATCCATATCCGCAGGGGGAGAGTATTTTCGTTAAAGAAGAGGAAGAAGTGGTGCTGCTGCACGAAAATTCAGCAGCTAATGACATTGTTCCAGCTCTTGATCTTGATTCACAGCCAGCACCGACGACCACCATTGCTGGTCCAGATCCTCCTCACGTCACAAGCTCATCTATTTGTGATGAACATGAAGAAGGAGAAGCTTGTGAAGTGTCCACTCCCCTCCGGATTCTCAAAAGTCATCCTCCACAACAAATTATTGGAAGCTTGCATGAACGAGTTACAAGATCCAGGTTTTTCGACCCTAATTCTCATGCTCATTCTGCTTTTGTTGCTTCTTTTGAACCCAAAGATATATCACACGCACTCACTAATGAATCTTGGATTATTGCCATGCAAGAAGAGTTAGAAAATTTTGAAAGATATATCACACGCACTCACTAATGTTTGAACCCAAAGATATATCACACTTTAATTTGAACTAAATGGGTGTTTAAAAATAAACAAAGTGAGGATGGGGTTGTGGTTAGGAATAAGGCTAGGTTGGTTGCTCAAGGTTTCACACAAGTTGAAGGTCTAGATTTTGATGAAACTTTTGCTCCTGTTGCTAGATTAGAAGCCATAAGAATTTTGTTAGCTTTTGCTGCATCTAAAGGTTTTAAGCTATATTAAATGGATGTTAAAAGTACTTTTATTAATGGCTACATAGATGAGAAGGTTTATGTCAAACAACCACCTGGTTTTGAAAATCCAAATTTTCCTAATCATGTTTGCAAACTGTTCAAAGCCTTGTACAGTCTCAAACAAGCCCCTAGAGCATGGTATGATAGGTTAAAAACATTCTTACTTGAAAAGGGGTTTACCATGGGCAAGGTTGATAAAACTCTTTTTGTGCTTAAGCATGGCAATGACTCATTATTTGTTCAAGTGTATGTGGATGATATTATCTTTGTTTGTGCTTCTCATGATCTTGTGTCCAAGTTTTCAGCTATGATGAGTTCAGAATTTGAGATGAGTTGTGGGGGACCGGGATCCGCCCATCCAGGATCGCAGAGGGTGGTGCCGCACGATGCGACACCCGACAGAAGACGTCATAAGAACACGATATATTACATGGGAAAAACAAACTGAACTGTACAAAAGGTACAATCCTCAGTTACAAACTATTATTTATCTTACACAGCGGAAGTCTACACTATACAACTCACGCCCGCCTATCTAGCAAAAGTCGGCTGCCCAGGCCTAGGGCAACCCACACTAGCTGCACTCTTCAGCTCAGCGCGGCGTGTACGGCTCCCACTCAGCCGTGGTCCCCGACGGAGGGTAACCCTCGCCGGTGGACTCGTACTCCGAGTCCGTGGGTGGCTCCTCACCTGAAAAACACTTAAGCAGCAACCGTGAGCACGAAGGCTCAGCAAGGCTTAACCGACTCACCTAAACATGAAACTCTAAATGAGGTGTACAATGACATAGGATGGTAATATTGCAGCAAATGGACACGCCTACAAGTTCATCCTTAGTTCAGCTTTTAGCAACAATTTAACAGTTCAGGAAGCTGAAATTTAGTAAGCAATATTTGGTGGCAAACATGTAGCAATACAATATTATATCATATCAGCAATATTGAATCAACGTATTTCATACATTATTCTATGTCACGACTCAGTGACCAAGTGGTACTCTTCACCGTGAGGGACGGCGAATCGACTCGATATACACCTGCAGGGAAACCCAAAGAGCACGTCATGTACGCCCATCCGTGGAGCTGCACAGCATGCTCACTCGATGTCGTACGGGACAACCTTTCACCCAACAGCCCAAACGTCGAACCGGTCGCACCGAAACGAGCATGATGTTCCCCACACGGAGCATCTCTCTATGCCCGTTGGCAGATTTCCACCTTGCTGCCCTCAGCCTTCACCTATAAATCGGTGCGTTATGCCTCGACGCCCGGAGATTTAGGCTACATCGGTTTATCGGGGCCCATATATCCGATATGCCTTCGGTACGTTCAAACTTGATCAGCGTGGGCCGCACACGGATCGGTCCTCAATCGACACAGACAGGGCTGCACACACAAGACTCCCTCTTGCTGCGCGCTAGCCCCTGCCTAGTCTCATTTTCATTACTAAAGTGATCTCACCTCACTCAACCGAACCCGTGTGTCCCAAGCCTAAACTCGCGAGTAGATTCCATCTACTCGACTTGTACCGAAGTCCTATGAAACATTAAGCATAGCCTGTCTACTCGAGGTCTTAGACACTACCCTCACTCTTATGGAAAATTTGTGGTCATGCAAGTGGGGTTTCATTCAGCCTATACCTAATGCACATTCATACATCACCCTACGCATGTAAACAAAGTAAAAACTTTATAAAAGAGTTAATGCAAACCAGGGCTTGCCTTGTTGCTGCTGGTCAGGGGTGAGTTCTTCTTCCGGAAGTAGAAAGTCAAGAACTTCTGGAGCCTCCTCGCCTTCAGCGACTTCACGTTAATAATATACTACATGTTAATGAATATGCATATGAGTTTATTGTAATGCTTTTGCTATTAGTTCTAAAAACCAGCATCTACCAACTGGAACTCTGTTTAAGAATTTAAAGATGAACTGGGTGTTGGTGGTTTGGGCTTAGACCTAAGCACATGTTCAAGTGCTAACTGGTTTTCCCCCCTCTTCCATATTAATCCCACTAGTGGTTAAACAGGACAGTGGTGATCCAGAGCTCCAATGGAGCTGAGAATTTTTGTGTGAGTTCCTTGTCACAAGACAACTCTCTGTATCAAAATTTAGCACTTATCATTGAGTGGTTTGTTCAGAACAATTCTTTTTGCACATAAGCAAAGAAGAATTAATTCTGAGGTAACACGCCTGTTCATGCCCAACTTAGTGAACTACAATTTCAATTGTAGCTCATAGAGTTTGCATGAATTTTCCTAGCATTTTTGGAGCTAAGATTTGCCCAGAACTGAATTTCCAATTTTTGAAATTTTTCTGAAAATGTTTCTGTATTCAAAAGAACACAGCACGTTCAAATTTGAATTGCTCTGATCAAATCAACTCCAAATGGTCTGAAACTTTTACAGGGTTTCCCTAACATCCTAAAGAATATTCTGGCAAAATTTGGGGATTTTTGGATGAATCAAACTCCCTCTAAATTTCTTTTGCTGAAAGGTTTTAAAGAATTTTCTAGAATTGACTAATAGGTTTCATACAAATTGGGTTGCATATTTTGATTGTACTCTGTTAGAGGAATCCAACAAAATTTGTTTCATAACTTTTGGACTCTCGTACCCCAAGTTATGGTTCCCCAAAGTTTAAACTACAAACTGGAACTTCCAAATTGTTTAAATGTCTGCCGGTGGGTCCCACCCGGCAGGTCTTCTCCTTCCTCGCGCCAAACAGGGGCCCGCGGCGGCGCACTCTGGCGAGCGTCGCCGGAACTGCTTTCCCGGCCATCCCCCGACCCCAAACTCGCCGCCCCGCCCTAACTCATGACGCTGAACTCAGCTCAGGGGTCGCTGGAGGCCGTAGCTCACCGGAACAGGGCCCCCGACGGTGACAGCGGCGGTTAGGGTTAGCTAGAGCACACACAGGCGCTCCCTTTTTTGTGTTGATTGGTGGCCGAATGAAGTGCTAACGCCGCGAGGTGGTGGGGTTGTTAGCTAGAGCACACACAGGCGCTCCCTTTTTGTGTTGGAAGCTCGGGCAAAGGCCGAGCAGGCGTCGGCGTACAGGGGAGAATCGGAGGAGCGGCGCCGGTGACCGAACAGAGCCGGGGTTGTGCTGTTTTGCAGAGAAGCACGGAGGGGGCGAGCTGTCTCTCGGCTGCCAGCACGAGCGAAGAGAACCAGGAGGTGGCTGCTCGGCCGGTGGCGCGCGCGGCAGCTGGCTGCGCTCGGTTGACTGAGAAAACAGAGAGGAAGACTTGGGGGTTAAGTCTATTGCACCCAATGACATGTGGGCCCCACTGGTCAGTGCTCCCTCATCCCTCAAAAGATCTCCAGAATTTTGGCAAATGAGTAATTCAAATGTTTGAAGTCTCAAACTGAGCTACATTTGTATGATTGGAGAAGTTTCCCTCAAATTCAAATGTATATTTGAATTCTTGGCATATTTGGATCCTTTTTGGAAAAATGGGTAGCAAATCTTTTCAAAAATTATTGAAACTTTGCCTCCCCACTAATTTGGACCTGAGGAATCCAATTATGCACTTTGATCCTTGTTTTAGCTGCTGCAACCATGAGTTTGAATGCAACAGTTTTGAATCACCCTCTCATGTGTCATCATATGTGTAGAAAGTTTGAACTAATATCCTTTTTGATGGAGGTTACTTACTCTTCACAATTCTTCACAAGATATTCACCACAAAACTGTGGTGTTGTGAGGTGAAGAAAATTTTTTGCAAGTCCCTTTTCTTGGGCTTTTACAACCCTCCCCCTTAAAAGAATCTCGTCCCGAGATTACAAAAGAAGAGATAGCGATGTAATGGGGACTTACCCATGCTGAGACGCCCTGAACTCCGGGTAATTTGAGCGAAGGAATTCCTCACTCTCCCACGTCGCTTCTTCGGCGGTGTGGTTGCTCCAGAGTATTTTGTAGAACCACCACGTTCTGCTACGCGTGGTTCTGGCTTTTTCATCAAGAATTGCCATCGGATATTCATCATATGTTAAATCCGGTTTCAGCTCTTCGATGTCTTCGGTAGGGACAGCAGCTGTATGCTTTAAACATTTTCGCCGTTGCAAAACATGGAAAACATCATGGACACCAGCAAGGGATGCCGGTAACTCCAATCGATACGCCGCTAGTCCGCACTTCTCGGTGATAGCGTAGGGTCCAATGAAACGGGGAGCGAGCTTCCCCTTCACACCGAACCGGTGCACGCCATTCATTGGAGACACGCGGAGGTACACGTGTTCCCCAACGTCAAAGTGCAACGGTCTACGCCTCTTATCAGCGTAGCTCTTCTGCCGGGATTGAGTGGCCTTCAACTTAGCTTGAATCGCCCGAACGCGCTCTTCGGCGTCGTTCACCACATCAACCCTAATGTGACCCTTTCAACAGACTCACACCAGTTTAATGGGGTGCGGCATTTACGACCGTAGAGAGCTTCGTAGGGTGCCATCTTGATACTCGCCTGATAGCCGTTGTTGTACGAGAATTCCGCCAATGGTAGGTGATCATCCCAGTTCCTACCATGGTGGATGGCACATGCTCTCAACATGTCTTCTAATACTTGATTCACCCTCTCTGTCTGGCCATCTGTCTGAGGGTGGTAGGCGGAGCTCCTGATTAGTTTAGTACCCAAAGCAGCATGCAACTGCTCCCAAAAGCGAGATACAAATAATGCACCTCGATCTGAGACGATGGTCTTGGGTACACCATGCAGGCATAGAATCCTGGCAATATATAACTCCGCATATCTGTTGGCATGGAAATGTGTATGCACGGGGATGAAGTGAGCTGACTTGGTCAGTCGGTCAACGATTACCCAAATGGAATCATGTTTGTTGGATGTTAAGGGTAATCCCACAATGAAATCCATGCTCACATCTTCCCATTTCCATGCTGGAATTTTCAGGGGTTGCAACAGCCCTGATTTCCTCATATGATCAGCCTTCACTCGTCTACACGTATCGAACTCGGATACGTACTTCGCTACTTCCCGCTTCATCCGTGTCCACCAAAATTTCTTTTTCAAATCCTGGTACATTTTGTTGCTGCCCGGATGAATGGAGTACTTAGACAAGTGAGCTTCATCGAGGATCTTTTTCCTTAACTCCATATCCCTGGGTACGACTATGCGGTCATTGAACCATAGCGTCCCCTCATCATCCTTCCGAAAACATTTGATCTCTCCATTGTCATTCCGTCTCCGGAGATGTGCCATGCCTTTATCATCTTTCTGAGCTGCAATGATGTCCTCCCTAATAGTAGGGATGAGGGCAAGGTTGTACAGTGATCCATAAGGAACCAAGTATAAACTCGGCTCTTCCTCCTCCACCGGTGTAATGGTGAGGTTATGGACATGTGATTTCCGACTCAACGCGTCGGCAACCACATTCGCCTTGCCGGGGTGGTAATGGATCTCAATTTCATAATCCTTGATCAGTTCTAACCACCTCCTTTGCCTCATGTTCAGCTCCTTCTGGGTGAAAATGTATTTCAAGCTCTTGTGGTCGGTGTAGACATGCACTAGATTCCCCAGGAGATAGTGCCTCCACATTTTCAGCGCCAAAACTACTGCAGCAAGCTCAAGATCATGAGTCGGATAGTGCTGCTCATGGTTCCGAAGTTGGCATGAGCCATAGGCGACCACACGTCCTTCCTGCATCAACACGCAGCCGAGCCTAATACCGGACGCGTCACAATACACGTCGAAGGGCTTTGTTGTATCCGGCTGAGCTAAGACCGGGGCTGTGGTGAGATGCTTCACCAATGCTTGGAACGCTCCTTCACACGCCGTGTTCCAAACATATTTCGTTCCCTTCTTCAGCAATTCTGTCATCGACTTAGCGAGCTTGGAGAAGCTTGGAATGAATCTCCGATAGTATCTGGCTAACCCGAGGAAGCTTCTGACCTCATGAACTGAAGTGGGAGCTTTCCATTTCAGCACTTGCTCCATTTTACTTGGGTCAACCGCAATGCATTCCGCTGAGATGATATGTCCCAAGAATGGCACTTGGCTGATCCAAAACTCACATTTACTGAACTTGGCGTAGAGCTTGTGGTCTCGCAATCGTTGAAGAACGATCCGCAAGTGTTCGGCATGTTCAGCTTCTGTCTTGGAGTAAACCAAGATATCGTCGATGAACACTACCACGAACTTGTCCAGCTCCGGCATAAACACCGATTTCATGAGATACATGAAATGGGCTGGAGCGTTTGTAAGACCAAAAGACATGACGAGATATTCATATAGTCCATATCTCGTCGAGAAGGCCGTCTTCGGGATATCCTCCGCCCGGATCTTTATCTGATGATATCCAGAGCGAAGGTCCATCTTGGAGAATACACTTGCACCCACAAGTTGATCAAACAATATGTCGATGCGGGGCAGTGGGTACTTATTCTTGATGGTGACGGCGTTGAGCGGCCGGTAGTCCACACACAGCCTCAGGGTTTCATCCTTCTTCTTTACAAACAGCGCCGAGCATCCCAAGGCGAGGAACTCGGCCTAATGAAACCCTTGCTCAACAGATCATTGAGCTGTTCTTTCAGTTCAGCCAGCTCATTTGGAGCCATTTTGTATGGTCTCCGTGATATGGGCGTAGTCCCGGGTGCGAGCTCAATCTTGAACTCGACATCCCGATCAGGTGGCATGCCCGGAAGATCATCTGGGAACACGTCGGGGTACTCCCGGACTACGGGGATATCCTCTAACTTGAGGGCTTCAGTATTGTTGATCACTGAAACCTCCCGGACTGGATTATCTAATAGGAGGGACAGTGGACGGTGTAATAGGGAGTTGAGGTGAACTGTCCGTGATAGGGTTTCCAGGACAGCGCCATGGTAACTTAGCCATGACATTCCCAAGATTGCATCAATCTTCTGCCCCTCAAGGATAATCATAGTGGTGGGGTATATCTTCCCACCTAAGCACAGTGGTGCTTTTGGAACCATCATAGTTGCTGAAATCTTTCCTCCCGGTGAGCAGATCATATATGAACACTCGGTTGGAAAGACTTCCAGCTGATGCTTAACCACATATGATGCACTTATGAAGTTGTGAGTTGCACCAGAATCAAAAAGTATGATGATGGCTTGATTGTTGAGAGTAAACGTACCCGCCAGCACGTTATCTCCCTCCAGGGCGTCCTCATTGTCGAGGTTGCGGACGCCCCCAGTCCGCTGACCAACCTTCTTCACCGGAGGTCGGCCTCGAGCACTGCCCTGGAACTGGGCTTGCCCGCTTCTCTGCTGCCCCTGGGGACAGTCCTTCGCGAAGTGGCCCGCCTGGCCACACGTGAAGCAAGTGAAACGGGGCGGTCCCCCGCTGATCGTTGGATAGAAACCCAGGGTGCATTGTGGCGGTGGGAACGCCCGGGGTACCATCTGCTGCTGCTGCTGCTGTCTTCGTGGTGGCATCGGCGGACGGAACGGAGGTGACTGAAAAGGAAGTCCCCCGAACCGTTGAGGTCGCGCCGGTGGGTGTCACTGCTGTCCGGATGGTGTCCGATACACCATACGGTACTTCTGAGGTGCGCCACCCCCACTGCTAGGTCGAGTGCTGCGCTTCCTCTGCTCAGCTGCCAACTCCTGCTGAGCATCCCCTTGCATAATCGCGGCATTGACTAAGTCGTTGAAGATGCCGCGATTTCACTGAACAAGGTGCGTCTTCATTTCGGGGTGTAACCCCCGATAGAAGTGTTCCCGCTTCTTCTCCTCAGTGGAGATATAGTCTGACACATATTGCGCCAGATGGTTGAAGGCACGGGAGTAGTCATGGGCACTCCTCCTGCCCTGCTTCAGCTCCAAGAATTCTTGGAACTTCCTCTTCATGATCCCGGGAGGGATATGATAGGCGCGGAATGCCTCCCGGAACTCTTCCCACTCCACGGCATAGCCAGCTGGACGAGAGGCGACATAATTCGCCCACCACGCCCCAGCGGCACAGTGGAGTTGCTGCGCTGCGAACAGAGTCTTCTGCCGCTCCCTACATTGGAGCGGCCCGAACTTGGACTCAATGGTCCGCAGCCAGTTGTCGGCCTCCAGTGGTTCTTCAGCTTCGGTGAACACTGGAGGGTGCGTACTCATGAAATCCGAGTACGACACTTCCCGGGGCTCACGAGGCCCTCTATTTTGACGTCCCCCCGCCTGGGACGTATTCTGCACGATCGTGCGGAGCAGGTCGGTCTGCTCCTCACAACCTCCCACCAGTGCCGCTATCACATCCGCTAGAGTAAGCGGAGGCGGCGGTGGTGGCTGCTGCTGCGGGGTGCTGTCGTAGGCCGGTTGCTGGGAGTCATCACCTCCCTGTTGGCTAGAGCCACCAACATCGTGCGTGGTCCTAGTGCGAACCATCTGCAACTATACGACAATAAACATCAGTCCTGCAACATATTGCATGCAATCCAATAAAAATAGGTGTAAAAACCTAATGACAATGAAACATGCGATACATCTCGTATGTAGATAATGTAATAACTTTGCACAAGCTACACCATTACCAGACCAATTACAAGCTAGTTTAATACAACTTGATGAACCTCCTCTTTGGAAGCTCAACATAACTAGGTTTGGTCACTACGAGACGTTACTATCGCTGTGTCATCACGTATACCCCCCTTTTATCTTCAATACGACACAAACATGGTCTCTAGTAAAATAACTTGAGTGAGACCTATACTCAAATGTTTCACTAGTTGAAGATAACCTCTCATGAGTATGTTCTACCCATTGGAAGTACTTAACCCACCGCTAGGGTACAACAATCTCCCCCATGAGTGCAACTGTCATGCCTCTGTCAGGATGACCAGTTTCCACATATCCAAGATTTTGATCTGGTTCTGAGCATTTTCATGACTCAAGCTAAATACCAAAGTTAAAGTTAACTTCAGTATCTTTCCAAATAGTATTCATTTGCCCTCAGATCAGCTTTGGTTAAAAATTTATGGTAATTCAAAGTCAGCAGAATTTCTGGAAGAATTTTAACAGCACTTCCCTTGGAAAGTTGCTGTTTTCAACTCTGATTTCCACTGAATTCTTTGCTGAAATTTCAGAAACTTTGAATTGCAAAGATGTAACACATCTTCTACCCTTTCTAGGGATGCATCATCTGAAAATTTTAGAATTTTCTACTGGGAGTTATGATTGAAAAACAGAACAGTCCAGAGAATGTTTTTAACTCTGCCCTTATTCTGGACAGCTTACATTTCTCTGGGATTTAAGCCATCTTAAGGTGTGTTTCAGCTCTGGAAGTCTACAACAAAGTTGTAAATACTGAAATACCTTCCCAGAACTCTATGCCACACCTCCCTCGGCTAAAAGACCTGTGAGTTGTGCTCTGTTGAAGATCAGCAAACTTGCTGCCCAAAACAGAGCACTCTGTTTTTCAGTCTTTTGGAACTACACTCAACACTAACCAATTTGTCTACCCAACCAGGGTCCCAAATGTTGAACCTAATGATTTTAATTCCTTGTTATAATTATTTTCATGCATATGCCTACCATATCTTGGTACTACGTTCCTCACCAAAGAAAATCCTAACCGGATTATACCGGCATATACGTCTCAAATGTGGCACTAAACGGTCTCTCGCACACGTTAACTACACAGATACATACGTGGTTAGTACCTGCAGAAGACCACACAATAATGGTGCACTCAATGGTTGTTTTCATTTCAGGCAGGATCATATTTAAAAGTAAATACAAACGCCCGTATCATTGTCATACGGCCATCCTTGAGTTAGGTCACGTCTCAAGGTACGTGATCGTGTTTCAACACCACACGACGGGGAACCCAAGTATGTCATGAACGGGTCGTCACGGTTGGGAATGTTATCAACCCAACAGATACCACCTACTGCCCTGCAGGGCACGCCGATGGCAAGCGCTGCATATGTCCTTCTGGGCTATTTCCAGACGAACACACTCTCGCGTTACTGACCACGTGATGGGGTCTCCACTTACTTGCCTAATGCACGCTAGGGATCAGCGTTTCATATGAACTCAGGGACATGAAGAGTCCAAGAGGTTCATATTGACGTCTCACACCAAGCTGTGAGATCAATCCCTGAACCACGTTCCTCGTCAGGGGAGCTAACCGAAATTGAACCGCTTTCGGTGGCGTTTCCTTACCATTCTTACCAGAGAGTAGGTGCGTCGTTACATAATTAAAATTCAGCATTATAACACATAAGTTAGTCTTTGCCACTTTAAGTAACTAGGCTAATATAGTCCTTACTTGGGCAACTACCGATTCCTCACCGTATACCTAAGTTTTCCCGTAATACAGTCCTTAAGTACTGTGCTATCCCCAATGCGGCTCTCATACCAGGCTGTGGGGGACCGGGATCCGCCCATCCAGCATCGTAGAGGGTGGTGCCGCACAATGCGACACCCGACAGCACACGTCATAAGAACACGATATATTACATTGGAAAAAACAAACTGAACTGTACAAAAGGTACAATCCTCAGTTACAAACTATTATTTATCTTACACAGCGGAAGTCTACACTATACAACTCACGCCCGCCTATCTAGCAAAAGTCGGCTGCCCAGCCCTAGGGCAAGCCACACTAGCTGCACTCTTCAGCTCAGCGCGGCGTGTACGGCTCCCACTCAGCCGTGGTCCCCGACGGAGGGTAACCCTCGCCGGTGGACTCGTACTCCGAGTCCGTGGGTGGCTTCTCACCTGAAAAACACTTAAGCAGCAACCGTGAGCACGAAGGCTCAGCAAAGCTTAACCGACTCACCTAAACATGAAACTCTACATGAGGTGTACAATGACATAGGATGGTAATATTGCAGTAAATGGACACGCCTACAAGTTCATCCTTAGTTCAGCTTTTAGCAACAAGTTAACAGTTCAGGAAGCTTAAATTTAGTAAGCAATATTTGGTGGCAAACATGTAGCAATACAATATTATATCATATCAGCAATATTGAATCAACGTATTTCATACATTATTCTACGTCACGACTCAGTGACCAAGTGGTACTCTTCACCGCGAGGGACGGCGAATCGACTAAATATACACCTGCAGGGAAACCCAAAGAGCACGTCACGTACGCCCATCCATGGAGCTGCACAGCATGCTCACTCGATGTCGTACGGGACAACCTTTCACTCAACAGCTCAAACGTCGAACCAGTCACACCGAAACGAGCAGGAGGTTCCCCACACGGAGCATCTCTCTATGCCCGTTGGCAGATTTCCACCTTGCTGCCCTCAGCCTACACCTATAAATCGGTGCGTTATGCCTCGACGCCCGGAGGTTTAGGCTACATCGGTTTATCGGGGCCCATATATCCGATATGCCTTCGGTACGTTCAAACTTGATCAGCGTGGGCCGCACACGGATCGGTCCTCAATCGACACGGACAGGGCTGCGCTCACAAGACTCCCTCTTGCTGCTCCCTAGCCCCTGCCTAGTCTCATTTTCATTACTAAAGTGATCTCACCTCACTCAACCGAACCCGTGTGTCCCAAGCCTAAACTCGCGAGTAGATTCCAACTACCCGACTTGTACCGAAGTCCTATGAAACATTAAGCATAGCCTGTCTACTCGAGGTCTTAGACACTACCCTCACTCTTATGGAAAATTTGTGGTCATGCAAGTGGGGTTTCATTCAGCCTATACCTAATGCACATTCATACATCACCCTACGCATGTAAACAAAGTAAAAACTTTATAAAAGAGCTAATGCAAACCAGGGCTTGCCTTGTTGCTGCTGGTCAGGGGTGAGTTCTTCTTCCGGAAGTAGGAAGTCAAGAACTTCTGGAGCCTCCTCGCCTTCAGCGACTACACGTTAATAATATACTACATGTTAATGAATATGCATATGAGTTTATTGTAATGCTTTTGCTATTAGTTCTAATAACAAGCCTCTACCAACTGGAACTCTGTTTAAGAATTTAAAGATGAACTGGGTGTTGGTAGTTTGGGCTTAGACCTAAGCATATGATCAAGTGCTAAGTGGTTTTCCCCCCTCTTCCATATTAATCCCACTAGTGGTTAAACAGGACAGGGGTGATCCAGGGCTCCAATGGAGCTGAGAATTTTTGTGTGAGTTCCTTGTCTCAAGACAACTCTCTGGGTTAAAATTTAGCACTTATCATTGAGTGGTTTGTTCAGAACAATTCTTTTTGCACATAAGCAAAGAAGAATTAATTCTGAGGTAACACCCCTGTTCATGCCCAACTTAGTGAACTACAATTTCAATTATAGCTCATAGATTTTGTATGAATTTTCCTAGCATTTTTGGAGCTAAGATTTGCCCGGAACCGAATTTCCAAGTTTTGGAAATTTTCTGAAAATGTTTCTGTATTCAAAAGAACATAGCACCTTCAAATTTGAATTGCTCTGATCAAATCAACTCTAAATGGTCTGAAACTTTTACAGGGTTTCCCTAACATCCTAAAGAACATTCTGGCAAAATTTGATGATTTTTGGATGAACCAAACTCCCTCTAAATTTCTTTTTCTGAAAGGCTTTAATGAATTTTCCAGAATTGACTAATAGGTTTCATACAAATTGGGTTGCATATTTGGATTGTACTCTGTTAGAGGAATCCAACAAAATCTGTTTCATAACTTTTGGACTCTCCTACCCCAAGTTGTGGTTCCACAAAGTTTAAACTACAAACTGGAACTTCCAAATTGTTTAAATGTGTTCCAGTGGGTCCCACCTGGCAGGTCTTCTCCTTCCTCGCGCAAAACAGGGGCCCGCGGCGGCGCACTCCGGCGAGCGTCGCCGGAACTGCTTTCCCGGCCATCCCCCGACCCCAAACTCGCCGCCCCGCCCTAACTCATGACGCTGAACTCAGCTCGGGGGTCGCCGGCGGCCGTAGCTCACCAGAACAGGGCTCCTGACGGGGACAGCGGTGGTTAGGGTTCCGGCGTGGTCGGGAATGCGTTACAACGCATCAAAACGATCGGAAAAGGGTTGGAGAGCACCGTGGAAGCTCGAGGGTGACGAAAATGGCCGCCAAACACCATGAAAAGGTCGGCAACCTAGAGCTCCACGGTGACCCGAGCTATTATTCTATGGCGGCCCGAAAAACAACCAGAACCCGGCCATTTCTGGACCATAGTACTTGATTCTTGGTCGAGGAGGGCCGCTAGGAAGTGAGGAAGGTGTGTGCAGGCTCACACGAGCTGGGTTGGACGGTGCAGCTAGAATTTCGGGGTAGACCGACCCCTACCCGGTTGCACTAGTTCTCGGGATTCTTAGGAATTCTCTGTGCTCGGTTTATCAATGGCTAGGAGGGTTGCAGCTACACGATCTGGAGACTAAGGCGCACCTTTTTTGTGTAGATGTCCGGCGGTGAAACTGGCCGTGCTGTGCTGCCCACGGAGAGCAACCTCGGTTTTCCGCCGGGTGGCCTCGGTCCTCAGCTGCGATCGTCGATTGGTGGCCGAATGAAGTGCTAACGCCGTGAGGTGGTAGGGTGGTTAGCTAGAGCACACACAGGCGCTCCCTTTTTGTGTTGGAAGCTCGGGCAAAGGCCGAGCAGGCGTCGGCGTACAGGGGAGAATCGGAGGAGCGGCGCCGGTGACCGAACAGAGCCGGGGTTGTGCGGTTTTGCAGAGAAGCACGCGTACGGCTCGGTGGCGTGGGGAGGGGGTCACGAAGAGGAGGGGGCGAGCTGTCTCTCGGCTGCCAGCGCGAGCAAAGAGAACCAGGAGGTGGCTGCTCGGCCGGTGGAGCGCGCGCGGCAGCTGGCTGCGCTCGGTTGTCTGAGAAAACAGAGAGGAAGACTTGGGGGTTAAGTCTATTGCACCCAATGACACGTGGGCCCCACTGTTCAGTGCTCCCCCATCCCTCAAAAGATCTCCAGAATTTTGGCAAATGAGTAATTCAAATGTTTGAAGTCTCAAACTGAGCTACATTTGTATGATTGGAGAAGTTTCCCTCAAATTGAAATGTATATTTGAATTCTTGCCATATTTGGATCCTTTTTGGAAAAATGGGTAGCAAATATTTTCAAAAATTATTGAAACTTTGCCTCCCCACTAATTTGGACCTGAAAAATCCAATTATGCACTTTGATCCTTGTTTTAGCTGCTGCAACCATGAGTTTGAATGCAACAATTTTGAATCACCCTCTCATGTGTCATCATATGTGTAGAAAGTTTGAACTAATACCCTTTTTGATGGAGGTTACTTACTCTTCACAATTCTTCACAAGATATTCACCACAAAACTGTGGTGTTGTGAGGTGAAGAAAAGTTCTTGCAAGTCCCTTTTCTTGGGCTTTTACATGAGTATGATGGGAGAACTCACGTACTTTTTGGGGCTGCAAATCAAGCAAACCAAGGAGGGTACCTTTGTGCATCAAACAAAGTATACAAAAGATCTCCTAAGGTGCTTCAACATGGACAAAAGCAAGCCTGAACAGCAACAACACTTGAACTTGATGAAGATTGTGATCCCGTTGATCAAAAAGAATATAGAAGTGTGATCGGATCACTTTTGTATCTCACGGCATCAAGACCGGACATACATTTCAGCGTATGTCTTTGTGCACGGTTTCAAGCCTCCCCACGTGCTTCACATCGTCAAGCCATCAAAAGGATTCTCAGGTACTTACATGGAACTCAAGAATTTGGCATTTTTCTTCCTTCTTCCTCAACCCTTACTTTGAAAGCTTTTTCCGATGCTGATTTTGGGGGTTGTAGGATTGATAGGAAAAGTACTTCTGGTGCTTGCCATTTTCTTGGTAATTCACTTGTTGCCTGGCCCTCTAGAAAACAAAGTTCAGTTGCACAATCCACAGCCGAATCTGAATATGTAGCTGCTGCTAGTGCTTGCTCACAAATTCTTTGGATTGTTCAAACACTTAATGACTATGGGGTTGATCTAGATAGTGTTCTACTGTTTTGTGATAACGCTAGTGCCATTTGCATTGCTAAAAACCCCGTGCAACATTCGATGACTAAGCACATTGACATTAGGTATCACTTTCTCCGTGATAATGTCGAAAAAGGGAACATTGTGCTTCACCATGTAGATACCGAACAACAATTGGCTGATATTTTTACAAAACCTTTGGATTTCACTCGTTTTTGTTACATCGTAGTGAAATAGGGGTTATGCATCCTCATGGCTTAAATTGAGGGAGAATTTTGAAACTTGGGAAGTCTATGTGTGAATCTGAAATTAAAATAATATGAGCATAGTATTTCATGCATATATGCTTTTGTGATTCCTTTTTCATGCTGAATGTTCTTACTACATTACTCGTGTTATACATTTTGTAGTTTTTACCATGTCTAGTAATTGGAATAATTACTTACACTAAATCTGGTCATGGTCGAACTTTCTTGCTGTTTTGAACTTGTTGCATGCTCACAAGTGCTTCCAATCATAAAGAATTAATCAAGTAATCAACTCACATGTTGAGTTTTTATATTCGAATGAAAAAATTGAGAAAAGATCAAGAGATTTTTCATGCATCACACTTCTTCTATTGAGATTGCTTATCATTGCACTTAGATATGAACTTGAAAGGAGTTGTGTATGATTAAAACCATGTCCTTAAGCTTCTGACTGTCAAATGACATAGGCTTGGCTTGGATGGTTAGAATAAGGCTGATGCTGCATATAATCTCTTGCAAATATCATAAGATCAAAATTTGAGCTTTAAATGTTAAATAAAATACAGCAACAAGTGTCATGCTTTCAGGTCTTGAAATAGTTAAGTTTGTGAGATCATGACTTGCTTAAATTGAAAATTACACTTGATCTCTAGCATGGCTTACACTACTTTATGTATCTCATTGATGTGTTAGTGTAAGTTACTTGATAGTATGATTTGGATGAGATTTGTTTTATATGTATATGTTATAATGTGCTCATAAGAAATTAAATTTCTCTTTTGTACCTTGCTGAATACATTGTCAAAGGGGGAGAAATTGGTCACACATTGCACACATTCACAAGTGTTTTGGCACGATTCTTCTCAAGGGGAGAATTTTTGGTATTTTTGTTTTTCTTCTCATTTTATTTCTGATTTACAAAGGGGGAGAAATTGTTTTCAAAACTTTTCATGTGAATAAGCCAATGTTCAGATTTTAAGTGGTGTTATCAATGCATTCATCAAGGGGGAGATTGTGAGACCTATGTATGCTGAATACATTGGCTTTGACGATAAGAGATTTGAATACTACCAAAACACCTTTTTAACAAGGTCCGACTCTAGGTCCGAGCTCCTGCAAGGTCCGACGATAGGTCCGACTTGTTTTGGGTAGCTCCGGCAAGGTCCGACGTAAGGTCCGACATGCTTTGTCTAGGTCTGACTTATTTTGGCTAGGTCCGACTTGTTTTTGCTAGCTCCGGTGCTAGGTCCGACTAGCTTTGGTAAGTTCCATGCTAGGTCCGACTAAGCTTTAGTAAGCTCCGGCGCTAGGTCCGACTAGCTTTGGTAAGCTCCGGTTCAAGGACTGGTTAGCTTTGGTAAGGTTCGGAGCTTGATTGCAATGGTTCTGCTTTTAACTTGCAATGTTTCGAACTTGCTTTACTCTTATGGAAAGTTTGCTTAGTATTATTTTACTATGTTTTTGATGTGTTTTGTTGGTTATGTATGATATCATTTTGCTATGGTTTACAACATGCTTATGTGAGGTGCTCACATAAGATGTTGTAGTTTCGGAACTAACGAGAGTCAAGTCGAGGACTTGTGCTCGGAAGTATTGGTTGTTTATTCATGTGCAGATGTTGCTTGAGTTCAAGACATGGCTGGTGATGGGATCCATTGAACTAGTCTTAGGGAGAAGATGAGGTTCAACAAGGTTCAACAACAGTTCGGGAGGAATTGTGGTTGAGTTGATCGGGAGGTTGCGCAGTATGTTTGAATCAAGAACAATGCATATGAAGGTATCTTGGATGTCGTTGGAAGATGTTTGCACGTGTGCAAGGAGTGCATGGACGTGACTGCTTGGTTCCAAGGCGTGATGAAGAGATGTAGACGTAAATAATTGGTCGGAAAGGTCCAACCGACTAGGTTATGGAATCAGGCTGCGGCTGAGTCGTGTTTGACTCAAATATGGAAAGTTTTGAGTTGATTATGATAGGATTTCGTGTGGGTCACGAATTTGAGTTGTTTTAGGAATGTTTGGGACGTTACTAAGGTGTTTGGAAGTCTTAAGATTTCTTCTATCTGCGTGTAGAAGAGTCTTGAGCAGTATTGGAAAGTTACAGTTTGAATCCAAGTAGGAGTCCTAGTATGAATTGGGTTGGCCTTAGGGCTGGTTATATAAGCAAGGGAGGCCAAGGATCGTGGGTGCACGACTTTGGGGGTGTTCCTCTTGTGTTTTGATAAATAAAATTCGTATTCTAAAGGAACTTTTGCGCCTTGTTTGTCCGACTTATTTCAGACAAGTTTTTTCTCGTCGAGTTTCTGTTCAGCACTACATTGCTTCGGTGGTTTTATCATAACTCGAGTTTTACAGATTCAATTGATGTGATTCTTTTTGGGTTGTCTTCAAAACTTGATTATATATCATCTGTGGAAATTTAACGGTCATTGAATTTGTGGTTTCTGATCTACACGAGTTTCTTTGCAGTATTCCAGAACTGTTTTTCTCGTGTAGGACAGATTGACCTTTCTTCGATCTTTCGATCGTAACGTGAATTTCTCTCAACGGATTTTCATGATTCTTGTTGTGACGTCATCGTGACTTGATTCTCTACAATCTATACTAGTTTTTTCACAGTTGAACACGTTTAGATTAGTCTCACACACGGTTTTATTAACAGATCGGTTTTCTGCTGAGGGATGTTTTGTTGCTTCCGCTGAAAAGTTTTTATCTACCATTCACCCCCCCTCTGGTAGCTTTACACGTGTACTTCGATCCTACAAATAGGTTCATATCGGGGTTCTCAATTTACCTCTAGGTTCTGGAAGAAACTGCATAAAGCCATGGGTACACGACTGAATTTCAGCTCTGCTTATCACCCGCAAACCGACAGACAAACTAAGAGAACAAACTAAATTTTGGAAGATATGTTGAGAACTTGCGCCGTAAAACATGGGCGTAGTTGGGATAGGAGCTTGCCGTATGATGAATTCTCATACAACAACAGCTGAATATGTCACCTTTCGAAGCATTGTATGGTAGATGGTGTAGAACGCCGCTGTTCTGGAATGAGACCGGAGAGAGTCAAGTGTTTGGACCCGAAGTGCTGCAAGACGACGAGAAGCAAGTCCAAACGATACGAGAAAACTTGAAGGAAGCTCAGTCACGACAAAAAGGTTATGCGGACAATAGGCGAGGAAGGTTGACCTTCAAAGTGGGAGACTTCGTGTATCTTAAGGTATCGCCTATCCGAGAACAACGACGGTTCAACGTCAAAGGCATGTCAGCACCTCGCTACATCGGGCCATTCAAGATTTTGGGCAAGCGAGGAGAAGTAGCCTATCAACTAGAGCTGCCAACGCACCTCTCCGACGTGCATGACGTGTTTCACGTGTCCCAACTCAAGAAGTGCTTAAGAGTACATGAAGAACATGTACCGATGGATGAGCACGAGCTTCAAGAGGATCTGACCTACGCAGAACAACCAGTCAAAAACTTGGATGTGAAGGAAAGGGTCACGAGGAACAAGGTAATTCGTTGGTGTAAAGTACAGTTGAACCATTACACGGAAGCCGAAACTACATGGGAGCGTGAGAAAGATCTCAAGGCAGAATTCCCTCATCTATTCTCCACTATATCGAATCTCGAGGGCAAGATTCAGTTTAAGGGGGAGAGGTTTGTAACACCCTCAAATTTATTTTCATGCATTGCACACATTTTTCATGTAGAGAAACATTATAAAAGAAGTATAAATGGAGAAAGAACTATAGAAATGGAGAAAGAACCATAGAAATGGAGAAAAGAACCATAGAAATGGAGAAAGAGCCATAGAAATGGAGGAAGGAACCATACAAATGGAGAAATAACCATAGAAATGGAGGAAGGAACCATAGAAATGGAGGAAAAACCACAGAAATGGAGAAAAGAATATAGAAATTGAGAATGGGGCATAGAAATAGAGAAGGGCAATGTAGAAATGGAGAATGGGACATAGAGAGGGGAATGTAGAAATGGAGAATGGGACATAGAAATTGAAAGGGGAATGTAAAAATGGAGAATGGGACATAGAAATGGATAGGGGAATGTAGAAATGGAGCAAGTGACATAGAAATGGTGAGGAATGGGAAAAAGATAGCTGAAATGAGCATTCCCAAATTTCCCCCAAAATTTCTAAATTCCCCAATTCCCCAAAAGGGAGTTTTCCCCACATTTTGGGGATAAAATCCCCAAGGCTGCCGCACCACAAGATATAAGTTTGTTAAGATCCAAAAAAAATTGAATAGGACTCTTATTTGAGCTCCAATTGGAGTAGGACTCCTCTTTTTTCCCCCTTATAAATATAACCCCCACCCCCTGGCCGAAATCCTCTCTCTTTTGGTCGTCCCCCCCTTCTGCTAAGCCCCTTTCCTTGCTGCCAAGTCGCCAAGTGCCCCCCCTTGCCCGAATTTGGCCGCCGTCGAGCCCCGTCGAGCCCGGTCGTCGCCGGAGAAGAAGCCTGACGATCTGTCCTACCAAAATTTTCCATATAAAAATTCCCCACTGCTGCCATTGCTAGAAGGAAGGCCCTGCCACCAAAAGGAAGTAAGGTAGGTCCCCATTACCCATCTTACGACGTCGCCTCTGTTTCTACGCATCCGTTTTCTTCGCCTCCTTCGAGCAGAAACTTTTACGTGTGGACAGATCGTGTTTTGATCGATTTTCGACGGTGGAATTGATCTAGATCTTGAGTCAAGATCATCACCACGTCCACACTTGATCCCTACACCCTTGTTCATAATAAAACCCCATGAAAGCCCATTAAATCATTCAAGAACACGTACAAACTGGATGAATAAAACAACACCATAGGATTTGAATTCATCTACCCCCATCGCATCTTGAGTAAAGTTTGTGCATGATGATTGATTGCTGTAAATTTTATATGTGTGTGGTCGTGAGTAGAAGGACAAGCTCAAGAGGCCATCTACGAGGAACTACAACACCAAGACTTCGAGACGCTCGAACAACAAGAGCCACGGGAGCAAGGCAAGTGCCCCTTGACCATATAGATCCCATATTTTGAAACTGTTTTGTTTGCGAAAACTCGTATGCTTGAGTCAACTTGATGGAACACCCTTTTATAGGAGTTTACTAGTTTTGTTAACCATCCTTGTCGCCGGGCAAGTTGATGAGTCGGGTATGGTCGTTTTCCCTTTTTGCTTCACTTAATCTACGGGATACGGGAAGCTGAATTAAAACATGTTTAGCTACTGCACTCATATGAATAATGATGATGAGAACTTGATGATGATAATGAGAATGGAATCGGGGAGATCTAGGCAAGATTGGTTCGTGGATGTTGCTGAATGAGATGGTGGTTTAATTGCCTTAGATCTAAGGACCGGTTCATGCCAGCACATGCCAGGAAAATAGTGCCACCACAAGGCCAAATATGGGTGCGGCTTAGCTGACTAATTAGTTGTGTTGCTAGCTTGTTATGGACCATGGATGGCACGAGGAATGGGAGTCGAGGAGGACTGCCCTAGGAACTGCATGGCACAAGAGGCGGCCCGTGGGTGCAAGAATGGTGATTCGAGCCTGCTGGTGAAAACTTAGTGAGTCCGTACATCTGATAGCCCCTTTGTAAAGGCTATTTTGTGATCTCCTGGCAGTACACCGACGGTTGTGTACTGGTATAATGAAGGTTCTACAGTCGCCGACGGGTGACGAAATCACGAGCTTGTGGGTAAAGTGGTGCCACCTCTGCAGAGTGTAAAACTATTATGATAGTCGTGCTTCCAGTTACAAGCACCTGGCCAACCACTACAGGAAAACCTAATATTTTCGTCGGCTACAACTATTTTCATGGGCCCTCATGAAAATAAAAACAATTTCGTGAGCTGGCTCGTAGCACACGAAAATAGAAGATAGTTTCGTGGGTTAGAGCACAAGCACACGAAACTAAACTTAATTTCGTGGGTTATTATGCAGGCACACGACAATAAATGATACTTTCATGGGTTTCTGTACGGCACACGAAAATCAAGGTCTATTTTCGTGAGCCAGATCGGGGCGGACGAAAATACGGGCCAGTAATGCCGTGGGTTTTCGGGAGGCACACGAAACAAAGTTATTGTCGTCGGCTTGTCAGGATGCACACGAAACTAGCCTCAATTTCGTCGGCCAGCGAAGGGCGCACGAAAATACTTCTGCCTCGGTTTCATCTACGTCATACAGGCACACGAATCAAGGTCATAATGTCGTGGGCTTCTGGAGGGCTCACGAAAACAAGCCCTACTATTGTCGTGGGTTTTAGTGGGGCACATGAAACTAGGGTGTCCTAATTTCGTAGGCTTTCGGCGGGCTCACGAAAACAGATCAATTTTCGTCGGCTTTTCCAGAGGCACACGAAACTACACCCATTTTCGTCGGCCATATCTGCGGCGCACGAAAATGAGGCACACGAATCAAGGTTTTAATTTCGTGGGCTTTTGCATGGCTCACGAAAATAGTGCTTATACAGGAACGTGCGCATGTCGGTTTCATTGTCTATCTCCGCCCGTGCCCATCTGCCGCCGCCGCCCGCGCCATCTGCCGCCAGCCGAGCCTAGCTGCCGCCGGCCGCGGCTAGCTGCCACCGCGCGCGCGTGCCTCTGCCGCCGTGCTAGCCCGTGCGCGACCAGCTGCCACCGCCGCCTGCGCCTAGCTGCCGCTGCACGCGCCTCTGCTGCCGTCGCCACGCTAGCCCGCGTCAAGCTGCGGTCGTCACCACTTTGAAGGGCTGCGCCCATCTGCCGTCGCATCTCCCGGGTCCGGACGAACGAGCTGCTGGGCTCCGATCCGCATTTTCGGCTGGCCGCTCCGAACAACACCAAGGTAGTCTATAATTTGTTAGTGTAATTTTCTCGGTGCAGCCCGTGCTCTGCCCGGCGATGCTCCGTCTTGACATCAATGCCATCTCAAGTCTGTTTTATAGAGGCTGATCTTGTACTTCAGAAATAGATCAATTGATTCTAGTGAGCGACGTAGGTCTAATCTTAGTAAGAGACGTGGGTGTAGTTTTGAGAAAGCTAATTTGGCATGCACGCATATGATATCAAGTCTGTTCCTAAATTTAAACTCAAAGAGCTCTTAGTGCACGAAAATTAGTTAGAAGAACTTGCAACAAAATTTAAAAAGAATGTCTATTATTTTGAAGTATTTTAATTGTTTGTTGCATAGATATAAAGTTAGCATGTATACATCTTTTACTTAGCAATGAAGTATTTTAATTGTTTGTTGCATAAATATAAAGTTAGCATGTATACATCTTTTACTTAGCAATGAATTATGTTTTGATCGGTCCGCTCTAAGCGAACCGATGCTAAGGTACCATATCCATTTAATGCTTATAATAAGAATGTAAAGTGTTGCATGGTTAATGTGTGTTTTAGAGAAAATTTATTATAGCGATAGGTAAATAAATAGGGTTCGGGCCGGCTTAGTTTAGCGCAGCCCATTTATGGCCCAACAGTTGGGCCGTGTAAAAGTTAAATTTCACTATTATCGTGCTTTAACAAAGTATAGCATCGTCGAGAAACCTGGGAACCATTGTGGCCGCGGTTTCGATCCTCAAGCCAATAGCAAAGATACTTGGCTCGTACGTCATCACTGGTGGGACCCGATAGAGCATAACTTAGGACGGCTGGTCCAGTTCACTGTCTCTCTCTCATTCTTTCCTCCTATTTCTCGTTCTTACCTCTCTCGAAATTCACTCCAAAAAATAAGATTCACATAACCTATACAATATGCGTCACCCGTTTCGGACCGGCACTCTCACATGCGTTACGCATGTGAGATGTGTAGTTTCGGAATTGTCCCTTTTTGGACAGCCTGTGAGTGACCGAGTGGGTGTGCTTATAACGAGACGCGGGGTCTGGATTTGGATGAAATTTCGATGGCGTAACCCTAATGTTCTCCGCTGCACCATTATCAGGCATGCAGTTGGAGAACAGCGGGGTTATGCTGCCGAAATTTTGTCTAGATCCGGACTCCACGTCACGTTATAAGCACGCTCCTCTCGGTCACTCTTGGGTGGGTTTAGGACCTATCCCTTCCAATAGATATATTTATTCTTTCTATAATCTTAGTTGCAACATATATATTTATGAGTTCTATTTTCTTATATTATATAGTTTAGAACATGGGTGATGATAGACGATGGATGTATGATGGTTGGCGGAAGAATGCCGCGCCTTCGGATGAATGGGCCATCAATACTAAGGCATTTATCACTCGGGCTTTCTCTTTATCGAACAACCGTTTTGTGAAATGCCCATGCAACAAGTGTCGTAACTTTTTATGCAAGGAGAAGTTTGGCATGGAACGAGATCTCTGTCGATTTGGTTTTATGCCTGGTTATGAAACGTGGTATGAGCATGGCGAGTTATACCAGAGCAATGTTGAAGTTGATGACATAGATGGTGATAACGTGGATAGAATGGAAGATATGGTTGAAGCACTAGATCGTGGTCGTGGTGTAGATACATCTAAAGAAATTCCTGGACCTGAAGTTGAAGAGTTCTATAGAATTCTTTCAGCATCACATGAACAGTTGCATGAGCACACTAAAGTGTCTCTCCTTTTGACCGTTACTCGTCTCATGTCTATAAAATCAAAATACAATTTATCGAATAAGTGTTACGATGATCTTATAGATTTGATATCAGACATTCTTTCGATGAATCATAAGTTGCCGAGAGACATGTATCAGTCAAAGAAATTATTGGCAGGCCTTGGTATGAAGTACGAAAAGATTGATTGCTGTCGTAACAACTATATGCTTTTCTGGAAGGAGACTGCAAATCTGACACAATATTCGATTTGTAAAGAATCTCGATACATTGAGGCCACAAATGAGGACGGAGAATTAGTGAAGACAAAAGTGGTAGTGAAACAACTTCGTTACATGCCTCTTGCACCTAGGCTGAAACGGTTGTTTTTATCTAAATCAACTGCGAGACACATGCGGTGGCATAAGGAAGGTGTGCGTGAAGTAAAGGGAGTAATGACACACCCATCTGATGCCCAGACATGGAAGGCGTTGGACTCTTTTGATGAGTATTTTGCAAAAGATGCTAGAAATGTTTGTATTGGTTTAGCCACCGATGGTTTCACACCATTCAACACATCTTCTGCCTCATACTCATGTTGGCCGGTTTTTGCTATACCATACAATCTTCCACCAGCTATGTGTATGAAATATGAATACATGTTCTTGTCTCTAATCATTCCCGGTCGTAAACATCCAGGAAAACGTTTAGGGGTTTTTCTTAAACCATTGATTGAGGAGTTAAAAGAATTGTGGATCGGAGTAGAAGCGTATGACAGCTACAAAAAACAGAAATTCAATTTGCGAGCAGCATACTTGTGGTCAATTCATGATTTTCCTGCATACGGGGTTTTTTCAGGATGGAGTACACATGGCAAACTTTATTGTCCAATATGTGGGTCGGACTCTGATTGTTTCAGACTTACTCATGGCGGTAAAGTGTGTTTTTTTATTGTCACCGACGATTTCTACCAGCAAATCATCCATTTCGAAGGCAAGTTAATACATTTCGAAAGAATACTATTATAACAAAGGGCCCACCGAAACGTTTGACTAGTGTTGAGGTTGCTGAATGGCTCAGTCAACTTGTCCCTACAGATGATGGGTTTGTTGGATTTGGTCACGAGCACAACTGGACTCATATATGTGGCTTATGGGATCTTCCTTATGCTAAATCATTGTTACTGCTACACAATATTGATGTGATGCACCAAGAACGTAATGTAGCAGAAAGCATTATTAGCACATGTTTCAATTTAAAGAAGACAAAAGATAATTTGAAAGCTCGAAAAGATTTAGCAGAGATTTGTAATCGTCCGACTCTAGAAGTCAGACAGGATGGTAGTGGGAAACAGAGATTGCCACGTGCTCCATTTTGTCTTAAAGTTAGTGAAAGGAAAGAAGTTCTAAAGTGGTTGCAACAATTAAAGTTTCCGGATGGTTACTGTGCTGGGTTGAGGCGCACGACAAATCTTGATAATTGGGTATTAAATAATCTTAAAAAAGTCACGATTATCATATAATAATGGAAAGACTTCTTCCAGTAATGTTTCGAGGATATGTGCATCAGGATGTGTGGAGAGTACTTGCGGAACTAAGTTTTTTTATAGACAATTATGTGCAAAAGAAATTACAGTTCAGATGATGGAAAAATTAGAGAAAGAAATACCTTCACTCATTTGCAAAATGGAAAAGGTATTCCCGCAAGGATTTATGAATGTAATGCAACATCTACTTGTGCATTTGCCTTATGAAGCTAAAGTATGTGGTCCCGTGCAATATCGATAGATGTACCACATTGAAAGGACATTAAAGAAACTTAGAGCAATGGTTTTGAACAAAGCAAGAGTAGATGGGTGTATTGTAGAAGCATTTGCTCTGAAAGAGATAGCATATTTTTCAAATATCTTCTTTGCAGAAGAACATAATTTGTATGCTCCGACAATACGGTACCACATAGATGAAGAAACTCCTACAGGAAATCTAAGTATTTTTTCGTGGAAGGGAAAAACGGTTGGTGGCAGCAGTAGACATGTGGTTTCAGAAGAAGAATGGAATTCATGTATGTTATATATGTACACAAACATCGAAGAGATGACTCAATATTTTGTGTAAGTTGTTTTTCTCATATTTTATATGAGATGTTCTCATATTTTATATGAGATGTTCTAATGTAATAATATTTTGCATTATGTAGCGAGTTCGACAAACAATTTTGGAAGTATGCGCGGCAACCAACAAGCAAACAATTAGATAAAATGCGTCGTGATGGCCTTCATGGGGGTCCTAACTTTGTTAATTGGTTTGGAAAGCATGTAACGTTCTTTACTTACATGTTACGTTTTCCACTCCTAAATTAATCTGATTAGTAGAACTAATATTTTATTTAATTCATAGTGCATGGTCGATGCTAATGTTCATGAGGATCTACGGCAACTTTCTCAAGGAACCATAACAGCAAAGAGTTTCGGTCGTTACGACGTAAATGGGTTCCGATTTCGTTCGGCCAAATTTGAAGAAAAACATCCCCTTGCAGCCACGACAAATAGTGGAGTTGTAACTAGAGCAAGTGATGCACAGGGGAATGAAAGTAACTATTATGGGATTATTCAAAACATCGTGGAGTTTAAATTTGGTGGTTCCAAAGATCTTAGAGTTACTTTTTTCCATTGTGACTAGTTTGATAATAACAGGGGAACACGATAGGATGAATTTGGTATGGTAGAGGTACAACATGAAAATAGACTTCTTAGATGCGATAATTATGTTCTTGCTCATCAAGTTGAGTTGGTTTACTACCTACCATATACTTGTCCAAAGTTGAGTGCTTGGTGGGTCGTATATAAAGTTAATCCAAGAGAACGGTTATATGCACCTGGTGATGCTGGTTATCAAGAAGAAGAAGATGAAGTGTACCAAGAGGATGATATTCTATCATCTTTTAATATAGACGATGGTTTAGGTCTTGATACATTAGTTGGCGATGTTGAAGACAATGAATGCGAAAACGTCATAGTGGTTAAAAGAAAAAGACGTAACACTAAAAAAGTAAAGGTGGGACAGAAGAAGAAAGTTGGTCGACATGTTACCGAAGGAATATCGGATCATGATGAATTCTAATCATGTAATTGATTTATATTATATTTGAATTTATTTTAATTACTACTGTTTTTATCATTAAGTATTTAATTCTTACCAATTTTTTTCAACAGGATGCCGCGTGGTATTAAGAATATAGCTAAGGGGCTTTTTGGCTCCTCAAGTAAGAGTGGGAGTCGGTCTGCTACCTCTTCACATAGTCAAAACTCTGTTTTTCAAGGAAGTGTCTCAAATAATAGTAGACGTGAGGCATTTAGAAGATGCATGGAACAAGCTAATGAACAGGTTTATGTCTTTATAATTTTATTATATTTTTCATATATATATATATATATATCATATTGTGAAAGATAATTCTTCAAATTTCAGGTGGAGCAACAGATACAGGACGAGGGTCAGGAGGATTATCGAGAAGATCAGGGGAGAGGACTTTCTGCGGGGCAGGAACAACAAGGGGTAAGAGCCTATATTGATGAGGAAGCCGAGGAGGAAGCCGAGGAGGAAGCCGAGGCCAAGGAGGATGAGGGGGATGACACCGACACGGGAGAGTTGCCGCAATCATTCAGGTATCGGTCTTCAAACACTCTCCCGCTGGCTGTGCCTCCACAACAGAGAGTACGAATCACTCCTATTGGTGACTGGTAAGTAAATATAAATCTCAGTTTTGAATTGTATATACATTGTTTTCGATAAATATTAAATGGTGTTAAATTGGCTTGTAGGCAATGGGATGACCTGGATTGGGATGGACGACAACATCGTAGGCAGCCTAATGCGGTGTTGGGTGCTATATGTCGTCATCATTATCCAGGTCTTGTGAATATTAAAGGTGAAGAGAAACCTGCAATAAATTGGGAGCACTATAGGATTGCTCCACATGCTGTGCATGAGAATGTGGCAGGGGCTGTCTGGCATGATTTTTGGGTATGTATTCACTACGCTGCATTATAATTATGTTTATTATATTTTTTAATACAAATTTAATATTTTTGAAGGAACGATATCGTTTGCCCGATGTGACACGACCCCATTGGTCCTGTCGAGCCAGGATCAAGCTGAGGGGTGCTGCGTTGCACAGCACCGTATAACACACGTCAAAGGTGCAAAGCGGAAGCGGAAGCTTTATTACATAAACAGGTTTATGAACATGTTTACATCAAAATAAGTTCAGTCTACACTCGCGGGCGCAGACTAAGCATCAAGTGCACGTTCAGCCCTCGAACGTGTCCTTGCTAGCACACACGCACACTAACTCTGCGGCGTGCACGACTCCCACTCGACGGGGTTCCCCTCCTGGGGTTCCGTCTCCTCTTCGGGAGTCCCTTCCTCATAGAACCCTGCAAAAGCTTCAAACACAAGCAGTGAGCACGAAGGCTCAGCAAGTCTGACCCGTCTCACCTAAACATGGAACTTCTACATGAGGGTAATGGGTTACATGAGGTAAAAATCATTTGCAAGGACTCGCCTAATTAGTAGAACCTTACTTTCAAGTTTTAGCAGCAGGTTGTGGAAACCTTACGCTAAGGTACATGAGAGAGCCGCAATCAAACAAGAAACGCATTTCTCTCATGTACTTTGCCCAAAGTTGAAAAGAACTTTAATTAGCTCTAAGCTACAGCATATTATTAACAATCAATGTCCAGCTTTCAATCAGCATCATTTTAACATGTAACTAGCCTGTTCTTTCTACGTCACGGTACAGTGAACAAGTGGTACTCACTGACCGCGAGGGACGGCGATTATAATCGATTTACACCTGCAGGGTTACCCGAACAACCCGTCACGTACGCCCGTACTCGATGTTGCCTACAACAACCATCACGGACGCCGTACGCGACTACCTTTCACCCGTTAGCCAAATATTGAACCGGTCCCATCGTCCCGAGCAAGAGGTCTCTGCACGCGCATCTCCGTGCCGCCAGCCGATTTACACCTCGAGCTCTCAACCTACCCTCTGAACGACGGGCAATGCCTCAATACCCAGCTACCCAAGTTACATCAGTTTCCCGGTTCCCATATAGCCGGTAGGTCTTCGGTACTGTTCTAGCTTGTTCAACAGGCCCGCACACGGCTCGGTCCTCAATCGACACAAGCGGAGCTACAGCACACAGGCCCCAAAGTCCTGTTGCCCTTACTCTCCGCTCGGTCTCATTTTCTTGCCATGTGTATCATGTGCTATCTCTACCCGAGCAATGTGCCTCTAGCCTATTCTCGCGAGTAGTTCCAACTACTCGACTTGTACCGAATCCTACTCTATCCTAGCAATGCAGTGGCTAACGGGGTTTGCAATCCTAAGCCCCAACCCCTGGTTTTCTTGGCTATGCAGTGGGGTTTTCAAACAAGACTCTAATGCACAGAACAAAGGAAACAGGTATGTGCTCAAAACAATAAAACTTTGTAAAAAGGTTAATGCAAACCGGAGTTTGCCTTGCTGCTCTTGGTCGTAGGCTAGCTGTTCCTCCGGAGTAACGAAGTCTAGGACTTCGGGTTCCTCCTCGACCTTAGCGACTACATGATAGAAACAATACATGTATTAATTTAATGCATTTGTATTAAGTTTGAAGTTGTGAAATCTATAACCTTTGCTAGATAGACCTAATGACTGTGAAACTTTTACTGTGGCTTGGTTACAACCTAAACAAAGACTTGGTCAAGTTTTAGTTGCCTCAAAGCTCATTTGAGCCCTCCACAATTAATTATGTCCTTGACCTTAATTGGAACTCTTAGGGTGTTCTAGGAATTTTCATGAAACAAACTATGCCTTCCTGAAAACTAGATTTTCAGAGGGTTCTAATGGAGTTGGTCTCACTTAATTTGGAAGTCTCTAACTAAAGATCTGAGCTAAACAATTTCAGAGAAAATTCTGAAAATGTTTCTGAACATTTTCTATTTTCTTTGGAACAGTTTCACTAATCACACCATTAGGTGGATTAAATGAGCTCAAATGGATCTGAAATTTTTATGGTAGTTCAAGGATATTTTGGTGAACATCTCAGCAAAATTCCAGGATTTTCCTCCAAAGTATTCTCCAGTTAAAATTCCTAACAGTTTAAACTTTGAGGAATTAATTCTGGAGAAATAAGGAATTTCATGGAGTGAGACTTGATTTTCTGGAAAGTACTCAGAGATCTGAATCCAGAAAAATTTGGTTCACTCAATTTGGAGCCTTCTAGCCAAAGTTATAAAGATTTGAAGTTTGAACTAAAACTGAAATTCGGGGAAAAGTTTAAACTCTGGCTTGTGGGCCCCGCACACAGTGCGTCGTCTCCCTCCTCGCGCCAACTGCGCGGCGGCGGCGTTCTCCGGCGACCCTCACCGGAACTGAGTTCCCGGCCACCCCCGGCCCGAAACTTGCCGCCTGCCCCTTTTCCGACCCCCTGGACTCGATGGTGGGGTCGCCGGCTGCCGGCGATGACCGGAAACCCGTGCGCACCGGTGACAGCACCTGCTAGGGTTCCGGTGAGGTCGGTCCCGCTCTCCCGTGCACCAAATTGACCGGAAATCGGTCGGAGAGCATCAGTAGGGCATGGGAAACACGAACCAGGGCTGGGTGGAAGCTAGAAATACCGGCAACTAGGCTCTCGGCGGTGAGCCGAGGTGTTCAGCCATGGCGGCGGGGAAAACAGCCATATCATGGCCGATTCTCGATGGTTTTTTCTAATTCCAGTTCGAGCGTGGGCGCTATCGTGCGTAGAAGCTACTAGGTAACGAGCTCGTCCAACCTTCGTGCATAGAGCACGAATTTCACCCGAAGGTGAGCTCGGTTCTTATGAACTGATCAAGAGTAAATTTGGAAATTCTCGGCCGAGGGTTGATCAATCGCCAAACGGCTTTCGGCTACTCCATCTACATACAATCACGCACCTTTCTTGTGTAGAGAAGAGGACGTGACAACGGCTGTGCCGTGCTGTCCACGGGAGCCCGATCGGCGGCGATGTTCGGCTTGCCGGAGAAATGGCTCGTACAGCTCGAGGAAGCTTGCTCACTGGCCAACACGGAGTGTGGGAGGTTGCTCTCGATCTCTTGGTGCCGTTTTGCTGTGGAGGAGGCTGTGCTCGCGAGTGATCGGCTTGATCAAGCGTGAGCTCGAGCGGCGGTGATGGCAGTGGAAAAACGGCCGAGTATGCCGGCAGCTCGGGGAATGAGTGATCGGAGCACGCCGGGGAGGGAATAAATAGCCCGGCGGCTGGTCTCCGGCTTGGGGCGCGCAGCAGGAGCTGGCGCCGGCTGCCCCCCTCGGTGGCGCGCGCACACTGCAACCGGGAACCGACTGAACTGTGTTTCAGTCGGTTTGTGTTGAAGCAGAGGCTGACATGTGGGTCCCACCCCTCCTTTTAACCTCTGAAATTTACTCCTAACAACTGTGGTAAACAGTGAATCCTATACTACCCTTGGCCATTCAAATTATTCACCCATGAGCCATTTGAGTTGATCAAAGTTCAAATGAGGTTTGGTTTGAATGAATTTCAGCACAAGTTCAGTTTGAAATTCAAATAAAGTTTGAATTTCTCCCCCCTAGCTCATGTCAAGATCAACTCCAAATGGTGTGAAAATTGGTGTGTGAGCTCACAAAAATGTGCTGAGTAAGAATATGCCTTCCACTTTCAAATTCATGGTATAAAAACAGTTTGAATTTGAATATGTTTTCAAACTGCCCCCTTCCTATCTATACCCAAGATGACCTCAAAAAGGTTTTGAATTTGTGTGAAACTTGGCATGGACATCCTTGGCAAAGTGTAGGAGTTTTCCTATGTCCAGCCCATCTATATCACATGTGGGAAATACCACTTTTGCAATGTGTAAGTTTGTTCTCTAATGAGCATGTTGATAATTGTTACTTGCTCTTCATTTGTGTTCATCATTCTTCCTCAAATGAGGTGTGTGGTGTGGTGATGAACACTGCAAATGGGTGTCAAAAACTGAGGCCCTTACATTCCTCCCCCCTTAAAAGAATCTCGTCCCAAGATTATAAGGTGAAAATGAGAGAGAGGACGGTGGAAAATTACCGGATATGCGACGTGAAAAAGTCGGGGTAGTTAGTGCGAAGGAATTCTTCGCTCTCCCATGTCGCTTCGTCCATGGAGTGATTACTCCATAGAACCTTGTAGAACCACAACGTACGGTTGCGTGTGGTTCGGGCCTTTTCATCAATAATCTGCACCGGTTCCTCCCGATAGGTGAGATCCGGTTGCAGTTCTTCAATGCCTTCCAGCTGAACGGTAGTTGATAGCTTGAGACACTTCCTCAGCTGGGAAATGTGAAAGACGTCATGCACACCGGAAAGTGCTTCTGGTAATCTCAGCCGGTATGCCACCGATCCACATCTTTCGGTAATTTGGAATGGACCGATGAATCGGGGTGCCAACTTTCCTCTCACCCCAAATCTGTTTACGCCCTTCATTGGAGACACTCGTAGGTATACGGCCAACTTCGAATTGTAATGGGCGCCTTCTCCGGTCCGCATACTGTTTCTGTCGGGATTGAGCGGCTCTTAGGTTCGCTTGAATCAGTCGAACCTTTTCTTCCGCGTCGTTGACAAGGTCAATCCCGAAGGTAACCCTCTCGCCAGACTCACACCAGTTCAGTGGTGTGCGGCATTTCCTGCCGTATAGCGCCTCGTAGGGCGCCATATTGATGCTGGCTTGGTACCCGTTGTTGTACGAGAACTCGGCTAACGGCAAGTGATCATCCCAATTCTTGCCGTGGTCGATAGCGCAAGCTCGTAGCATGTCTTCTAGGATTTGATTTACCCGCTCAGTTTGCCCATCCGTCTGCGGGTGGTAGGCTGAACTACGGATCAGCTTCGTCCCCAAGGCAGCGTGTAGCTGCTCCCAAAAACGGGACACAAATAAAGTGCCCCGGTCCGATACGATGGTACGGGGTACGCCGTATAAGCATAGGATCCGTGAGATGTACAGTTCAGCGTACTTCTTGGCGTTGTAGTTGGTGTTGACCGGGATGAAATGGGCAACTTTGGTGAGCCGATCGACGATTACCCACACAGAATCATGTTTCTGTAAGGTGGTGGGTAAACCGACGACGAAATCCATGCTCACGTCTTCCCACTTCCAGGCAGGAACGCCCAGTGGTTGCAGCAGTCCCGGTTTCCGCATGTGGTCTGCCTTCACCCTTCGACATGTATCACACTCAGACACGTATTTTGCAGTCGCTCGCTTCATCCGTGTCCACCAAAACTTTCTTCTGAGTTCTTGATACATTTTGTTGCTGCCAGGGTGAATAGAAAATTTTGATAAGTGAGCCTCATCAAATATTTTCTTCCGTAAATCCGGGTTTCGGGGTACGACGATCCGGTCCTTGAACCATAGGACGCCGTCTCCGTCCTTCCGGAAACATTTCACTCCCCACTGTCTACACGTCTCCGCAAATGTGACATGCCCTTGTCATTCTTCTGGGCTGCCGCTATCTCTTCACGGATGGTGGGGATCAAGGCTAGGTTGTAGAGAGCTCCGTGTGGAATCACATGTAGTGGTGGTTCGCTCTCTTCCAACGGTGTGATGGTCAGATTATTGACGTGTGACTTGCGGCTTAGCGCGTCCGCCACAACGTTTGCCTTGCCCGGATGATAATGGATCTCTATCTCGTAATCCTTTATCAGTTCTAACCATCTTCGTTGCCTCATGTTCAGCTCCTTCTGAGTTAATATGTATTTGAGGCTTTTGTGGTCGGTATATAAATGTACGAGGTTACCGAGTAGGTAGTGCCTCCACATCTTCAGTGCAAGTACCACGGCAGCGAGCTCCAAGTCGTGAGTTGGATAATTTTGCTCATGGTTCCTAAGCTGCCGTGATCCATACGCGACCACTCTTCGGTCTTGCATCAGCACACATCCGAGCCCAATGCCGGATGCATCGCAGTACACATCGAACAGTTTTGTTGTGTCTGGCTGCGCCAAAACCGGTGCTGATGTCAGGTGCTTGACTAACGCCTTGAATGCTGCTTCACATGCTGGACTCCAAACATATTTGGCAGCCTTCTTCAGCAGCTCTGTCATTGGCTTGGCAATCTTCGAGAAGTTCGGAATGAACCTCCGATAATATCCCGCGAGTCCGAGGAAACTCCGTACCTCATGAACCGTTCTCGGGGATTTCCAATTCAGCACTTGCGTGATCTTGCTCGGGTCCACAGCGATACCCTCCGCCGAGATGATATGCCCGAGGAAAGGCACTTGCGATATCCAAAACTCGCATTTGCTGAACTTTGCGTATAACTTGTGATCCCGCAGCCGTTGCAAGACTATACGCAGATGTTTCTTGTGATCTTCCTCCGACTTGGAGTATACTAGGATGTCGTCGATGAAGACCACGACAAACTTGTCCAGCTCCGGCATGAACACCGAGTTCATTAAGTACATGAAGTGAGCTGGAGCATTGGTGAGGCCAAAGGACATGACCAGGTACTCATAAAGTCCATACCTTGTCGAGAAAGCTGTCTTTGGAATGTCCTCCGCCCTTATCTTAATCTGATGGTACCCGGATCTTAAATCCATCTTGGAAAAGATCTTTGCTTCGACCAACTGATCAAACAACATGTCGATCCGTGGCAACGGGTACTTGTTCTTGATGGTTACGGCATTTAATGGACGGTAGTCCACGCAAAGCCGCAACGTTTCATCCTTCTTTTTGACAAATAATGCCGAACAGCCCCATGGCGAGGAACTCGGCCTAATAAAACCCTTCTCCAGAAGGTCCGTGAGCTGAGTCTTCAGTTCAGCCAACTTCTTGGGCGCCATCTTGTACGGCCTTCGGGATATTGGCATGGTTCCTGGTGCGAGTTCAATCTTGAACTCCACCTCTCTATCGGGTGGCATCCCCGGCAAATCGTCCGGGAATACATCCGGGAACTCTCGGACCACTGGAATGTCTTCCAATCTGATGGTTGTGGCTTGATAGACACTTGGAAGTTTTATTTCTGGACTGTCCAGAAATAATGAGTGAGAACCGTGCACTTCTGAGTTTAGGTGCACGACTCAAAGGACGGTGTCTAAAACAGCGCCGTGGCGGGTTAACCACGACATCCCTAGGATGACATCGACCTTCTGCCCCTCTAAGATAATGAGAGACGTGGGGTACACTCTACCCGCTAAGCATAATGGTGCTTTGGAGACCATTACGCTTGCTGAAATCTTCCCACCCGATGAACAAATTAGATATGGACTATCGGTGGGTAGTATTGGCAAGCTGTGTTTAGCAATGAAAGCTTGGCTAATAAAATTATGCGTGGCGCCTGAATCAAATAGTACTATAGCGGGATGCTGGTGGAGTTGGAACATACCCGCAAGGATTGGCTCGCCCTCCGGCACGTCCTCAATGGCAAGTTGGTGGACAGTGCCGGGCCTAGGGTTTGCCCGCCGCGCATTAGTAGAGTTCCGGGGTTGATTCCTCCCCGGAAACTGTGGTGCCACTCCGTCGCCTTGCCTCTCCGGGCAACTGCTCGCGAAGTGTCCTGGACGACCACACTTGTAACATGTGGCCGCTGCTGGTGGAGTACTCGGTGGACGAAAGCCCGGCATGCGTTGCGGAGGTGCAATCGCACGCGGCATCGCCCGCTGCTGCTGCTGTTGTTGTGGTGGTACTGGCAGTGCCGGCCGGAATGCCGGTGAAGAGTACGGCCGACCGCGGAACGGCATCGACCGCTGTGGTGGTTGCCAGCGCGGACCTGATGGTGGGCGATTCACCATCCGAAACTTTTGAGAAGGACCGCCTCCTTCTCCGCTGCTCTGCGGCGCGCTTCGCTTTCGCTCTGCCGCCGCCAACTCCTTGCCGGAGTCCTCCTGAACAATCGCAGCATCAATTATGTCGTTGAGGCTGCCGCGATTGAACATCGCCAGCTTGTCCTTCAGGAGCGGGTTAAGCCCCTGGTAAAAGTGGTCCCGCCGCTTCTCGTCCGTATCTGCGTGATACGACGCGTAGAGCGTGAGATCGTTGAACGCCCTGGAATATTCCAGCGCGTTTCGGCTCCCTTGTTGCAGGTGTAGGAACTCCTGCGTCTTTCTCTTCATAAAACCGGGCGGTATATGATAGGCCCTGAAGGCCGTCCAGAACTCCGCCCAGGTCATCACTCGGTCGGTGGGCTGTGAAGCACAGAAGTTGGCCCACCACGCGCTCGCGGATCCTTGGAGCTGCTGGACCGCGAACTGAGTCTTGCGCTGCTCGCTGATTCGGAGCAGCCCGAACTTCATCTCTATGGCGCGGAGCCAGTTGTCCGCGTCAAGTGGTTCATCCGCCCTTGAGAATACAGGGGGATGAGTCACCAGGAAGTCGGAATAGGAGCTCTGTTGGCGCTCCTCACGATCTTGACGTCTCTCTGGGCGAGACGTATTCGCAATTAACGTTTGCAGCAGCTCTGTGTGCTGCTGATGTGAACCCGCCATTGCCGCGACAATGTCGGCCAATGTAACCGTTGGCAGTGGCGGTGGCGGTGTTTGCTGTTGCTGTTGCTGCTGCTGTCCCTAGGAGTCCTCGGGAGGCGGTTGGGAGGTCTCTCCCCCTTGGCTAGTACCTCCAACATCAGGGTTGGCACGAGTACGCGTCATTCTGAAATTCAACACAGCAGCAATTAGCACATGTCTTACTCAAAATTCCATAAACAGCAGTAAGTATTGAAGCGACACATGATTAACTTGCACAACATTCACATATATTGATAAAGCATAAACTTTATACAAGATACATTATTCTCGGATCTCCGAGAAGTCGTGCTCATGTCGTCACTACCTATACATAAGCTACTGTCTACTCGACATGTCATCGATTACAAAAGTTGGGTTACGCTACCCTAGCTGCCCTACTTGGCAACCGTAACCCCCTACTCGGAGTAGAACTCGACCTCCTGTGGGTCGTCCTCCTCCGGTACCTCGGCTGGTGGTTCGGGGTCTACCACCTCTTCTCCCATTCCGGGTTCTCCCATGGCTGGAAGACCCAAGACTACCGGTACGCCCAATACCGGGGGCACGAGGTCCTGCAAAGCATGCACCTCGTCCATAGCTTGGTTGTAGTCCTCTTCCCAGCCTTGACCTTCCTCGATAGCGTCGTCCCGCTCCTGAGCAAGGTCCTCATTCTGCTGGGTTAGGGTCTGCACCAGCTCTTGTAACGCCGCGATGTCAACACGGCTCTTCTTCTTTGCCTTCTTCAGACGACGCAACTGATTGTGTTGTTCATTCAGTCGCTTGATCGTCGGAAGGAGCACATTGCGGAGTGCACTGTGAGCACTCTCAAAATGATCTCCACAGCTTGTGCTCTCCTTTTGCTTGGTGGCGAGATGCTCCGCATGAACAGCTTGGCTGTCCATCACAACGTTTCCCGCCCTCATTTGGAGGCTGAGGTTCGCCTCCGCGGGGTTGTACCTTGGGCAAGTCGGGTCTGTTGCCTCCAGGTACCTCTCTTCCCACACATGCTGAGCTCGTCCCTCCACCGGAACGAGTGCGTATGGAGTTCCCTCCATAGCCTGCACGTGTAGTTGGCAGAAACGTGACATAGTGTCACGGGCTGCCACTTGCCACATCCCTTCCGGTTGTCTTCCTCTCACCGTGACGGTGAATGGCACCCAACCGGGTGGCGTAGGTCCTGCGGGAATCTCGACATGGATCGTCCATGTCTTGTTCCTCTCTTCACCTTCTTCCTTGGCGAAGTATTGCGGCATCTGGTTATACCCGAAATATTGGAGCATTTGCCACAATGCTTCCGGGTAGCCGCTACGGTCAGAGCAGTGGGAAACTACCCACCCGTTCTCCAACCGTTTATCTGCTGCCATCTGTAAAAATATATTTGAGAAATGTCAAATATTTATTTAAACAGTAAACCATTGAGTTATAACATAAGATATGTCATTGAACCCATAACACTTGGAAACATAGTTCAAATTTTTAAACAAATTTGACTGCTGATCTGCCGTTACCATGACAGCCCTGACCAGTTTCCATATCAATCTGATTTAGGCCAGGTTCAAAGCGAAACCAGTCCTGGAGCTCAACATCAAAATTAAAGTTAACTTCAATAGATTTCCAGAAAGTATTTGGTTGGCCTAAGATCTGTCCTGGTTCAAAGGTCATGAGATGTCAAATTTAACAGAATTTCTGGAAACCATTGGACAGCACCTCCCTGCTTTAGGTACTGATTTGATCCAAGAATCCCAGTTAATTCTCTTCCTAATCTGACAAAACTTTCTGTTACAAAGTTGTAACCCATCTCATAAGCTTTCCAGAACTACCTCATTTCCTATTTTTGGATTTTTAAGCAGGAAGTTATGCTTAATCTTACAGAGAGTCTACAGAGAGTCTTTGCTCTGTCCTGTTTTCTGGACAGTTTCAACTCTACTGCATTTTTCGAGTTGTTAAGGGATGAAACACCTCTGGAGCTCAACAGAAAAGTTGTAAAGCTCCTCCAAAGCTTTCCAGAAGTGTATCATACGACCCCAACCTCG
Source organism: Neostapfia colusana (assembly GCA_030760725.1). Taxonomy (NCBI): domain Eukaryota; kingdom Viridiplantae; phylum Streptophyta; class Magnoliopsida; order Poales; family Poaceae; genus Neostapfia; species Neostapfia colusana. The sequence continues at coordinate 18,297,186 of JASWHV010000002.1, forward strand.
AAAGAACTCAACCTCTAACCTCTGATTAACTTCAGCCTTGATTCAGCTGAAAACAGAGTGCTCTGTCCTTAACATCCTATAAGTTGAAAGCTTGTTAACTTTGAATATCCTGTTCAAGGGAAGGAGTTACATCAAGTTTTACTACTTTGGATTAAAACCTTCCAGTTTTTACAATGAAGTTGTTTATTTAGTTGGGTGTGACGTCGATGCGTCACCAGATTTTGTCGGTACTACGTCCTCACAAAGAAAAACCTATACCGGACTTAGCCGGCATCGTTAGTTCAGTGGCACTACTCGTCACTCGCACACGGATGCTACACGTCTACCGTTTCGTGGTAAGGCTACCTGCAGAAATTCAACCAATCATCAGACTCGGCTGCACACCGAGTCTGGAATCCATACGGTTTGTACACCCGGCCGTCATCACTCGCCCGGATGTTCTCAAGCCAAACACGCCTTGAGTTACGTGTTCACGTTTTAGACCACGTGACAGGGTCTCCCATGTTGCACCACGCACGCCAGGGACAGACGTTGCTCGAATACCCCAAACGACATGAAGAGTCGTAGAGGATACTAAAGCGGGTCGGGTTACCTGCCACCCGTGGGGCTCCACCCTTCAGCTTGTGCGCACTGGTGGACAGCGCTTACGTGCACCCCCCAAGACATGAACGTCCCGAGATGCACGATTTTCCGACATAACAAATAGGTTAATAAGACACTTTCTATATACTAATAACATCCTTATACGGGCTACTAACTCGTTCCTCACTGGATTTTTGAAAAAGAAGACCCTTGTACTGTGTTAAACCTCAAGCGAGCTCTGATACCACGCTGACACGACCCCATTGGTCCTGTCGAGCCAGGATCACGCTGAGGGGTGCTGCGTTGCACAGCACCGTATAACACACGTCAAAGGTGCAAAGCGGAAGCGGAAGCTTTATTACATAAACAGGTTTATGAACATGTTTACATCAAAATAAGTTCAGTCTACACTCGCGGGCGCAGACTAAGCATCAAGTGCACGTTCAGCCCTCGAACGTGTCCTTGCTAGCACACACGCACACTAACTCTGCGGCGTGCACGACTCCCACTCGACGGGGTTCCCCTCCTGGGGTTCCGTCTCCTCTTCGGGAGTCCCTCATAGAACCCTGCAAAAGCTTCAAACACAAGCAGTGAGCACGAAGGCTCAGCAAGTCTGACCCGTCTCACCTAAACATGGAACTTCTACATGAGGGTAATGGGTTACATGAGGTAAAAATCATTTGCAAGGACTCGCCTAATTAGTAGAACCTTACTTTCAAGTTTTAGCAGCAGGTTGTGGAAACCTTACGCTAAGGTACATGAGAGAGCCGCAATCAAACAAGAAACGCATTTCTCTCATGTACTTTGCCCAAAGTTGAAAAGAACTTTAATTAGCTCTAAGCTACAGCATATTATTAACAATCAATGTCCAGCTTTCAATCAGCATCATTTTAACATGTAACTAGCCTGTTCTTTCTACGTCACGGTACAGTGAACAAGTGGTACTCACTGACCGCGAGGGACGGCGATTATAATCGATTTACACCTGCAGGGTTACCCGAACAACCCGTTACGTACGCCCGTACTCGATGTTGCCTACAACAACCATCACGGACGCCGTACGCGACTACCTTTCACCTGTTAGCCAAATATTGAACCGGTCCCATCGTCCCGAGCAAGAGGTCTCTGCACGCGCATCTCCGTGCCGCCAGCCGATTTACACCTCGAGCTCTCAACCTACCCTCTGAACGACGGGCAATGCCTCAATACCCAGCTACCCGAGTTACATCAGTTTCCCGGTTCCCATATAGCCGGTAGGTCTTCGGTACTGTTCTAGCTTGTTCAACAGGCCCGCACACGGCTCGGTCCTCAATCGACACAAGCGGAGCTACAGCACACAGGCCCCAAAGTCCTGTTGCCCTTACTCTCCGCTCGGTCTCATTTTCTTGCCATGTGTATCATGTGCTATCTCTACCCGAGCAATGTGCCTCTAGCCTATTCTCGCGAGTAGTTCCAACTACTCGACTTGTACCGAATCCTACTCTATCCTAGCAATGCAGTGGCTAACGGGGTTTGCAATCCTAAGCCCCAACCCCTGGTTTTCTTGGCAATGCAGTGGGGTTTTCAAACAAGACTCTAATGCACAGAACAAAGGAAACAGGTATGTGCTCAAAACAATAAAACTTTGTAAAAAGGTTAATGCAAACCGGAGCTTGCCTTGCTGCTCTTGGTCATAGGATAGCTGTTCCTCCGGAGTAACGAAGTCTAGGACTTCGGGTTCCTCCTCGACCTTAGCGACTACATGATAGAAACAATACATGTATTAATTTAATGCATTTGTATTAAGTTTAAAGTTGTGAAGTCTATAACCTTTGCTAGATAGACCTAATGACTGTGAAACTTTTACTGTGGCTTGGTTACAACCTAAACAAAGATTTGGTCAAGTTTTAGTTGCCGCAAAGCTCATTTGAGCCCTCCACAATTAATTATGTCCTTGACCTTAATTGGAACTCTTAGGGTGTTCTAGGAATTTTCATGAAACAAACTATGCCTTCCTGAAAACTAGATTTTCAGAGGGTTCTAATGGAGTTGGTCTCACTTAATTTGGAAGTCTCTAACTAAAGATCTGAGCTAAACAATTTCAGAGAAAATTTTGAAAATGTTTCTGAACATTTTCTATTTTCTTTGGAACAGTTTCACTAATCACACCATTAGGTGGATTAAATGAGCTCAAATGGATCTGAAATTTTTATGGTAGTTCAAGGATATTTTGGTGAACATCTCAGCAAAATTTCAGGATTTTCCTCCAAAGGATTCTCCAGTTAAAATTCCTAACAGTTTAAATTTTGAGGAATTAATTCTGGAGGAATAAGGAATTTCATGGAGTGATACTTGATTTTCTGGAAAGTACTCAGAGAGCTGAATCCAGCAAAATTTGGTTCACTCAATTTGGAGCCTTCTAGCCAAAGTTATAAAGATTTGAAGTTTGAACTAAAACTGAAATTCGGGGAAAAGTTTAAACTCTGGCTTGTGGGCCCCGCACACAGTGCGTCGTCTCCCTCCTCGCGCCAACTGCGCGGCGGCGGCGTTCTCCGGCGACCCTCGCCAGAACTGAGTTCCCGGCCACCCCCCGGCCTGAAACTTGCCGCCTGCCCCTTTTCCGACCCCCTGGACTCGATGGTGGGGTCGCCGGCTGCCGGCGATGACCGGAAACCCGTGCGCACCGGTGACAGCACCTGCTAGGGTTCCGGTGAGGTCGGTCCCGCTCTCCCGTGCACCAAATCGACCGGAAATCGGTCGGAGAGCATCAGTAGGGCATGGGAAACACGAACCAGGGCTGGGTGGAAGCTAGAAATACAGGCAACTAGGCTCTCGGCGGTGAGCCGAGGTGTTCAGCCATGGCGGCGGGGAAAACAGCCATATCATGGCCGATTATCGATGGTTTTTTCTAATTCCAGTTCGAGCATGGGCGCTATCGTGCGTAGAAGCTACTAGGTAACGAGCTCGTCCAACCTTCGTGCATAGAGCACGAATTTCACCCGAAGGTGAGCTCGGTTCTTATGAACTGATCAAGAGTAAATTTGGAAATTCTCGGCCGAGGGTCGATCAATCGCCAAACGGCTTTCGGCTACTCCATCTACATACAATCACGCACCTTTCTTGTGTAGAGAAGAGGACGTGACAACGGCTGTGCCGTGCTGTCCACGGGAGCCCGATCGGCGGCGATGTTCGGCTTGCCGGAGAAATGGCTCGTACAGCTCGAGGAAGCTTGCTCACTGGCCAACACGGAGTGTGGGAGGTTGCTCTCGATCTCTTGGTGCCGTTTTGCTGTGGAGGAGGCTGTGCTCGCGAGTGATCGGCTTGATCAAGCGTGAGCTCGAGCGGCGGTGATGGCAGTGGAAAAACGGCCGAGTATGCCGGCAGCTCGGGGAATGAGTGATCGGAGCACGCCGGGGAGGGAATAAATAGCCCGGCGGCTGGTCTCCAGCTTGGGGCGCGCAGCAGGAGCTGGCGCCGGCTGCCCCCCTCGGTGGCGCGCGCACACTGCAACCGGGAACCGACTGAACTGTGTTTCAGTCGGTTTGTGTTGAAGCAGAGGCTGACATGTGGGTCCCACCCCTCCTTTTAACCTCTGAAATTTACTCCTAACAACTGTGGTAAACAGTGAATCCTATACTACCCTTGGCCATTCAAATTATTCACCCATGAGCCATTTGAGTTGATCAAAGTTCAAATGAGGTTTGGTTTGAATGAATTTCAGCACAAGTTCAGTTTGAAATTCAAATAAAGTTTGAATTTCTCCCCCTTAGCTCATGTCAAGATCAACTCCAAATGGAGTGAAAATTGGTGTGTGAGCTCACAAAAATGTGCTGAGTAAGAATATGCCTTCCACTTTCAAATTCATGGTATAAAAACAGTTTGAATCTGAATATGTTTTCAAACTGCCCCCTTCCTATCTATACCCAAGATGACCTCAAAAAGGTTTTGAATTTGGGTGAAACTTGGCATGGACATCCTTGGCAAAGTGTAGGAGTTTTCCTATGTCCAGCCCATCTATATCACATGTGGGAAATACCACTTTTGCAATGTGTAAGTTTGTTCTCTAATGAGCATGTTGATAATTGTTACTTGCTCTTCATTTGTGTTCATCATTCTTCCTCAAATGAGGTGTGTGGTGTGGTGATGAACACTGCAAATGGGTGTCAAAAACTGAGGCCCTTACACGATGATCATGACGCCGCTCTCGAGTCTAGAGCACACAAAGTATTTCACAAAGCTGCACGTAAAGTTGTGAATGATATGATGTCCAATGCAAGAATCTCTGCTGTGTGCTTGTACTACAAGGAGAAACTTGGATAGATGATGAACAAGAAAATGGGAGCTTCAAAAATTACCTAGAGGACGATCAATACCGTCAGGTAATGATTCCTTGGATGGTTAAATGTACTGATGCTTATTATTCATTATGTACTTATTGGGCATCGAGTGAGTATCGAGAGAAATCCAACTCGAAGAGAATCAACCGTGAGTCCGGTGGAGAAGTTCTTCATCGTTACGGTGGTGATGGTCATATACGTCTATCAAAACGGATGGTGAGTTTAGTATATTTACAATTTAGTCTTATTATATTAGCTTTTGCATAACTATATTTATAACATGTCTACATAGGCTGCTGAAAGTGGTGAGGAGCCCTCTTTCATTGATGCTTATATTAGAGGGCATAGAGGCACAGATGACAGTCAATTGTGCACTCCAACGGCCACTCAAAATTTGGTATGCTATATAACTAAAAGTAATTAATAAACAATATAATTGTTGTATTGTAGGTTTTTAATTGGTTTGTGTAGGAGAAATATGGTGAAGAGATGGTTCGATGTCATGGAGATGATTATAATTGGAGAAAGGAAGACGTCGACGTAGTAGCTTTGTATGAATCCGGTGGAGGAAAGCGTCACAGGAGGTGAACTTACTCCTCTTATATTCATATATCCACATATGTCAAGCGTCATCTTATAATTATGACGTATCACTATTTCAGGTATTCGATGTTCAATGGTGTGATGAACACCGATGTGGTTTTCTCGTAGTCACGGTCAACACAGAGCGGTCAGAGTTCTTCTCGGCGTACTCATACAGTTAATGAGTCAAGGTTAAAACAAATGGAAGAAGAGCAAGCTGCATTAAGAGACCACTTGAGGTTACATGAAGATCGAATGAAACGACAGGACGAGTTCATAAAAGCACAAAATGACTACTTCTCGAATCTGGCGATGTGGCAGCAAGCGATGCAGGTACATTAATATAAGAGTTCAATTATTTATGTTAACCAAGAGATGAAGTTATAGTAGAATGAAACTAAACATTTAAAAATGATTTTAGGGGTATTTTTCTCAGCTTGGACTTCCTGCCGCTATGCCACCTCTACCGCAGCCTCCGCAGCTACCTATGTCTTCACCGCTACCGGTGGCTCCACAGCCTCTTCCCGTTGGAACACAGGTATATGTTATCGTTATGTTCCCTTTCGGTTTATAAACTGTTAGTATACTTGTAACATGTATCATTGTTTATATAGGGATCATCATCAAGGGCACAAAACTTTCAGTCCTCTTGTTACAAATTTGCAAGCAACTTCTTCAGCTGGACAGGGTGGAGGGGACGACTTTATCGATCAATTCTTTGCTCCCGGTGGTAACAATTAGGTAAGATGATCATAATTTATAAAAGAATCCTCTAAAGTTTCAAGTTTTTATTTGCATCATATATTACGTATCTTATTTCCAAATGGAGCTCATTTGCATTATATTTGGCTTCAAACAGGAAAACGACGGGCGAATGATTAGCTTGTTGGAGCAATTTGTTAGCTTGTGGGGAAAGACCGATGTGGCTATGTGCTTAACTTGACAATGATCATCTATGTATTTGTACCGATATTTGAATGTTATCGTTTGTACTATGTAATGAATGTTTATATATTTGAATGTGTGATGGAAATTATATTGTTGAGACAATGTTAATTTGAGTTTATTGCATTTGTTGTGAAGAGTAATGTGTTTATGATATATCTGTTTACGAATGTATGAATTTGTTGTATTTGTTGTGTTTGGAACCAAAAATTATCATTTATTTTGGATTGTTATTTTATATATTTTCGTGGGCCAGAAGGTTGCCCATGAAAATAGTGCCATATTATTTTCGTGGGCCATAAGGTGGGCCACGAAAATAGTGCCACATTATTTTCGTTGGCTAAAATATGGCCCACGAAAATAACATGACACTATTTTCGTGGGCCAAAGTCAGGCCGACGAAAATAAGGTGAATGTTATTTTCGTGAGCCATATTCTGGCCCACGAAAATAAGTGCACGTTATTTTCGTGTGCCTAAGTATGGCCATCGACGGAATTAACGTTATTTTCGACTAATTATTTTCGTGAGCCTCCGGCCGACGAAAATAATGCCGGAACCGACGAAATTATGTATTTTCGTGGGTTTTTGCCATATTTTCGTGGGTTTTGGGCCCACAAAAATATGTCGATTTCTTGTAGTGAACTCACATGATTGAGGGAAAACTTGGGATGGTTATTCGGTATGGTTATGGTATGGTCATTGGGATTGGTTTTGGGACATTTTTGAGTCATAACAATGAATTTGGTTTTGGTTATATGAATATGAGATGGTTATAAATATTTATGAGTATGAGATGAACTTGAGAAAGATTAGTGGCTGGATGAGATCTGATAAATGATGAATTATGATGCGAGAATGTTGCTGAATTACTTGATTATGATGGGATAAATTTCACCTAGAAATAGTTGCTGTTTTTTGCCATGTTTGTGAAATAAAATTTGCTTGCTGCAATGAGCCTTTTTATTCCCTACCTTGTTGTAAGCTACATGTCATACTTTTCCCGCACTTGCTGAGTACGACATGTACTCACCCTTGCATTACCACATAAACATCAGCTACAGGAGATGAGTACTTCGAGGACCATGTGGAGTACTAGGCGTGCGAACTACTGTCAACATGCCTGTGGAGTTAAAGATGAAGCCTACTGTTTAGTTAATTCCGCTGTCGTTTAGAGACTTCCGCTGCAAGAATAAGTTAGAGATTCATGAGTGAGACAATGATTCGATGTAATAAAGTACTTAAACACTATTTATTCGTGGTTATATTCTGAATTCAGTTTGTGGAGTACATGTTTATGTGTGATGAACATCCTGGGCACACATATGCATTCACTTGGTTCTATTTTCGGAACCGGGTGTCACATTCAGGTCCTTCCAGCACGGAAGATACTTGAAAAAAATAAATTGTTTCTTGAAAGCCAGGTCAGTTGTGTCAGCCAAAGGTGTAGTTTTCTTTCTCTTTGTACCTTTATTTTTTCCCATACGGAAAACAACCTGAATGTTCTTGACCATTTCAAACACGAGTTTTTCGCTATAAGGTTTTGGTGCAGTACCTTTTTCAGTTTTGTTATTAAATTGTTTTTCATCTTCCAATACTTGTGTGTATCTGTCAAGAACCACTGGTGTCTCATGTACGCCAACTTTCTGGATGTAGTGAGGTACAAAAAATCAGTTCCATACACGCACCTTACACAACCTTTCTTCCCTTTCGTGTGTTCCGATAATGTAAAGAGTCCGGGATAATCATGGATTGTAACGAATAGCGTTGCTCTTAACATTAAATACTCCTGCTTGTACTCGTCCCATGTGCGTACCCCTTCACTCCACAGCTTCACATATCCTACATTAGAGGTTCCAAGAGCACATCAATTTCAACGCTAGCTTGTTTTGCACCTTGGATAATAATAGATAACAAAATTACTTCTTCTTGTGACGCAACCAGGTCGGTAGGTTGTACATCTCATTAAGACCACGGGCCATGTGTTGTGTATCCTACTTTTTTCACCAAACCAATTTATTCCATCGGTACCCAAAGCAAACCTTATATTTCTTATTTTATTTGCAAAGTCTGGATACTGAATTATCAAAATTTTTCTATTGTGTTACATCACCACAGTGTCGGATCTGTTTGTCATTCTTCATGCGCTACTCAGAATGCCAACGCATAAGTTTAGCCTCCCTAGGGTTTCAGAATAAACGCTTCAAGCGATCAATTACTGGAAGGTATAACATCATCAAGGCAGGAATCTTTCTCTTATTCTTCCCATCTACATCGTCAGAAATATCATCGTCACCGTCAAGGCCAATAGAACTCTTCTTATTTTTTTGGGTCTTATTTATGTTGGTAAAACACTAGTGATTGTAGTCCTTGTATCTACTGACACCGTGGATCGGGCATCTCGTTGTGAGGTCATGCTCTTTATGAATTAGAATACAATCGTTCAAACAAGCGTGTATTTTTGTCACACCTAGGGACATCAGACATAGAATCTTTTTCACTTTATAAGTGCTTCCAGACAGTTTATTGGGATTTGGAAGAATTTCTTCTACAAGATTTAAAAGATCAGTGAAACTACAATCGGACCATCTGTGAGTGGCCTTCAACTTTACTAGTTCTAGGACTGCACGCAATGTAGTAAACTTTTTATCACAATCCTTTTATTCATCATATAAAAGCTCCTTTCACGCACTCTGTAATGTCTCCATTTTACTTAAACTTTTACTTTTTCCCATAGAAATCAACACATGTGGTTCCATGTGACGCAACATCTCCTCACAATCAAATTCATCATCGTCGCCATCATCATGATTGTCACGACCATAATCGATATGAGCATTATTACCATCCAAATATCTGACACCTTTCTCGTCATCATTATCCACTTCACGTGTATCTAACTCACCATGCTCTGTCCATATTGTGTAGTTTTTCTTAAAACCTCTTTCCACCAACTGTGATTGGATTACTATAGTATCTGTTCAAGCAATCTTGTTTTTGCAGTCGATACAACGACATAATATATATCTATCTTTTGCATATTTGCATATCTCATGGACGCTTCAATAAAGCTTGCGACATTTTGGATGTACGTAGGATCATGTCTTGGCATATTGTACATCCATGGTTGGTTCATCTTCTACGTCGAACTGTACAATGTAGGATATAAACGATGTAGCATAAATAAGGATTTGAAAATGTAGGATGTGTACAATGTAGCAAGATATACCTTTTGGAGACGAAAATCTTTAAAAAGATTCTAAATTTAACTTAATTCTAATTCCAAATCTTCTAAATCCTTAAAAGTTCGTGCAGAACCAAAATTCAAAAATAGACCTCAAATTGCACCCAAAGGAGAAAAAATGAAGCAAGATCATAGGCTTACCTTATGGAGAGGCGAATCTTTGATATAATCACTTAACTCGTATCCTTGTCCAAATCTACAAAATATAGGAAATTTGATGCAGAATGTAAATTACAAATTATAGGCCTTAAATCACATCAAAAAGAAGAGGAAAACAAAGAAAAAGCATAGAATAACAATAAGGAGACATACCTCTAAAAATATTTGGAAACAAAAGCGTCCCTCCCTGAAATTTGGAAAAATATCATCCGTTGCGGCTGTAGCTAGCTCAGCCGCGCTCGGACAGAACCCGTGAAGGCTATATATACACTTTTTCACTAGTTGTCAGTATATGGAACCGCATGTGATAACTACAATATCGCAGGCGGTTCCAAACACTTAACGCTTGTGAAAATAAGTGTATTTTCACAGGCGATCCATGAAGTAAAACTGCCTTAGATTTTGTTCATTATCACAGACGGTTTTCTATAACGACCGTCTGTGTTAACAAGTCTATTTTCACAGGCAGTTTTTTTAATAAAAAAACACCTGAGATATTTTCCATTTTCACAGGCGGTTTGTAATTTATTCCGCCTGTGAAAATATAGATGCTTATACAGTCGGTTCTTCTTTAAAGACCTCCTATGATACTAAATTATGACAGGTGGTTTTTTATTCATTGGACATCACATGCTTTTTTTTAAACGGACCGCCTGTACAAGAAATGAGAGGCGCCTGTGAAAATGCTTTTTGTAGCAGTGTAACCTTGAACAGAAATCAAGTTCCTTTGAGTACTCTTGATCTCAAAAGGTACAAGTATTCTGCTGGAGGTGGGATTATGAACGTAACTAGAGTCTCTCTTGTTGTCATGAAAGGTGATTTGTTGAGTGCAAATTTATATATTCTTTAAGGGGCTATAACTATTGATAATGTTTTCGTTTCTTTCAAGTTATTATCTGATTTTGATGCTACTAATCTATGGCATATGCATCCTGATCATATGAGTGAACTTGGTATGACAATCTTAAGAAAGAGGGATCTTGTTGATGGGCACAGCATTAGTAAATTGTATTTCAGTGAGTATTCTGTGTTTCGCAAACACATGAGAGTGAAGTTCAACACTTTAGTTCATACAACTGAAGGTATTCTTGATGATGTGCATTCTAATTTATAGGGTCCAACTCGTAAGACATCTTTGTGCTTGCGATATGTTTACTATTATTGATTATTATTTAAGGAAGGTGTGGCCTTATTTTTTGAAGCATAAATCAGATGCATTTCCAACATTTAAAGAGTGGAAGACCGTGGTGGAGAATAACACTGATACAAAGGTGAATGCTCTTCGCATTGATAATGAAATGGAATTTTGTTCTAATAAATTTAATTTTTATTGTAAGTCTCATGGCATTGTGAGAGACACCGCACTATTGCTCACAGACCTCACCAAAATGGTGTGGCTCAACTTATGAACATTTTTGTCATCTTAATCGTTCACCCTCTATTGCTATTGATAAGAAAACTCCAACTGACGTATGGTCTTGCTCAACAAGAAATTTTTCTGAACTTGTTCTTTCGGTTGTTCTGCTTATGCTCATGTTGATAATTAAAAATTTGAGCCTAGATCTATTAAGTGCATTTTCTTTAGTTATGACAGAAGTGATATCTTTAATGAATCTATTATGAAAACTAACACTCTTGTTCAAATTTTGTAGATCTCTAGTGTGCATGTGATGTAGGGAAATAGGCGATGCGCTACTCTAACAATTCGACCGTATCACCCAGGAAACATGCGAGTAAGAAGGTCATGGATCGTTACCACTAGACGCGCAGCGCAGCGGATCGTAGATGCGCGTCGTAGCCGATCAGCACAGCAGTAACAGCAACGACTCCACGGAGTCCACACGTACAGGGAGGAACGCCGTGCGTCGGTGTGCTTGCACCGCGCGCGCGACAGGGGTTTCGGCGGCTGGCCTGTGAGGGGCGGCGGCTGGGGCTGTTATGTGGTGGAGTAATCTGCCCCTAACCCTACACCTCATATTTATAGGCGCGCTAATGGGCTTTTAGGTCACAGGCCCATTAGTACCCTAATTTCTTATGGATCAAATATCCATCAGGCCTTTATCTGAATTGTTATGATTGCCTCTTGGCCATATCACCAACAATCTCCCACTTGCACTAGAGACAATCATATAGTCAAGTTTTTCAATATTCCATCCCCTTAAGTGTGTGACCCGTTAGGTTCATGTACAGTCGGTTATGAATGAAAACCGTTTTGAAACACAAGTCAGTAGAGGTACCTAGCAGGACATACTGACTCCCGAATTTACATAAAGATCATATCGGCTGAACCTAGATACATTTACATGCTAATTCCTTTGCCACACGATACCAGTCAAGCTCAAGGTGAGATACGTGCCATCCTTGTGATAGCTCGACCATTCACTCGATCAAATAGTGGATTCAATCTATGACTAACTTTTAGTCATAATGATTAACTCTTTAATCACTTTGGCATGGCCATGCACTTTCAATCCAACTATCTCGAGGGGCCCAGAGATATCTCTCCTGTTATTTAGGAGGGGCAAATCCCATCTTGATTCGCACACATCTCATTCCATGCTTCATCATGTACCTGAAGACTATTTTTATGACCACCCAGTTACGGAGTAGCGTTTGATAGTTTCAAAGTGCACCACTACACATAGTGAGAAACAATGGCGATCTCAGGTCTAAGAATCTAGCAGGTGTATCACTCAAGACCAACTGATGGCACATATGTAAAATAACAATCCCAACAGTATCTCGGAATGGGTCTATCCAACACCATGTTCACTAACATGTGTTCACATTATTAATTTGATATCTCCATATCTATGATCAGTGAAACGTGATCATCAATTAATACATGTGCTAGTCTGCGTACTATTATTATCTCATATAACGATGTAGACAAGTGATCATTTTGAGTAACATTATAATTAACAAAGAGTCTCACGAACAAGTCACATATGTAAAAGCCCAAGAAAAGGGACTTGCAAAAACTTTTCTTAACCTCACAACACCACAGTTTTTATTGTGGATATCTTAGGAAATATTGTGAAGAGCAAGTAACCTCCATCAAAAGAGTGATTAGAGGGGGAAGCCTTCATTTTCAAAAAGTGGGATTTGTACACATGAACATGAGAGGTTGAGCTCACCCCTAGAACTTGACAAGTCTTGGGAAGGTTCAGTCCAAGTTTCATGTAAATCTAACACTTTTTGAGGCACTTTTGGGGGTATTTGAAAAAGAGGCCAATTTGAATGTAAATTCAAATTGCAGCAACTTTCATCACTCAAATTCAAAAGTTAGCTTCATATTAAAACTCAGCACATTTTTCTGAGTAAGCCCACTAATTTTCATCCCTATTGGAGTTCATCTTGTCGGGAGCTAAATTTGCAATAATTCAAAACTGAATTTAAATTTCAGTTTAAACATGAAGCAAATTTAACCCAACGAAGTTAAATTTGAGAACTCAAATTCAAACCAATACTTGTGGGCTAAGTCTCCCATTCAATGTTCAGTAGCTGGGATATTTACAAAAGAAAGAGGGAGAAAGAATTAGAGGGGAGAAGATGGCCCACTGGTCAGCCACCCTGGGGAGCAAACCGGCTCGGGCACACGGTCGAACACCCTGTGGCCGACAGCGCACGGGGTCGACCCCGTCCCAACGAGGCCACCGGGCCACCTCCTGCTCGGGGGGATCAGGGCGCCGGCTACAAAACACGCGATCGCACCCTGGTCGGCGTGAATTCGCTCCCCATTCTCTTGGTTCCACCCGCCTACATCCGAAGCAGCGCACCCGGAGTCGCCGCCTTCTGATTGCCGGCGCCCGGACAGCACAGGCTTCCTCGTGCCCAACGCTCAACACAAGAAACGACCGCCACAAAGTGCTGGTTCTGCTTGTCCTTACAGTTCGGCATTTCATGCACCGTCTGGGGAGAATTTCTTCCGGGAACGCTTCGGTGTTCTTAAGGCCGAGCTCCACAAAATCCCGAAATTCACGGGTGTTGGCTTATCACCGGGCGTACCGAGCTAAACACACGATCTACACCCTGCCACGACCACCTAGGATCGAAAACCAGCAAGAATCATGGGTTAGGGTTGCGGTTATCCAAGTTTTTCGAGCAACAGCCGATATCCGGCCTAGGTCGCCAATGAGGTCATAGTTGCCGCCGTTTTCACAGGGATCAGTGCCCATATCCATGATCAGCAGGTGTCAGCGGAGCTCCCCGAGCAAACCGCATCGAAAAAGGTGCAGGGGATGCTGAGTTTGACGTCGCCGGTGAGCTCCCGGCCGCTGTTGCCGTCGGGAGCACTGTTCCGGCCGTTGTCAAGCTCCAGTGAGGGCACCAGCGTGTTCTCCGAGTCGAGTTAGGACAGGCGGCAATTTCCGTCGATGTTCGGGCAGTGAAATGGCCGGCGGCGAGCGCTCCGGCGAGGCGCCGCCGCGGGAGCTGCGGGAGAGCGCGAGGTAGACGAAGGGGGGGGGGGCGGCTCCACCGGTGAGCCTCTGATCTCGCACGGGGATCGGTTTGCGGCCGGGATTCGGTGCGGCAGCGTGGGTAAAACCCTGTGGGCATCGGTGTGGCCGCATTCTGAGTGGGCCGGCTCGAAGAGTGGGACCCACCCGCAGGATTTAAACATTTTTGGAATTTCCAGTTTTAGTTCAAACTTCAAATGCATAGAACTTTGGCTAGGAAACTCCAAATTCGATGAACCAAATTTCGTTGAACTCAGAATTTTGAGTACTTTCCAGCAATACCAAATTCAGCTCATGAAAGTGAATAGTTTTCCAGAATTAAATCCCTAAATTTTAAACTGTTGGGAATTTTATCTGGAGAACTACTTTATGAAAAATTCTGAAAATTGGCTGAGAGGTTCATTGGAAAATCCCTGAATTCCAGTAAAATTTTCAGACTCATCCAAGTTCATTTATTTACCCTAATGGGGTGATTAAGAGAACTGCCTTGGGAAAATAGAAAAATGTACAGAAACATTTTTCAGATTTTCTCAAATCTTAATTAGGGCATAACTTTCTGTAGAATTCTTCAAATAACATGAAACCAACTCCATTAGAACCACTTTAAAGTCTAGTTTCCAGAAAGTAATGGTTGGAGCCATGAAAACCCCTGGAATTATTCAAAGGCTCAAATATTGACCAAATGGGCTTTTATTTGTACAAGGTTCAAATGAACTTTGTTTCAAACGAAACTTGGTCAAGACTCTGGTTAGGACCCTACCAATCCACCATAAAGATTTCAGGACCAAAGGGAAGGGCTAGCTAGAGTTATTAGCAATTATGTATTCAAGTAGTATTTCATAAACGTGTAGTCACTGAAGAAGAGACTCCGGAAGTGCTGGA
The DNA here is from genome assembly GCA_030760725.1 of Neostapfia colusana. Classification (NCBI taxonomy): domain Eukaryota; kingdom Viridiplantae; phylum Streptophyta; class Magnoliopsida; order Poales; family Poaceae; genus Neostapfia; species Neostapfia colusana. Next base: position 18,312,354 of record JASWHV010000002.1, read on the forward strand.
CTTCCTCCTTCCAGAAGAAGAGCTAACTACTGACCAGCAGCAACAAGGCAAGCCCCGGTTTGCGTTAACCTTTTATAAGTTTTACTTTGTTTACATGTGTCATATGAAGTGTGAATGTGCATTAGGTATAGGATGGATGGAACCCCACTTGCATGACCAGAAATTTTCCATAAGAGTGAGGGTAGCGTCTAAGACCTCGAGTAGATAGGCTATGCTTAAAGATTCATAGGGCTTCGGTACAAGTCGAGTAGTTGGAATCTACTCGCGAGATAGGCTTGGGACACACGGGTTCGGTTGAGTGATGTGAGATCACATTAGTAATGAAAATGAGACTAGGCGGGGGCTAGGGCGCAGCAAGAGGGAGTCTTGTGTGCGCAGCCCTGCCCGGGTCGATTGAGGACCGAGCCGTGTGCGGCCCTGCTGAACAAGTATTGAACGTACCGAAGGCATATCGGATATATGGGCCCCGATAAACCGATGTAGCCTAAACCTCCGGGCGTCAAGGCATAGCACACCGATTTATAGGTGTAGGTTGAGGGCAGCAAGGTGGAAATCTGCCAACGGGCATAGAGAGATGCTCCGTGTGGGGAACCTCCTGCTCGTTTCGGTGCGACCGGTTCGACGTTTGGGCTGTTGGGTGAAAGGTTGTCCCGTACGACATCGAGTGAGCGTGCTGTGCAGCTCCACGGATGGGCGTACGCGACATGCTCTTTGGGTTTCCCTGCAGGTGTATATCGAGTCAATTTGCCGTCCCTCGCGGTGACGAGTACCGCTTATTCACTGCGTCGTAACGTAGACTAATGAATCAAATGTTATGATTCAATATTGCTGTTATGATATAATTGTATTGTTACCTGTGTGCCACCAAATATTGCTCACTAAATTTCAGCTTCATGAACCGTTAACTTGTTGCTAAAAGATGAACTAAGGATGAACTTGTAGGCGTGTCCATTTGCTGCAACATTGCTATCCTATGTCATGGTACACCTCATGTAGAGTTTCATGCTTAGGTGAGTCGGTTAGGCCTTGCTGAGCCTTCGTGCTCACGGTTGCTGCTTAAGTGTTTTTCAGGTGAGGAGCCACCCACGGACTCGGAGTACGAGTCCACCGGCGAGGGTTACCCTCCGTCGGGGACCACGGCTGAGTGGGAGCCGTACACGCCGCGCTGAGCTGAGACGTGCAGCTAGTGTGGGTTGCCCTAGGGCTGGGCAACCGACTTTTGCTAGATAGGCGGGCGTGAGTGTACAAAAGAAACTTCCGCTGTGTAATAAAAGACCCGAGTTTGTAACTGACAAGTGTACTATTTTGTACATTCAGTTTGTTTTTCCCATGTAATATAATGTGTTCTTATGACGTGTGCTATCGGGTGTCGCATCACGCGGCACCACCCTCTGCGATCCTGGATGAGCGGATTCCGGTCCGCCACAGTCTGGTATCAGAGCTGCATTGGGGATAGCACAGTACTTAAGGACTGTAATATGGGAAAACTTAGGTTACGGTGAGGAATCAGTAGTTGCCCAAGTAAGGACTATATTAGCGTAGTTACTTAAAGTGGCAAAGACTAACCTATGTGTTTTAATTCTGAATTTCAATTATGTAACGACGCACCTATGCTCTGGTAAGCATGGTAAGGAACGCCACCGAAAGCGGTTCAATTTCGGTTAGCTCCCCCTGACGAGGAACGTGGTTCAGGGATAGATCTCACAGCTTGGTGTGAGACGTCAATATGAAACTCTTGGACTCTTCATGTTCCTGAGTTCATATGAAACTCTGATTCCTAGCGTGCATTAGGCAAGTAAGTGGAGACCCCATCGCGTGGTCAGTAACGCGAGATTGTGTTCGTCTGGAAATAGCCCAGGAGGACATACGCAGCGCTTGCCATCGGCGTGCCCTGCAGGGCAGTAGGTGGTATCCGTTGGGTTGATAACATTCCCAACCGTGACGACCCGTTCTTTACATGCTCGGGTTCCCCGTCGTGTGGTGTTGAAACACGATCGCGTACCTTGAGACGTGACCTAACTCAAGGACGGCCATATGACAATGATACGGGCGTTTGTATTTACTTTTAAATATGGTACTGCCTGAAATGAAGCCAACCATTGAGTGCACCATTATTGTGTGGTCTTCTGCAGGTACTAACCACGTATGTACCCTTGTAGTACACGTGTGCGAGAGACCGTTTAGTGCCACACTTGAGACGTATATGCCAGTATAATCCGGTTAGGATTTTCTTTTGTGAGGAACGTAGTACCGAGAAATTGTAGGCATATGCATGAAAATAATGATAACAAGGAATTAAAATCACTAGGATCAACATCTAGGACTTTGGTTGGGTAGAAAAGTTGATAATTGATGAGTGTAGTTCCAAAAGACTGAAAAACAGAGTGCTCTGTTTTGGGCAGCAAGTTGCTGATCTTCAACAGGGCATAACTCACAGGTCTTTTAGCCCAGGGAGGTGTGGTATATAGTTATGGAAAGGTATTTAAGTACTCTACAACTTTGTTGTAGACTCCCAGAGCTGAAACACACCCTAAGATGGCTGAAATCCCAGAGGAATGTAAACTGTCCAGAACCAGGACAGAGTAAAACATTCTCTGGACTGTTCTGTTTTTCAAACCTAACTCCCAGCAGAAAAATCTAAAATTTTCATATGGTACATCCTTAGAGAGGGTATAAGATGTGTTACATCTTTTCAATTCAAAGTTTCTGTAGTTTCAGCACAGATTTCAGTGGAAACTCGAAGGGAAAACAGCAACTTCCAAAGGAGGTGCTGTTAAAATTCTTCCAGAAATTCTGCTGACTTTGAGTTAGCATAACTTTCTAACCAAAGCTGATCTGGGGGAAAATGAATACTCGTTGGAAAGATACTGAAGTTAACTTTAACTTTGGTATTCAACTTGAGTCATGAAAATGCCCAGAACCAGATCAAAACTTGGGATAGGTAGAAACTGGTCATTCTGACAGAAGAATGACAGTTGAACTCATTGGAGAGGGCGTTGTACCCTAAGGGTGGTATACGTGACGACAAAGCGATAATAATGTCTCGTAGTGACCAAACCTAGTTATAGTGAGCTTCCGAAGAGGAGGTTCATCAAGTTGGATTAAACTAGCTTGTGTTTGGTCTGGTAATGATGTAGCTTGTGCAAAGTTATTACATTATCTACATACGAGATGTATCGCATGTTTTATTGTCATTATGTTTTACACCTATTTTTATTGGACTGCATGCAAAATGTTGTGGGACTGATGATTATTGTCGTATGGTTGCAGATGGTTCGCACTAGGACCACGCACGAGGTTGGTGGCTCTAGCCAACAGGGAGGTGATGACTCCCAGCCACCGGCCTACGACCGCACCCCGCAGCAGCAGCCACCACCGCCGCCTCCGCTTACTCTAGTGGATGTGATAGAGGCACTGGTGGGAGGTCGTGAGGAGCAGACCGACCTGCTCCGCACGATCGTGCAGAATACGTCCCAGGCGGGGGGACGTCAAGATAGAGGGCCTCGTGAGCCCTGGGAAGTGCCGTACTCGGACTTCATGAGTACGCACCCTCCAGTGTTCACCGAAGCCGAAGAACCACTGGAGGCGGACAACTGGCTGCGGACCATCGAGTCCAAGTTCGGGCTGCTCCAATGTACGGAGCGGCAGAAGACTCTGTTCGCAGCGCAGCAACTCCACGGTGCCGCTGGTGCGTGGTGGGCGAACTATGTCGCCTCACGTCCGGCTGGCCATGCCGTGGAATGGCAAGAGTTCCGGGAGGCGTTCCGCGCCTATCACATTCCTCCCGGAATAATGAAGAGGAAGTTCCAAGAATTCTTGGAGCTGAAGCAGGGCGGGAGGAGTGCCCATGACTACTCCCGTGCCTTCAACCATCTGGCGCAGTACGCGTCAGACTATATCTCCACTGAGGAGAAGAAGCGGGAGCACTTCTATCGGGGGTTACACCCCGAAATGAAGACACATCTCGTTCAGTGGAATCGCAGCACATTCAACGACTTAGTCAATGCCGCGATCATGCAAGAGGATGCTCAGCGGGAGTTGGCAGCTGAGCAGCGGAAGCGCAGCGCTCCACCCAGCGGTGGGAGTGGCGCTCCCCAGAAGCACCGTATGGTGTATCGGACACCATCCGGGCAGCAGTGGCGTCCACCGGCGTGACCTCAACAGTTCGGGGGACGTTCGTTCCAAGCACCCCCGTTCCGTCCGCCGATGCCACCACCAAGACAGCAGCAGCAGCAGCAGACGGTACCCCGGGCGTTTCCACCGCCACAACGCGCCCCGGGTTTCCGTCCACCGATCAGCGGGGGACCGCCCCGTTTCACATGCTTCACGTGTGGCCAGGCGGGCCACTTCACGAAGGACTGTCCCCAGGGGCAGCAGAGCAGCGGGCAAGCCCAGTTTCAGGGCGGTGCTCGAGGCCGACCTCCGGTGAAGAAGGTTGGTCAGCGGACTGGGGGTGTCCGCAACCTCAACAATGAGGACGCCCCAGAGGGAGACAACGTGCTGGCGGGTACGTTTACTCTCAACCATCAAGCCATCGTCATATTGTTTGATTCTGGTGCAACCCACAGCTTTATAAGTGCATCCTCTGTGGCCAAGCATCAAATGCAAGTCTTCCCAACCGACTGCACTTATATGATCTGCTCACCGGGAGGGAAGATTTCAGCTAATATGATGATTCCAAAGGCACCTTTGTGCTTAGGTGGGAAACTATATCCCACCACTTTGATAATCCTTATGGGACAAAAGATTGATGCAATCTTGGGGATGTCATGGCTACAATACCATGGCGCTGTCCTAGAGACTCGGACACGGACGGTTCATTTAAACTCTCCCTTCCACTGTCCGCATTCCATGGTGTTAGACACGCCAGTCCGGGAGGTGTTATCAATTAATAATGCTCAAGCTCTCAAGTTAGAAGACATCCGCGTAGTCCGGGAGTACCCCGACGTGTTTTCGGATGATCTTCCGGGCATGCCACCTGAGCGGGATGTCGAGTTCAAGATTGAACTTGCACCTGGGACTACGCCCATATCACGGAGACCATACAAAATGGCTCCAAATGAGCTGGCTGAATTGAAAGAACAGCTCAATGATCTGTTCAGCAAGGGTTTCATTAGGCCGAGTTCCTCGCCTTGGGGATGCTCGGCGCTGTTCGTGAAGAAGAAAGATGAAACCTTGAGGCTGTGTGGATTACCGGCTGCTCAACGCCGTCACCATCAAGAATAAGTACCCACTGCCCCGTATTGACATTTTGTTTGATTAACTTGTGGGGGCAAGTGTGTTCTCCAAGATGGACCTTTGCTCTGGATATCACCAGATAAAGATCCGGGCGGAGGATATCCCGAACACAGCCTTCTCGACGAGATATGGATTATATGAGTATCTTGTCATGTCCTTTGTTCTTACAAACGCTCCAGCCCATTTCATGTATCTCATGAACTCAGTGTTCATGCCAGAGCTGGACAAGTTTGTCGTAGTGTTCATCGACGATATCTTGGTTTACTCCAAGACAGAAGCCGAACATGCCGAACACTTGCGGATCGTTCTTCAATGATTGCGAGACCACAAGCTCTACGCCAAGTTCAGTAAATGCGAGTTTTGGATCAGCCAAGTGCCATTCTTGGGACATATCATCTCAGCAGAAGGCATTGTGGTTGACCCAAGCAAAATAGAGCAAGTGCTGAAATGGAAAGCTCCCACTTCGGTTTATGAAGTCAGAAGCTTCCTCGGGTTAGCGGGATACTACCGGAGATTCATTCCAAGTTTCTCCAAGCTCGCTAAGCCGATGACAGAGTTGCTGAAGAAAGGGACGAAATATGTTTGGAACACGGCGTGTGAAGGAGCGTTCCGAGCATTGGTGAAGCATCTCACCACAGCCCCGGTCTTAGCTCAGCCGGATCAACAAAGCCCTTCGACGTGTACTGTGACGCGTCCGGTATTGGGCTCGGCTGCGTGTTGATGCAGGAAGGACGTGTGGTCGCCTATGGCTCACGCCAACTTCGGAACCATGAGCAGCATTATCCGACTCATGATCTTGAGCTTGCTGCCGTGGTGTTGGCGCTAAAAATGTGGAGGCACTATCTCCTAGGGAACTTGGTGCATCTCTACACCGACCACAAGAGCTTAAAATACATTTTCACTCAGAAGGAGCTGAACATGAGGCAAAGGAGGTGGTTAGAATTAATCAAGGACTATGAAATTGAGATTCACTACCACCCCGGCAAGGCGAATGTGGTTGCCGACGCGCTGAGTCGGAAATCACATGTCCATCACCTCACCATTACACCGGTGGAGAAGGAGGAGCCAAGTTTATACTTGGTTCCTTATGGATCGCTGTACAACCTTGCCCTCATCCCTATCATCAGGGACGACATCATTGCAGCTCAGAAAGATGATAAAGGCATGGCACATCTCCGGAGACGGTTGATAACGGGGAGATCAAATGTTTCCGGAAGGATGATGAGGGGACGCTATGGTTCAATGACCGCATAGTCGTACCCCGAGATATGGAGTTGAGGAAAAAGATCCTCGATGAAGCTCACTTGTCTAAATACTCCATCCATTCGGGCAGCAACAAGATGTACCAAGATTTGAAAAAGAAATTTTGGTGGACACGGATGAAGCGGGAGGTAGCTAAGTACGTATCCGAGTGCGATACATGTAGACGAGTGAAAGCTGATCACATGAGGAAATCAGGTCTGTTGCAACCCCTGAAGATCCCGGCATGGAAATGGGAAAATGTGAGCATGGATTTCATTGTGGGATTACCCCTCACATCCAACAAGCATGATTCCATATGGGTAATCGTTGATCGGTTAACCACGACGGCTCACTTCATCCCGGTGAATACACGTTACAATGCCGGAAAATATGCGGAGCTATACATAGCGAAGATTCTATGCCTATACGGGGTACCCAAGACCATCGTCTCAGATCGGGGCACATTATTTGTATCTTGCTTTTGGGAGCAGCTGCACGCTGCATTGGGTACTAAGTTGATCAGGAGCTCCGCTTATCACCCTCAGACAGATGGGCAAACAGAGAGGGTGAACCAAGTATTAGAAGACATGTTGAGAGCATGTGCCATCCACCATGGTAGGAACTGGGATGATCACCTACCATTGGCGGAGTTCTCGTACAACAATGGCTGTCAAGCGAGCATCAAGATGGCACCCTACGAAGCTCTCTACGGTCGAAAATGCCGCACCCCATTAAATTGGTGCGAGTCCGGTGAAAGGGTCACATTCGGGGTTGATGTGGTGAACGACGCCGAAGAGCGCGTTTGGACAATTCAAGCCAATTTGAAGGCCGCTCAATCCTGGCAGAAGAGCTACGCTGATAAGAGGCGTAGGCCGTTGCACTTTGACGTTGGGGAAGACGTGTACCTCCGCGTGTCTCCGATGAAGGGCGTGCACCGGTTCGGTGTGAAGGGGAAGCTCCCTCCCCGTTTCATTGGACCCTATGCTATCACTGAGAAGTGTGGACCAGCAGCGTATCGATTGGAACTACCGGCATCCCTTGCTGGTGTCCATGAGGTTTTCCATGTTTCGCAACTGCGAAAATGTTTGAAGCATACCACTGCTATTCCTACCGAAGACATCGGCGAGTTGAAACCGTATTTGACCTATGATGAGTATCCGGTGGAAATTCTGGATGAGAAAGCCCGAACCACACGTAGCAGAACGTTGTGGTTCTACAAAATACTCTGGAGCAACCACACCGCCGAAGAAGCGACGTAGGAGAGCGAGAAGTTCCTTCGCTCAAATTACCCGGAGTTCATGGCTTCTCAACATGGGTAAGTCCCTAGCACATCGCTATCTCTTCTTTTGTAATCTCGGGATGAGATTCTTTTAAGGGGGGAGGGATGTAAAATCCCAAGAAAAGGGACTTGCAAAAACTTTTCTTAACCTCACAACACCACAGTTTTTATTGTGGATATCTTAGGAAATATTGTGAAGAGCAAGTAACCTCCATCAAAAGAGTGATTAGAGGGGAAAGCCTTCATTTTCACAAAGTGGGATTTGTACACATGAACATGAGAGGTTGAGCTCACCCCTAGAACTTGACAAGTCTTGGGAAGGTTCAGTCCAAGTTTCATGTAAATCCAACACTTTTTGAGGCACTTTTGGGGGTATTTGAAAAAGATGCCAATTTGAATGTAAATTCAAATTGCAGCAACTTTCATCACTCAAATTCAAAAGTTAGCTTCATATTCAAACTCAGCACATTTTTCTGAGTAAGCCCACCAATTTTCATCCCTATTGGAGTTCATCTTGTCGGGAGCTAAATTTGCAATAATTCAAAACTGAATTTAAATTTCAGTTTAAACATGAAGCAAATTTAACCCAATGAAGTTAAATTTGAGAACTCAAATTCAAACCAATACTTGTGGGCTAAGTCTCCCATTCAATGTTCAGTAGCTGGGATATTTACAAAAGAAAGAGGGAGAAAGAATTAGAGGGGAGAAGAGAGCCGACTGGTCAGCCACCCTGGGGAGCAAACCGACTCGGGCACACGGTCGAACACCCTGCGGCCGACAGCGCACGGGGTCGACCCCGTACCAACGCGGCCACTGCGCCACCTCCTGCTCGGGGGGATGAGGGCGCCGGCTACAAAACAGGCGATCACACCCTTGTCGGTGTGAATTCGCTCCACATTCTCTTGGTTCCACCCGCCTACATCCGAAGAAGCGCACCCGGAGTCGCCGCCCCCTGATCGCCGGCGCCCGGACAGCACAGGCTTCCTCGTGCCCAACGCTCAACACAAGAAACGACCGCCACAAGGTGCTGGTTCTGCTTGTCCTTACCGTTCGGCATTTCATGCACCGTCGGGGGAGAATTTCTTCCGGGAACGCTTCGGTGTTCTTAAGGCTGAGCTCCACCAAATCCCGAAATTCACGGTTGTTGGCTTATCACCGGGCGTACCTAGCTAATCAAACGATCTACACCCTGCCACGACCACCTAGGATCGAAAACCAGTAAGAATCATGGGCTAGGGTTGCGGTTATCCAAGTTTTTCGAGCAACAGCCGATATCCGGCCTAGGTCGCAGATGAGGTCATAGTTGCCGCCGTTTTCACGGGGATCGGTGCCCATATCCATGATCAGCAGGTGTCAGCGGAGCTCCCCGAGCAAACCGCATCGAAAAAGGTGCAGGGGATGCTGAGTTTGACGTCGCCGGTGAGCTCCCGGCCGCTGTTGCCGTCGGGAGCACTGTTCCGGCCGTTGTCAAGCTCCGGTGAGGGCACCAGCGTGTTCTCCGAGTCGAGTTAGGCACAGGAGGCAATTTCCGTCGAAGTTCAGGCACTGAAATGGGCGGCGGCGATCGCTCCGGCGAGGCGCCGCCGCGGGAGCTGCGGGAGAGCGCAAGGTAGACGAAGGGGAGGGCCGGGTCCACCAGTCAGCCTCTGATCTCACGCGGGGATCGGTTTGCGGCCGGGATTCGGTGCGGCAGCGCGGGTAAAGCCCCGTGGGCCACGGTGTGGCCGCATTCTGAGTGGGCCGGCTCGAAGAGTGGGACCCACCCGCAGGATTTAAACATTTTTGGAATTTCCAGTTTTAGTTCAAACTTCAGATGCATAGAACTTTGGCTAGGAAACTCCAAATTCGATGAACCAAATTTTGCTGAACTCAGAATTCTGAGTACTTTCCAGCAATACCAAATTCAGATCATGAAAGTGAATAGTTTTCCAGAATTAAATCTCTAAAATTTAAACTGTTGGGAATTTTATCTGGAGAACTACTTTATGAAAAATTCTGAAAATTGGCTGAGAGGTTCATTGGAAAATCCCTGAATTCCAGTAAAATTTTCAGACTCATCCAAGTTCTTTTAGTTACCCTAATTGGGTGATTAAGTGAACTGCCCTGAGAAAATAGAAAAATGTACAGAAACATTTTTCAGATTTTCTCAAATCTTAATTAGGGCATAACTTTCTGTAGAATTCTTCAAATAACATGAAACCAACTCCATTAGAACCACCTTAAAGTATAGTTTCCAGAAAGTAATGGTTGGAGCCATGAAAACCCCTGGAATTATTCAAAGGCTCAAATATTGACCAAATGGGCTTTTATTTGTACAAGGTTCAAATGAACTTTGTTTCAAATGAAACTTGGTCAAGACTCTGGTTAGGACCCTACCAATCCACCATAAAGATTTCAGGACCAAAGGGAAGGGCTAGCTAGAGTCATTAGCAATTATGTATTCAAGTTCACACATTGCATTTAAATTAACATGTAGTATTTCATAAACGTGTAGTCACTGAAGAAGAGACTCCAGAAGTGCTGGACTTCCTCCTTCCAGAAGAAGAGCTAACTACTGACCAGCAGCAACAAGGCAAGCCCCGGTTTGCATTAACCTTTTATAAGTTTTACTTTGTTTACATGTGTCATATGAAGGGTGAATGTGCATTAGGTATAGGATGGATGGAACCCCACTTGCATGACCAGAAATTTTCCATAAGAGTGAGGGTAGCGTCCAAGACCTCGAGTAGATAGGCTATGCTTAAAGATTCATAGGGCTTCGGTACAAGTCGAGTAGTTGGAATCTACTCGCGAGATAGGCTTGGGACACACGGGTTCGGTTGAGTGATGTGAGATCACATTAGTAATGAAAATGAGACTAGGCTGGGGCTAGGGCACAGCAAGAGGGAGTGTTGTGTGCGCAGCCCTGTCCGGGTCGATTGAGGACCGAGCCGTGTGCGGCCCTGCTGAACTAGTATTGAACATACCGAAGGCATATCGGATATATGGGCCCCGATAAACCGATTTAGCCTAAACCTCCGGGCGTCGAGGCATAGCACACCGATTTATAGGTGTAGGTTGAGGGCAGCAAGGTGGAAATCTGCCAACGGGCATAGAGAGATGCTCTGTGTGGGGAACCTCCTGCTCGTTTCGGTGCGACCGGTTTGACGTTTGGGCTGTTGGGTGAAAGGTTGTCCTGTACGACATCGAGTGAGCGTGCTGTGCAGCTCCACAGATGGGCGTACGCGACGTGCTCTTTGGGTTTCCCTGCAGGTGTGTATCGAGTCGATTCGCCGTCCCTCGCGGTGACGAGTACCGCTTGTTCACTGCGTCGTAATGTAGACTAATGAATGAAATGTTATGATTCAATATTGCTGTTATGATATAATTGTATTGTTACCTGTGTCCCACCAAATATTGCTCACTAAATTTCAGCTTCATGAACCGTTTAATTGTTGCTAAAAGATGAACTAAGGATGAACTTGTAGGCGTGTCCATTTTCTGCAACATTGCTATCCTATGTCATGGTACACCTCATTAGAGTTTCATGCTTTGTGAGTCGGTTAAGCCTTGCTGAGCCTTCGTGCTCACGGTTACTGCTTAAGTGTTTTTCAGGTGAGGAGCCACCCACGGACTCGGAGTACGAGTCCACCGGCGAGGGTTACCCTCCGTCGGGGACCACGGCTGAGTGGGAGCCGTACACGCCGCGCTGAGCTGAGACGTGCAGCTAGTGTGGGTTGCCCTAGGGCTGGGCAACCGACTTTTGCTAGATATGCGGGCGTGAGTGTACAAAAGAAACTTCCGCTGTGTAATAAAAGACCCGAGTTTGTAACTGAAAAGTGTACTATTTTGTACATTCAGTTTGTTTTTCCCATGTAATATAATGTGTTCTTATGACGTGTGCTGTCGGGTGTCGCATCGCGCGGCACCAACCTCTGCGATCTTGGATGAGAGGATTCCGGTCCGCCACAACATACTTGATGATCAATGTGAATAATAGTTACTCAAATAGTACATAAACATAGCTATGACACAAGTCTCCCACTACACTCTAGGATCACTGATGTAAGTATCTAATACCCATAGATCTCGTGTGCGTCTCATGCTTTGATTGTGGAAGAGGCTTTGTCAATGGATCTGCCACATTCAAATCCGTATGCACCTTGCATATATTCACATCACCTCGGTCGATAATCTCTCGAATCAGATGACAGCGTCGTAGTATATGTTTGGATCTTTTATGTGATCTAGGCTCCTTTGCCTGTGCAATGGCTCCATTATTGTCGCAATAGAGATCCACAGGTCCGGACGCACTAGGAACAACACCCAACTTAGAAACAAATTTTCTGATCCAAACAGCTTCCTTTGCAGCTTCAGAAGCTGCAATATACTCCGCCTCCGTCGTTGAATCTGCTACTGTGTCTTGCTGGGAACTTTTCCAGCTCACTGCCCCTCCATTGAGGCAGAACACAAAACCGGATTGCGATCTAGAGTCATCCTTGTCTGTTTGGAAGCTAGCATCGGTGTAACCTCTTACAACGAGCTCTTCTTCACCTCCAAACACTAGGAACACATCCTTAGTTCTTCTCAAGTACTTAAGAATGTTTTTGACAACTGTCCAATGCACCTCACCATAATCTGATTGATACCTACTCATAACACTTAGAGCATAGGATACATCTGGGCGTGTACACAACATGGCATACATGATAGATCCAATAGCCGAAGCATAAGGAATTGCTCCCATCCTCTTTTGCTCATCAGGCGTCGAAGGACACTGACTTTTGCTTAGAGTGATGCCATGTGACATTGGCAAGAAACCTTTCTTAGAATCTTGCATATTGAACCGATTCAATATCTTGTCAATATATGTGTCTTGGCTTAATCCAATTAACCTTTTAGATCTATATCTATAGATATTTATTCCCAAAATGTATGTTGCCTCTCCTAAATCCTTCATTGAGAAACTTTTTCTTAATGAGGATTTAACAGCATCTAGTACTGGAATGTCATTTCCGATCAAAAATATGTCATCTACATATAGGACCAGAAATATAAGTGCGCTCCCACTAACCTTCTTGTAAATACAAGGTTCTTCTACATTCTTGATGAAACCAAACCCTTTGACCACTTCATCAAAACGTAGATTCCAACTCCGAGATGCTTGCTTCAATCCATAGATGGACTTTTGAAGTTTGCATATTTTTCTAGCATTTTTAGGACCGACAAAACCCTCAGGTTGTGTCCATCCTCAGTCAGACTCCCATTAAGAAAGGCTGTTTTGACATCCATCTTCCATATTTCATAATCAAAATATGCAGCAATTGCTAGAAGAATCCGAACAGACTTTAGCATAGCGACGGGCGAAAATGTTTCATCACAATCAACACCTTGAATTTGTTTGAAACCTTTCGCCACCGATCGTGCTTTATAGATGTGAACTTTTCCATCCATATCAGTCTTTTTATTGAAAATCCATTTGCAATCAATCGGTCTCACACCATCGATTGGATCAACCAAGTTCCAAACTTGATTCTTATGCATGGATTCTATTTCGGATTCCATGGCTCCAAGCCATTTCTCAGAGTCAGGTCCCATTATTTCTTCAGTGTAGGTCACAAGCTCATTATTGTCCAACGATACCATGTCCTGTGGTTCCGTGGTTAGGAGTGTCAACTTTTTAGTTGCACGACGTACCCTTGTAGACCTTCGTGGGGCTGGTGTTTAATCAAGTGGTTGTACAACATCTTGTACATCCTGTATAGGATTAGAGGGTGTCGAAACATTTTCAGGTATTTCTTGAATTTCTTCAAGATGCACATTGCTCCCACTAACTCCTTTTGAGAGAAACTCTTTCTCCAAGAAGACACCATTGCAAGCAGTAAACACTTTACCCTCCGTTTTATTATAAAAATAATATCCTTTGGTTTCCCTAGGATATCCCACAAAGAAGCATTTGTCTGATTTTGGAAGAAAGTTTGTCTGACGTCAAACGTTTGACATAAGCATCACATCCTCAAACTTTGAGGAAAGACAATCCGGGACGTTTCCCGGTCCACATCTCATATGGTGTCTTCTCAACAAACTTAGTTGGGACTCTGTTTAGTGTAAACGCAGCAGTTTCAAGAGCATAACCCCAAAAGGATAGTGGAAGATCAGTCTAGCTCATCATCGACCTAACCATTTCTAACAAGGTTCGGTTCCTCCGCTCGGACACCCCATTCCATTGAGGCGTTCCAGGTGGAGTCAATTGTGGAACAATTCCACATTGTTTTAAATTATTATAAAATTCATGGCTCAAATATTCACCCCCACGATCAGATCGTAGAAGTTTAATTATCTTGCCCAACTGATTTTGTACTTCATTCTGAAATTCTTTGAACTTTTCAAAAGATTCAGACTTGTGCCTCATTAGATAGACATATTGATATCTACTGAAGTCATTGGTAAAAGTAATGAAATACTGAAAACCACCTCTAGCTACCGAACCATTGGTCCACATACATTAGTATGTATAAGTCCCAACAAGTCACTTGCCCTCTCACTTTGACCAGTGAAGGGTGCTTTGGTCATCTTTCCAAGCAAACAAGACTCGCATGTGTCACGTGATTCAAAATCAAATGAACTTAACAAACCATCTTTATGGAGTTTCTCAATGTGTTTCTCATTTATATGACCTAAGCGATAATGCCAAATAAAAGTGGGATTTAGATCATTTCGTCGAGCCGTTTTTGTATTAACGTTATAGACTATTTTATCCTCAAGATCAAGAACATATAATCTATTCACTAATGGACATTGAGCATAGAAAATATAATTATAATAAATAGAACAACATTTGTTCTTTATTATAATCTCATAACCATTAACTTCTTCCAAACATGAAGAAGATATAATGTTCTTGCTCAAAGAAGGAATGCAATAACAATTATTTAATTCCAAAACTAATCCTGAGGGTAATGACAAGTGATAAGTTTCGACAGCTATAACAGCAACCTTTGCTCCATTGCCGACCCGAACGTCCAACTCTCCTTTTACAAATCTTCTAGTCTCACTTAGACCCTGCAACGATTTGCATGTGTGAATCATTGATCCGCTATCAAATACCCATGATTCACTAGAAGATGTAGCAATATTGATTTCTATAACATTTATACCTGAAGTGGAAGTCTCACTCCCTTTCTTCTTCTTATCCTCCAAGTACTTCTTGCAGTTCCTAGACCAATGCCCCTTAGCATGACAGTGGAAGCATTCATCATTAGGAGAAGGGCCTGATTTACCCTTTGACTTTGAGCTTGAAGGCTCATTGGGAACCTTTCCCTTGCCTTTAGGATGCATCACACGCTTCCTCTTTTTATTCTCCTTTTGAACCATCATCACATGAGTGGTGTTTTTCTTAATGCTTTCCTCGGCTGTTTTAAGCATCCCATGCAATTCAGCCAACGTTTTCTCCATGCCATTCATTTGATAATTCAATATAAATGGCTCGTAGCTCGGTGGGGGTGACTGGAGAATAACGTCAATAGCCAGGTCATCCTTGAGTTCAGAACCAAGTTTGTCCAAAGTCTCAATGTAACCAATCATCTTGATTACATGGGGACTGACCGGGCTACCTTCTGCCAGCTTGCATGAGAACAAGGACTTTGAGATATTGTACCTCTCAGCCCTTGCTTGGTTCTCAAACATTCCACGTAGTCACTGAACCATAGAATAAGCATCTGCATACTCATATTGTTTCTGTAGATCAGGGGACATTGTGGAAAGCATGAGGCAGCTTACATTAAGCGCATCATCGCAGTGCTTCTCATAAGTCCTGCGAGTTGCGGAATTTGCATCATCGGGGAGGTCATTGGGGTATGGTTGCTCAAGAACATACTCAATTTTCTCTTGCCCGAGAACAATTCTCAGGTTGCGGTACCAATCAATAAAGTTAGGTTCATTTAACTTTTCTTTCTCAAGCACAGATCGCAAATTGAAACCGGAATTGTTACTAGCAGACATGATCTATAATAGAAAATAAATATGCAAGGTTTTAGCACTATGTTATGTACCAATCTTTTATTAACAGTTTAATAAAAGACACCACCACTATATGAGCATCGTCCTCCCTCTAACGACATATAGTGGTCCAAAATCCATATTCACTAATTTCTAGTGAGCTTTGGCTTCACTGCTAGAAAATTCGTGACATAGGTAAACAACCATTGTTAATCATATCTCTATATGATTCTTGTTTGTTGGGTGACATCCAATGCCCCGGCTCCCAACACTATGCCATAAAGCCCAAAACCGTTTTGATAGCTTTGTTGAGTAAACCAATACTAAGCATGTGAATGTCCAACATTCACCCTATTCATTATGATAGATGACGGTATTTTGCTTTGGCAAACCTACCATACAACGATCAAAACAACATAGGTGCAGCTATAGGTAAATGGCATCAAATACTCAACTTTTCCGAGGGAAGCTATTCTATCATAACAAAACATCCACCATATGAAAAGCATGAAAAGAATAGTAAAACATCACAGGCATACGATCATATCATATCTGTGAATAGTATGGGCTTTAGGATCATAGTGATCTCCATCACCATGGTTCCATCATAATCTGCACCGCCATGTATCCCTTCTTATGGTGATCACCATCGCCATCATGCTTGAGGTTTCTCAATGAATATAAAAGAAGCTAATACATCTAATAGCTATCAAATAAATTACATGAGAGATCAGGCATCACAGGGCGACACGCAGGTCGTTATACAATTATGTGACAACCTCAACCCGGTTGTGTTAAATTTGCAACATGCGGGCTGCACGAATTTTACACAGAGATCATCACATCACATTTAGGCCATACCATTCACTGCAAAAACAAGGTAAGCGTAGAACGATGTCTATCGTGAAACAACTTAATGATGTCACTATGAAAATCTCATCGAATTGATCAAATCAACCCGAATCTGAGCCATTCAGAATGCCTTAATTTTCATTGTGACTGGTTATCCACGAGAAGATCGCGACACATGACCGTGATCTGTTGGCTCAATCTGTTAGCTATGTACAATATTAGTCCCGATTGTGATTCCAGCCGGTAGGGACAGGTTGCGCACACAGCAGAGAAGGAGCACGAACTAATCCTTCAGTCATATGATGGCAATCTACTCTAACCAATTCCATACCCCAAAAGCCGAACTATAAAAATTCATCATATGAACTTGTCTGCAGTATATCGCATCTAAGATCCAAACCAGAAACTACGCAAGTCGGCTCTGATACCACTGTAGGGAAATAGGCGATGCGCTACTCTAGCAATTCGACCGTATCACCCAGGAAACATGCAAGTAAGAAGGTCATGGATCGTTACCACTAGACCTGCAGCGCAGCAGATCGTAGATGCGCGTCGTAGCCGATCAGCGCAGCAGTAACAGCAGCGCCTCCACGGAGTCCACACGTACAGGGAGGAACGCCGTGCGTCGGTGTGCTACCACCGCGCGCGCGACAGGGGTTTCGACGGCTGGCCTGTGAGGGGCGGCGGCTGGGGCTGTTATGTGGTGGAGTAATCTGCCCCTAACCCTACCCCTCATATTTATAGGCGCGCTAATGGGCTTTTAGGTCACAGGCCTATTAGTACCCTAATTTCTTATGGATCAAATATCCATCAGGCCTTTATCCGAATTGTTATGATTTCCTCTTGGGCATATCACCAACAGGTGAAGCATTTAATTGATTCAACACATACACCAAATACACATGGGATGCCTCAGACGCACTTATTGATGATAATTCGTTTGTTGTCCCACATTCTTCTCTATTTGTGTAGTCTCCACAATGTTTTATTGCATTTGATTGGTCTAGGAGGTCTCCTATTCGAACAAAGAGGTTAATTGAATAATGCAATGTTGTTGCATATGCTTTGAGTTGCGTAGAAGATGTTAAAGGTAGTGTAGTACCTTCTAATTAATCTGAGGATATTATTTGTATAGATTGCAAGATCAATACTCATTATAATCCTGCTGATATGATGACAGAACTAGTTTATGCTCTTAAGTTTGAGCTATACTCATGCTTTGTTTGTACTATAATTTAAGTCCTAAAGACTTATTTGCGCGCTATGTTATTTACTATTGAAGAGGGTTGATTGATGATCTTTCATTTGCTACAAGATGGAGTTCGTATCAAGGTGGAGTTTGTTGAAATATGAATCAAAATTTGATCTTGTTGGTAATGCCTAGGAGATGTGAGCTGGAGTCATTCCATTACCTCTATAAATACCTCTTGTAGTTGGCATGAGAGGAGTGTCACATTGAGAGTGAGAGAGAGAGAGAGATAGAGAGACTCGTTATGATTCCTGATGGGGAATGTCCGTAGGTACGCCAAACCGACATAATTCAACATGGACTCTCACATAGCATGGGAAGCAGAGTCAAATAGAAAATTACCGTATTTACTCTAACCATATAAGGAAACAAACAATCACTTAGAGGTTATACATAGCAAGTTAAAAATAGAGTCCAACAAGAACTCATTAGACATGTAACAGACTCGAGATACAACTAAGACCCTTGACAACCTATAAAAGGAGAAGGAAGGGTACCGAGTTGTAACACTTCAGGCCCCTCAATCACATCTACACATCCAATATCAATTTATCTACCATTATATCCTAATCCACATTGAGAAGAAACCAACCAATCGGACGTAAGACATTACCTCGCCTTAGAGGGCCTGAACCTGGGTAATCTTTGTCTTTTTGTTTCTGCTGGAATTGCCTTCGTGCAGATATCTCGTTGAATCCCTTTATTGTGTCTATAAATATTATTGTTGTGAAATACCCGTGATAGTTAGCGCTCCAAGAAGGGGATTTGCGTGTTGCATCTATGGTTCTCGCATATCTGATCGTGGTTAGTTCGAATCATCAACTCCTGACTGAGCCATCCGTTTTTGCTCAATCGACTTTATCGCTCACGAAGCGGCTCTACGTCTGACGTACGCCTTACTTGAGGGAATGAATCTAAAGAGCTGAGGTTTCAACCTCCGCGTCAGCCTGGCAGGTATTGTGTACCTCCTTGAACCAACTTCTATCAAAACTGTATTGGTGCCCTAAACCGTATATGCCAACAAGTGTCATCACTTCGTTAATATGATCCAACTTTGAGTTTGACTCAAACTCCAGCTTTGAGTCCAGCTTCATCTCTAACTCCAAGGCTGACTCAATATCAACCAACTTAAAATTATGTCAATTCACTCCTGAAACACAATTTGACAAAGTCGCTTTTAAACTTATTAGTTTATAGTTTACAATTTTTTACATGAACAAAGCTTAGTCAATTTTGCTAATCTCTGAGTCTATTTAATTTTTGTTCAGACGTTTAAACATTGATATGACCCTTCCAAAGCTATATTCACGTGTTATACTTATAAAATACTGACATGATTTTATACAACATACATTTGTGATCTATGTTTCCTAATTTTATTCCCTGAAGTCACACTCGTGGGCTGTATTTACAAAACGATTTGTGGATGTGTCTAAAATTGAAAACTTCAAAGTAGCATAAGTTTTCTTACTACTACCTCTATGACTCTAACCCATTAATCATGTGACGGATTGGTCGGGAAGAGTTGTGGTAAAGGGCAATATGCACAGGAAAATAAGCAAGTCGAGCAAAGCAAAATGTTGGGTGATGAAACACGACTACAATTTGTAACTCATGGATATTTCATTAAGAAGATCGAAAAGTTAGATTATGGACGACTTATGATTAAAAAAACTCATGCGCAGAACATAACGAAACAAATAGTCGCTTCAAAATTATGCATAGTAAGTTAAAGATAGAGTCCAACAAGAACTCGTCATATATGTAACAACTCGACATACGACCTGAGATACTCGACCATCTATAAAAGGAGAGGGAAGGGCATTGAGTTGAGACGGCATCTCGCTAAGTAACTTTAGTTGTGTCTAAGTACTACTGCTGTGAAATACCCGTGCCAGTTAGCCCTCCAAGAAGGGGATTTGCATGTTGTATCTATGGTTTAAACAGATCTGATCGTGTTAAGTTTCGACTCATCAATTCTTAACTGGTCCATCCATTTCAGCTCTATTAGAAGTCATATGCTCACTTGACAATAGAATGAAGAAGGCAACTGCCACACCGGCAGTTATCGAAGTGCCTCTTCATCGAACGGCTGTGTCCATACACCGAATGGCCACCATCATATGTATAAAAGGGAAGGAAATGAATGAATGAAGTATCGATCACACAACAACATCTCTGCCTCTCTAATTTCGTTCTCAACACGTCATCTGCTCTATGCGCAAATCAAGAGAGAAAGAGGGTAAGATGCCTACCCATGGACTTACCGATCTTGTTGTTCTTGCATTTTTCTTTGAAGAGGCGATTCCACACCGTCGACGCTGCCGCGGTCGCTGTGGAGGCCGGCGCCACATTCGCAATGTGGCCGACGCCCCTGCATCAACTTCAACAGCACCATACTACCGAGTAATGGAGCGGCCCCCGTCCCCTTCCTCCGAATGATTCTCGGATCCTGACGCCCATCCAAGGGGTCTCCAATAAGGTTCGGGCGCCGTCCACAGTGGGGATACCCCAAGCCGGGTTGCACCGGTCCAAGATCCTTCATCATCGAATCATTAGGGGGAGGAATTGGGAGGACAAGAAGAACATGGTATCCACCGGATCACGGAGGTTACTAACTCGATCTCACCACTGGTCATACGCCTAAACGCAAGGATCCGCATCGGCCCAAATGGTCACCCCCAAGGAACATTGGCATCGAGGACTCCGCCCACTCTGCCGGCCTCGGCTACTCCAACCGTAGCCGTACATGAACCACCGTCGGCAACCCCTTCCGAACCTTCAAGATCGGGTTCGCCACCAGGACTTATAAGCCCGTGCAGAAACCGCATCGTCCGTCAATTGGTCCACCTCGCCGGAAGAGCCCGAGCACACGGATCTTAGGAATCGACCGCCGGTTCAAGCCGGTGAGCGGTGGGGTGGAGGGGGAGCCGTGCCGGCAAGGTGTAAAAGTGGAAGAGCAGCACCGAAGGAGGTCACCATGGGACAAGCAACACAGCGGAGAAGCAGCAGAGGAGGTGAAGTGCGGCGGAGAAGAGGAGGTGGAGTGCGGTTAGGGTTAACCATAACCGGCTCCCTCTTATTCCCCTGGCGCGCTGCCTGGGCCGCTGGCTGGGCCGCACCTGCTGGGCCACGCTAGCCCAGGCCGCGCTGGCTGGGCTGCACACATTAGCAGTCCGAGCCTTTGATGGTAGCGGGCCTGTTTCATTCAAGGAAACCGGCCCACTACTATTTATGCTCCTCTTATTTTTAAATATTTTCTGTTTTATTAGTTTGCAATTTAAATATAGTTCAAATTTGAATTTGAATTTGTAATCCAGTAAAATATTATGTAAATATATTTAAGATCAACTTTATGTTTTGATTATGACAAGTGTTATATTGCATTAGAATATATTACTTGCAATGTTACGATGAATTCACCATTTTTGACTAAATTTTTGAAATTTTGGCCAAATGAATTTAGAAATTCAATCAGTAACACACTGTTCAAAATTCCTTTGGCCCAAAAGTCATAGAATTTTGTTTGCTATATTTCAAATATTTACTTGTGCCATCATTTAAGCAAATTTTATTTGTCTTATGATTAGGCACTATGATTACACATGAAATAGCAAAAGGTTTGATTCATCTTAATTAAGCCATTTCCTAAAATTTGGCTTAATACGAGCAAGAATCATCTATAAACGCAGCAAAGTGTATAACTCATTTTTATTCGGCCATTTTTCTAGTTGGCCTTATTGAGCATGAATTATACCTTGATTAATTCTTTTTGTTAAGCCATTTTCCAAATTTGCCTGGACAAAAATGAATAATTTCTATGTGCCTTTTCATTATGATTAAGGCACTAATTACAACACCACCATGATGATTTTATTAATAAAATCTCTGGTTGCCTATATGTAGGACTCAATGGCTCGCGGGTTTGAAGAACTTGCCCATGATGGTCACAACTATTCTACATGGGCTCTTGACATCAAGATAAGCTTGGCTTTTCATGGAATCATGTCTGCTCTTACTCCTCCTGCACAAAGAGATGTAGCGTTTCTGGATACATACAAGTATCAGGCACTATACATCATCCGGAACCACCTTCACCCTGACTTAAGATCGGAATATGTGATGGAGGGGGAACCTCATAGTCTTTGGGAAGCACTAAAAGGCCGTTATGAACAGCAAAAGGCAATTTTATTGCCGGAGGCCAATCATGAATGGACTCAACTTCGTCTTCAAGACTTTAAGTCTATTGAGAACTATAATCATGCTACTCATAAGGTCTGCACCAAATTGCGGTTTTGTGAGAAAGAACCATCAGAGGAGGACAAGATTGAAAAGACTCTTCAAACAATGCTCCCCTCAAATCAGGTCTTACAACATCAATACCGGGCTCAGAACTACCAACACTATACAGACCTCATTCGTGATTTACTTCAGACAGAGATGTATGATAAACTTACCATTAAGAATCATCACCAATGATGAGTTGGGGCTGCTCCTCTTCCTGAGATTCACCATAATGAGAAGAAATCAATTGCTTCTAAGGATTCAACTCCAAAGAAGAATGGTAGATCTGCTAGACGCCGCCGCAATAGGAAGAAAATAAAAAGTTCTCAAAGACAATGAAAAAGGATGCTACTCCCTCTAAAGGGAAAAATGTACAGTGTAAGGCATGTGGCACTTTCAAGCATACAGCTGACAAGTGTCGTACACCTAAACACCTTGTGACATTGTACCAGAAATCCCTGAAGAAAGACAATAAAACTCAAGGATCAGGAAATGGATATGAATCTCATTTCAGCATCCCGACAAATCAAACATTTGAAGCCAATTGTTCAAGCAAGGATCTCCAAAATCCAAGCAACAACGAGCCAACGTTGAATGTTGATGACTTCATGGACTTGGATAATGCTATGGTGGAATATAAATCGAACGACATGTTCGGTGATCTAATCTAGGTTCCTTACCATAGAAATTTGTAACTACTAAGTTTATGTAAAGTGTGTTGTAGTAATCAATATTAGTTATCTTGCATTACAGTTATTCATATGCATTTCAATGCAATTAATAGAATTATTGCAATTTTTAATTGTTAGATCTCATGGGAAGTTTCTGATGGAAGAAGAAATGTGCGTTGTGGATAGCTGCACCGCAAACTCTATACTTAGGGAAACAAAATATTTCCAGACCATAACTAAAAAGTCAAGAAAGATTTTAACCATCGCTGGACGTGATGCAACAATAGTGGGCTCTGGCAGAGTCACTATAATGTTTCCAAATGATACACAAGTAATGATCGAGGACGCTTTATCGTATCCCGATTCTACCCGTACCCTTATAAGTTTTAGAGATATCCGGAAAAATGGGTTACATGTATGTACCCATGAAGATAACAAAGAAGAATTTCTTCTTATCACTAACAATTCTGGATATGGTCATGAGGTTTTAGAAAGAATTATTTTTATTCCATCTAGATTGTACTATACATACATCAAACCCGTACCATATGTTGCATACAAGGTGATTTTCCAGAATGTTGATACATTCAAGACCTGGCATTCTGTAACACCCTCATCTCGGGTATCAGCATATGTTCATGTTTTATGAAGAAGAAAACCTTTTACGAAAGAAGGAACAGAGACAAGTATCAGAAGGATAGCCAATAAAGCCCTCCGAGAGCACCGAACGCAACTTCCACGGCCAGCAGACCACGTGGCGCGTTCGGAGCTCATCCCCGAGAGATTGGGAGAGGTCCGACGCTAAACTAGGCTACGTGGCAGGCTCGGGGGTCACCTCCGTGATTGGAAAGAGGTCCGACCCTGTGGGACATGTGCTGCCCGCGGAGCTAGCCTCTGCGGAAGAAGCAAAGGCATTTTTCATAGGACACGTGTCAATCTTGGAGCTCATCTCAGAGAGAAGTCCGGGTCTATCGAACACGTGTCGCCACTGGAGCTTATCACCGGAAGGTCCGTCGCAAAACACGTGGCATGCGCGGAGCTCGTCTCCGAAGAAGAGGGAGGTCTCGCTCGTGACACGTGGCACAACCGGAGCTCGTCTCTGCGGGAGAAGAGATACCAGGCTCGGAAGGACACGTGGAGCTTCCGGAGCTCATTACCGCGGAGGTAACAAGTCTGGAGCGGTTTTTACGTGTAAAGATATCGGTACTCAACGGAAACCGATCTAAACTCCACGATGTTACCGAAGATAAGACGTCAGGGTCTAACAAAGATCTAAATTCCACAATGGTTACCGAAGATAAGACGTCAGGATCTAACAAAGATCTGAATGAGACTCTTATTCGGGATCCAATCAGATTAGGACTCTTCTCTTCCCGATTATAAATAAGAACTCAAAACCTCTGGCCGAAACTACAAACTTCTCTTTCAACTCCTAAGCCGACGACTTAGAGCCCTAGCCTTAACTCGCCGAGCAAAACATCGTCGAAAGCACAACAAGGGAGATCATCGGAGGAGAACCAAGCGGTCTGAGGAGGACCCGAAGACAAGAAGAACGTGAGGTAGGACTTCAATACCACCTTACGACATCATGTTGTTCATCTCTTTGCATCTGTTCTTCGATTCCTTTCGAACAGAAGCATTTTCGTGGGCAGATCACTTGATGATCAGTTTGATCTAAAAGCCAAGATCATCGTCACGTCCACCTTTGATCCGAATACCTCTGACCATGCAAGCCATGCAAGAATACGTACAGATCAATCTAATGAAACTAATCATAGGATAGCATGCATGTGCATCATCGCATCTAGTTTAGGGTTTGTGCATAATATTGATTGCTGTGAAATTGTGTGCACGTGAATCCTACATAGCAGGACAAACTCAGGAAGCTGTCTACGACGAGCTGCAGCAACAAGGTTTTGAGAATCAAGAACAACCAGAACCGCAAGAACAAGGCAAGTGCTCCTTGACCACGTTGATCCTATGTTTGAGTAAAACTGTTTTGTTTTGCGAAAAGGTGTGTGTGCTGAGTCGAAAATGATGGGAAACCCTTTTTATAGGAGTTTACTAGTTTTGATTAAACCATCCTTGTCGCCAGGGAAGTTTATGAGTCGGGTATGGTTTTTGCTTTATGCTTCGCTGAGTCCATGGGATTGGGAAGCGAGATAGATGTGTCTAGCTAACTGCACTCGTAATGATAATGAGAAACTGATGTTAATAATGGACATGGATCGGAGGGAGATCTAGGCAAGCCTGGGTTTGTGAATGAGGTAGCATGAGATGGTGGTTTTACTTGCCGTAGATCTAAGGACCGGTTCATGCATGCACATGCCAGGATAACAGTGCCACCACAAGGCCAAGTATGGGTGCGGCTTAGGTGAGTAATTAGGTAAGTTGCTAGGGTGTTATGGACTGTGGAAGGCGCAGGGAATGGGAGTCGAGTGAGGACTGCCCTGGGAACTGCATGGCACAAGAGGGGGCCCGTGGGTGGGAGAATTGGAGATTCTAGCCTGCCGGTGAAACCTTAGTGAGTCCATACATCTAGTAACCCCTTTGTAAAGGCTATTTTGTGATCTCTTGACCATACACCGATGAATGTGTACTGGTATAATGGAGGTTCTGCAGTCGCCGACGGGTGACGAAATCACAAACTTGTGGGTAAAGAGGTACAAACTCTGCAGAGTTATTAAAACTATCATGATAGCCGAGCTTACGGTTACGAGCATCTGGCTAAACTGCCATGATTAGATGGGATGGTTATTGGGATGGTTATTGGGATGGTTATTGGAATGGTTATTGGGAAGGTTCTTGGTTATGGTTATCGGTTACGGTTTGGTTTGGAATTGTTAAGTCTGGATGATGAGATGGTTGCATGACTGATGGGTCATAACATGAGATTGGTCTCGGTGCGAGACGAGGTTGTTTTATGAGACGAGATGGTAGCGAATACGAGGAGGTATTCGTGAGTATGAGTAGAGTATTGGTTAATGTTCGGATGGAACACGGGAAGTGATGGAGGTATGTTGGTAATTTAATACATGCTGGTACTACATTTATCTAAAGTTAAGTTGCTGATTTTATCATGATCTTATAAATTTTGCTTTTCTGCAAATAAGCCTTTTATACCTACCTTGTTTATGAGCTGCATATCATGTGTTATTCCCGCACTTGCTGAGTACATCATTGTGCTCAAACTTGCATTATTATTTCTTCATCAACAGCAAGAGAAGGCTACTATGAAGATCAAGTAGAGCATTATGGCGTGTGATCTGTTCTCAACCTTGCCTGTGGAAGGATTAAAGATGGAGCCACTTCTGTTTAGCTTTGCTTCCGCATTAGTTTTTGCTTCCGCCTTTAAATAAGATTTCCGCTGCTTAGAAATAAGACTTCCGCTGTGAGCATGAGTCCAAGACTCATGAGGGATTGTAATAAACTCTGTTATTCGTGGTAATATATAATCTGAATTCAGTTTGTGGAACGTATGTGTATGTGTGACGAACATCCTGGGCACACATATGCATTAGTTCTCGGTTCCGTGGTTTTCCACAGAATTGAGGGCGTCACAGATTGGTATCAGAGCCACGGGTTGACAGTAGGTTACACGCCTAGATAGAAACCTTGGGTTGATATTAGAATCACGGGTTAACAGCAAGTTATACCCCTAAATAAAAGCTACGCGGACCAAAGGAAGCATCCTAGGATGAATAGCTTAGATTGGCCTTCAAACCACCTTGACATAGGAAACCATCCTTGAATAGGAGTTGAGTGGGCCCTTGTGATGATTATTTGTGAATATGTGCTTAGTGTGAGTTGTGGGACGCCTCAACAACGTTGCCCATATCCACACGTAAGAAGAAAGAGGAGTGAAATGCTTCGGCACTTGATCACATCCTCATAAGGACTAATATATATAGTCCAAACTCTCCTTGATGCATATAGTTGAAAGGACCGACCTAACTTTCTAACCTTCTATTCTATTTCGTTCTCTCGCACAGATGGTGAGAGGAAACGCCAGCCGAAGGAACGTCCAGGAAGATGACCACGAAGAAGTTCCTGCTAACCCCGGAGCTGGCGAAAACAACCTAGAAAGGTTGATGGCCATGCAAAACCAGCTTATGCAAACCATGATCCAAACTTTGGGTCAGTTGCAGGCCAACCAGCACCCCGTTCCGGCACCACCGCCACCACCACCGCCGGCCCATAACAGGTTGGGAGAGTTCATGAGGACTCGACCGCCCACCTTTGCTCAAGCAAACGATCCAATGGAGGCCGATGATTGGTTGAAATCCATGGAGAAGAAGCTTGCCATTGTACAGTGCAACGACCGAGAGAAGGTTCTCTTTGCGTCGCACCAACTGATGGGAGAAGCTGCTGACTGGTGGGATGCCTTGAGCAACGCCCATGCCAACCCGGAGACTATCACTTGGACTGAGTTCAAGGAAAGTTTCCGCTCCCACTACATCCCTGTTGGCGTAATGATGCTCAAGAGGCAGGAGTTTGAAGGTCTCCGCCAAGGGCAGAAGAGTGTGAACGAATACCTCAACAAGTTCATACAACTGTCCCGGTATGCCCCCGAAGATGTCATCTCAGATCAGAGGAAGCAGTACCTGTTCATGAGAGGGTTGAACAATGAGATCCAAGTTCAGCTCCTCAACAATGACTACGTAAGCTTCCAGAAGCTGGTTGATAAGGCTATTGTGGTGGAAAACAAGATCCGCGAGATCGAGCGCGAGGGCAAAAGGAAGATCCCATACCAGCCCCAAGGGGGCAACATACGACCTAGATACATGCCCCCTGCACCGCAGTATGGATCGACCGCTCCTACGTACCGCCCTGGTCAGCCACCACAGCAACGGCTCGTTGCACCGGCACCTCGGGTACCCATGCCTCCTGCGCCCCGGCCTAACAATGGCGCTCCTGTTCAAAACCCCCACCCCAACGTACCTGCTTCCGTAGGAAACAGGGCATTCTTTGCATGCGGGGAAGTAGGCCACTTCGCTAACCAGTGCCCGAAAAGAGGCCCTGGACAGCAAGGTAACGTGCCCAAGCAGAACCAGCGACCAAACGGAGGGGACCACCAAGGGAACCGTGGACCACAGAACTATGCTCGTGGCCATGTTAACCATGTCACTGCTGAGGAAGCACAACAGGCTGAGGACGTCGCAATTGGTATGTTCCTTGCCAACTCCAACCCAGCCACCATTTTATTTGATTCCGGAGCATCGCATTCCTTCATATCATCCAAATATGTTGCCAAGCATCATCTACCCGTATCCCGCTTAGAAGGTGCTATGTTAGTTAATTCTCCCGGAGGAGAAATGAGGACTAATATAGTATGTCCTAAAGTAAGCCTTAAAATAAGGGGGGTAGACTTCCTTGCCAACCTTATTGTTCTGGACTCCGACGTAATTGACATCATACTCGGAATGGACTGGTTAAGCAAGCACAATGGGGTAATCCAATGTGCTGAGAGAAGCGTGCAGTTGACGAACGAACACGGTATCTGTGTCGAGTTTGAGTCAGCCCAGCAAGCGACCGAACGGGCGAACCTGAACCATGTTGAAGGAGTAGCATTGGACAAAATTCCAGTGGTTCAGGAATTTTCGGATGTGTTCCCGGAAGAACTTCCAGGTATGCCACCTGACCGGTGTAAAAGCCCAAGAAAAGGGACTTGCAAAAACTTTTCTGCACCTCACAACACAACAGTTTTGTTGTGGGTAGATTGTGAAATATTGTGAAGAGCAAGTGACCTCCATCAAAGGAGTGATTAGAAGGGAAAGCCTTCACTTTCACAAAGTGGGGTTTCTACGCATGAACATGAGAGGTTGAGCTCACCCCTAGAATTTAAAAAGTCTTGGGAAGGTTCAGTCCAAAGCTCATGCAAATTCAACACTTTTTGAGGCACTTTTGGGTTATTTCAAAAGGAGGCCAATTTGAATGTAAATTCAAATTGCAGCAACTTTCATCACCCAAATTCAAAAGTTAGCTCCATATCTATACTCAGCACATTTTTCTGAGTAAACCCACCAAGTTTCATCCCCATTGGAGTTCATCTTGTCGGGAGCCAAATTTGCAATAATTCAAAACTTAATTTGAATTTCAGTTTAAACATGAAGCAAATTTAACCAAACAAAGTTTGAATTTGAGAACTCAAATTCAAACCAAGACTTGGGGTCTAAGTCTCTCATTCAATGTGTAGTTGCTGGGATATTTACAAAAGAAATGGAGAAGAGAGGATTAGGGGGAGAGTGGGTCCACAAGTCAGTGGGGGAAACTTGTTTCCCAAACCGAGCGTGGCTGTTTTCTCCCGACGTCGGTCGAACACCTCGCGCCAGCTGCGGACAGCACCGGCGTCCGACCTCCTCACCTCGCCACCTCCTGCTCGGCGACCGAGCGCACGCGTGCCCGACGCGGTTTAAGTTCCCAGGCCACGTGAGCCAGCCTCATCTCCTCCGCTCTGCCCGTTCCTACCCGAAACGAAAAACGACACCCGCCGCTCCCCTCGGCTCCTCGTCGCGCCGTTGATCCAGGCGACCTCGCGACCGGAGTTCAACAGCAAAGACACGCGCCGGGGACTGCTCGAGCTCACGGTGAAGACCCTACCCTCTTCCATGCTTTGTAGGGGGAGTATTTCCCCGTCTAGTCCTCGGTGCTCGACAAAAACGAGTGAGCAGAAATGTTGAAATTCGCAGTGATCGGTCCTGCACAGCGTAAACCTAGCGGAGCATAGGTTCTACACGCCCCCACGGCCACCTAGGATCCAAAACCATCGAAAACCATCGAGCCTTTGCGCTGATATCCAAGTTTTTCGAGCAACAGTCGATATCGGGCCTAGGTCGACGGTGAGGTCCCAGTTCCGGCTATTACCATGGCCAACCGAGCTCATATTCGTGCGCAGCATGCCACGGTGAAGCTGTAGGAGCAAACCGCTTGAGAAATAAGGCCCGGAGTAGCCCGGACGACGTCACCGGAGCAGAGGGAGGCTCTGTCGCCGTCGCGGGCATAGTTCCGGCCATTGCCGAGCTCCGGTGAGGGCACCAGCGTGTTCTCCGAGTCGAGTTAGGCACAGGCGGCAAGTTTTGTCAAAGGTCAGGCGGGGAAACGCCCGGCGGCGAGCGCTCCGGCGAAGCGCTGCCGCGGGAACTGCGGGAGATCGGGTTTGCGGCCGGGATTCGGTGCGGAAGTGCGGGTAAAAACCCCATGGGCCGCGGTGTGGCCGTTTTCTGAGTGGGCCGGCTCGAGGAGTGGGTCCCACCCGCAGGATTTAAACATTTTTGGAATTTCCAGTTTTAGTGCAAACTTTAGAACCCCATAACTTTTGCTAGGAAGCTCCAAATTTAGTGATTAAAATTGGGTTGGATTCATCCTGCCTAGCTCTGTCCAGATATACAACCCAATTTGTATGAAACCCATTAATTAATTCTGGAAAATGCTTTAAAGCTTTTCAGCAAAAGAATTTTAGAGGGAGTTTGGTTCATCCAAAAATCCCCAAATTTTGCCAGAATGTTCTTTAGGACATTAGTAAACCCCTGTAAAAGTTTCAGACCATTTGGAGTTGATTTGGTCAAAGCAATTCAAATTGAAAGGCGCTGTGTTCATTTGAATACAGAAACATTTTCAGAGAATTTCCAAAACTTGGAAATTCAGTTCTGGGCAATTCTTAACCCCAAAAATATTAGGACAATTCAGGCAAACTCTATGAGCTATAATTGAAATTGTAGTTCATTAAGTTGAGTATGAACAGGGGTATTACCTCAGGATAAATTCTTCCTTGCTGATTTGCCAAGAGAATTATTCTGAGCAAACCACTCCATGAAAAGTGCTAATGCTTGGTCCAGAGAGTTTTCTTGTGACAAGGAACTCACACAAAAATTCTCAGCTCCATTGGAGCTCTAGATCACCCCTGTCCTGTTTCACCACTTAAGGGATTAATATGGAAAAGGGGGAAAACCACTTAGCATTTAACCATGTGATTAAGTCCAAGCCAAACCACCAACACCAGTTCATATTTAAATTCTTAAACAAAGTTCCAGGTGTTAGAGGCTGGTTATTAGAACTAATAGTAGAAGTCTTACTCTAAAACTCACATTTGCATCTAAATTAACCTGTAGTATTTCATTAACGTGTAGCCGTTGAAGAAGAGACTCCGGAAGTGCTGGACTTCCTCCTTCCGGACGAAGAACTAACTCCTGACCAGCAGCAACAAGGCAAGCCCCGGTTTGCATTAACCCTTTTATAAGTCTTACTTTGTTTACATGTGTCATATGAAGTATGTATGTGCATTAGGTATAGGATGAATGAAACCCCACTTGCATAACCAAAGGTTCCTAAAAGAGTGAGGGTAGTGTCAAGGACCTCGAGTAGACAGGCTATGCTTAATGAGTCATAGGACTTCGGTACAAGTCGAGTAGTTGGAATCTACTCGCGAGATAGGCTTGGGACACACGGGTTCGGTTGAGTGATGTGAGATCACTTTAGTAATAAAAATGAGACTAGGCAGGGGCTAGGGCGCAGCAAGAGAGAGTCTTGTGTGCGCAGCCCTGCCCGTGTCGATTGAGGACCGATCCGTGTGCGGCCCTGCTGAACAAGTATGGAACGTACCGAAGGCATATCGGATATATGGGCCCCGGTAAACCGATGTAGCCTAAACCTCCGGGCGTCAAGGCATAGCACACCGATTTATAGGTGTAGGTTGAGGGCAGCAAGGTGGAAATCTGCCAACGGGCATAGAGAGATGCTCCGTGTGGGGAACCTCCTGCTCGTTTCGGTGCGACCGGTTCGACGTTTGGGCTGTTGGGTGAAAGGTTGTCCCGTACGACATCGAGTGAGCGTGCTGTGCAGCTCCACGGGTGGGCGTACGTGACGTGCTCTTTGGGTTTTCCCTGCAGGTGTATATCGAGTCGATTCACCGTCCCTCGCGGTGACGAGTACTGCTTGTTCACTGCGTCGTAACGTAGACTAATGGATGAAATATGTTGATTCAATGATGCTGATTGATATAATTGTATTGCTACATGTGTGCCACCAAATACTGCTTACTAAATTTCAGATTTCATGAACTGTTAATTTGTTGCTAAAAGATGAACTAAGGATGAACTTGTAGGCGTGTCGTTTTGCTGAAATGCTACCAACCTATGTCTTGGTATACCTCACGTAGAGTTTCATGCTTAGGTGAGTCGGTTAAGCCTTGCTGAGCCTTCGTGCTCATGGTTGCTGCTTAAGTGTTTTTCAGGTGAGGAGCCACCCACGGACTCGGAGTACGAGTCCACCGGCGAGGGTTACCCTCCGTCGGGGACCACGGCTGAGTGGGAGCCGTACACGCCGCGCTGAGCTGAGGAGTGCAGCTAGTGTGGGTTGCCCTAGGGCTGGGCAACCAACTTTTGCTAACTAGGCGGGCGTGAGTTGTATAGTGTAGTCTTCCGCTGTGTATTATAAACAATAGTTGTAACTGAAGTTTGTACCTGTTTGTACAGTTTCAGTTGTTTTCCCAGGTAATATATTACGTTCTTATGACGTGTGCTGTCGGGTGTCGCATCGCGTGGCACCACACTCTACGATCCTGGATGAGCGGATTCCGGTCCGCCACAGCCTGGTATCAGAGCTGCAGTGGGGATAGCACAGTACTAAAGGACTGCATTATGGGAAAAACTTAGGTATACGGTGAGGATTCGGTAGTTGCCCAAGTAAGGACTATATTAGCATAGTTACTTAAAGTGGCAAAGACTAACTTATGTGTTATAATTCTGAATTTCAATTATGTAACGACGCACCTACGCTCTGGTAAGTATGGTAAGGAACGCCACCGAAAGCGGTTCAATTTCGGTTAGCTCTCCCTGACGAGGAACGTGGTTCAGGGATTTGTCTCATAGCTTGGTGTGAGACGTCAATATGAACCTCTTGAACTCTTCATGTTCCTGAGTTCATATGAAACGCTGATCCCTAGCGTGCATTAGGCAAGTAAGTGGAGACCCCATCGCGTGGTCAGTAACGCGAGAGTGTGTTCGTCTGGAAATAGCCCAGGAGGACATACGCAGCACTTGCCATCGGCGTGCCCTGCAGGGCAGTAGGTGGTATCTGTTGGGTTGATAACATTCCCAACCGTGATGACCCGCTCATGACATACTCGGGTTCCCCGTCGTGTGGTGTTGAAACACGATCACGTACCTTGAGACTTTACCTAACTCAAGGACGGCCGTATGACAATGATACGGGCGTTTGTATTTACTTTAAATATGGAACTGCCTGAAATGAACAACCTTTGAGTGCACCATCATTGTGTGGTCTTCTGCAGGTACTAACCACGTATGTATCCGTGTAGAAAACGTGTGCGAGAGACCGTTTAGTGCCACACTCGAGACGTATATGCCGGTATGATCCGGTTAGGATTTTCTTTTGTGAGGAGCGTAGTACCGAGATATTGTAGGCATATGCATGAGAATAATGATAACAAAGAATTAAAATCTATAGGTTCAACATTTAGGACCCTGGTTGGGTATAAGAATGGGATAGTGATGATTGTAGTTCCAAAAAGACTGAAAAACAGAGTGCTCTGTTTTGGGCAGCATGTTTGCTGATCTTCAACAGGGCGTAACTCACCGGTCTTTTAGCCCAGGGAGGTGTGCTACATAGCTCTGGAAAGGTATTGAAGTACTCTACAACTTTGTTGTAGACTTCCAGAGCTGAAACTCACCTGAAGATGGCTTTAAGCCCAGAGAAATGTAAACTGTCCAGAACCAGGACAGAGTTAAACATTCTCTGGACTGTTCGGTTATTCAAACATAACTCCCAGTAGAAAAATCCAAAATTGTCATATAATACATCCTTAGAAAGAGTAGAAGATGTGTGACATATTTGCAATTCAAAGTTTCTGAAATTTCAGCACGGATTTCAGGGGAAACCAGGGTTGAAAACATCCACTTCCAAGGGAGGTGCTGCTAAAATTCTTCCAGAAATTCTGCTGAGTTTAAATTAGCATAACTTTTTAACCAAAGCTGATCTGGGGGCAAATGAGTACTCGTTGCAAAGATACTGAAGTTAACTTTAACTTTGGTATTCAACTTGAGTTATGAAAATGCCCATAACCGGATCAAAACTTGGAATAGGTAGAAACTGGTCATTCTGACGGAAGAATGACAGTTGAACTCATTGGAGAGGGTGTCGTACCCTAAGGGTGGTGGTATATGTGATGACAACGCGATAATAATGTCTCGTAGAGACCAAACCCAGTTATGGTGAGCTTCCAAAGAGGGGGTTCATCATGTTGGATTAAACTAACTTGTGTTTGGTCTGGTAATGGTGTAGCTTGTGCAAAGTTATTACATTATCTATTTACGAGATATTTCGCATGTTTTGTTGTCATAATGTTTTTACGCCCATCTCACGGAGACCATACAAGATGGCTCCGAATGAGCTGGCTGAACTGAAAGAACAGCTCAATGATCTGTTGAGCAAGGGTTTCATTAGGCCGAGTTCATCGCCTTGGGGATGCTCGGCGCTATTCGTGAAGAAGAAGGATGAGACCCTGAGGCTGTGTGTGGATTACCGGCCGCTCAACGCCGTCACCATCAAGAATAAGTACCCACTGCCCCGTATTGACATTTTGTTTGATCAACTTGTGGGGGAAAGTGTATTCTCAAAGATGGACCTTCGCTCTGGATATCACCAGATCAAGATCCGGGCGGAGGATATCCCGAAGACGGCGTTCTCGACGAGATACGGCTTATACGAATATCTCGTCATGTCCTTTGGTCTCACAAATGCTCCAGCCCATTTCATGTATCTCATGAACTCGGTGTTCATGCCGGAGCTGGACAAGTTCGTGGTAGTGTTCATCGATGATATCTTGGTTTACTCCAAGACAGAAGCCGAGCATGCCGAACACTTACGGATCGTTCTTCAACGATTGCGGGACCACAAGCTCTACGCCAAGTTCAGAAAATGCGAATTTTGGATCAGCCAAGTGCCATTCTTGGGACATATCATCTCAGCTGAAGGCATTGCGGTTGACCCAAGTAAAATCGAGCAAGTGTTGAAATGGAAAGCTCCCACTTCAGTTCATGAAGTCAGAAGCTTCCTCGGGTTAGCGGGATACTACCGGAGATTCATTCCAAGTTTCTCCAAGCTCGCTAAGCCGATGACAGAGTTGCTGAAGAAAGGGACAAAATATGTTTGGAACACGGCGTGTGAAGGAGCGTTCCGAACACTGGTGAAGCATCTCACAACAGCCCCGGTATTAGCTCAGCCGAATACAACAAAGCCCTTCGACGTGTATTGTGACGCGTCCGGTATTGGGCTCGGCTGCGTGTTGATGCAGGAAGGACGTGTGGTCGCTTATGGCTCACGCCAACTACGGAACCATGAGCAGCACTACCCGACTCACGATCTTGAACTTGCTGCCGTGGTGTTGGCGCTGAAAATGTGGAGGCACTATCTCCTGGGGAACTTGGTGCATCTCTACACCGACCACAAGAGCTTGAAATACATTTTCACCCAGAAGGAGCTGAACATGAGGCAGAGGAGGTGGTTAGAACTGATCAAAGATTATGAGATTGAGATCCATTACCACCCCGGCAAGGCGAATGTGGTTGCCGACGCGCTGAGTCGGAAATCACATGTCCATCACCTCACCATTACACCGGTGGAGGAGGAAGAGCCAAGTTTATACATGGTTCCTTATGGATCGCTGTACAACCTTGCCCTCGTCCCTACTATTAGGGAGGACATCATTGCAGCTCAGAAAGATGATAAAGGCATGGCACATCTCCG
The DNA here is from genome assembly GCA_030760725.1 of Neostapfia colusana. Taxonomy (NCBI): domain Eukaryota; kingdom Viridiplantae; phylum Streptophyta; class Magnoliopsida; order Poales; family Poaceae; genus Neostapfia; species Neostapfia colusana. The sequence goes on from JASWHV010000002.1 coordinate 18,347,908, forward strand.
GAGACGAATTGACAATGGGGAGATCAAATGTTTCCGGAAAGATGGTGAGGGGACGTTGTGGTTCAATGACCGCATAGTCGTACCCCGAGATATGGAGTTGAGGAAAAAGATCCTCGATGAAGCTCACTTGTCCAAATACTCCATTCATCCGGGCAGCAACAAAATGTACCATGATTTGAAAAAGAAATTTTGGTGGACACGGATGAAGCGGGAGGTAGCTAAGTACGTATCTGAGTGCGATACGTGTAGACGAGTGAAAGCTGATCACATGAAGAAATCAGGGCTGCTGCAACCCCTGAAGATCCCGGCATGGAAATGGGAAGATGTGAGCACGGATTTCATTGTGGGATTACCCCTAACAGCCAACAAGCATGATTCCATATGGGTAATCGTTGATCGGTTAACCAAGACGGCTCACTTCATTCCGGTGAATACACGTTACAATGCCGGCAAATATGCGGAGCTATACATAGCGAAGATTCTATGCCTATACGGGGTACCCAAGACCATTGTCTCAGATCGAGGTGCATTATTTGTATCTCGCTTTTGGGAGCAGCTACACGCTGCATTGGGTACTAAGTTGATCAGGAGCTCCTCCTATCACCCTCAGACAGATGGCCAGACAGAGAGGGTGAATCAAGTTCTGGAAGACATGTTGAGAGCATGTGCCATCCACCATGGTAGGAACTGGGATGATCACCTACCATTGGCGGAATTCTCGTACAACAACGGTTATCAGGCGAGTATCAAAATGGCACCTTACGAAGCTCTCTATGGTCGTAAATGCCGCACCCCATTGAATTGGTGCGAGTCCGGTGAAAGGGTCACATTCGGGATTGATGTGGTGAACGACGCCGAGGAGCGCGTTCGGACAATTCAAGCCAATTTGAAGGCCGCTCAATCCCGACGTTGGGGAGCACGTGTACCTCCGCGTGTCTCCGATGAAGGGCGTGCACCGGTTCGGTGTGAAGGGGAAGCTCGCTCCCCGTTTCATTGGACCCTACGCTATCACCGAGAAGTGTGGACCAGCAGCGTATCGATTGGAGCTACCGGCATCTCTGACTGGTGTCCATGATATTTTCCATGTTTCGCAACTGCGAAAATGCTTGAAGCATACAGCTGCTGTTCCTACCGAAGGCATCGGCGAGCTGAAACCGGATTTAACATATGATGAATATCCGGTGGGAATTCTTGATGAGAAAGCCAGGACCACGCGTAGCAGAACGTTGTGGTTCTACAAAATACTCTGGAGTAACCACACCGCCGAGGAAGCGACGTGGGAGAGCGAGGAGTTCCTTCGCTCAAATTACCCGGAGTTCATGGCTTCTCAACACGGGTAAGTCCCTATTACAACGCTATCTCTTCTTTTATAATCTCGGGACGAGATTCTTTTAAGGGGGGAGGGATGTAAAAGCCCAAGAAAAGGGACTTGCAAAAACTTTACTGCACCTCACAACACAACAGTTTTGTTGTGGGTAGATTGTGAAATATTGTGAAGAGCAAGTGACCTCCATCAAAGGAGTGATTAGAAGGGAAAGCCTTCACTTTCACAAAGTGGGGTTTCTACACATGAACATGAGAGGTTGAGCTCACCCCTAGAATTTAAAAAGTCTTGGGACGGTTCAGTCCAAAGCTCATGCAAATTCAACACTTTTTGAGGCACTTTTGGGTTATTTCAAAAGGAGGCCAATTTGAATGTAAATTCAAATTGCAGCAACTTTCATCACCCAAATTCAAAAGTTAGCTCCATATCTATACTCAGCACATTTTTCTGAGTAAACCCACCAAGTTTCATCCCCATTGGAGTTCATCTTGTCGGGAGCCAAATTTGCAATAATTCAAAACTGAATTTGAATTTCAGTTTAAACATGAAGCAAATTTAACCAAACAAAGTTTGAATTTGAGAACTCAAATTCAAACCAAGACTTGGGGTCTAAGTCTCTCATTCAATGTGTAGTTGCTGGGATATTTACAAAAGAAATGGAGAAGAGAGGATTAGGGGGAGAGTGGGTCCACAAGTCAGTGGGGGAAACTTGTTTCCCAAACCGAGCGTGGCTGTTTTCTCCCGACGTCGGTCGAACACCTCGCGCCAGCTGCGGACAGCACCGGCGTCCGACCTCCTCACCTCGCCACCTCCTGCTCGGCGACCGAGCGCACGCGTGCCCGACGCGGTTTAAGTTCCCAGCCCACGTGAGCCAGCCTCATCTCCTCCGCTCTGCCCGTTCCTACCCGAAACGAAAAACGACACCCGCCGCTCCCCTCGGCTCCTCGTCGCGCCGTTGATCCAGGCGACCTCGCGACCGGAGTTCAACAGCAAAGACACGCGCCGGGGACTGCTCGAGCTCACGGTGAAGACCCTACCCTCTTCCATGCTTTGTAGGGGGAGTATTTCCCCGTCTAGTCCTCGGTGCTCGACAAAAACGAGTGAGCAGAAATGTTGAAATTCGCAGTGATCGGTCCTGCACAGCGTAAACCTAGCGGAGCATAGGTTCTACACGCCCCCACGGCCACCTAGGATCCAAAACCATCGAAAACCATCGAGCCTTTGCGCTGATATCCAAGTTTTTCGAGCAACAATCGATATCGGGCCTAGGTCGACGGTGAGGTCCCAGTTCCGGCTATTACCATGGCCAACCGAGCTCATATTCGTGCGCAGCATGCCACGGTGGAGCTGTAGGAGCAAACCGCTTGAGAAATAAGGCCCGGAGTAGCCCGGACGACGTCACCGGAGCAGAGGGAGGCTCTGTCGCCGTCGCGGGCATAGTTCCGGCCATTGCCGAGCTCCGGTGAGGGCACCAGCGTGTTCTCCGAGTCGAGTTAGGCACAGGCGGCAAGTTTTGTCAAAGGTCGGGCGGGGAAACGCCCGGCGGCGAGCGCTCCGGCGAAGCGCCGCCGTGGGAACTACGGGAGAGCGCGAGGTAGACGAAGGGGGGGCCGGGTCCACTGGTCAGCCTCTGATCTCGCGCGGGGATCGGGTTTGCGGCCGGGATTCGGTGCGGAAGCGCGGGTAAAAACCCCGTGGGCCGCGGTGTGGCCGTTTTCTGAGTGGGCCGGCTCGAGGAGTGGGTCCCACCCACAGGATTTAAACATTTTTGGAATTTCCAGTTTTAGTGCAAACTTTAGAACCCCATAACTTTTGCTAGGAAGCTCCAAATTTAGTGATTCAAATTGGGTTGGATTCATCTTGCCTAGCTCTGTCCAGATATACAACCCAATTTGTACGAAACCCATTAATTAATTCTGGAAAATTCTTTAAAGCTTTTCAGCAAAAGAATTTTAGAGGGAGTTTGGTTCATCCAAAACTCCCCAAATTTTGCCAGAATGTTCTTTAGGACATTAGTAAACCCCTGTAAAAGTTTCAGACCATTTGGAGTTGATTTGGTCAGAGCAATTCAAATTGAAAGGCGCTGTGTTCATTTGAATACAGAAACATTTTCAGAGAATTTCCAAAACTTGGAAATTCAGTTCTGGGCAATTCTTAACCCCAAAAATATTAGGAAAATTCAGGAAAACTCTATGAGCTATAATTGAAATTGTAGTTCATTAAGTTGAGTATGAACAGGGGTATTACCTCAGGATAAATTCTTCCTTGCTGATTTGCCAAGAGAATTATTCTGAGCAAACCAATCCATGAAAAGTGCTAATGCTTGGTCCAGAGAGTTTTCTTGTGACAAGGAACTCATACAAAAATTCTCAGCTCCATTGGAGCTCTAGATCACCCCTGTCCTGTTTCACCACTTAAGGGATTAATATGGAAAAGGGGGAAAACCACTTAGCATTTAACCATGTGATTAAGTCCAAGCCAAACCACCAACACCAGTTCATATTTAAATTCTTAAACAAAGTTCCAGGTGTTAGAGGCTGGTTATTAGAACTAATAGTAGAAGTCTTACTCTAAAACTCACATTTGCATCTAAATTAACCTGTAGTATTTCATTAACGTGTAGCCGTTGAAGAAGAGACTCCGGAAGTGCTGGACTTCCTCCTTCCGGACGAAGAACTAACTTCTGACCAGCAGCAACAAGGCAAGCCCCGGTTTGCATTAACCCTTTTATAAGTCTTACTTTGTTTACATGTGTCATATGAAGTATGTATGTGCATTAGGTATAGGATGAATGAAACCCCACTTGCATAACCAAAGGTTCCTAAAAGAGTGAGGGTAGTGTCAAGGACCTCGAGTAGACAGGCTATGCTTAATGAGTCATAGGACTTCGGTACAAGTCGAGTAGTTGGAATCTACTAGCGAGATAGGCTTGGGACACACGGGTTCGGTTGAGTGATGTGAGATCACTTTAGTAATAAAAATGAGACTAGGCAGGGGCTAGGGCGCAGCAAGAGAGAGTCTTGTGTGCGCAGCCCTGCCCGTGTCGATTGAGGACCGATCCGTGTGCGGCCCTGCTGAACAAGTATTGAACGTACCGAAGGCATATCGGATATATGGGCCCCGGTAAACCGATGTAGCCTAAACCTCCGGGCGTCGAGGCATAGCACACCGATTTATAGGTGTAGGTTGAGGGCAGCAAGGTGGAAATCTGCCAACGGGCGTAGAGAGATGCTCCGTGTGGGGAACCTCCTGCTCGTTTCGGTGCGACCGGTTCGACGTTTTGGCTGTTGGGTGAAAGGTTGTCCCGTACGACATCGAGTGAGCGTGCTGTGCAGCTCCACGGGTGGGCGTACGTGACGTGCTCTTTGGGTTTTCCCTGCAGGTGTATATCGAGTCGATTTGCCGTCCCTCGCGGTGACGAGTACTGCTTGTTCACTGCATCGTAACGTAGACTAATGGGTGAAATATGTTGATTCAATGATGCTGATTGATATAATTGTATTGCTACATGTGTGCCACCAAATAGTGCTTACTAAATTTCAGATTTCATGAACTGTTAATTTGTTGCTAAAAGATGAACTAAGGATGAACTTGTAGGCGTGTCGTTTTGCTGAAATGCTACCAACCTATGTCTTGGTATACCTCATGTAGAGTTTCATGCTTAGGTGAGTCGGTTAAGCCTTGCTGAGCCTTCGTGCTCATGGTTGCTGCTTAAGTGTTTTTCAGGTGAGGAGCCACCCACGGACTCGGAGTACGAGTCCCCCGGCGAGGGTTACCCTCCGTCGGGGACCACGGCTGAGTGGGAGCCGTACACGCCGCGCTGAGCTGAGGAGTGCAGCTAGTGTGGGTTGCCCTAGGGCTGGGCAACCAACTTTTGCTAACTAGGCGGGCGTGAGTTGTATAGTGTAGTCTTCCGCTGTGTATTATAAACAATAGTTGTAACTGAAGTTTGTACCTGTTTGTACAGTTTCAGTTGTTTTCCCAGGTAATATATTACGTTCTTATGACGTGTGCTGTCGGGTGTCGCATCGCGTGGCACCACCCTCTGCGATCCTGGATGAGCGGATTCCGGTCCGCCACAACCGGGACATTGAGTTTGCCATAGATTTGGTACCTGGAACTGCACCCATAGCTAAGAGACCATATAGGATGCCCGTCAACGAGTTAGTTGAACTCAAGAAGCAAATTCAAGAACAGTTGGAGAAGGGTTTTATCCGTCCAAGTTCGTCACCATGGGGAGCCCCGGTACTCTTCGTGGACAAGAAGGACGGAACCCAAAGAATGTGCGTGGACTACAGGTCTCTCAACGAGGTAACAATCAAGAATAAATACCCTCTGCCCCGTATAGAGGACCTGTTCGATCAAATGAAAGGAGCCCCAGTGTTCTCCAAGATTGATCTTCGGTCGGGATATTTCCAGCTGAAGATTAAGCCCTCCGATATACCTAAGACAGCCTTTCGGACGCGGTATGGTTCATATGAATATATCATTATGTCCTTTGGATTGACGAATGCACCCGCATACTTCATGTACCTTATGAATAAGGTTTTCATGGAGTACTTGGACAAGTTCGTCGTAGTTTTCATCGACGACATTATGGTGTATTCAAAAAGTAAGGAGGAGCATGAAGAACATCTGAGATTGACCTTGCAGAAGTTGCGTGAGCATCAGTTGTATGCCAAGCTCAACAAGTGTCAATTTTAGCTAAGGGAAATATCCTTCCTAGGCCACATCATCTCCAAGGAAGGGGTATCGGTTGATCCTGGAAAGGTGAGAGATGTTCTGAAGTGGGACCAACCGAAGAGCGTGAGGGATATTCGGAGTTTCCTTGGGATGGCAGGATACTATCGGCGCTTCATTAAAGACTTCTCTAAGATAGCAAAACCTATGACGGAGTTGCTAATGAAGGGAAAAGTCTTTCAATGGACACAAGCCTGCCAAGAAAGTTTTGAGGAACTCGAGAAAAGGCTAACCACAGCACCAGTTCTGGTATTGCCAGACGTAAGCAAGAGCTTCGACATATATTGTGACGCATCCAGACAAGGGCTCGGATGTGTGCTCATGCAGGAAGGGCAAGTGGTAGCCTATGCCTCACGACAATTAAAGAAGCATGAGCTTAACTATCCTACTCATGATTTGGAGTTAGCAGCGGTAGTGCATGCATTGAAGATTTGGAGGCATTATATCCTTGGTCATCGATGTGAGATCTATACAGATCATAAAAGCCTCAAGTACATATTTACACAAACGGACTTGAATTTGAGGCAACGTCGATGGTTAGAACTCATCAAGGATTATGATGTAGGAATCAATTACCACCCCGGGAAGGCCAATGTAGTAGCTGACGCATTGAGCAGAAAGGGAGCATGCCACCAACTCACGGTTCGGGAGCTACCACCCGAACTACGTAAGGAGTTCGAACGGTTACACCTCGGATTCTTGAATAACATGGAAATGATGGAAATCCACTCCTCATTGGAGCAAGAAATAAGAAAGGGACAAGCAACAGACGAGGGGATTAAGGAGATCAAAGAAAGAATCCGACAAGGGATAGAAAAGGATTTCAAGGAGGATGAAAAGGGTATGCTTTGGCTAGGAAAAAGGATTTGTGTGCCAAACATAAGACACCTTCGTGACATGATATTGAAGGAGGCACATGACTCACCCTATTCCATACATCCAGGGAGCACCAAAATGTACAAGGATATGAAAACTTGCTATTGGTGGGATGGTATGAAAAGGGATATAGCCGAGTACGTTGCCCTATGCGACACATGCCAACGGGTAAAAGCCGAACATCAAAAACCCGCTGGATTGTTGCAACCCTTGAAAATACCTGAATGGAAATGGGAGGACATCAGTATGGACTTCATTGTCGGATTGCCACGAACTCAGTCAGGATACGACTCCATCTGGGTCATTGTGGACCGGTTGACGAAGACCGCCCATTTTCTTCCGGTAAAGACAAGTTACAACGTTACACAGCTGGCAGAATTGTACATGGAGCAGATCGTGTGCCGTCATGGAGTTCCAAAGAGGATAATCTCAGATCGAGGTTCTCAGTTTACCTCTAGATTCTGGAGGAAGTTGCAGAAAGCCATGGGTACACGACTGGATTTTAGCTCTGCCTACCACCCACAAACAGATGGACAAACCGAAAGGACGAACCAAATTTTGGAAGACATGTTGAGAGCTTGTGCCTTGAAACGTGGGCGTAGTTGGGATAGGAGTTTACCATATGCCGAGTTCTCCTATAACAACAGCTATCAAGCTAGCTTGAAGATGTCGCCTTTCGAAGCCTTATATGGTAGACGGTGTAGAACGCCGCTGTTCTGGAATGAGACTGGAGAGAACCAGGTGTTTGGACCCGAAGTACTACAAGAGGCTGAAAAGCAAGTCCAAATGATACGGGAGAACTTAAAGGATGCTCAGTCACGACAGAAAGGCTATGCGGACAATAGGCGTAGAAAGTTGACCTTTGAAGTTGGAGACTTCGTACACCTTAAGGTATCGCCTATCCGAGGCCAACGACGTTTTAACGTCAGAGGCAAACTAGCGCCTCGCTACATCGGACCATTTAAGATTTTGGGTAAGCGAGGGGAAGTAGCCTACCAACTAGAGCTCCCAAACCACCTCTCCGACGTACATGACGTGTTTCATGTATCCCAGCTCAAGAAGTGCTTGAGAATACCAGAGGAACAAGTGTCAATGGGAGAACTTAACCTTCAAGAGGACCTGACTTACGCAGAACACCCTGTCCGAATCTTGGACGTAAAGGAAAGGGTCACCCGAAACAAGGTGATTCGATGGTGCAAGGTAGAATGGAGTCATCATACTGAAGCTGAAGCCACATGGGAACGCGAAGAGGACATTAAGACAGAATTTCCCCATCTATTTTCTACTAACGAATCTCGAGGACGAGATTCAATTTAAGGGGGGTAGATTTGTAACACCCTCATCTCGGGTATCAGTATATGTTCATGTTTTATGAAGAAGAAAACCTTTTACGAAAGAAGGAACAGAGACAAGTATCAGAAGGATAGCCAATAAAGCCCTCCGAGAGCACCGAACGCAACTTCCACGGCCAGCAGACCACGTGGCGCATTCGGAGCTCATCCCCGAGAGATTGGGAGAGGTCCGACGCTAAACTATGCTATGTGGCAGGCTCGGGGGTCACCTCCGTGATTGGAAAGAGGTCCAACCCTGTGGGACATGTGCTGCCCGCGGAGCTAGCCTCTGCGGAAGAAGCAAAGGCATTTTTCATAGGACACGTGTCAATCTCGGAGCTCATCTCAGAGAGAAGTCCGGGTCTATCGAACACGTGTCGCCACCGGAGCTTATCACCGGAAGGTCCGTCGCAAAACACGTGGCATGCGCGGAGCTCGTCTCCGAAGAAGAGGGAGGTCTCGCTCGTGACATGTGGCACAACCGGAGCTCGTCTCTGCGGGAGAAGAGATACCAGGCTCGGAAGGACACGTGGAGCTTCCGGAGCTCATTACCGTGGAGGTAACGAGTCTGGAGCAATTTTTACACATGAAGATATCGGTACGCAACGGAAACCGATCTAAATTCCACAATGGTTACCGAAGATAAGACGTCAGGATCTAACAAAGATCTGAATGAGACTCTTATTCGGGATCCAATCAGATTAGGACTCTTCTCTTCCCGATTATAAATAAGAACTCAAAACCTCTGGTCGAAACTACAAACTTCTCTTTCAACTCCTAAGCCGATGACTTAGAGCCCTAGCCTTAACCCGCCGAGCAAAACATCGCCGAAAGCACAACAAGGGAGATCATCGGAGGAGAACCAAGCGGTCTGAGGAGGATCCGAAGACAAGAAGAACGTGAGGTAGGACTTCAATACCACCTTACGACATCATGTTGTTCATCTCTTTGCATCTTTTCTTCGATTCCTTTCGAACAGAAGCGTTTTCATGGGCAGATCACTTGATGATCAGTTTGATCTAAAAGCCAAGATCATCGTCACGTCCACCTTTGATCCGAATACCTCTGACCATGCAAGCCATGCAAGAATACGTACAGATCAATCTAATGAAACTAATCATAGGATAGCATGCATGTGCATCATCGTATCTAGTTTAGGGTTTGTGCATAATATTGATTGCTGTGAAATTGTGTGCACGTGAATCCTACATAGCAGGACAAACTCAGGAAGCTGTCTACGACGAGCTGCAGCAACAAGGTTTTGAGAATCAAGAACAACCAGAACCGCAATAACAAGGCAAGTGCTCCTTGACCATGTTGATCCTATGTTTGAGTAAAACTGTTTTGTTTTGCGAAAAGGTGTGTGTGCTGAGTCGAAAATGATGGGAAACCCTTTTTATAGGAGTTTACTAGTTTTGATTAAACCATCCTTGTCGCCAGGGAAGTTTATGAGTCGGGTATGGTTTTTGCTTTATGCTTCGCTGAGTCCATGGGATTGGGAAGCGAGATAGATGTGTCTAGCTAACTGCACTCGTAATGATAATGAGAAACTGATGTTAATAATGGACATGGATCGGAGGGAGATCTAGGCAAGCCTGGGTTTGTGAATGAGGTAGCATGAGATGGTGGTTTTACTTGCCGTAGATCTAAGGACCGGTTCATGCATGCACATGCCAGGATAACAGTGCCACCACAAGGCCAAGTATGGGTGCGGCTTAGCTGAGTAATTAGGTAAGTTGCTAGGGTGTTATGGACTGTGGAAGGCGCGGGGAATGGGAGTCGAGTGAGGACTGCCCTGGGAACTGCATGGCACAAGAGGGGGCCCGTGGGTGGGAGAATTGGAGATTCTAGCCTGCCGGTGAAACCTTAGTGAGTCCATACATCTAGTAACCCCTTTGTAAAGGCTATTTTGTGATCTCTTGACCATACACCGACGGATGTGTACTGGTATAATGGAGGTTCTGCAGTCTCCGACGGGTGACGAAATCACAAACTTGTGGGTAAAGAGGTACAAACTCTGCAGAGTTATTAAAACTATCATGATAGCCGAGCTTACGGTTACGAGCACCTGGCTAAACTGCCATGATTAGATGGAATGGTTATTGGGATGGTTATTGGGATGGTTATTGGAATGGTTATTGGGAAGGTTCTTGGTTATGGTTATCGGTTATGGTTTGGTTTGGAATTGTTAAGTCTGGATGATGAGATGGTTGCATGACTGATGGGTCATAACATGAGATTGGTCTCGGTGTGAGACGAGGTTGTTTTATGAGACGAGATGGTAGCGAATACGAGGAGGTATTCGTGAGTATGAGTAGAGGATTGGTTAATGTTCGGATGGAACACGGGAAGTCATGGAGGTATGTTGGTAATTTAATACATGCTGGGACTACATTCATCTAAAGTTAAGTTGCTGATTTTATCATGATCTTATAAATTTTGCTTTTCTGCAAATAAGCCTTTTATACCTACCTTGTTTATGAGCTGCATATCATGTGTTATTCCCGCACTTGCTGAGTACATCATTGTGCTCAAACTTGCATTATTATTTCTTCATCAACAGCAAGAGAAGGCTACTATGAAGATCAAGTAGAGCATTATGGCATGTGATCTGTTCTCAACCTTGCCTGTGGAAGGATTAAAGATGGAGCCACTTCTGTTTAGCTTTGCTTCCGCATTAGTTTTTGCTTCCGCCTTTAAATAAGATTTCCGCTGCTTAGAAATAAGACTTCCGCTGTGAGCATGAGTCCAAGACTCATGAGGGATTGTAATAAACTCTGTTATTCGTGGTAATATATAATCTGAATTCAGTTTGTGGAACGTATGTGTATGTGTGACGAACATCCTGGGCACACATATGCATTAGTTCTCGGTTCCGTGGTTTTCCACAGAATTGAGGGCGTCACACATTCACGCATAGGCCACCCTGTAGTAGGGATGATGCGGAAAATTATTAGAAATTGCACCGACCATGATTTAAGAAACGCCAAATTTCCAAAATCTAATGATTTTGTGTGTACTTCATGTGCTATGGGCAAGTTAATCTTGTGGACTTCTCCTATTAGTATCCATGCTGAACCTTTAAAGTTTCTTGAACGCATTAAAGGAGACATTTGTGGCCCCATACAACCAATGTGTGGTCCTTTTAGATACTTCATGGTACCAATTGACGTATCTACAAGATGGTTGTGTGTTTACTATCTACACGTAACCATGCTTTCGCTAAATTTATGATACATGTTATTAGATTAAAGGTGAATTATCCTGAATATAGTATAAAAAGTATGCGTATGGACAATGCTGCTGAATTTTCATCTCGAGCCTTTAATTATTATTGTATGGCTCAAGGAATTTAAGTACAACACTTTGTTTCATATGTTCATACACAAAATGGGTTGGAAGAATCTCTGATAAAGAGAATCAATGACACGACCCCATCGGCCTTGTCGAGCCAGGATCACGCTGAGGGGTGCTGCGTTGCACAGCACCGGATAACACACATCAAAGGTACCAAGCGGAAGCGAAGTTTTATTACATAAACCAGTTTATGAACATTTTTACAACAAAATAGTCCAGTCCACACTCACGGGCATAGACTAAGCATTGAGTTCACGTTCAGCCCGTGAACGTGTCCCCACTAGCACGCACACACACTAACACGGCAGCGTGCACGACTTCCACTCAACGGGGTTCCCCTCCTGGGGTTCCGTCTCCTCCTAGGGAGTCCCTTCCTCATAGAACCCTGCAAAAGCTTCAAACACAAGCAGTGAGCACGATGGCTCAGCAATACTGACCCGTCTCTCCTATACATGGAACTTCTACATGATGGGTACAGGGTACATGAGGTAAAATTTTTTTTGCAAAAGACTCGCCTAATTATTTGAACCTTACTTTCAATGTTTTAGCAGCAGGTTGTGGAGAACCTTACACTAAGGCACATGAGAGAGCTGCAATCAAACAAGAAACGCATTTCTCTCATGTACTTCGCCAAAAGTTGAAAAGAACTTTAATTAGCTCTAGGCTACAACAAATCATTAACAATCAAAGTCCATCTTTCAATCAGCAATATTTTAACATATATCTGGCCTGTTCTTTCTACATCACGGTACAGTGAACAAGTGGTACTCACTGACCACGAGGGACAGCGATTATAATCGATTTACACCTGCAGGGTTACCCGAATAACCCGTCACGTACGCCTGTACTCGATGTTGCCTACAGCAACCATCACGGATGCCGTACGCAACCACCTTTCACCCGTTAGCCAAATGTTGAACCGGTCCAATCGTCCCGAGCAAGAGGTCTCAGCACGCGCATCCACAGTGCCGCCAACCGATTTACACCTCGAGCCCTCAACCTACCCTATGAACGACCAGCTATGCCTCAACACCCAGCTACCCGAGTAACATCGGTTTCCCGGTTCCCATATAGCCGGTAGGTCTTCGGTACTGTTCTAGCTTGTTCAACAGGCCCGCACACGGCTTGGTCCTCAATCGACACGAGCAGAGCTATAGCACCCAGGCCCCAAAATCCTGCTGCCCTTACTCTCCGCTCGGTCTCATTTTTCTTGCCATGTGTTTTATTTGCTATCTTTTACCCGAGCGATGTGCCTCTAGCCTATTCTCGCGAGTAGTTCCAACTAGTCGACTTGTACCAAATCCTACTCTATCTTAGCATTGCAGTGGCTAACGAGGTTTTCCATCTTAATCCCAACCATGGTTTTCTTGGCTATGCATTTGGGTTTTCAAACAAGACTCTAATGCAAGCAGTAAGGGTACTCAAAGTAAGTTCTCAAAACAGTAAAAATTTGTAAAAGGGTTAATGCAAACCGGAGCTTGCCTTGCTGCTCTTGGTCATAGGCTAGCTGCTCTTCTGGAGTGACAAAGTCTAAGACTTTGGGTTCCTCCTCAACCTTAGCGACTACATGAAATAACATGCATATGTATTAATTTAAATGCATTTGAATTGAATTTAAATTGGTGAAGACTACAAGTCTCACTAGACCGACACAATGACTCTGAAATTTTTATTGTGGTTTTGATACAACCTAAATAGAGACTTGGCCAAGTTTCAGTTGCAGCAAAGCTTATTTCAGCTCTCCACAAATAATTATGTACTTGACCTTAGTTGGAGCTTCTAGGGTGTTCTAGGGATTTTCATGGAGCAAGCCATGACTTTATGAAAACTAGATTTTCAGAGGGTTCTAATGGAGTTGGTCTCACTTAATTTGAAGGTTCCTATCGAAATATATGAGCTAAACAATTTCAGAGAAATTCTGAAAAATGTTTCTGGACATTTTTCATTTTCTCTGGAACAGTTTCATTAATCACCCCATTAGGTGGACCAAATGAGCTCAAATGGATCTGAAATTTTTTTTGTAGCTCAGGAATATTTTGGTGAACATCCCAGCGAAATTTCAGAATTTTCCTCCAAAGGGTTCTCCAGTTAAAATTCAAAACAGTTTAAATTTTGAAGAATTAGTTCTGGATAAATAAGGATTTTCATAAAGTGAAACTTGATTTGCTGGAAAGTACTCAGAGAGCTGAATCAAACAAAATTTGGTTCACTCGATTTGGAGTTTCCTAGCCAAAGTTATGTGGGTTTGAAGTTTGAACTAAATCTGAAAATCAGGAAAAAGTTTAAACTGCTGCCCATGGACCGGGGCTACGTGTCAACTCTTCATCGGTCGACACACGGGGATATAGATTTCTTCGGGTGCAGCCGCACCCAATCCGTGCCACAGCGAATCCTGGGGTTTAAAATATCGGCCGCTGACGCGTGAGGCCGGGGGCTTCGTCTACCTCCCGCCTCCCGCGCTCGGCCGCCGCGACACCTCGCCGGTGGCCTCTGTGATGCGCCAAAGTCCATGATTCTGGCCGCCTCTGCCTAACTCCACCCGGGGAAAATGATGCTGGGCTCAGCTCGTCATGAAAATCACCGGCACATGGTCGGCGATGAGCGGCAGCTTCGGAGGAACTTCGGCCGTGTCGGCCGACCTTCCTAGCACCCCAACCGACCGAGCAAAAGGTCGGAAAGCATCAGTGGTCCCTAAGGAAGCTCGGCATGGGCTCGGAGAAGCTCGGGAGAGGTCCGAAGTAGGCTCTCACCGTGCGCCCGATGCTTCCCGCATGATCCGCCGTCGGCAAGCTTTGAAATACACCGTGTACAATGGTCCTCATGCTAGAGGTTGTGAAAGCAACTTGTGCACCACTAAGTCTAGTTGGTGTAGGAACGGATTCAGACTCTCTAAACCTTTCTGGAGTGCAAATTCGGTGGAGCCGCACCCGAAGGTCGGTCTGCACCGAGTGAAAGGGAAAACAGAAATTCGTCGCCGGCGATCAAGCACTTGGGCTGTGGCTCGGGGGTGAGCAGCACCGGTCCCTAACGCGTCCAGGGACGCCTTACCTCGGGCGTAACACCCTCCCGTTTGGGCTGTCCACGGGAGACCGAGGTTCGGCGGACATAGGTCCCCAAAAAGAACTCTCAGTCTGGTCGAGATCGTCCGAGTTCAACCAATTTCCAGCGATGGGGAAGGAGGAAGAGAGCCCTTCGTACCGTTTTACAGCTTGGAGGGGATGGAGAGGCTGTGGTCGTGGGCTTCTCCGATCAACCGAGAGAGAGCGGCGGTGAGAGCTGTTTTCTAGCGCGAGGGAGCAGAGGATCAGCCGAATATTCCTCTCACTGGCTCGGGCTCGGGGATAAGAAGGCGGGGGCGACATCGGTCGACGCGGCCAGCCTGAGCAGGAGCTGTCCCGGCGATCAGCTCAGTGGCGCCCTCGGAGGAAGCCCGAGAAACCGAGTGTTGAATCTTCAGTCGGTTGAATTTACTTTAGTGGCTGACATGTGGGTCCCACCCAGGGGTTTAACCTCTGAAATTAACTTTTCTCCACTGCTCTAAACAGTAGAGAACAAATTAACCTTAGGCACTTGAATTATCTACCCCTGGGCCATTTGAATGGGATAGAATTCAAATTTGTTTTTGTTTGACTAAATTTCCGCACATATGCAGTTTGAAATTCAAAAAAGTTTGAATTTGCTAAACTTAGCTCATGTCAAGATTAACTCCAAATGGAGTGAAAATTGGTGTGAGCTCACAAAAATGTGCTAAGTAAGAATATGTCTCCCACTTTTGAATTCATGGGATGAATACAGTTTGAATTTGAATATAAGTTCAAACCACCCTCTTTCTAGCTATACCCAAAAGGACTTCAAAAAGGTTTTGAATTTGGGTGAAACTTTGCATGGACATTCCAAGCAAGGTGTAGGACTTTTTCATATGCCCAGCCCCTATATGAAGCATGTAGGAAATACCACTTTAGCATTTTGTGAATTTATCCTCTAATGAGCATGTTGATGGTGGTTACTTGCTCTTCAAATGTGTTCATCAAGTTTCTTCAAATGAAAGGTGTGTGGTGGTGATGATCACTTTGAATGTGTCCAAAAACTGGGGCCCTTACAATCAAGCTCATCGCTAGGCCATTATTGCAAGGTTACAATTTACCCACAACTTGTTGGGGCCATGCAGTTTTACACACTGTTGACCTTCTTCAACTACGACCAACTGCATAACATACCACCTCCCCACTCCAACTTGTACGTGGAGATCAACCAAATATCTCCCATCTGAGGAAATTTGGATGTGCTGTGTACACATCAAATGTAAGGGCCCAAGTTTTGCACTTGATAAAACTGTTCATTATCTCACAAACCTCAGCTCATTTATGGTAATCACATGAACATATTTGAAGAGCAAGTAACCACCATCAATAGGATGATTGGAGGAAAAACTCACCAAATCCAAAAGAGGGATTTCTCACATGTAGACATGGGAGACTGATCTCACAAATACCTCCTAAACTTTCTTAGGAATGCTCATGCCAAATTTCAAACAAATCCAAACCTCTTTGAGGTACTTTTAAATACAATCATTAAAAGGCTAGTTTGAACTTGAATTCAAATTCAAACTCCTTTCATCACATGAATTCAAAAGAGGTCTTCCTATTCACACTCAGCACATTTTTATGAGCTCATACACCAATTTTTATCCCATTTAGGATTGATCTTGACATGAGCTACTTGTAGAAAATTCAAATTAAATTTGAATTTCAATGTGCACAGTTGCTGCAAATTCATCCAAACCATTTCACACTTTGAAAGATTCAAATTCAATTGGCCAAATTGTGGTTTGATCAAAGTGCCAAGGGTATTAGGATCCCTAATATTTAGAGCGGTAGGAAAATTCAATTTTGTGGGACAAAATTTGGAAAAGGGGACCCACCAGTCATTGTAACAGAAACTGAAACCGACTCAACCGAGGCACTTGGTTTCCTGCACGCACGCCCGAGAGCGCCACGGTGAAGAAACGCCGGCCAGCAGCTGCCTGCCTCCTTGGGCCACCGAGCTGCTTCCAGGTCTCCTCAGCCTCACCCTCGGATGAGTCCCGGACCGTTTCACCGGTCATTTCACTCCCTGCTCACAGGCTCAACCGAAGAACAGCCGCTCACTGCCGCCTTCGCAACTCGATAGGAAAACTGCGCTAGCTCACTATGAATCTTCCCTGGGCTGCGAAACGACACCCTAGCCTCTCCTCTTACAACCTAGGCATGAAAACGAGCTGAGTTCGGCCTTCTTCGCCCCCACCCGAACATTTTCGCCGCGACCGGAAATTACCGCCGTTCGGAGCTCACGTGGGCAGCTCGGCTCAGAAGCTTTCCCGCTTGATCAAGGACGTCCAGAGGAGCACCGGACTTCCACGCTGCTCCTCCCAAACTTGCTGACCAATTGTGAACCATTGGCCGGGAATTCGGCAATCTTCTTCCGGACTCGGCAGAATTACATTCCAAATTCATTGAATTCGATCACAAAACTTGTTCTTAGCTCCCAAAATCATGCACAGGGAAGCTAGACTGGCTAGCGGTCCACTTCTCTTCACAACCCTAGCTTGCAACTGCATGTAGAAGGACCATTTCCAAGCTTTCCGTAGGCAAACACGAAGAACACCCTCTAGCGCACGGTGACATGCTACTTAGAGCCATCCCCGAGCTCATGTGCTTCCAAATCAATGATCCCTAGGTTCCACTGATGCTGTAGGACCGTTTGCTCAAGCCTTTGGGGTGCTAGGAAGGTCGGCCAACATAACTGAACATCTCCCGAAGCCGCCGCACATCGCCGGCCATGTTCCTGTCACCGGCAGCCCAAGATCATTGCACAAACGAATTCTCGTACTTGAAAACATTCAGGCAGCGAGAGTCAGGGAGGTTGGTGACTTGGCGCCCTGCAGAGCCCTTCCGGCGAGCTCGCTGGCGATGGGAGCGGCGGCCGAGCGCGGGAGCGTGAGGTTGAAGACAACCCGCGGGCCCCGTGTGTCATCCTATGAATTTCGGGCAGCGGATTCTCTGTGGCTCGGGATTGGTTTTTGGCTACACGAGTTTAATTCCGTAGCCCCGTGTGACATGCGCTATGGTGACGCCACGTCACACATGGACCCCACAGTCAGAGATTTAAACATTTCGGGTTTTCCTATTTTCCAGATTTTCCCCAAACTCCAAACACCCATAACTTTGGCTAGGATTGTCCTAATCGAGTGAACAAAATTTTGTTGGATTCAGCTCTCTGAGTATTTTCCAGCAAAACTAGTTGCACCCCATGAAATCCATTATTTCTGCAGAACTAATTCTCCAGAATTTAAAATGTTGGGAATTTTAACTTGAGACTTCCTTTATGAAAAATTCTGAAAATTATTCCGGATGTTCATTTTAATATCCTTGAGTCACATGATAAATTTCAGATCCATCCGAGTTTGTTAAGTCCCCTTAATGGTGTGATTAAGTGAACTTACCCAGAGAAAAAGAAAAATGTCCAGAAACATTTTTCAGAATTTTCTCAAACTTCATTAGCTCATAACTTTCTCTAGGATTCTTCAAATCACATGAAACAAATTCCATTAGAACCATCTAAAACTCTAGTTTCCAAAGTAGTGGCTTGCTCCATACTAGCTCCATAATAATCCCTAGAAGACCTTAGAACCTATAATTATGGCCATTTACACATTTATTTATGCAGGGCTTAAATGAGCTTTGCTGCAAATGAAATTTGGCCAAGTTGCTGTTTTGGTTGTCACCAAGCCACAGTAAAGATTTCAGACTTAATTGGTTCTGTCTAGCTAGAGTTCTTGTATTCACATTAATAGTTCAACACATGTGCATTTAAATTGACACGCATTGTTCTTTTTATTTCGTGTAGTCGCTAAGGTCGAGGAAGACCTGGAGATACTGGATTGTATCCCTCTGGAAGCACCTTTAGTCGATGACCAGCAGCAAGACAAGCTCCGATTTGCATTAACCTGTTTACAAAGTTTATTGTTTTGTCACTTCCATTATGAATTTCATACTATGTGCATTAGGGTCTTGATTTGAAACCCAATTGCATAGGCAAGAGAATCAGGGGTTGGGTCTAAGATTTGAACCTCGAGTAACCAATGCAATGCTCCAATGGTATAGGATTCGGTACAAGTCTAGTAGCTGGAACAACTCGCAAGAATAGGCTTAGAGGCACACTACTCGGCTAGAGAGATAGACAATGAATCACATGGCATGAAAATGAGACCGAGCGGAGGGTAAACGTTGCGGTATGTGTGCCATAGCTCTGCTTGTGTCGGTTGAGAACCGAGCCGTGTGCGAGCCTGTTGAACAAGCTAGAATTGTACCAAAGACATACCGGCTATATGGGAACTGGCAAACTGATGTAATTAGGGTAGCGATATGTTGAGGCATTACTTGTCATCCAAACGGGTTGGTGGAGAGAAGCGAGGTTTGAATCGGCTAGCGGGCACCGAGGTTGCTCCCCGTAGAGACCTCCTGCTCGGAATGATAGGACCGGTTCAACACCTGGCTAATGAGTGAAAGGTTGTTGTGTACAACGTACGGGATGGTTGCTGTAGGCAACATCGAGCATGGCATACATGACGTGTTATTCGGGTAACCCTGCAGGTGTAACTTGATTATAATCACCGTCCCTCACGGTCAGTGAGTACCACTTATTCACTGTACTGTGACGTAGAAAGAACAGGCTAGATGTCATGGATAAAAGTTGCTGTTTGAAAGTCTGACGTTGATTGGTAATGAAATGCTTTAGATTAGAGCAAATCAAAGTTCTTTTCAACCTTAGTAAGGAGACATAAGAGGAATGTGTTTATTGTTTGATTGCGGACTTCCTATGTGGCTTTGCACAAGGTTTTCTACTCACTTGTGGCTAAAACTTGAAAGTAAGGGTCAACTAATTAGGCGAGTCCTTATGCAAAGTAATTCCCCATTGTACACTTAAATTTTAGTATGTAGAGTTGCATGTTTAGATGAGACGGGTTAGTCTTGCTGAGCCTTCGTGCTCACTGCTTGTTGTTGAAGCGTTTGCAGGAACTTATGAGGAGGAGGCTCCCGTGAAGGAGACGGATCCCCTAGAGGGAATCACCGTCGAGTGGGAGCCATGCACGCCGCCATGTTAGCATATGCGTGTGTGCTAGTAGGAACATGTTCACGGGATGAATGTGAACCTTTTTCTTAGTCTATGCTCGTGAGTGTAGAATATAACGTTATTTTGTTGTAATCATGTTGATAAACAGTTTATGTAATAAAATTTATCTTCTGCTTATTGTCTTTCTCTGTGTGTTATCCGGTGTTGTCCATCACAGCACCCCTCAGCGAGATCCTGGAATGTCAGGACCATCGGGTCCTCGCATCGTGGCATCAGAGCATCGTTGAGGTTTAACGCACTGAAAAAGGCTAGATTTTCAAAAACTCGGTGAGGAACGAGTAATAGACCACATAAGGATGTTGTTAGTGTATAGAAAGTGGTAATACTAACTTATTTTCTATGTCGGAAAATCAAGCATCTCGGGACTCTCTATGTCTTGGGGGTGCATGTAAGCGCTGTCCACCAGTGTGCACAAGTTTAAGGGTGGAGCCTCACGGGTGGCAGGTAACCCGGCCAGCTTTGGTATCCTCTACGACTATTCATGTTGTTTGCGGTATTTGAGCAACACTTGTCCTTGGCGTGCTACAGGCAAGTAGGTGGAGACCCTGTCACGTTGTTGGAACGTGAACACGTAGCTCAAGGCGTGCTTGGCTTGAGAACACCCGTGCGACTAACAACGGACGGGTATACGAAACTGTTATGGAGCCGGGTTCGATGTGCAGTTGAACCTGATGATTGTGTGCTTTTATGCAGGTAGTGTGACCATGAATTGGTAGCCAAGTAAGACACGCGTGCGAGTCACTTAGTACCACTGAATTAACGAAGCCGGCTAAATCCGGTATAGGTTTTCTTTGTGAGGAACATAGTACCGGCATGTTGTGGTGACGCTTCGACATCACACCCCACTAAATGATCAAATTCATTGTAAAAGTTTAAAGATTTGATCCAGAGCACTAAAATCTTGATTTAAAGTCCTTCCCTTGATCAGGATTTCCAAATTTAGGAAGTTTTAACTTATGTAAGACTAAGAACAGAGTTCCTTGTTTTCAGCTGAAATAATGCTGATGTTATACAGAGTGTAGAGGTCGAGTTATTTCGACATTGGGTGGTATGATACATTTATGGGAAGCTTGGGAAGAGTTCTACAACTTTTCTTTTGATGTACAGAGGTGTTTCATCCCATAACTTGTCGAAATATGCAGTAGAGTGGAAACTGTCCAGAAAACAGGCAGAGTAAATACTATGTAACTCTCTGTAAATTGACCATAACTTCATAAAAATACAAAAATAGCAAATGATGCAGTTCTGAAAATTTCATGAGATGGGTCGCAACTTTGTAACGGAACATTTCGTCAAATTCTGTATAGAATTAACTGGAATTCTTGGATCAAGTCAGTACCTCAAGCAGGGAGGTGCTGCCCAATTTTCTCCAGAAATTCTATCAACTTTGACATCTCATAACTTTTGAACCAGAGCAGATCTGAGGGCAAACAAATATATTCTGGAAAGCTATTGAAGTTAACTTCAACTTTGATGTTGAACTCCAAACTGATTTTCCATTAACATGGTCTAATGCTTGGTAGAAGGGAAACTGGTCAGTGCTGTCAGTTTGGGCAGCAGACCAGAAATCAAATTTGTTCTAACTTTGATTCATGTTTCCAAATTTCCTGAGTTCAATGACATGTTCCATGTTGTAACTCACAGTTTTACTGTAGAAATGAATATTTTACTTTTTGAAATATGTTTCTACAGATGGTAGCTTTTATAACAGTGACGTGTCATCAGAAAGATAGAAGCGTGTGAGGGAAGTTTTTACCAGGCTGCCCTGAAATGTTCCCCACACTCCGTTACAAACCCGACGAGTAGAGAATGCCATGCTAATGTTTAGGATCTCGGTAGAAGTCGAGTGGTTGGAAGCTACTCACGAGATAGTACTTATCACCCAGAATGAGAAGAGGTAGAAAATGGCTTAAGTTATGAAAATGAGACCCAGCAGGGGGGGTAGGATGCAGTGAGCAGAGGTCTCACGTGCTTAGCCCTGTTGGTGTCGGTTGAGGACCATCCGTGTGCGGCCCTGCTGGACAAGTATCAAACAGTACCAGATGCATACTGGCATATGGGAACCAGGAAACCGATGTAATTGGTTAACCTGGGTGCCGAGGCTTACCCAACCGTAAATAGGAGTGGGTTGAGGGTAGCAAGGTGTAAATCTGCCGGTGGGCACAGCCACGCTCCACGCGGGGACCTCCTACCCGTTACGGATGGACCGGTTCGGCATTTGAGTTGCCTTTGAAAGGTTGTTGAATACAACAGAGTAGGAAGGTGTGTGGAATCACGCTTCTGAAAGTGGGTGTATGTAACATGTTATCCGGGTGTGTCTTGATTGCAATCACCGTCCCTCGCGGTTATTTGAGTACCCGCTTGTTCACTGCGCTGTGACATAGTAAAAGTGAAATAAACCAACTGAAAATTCTGTATTGATCTATTAAGGTATTGAATACCTTGATTGCTGTAGTTATAGAGCTAATTAAGTTTATATTTCACTGTGGGCATCACCACATCGGAGGAAAGCGTTTCTTGTTTGATTGTGGACTTCCGATGTGAAGGCTGCCTAAGGCACATGAATCTGCTGCTATAAAACTAAAAGTAAGGATCAACTTATAGGCGTGTCTTTATTGCAAAGTCCTTTCCTACCTTACACATCCTTGCACGTAGAGTTCCATGCCTAGGGTTGACGGTTAAGACTTGCTGAGCCTTCGTGCTCACGGTTGCAATATTGAGCTGTATGCAGGTGAGAGCTATGAGGAGGGGTCCGAGGACAAGGCAATGCCCCCGTCGGGGTACACGGCCGAGCTGGAGCCCTGCATGCTGCCGTGATTCTCCGGTTCCTTGCTGCTAGCGTGTAGCGTCCCCGGGCTGGACGGCTGCACTTTTGCATAGCTAGGATGAGAGGCCATATATGTGTATTACTTCCGCTGTATGAATAGGTTTTGTAAAAAGACTTCCGTTGTTTTATATAAAATAAAAGTTTGTATGTTGATCTTTCTTCTTTTCGTGTGTGCTGTTGGGTGCCGCATCGCACGGCACCACCCTATGCGATCCTGGAGTGGGTGAACCACGGGGTGGTCCCCACAGAACTCATCAAGGATTATGATGTTGGAATCATCTATCACATGTAGTAGCTGATGCATTGAGCCGAAAGGGAGCATGTCACCAACTCACGGTTCGGAGCTACCGCGCAAGCTGCGCAAGGAGTTCGAACGGTTACATCTCGGGTTTTTGAACGAGATGGAAGTGATGGAACCCCACTCTTTGTTGGAACAAGAGATAAGAGATGGCCAAGAAACGGATGAGGAAATCAAGGAGATCAAGGAAATAATCCGACAAGGCATAGAAAAGGACTTCAAAGAAGACGAGAAGGGTACGCTTTGGTTAGGAAAAAGGATTTGTATGCCTAATGTGAAGCACATCCGCAACACGATATTAAAGGAGGCACATGACTCACCTTATTCCATACATCCCGGCAGTACAAAGATGTACAAGGACCTGAAAACTTGTTATTGGTGGAATGGTATGAAAAGGGACATAGCTGATTATGTTGCGTTATGCGACACATGCCAACGGGTGAATGCCGAACATCAAAGACCCGTTGGACTGTTGCAACCATTGAAAGTACCCAAGTGGAAGTGGGAAGACATCAGTATGGATTTCATCGTTGGATTACCACGTACCCGGTCGGGTTATGACTCCATCTGGGTTATTGTGGACCGATTGACAAAAACAGCCCATTTTCTTCCTGTTAGAACCACGTACCGCGTCGTAGAACTAGCCGAGCTATACATGGAGCAAATCGTGTGCCGTCATGGTGTTCCGAAGAGAATAGTTTCAGATCGGGGTACCCAATTTACCTCTAGGTTTTGGAAGAAGCTGCATGAGGCTATGGGTACACTACTGGATTTTAGCTCCGCTTATCACCCGCAGACCGACGGGCAAACAGAAAGGACAAACCAAAATTTGGAAGACATGTTGAGACCCTGCGCCTTGAAACATGGGCGTAGTTGGGATAGGAGCTTGCCATATGCTGAGTTCTCATACAATAACAGCTATCAAGCCAGCTTGAAGATGTCACCTTTCGAAGCATTGTACGGTAGATGGTGTAGAACGCCACTGTTCTGGAATGAGACCGGAGAGAACCAAGTGTTTGGACCTGAAGTGCTGCAATAAGATGAGAAGCAAGTCCAAACAATACGGGAGAACTTGAAGGCTGCTCAGTCACGACAAAACGGTTATGCGGACAATAGGCGAAGAAAGTTGACTTTCGAACTAGGATACTTCATATATCTGAAGGTATCGCCTATTCGAGGGCAATGATGTTTCAACGTCAAAGGCAAGTTAGCACCTCGCTATATCAGACAATTCAAGATTTTGGACAAGCGAGGAGAGGTAGCCTATCAACTGGAGCTCCCAACGCACCTCTCCGACGTGCATGACGTGTTTCATGTATCCCAGCTCAAGAAGTGCTTGAGAATACCAGAAGAACAAGTACCAATAGATGAGCTCGAGCTTCAAGAGGATATGACCTACGTGGAGCGCCCTGTTCAAATTTTCGACGTGAAGGAAAGGGTCACGAGGAACAAAGTGATCCGTTGGTGCAAGGTACAATGGAGCCATCACACGGAAGCCGAAGCTCCATGGGAGCGTGAGGAAGAGATCAAGGCAGAATTCCCTCATCTATTTTCTACTCTAACGAATCTCGAGGGCGAGATTCAGTTTAAGGGGGGTAGGTTTGTAACGCCCTCAATTTCGTATCCATGCATGCTTACATAACTCATATAGAGAAACATTTTAAAAGAAGTAGAAACGGAGAAAGAATCAGAAAGATAGCCGAAAAGAGCTGATTCCAGTTCGCCGAGGAGCGCTGTAGACACTTCCCGCGGCTCGCTGGCCACGTGGCGCCTTCGGAGCTCATCCCGGCGGAGAGGGGTGAGGTCCGGCACTGCTAGCCACGTGGCAGGCTCGGAGCTCGCCTCTGTGGAAGGGGCGAGGTCCGGTCCCGCTGGACACGTGTTGCCTGCGGAGCTCGCCTCTGCAGGGAAGCGAGGCACGACCCCGCGGGACACGTGTCACCTCCGGAGCTAGACTCTGCGGAGAAGCGAGGCCCAGCCACGTGGGACACGTGGAGCCTTCGGAGCTCGCCTCTGAGAGGTCCGACCCGCGGGACACGTGCCGCTCTCGGAGCTCACCCTGGTGGAGGGAGTGAAGTCCGGTCCTACTGGACACGTGTCGTCCTCGGAGCTCGCCTCTGGGAGTTCTGACGCTGTTGGACAATTAGCAATTATAGGAGTTGAAGAATTATCAGCAAAAGTAACATTCTCTACACGTGACACAAAAGAGAGAGAGGAGAACCATTCTTTGTTACCGGTCATGTGGCGTGAGCAACCTGAATCAAGCGTGTAACCTACATAGAAGCACAATACGTCGATGACTCAATACTGGGGTTAGTTAAAAGGCATTTAGGAATCTAGTACTGAGTCACACGACGTCCAGCAGGAATAACATGCGAAAGCTGAGATAAAACAGCATGTTTATGAGTCAAAGTTTGAGATTTTTTGTTCTTAACTACTGACCTATGAGGTGTTACTTGTGTAGCACGAAAATCAGTAGCTCCGGAGGCAAAAACAGAAGGTCCGGAGGCAAAAACTGAAGCTCCGGACGTAAACTTTGAATATTTCTGACTCATAACAGCAGGTTGCAAGTTCCTGACATTCGGTTTAGTATGTGCAGCAAATTTTGCATGAGAGTTATAAGATCTAGCTTGCATTCTTTCCTTTTTATGTTTTTAGCTAGTCTATAACAAAAAACTATGACTTGACCATCTCTACCACAATAGGTACAATGAAATTTAACTTTGTGTTCATGTCTAGATGAGCATGTAGTATGCTTATTTGAACCCGAATGTGACAACACTCCTGCAGATTTAAAAAACCACTTCTTTTTGTTTAGGAACTATTTGAATCAAACCACTTCCTAATGATTTTACAATTTTAGGTGGATATTACTTAGCATAAGCATGTAAATCAAAACCTAAACCAGTTTCATCATTGAAAGACTTGGAAGAATTCAGCAGAAACTTTAGGTTCTTATTCCCATTACATAACCGATCTAATGTCCTATGCATGTTATCAAGTTTATTTGATAGATCAAGGCAATTTTCACATGAAGTTTTTCCTTTTAATTTGCAATTGGAACAATATTTAACTTCATGAGAACGTAAAGCATTGTTCAATATAGAAATTTCTTTCATAGCATCTTGTAGTTTCTTATCAAGATCATCGCAAGTAGAACAATGCAAATAAATTGTAGAACAACAAGCATCTTTCAAGTTTTTATCATTAAGTGCAGCAAGCTTTTTGTTCTTTTCGATTTCAAGTTCAAGTTTATCATGTGTGGAGGTGTGTGCACTTCTTAGAGAGGACAATTGTTCATATATTAAATCACATGAGGAACAAGAATCATCACTAGGAATCAAGGATTTTAAATGATTAATTTCAGATTCTAGTGACTCAATTTTAACAGCATTGTCCCTAAGCTTTTTGTCCTTTCTCTTAACAATAATAGTGGCACGAGAAATAGCATCACACATTTCTTCACAAGTAGGACATACCTCTTCGTTGTCACTGTTGTGTTCTACATCCTCCATACTTGATTTTGATTTGCCCGCCATGAAGCACAAATTTGCCAGATCATCTTCATCTTCATCACTTCCAATGTCTACATCACTCGAGCCAAGTTCTTGAAGTGCGGTGATGAAACTGTTTATCAGTTTGCGTCCTGTAAAACCCTTCTTTTTCTTGTTGGTGTTGCCAATAGAGGACTTGACTATATTCTGCTTTTCATCATGGTTAGAAGGACCTGAAATGTTAGGGCAATCTGTATAAAAGTGTCCTGTCTTACCACATTCAAAGCAGGGTTCAGCTCCGGAGCTTCCTCTCATTCTAGTTCTCACATTTTGCAATGCTTTTGAGAACCTAGTAGAAAGAAGTACTAGCTCCTCCTCTAGAAACACCTCAATCTGTTCCAGGGTTAGTAAAGACAGCAAAGCAAGTGTATTGCTAGATGATTGGCCGGAGCTAGGCATATCACGTTGTAAGATAAATGCAATAGTCTTATTTGGGTTCTTGCGTGATATAATGTCAATTTCATGAGTTTTTAGCTTAGAATAAAGCACATCTAATGTAAGAGTACTCATGACAGTGGATTCACGTATGGATGTTACTTTCATCACCCAAATTGACATGTCTAATGCACTTAGTAATTGCCTAGCATTTTCAGCATCTGACAAATTAACATTGACGCTACGCAAGTTGCTGAGAATTTTATTAAAGAGAGCGAAGAGGTCATCAATAGACTCAGCGGGTTGCATCTCAAACCACATGTATTCTTTCTTGAACATATCATGTATTACCTCCTTGATTGTGTTGGATCCTTCGTGGTAGTCACAAAGTGCTCTCCACACATCCTACGCCGATCGGAGTTGTGCAGCACGGTCGAAGTCGCTCTGAGTTAGTCCTTGTATGATCAAGTTTCGAGCCTTGTTGTTGTTGTTGACATCTCTCATGTTTGTAGCCGTGACTTGATCGTTTGAAGGCACATTGTAAGGCTTGTACACCTTTTCCCATATTGCAAAGCCTTGCGCCTGGATGAAAGCTTCCATGCGTGCCTTCCAAACCTGAAAATCAATACCACTAAGCACACAAGGTTTGGAGGAGTATTTCTCCATGATGATTTGTAAAAACACGTGCAAATCACAAAGATTAGAGAAACCTGGCTCTGATACCAATTGTAGGATCGAAGTACATGTGTAAAGCTACCAGAGGGGGGTGAATGGTAGATAAAAACTTTTCAGCGGAAGCAACAAAACACCCCTCAGCAGAAAACTGATCTGTTAAAGAAACCATATGTGCGACTAATCTAAACGTGTTTAACTGTGACAGAACTAGTATAGATTGTAGAGAATCAAGTCACAAAGACGTCACAACAAGAATCATGAAAATCCGTTGAGAGAAACTCAAGTTACGATCGAAAGATCGAACAAAGGTCAATTTGTCCTACGCGAGAAAAACAGTTCTGGAATACTGCAAAGAAACTCGTGTAGATAAGAAACCACAAATTCAATGACCGTGAAATTTTGACAGATGATAGATAATCAAGTTTTGAAGACAACCCAAAAAGAATCACATCAATTGGATCTGTAAAACTCGAGTTATCATAAAACCACCGAAGCAAATTAGTGCTGAACAGAAACTCGACGAGAAAAACTTGTCTGAAACAAGTCGGATGAACAAGGCATAAAAGTTCCTTTAGAATACGAATTTTATGTATCAAAAAACAAGAGGAACAGACCCAAAGTCGTGCACTATGAGCTCTGGCCTCCCTTGCTTATATTACCAGCCCTAAGGCCAACCCAATTTAAACTAGGACTCCTACTCCTACTTGGATTCAAACTGTAACTTTCCAATACTGCTCAAGACTCTTCTACACGCAGATAGAAGCAATCTTAAGACTTCCAAACACCTTAGTAACGTCCTAAACATTTCTAAAATAACTCAAATTCGTGACCCACATGAAATTCTATCATATCCAACTCAAAACTTTTCATATTTGAGTCAAACACGACTCAGCCGCAGCCTGAGTCCATAACCTAGTCGGTTGGACCTTTCCGACTAATTCTTTACGTCCACATCTCTTCATCACGCCTTGGAACCATGCAGCCACGTCCATGCACTCCTTGCACACGTGCAAACATCTTCCAACGACGTCCAAGATATCTTCATATGCATTGTTTTTTATTCAAACATACTGCGCAACCTCCCGATCAACTCAACCACAATTCCTCCCGAAGTTGGTTGTTGAACCTCATCTTCTCCCTAAGACTAGTTCAATGGATCCCGTCACCAGCCATGTCTTGAACTCAAGCAACACCTACACATTAATAAACAACCAATACTTCCGAGCACAAGTCCTCGACTTGACTCTCATTAGTTCCAAAACTACAACATCTTACGTGAGCACCTCCCATAAGCATGTTGTAAACCATAGAAAAATGATATCAGCCATAACCACCAAAACACACCAAAAACTTAGTAAAATAATACTAAGCAAACATTTCATAAGAGTAAAGCAAGTTCGAAACATTGCAAATTAAAAGCAGAACCATTGCAATCAATCTCCGATCCTTACCAAATCTAACCGGACCTTGAACCGGAGCTTACCAAAGCTAGTCGGACCTCGCGCCGAAGCTTACTAAAGCTTAGTCGGACCTAGCACGGAACTTACCAAAGCTAGTCGGACCTAGCACCGGAGCTAGCAAAAATAAGTCGGACCTAGCCAAAATAAGTCAGACCTTGACAAAGCAAGTATGACCTTACGTCGGACCTTGCCGGAGCTCGGACCTAGAGTCGGACCTTGTTAAAAAGGTGTTTTGGTAGTATTCAAAACTTTTATCATCAAAGCCAATGTATTCAGCACACATAGGTCTCACAATCCCCCCCCTTGATGAATGCATTGGCAACACCACTTAAAATCCGAACATTGGCTTATTCACATGAAAAGTTTTGAAAACAATTTCTCCCCATTTGTAAATCAGAAATAAAATGAGTAGAAAAAAAATACCAAAAATTCTCCCCTGAGAAGAATCGTGCCAAAACACTTGTGAATGTGTGCAATGTGTGATCAATTTCTCCCCCTTTGACAATGTATTCAGCAAGGTACAAAAGAGAAATTTTAATTTGTTTTGAGCATATTATAACATATACATATAAAACAAAGCTCATCTAAATCATCTATCAAGTAACTTACACTATCACATCAATGAGGTACATAAAGTAGTGTAAGCCATGCTAGAGATCAAGTGTAATCTTCAATTTAAACAAGTCATGATCTCACAAACTTAACTATTTCAAGAACTGAAAGCATGACACTTGTTGCTGCATTTTATTTATCATTTAAAGCACAAATTTTGATCTTATGACATTTGCAAGAGATTATATTCAGCATCAGCCTTATTCTAACCAACCAAGTCAAGCCTATGTCATTTGACAGTCAGAAGCTTAAGGACATGGTTTTAGTCATACACAACTCCTTTCCAGTTTATATCTAAGTGCAATGATAAGCCATCTCAAAAAAAGAAGTGTCACACCCGGTTTCTCCGAAGAACAACTGAGTGAATACCACATGTATGCCAGGATCATTCTCTCATACATGTGATGACAAATAGTGAAGCATCATTTATTACAAGCCAGGTGTTGAATAAAAATAAGTCTTACATAGCATACGTCTTGATGGACGATAATAAGTTCATGACATGTAAATAAAACAGCAGCGGAATATAAATCTTGTGGGCTCCGTCACAGGCGTTGCCCGGGGGACTCCGTGAACCTAGAATCCTTCCTCGGGACCAAAATCTTGGTCATTAAACACCACATCGTTCTCTTGACCTGAGCAGCAATATAAACCAACAGAAAAGCAAGTTTGAGTACCGTTGGTACTCAGCAAGTGTGGGAAAGTTATGTCATGCATGGCTAGAGCAAGGGGAGGTTGACTCATGGTTAAAGCACTACGCAATTAATACCTATCAACTTAGCTTATTAAGCACCTACATTACTACACAGGTGAAATGGTCCCAATCTCCCAACCCATCATCAATATTAAGTAACCATAACATCATATCCAATGTCAAGCTCCCCGCTTAACATCCTCAACTTCCAAATTCATCATCCTCTAATCATGAATAAGTCCAAGCCGCTCTTGACCGTGAGCACGGCTGTCATGACAGTTTTGACTCTGCATATTTTGCACCACTGTACCCACATGTAGTGATTTCATCCCCCGTTGCCGGGTGGACTAACAGAACCTCCATTATGCCAGTGGCCGCGAACCACATTCACACTTCCCAGGTGTGTAGCCAGGAGATCACTACGAGGCCTTTACAAAGGGATTCTCGACAAGCGTGGGCCCACTGAGGTTTCACCCCTAACAGCATACAAGAGGCTCCAACCCCACTGCAGTGGCCCCCTCTTGAGCCTTGCGGTTCATATGGTAGTCCAGCTGACACCTATTCCCCGCACCATCCAACACACCCATACTACGCCGGGGATACACCTAATTAATTGGCCAAGCTGCCCCATCTCAGCATGTGGTTGGCACGGTAAAGCCAGGTTACATGCTCCATGAACCGGTCCTTAGGATCCAGGCAAGTACTAAACACAAACCCGAGTCTCATGCACCCAGCACCAACCAAATCATCCAACTTGCCACGATCCCTACCTCTACGTAACTCATAATATCTCATTCAAGAGTAAGGTAAATAAGTTGATTATTTCATATCCCACTTATCCCATTCTAAGCATGGCTAAGCATAAGTAATATGAATGAATGACATAATAAAACAAATCCCAACCCAAGCTACAAGGAAACAAGATAATGCAATTCTAGGGAAACTTCCTAGCATGGGTTTCATGTTTCAATTGACAATGCAAATAGTTCTATCTACACATCCTAGCATAGGATCAAAGTGGTCAAGGACACTTGCCTTCTTCCTGCTGCTCTGGGAATGGAAAGTCTTGGTCTTGGAAGGGGAGAACTTGCTCTGGGGCAGGTTCTACTCATGCCATACACATAGCAAAAGAAAACAACAATCCATAAGCCATAGTTCACACTTTCACTAATGCAAACCACACATACATACATATGGGAGTCCTTCTCATTTCTAATTGTTGTGGTTACCCTAGATGTGTTGATTTTTTGGCCTACATGCACTTTTAAACATATATATATATATATATATATATATATATATATATATATATATATATATATATATATATATATATTATTTCTAATCTTTTGTATTCAGATTTCTATTTGTACACTATATATGAATTTCCAATTTGAACAAATTCTTTATATTTAATTATTACACTTCTTAGCTACCAAGTTTGCATGAAAGGTAATTTCCTACTCCAAATAGGTTTTCAGATCTTCTAAAAAATCCTAAATTGAAGCTTTTGGATTTGGACAACTCATTTATCCTTCTCTAATTATGCATATTTATTTTCCTATATTTTCTGATTTATTTTCTATGCCTAAAAGTGAACTTTATTATAAAAATAGTAAGACACATCATCTAAACAGAATAGGTTCTGATTTAAAATGTTCAATAATATATTTTTGAACTTCCTCTCTGATGTGGAACAAATTAAATTTATTTTACTAGTTTTTAGAATTATTTCCTAGCCTAAAATGTGTCTCTAGAGAAAATAAAAATGAGCAACACTTAGACAGATTTCATTTCAGCCTAAAATCTATTTTTAACTCATTCTAAAGTTTTCAAAGTGCAAGGAGAGTTTAAATTTGAATTTGCACATGTGTTTGCCTTTCCTTTTAAATTTAAAGCCTAGTCACATATTCAAATTTTTGAATTTAATATCATATAGGGTCAAAAAGGTAAATCCACCCTACTGCAGGGTCTAACTTCCTATTTCCTAATTTTCCAGGGGTCTAACTACTCATAACAGAGGGGGTTTCCTGATTTTTATTAAGTCCAGGGGCTAAAACTGATTTTTAAATGAATTTACATGAATTTCTGAAGTTCCAGGGGCTAGATCAGAAGTTTCCGGGGCTAGCTCGTGTTTTCCGAGATCCCCAGGGGGTAGCGTGTAAGAATCCCGGCCTTTATAACGCGGGGCTGATGTGGACCGTCTGATTTAAAACAGATGGCTCAGATTAGATCGCTGAACCGGTACGCGTCGGGTTTATTTCTACCGTGTGATCTAAAATAGACGGCCCCCAAGGAGCCACGTCGCCCTGGTCGTGTGCGGGCGGCGCTGCCCGGCGGCGCACGGCGGCGATCTCGCCGGAGATCTTCGGGTTTTCGTCTATACTTCCTAAAACATGGATTTCTTGGCATAGAATGGTAGAGGGGAGGTCGGGGATCTCACCTCGGTGTTTTTCTTGAGCTCGGAGGCCCTGGAAGGTGGTCGGCGGCGAGGTCCGAGATGAAAACACGGCGGTGCTCGCCGGAGCTGCGTCTAGAGTGCAAAACACTGGGTTTTCTTCACCTGCGTGACTCCCCAGAGGCAGTGGAACATGATCAGCGCGTTAGATCAGAAAATCCGAGCAAGGATCGAAAGAAAACGGTGATCGAAGCTTCGGTTCTCACCGGAGAGAAAAGTGGGGCTGCGCTGGGGAATTCGGCAAGTTTCTTTGCGTGAATTTCACGAGGAGAGGCGGCGGAGGATTGGCTTGGATAAATAGCAGCGTACGGGGCTGAAGATCGGGCTGGGGGCGCGGGTTTCCGGAGGTGGTTTGGATTCGGGTGCGAGAGAGCGTGGTCGGCTGGGCGCGTGGGAGGTGAGGGATGACACGCGGGCCCCGCGTGTCAGTGAGAGGGAGAGAGGGGGCGCAGGTTTGGGCTGGCGCGGGGGGGGGGGTATTGGGCCGGCTGGCGGGTTTCGGCCCACTGGCCGGTTGGGGTTTTCTTTTTCTTTTTCCTTTTCTTTTTCTGTTTTGATTTGATTTGAATTCCAGTTTGATTTTGAATTTCTGCACCACATGCAATACATCCAAAAAAATTTTAATTTCCCTCTTTAGCAGGTTTTGGGGTGTTACAGCTCTACCCCCCTTAAAAGAAATCTCTTCCTCGAGATTGGTGGTTCTAGGAAAACAATTCCGGAAACTGTGTTTTAAGCTCGTCTTCTCGCTCCCATGTGGCCTCCTCTTCTGAGTGATGCTTCCACTGCACCTTGCACATCCGGATTCTTTTATTTCCTGTGAGGCGTTCCATTGTCTCCAAAACCTTGATCGGTTGCTCGGCATAAGACAGATCCTCTCCTACATCAACCTCATTCATGGGTAACATCTCTTCAAGCGTCCTCAAACATTTCTTGAGCTGTGACACATGGAATACATCGTGCACATCCGAAAGGCGAGCCGGTAGTTCGAGTTGATATGCCACTTTGCCTTTCCTCTCCAGAATCTGAAAGGGTCTGATGTATCGAGGTGATAACTTCCCTTTCACCTTGAACCGACGAAGTCCTCGGATAGGTGACACCATGAGATAGACATAGTCCCCCACGTTGAAAACGAGCTCTCTTCTCCGTACATCGGCATAGCTCATTTGTCGGGTCTGTGCTATCCTCAAGTTGTTGCGGATTTCCCTCACATTGGCCTCGGCTTCTTGTAGTACCTCGGGACCAAACACTTTACTTTCCCCTGTTTGGTTCCAAAATAGTGGAGTTCTGCACTTCCTCCCATACAAAGCCTCAAATGGTGACATCTTCATACTAGCCTGATAGCTGTTGTTATAGGAGAACTCCACATACGGTAAGTTCTTATCCCAACTCCTATTGTTCTTGAGCGCACAGCTCTCAGCATATCCTCAAGGATCTGATTGGTTCTTTCCGTCTGCCCGTCAGTCTGGGGGTGATAGGCAGAACTAAAATTTAGATGAGTTCCCATGGTTTCACGTAACTTCTGCCAGAACCTTGAGGTGAACTGTGTCCTTCGGTCTGACACTATCTTCTTTGGCACTCCATGGAAACACACGATCCTTGACATGTACAATACTGCCAATTTGGATCCGCTGTAGCTTCCTTTCACGGGGATGAAATGAGCTACCTTGGTTAGTCTATCGACGATGACCCATATCGAATCATATCCGGATTGGGTCCTGGGTAGTCCCACTATGAAATCCATACCGATTTCTTCCCATTTCCATTCAGGCACTTTGATTGGTTGCAATAATCCCGCGGGTCGTTGATGTTCTGCTTTCACCAACTGACATGTGTCACATAGGGCAACATGTTCTGTGACATCTCGCTTCATGCCATACCACTAATACCTGCTCTTGAGGTCATTATACATCTTCGTACTACGAGGATGAATGGAATAGTCGGAATCATGAGCTTCCTTCAAAATCAATTCACGGATCTCCTTCACCTCATGCACACAGGTTATTTTCCCGTGCAACACTGTACCTTGTTCATCCTCTCTGAACCCAGGGGCTTTATTATCCTTGATGAGTTCTCTAATCTCTTGTATCTTCTCGTCATTCTTCTGACCGTTGCGTATGTCTTGCTCTAATGTGGAGTCCACTTCCATGGCGATGGCCTCACCACTATTCACCAGACATTAATTGAGTTTTGCAATCTCTTCCTTCAATTCTGTAGGCATGTCCTTCGAACTCAGCATGTTGACCTGCACTTTCCGGCTTAAAGCATCCGCTACGACGTTTGCTTTCCCAGGATGATAGTTGATGCCCACATAGAAGTCGTTGATTAACTCTAACCATCTCCTTTGTCTGAGGTTGAGATCTGGCTGTGTGAAAATATACTTTAAGCTCTTATGATCCGTATATATCTCTGTCCTCTTCCCCATTAAGTAATGCTGCCAAATCTTCAACGTGTGTACCACTGTGGCTAGCTCTAGGTCATGTGCAGAATAGTTCCTCTCGTGTTTCCGGAGCTGCCGGTACGCATAAGCCACGACATGCCCCTCTTGCATGAGAACACATCCCAACCCGTTTCTAGAGGCATCGCAGTACACCGAAAAGTTCTTCTGCATATCTGGCATAACTAGCACTGGGGCTGTTGTCAATCTTTTCTTCAGTTCTTGAAAACTCGTCTCGCACTGCGGTGTCCATGTGAATGTGATTCCCTTCTCTAACAATTTGGTGAGGGGTCTCGAAATCTTGGAGAAACCTTCGACAAACCATCGATAATACCCATACAATCCTAAGAAGCTTCGAACTTCCCCGACATTTTCAGAGGTCCTCCACTTCTGCACATCCTCGATCTTGGCGAGATCTACGGAGATTCCTCCCTCCGAGATTATATGTCCTAAGAAGTGAACTCTCTTCAGCCAAAACTCACATTTTCTCATCTTGGCATATAGTTGGTGTTCTCTCAGCTTTTGCAACACCAACCTTAAATGTCCCTCATGTTCTTCTTCATCTTTGGAGAAGACGAGAATGTCATCAATGAATACCACCACAAATTTGTCCAGATATTTCATGAATACCTTGTTCATGAGATACATGAAGTATGCTGGGGCATTAGTTAGCCCGAAAGGCATGACGGTGTATTCATACAGCCCGTACCGAAATACGAAAGCTGTCTTTGGAATGTCAGTTTGCCTTATCTTAAGTTGGTGGTATCCCGACCTGAGATCAATTTTCGATAACACACAAGATCCCCTCAACTGATCAAATAAGTCTTCAATGTGGGGTAATGGGTACTTGTTCTTGATGGTTACTTCATTCAACGCACGGTATTCTACGCATAACCTTTGGGTCCCGTTCTTCTTGGGAACAAATATCACTTGAGCTCCCCATGGTGAGGGACTAGGACGAATGTACCCCTTCTCTGTCAATTCTCTTAAATGTTCCTTGAGTTCTTCCAGCTGTTTGGAGTCCATCCGATAAGGCCTCTTGTATATTGGAGCTGTTCCAGGCACTAGCTCAATCGCGAATTCCACTTCACAATCGGGAGGCATACCTGGCAACTCCTCCGGAAAACGTCTGGATATTCCCTGATAATCCTGATGTCTTCCACTTCCACCTCAACTTGATTGAGTTTAAGGTCCCTCCTAGGGTTTTGTACAGTTATAAACTTCACTCTTGCGCCACTAGGGTGAGTTAGTTCCATTGTTCTTGTCGAACAATGGATGATTCTCTTATGTTTGGTCAACCAATCCATACCCAAAATAATATCTATCCCTTGTGAGTCTATCACTATGAGGTTTGCAGTAAATACTACCCCATTAATGTCTATATTCACCTTGGGACACACTTGTCTTGTCCTTATCTCTCCCACTGAGAGTTTACTGCTAGCATATGGTTCATTTGTGTTGTTGCTAGATCATACTTCTTAACAAACCCTTGAGCAATAAACGAGTGGGTGGCACCAGAATCGAACAACAGGGTTGCAATGTGTAAGTTGGCAGGAAACTTACCAATTACCACGTAAGGTGCCTCTTGCGCTTCCTCCATGGTCACGTGGTTCACCCGTCCTCGCATCACATTCTGCTGTTGTGGCTGCATGGGCTTCTTATTTGGGCACTTATGAGCGTAGTGCCCCACTTCACCACAGTTGAAGCATTGCACCCGAACCTTAGGTGCCTGGCCTTTGTTGTCTTGGGGTTGGATCGGTGGTCCTTGTACTGCTGGTCGAGGTTGATATGTGGGGTGTGGCTGCTGTACAAACTGACGTTGCGGCTGTGCTGGTGCTGACGGAGGCCTGAAATTCGGGTTGTACCCTCTAGGTGCTGAGTAGGGTACCACAGCACGGCTCGTCTGCCCTGCGGGTTGCTGCATCAGACGTGGGCGTGTGTTGCTACCTGAGGCTTGGTGTGACCATCCTGCCTTCCTCTTGTTTTCATTTTCCAAGGCCTTCAGCTTCCTCTCCACGACAAATGCTCTGTCTACCATCTTTTGGAAGCTTTCATACTCGTTGGAGGACATTGCACACTGCATTTCCATAGTATGTCCTTCCACAAAACAGTCCTGTTTTTGCTCATCAGTTTCGATGTCCCGTGGTGCATAACGGGATAGTTGGGTGAACTTAGTGAGGTATTCCCTCACAGTCATGTTTCCTTGCTGCAGTCCCAAGAACTCCTTCCTCTTGTTTTTAAGTTCACCCCTTGGTATGTAATGGTTGCGGAAACTGCTCTTGAACTCTTCCCAAGTGATGTTCTCGGGGTCATGATGGGCTGCCACGTAAGCGGTCCACCAATCAGCAGCAGGTCCATGCAATTGGTGAGAGGCAAACAGCACCCTCTCAATACTCTTGGCATTGTATGATCCTCATCTTGTTCTCAATGGTCTTTAGCCAGTCGTTTGCCTCCAGAGGTTCAGCAGCACTTGCAAACTTTGGAGGTTGAGTCCCCAGAAACTCACTCAACCTTGGTTGGCGTGGTGCAACTTGTGGGGGTAGAGCTTGATGCAAGTTGGCCACCACTTGAGTTAGACTCTGGATGAGCTGATTCTAATTTTCAAGCATTTGGTGGATAGGATCAGCTCCTTCACGGTGACCACCCCTGTCTTGTCCTCCAGAAAGATGAGGGTTGCTAGCCTCATCGTTGTTGTTGGTGGGGTTGGCACCACGACCCTTTCCTCTTCCAGCCATCTATCATGATCAACCAAATGTTGACTTAAAGCATTACGTATTAACTTCCCAAATTGCTTGTTTAAACATAAACTTTTGAGGCCTTAATATATTAAACATTTGCTGAGGGTTTCACGTAGATCTTTGGGAGTCACGTCTCACGCGACAATAAATGCACTCTTAATTCTTAGGGGTTCACACATCAAAGCAAAGCAACCTAAAGACGAGGTTGTGGACAAATGCCCATGGCTTCCAGAACTCAGGTCACACACCAAACATTAACACACAATTAACTAAGGTATTGACTCGACTACTTGATAACCTGCTGAACTAAGGGAAAGGACTCTACACGACTCATATCACTTAGCTGGCTCCTCGGGGTCTTCCTCTTTATTGCGGCTGCCCTCTGATTCCGCTTTGGGTGGGGAAGCTGCTGGTGGAGAAGTGCGGCGACGCCTGCTCGTCCGGCGGTCTGGGGAGTCAGGAGTCCACGTGTCATTCACGGTGACACACAGTTCATTCCCATCTCCTCTTTCTCTCGCCCTCAAGCTGGCTCGAAGCAACGCCTCAGTCTCCTTCAGGGTGTCACGAACATCCTGAAGCTCCTGCTGACACTCCTGCAGTCGAGTGCTGAGCATAGCAGCATCCTCCAAGCACAATTCCATGTGTTCATGGGAAGTCCCCTGCTGCATTGGCAGGTACTTGTACTCCGTGGTGCCACTCTCACGCTGGAGGACATACATGTACTCAGTCCTGTCCAGGTGGCGACGGTTGATGTAACTCTGGCAGGTGATGGCCTCCCAGGTGACATCCTTCTCAGCATCGACCTGTGCCACCCGACAAGCTGGAGAGCGGTGGATCTTGAGCAGCTGATTTTCATGGATAATCCTTATTTCTGAACTCCATTCTTCCCGCTTCTCACGGATGGTCCGGGTGGATCTATAGTGTATGATTAGCTTGCCCGCGGCGGCGTGGAGCATACGCCCAAGATGGCGCAACAAGCCTCCTACTGCCATGCCGTAGGAGTGGTACGTCACCGGACGGTTCTCCTCTCTCAGGACAAGGGCAACTACAGGAACTCTCACTCCGGTGGACTTGCGGGCGGTGCGGATCATGCGAACCATCTAAAACATAAAGCACTTAAAATTTAGTTAGATAAGAGTTAAACAAAAATTGTATTTTGAATAAAAGTTGGGGTAAGATGAATAAAGTGACCCCATTGAAAAACACCTTCAACCCACACCTTTGTAAAATAGTTTTTAAGAAAATAGGGTCCTTAAATACGTCCATTTCTACCTAGGTACACGTTCCTACGGGCAACCTTGGCTCTGATACCACTTCTGTCACACCCGGTTTCTCCGAAGAACAACCGAGTGAATACCACATGTATGCTAGGATCATTCTCTCATACATGTGATGACAAATAGTGAAGCATCATTTATTACAAGCCAGGTGTTGAATATAAATAAGTCTTACATAGCATACGTCTCAATGGACGATAATAAGTTCATGACATGTAAATAAAACAGCAGCGGAATATAAATCTTGTGGGCTCCGTCACAGGCGTTGCCCGGGGGACTCCGTGAACCTAGAATCCTTCCTCGGGACCAAATTCTTGGTCATTAAGCACCACATCGTTCTCTTGACCTGAGCAGCAATATAAACCAACAGAAAAGAAAGTTTGAGTACTGTTGGTACTCAGCAACTGTGGGAAAGTTATGTCATGCATGGCTAGAGCAAGGAGAGGTTGACTCATGGTTAAAGCACTACACAATTAATACCTATCACCTTAGCTTATTAAGCACCTACATTACTACACAGGTGAAATGGTCCCAATCTCCCAACCCATCATCAATATCAAGTAACCATAACATCATATCCAATGTCAAGCTCCCCACTTAACATCCTCAACTACCAAATTCATCATCCTCTAATCATGAATCAGTCCAAGCCGCTCTTGACCGTGAGCACGGCTGTCATGACAGTTTTGACTCTGCAGAGTTTGCACCACTGTACCCACATGTAGTGATTTCATCCCCCGTTGCCGGGTGGACTAACAGAACCTCCATTATGCCAGTGGCCGCGAACCACATTCACACTTGCCAGGTGTGTAGCCAGGAGATCACTACGAGGCCTTTACAAAGGGATTCCCGCCGAGCGTGGGCCCACTGAGGTTTCACCCCTAATAGCATACAAGAGGCTCCAACCCCGCTGCACTGGCCTCCTCTTGAGCCTTGCGGTTCATATGGTAGTCCAGCTAACACCTATTCCCCGCACCATCCAACACACCCATACAACGCCGGGGATACACCTAATTAATTGGCCAAGCTGCCCCATCTCAGCATGTGGTTGGCACGATAAAGCCAGGTTACATGCTCCATGAACCGGTCCTTAGGATCGAGGCAAGTACTAAACACAAACCCGAGTCTCGTGCACCCAGCACCAACCAAATCATCCAACTTGCCTCGATCCCTACCTCTACATAACTCATAATATCTCATTCAAGAGTAAGGTAAATAAGTTGATGATATCATATCCCACTTATCCCATTCTAAGCATGGCTAAGTATAAGTAATATGAATGAATGACATAATAAAACAAATCCCAACCCAAGCTACAAGGAAACAAGATAATGCAATTCTAGGTAAACTTCCTAGCATGGGTTTCATGTTTCAATTGACAATGCAAATAATTCTATCTACACATCCTAGCATAGGATCAAAGTGGTCAAGGACACTTGCCTTCTTCCTGCTTCTCTGGGAATGGAAAGTCTTGGTCTTGGAAGGGGAGAACTTGCTCTGGGGCAGGTTCTACTCATGCCATACACATAGCAAAAGAAAACAACAATCCATAAGCCATAGTTCACAATTTCACTCATGCAAACCACTTACATACATATGGGAGTCCTTCTCATTTCTATGTCTTGTGGTTACCCTAGATGTGTTGATTTTTTGGCCTACATGCACTTTTAAACATATATATATTATTTCTAATCTTTTGTATTCAGATTTCTATTTGTACACTATATATGAATTTCCAATTTGAACAAATTCTTTATATTTAATTATTACACTTCTTAGCTACCAAGTTTGCATGAAAGGTAATTTTCTACTCCAAATAGGTTTTCAGATCTTCTAAAAAATCCTAAATTGAAGCTTTTGGATTTGGACAACTCATTTATCCTTCTCTAATTATGCATATTTATTTTCCTATATTTTCTGATTTATTTTCTATGCCTAAAAGTGAACTTTATTATAAAAATAGTAAGACACATCATCTAAACATAATAGGTTCTGATCTAAAATGTTCAATAATATATTTTTGAACTTCCTCTCTGATGTGGAACAAATTAAATTTATTTTACTAGTTTTTAGAATTATTTCCTAGCCTAAAATGTGTCTCTAGAGAAAATAAAAATGAGCAACACTTAGACAGATTTCATTTCAGCCTAAAATCTATTTTTAACTCATTCTAAAGTTTTCTAAGTGCAAGGAGAGTTTAAATTTGAATTTTCACATGTGTTTGCCTTTCCTTTTAAATTTAAAGCCTAGTCACATATTCAAATTTCTGAATTTAATATCATATAGGGTCAAAAAGGTAAATCCACCCTACTACAGGGTCTAACTTCCTATTTCCTAAATTTCCAGGGGTCTAACTACTCATAACAGAGGGGTTTTCCTAATTTTTATTAAGTCCAGGGGCTAAAATTGATTTTTAAATGAATTTACATGAATTTCTGAAGTTCTAGGGGCTAGATCAGAAGTTTCCGGGGCTAGCTCGTGTTTTCCGAGATCCCCTGGGGGTAGCGCGTAAGAATCCTGGCCTTTATAACGCGGGGCTGATGTGGACCGTCCGATTTAAAACAGACGGCTCAGATTAGATCGCTGAACCGGTACGCGTCCGGTCTATTTCTACCGTGCGATTTAAAATAGACGGCCCCCAAGGACCCACGTCACCCTGTCCGTGTGCGGGCGGCGCTGCCCGGCGGCGCGCGGCGGCGGGAGGCGGCGATCTCGCCGGAGATCTTTGGGTTTTCGTCTATACTTCCTAAAACTTGGATTTCTTGGCATAGAATGGTAGAGGGGAGGTGGGGGATCTCACCTCGAGGTTTTTCTTGAGCTCGGAGGCCCTGGAAGGTGGTCGGCGGCGAGGTCCGAGATGAAAACGCGGCAGTGCTCACCGGAGCTGCGTCTAGAGTGCAAAACACCGGGTTTTCTTCACCTGCGTGACTCCCCGGAGGCGGTGGAACATGATCAGCGCGTTAGATCAGAAAATCCGAGCAAGGATCGAAAGAAAACGGTGATCGAAGCTTCGGTTCTCACCGGAGAGAAAAGTGGGGCTGCGCTGGGGAATTCGGCGAGTTTCTTTGCGTGAATTTCACGAGAAGAGGCGGCAGAGGATTGGCTTGGATAAATAGCAGCGTCCGGGGCCGAAGATCGGGCTGGCG
This sequence comes from Neostapfia colusana, assembly GCA_030760725.1. NCBI lineage: Eukaryota > Viridiplantae > Streptophyta > Magnoliopsida > Poales > Poaceae > Neostapfia > Neostapfia colusana. Next base: position 18,390,256 of record JASWHV010000002.1, read on the forward strand.
GCGCGGGTTTCCGGAGGTGGTTTGCATTCGGGTGCGAGAGAGCCGGGGTCGGTTGGGCGCGCGGGAGGTGAGGGATGACACGCGGGCCCCGTGTGTCAGTGAGAGGGAGAGAGCGGGCGCGGGTTTGGGCTGGCGCGGGGGGGGGGGGGGGGGTATTGGGCCGGCTGGCGTGTTTCGGCCCACTGGCCGGTTGGGGTTTTCTTTTTCTTTTTCTGTTTTGATTTGAATTTGAATTCCAGTTTGAATTTGAATTTCTGCACCACATGCAATACGTTCAAAAAAATTTAAATTCCCCTCTTTAGCAGGTTTTGGGGTGTTACAAGAAGTCCGATGCATGCATATTCTCTTGATCTTTTCTCATTTTTTATTTGAACATAAAAACTCAACATGTGAGTTGATTACTTGATTAATTCTTTATGATTAAAAGCACCTGTGAGCATGCAACAGGTTCAAAACAGCAAGAAAGTTCGACCACGACCAGATTTAGTGTAAGTAATTATTCCAATTACTAGACATGGTAAAAACTACAAAATGTATAACACGAGTAATGTAGTAAGAACTTTCAGCATGAAAAAGGAGTCACAAAGTCATAAATGCATGAATACGATGCTCATATTATTTTAATTTCAGATTCACACATAGACTTCCCAAGTTTCAAAATTCTCCCTCAATTTAAGCCATGAGGATGCATAACCCCTATTTCACAATGAATGTAACAAAAACGAGTGAAATCCAATGGTTTTGTAAAAATGTCAGCCAATTGTTGTTCGGTATCTACATGGTGAAGCACAATGTTCCCTTTTTCGACATTATCACAGAGAAAGTGATACCTAATATCAATGTGCTTAGTTCTTGAATGTTGCACGGGGTTTTTAGCAATGCAAATGGCACTAGTGTTATCACAAAACAGTGGAACACTATCTAGATCAACCCCATAGTCCTTAAGTGTATGAAAAATCCAAAGAATTTGTGAGCAAGCACTAGCAGCAGCTACATATTCAGATTCGGCTGTGGATTGTGCAACTGAACTTTGTTTTCTAGAGGACCAGGCAACAAGTGAATTACCAAGAAAATGACAAGCACCAGAAGTACTTTTCCTATCAATACTACAACCCCCAAAATCAGCATCGGAAAAAGCTTTCAAAGTAACGGTTGAGGAAGAAGGAACAAAAATGCCAAATTCTTGAGTTTCATGTAAGCACCTGAGAATCCTTTTAACGGCTTGACGATGTGAAGCACGTGGGGAGGCTTGAAACCGTGCCCAAAGACATACGCTGAATTATATGTCCGGTCTTGATGCCGTGAGATACAAAAGTGATCCGATCATGCTTCTATATTCTTTTTGATCAACGGGATCACAATCTTCATCAAGTTCAAGTGTTGTTGCTGTTCCCATTGGTGTCCGAAGAGGCTTGCTTTTGTCCATGTTGAAGCGCCTTAGGAGATCTTTTGTATACTTGTTTGATGCACAAAGGTACCCTCCTTGGTTTGCTTGATTTGCAGCCCCAAAAAGTACGTGACTTCTCCCATCATACTCATCTCAAATTCTGAACTCATCATAGCTGAAAACTTGGACATAAGATCATGAGAAGCACAACCAAAGATAATATCATCCACATACACTTGAACAAATAATGAGTCATTGCCATGCTTAAGCACAAAAAGAGTTTTATCAACCTTGCCCATGGTAAACCCCTTTTCAAGTAAGAATGTTTTTAACCTATCATACCATGCTCTAAGGGCTTGTTTGAGACCGTACAAGGATTTGGACAGTTTGTAAACATGATTAGGAAAATTTGGATTTTCAAAACCAGGTGGTTGTTTGACATAAAACTCCTCATCTATGTAGCCATTAAGAAAAGCACTTTTAACATCCATTTGATATAGCTTAAAACTTTTAGATGCAGCAAAAGCTAAAAAAATCTTATGGCTTCTAATCTAGCAACAGGGGCAAAAGCTTCATCAAAATGTAGACCTTCGACTTGTGTGAAACCTTGAGCAACCAACCTAGCCTTATTCCTAATCACAACCCCATCCTCACTTTGTTTATTTTTCAACACCCATTTAGATCCAATTAAAGTGTGACCTTGAGGTGGAGGTACAAGTTTCCAAACATTATTTCTTTCAAAATTTTCTAACTCTTCTTGCATGGCAATAATCCAATATTCATTAGTGAGTGCGTGTGATATATCTTTGGGTTCAAAAGAAGCAACAAAAGCAGAATGAGCATGAGAATTGGGGTCGAAAAACCTGGATCTTGTAACTCGTTCATGTAAGCTTCCAATAATTTGTTGTGGAGGATGACTTTTGAGAATCCGGAGGGGAGTGGACACTTCACAAGCTTCTTCTTCTTCATGTTCATCACAAATAGATGAGCTTGTGACGTGAGGAGGATCTGGACCAGCAATGGTGGTCGTCGGTGCTGGCTGTGAATCAAGATCAGGAGCTGGAACAATGTCATTAGCTGCTTAATTTTCGGGCAGCAGCACCACTTCTTCCTCTTCCTCAACGAAAATACTCTCCCCCTGCGGATATGGATCCGAGCCTGCAATATTTGAACTAGTACCTGGGCTAGCTTCATCAAAAGAAACCTCACAAGTCTCCACAATTTTGTTAGTATCAAGTAAAAGCACACGGTAGCCTCTAGTATGAGATGGATAACCAAGAAACATGCCATCAACAGATCTAGCTTCAAATTTATCAAGATTACCATGTTTTTTTACAAAGCATTTGCAACCAAAGACCCTAAAGCGTGTGACACTAGGCCTATGTCCAAACCTGAGCTCATATGGTGTTTTACCTAGCTTAGCACGCAAGAAAACACGAGTTGAGACATAACAAGCGGTTGCAATTGCATCAGCCCAAAATTACTAGGAGTTTGATATTCATCAAGCATAGTCCTAGCCATCTCAACTAAGGTTCTGTTCTTTCTCTCTACAACACCGTTTTGTTGAGGTACATATGGTGAAGAAAATTGATGATCTATTGCATTTTCAGCATAAAAGTGATCAAACAATTGATTTTTAAATTCGGTTCCATTATCACTTCTAATTGCTCTTAAAGATCCTGGGTGATCAATTGATAATCTAAGAAATAAAGTTCTAAAGTTACTAAAAGCTTCATTCTTAGATGCCATAAAGTAAACCCAAGAGTATCTAGAATAGTCATCAACAATCACAAGAACATACCATTTACCTCCGAAGGATTGAACACGTGAAGGTCCTACGGTGTCAAGGTGTAAAAGTTGACCTGGTTCAGTTTTCATGGTCATTGTGAGAGGAGCATGTGAACCTGCAACCATCTTAGCATGTCTACAAGAAGAGCACACAATTTCTTTGTCCCCTTTAAGCTTAGGCAGCCCACGTATGCGATCAAGAGCACTAACACGCGTGAGATGATCAAAGCCTACGTGACCAAGTCTACGATGCCAAAAATATAAATCTTTGGAATCATTTGCAACTAGACATATATGCTTAGAGGAAGACATATCAAAATCAGCTTTAAAAACTCTTCCAAACCGAGACATGTTAAAGATAAGCTCACTATTTGAACCTACAACTTTGCAGCAGTTTTTATTGAAAATAATTTCCAGATTTTCATCTAGCAATTGTGAAACAGAAAGCAAGTTGTATTTCAAATTTTTGACAAGTGCCACATCCCTCAAAGTGTAGTGATCATTTACTCTAACCGAACCCTTAGCAATTACAGGAGTTGAAGAATTATCGGCAAAAGTAACATTCTCTACACGTGACACAAAAGAGAGAGAGAAGAACCATTCTTTGTTACCGGGCATGTGGCGTGAACAACCTGAATCCAAAATTCAAATGTTCTCCTTCCTCAAGCGTGTAACCAACATAGAAGCACAATATGTCGATGACTCAATACTGGGGTTAGTTAAAAGGCATTTAGGAATCCAGTACTGAGTCACACGACGTCCAGCAGGAATAACATGCGAAAGTTGAGATAAAACAACAGGTTTATGAGTCAAAGTTTAAGATTTTTTGTTCTTAACTACTGAACTATGAGGTGTTACTTGTGTAGCACGAAAATCAGTAGCTCCGGAGGCAAAAACAGAATGTCCGGAGGCAAAAACTGAAGCTCCGGAGGTAAACTTTGAATATTTCTGACTCATAACAGCAGGTTGCATGTTCCTGACATTGGGTTTAGTATGTGCAGCAAATTTTGCATGAGAGTTATAAGATCTAGCTTGCATTCATTCCTTTTTATGTTGTTTAGCTAGTCTATAACAAAAATCTACGACATGACCATCTCTACCACAATAGGTACAATGAAATTTAACTTTGTGTTCAAGTCTAGATGAGCATACAGTATACGTATTTGAACCCGAATGTGAAAACATTCCTGCAGATTTAAAAACCACTTCTTTTTGTTTAGGAACTGTTTGAATCAAACCACTTCCTAATGATTTTACAATTTTAGGTGGATGTTCCTTAGCATGAGCATGTGAATCAAAACCTAAACCAGTTTTATCATTGCAAGACTTGGAAGAATTCAGCAGCAAGTTTAGGTTCTTATTCCCATTACAAAACCGATCTAATGTCCTACGCATGTTATCAAGTTTATTTGATAGATCAAGGCAATTTTCACATGAAGTTTTTCCTTTTAATTTGCAATTGGAACAATATTTAACTTTATGGGAACGTAAAGCATTGTTCAATATAGAAATTTCATTCATAGCATCTTGTAGTTTCTTATCAAGATCATCGCAAGTAGAACAATGCAAATCAATTGTAGAACAACAAGCATCTTTCAAGTTTTCATCATTAAGTGCAGCAAGCTTTTTGTTCTTTTCGATTTCAAGTTCAAGTTTATCAAGTGTGGAGGTGTGTGCACTTCTTAGAGAGGACAATTGTTCATATATTAAATCACATGAGGAACAAGAGTCGTCACTAGGAATCAAGGATTTTAAACGAATAATTTCAGATTCTAGTGACTCAATTTTAACAGCATTGTCACTAAGCTTTTTGTCCTTTTTCTTAACAATAATAGTGGCACGAGAAATAGCATCACACATTTCTTCGCAAGTAGGCAATACCTCTTCGTTTTCACTGTTGTGTTCTACATCCTCCATACTTGATTTTGATTTGCCCGCCATGAAGCACAAGTTTGCCAGATCATCTTCATCACTTCCAATGTCTACATCACTCGAGCCAAGTTCTTTAAGTACGGTGATGAAACTGTTTATCAGTTTGCGTCCTGTAAAACCCTTCTTTTTCTTATTGGTGTTGCCAAAAGAGGACTTGACTTTATTCTGCTTTTCATCACGGTTAGATGGACCTGAAAGGTTAGGGCAATCTGTATGAAAGTGTCCTGTCTTACCACATTCAAAGCAGGGTTGAGGTCCAGAGCTTCCTCTCCTTCTATTTCTCACATTTTGCAATGCTTTTTAGAACCTAGTAGAAAGAAGTACTAGCTCCTCCTCTGGAAACTCCTCAATCTGTTCCAGGATTAGTAAAGACAGCAAAGCAAGTGTATTGCTAGATGATTGGCCGGAGCTAGGCATATCACGTTGTGAGACAAATGCAATAGTCTTATTTGGGTTCTTGCGTGATATAATGTCAATTTCATGAGTTTTTAGCTTAGGATAGAGCACATCTAATGTAAGAGTACTCATGACAGTGGATTCACGTATGGATGTTACTTTCATCTTCCAAATTGACATGTCTAATGCACTTAGTTATTGCCTAGCATTTTCAGCATCTGAAAAATTAACATTGACGCTACGCAAGTTGCTGAGAATTTTATTAAAACGAGCAAAGAGGTCATCAATGGACTCACCGGGTTGCATCTCAAAGCACATGTATTCTTTCTTGAACATATTTTGTCTTACCTCCTTGATCGTGTTGGATCCTTCGTGGTAGTCACAAAGTGCTCTCCACACATCGTACGCCGATTGGAGGTGTGCAACACGGTCAAAGTCGCTCTGAGTTAGTCCTTGTATGATCAAGTTCCGAGCCTTGTTGTTATTGTCGACATCTCTCATGTTTGTAGCTGTGACTTGATAGTCTGAAGGCACATCGTAATTCTTGTACACCTTTTCCCATATTGCAAAGTCTTGCGCCTGGATGAAAGCTTCCATACGTGCCTTCCAAACCTGAAAATCAATACCACTAAACACACAAGGTTTGGCGGAGTATTTCTCCATGATGATTAGTCAAAACACATGCAAACCACAAAGATTAGAGCAACCTGGCTCTGATACCAATTGTAGGATCGAAGTACACGTGTAAAGCTACCAGAGGGGGGGTGAATGGTAGATAAAAACTTTTCAGCGGAAGCAACAAAACACCCCTCAGCAGAAAACCGATCTGTTAAAGAAACCGTGTGTGTGACTAATCTAAACGTGTTCAACTGTGACAAAACTAGTAGAGATTGTATAGAATCAAGTCACGAAGACTTCACAACAAGAATCATGAAAATCCATTGAGAGAAACTCAAGTTACGATCGAAAGATCGAACAAAGGTCAATCTGTCCTACGCGCGAAAAACAGTTCTGGAATACTGCAAAGAAACTCGTGTAGATCAGAAACCACAAATTCAATGACCGTGAAATTTTCACAGATGATCTATAATTAAGTTGTGAAGCCAACCCAAAAAGAATCACATCAATTGCATTCGTAAAACTCGAGTTATAATAAAACCACCGAAGCAAGATAGTGCTGAACAGAAATTCGACGAGAAAAACTTGTCTGAAATAAGTCGGACAAACAAGACACAAAAGTTCCTTTAGAATACGAATTTTATGTATCAAAACACAAGAGGAACAGCCCCAAAGTCGCGCACCACCAGCTCTGGCCACCCTTGCTTATATTACCAGCCCTAAGGCCAACCCAATTCAAACTAGGACTCCTACTTCTACTTGGATTCAGACTGTAACTTTCCAATACTGCTGAAGACTCTTCTACACGCAGATAGAAGCAATATTAAGACTTCCAAACACCTTACTAACGTCCCAAACATTCCTAAAACAACTCAAGTTCGTGACCCACATGAAATCCTATCATAACCAACTCAAAACTTTCCATATTTGAGTAAAACACGACTCAGCCGCAGCCTTAGTCTATAACCTAGTCGGTTGGACCTTTCCGACCAATTCTTTACGTCCACATCTCTTCATCACGCCTTGGAACGATGCAGCCACGTCCATGCACTCCTTGCACACGTGCAAACATCTTACAACGACGTCCAAGATACCTTCATATGCATTGTTCTTGATTCAAACATACTATGCAAACTCCCGATCAACTCAACCACAATTCCTCCCGAACTTGGTTGTTGAATCTCATCTTCTCCCTAAGACTAGTTCAATGGATCCCGTCACCAGCCATGTCTTGAACTCAAGCAACACCTGCACATGAATAAACAACCAATACTTCCGAGCACAAGTACTCGACTTGACTCTCGTTAGTTCCGAAACTACAACATCTTACGTGAGCACCTCATATAAGCATGTTGTAAACCATAGAAAAATGATATCAGCCATAACCACCAAAACACACCAAAAACTTATTAAAATAATACTAAGCAAACTTTCCATAAGAGTAAAGCAAGCTCGAAACATTGCAAGTTAAAAGTAGAACCATTGCAATCAAGCTCCAAATCTTACCAAAGCTAACCGGACCTTGAACCGGAGCTTACCAAAGCTAGTCGGACCTAGCGCCGGAGCATACTAAAGCTTAGTCGGACCTAGCACGGAACTTACCAAAGCTAGTCGGACCTAGCACCGGAGCTAGAAAAAACAAGTCGGACCTAGCCAAAATAAGTCAGACCTAGACAAAGCAAGTCGGACCTTGCCGGAGCTCGGACCTAGAGTCGGACCTTGTTAAAAAGGTATTTTGGTAGTATTCAAAACTTTTATTGTCAAAGCCAATGTATTGAGCACACATAGGTCTCACAATGTTGTTAAGATCCAAAAATAAATTGAATAGGACTCTTATTTGAAATCCAATCGGAGTAGGACTCTTCTTTCACCCCTTATAAATAAAACCCGTGTCGAAGCGTATGCGCTCTACACTTCCCCCGGTCCTGCTCTGGGCAGCCCGCGGAGGTTCTTTTTTTAGGCGGAGCTAGTCCTCTCGCGAGGGTCTCGCCGGAATGGACCAAGGAAGGAGATGAAAGTGGTTTGACATGGGGGTTTACATGGTTCGGGCCGCCGGAGCGTAAAACCCTACGTCCACCGGAGTGCTCGGAGCACTGGTTTCCTTGAGTATGTGGATGACCTAGAGGGTGCTGAACTCGGCAGAGTTCGAAATGTCCCCTTGTAACGTGGCCTACCCGAGCCTTTTATAGTCCAAGGCTTGGGCGGCTTACAAGGTGGGCCCCGGGACCCGACAGGTGGCCCCGTGGTGATTTCCTACCAGCTACGCAGTCTTGGCGCAGGCTTCGAGGTCGTCCTGCTATCCTGCCCCTGCCGTAGGCTAGGTGTAGCGTGTAGCCGTTGGCAATGGCAGGGGTGGTAGGGCATGTCTTGTCCATGTCTTATCGCTGCCTTCAATGGTCTGCAGCTTCTGACACTGTGCGCCTGTCTTGACTGTGACGGGTCACAGTGCCTCCTGACAGGCGTGCGTTGCGCCTCCGCACCTTGGGAAGGCACGGGTCTTGAATGCTTCATATGGTAAAGGATGGTGCGCCTTTACTCCCGCTTCCTATCGCACCGGGCGGGCAGCCTCTGCTGGCCACGTGTCGGGCCCGGAGCTCACCTCCGAGTGGTGGGGAGCTCCCACCCCGCTGGACACGTGGAGCCTTCGGAGCTCTCCCCCGCGGTGGCGGCGAGGTCCGGCCTTCTGGGCGACGTGGCAGGCCCGGAGCTATCCTCCGAGGGGAGGGGAGCTCCGGCCCTACTGGACACGTGGCTCCTTCGGAGCTCAACCCCACGGAGGGGGGGAGGTCCGGCTCTGCTTGCCACGTGGCGGGCCCGGAGTTCTCCTCTGAGGAGAGGGGGAGCTCCGGCCCGGCTGGGCACGTGGCGCCCTCGGAGCTCGCCTCGGCGGAGGGGGCGAGGTCCAGCCGTCAGGGCCACGTGTCGGGCTCGGCCCGCTGGACACCTGGCTCCTTCGGAGCTCGCCCCTGTGGGGGGGGGGGCGGGGGGACGAGGTCCGGCCTTCTGGGCCACGTGGCAGGCCCGGAGCTATCCTCGGAGGAGAGGGGAGCTCCGGCCCTGCCGAACACGGGGAGCCTTCGGAGCCTGCCCCTGCGGAGGGGGCGAGGTCCTTAGGCGGTTTCACCCTGTGCGCGGGGGTACCCAGTATTGAGGGTACCGACAACCCGAAACACCCCTTGGCCGTAACACCTTTTCAAGTCGACGACTTAGAGGCCCTAGCCCCCAACTCACCGAGTTAGCTGCCTTCGCCGGAGTTCAACCACCGGTGAGACCACCGACGAGCCCCGACACGCTCGCTGTCGCCGGAAGAGAGCCGACGATCTGTCTTGCTAGGAGGAAGGTCCTGACACCAAGGAGAAGTGAGTTAGGTCTTCATTACCACCTTATGACATCATCGCGGTTTTCTTCGGATCTGTTTCTTCGATCCCTTTGAATAGAAGCTTTTTCGTGTGGACAGATCACGTGTTGATCGGTTTGATCTAGATCTTGAGACAAGATCATCACCACGTCCACATTTGATCCCTACACCTCGTTCATCGTAAAACCCCATGCAAAGCCATTAAAACATGCAAGAACACGTACAAACTGATCTAAATAAGACAGCATCATAGGATTTGCACCATTGCATCTTAAGTAAAGTTTGTGCATGACGATTGTGTGACGCCCCCGTTCTTAGAGCAAACATCTCTGAACCGAGACTGATGCATATGTGTGCCTAGGATGTTCATCACACATATACATATGTTCCACAAACTTAATTCAGAATATATATAACCACGAATAACAGGGTTTATTACAATGTCTCATGAGTCTCAGACTCATTCTAGCAGCGGAAGTCTTAATCTAGCAGCGGAAGTCTTATTTTAGCAGCGGAAGTCTTTATTCTAGCAGCGGAAGTCTTCTAAACTATAGCGGAAGCAATCTAAGCAGCAGCAGCGGCTCCATCTCTACTGCACAGGCAAGGCTGAGGACAGATTACACGCCTAATACTCCACGCGATCTTCATAGTACTCCTCTCCTGTGACTGATGATGAAGTAATAATGCAAGTTTGAGTACAAGATGCACTCAGCAAGTGCGGGAAAATATGATATGTAGCTCACAGCAAGGAAGGTATAAAAAGGCTCATTGCAGAAAGCAAAATTTATTTCTCAAAACACGATAAAAACAGCAACTCAGCTTTAAGTGAATGTAATCCAAACATTAACATACCTCCATTATGATTCATCCTTTTCCAGGTCTCAACCAGACATCAACTTTGCTCATGAATATCATCTCGTATTCACTACTATCTCATGAATACCATCTCGTATTCACTACCATTCATCTCATAATCAATTCCGTCTCATTCCAAGACCCAAATCTCGTAAATCTCATTACCCGAACTCAACAGTCCCATAACCCAAACCATAACCAAACCAAAAACCATCCCAAAAATCAATCATCTAATCATGGAAGTTGGCCAGGCGCTCGTGACCGTAAGCTTGGCTATCATGATAGTTTTAGACTCTGCAGAGTTTGCACCCACTTTATCCACAAGTTTGTGATTTCGTCACCCGTCGGCGACTGCAGAACCTCCATTATACCAGTACACAACCGTCGGTGTATGGCCAAGAGATCACAAAATAGCCTTTACAAAGGGGCTACTAGATGTATATACTCACTAAGGTTTCACCGGCAGGCTAGAATCTCCAATTCTCCCACCCACAGGCCCCCTCTTGTGCCATGCAGTTCCCAGGGCAGTCCTCACTCGACTCCCATTCCCCGCGCCTTCCACGGTCCATAACAATCTAGCAATTTACCTAATTACTCAGCTAAGCCACACCCATACTTGGCCTTGTTGTGGCACTGTTGTAACACCCCAAATTTTGATTCAAAACACTAAACCATGTTCAGAGGGGAATTTAAAAATTTTTGGACGTGTTGCATGTTTTGCAAAAATTCAAATTCAAACTGGAATTCAAATTAAACTCAAATCAGAAAAGAAATGGAAAAAGAAAAAGAGAAAACGGAAAAAAACCGGCCAGTGGGCCGAAACCCGCCAGCCGGCCCAGTTTTCCCCGCGCCAGCCCGCAGCCGCGCGCGCCCGCGCTCTCTCACACAGACAGGTGGGACCCACCTGTCATCCCCAACCTCGCTCGCGCCGACCCCGGACTCTCTTCCGCGCGCGCGCGATCTTAACCGATCGGAATACCGCGTCCCTCAGCCCGAATTCCGGTCCCAGAAGACTCAAACTCGATCACAACTGACCCACTGCCCTCCCCCGGCTATAAAAACCCCAGCCCCGATCGGTTTTTCCCACGCGATCGCCGATTTTTACTCCGGTGAGCACCGAGACTTCGCCGGTGAATTCTGGCCGATCTAAGCTCGGAAACTCTGATCTAACTCGCTGGTCTTGATCCACCGCCTCCGGGGAGCTTTGCAGGTGCAGAAAACTCGGAGACTTACGGTGTAAACACAGCGCCGACGAGCTTCGCCGTGGTTTTGCCTCGGACCTCGCCGCCGATCACTTTCCAGGACCCCCGAGCTCAAGAAAACCGCCGAGGTGAGATCCCCGACCTCCCCTCTACCGATTCATGCCATAAGATCACAGTTCTAGGCAGAATTCTCGAGGATCCGAAAGTTTCCGGCGAGATCGCCGCTTCCCGCCGCTGTGCGCCGCCGGCAGCGCCTCCCGCGCTCGATCAGAGCGACGTGGCCGCTTGTGCGCCGTTTATTTTAAATCGCACGGTAGGGTTTAAATCCCCGCGTACCGGTTCGATGTTATAATCTCAGCCGTCGGTTTAAAATCGGACGGTCCACGTCAGCCCCGCATTATAAAGACTGGAATTCTTACGTGCTACCCCCTGGGGTTCTTGGGAATTAAGAGCTAGCCCCGGAAACTTTAGATCTAGCCCCTGGAACTCCAGAAAATCATGTAAATTCATTTAAAAATCAGTTTTAGCCCCTGGACTTAATAAAAATTAGGAAAAACACCTCTGATAAGTGTAGCTAGACCCCTGGAAATTCTGAAAATAATATTATAGACCCTGTAATGGGGTGAGTTTACTTTTTAACCTTGTTTAGTATTTAATTTAGAAAATTGAATATGTAACTAGTGTTTAAAAAATAAAAAGTGGGACAAACATATTGTCAAAATTAAGTTAAAGACTTTCTCAGTGTTTAGAAAATTTTGGAGTGAGATAAAAACATATTTTGGACAGAATTGAATCTGTTTAATTTATTATTCACATTTAGGGACACATTTTTAAGTAAAGAATAGTTATAGAAAATAGGTAAAATAATTATAAAATAGTTTACATCAGAGGCAAAGGTCAAAATATGTTATTAAATTATTTAGGACCAGAACCTATTCTGTTTAGATGATGTGTATTACTAATTTCATAATAAAATACACATTTATGCATAGGAGAATAAATCTGAAAAATATAGCAACTAGCAAATGATAAATGGAGTTTCTAAAATCCAAAGAATTAAGTTTAGGGTTGGTAGAAATTCTGAAGGCACATATGGAGAAGAAAAATACTTTTCATACATACTTGGTAGTGAAAAGGTGTAGTAGTTTAATATAAGGAATTTATTTAAAACTGAAACACACACATATATATATATAGTATGTAAGTATAAATATGAACACCAAAGTAGGAATCATATACATAAAAATAAAAGTGTATGCAAGCCACAGATCAACACACACGGAGTAACCACAACACATATAATGGTGAATGAATTTCATAAATATGAATGTGTGGTTTGTATGAAGTGGAAGTGTGAACTATGTCTTATGGATTGTTGTTTTTCTTTTGCTATGTGTGATGGTGTGATGTAGAACCTGCTCAAGAGCAAGTTATTCCTTTCCAAGACCAGGACTACCCATTTCAAGAACAGCAAGAAGGAGGCAAGTGTCCTTGACCACTTTGATCCTATGCTAGGATGTGTAGATAGAATTATTTGCATTGTCAAATGAAATATGAAACCCATGCTAGGAAAGTTTCCCTAGAATTGCATTACCTTGTTTCCTTGTAGCTTGGGTTGGGATTTATTTTACCATGTCATTTATTTCCATGCATATGCTTAGCCATGCTTAGAATGGGATATTTGGGACATGAGATCATCAGTTTATATTACCATACTCTTGAATGAGACATTGTGAGTTATGTAGAGGTAGGGATCAAGGCAAGTTGGATGTTTGGTTGTGTGCTGGGTGCACGAGACTTGGGTTTGTGTTTAGTACTTGCCTGGATCCTAAGGACCGGTTCATGGAGCATGTAACCCGGCTTTACAGTGCCAACCACATGCTGAGATGGGGCAGCTTGGCCAATTAATTAGGTGTATCCCCGGCGTAGTATGGGTGTGTTGGATGGTGCGGGGAATAGGTGTCAGCTGGACTACCATATGAACCGCAAGGCTCAAGAGGGGGCCACTGCAGCGGGGTTGGAGCCTCTTGTATGCTGTTAGGGGTGAAACCTCAGTGGGCCCACGCTCGTCGGGAATCCCTTTGTAAAGGCTTCGTAGTGATCTCCTGGCTACACACCTGGGAAGTGTGAATGTGGTTCGTAGCCACTGGCATAATGGAGGTTCTTTTAGTCCACCCGGCAACGGGGGATGAAATCACTACATGTGGGTACAGTGGTACAAACTCTGCAGAGTCAAAACTGTCATGACAGCCGTGCTCACGGTCAAGAGCGGCTGGGACTTATTCATGATTTGAGGATTGATGGTTTTGGAAGTTAAGAGGGGAGCTTAACATTGGAAATGTTGTTGTGGGTATTGGGTTATGATGATGGGATGGGAGAGTGGGAACATTTCACCTGTGTAGTAAGGTAGGTGCTTAATAAGCTAAGGTGATAGGTATTAATTGCGTAGTGCTTTCACCATGAGTTCAACCTCTCCTTGTTCTAGCCATGCATGATATAATTTTCCCACACTTGCTGAGTACCCTTGGTACTCAACCTTGCATATTTGTTGGTTTATATTGCTGCTCAGGTCAAGACAATGAGGTGGTGTATAATGACCAAGACTTTGGACCCGAGGAAGGTTTCTAGGTTCATGGAGACCCCGGGCAACGCCTGTGATGGAGCCCTAAAAGAATAATATTCTGCTGCTAGTTTATTTACTTGTGATGAAGCATTAGTGTCCATTGAGACATTTGCGATGTAAGACTTACTTATATTCGACACCTGGCTTGTAATAAATGATGCTTCACTATTTGTCATCACATGTATGAGAAAATGATCCTGGCATACATGTGATATTCACTTGGTTGTTCTTCGGAAAAACCGGGTGTGACAGAGGTGGTATCAGAGCCAAGGTTGCCCGTAGGAACGTGGACCTAGGTAGAAATGGACGTATTTAAGGGCCCTATTTTCTTAAAAACTATTTTCCAAGGTGTGAGTTGAAGAGTGTTATTTAAGGAGTCATTTTCTTCATCTTACCCCAAATTTTCCATCAAAATGGGATTTTTTGTTTAAAAAGTTTATCTAACCTAATTTTTAAATTCTTTTTGTTTTAGATGGTTCGCATGATTCGCACTGCTCGCAAGTCCACGGGAGGGAGAGTTCCCGTAGTTGCCCTTGCCGAAAGAGAGGAGAGTCGCCCAGTGACGTACCTTTCCTACGGATTGGCAGTAGGAGACTTGTTGCGCCGTCTTCGGCGTATGTTCGAAGCCGCCGGCAATACGGGCAAGCTAATCATCCACTATAACTCCACCAGGACCATCCGTTAGAAGAGGGAAGAATGGAGTTCAGAAATGAGGATTATACACGAGAATCAGCTGCTGAAGATCCACCATTCTCCAGCTAGTAGAGCAACACAGGTCGATGCGGAGAAAGATGTCACCTGGGAGGCCATCACCTGCCAGAGTCACATCTATCGTCGCCACTTGGACAAAACTGAGTACATGTATGTCCTCCAACGTGAGAGTGGTACCACGGAGTACAAATACCCACCAGTGCAGCAAGGGACTTCCCATGAGCACATGGACTTGTGCTTGGAGGATGCGGCTATGCTCAGCACTCGACTGCAGGAGTGTCAACAAGAGCTTCAGGATGTCCGAGACACCCTGAAGGACACGGAGGCGTTGCTGCGAGCTTGCTTAAAGGCGAGAGAAAGAGGATATGGGAATGAACTGTGCGTCACCGTGAATGATACATGGACTCCTGACTCCCCGGATCGCCGAGCAATCAGGCGTCGTCGCACTTCTCCACCAGCAGCCTCCCCACCCAAAGCAGAGTCAGAAGGTAGCCGAAATGAGGAGGAAGATCCCGAGGAGCCAGCTCAAGAGGACGGGTAGTGTAGAGTCTTTCCCCTAGCTAGCAAGAGGTCGAGTAGTCGAGTCGTTACGTAGTTAATGGTGTGATAATGCTTGGTGTGTGACGTGAGTTGTGGAAGCCATGAGCAATTGTCCACAGCCTCGTCTTCAGATTGTTTTGCTTTGGTGTGTGAACCCACAGGAAATAATAGTGCATTCATTTGGTGTGAGATATAAACCCTCGTAAAATTTTAACAAAGCCTCAACACCTCAAAGTACCAACAAATGAAAGTAGTAAGATGATACTAAATGGTATCAAATTAACATTTGTTGATTCTGCCAGATGGCCGGAAGAGGAAAAGGAAGTGCTGCCAACCCCGCCAACAACAATGATGAGGCATGCAACCCTCATCTTTCTGGAGGCCAGGACCGGGGTGGTCGCCGTGAAGAAGTTGATCCTCTCCACCAAATGCTGGAGAATCAAAATCAGCTCATCCAGAACTTGACTCAAGTGGTGGCCAATTTGCATCAAGTTCCACCTACACAAGCTGCACCACGCCAACCAAGGTTGAGTGAGTTTCTAGGAACTCAACCTCCAAAGTTTGCAAGTGCTGCTGAACCTCTGGAGGCAGATGATTGGCTGAAGACCATTGAAAGTAAGATGAGGATAATACAATGCCAAGGGTATGAGAGGGTGCTGTTTGCCTCCCATCAATTGCATGGACCTGCTGCTGATTGGTGGACCGCCTACGTGGCCGCCCATCATGACCCTGAGAACATCACTTGGGAAGAGTTCAAGCGTAGCTTCCGCAACCATTACATCCCAAGAGGTGAACTCAAAAACAAGAGGAAGGAGTTTTTGGGACTGCAGCAGGGAAACATGACGGTGAGGGAATACCTCACTAAATTTACTCAACTATCCCGTTATGCTCCACGAGACATAGAGACTGATGAGCAGAAACAAGATTGTTTCGTGGAAGGACTTACCGCAGAGATGCAGTGTGCAATGTCCTCCAATGAGTATGAAAGCTTCCAAAAGATGGTGGACCGAGCGTTTGTGGTAGAAAGGAAGCTAAAGGCCCTGGAAAATGAGAATAAGAGGAAGGCTGGGTGGTCACATCAGGCCTCAGGGAGCAACACCCGCCCACGTATGATGCAGCAACCTACGGGGCAGACGAGCCGTGCTGCGGTACCCTATTCAGCACCAAGAGGGTACAACCCAAACTACAGGCCTTCTGCAGCACCAGCACAGCCGCAACGTCAGTTTGTGCAGCAGCCTCGCCCCGCATATCCACCTCGACCAGCAGTGCAAGGACCCCCAAACCAACCCCAAGACAACAAGGGCCAAGCATCTAAGATTGGGGTGCAATGTTTCAGCTGTGGTGAAGTGGGGCACTACGCCCATAAATGCCCAAAGAAGAAGCCTGCGCCACCACAATAGCAGAATGTAATGAGAGGACGGGTAAACCATGTCACTATCGAGGAAGCACAAGAGGCACCCGACGTGGTAGTTGGTAAGTTTCCTGCCAATTTACACCTTGCAACTCTGCTGTTTGATTCTGGTGCTACCCACTCGTTCATTGCTCAAGGGTTTGTTAAGAAGCATGACCTAGCAACCACACAAATGAACCATATGCTAGCGGTAAACTCTCCAGGTGGAGAAATAAGGACAAGACAAGTGTGTCCCAAAGTGAACCTAGACATTAATGGGGTAGTATTTACGGCTAACCTCATAGTGATAGATTCACAAGGGATAGATATTATTTTGGGTATGGATTGGTTAACCAAACATAAAGGAATCATCCATTGTTCGACCAGAACGGTGGAGCTAACTCACCCCAGTGGCACAAGAGTAAAGTTCATAACGATACACGAGCCTAGGAGGGACATTAAATTAAATCAAGTGGAGGTGAAAGTTGAGGAAATCAGGACTATCAGGGAATATCCAGATGTTTTTCCGGAGGAGTTGCCAGGTATGCCTCCCGACCGTGACGTGGAGTTCGCAATTGAGCTAGTACCGGGAACAGCCCCGATATACAAGAGACCTTATCGAATGGACTCCAAGCAGCTAGAAGAGCTCAAGGATCATTTGAGAGAATTGACGGAGAAGGGGTATATTCGCCCTAGTTCCTCACCATGGGGAGCTCCGGTGATATTTGTGCCCAAGAAAGACGGAACCCAAAGGTTATGCGTGGATTACCGTGCTTTGAATGAGGTAACCATCAAGAACAAGTACCCATTGCCTCGCACTGAAGACTTGTTTGATCAGTTGAGGGTAGCTTGTGTGTTCTCGAAAATTGATCTCAGGTCGGGATACCACCAACTCAAGATAAGGCAATCTGATATTTCCAAGACAGCTTTCGTATCTCGGTACGGACTGTATGAATACACTGTCATGCCTTTCGGGCTAACCAATGCCCCGGCATATTTCATGTACCTCATGAACAAGGTATTCATGGAATATCTGGACAAATTTGTGGTGGTTTTCATAAATGATATTCTCGTCTTCTCCAAAAATCAAGAAGAACATGAGAAACATCTAAGGTTGGTGTTGCAGAGGCAGAGAGAACACCAACTATATGCCAAGTTGAGCAAGTGTGAGTTCTGGCTGAAGAGAGTTCCCTTTTTAGGACATATAATCTCGGAGGGAGGAATTTCCGTAGATCCCGCCAAAATCGAGGATATCCAGAAGTGGAAGACCCCTGAAAATGTCGGGGAAGTTCGAAGCTTTTTGGGATTGGCTGGATACTATCGACGGTTTATTGAGGGATTCTCCAAGATCTCGAGACCTCTCACCAAACTGTTGGAAAAGGGAATCACATTCACCTGGACGCCACAGTGCGATACGAGCTTTCAGGAGCTAAAGAAGAGATTGATAACAGCCCCAGTGTTGGTTATGCCAGATATGCAGAAGAATTTCACAGTGTACTGCGATGCCTCTGGAAATGGGTTGGGATGTGTTCTCATGCAAGAAGTACATGTCGTGGCATATGCATCCCGGCAGCTTCGGAAGCACGAGAAGAACTATCCTACACATGACCTAGAACTAGCCGCAGTGGTACACGCGTTGAAAATTTGGCGGCACTATTTGATGGGGAAGAGGACAGAGATATATACGGATCATAAGAGTTTGAAGTACATATTCACACAGCCAGATCTCAACCTCAGACAAAGGAGATGGTTAGAGCTAATCAATGACTTTGATATAGGCATCAACTATCATCCCGGGAAAGCAAACGTCGTGGCCGATGCCTTGAGTCGGAAAGTGCAGGGCAATAAGTTGAGCTTGAAGGACATGCCTGCAGAATTAAAGGACGAGGTTATAAGGCTCAATCTATGTCTAGTAAATGGTGGTGAAGCCATCGCCATGGAACTGGACTCCACACTCGAGCGAGACATACGCGAGGGCCAAAAGAATGATGAGAAGATACAAGAGATCAGACAGCTTATCAAGGAAAATAAAGCTCCTGGTTTTAGAGAGGATGAACAAGGAACGGTGTGGCACGGGAAAAGAATCTGTGTGCCAGAAGTAAAGGAGATCCGTGAATTGATTTTAAAGGAGGCTCATGATTCTGACTATTCCATTCATCCTGGGAGTACGAAGATGTACCAGGACCTCAAAAGCAGGTATTGGTGGTATGGCATCAAGCGAGATGTCGCGGAACATGTTGCCCTATGTGACACATGTCAGTTGGTGAAAGCAGAACATCAACGACCCGCGGGATTATTGCAACCACTCAAAGTGCCTGAATGGAAATGGGAAGAAATCAGCATGGATTTTGTCGTGGGATTGCCTAGGACCCAATCTGGGTATGATTCAATATGGGTCATTATTGATAGGCTAACCAAGGTAGCTCATTTCATCCCTGTGAAAGAAAGCTACAGCGGATCCAAATTGGCAGAATTGTACATGTCAAGGATTGTGTGTTACCATGGAGTGCCAAAGAAGATAGTGTCGGACCGAGGGACACAGTTCACCTCGAGTTTTTGGCAGAAGTTGCATGAAACCATGGGAACCCATCTGAACTTCAGCTCTGCCTATCATCCCCAAACTGACGGGCAGACGGAGAGAACCAATCAGATCCTTGAAGATATGTGAAGGGCATGTGCACTCAAAAACAATAGGAGTTGGGACAAGAACTTACCGTATGCGGAGTTTTCCTATAACAACAGCTATCAAGCTAGTATGAAGATGTCACCGTTTGAAGCTTTGTATGGAAGGAAGTGCAGAACTCCCCTATTTTGGAACCAAACAGGAGAAAGTAAAGTGTTTGGTCCAGAAGTGCTACAAGAAGCCGAGGCGAAGGTGAGGGAGATTCGCAACAACTTGAGGATAGCACAAACACGCCAGAAGAGTTATGCTGATGTACAAAGAAGAGAGCTCGTTTTCAACGTGGGAGACTATGTTTATCTCAAGGTGTCCCCTATCAGAGGACTTCGTCGGTTCAAGGTGAAAGGGAAGTTGTCACCTCGATACATCGGACCCTTTCAAGTTTTGGAAAGAAAAGGCGAAGTGGCGTACCAACTAGAGTTACCGGTTCATCTATCGGACGTGCACGATGTATTCCATGTGTCACAACTCAAGAAATGCCTGAGGACGCCTGAGGAGGTGTTACCCATGAATGAAGTGGATGTAGCTGAAGATTTGTCTTATGCCGAGCAACCATACAAGATTTTGGAGACAATGGAACGCCTCACCAGAAATAAAAGAATCCGGATGTGCAAGGTGCAGTGGAAGCATCACTAAGAAGAGGAAGCCACCTGAGAACGGGAAGATGAGCTCAAAGCACAATTTCCGGAATTGTTTTCTTAGAAACACCAATCTCGAGGACGAGATTTCTTTTAAGGGGGGTAGAGCTGTAACACCCCAAATTTTGATTCAAAACACTAAACCATGTTCAGAGAAGAATTTAAAAATTTTTTGGACGTGTTGCATGTTTTGCAAAAATTCAAATTCAAACTGGAATTCAAATTAAACTCAAATCAGAAAAGAAATGGAAAAAGAAAAAGAGAAAACGGAAAAAACCGGCCAGTGGGCCGAAACCCGCCAGTCGGCCCAGTTTTCCCCGCGCCAGCCTGCAGCCGCGCGCGCCCGCGCTCTCTCACACAGACAGGTGGGACCCACCTGTCATCCCCAACCTCGCTCGCGCCGACCCCGGACTCTCTCCCACGCGCGCGCGATCTTAACCGATCGGAATACCGCGTCCCTCAGCCTGAATTCCGGTCCCAAAAGACTCAAACTCGATCACAACTGACCCACCGCCCTCCCCCGGCTATAAAAACCCCAGCCCCGATCGGTTTTTCCCACGCGATCGCCGATTTTTACTCCGGTGAGCACCGAGACTTCGCCGGTGAATTCTGGCCGATCTAAGCTCGGAAACTCTGATCTAACTCGCTGGTCTTGATCCACCGCCTCCGGGGAGCTTTGCAGGTGCAGAAAACTCGGAGACTTACGGTGTAAACACAGCGCCGACGAGCTTCGCCGTGGTTTTGCCTCGGACCTCGCCGCCGATCACTTTCCAGGACCCCCGAGCTCAAGAAAACCCCCGAGGTGAGATCCCCGACCTCCCCTCTACCGATCCATGCCATAAGATCACAGTTCTAGGCAGAATTCTCGAGGATCCGAAAGTTTCCGGCGAGATCGCCGCTTCCCGCCGCCGTGCGCTGCCGGCAGCGCCGCCCGCGCTCGATCAGAGCGACGTGGCCGCTTGTGCACCGTTTATTTTAAATCGCACGGTAGGGTTTAAATCCCTGCGTACCGGTTCGATGTTATAATCTCAGCCGTCGGTTTAAAATCGGACGGTCCACGTCAGCCCCGCATTATAAAGACTGGAATTCTTACGTGCTACCCCCTGGGGTTCTTGGGAATTAAGAGCTAGCCCCGGAAACTTTAGATCTAGCCCCTGGAACTCCAGAAAATCATGTAAATTCATTTAAAAATCAGTTTTAGCCCCTGGACTTAATAAAAATTAGGAAAAACACCTCTGATAAGTGTAGCTAGACCCCTGGAAATTCTGAAAATAATATTATAGACCCTGTAATGGGGTGAGTTTACTTTTTAACCCTGTTTAGTATTTAATTTAGAAAATTGAATATGTAACTAGTGTTTAAAAATTAAAAAGTGGGACAAACATATTGTCAAAATTAAGTTAAAGACTTTCTCAGTGTTTAGAAAATTTTGGAGTGAGATAAAAACATATTTTGGACAGAATTGAATCTGTTTAATTTATTATTCACATTTAGGGACACATTTTTAAGTAAAGAATAGTTATAGAAAATAGGTAAAATAATTATAAAATAGTTTACATCAGAGGCAAAGGTCAAAATATGTTATTAAATTATTTAGGACCAGAACCTATTCTGTTTAGATGATGTGTATTACTAATTTCATAATAAAATACACATTTATGCATAGGAGAATAAATCTGAAAAATATAGCAACTAGCAAATGCTAAATGGAGTTTCTAAAATCCAAAGAATTCAGTTTAGGGTTGGTAGAAATTCTAAAGGCACATATGGAGAAGAAAAATACTTTTCATACATACTTGGTAGTGAAAAGGTGTAGTAGTTTAATATAAGGAATTTATTTAAAACTGAAACACACACACATATATATATAGTATGTAAGTATAAATATGAAAACCAAAGTAGGAATCATATACATAAAAATAAAAGTGTATGCAAGCCACAGATCAACACACACAGAGTAACCACAACACATATAATGGTGAATGAATTTCATAAATATGAATGTGTGGTTTGTATGAAGTGGAAGTGTGAACTATGTCTTATGGATTGTTGTTTTTCTTTTGCTATGTGTGATGGTGTGATGTAGAACCTGCTCAAGAGCAAGTTATTCCTTTCCAAGACCAGGACTACCCATTTCAAGAGCAGCAAGAAGGAGGCAAGTGTCCTTGACCACTTTGATCCTATGCTAGGATGTGTAGATAGAATTATTTGCATTGTCAAATGAAATATGAAACCCATGCTAGGAAAGTTTCCCTAGAATTGCATTACCTTGTTTCCTTGTAGCTTGGGTTGGGATTTATTTTACCATGTCATTTATTTCCATGCATATGCTTAGCCATGCTTAGAATGGGATATTTGGGACATGAGATCATCAGTTTATATTACCATACTCTTGAATAAGACATTGTGAGTTATGTAGAGGTAGGGATCAAGGCAAGTTGGATGTTTTGGTTGTGTGCTGGGTGTACGAGACTTGGGTTTGTGTTTAGTACTTGCCTGGATCCTAAGGACCGGTTCATGGAGCATGTAACCCGGCTTTACAGTGCCAACCACATGCTGAGATGGGGCAGCTTGGCCAAATAATTAGGTGTATCCCAGGCGTAGTATGGGTGTGTTGGATGGTGCGGGGAATAGGTGTCAGCTGGACTACCATATGAACCGCAAGGCTCAAGAGGGGGCCACTGCAGCGGGGTTGGAGCCTCTTGTATGCTGTTAGGGGTGAAACCTCAGTGGGCCCACGCTCGTCGGGAATCCCTTTGTAAAGGCTTCGTAGTGATCTCCTGGCTACACACCTGGGAAGTGTGAATGTGGTTCGTAGCCACTGGCATAATGGAGGTTCTTTTAGTCCACCCGGCAACGGAGGATGAAATCACTACATGTGGGTACAGTGGTACAAACTCTGCAGAGTCAAAACTGTCATGACAGCCGTGCTCACGGTCAAGAGCGGCTGGGACTTATTCATGATTAGAGGATTGATGGTTTTGGAAGTTAAGCGGGGAGCTTAACATTGGAAATGTTGTTGTGGGTATTGGGTTATGATGATGGGATGGGAGAGTGGGAACATTTCACCTGTGTAGTAAGGTAGGTGCTTAATAAGCTAAGGTGATAGGTATTAATTGCGTAGTGCTTTCACCATGAGTTCAACCTCTCCTTGTTCTAGCCATGCATGATATAATTTTCCCACACTTGCTGAGTACCCTTGGTACTCAACCTTGCATATTTGTTGGTTTATATTGCTGCTCAGGTCAAGACAATGAGGTGGTGTATAATGACCAAGACTTTGGACCCGAGGAAGGTTTCTAGGTTCATGGAGACCCCGGGCAACGCCTGTGATGGAGCCCTAAAATAATAATATTCTGTTGCTAGTTTATTTACTTGTGATGAAGCATTAGTGTCCATTGAGACATTTGCGATGTAAGACGTACTTATATTCGACACCTGGCTTGTAATAAATGATGCTTCACTATTTGTCATCACATGTATGAGAAAATGATCCTGACATACATGTGATATTCACTTGGTTGTTCTTCGGAAAAACCGGGTGTGACAACTGTTATCCTAGCATGTGCTCGCATGAACCGGTCCTTAGATCTACGGCAAGTAACCACATTCTCATTCTACCTCATCCACAAACCAAGCATGCCTAGATCTCCCTCCGATTCATGTGCATTAACAATATCCGTTTTTCTCATTATTCATACGAGTGCAGTTAGCTAGACACATCTATCTCGCTTCCCGTATCCCATGGACTCAGCGAAGCATAAAAGTAAAAACCATACCCGACTCATTAACTTTCTCGGCGACAAGGGTGGTTAACAAAACTAGTAAACTCCTATGAAATGGTTTCCCATCATGTTGACTCAAGCACACACACCTTTTCGCACAGCTTTCTAAAAACATGGGGTCAATATGTTCAAGGGGCACTTGCCTTGTTCTTGCGGCTTCTGTTGTTCAAATGTCTCGAGGTCTTGTTGTTGTTGCTCGTCGTAGATAGCTCCCTGAGCTTGTCCTTATATACACGATCACGCACATACAAGATTCATAGCAATCAATCATCATGCACAAACTCTACTTTAAGATGCAATGATGCATATGCATGTTAATCCTATGGTGCAGTTTTTATTGGATCGGTTGTACGTGTTCTTGCATGGCTTGCATGCGTTTTACGATGAACAGAGGTGTAAAGATCAATTGTGGACGTGGTGATGATCTTGACTCAAGATCTAGATCAAACCGATCAACACGTGATCTGTCCATGAAAAAGCTTCTGTTCGAAAGGAATCGAAGAACAGATGCAAAGAAAACGCGATGATGTTGTAAGGTGGTATTGGAGACCTACCTTACGTTCTTCTTGGCCTCGAGGTCCTTCTCCTAGAAAGAATGATCGTCGGCTCTCCTCCGGCGATGGCAATCATGATCCAGGCTCGTCGGCGGTCTCTCCGGCGGTTGTACTTCGGCGAAGGGATTTACTCGGCGAGCTGGGGGCTAGGGCTATAAGTTGTCGGCTCAGGAGGTGGAAAAGAAGTTTGTGGTTGCGGCCAAAGGTTTTTGGTTCTATTTATTATCGGGAAGAGAAGAGTCCTAATCTGATCAGAATTCGAATAAGAGTCCTATTCAAATTGTTTTTGGATCTTAACAACTTATCTTTAGTTGATTTGGTGCGGTAGCAACGTGGAATTCATGTCGGTTTCCTCCCGTACCTGTATTCCCGCGCATACAGAAGCAAAAACCGCTTCAAATCTCGTTTCCTTCACGGCGGTGAGCTCCGGAAGCTCCACATGTCCTGCGGGAACCTGGGCTCCCTTTTCTGCAGAGGCGAGCTCCGGTTGTGCCGCGTGTCAGGCGGGCGAGACCTCCCTCTTCCTCAGAGGTGGGCTCCGTGTGCACCATGTATATGGTGGGTCGGAACCTCCCCTCTTAATAGAGGTGAGTTCCGCGTACGCCACATGTCAGTGCCGGACCTCCCCTCTCTTTGGAGATGGCTCCGATTGTGCCATGTGTCAATTTCGGACCTCCCCTCTTTTCGGGGGTGAGCTCCGATAGTGCCACGTGTCCGTTCTGGACCTCCCCTCTCTTCGGAGGTGAGCTCCGAGAATGCCACGTGTCAAGTAGCGCCGAACTTCCTTTCTGCTCGGAGGTGAGCTCCGAGGTTGACACGTGTCCAATAGTGTCGGACCTCCCGAAGATGAGCTCCGGAGGTGACACGTGTCCAGTAGGACCTGACCTCTCGGAGATGAGCTCCGAGAGCGACACATGTCCCGAGCGGCTGGAACTTTCTTTTCCGCGGTGACTAGCTCCGTTGACGACACTTGTCCTGCGGTACTAGCCTCGCTCCTCCGCAGAGGCTAGCTCCGGGGGCAACACGTGTCCCACAGAATCGGACCTCACCCCTTCTGTAGAGACGAGCCCCGAGCCTGCCACGTAGCCAGTTAGCGGCGGACCTCTCCCCATTTGCGGAGATGAGCTCCGAACACGCCACGTGGCCAGCGAGCCGCGGGAGTTGTCTTCGGCGCTCTCTGTAAACTGGAATTTGCTCTTTTGGCTAACTTTTTGATTCTTTCTCGGTTTCAACTTATTTTAAAAAATGTTTTTCTACATGAAATATGAATACATGCAGAAATCAAAAATGAGGGTGTCATAAATCTACCCCCCTTAAATTGAATCTCTCCCTCGAGATTCGTTAGTAGAGAATATATGAGGAAACTCTGTCTTGATGTCTTCTTCACGCTCCCATGTGGCTTCAGCTTCGGTGCGATGGCTCCATTGTACCTGAAAGTGCATCTAGGTCCCCTGTGGGTTTTAGATGATTGATGACGACAATTAAGATACTAATGAATTTTACTGAGTATGAGCACAGGTGCTTATCAAAGGAATGCATGTGGAGTCTCTCAAGAAGCAAAAAGGAAAAGAAGAAGACTTGAATGAGTAGAAAATAGATTTTTTCTATTGAGTTTTACATCTTGGAGTTGTGTAAAGGATCTTCTCTTTTAGAGTGCTTGAGAATCATTAGAGAGCTCAAACTAAAGTTAGAAAGTTAGAATCGTGAGAGAAAGTAGTCATAGGTATGGCTGAAAAAGGAAGACCGGACATGTCCGGACTACAGGCCATACTAGTCCGTTCCTTCCCTGACTACTCCGTTTTAGACCGGACAAGAAGTCTCTGAGTGAGTTCGAACTTGTCCATTCTAGAACGGACTAGTCTGTTGTCGAGTAAGTCTGAGCCGTTATGAGACTAAGTCTCAGAGGGCCGGACTAGTACGTTAAGCGGACTAAGCCGTTTTGGTCCGGAGAAGAAGTCTCTGAGTGACATCAGACTAGTCCGCTCCACAGGCCGGACTAGTCCGGTTCCTTCAGACTAGTCCGATTTAGGACGGTACAAAGGTTCCTGTGTAAGCTCGGACTAGTCCAAAGTTGGCTGGACTAGTCCGCAGCCCTAGATTAGAGAGTTTTTAGACTAAGTCTGGTAAGACCGGATTAGTCCGCCCTTTGACACGACCCCAAGGTCCTGTCGAGCCAGGATCACGCTGAGGGGTGCTGCGTTGCACAGCACCGTATAACACACGTCAAAGGTACAAAGCGGAAGCGGAAATTTTATTACATAAACAAGTTTATGAACATGTTTACATCAAAATAAGTTTAATCCACACTCGCGGGCGTAGACTAAGCATCAAGTGCACGTTCAGCCCTTGAACGTGTCCTTGCTAGCACACACGCACACCAACTCTGCGGCGTGCACGACTCCCACTTGACGGGGTTCCCCTCCTGGGGTTCCGTCTCCTCTTCGGGAGTCCCTTCCTCATAGAACCCTGCAAAAGCTTCAAACACAAGCAGTGAGCACGAAAGCTCAGCAAGTCTGACCCGTCTCACCTAAACATGGAACTTCTACATGAGGGTAATGGGTTACATGAGGTAAAAATCATTTGCAAGGACTCGCCTAATTAGTAGAACCTTACTTTCAAGTTTTAGCAGCAGGTTGTGGAGAACCTTACGCGAAGGTACATGAGAGAGCCGCAATCAAACAAGAAACGCATTTCTCTCATGTACTTTGCCCAAAGTTGAAAAGAACTTTAGTTAGCTCTAAGCTACAGCATATCATTAACAATCAATGTCCATCTTTCAATCAGCAACATTTTAACATGTAACTAGCCTGTTCATTCTACGTCATGGTACAGTGAACAAGTGGTACTCACTGACCGCGACGGACGGCGATTATAATCGATTTACACCTGCAGGGTTACCCGAACAACCCGTCACGTACGCCCGTACTCGATGTTTCCTACAACAACCATCACGGACGCCGTACGCAACTACCTTTCACCCGTCAGCCAAATATTGAACCGGTCCCATCGTCCCGAGCAAGAGGTCTCTGCACGCGCATCTCTGTGCCGCCAGCCGATTTACACCTCGAGCTCTCAACCTACCCTCTGAACGACGGGCAATGCCTCAATACCCAGCTGCCCGAGTTACATCAGTTTCCCGGTTCCCATATAGCCGGTAGGTCTTCGGTACTGTTCTAGCTTGTTCAACAGGCCCGCACACGGCTCGGTCCTCAATCGACACAAGAGGAGCTATAGCACACAGGCCCCAAAGTCCTGCTGCCCTTACTCTACGCTCGGTCTCATCTTTCTTGCCATGTATATCATGTGCTATCTCTACCCGAGCAATGTGCCTCTAGCCTATTCTTGCGAGTAGTTCCAACTACTCGACTTGTACCGAATCCTACTCTATCCTAGCAATGCAGTGGCTAACGAGGTTTTCAATCCTAAACCCAACCCATGGTTTTCTTGGCTATGCAGTTGGGTTTCCAATCAAGACTCTAATGCAAAGAACAATATTCAAAGATGTGCTCAAAACTATAAACATTTGTAAAAAGGTTAATGCAAACCGGAGCTTGCCTTGCTGCTCTTGGTCGTAGGCTAGCTGCTCCTCCGGAGTAACGAAGTCTAGGACTTCGGGTTCCTCCTCGACCTTAGCGACTACATGATATAAGACATACATGTATTAATTCAAATGCATTTATTAAGTTTGAACTTGTGAAGCTTATAACCTTTGCTAGACAGACCTAATGACTGTGAAACTTTTACTGTGGCTTGGTTACAACCTAAACAGAGACTTGGTCAAGTTTTAGTTGCAGCAAAGCTCAATTGAGCCCTCCACAATTAATTATGTCCTTGACCTTAATTAAAGGCTTTTAGGGTGTTCTAAGGACTTTCATGAAACAAACTATGACTTTCTGAAAACTAGATTTTTAGAGGGTTCTAATGGAGTTGGTCTCACTTAATTTGGGTGTACCTAACTAAAGATATGAGCCAAACAATTTCAGAGAAAATTCTGAAAATGTTTCTGAACATTTTCTATTTTCTCTGGAACAGTTTCACTAATCACACCATTAGGTGGATTAAATGAGCTCAAATGGATCTGAAATTTTTATGATAGCTCAAGCATATTTTGGTGAACATCTCAGTAAAATTTCAGGATTTTCCTCCAAAGGATTCTCCAGTTAAAATTCCTAACAGTTTAAACTTTGAGGAATTAATTCTGGAGAAATAAGGAATTTCATGAAGTGAAACTTGATTTTCTGGAAAGTACTCAGAGAGATGAATCCAGCAAAATTTTGTTCACTCAATTTGGAGCTTTCTAGCCAAAGTTATGAGGATTTGAAGTTTGAAGGAGATCTGAAAATCGGGGAAAAGTTTAAGCTCGCGCGTGGGCCCAGGGGACACGCGTCGCACGCCTAGGCGATGGCACATCGCGGCCCACAAGGATTTTGCGCGCCAGCACACCCGATCCCGGCCGCAGCCGGATCCCGATTCAAAATATCTCCCGCTGACAGCTGGGGTCCACCCCCTTCTTCAACCTCGCGACACCCGCGCCCCGCCGCCGAGGGATCTCGCCGGAGAGCTCGCCGCCGGCTGCTGTACAGCTCCAAACTTCTCGATTCTGGCCGCCCCTGCCTACTTTTACTCGGGGAATAGGATCTGAGGGTCAGCTGCTCGTGACAACGGCGGAGCATGGTCGGCGACGAGCCGCCACCTCGGAATGACTTTGGCCATGTCGGCTGACTTCTCTAGCACCTCAGCTACTTGGGAAATCGGTCGGGGAGCATCAGTTAACCTCAGAGAAGGTCGACATGAGCTCGAGGCAGCTCGGGGAAGGCCCGAAATAGGTCCTCACCGTGCGCCCGATGCCGCCCGTTCGTTCCGCCATTAGTAGACCTCAAATTACGCCAGGCACAGAGGTTCTCCGGCCCAGAGTTGTGAAGGCAACTTGTGCGTTACCGTGTCTAGCTCGTGTGAGAGCGGCCTGAGGCCCTCTAATCCTTTCTAGAGCACGAATTAAACAGAATCATACCCGAAGGTCGTTCTGCACACAGAAAGGGGAAAAGTGGAAATTCGCCGCCGGTGAGCAACCACTCGAGCTGTGGCTCGGGGATGAGCAGCACCGGTCACCCGCGCGTCCAAGGGTGCCTTGGCTCGGGCGTGACAACGCCCTGGTTGGGCTGTCCACGAGAGCCCGAGGTGCGGCGGTTCCAAGTTCCGAGTTTGATCTTTCGGCACAGCCGATATCAATCGGTTTCAACCGAATTCTAGCAACGGGGAGGACGGAGGAAGGTCTCTAGTACCTTGCTGGGTCTCTGGAGTGGACGGAGGAAGCTGCGATCGGCGTTCTCCGATCAAGTCCGAGCTGCGGAAGTTTTCGGCCGCCGCTGAGTTCTTGCGGGGAAGAACGGCGGTACCTCGGCCGAGGAGGGGGGCAGGCGCCTTAAAAAGGCTCTGCACCGCCTCACGCCCGCGCGTGGGCAAGCAGCTGGTGGCGCGGCGGCTGGCCTCGGTGGCGATCACCGCTGCGGCTCGGCGACCCGAGTGAAAAAGTCTCAGTCGGTTTGATCTCAGCAGTGGCTGACATGTGGGTCCCACCTCCAGTTTTAACCTCTGAAATTTACTCCTAATCACTGTTGTAAACAGTGAACCCCATACTACCATTGGCAATTCAAATTATTCACCCATGAGCCATTTGAATAGATCAAAGTTCAAATGAGGTTTGGTTTGAATGAATTTCAGCACAAGTTCAGTTTGAAATTCAAATAAAGTTTGAATCTCTCCCCCTTAGCTCATGTCAAGATCAACTCCAAATGGAGTGAAAATTGGTGTGTGAGCTCACAAAAATGTGCTGAGTAAGAATATGCCTTCCACTTTTAAATTCATGGGATAAAAACAGTTTGAATTTGAATATGGTTTCAAACTGCCCTCTTCCTATCTATACCCAAAATGACCTCAAAAAGGTTTTGAATTTGGGTGAAACTTGGCATGGACATCCTTAACAATGTGTAGGAGTTTTCATATGTCCAGCCCATCTATATCACATGTGGGAAATACCACTTTTGCAATGTGTAAGTTTGTTCTCTAATGAGCATGTTGATAATTGTTACTTGCTCTTCATTTGTGTTCATCATTCTTCCTCAAATGAGGTGTGTGGTGTGGTGATGAACACTGCAAATGTGTGTCAAAAACTGAGGCCCTTACACCCTTGGGGCCAGACTAGTCCGCTGTGACACCCTCATTTCCGGTTTCTGTATGTATTCATGTTTCATGCAGAGAAAACATTTTAAAAGAAGTGGGAACAGAGAAAGAATTAAAAAATAGCCAAAAAGAGCCGAATACCAGAGAGCACCGAAGACAACTCCTGCGGCCGCTGGCCACGTGGCGTGTTCGGAGCTCATCCCTGCAAAGTGGGGAGAGGTCTGCCACTAAACTGGCTACGTGGCAGGCTCGGGGCTCATCTCCGCAAAAGGGGAGAGGTCCGACCCCGTGGGACACGTGTTACCCCTGGAGCTAGTCTCTGCAGAGAAGCAAGGCCAGCCGCAGGACACATGTCACCTTCGGAACTAGTCACCAAGGAAAATCAGGGGACCAGTCGCGTGGGATACGTGTCGATCTCGGAGCTCACCTCTGAGAGGTCCGGTTCTATTGGACACGTGTTGCCACCAGAGCTTATCTCCGGGAGGTTCATCACTGTTGGACACGTGTCAACCTCGGAGCTCATCTATGAGCAAAGAAGGAGTCTGGCGCTGTTAGGATACGTGGCACACCCGGAGCCACCTCCGGAGAGAGGGAAGGTCCGGCAATGACACGTGGCGTGCGCGGAGCCACCTCCGAATAGAGAGGAGGTCCCGACCGCCAGGATACGTGGCGCACGCGGAGCTCACCTCCGAAGGAGAGGGAGGTCTCGCTCGCTTGACACGTGGCACAACCGGAGCTCGTCTCTGCGAAAGGGGGATACCATGCCCCGGTGGACACGTGGAGCTTCCGGAGCTCATCACCGCGGAGGTAACGAGTTATGGAGCGGTTTCGGATTCTGTACGTGTGGAAATACCGGTACGGAGAGGAAACCAATCTGAATTCCACAAAGTTACCGCACCAAATCAACTAAAGATAAGTTATTAAGATTCAGTGACAATTTGAATAGGAATCTTATTCGAAATACAATCAGATTAGGACTCTTCTTCTCCCGATTATAAATAGAACCCAGAACCCTTGGCCGAAACCACGAACTTCTTTTCCAACTCTTGAGCCGACGACTTAGAGCCCTAGCCCCAACTCGCCGAAGTAAACCCATCGCCGGAGTTCAGTCGAGGAAGATCACCGGAAGAAAGCCCCAACGATCTGTCTTGCTAAGAGAAGGACCCCGAGACCCAGAAGAACGTAAGGTAGGTGTCCAATGTCATCTTACGACATCATCGTGTTTTCTTTGCATCTGTTCTTTGATTCCTTTCGAACATAAGCTTTCTCGTGGACAGATCACTTGTTGATCGGGTTGATCTAAGGACAAGATCATCGCACGTCCACATTTGATCCGAACATCTCTATTCATAGTAAAATCCATGCAAACCGTGCAAGAACACGTACAAACTAAGCTGCATCATAGGATTAACATGCATAAGCATCATCGCATCTAGTTAAAGTTTGTGCATAATATTGATTGTTGTAAATCTTGTATGTGCGTGATCATGTATAGAAGGACAAGCTCAGGGAGCCGTTTACGACGGGCTACAATAACAAGATTTTGAGCAACCGGAACCGCAAGAACAAGGCAAGTGCCCCTTGACCATATTGATCCTATGTTTTGGGAAACTAATTTGTTTTGCGAAAAGGTGTGTGTGCTGAGTCAAACATAATGGGAAACCCTTTTGTAGGAGTTTACTAGCTTTGGTTAAACCACCCTTGTCGCCAGGGAAGTTTAGGAGTCGGGTATGGTTTTTGCTTTTATTCTTCGCTGAGTCCAAGGGATTGGGAAGCGAGATAGATGTGTCTACCTAACTGCACTCGTAATGGTAATGAGAAAACTGATGTTGTTAATGAACATGGATCGGAGGGAGATCTAGGCAAGCCGGGTTTGTGAATGAGGTAGCATGAGATGGCGGTTTACTTGCCGTAGATCTAAGGACCGGGTCATGCGAGCACATGCCAGGATAACAGTGCCACCACAAGGCCAAGTATGGGTGCGGTTTAGCTGACTAATTAGGTAAGTTGCTAGATTGTTATGGACTGTGGAAGGCGCGGGGAATGGGAGTCGAGTGAGGACTGCCCTTGGAACTGCATGGCACAAGAGGGGGCTCGTGGGTGGGAGAATTGGAGATTCTAGCCTGCCGGTGAAACCTTAGTGAGTCCATACATCTAGTAACCCCTTTGTAAAGGCTATTTTGTGATCTCTTGGCCCCACTGACGGTTGTGTACAGGTATAATGGAGGTTCTGTAGTCGCCGACGGGTGACGAAATCACAAACTTGTGGGTAAAGAGGTGCAAACTCTGCAGAGTCTTAAAACTATCATGATAGCCGATCTTACGGTCACGAGCGCCTGGCCAACTTCCATGATTAGTTGGGATGGTTATGGGATATGGTTATTGGTTATGGTTTTGGAAGGTTTGGTTTTTGGTTCACGGGACTGTTGAGTCCGGGTGATGAGATGGTTGCATGACTGTTGAGTCATGGCAACAAGGTTGGTCTCGGTGGGAGACGAAGTTGTTTATGAGATGAAATGGTAGCGAATACGAGATGGTATTCGTGAGATTGTAGCGAACACGAGGAGGTATTCGTGAGCAAGAATGAAGTTGATTAATGTCTGGTTGAGACACAGAAAGTGATGGAGGTATGTTGGTATTTTAATACATGTTGGGATTATGTTCACTTAAAGATAAGTTGCTGTTTTTATCATGGTTTTGATAAATAACTTTGCTTTCTGTGAAATCCTGAAAATTCTAGCAAGTGAAGCTGCAATCACACCGAGAAAATGAGAGGGAATTTAAACTTTTGAATTTAAAGGTGTGAGCTCCAAGTCTAAACTTGAACTTGCAAAAATTCCTGAACATGGAGATCTAAAGCTATGATTTGGTTCTCCACACATCCAATAATAGTCCGGCAAATTTTCAGAGCATTTGAAAAAGATTTCCTATTTGTTGGAATTTAAACGGCGGAAAATTTGAATTTGAATTTAAATCTCAGTTTCAAATTCTGACTTCACCGAGATTCAAATTCGAGTGCACCATTGTGTTCCTCATATTTCTTTTGGACTATCCTCCAAGTTTGATTAAATTTTGAGCTCATTTGCTATTTTAAGCGAATTTGGAAGATAAGAGGGAGAGGGGACGTGGACCCCACTGTTCAGAGACACATGTAGAAGCTGTTGCCGTGCTCTGTTTCTCAGCAACCGGAAGAGCGCCACAGCATGAGCCACAGCAGCCACCTCCTGCTTCCTTCCTTGAGCTGGCAAGCTGCTCACGACGTGGTCACCACACAAAGTGTTCTGTTGCTCACGATAAGGAGTCGAACCGACCTCGGGTGCCCTCACAGAAAACAGAGACAACTGGCGCTTCCTCTGTTTGTCTCAATCACACACCAGCGCTTCTCCTTTGCCCGAGCTCTCCAGACGAAAAAGCTGCGCCCACCAGTGCTCTAGCCGCCCATCAACTTTTCCCCACGGTCCCGCGCTCGTTGGTACCGGAAAACAGCGAAGATTCTGCAGCACTCGGGTGAACGCCAAAAAACTGAACTGGTCGCCGTGGACAGCCCAAACCAGCAGCGATCACGCCCAAGCAAGCCACCCCATCCGTGCAATCATAATCCTAGTTGCTCACCTCCAAAACTCAGCCCAAGCCATTGATCACAGAGGGAAAATTTCAAGTTTTTCTCCCGGGCGGCCGAAACTGACCTTGAGGTAAGGAATTGCAAAATTCGTCCTCAATTCATGTTGGTTGTGTTTCAAACTCCGCACACAAGTTCTTAACTGCCTAGCACACCTCCTCCATCGATTTTAGACCAAGAAATTGAGTGTGGAGCGAGGAATTCGAGTTCTTTTTGAGAGTATACCACTGAACCATGTCGGGTGCACGGTGCCGATAGGTTTGGAGCTCTCCCCGGCCTGTTTAGACCTCATGTCGGTCTTCTACATGACCCCACGGTGCTATAGAGCCCAAGAACCGACCATTTGGTGGAGAAATCACCGTGCACGACCTCGCCGGAGCCCTAGGGTTAGCTGTTGCCGGTGCGCCCCGTTTTCCGGCGAGTTTCTGCCGCCGGCGACCTCACCAATGAGTTCAGCATGGGGAAAAATGGGGGGGCGGCCATCAGGGGGTCCAGAGGTGGCTGGGAAGTGCCTTTCCGGCGACCTCGCAGGAGGGAGCCGCCCCTGCTCTGTTTGGCGCGTGGCTGGAGGTTAGGGATGACAAGTGGGACCCACTGTCAGCATTTAAACATTTTCAAGATTTTCCCATTTCAGTTCAAACTTTGGAGAGCCATAACTTTATGTAGGAGTGTCCAAAAATTGTGAAACAAATTTTGTTGGATTCCTCTCAAAGAGTACTATCCAGAGGTGCAGCACAATATCTATGAAAATCTCTGTATTTGGCTCATTAATTCATTTAAATAAACACTTGTAGGAATTTTTACAGGAGTTCTGTTTATTGGAAAATTCCCCAAATTTGGGCAGGACACTCTTCCAAAAAACCTTGAAGTCCAGTAAAATTTTCAGAGGCATTGGACTCCATTGCTTGGCCAAATATTGTTTGAATCCTCTATGTCTCTGAAAAATGGGAAAATGAACAGAGACATTTTCAGACTTTTAACCAAGTTTGGAAAATTCCTATCCCTGTGTAGAAAGCTCCAAAAATGGTGAAACCAAGTCCTATGGACTCATGAGACTCTCATGTTTCTGAAAAACCAAATTTGGAGCATGAAAAGACACTATAATTTCCATAGAATTTCAGAGAAGTAAAATAGTAAGAAAATTCCCTTGGCCACATCTTCCATCAACTTTGTCTGAACTTTTGCAAGCCATACCTATGTATGATCTATGGACCACTGTAAAAATTTCAGAACAAGTTGAGATCATCTTCTCCAGTTTTCTGCCAATTATGTCCAGCTTCATACTTATGTCCGTTATATATTTCTTTGCACTTTAGTTCCAAAAACCTCCAATACTCAAAATGTTCCTTTCTCTGTTCCAGCACATAGACAAACCAAATTCTCAAATCTTAGACAGTCTGAACTCTTCTTAAGTCATAAAACACATTTGTTTTATAATGTTTTTACTTGCAACATAAAACTGTGCATATTCATGTCGGTAGGAAATACGACGAAGGAGGTCGACGAGCAACTTAACTCGGAGCAGCAAGTTGAGGCTTAATCATAGCCAAGATACTGACTATAAAGTAGAACTAAACCTGCAGCAACATAAGGCAAGCCCCGGTTTGCATTTAACAGCTTTTAGTTATATTTTACTTTGTATCACTTCTATTGGTCTAGCATGTATTGTGCATTAGGTAAAGGTGATTGATACTCCAAATGCATGACCCACAAACCTCTTGGAGTACAGGGTAGAATTGGCTACCTTCGTGTAGTTTCTGCTAGGCTAAAGTTGTATATGAACGGGAACAAGTCGGGTAGTTGGAAGCTACCCGCGAGTTTAGGATGTGCATTCAGCGAGGTAAGATTCTAGAGATTGAAAGTTCTGGAATGGAAGATGAGACCGAGCAGAGAGTAGGAGCAGCGGGACGTTGGGGCCCGTGTGGCTGTAGCTCTGTTTGTGTCGGTTAAGGACCGATGCGTATGCGGCCCTGCTGAGCAAGTTTGAGTAGTACCAGATGCATGCCGGATATATGAGACCTGATAAACTGATGTAACTCGGGTACTCTCGTGTCGAAACTTATACGGCCGTCCTTTGGGGGTTGGTGTCAGAGGTGTAAACCCGCTAGCGGAGCAACTTCGACGTGTTCCGTGTAGTGGCCCTTCTGATGGGTCGGCAGAACTGGTTCGGCATTGGAGTGACGAGTGAAAGGTTGCTGCATACAACGTAAGAAAGAGCTCGCGTGAGTCTTTCAAGGCGGGTGTATGTGTCGTGTATTCCGGGTGTGTCCTGATTGCAATCACCGTCCCTTGCGGTTATATGAGTACCACTTGTTCACTGCGTTGTGACGTAGTAATAACTTCCAGATGAAGTGAAATGAATCATTGCTGTCATGAAGTTCTTAAGTTCATTGTATTGCAAACCATGTATGCTATAGTGTAGGGCTCACTAAGTTTATCTTCCACTTTGGGCATCACCACATCGGAGGAAAGCGTTCCTTGTTTGATTGTGGACTTCCAAGTGAGGGCTGCCTAAGGCATAATAATCTGCTGCTATAAACCTGAAAGTAAGGATTAACATGTAGGCATGTCGTTATTGCATCATACCTGCCTATGTTAGTAATCCCTGCACATAGAGTTCCATGTTTAGGAGTGTTGGTTATGTCTTGCTGAGCCATCGTGCTCACGGTTGCATTATTAGTGTTTTGCAGGTTGTAAAATTTGCTATGAAGATGGTTGTTCGGTGAGCCATCAGAGACTCACCGGAAACCCTGCCGCTGCACTCATCTTTGTGGAAGCTAGTAAGAAGCGTCCGCGGGCTGGACGTCTTCTCTTTTGCTTAGTTAGGACCGAGAGTAAGTGTGTATGTATATTCCGCTGCGTGTACCCTCGTTGTACATTTTGTAAAAGACACTATGTTGATAAATAAAAGACTTTGTACGTTTATGGTTCTTTTCGTGTATGCTGTTGGGTGCCGCATTGCACGGCACCACACAATGTGTATCCTGGAGTGTGGATCCCGGAAGGGGTTCCCCACAGGCGTGGTATCAGAGCCGCATTGGGAATAGCACACATGAAAAGAGGTTATTTTCGAAAACCTAGAAGTATACGAGTGAGGAACGTATAGTATGCCCACATAAGGACTATTAGTAGCATCGTTACTTAAGGTGGCACTCTAACATTGTGTTAATATTCAGTATTTTAATTCTGTAACGACGCACCTACGTCAGGTAAGAGGTAAGGTACGCCACCGCAGGCGGATCAATTGCGGTAACTCGCCATACAACGAATAGTATGGAATGGTATACCGTGGCTTGGCACGGTAGTCAATATGAGTCTCTGAACCTCTCTATGGTTCTGAGAGCATATGAAAACGCTGATCTCCAGCGTGCTTTAGGCAAAAGTGAGAATACCCCATCGTGTGGTAAGCAACACGATAGTATGCAACTCTTGAATGTTCAATGTTCAAAGGGCCATATGCAGCGCTCGCCATCGGTGTGCCTCAAAGGTCATGAGGCAGTAGGTGGTATCCGTTGGGTTGATATCATTCCCAACCGTGACGACCCGTTCACGCTCTACTCGGGTTCCACGTCGTGTGGTGTGAAAACATGACCATGTACCTTGAGACGTGACTTGACTCAAGGACGACCCGTATGGCAATGATACGGGGCATATGTTTTTACCAGGATATGGACCTGCCTGAAATGGAAAACCTTTGTGTGCATCACTATTGATTGTTTTTCTGCAGGTACCTTAACCACGAGTAGAACATGTCATTTAGAACACGTGTGTG
The DNA here is from genome assembly GCA_030760725.1 of Neostapfia colusana. Classification (NCBI taxonomy): domain Eukaryota; kingdom Viridiplantae; phylum Streptophyta; class Magnoliopsida; order Poales; family Poaceae; genus Neostapfia; species Neostapfia colusana. The sequence goes on from JASWHV010000002.1 coordinate 18,428,284, forward strand.
AGTGATCGTTTTAGTGCCACCCCTTGAAACGTATATGCCGGCGTAATGCCGGTTAGGATTTTGATTTGGTGAGGAAACGTAGTACCGTAATATGTTCTTAACTGCATGAAAAATGAAGTTTTCAAAGAAAAGAGTAATTTTGGAGTCTAGGATTCCATTAGGGGTTAATTAACTCCTATATTGAACTAAGAGTCAATTGGGAGTATAGTTTCCATTTCAAACCATTAGAAACAACCTCCCCTGTTTTCAGCAGAATTTTTGATTGGTTGAACCAATGGAGGTGAAGGATACATTTCTGTAAAGGTTTTGAAGTCTTCTACAACTTTTCTGTAGAACTCCAGAACAAAATCCCCACGCAACTGGATGAAAATCTCAGACGAGTGTTAACTGTCCATAAACAGGGCAGACCAAAAATACTCTCTGGAATTTTCTGTATTTCGATCATAACTTCTTGTAGCAAGATTTCTAAGGGTCATGTAAGACACTGTTGGAAAGTTTGTGATATGTGCTACGATTTTGTAGTTCAAAGTGTCTACAGTTTTGGGGTAGAACTTTAGGAAATCTTGCGGACAAAACAGACACTTCCAAAGGAGGTACTGTCAAAATTGTACCAGATTTCTGTCAACTTTGAAATATCATAACTTCTGATCCAGAATAGATATGAAGGCAAATAAATACTCGTTGGAAAGATATTGAAGTTATTAATAACTTTGATATTCAACTTGAGACATTAAACTGCCATTTTCTTAATCAAATTCTGGGATTAAGGTCCAAGGGTCATACTGAACAGAGCATTGCTCATTGCCCATGTAATTTAGGACTTGTTGTGGACATGAAGGTTTTTATACTTCTCTAAGTTCCATGTCATATTCATTAGTCATATTTTATCATTCCTTGCTGTTGATTTAAGAGTTTGACAAACTTCAACAATCATTGGTTATATTTCGGAATTGTCAAAAACCTTGTTTCCTTCATATACGCTGCACAGTTGATGTGATGCTTTTGCGGTTAATCATTTTAAGTTAAAGCTGAGTACACCCTTGGATATTAACCGTAAATTGCTCACTCTTGCAGTATGGATCATACTCATTCCGGGTATGAAGTTGGTGATTCCAGTCGGGATGGCAATGATTCGTCGCAGCGACGATCACCCCCATCAGCAACCGGACTGGCGGAGGTGTTCGGGAGAATGGCTGAGTCTCTTGAGTTTTTGGTGCAGCAATGCATCCGACAGGAGACCTTCCAGCAAAACCCCACACTGAATACATATCTGGATTTTCTAGTAAGACAACCACCGGTATTCTCTGAAGCAAAAGAAGCCTTGGAGGCAGATCATTGGCTCCGAGTGATTGAATCTAAATTGGGAATGCTCCAATGTGATGAATATGAGAAGGCTTCATTCACCGCTCAGCAACTTCATGGATCCGCTGGGGCTTGGTGGTCTGAATATCTTGCTAAGATCGCTGAAGGTCATCGTGTGATGTGGACGGAGTTTCGTGAGGCTTTCTGTGCACGTCATATTTGTGAGGGCATTGTCAAAACAAGAATTGAAGAGTTCTATGAACTCAAACAAGAAGGCATGAGGAGTGTCATGAAGTACTTTACGGAATTTAACCGTTTAGTACAATATGCATCCCTTATGTGCATAATGAGACAATGAAGTGTCATTACTTCTTCTGAGGCCTCGATGTGAAGCTTCGGACAAAAGTGGCACAATGCAATAAAGGGAATTATAGCGAGTTAGTCAATGCCGCTATAATTCAAGAAATAGCTGAACTCGAGCACAAGGAAAGTAAGAGGAAGAGAAAATTATCACTGGCAAGTACGGATGATTATCATCAAGAACAACCGGTGATATATTGCTTACCATCCGGGGTGGAAATTCAGTCCTTTGACGGACCACCTCAAATCCAATACTGTCCATATTCACCCATGGAGGTTCAGCCACTGCTGCAACAGCAGCAAATGAGTATTTGTGCACCCCGACCTCAGCAAAGTGCACCAGAATACCAAGCACTTCCATATGGCGAAGGTCCTGAGCTCGCATCGTATAACACTTGTAGCGATGTAGAGCATCTTCCTCAGGAGGGTCAAGTGACCCAGAAAAGCAGAAGTCACATGTCATCTCAAGCTGCAAAGAAATTTCATGGTCAGCCAATGGGGACAACACTGAAAGTGGGGAACATAAACTATATGGCAGTGGAAGACGTTCTCGTAGGAGAACCCGTGTTGGCGGGCATGTTCAGCCTACGTGATCAGCCCACGCTCGTGTTGTTCGACTCGGGTGCTACACATGATTTTATCAGCAAAGATTATGTGGTTAAGCACCAAGTACCCTCAACCACCTTGGCCGCATCTTATCAGATTAATTCACCGGGAGGTAGTAGGACAGTGTTCAGAATCGTTGCTCGAGCGCCTATATGTTTGGATGGGCGGATATATCCTACTACACTCATCATTCTAGAAGGCTTGCGGATTGACATCATCTTGGGAATGTCTTGGTTGACACATCACCAAGCTATCTTTGATATTAGTTCACGAACGGTGCAGCTGAATGTAAAGGTCCCAAAATAATGAAGACAAAGAAACACTTATTTGCAAAAGTTGGTTTCACACGTATGAAATTTAGGACTTGTTAAAACTTTCCCACATGTGATGACACACATGAGGGTTTTTCTTCACACAAGTCAAATGTTTATTTGAGAACTTGGAACCCTAGAGGGGTCTAAAACAAGGATGGGAAGTTCCCATATGTGTGAGAAAACAAAAATCAGATTTGGAACAATTTGTTCAAACAAAAATTGAAATGAGAAAAACACAATGGAATTCAAAACTGTTGTGCTAAAAATCTCATTTGCAGCAGCCAAAATAAAAATCAGATTTCATATTTGAATTCCTTGAGTCCAAATTAGGGGGTGTGCAAAGTTTCATGATTTATGGAAATAGTTTGCAACCCATTTTGCAAAATGGACTTTAAAAGACAAAGAATCCAAATGCATGTTTGAATTTGGATGAAACTTGCCCAATTATCCAAATGCATACCAGTTTTGAATTTCCACAATTGAATTCACTCAACATTCAAACTTGGGAGATATTTGGAGAGGGGATAAGGAGGACTGATCAGTGGGTCCCACATGTCATTGTGTGAACTGAAAACTTGCAAAAGATCAAAGTGTTGGGTCTCTGTTTGCCTCCTTCAGTCGGCACCCGACACCGACGGGCACAGCTCCGCTCGACACCGATGCTCAGCCGGCAGCCACCTCCTGGTGGAATTTCGTCGCGCTGGAGAGCCGCCCGACCGGCCTATACCCTCTCCCGGCCTCCTGTTCGCTCTTATCACCGAGACACCACAGCTCCTTCCTCCCTCACGCGAGAAATCAACCGAGAACCGTCGCTGAGCTCTCGGTCGATCGACCACCGCCTGGCGCATGTGCCAGCCGCAGCTGAGCAGAAAAACTGCACCGCAGAACACCCCACAACATCCTCGAGCCATCACTGAGCGGGTTCGCGCTCTCTGCACCGAGAACGGCGAGTTTCCACGGCAGACGCCATAGGACCGAGAGCAAGTGCTCCCGTCGGCAGCTTCAACCGCGGCTTATCACGACCGAGCTAGGCCATCTCTGGGCGCGTGCGACGTCCAGGCAACTCACCCCCGAAGCTCAGGATCAACCGTGGATCGTCGGCAGGGAATTCCGAGTATTTCTCCCGATCGGTGCAAACCGACCTTCCGGTACGTTTCCGAGAAATTCCCAGTTGATTATGGTCTAGATAGCCCGAAACTTTGCACACGAGGGCTAGACGTAAGGACGCACCAGTTTGCTTTTGAAACCCCGCATGAAAAACACTGTGCATGACGTATTTCCAGTCTTTACGAAGGCGACTATGGCGGAAAGGTTCGGGTGCACGGTGAACCCTAATTTAGAACCGTTTCTGAGCCATTGTATTCCCATGTCGATGTTCCTTAGCGTCCGCCGGTGCTCTAGAGCTTGGAAACTGAAGCCTAGAAGGCTTAGGGCGTCGGGGCGACGTCGCTGGACTTCGTCCGAACCGTTGCGCCGTCGTGGGCAAGTTTGGGGGGCCTGCCAGCTTGAACAAACCCCACCAGCGTGTTCCTCACGTTGAATTAGGGGCTGGCGGCAAGTTTCAGCATCAGGGGTTGCCGGACGGCCGGTCCCGGAGCTACTCCGGCGAGCCCGGCGGCGGGATCGCGCGGGAGCTGGAGGTAGAAGAAGACCTTCCCCAAACTTTAGAAGAGCATAACTTTTGCTAGGAACCTCCAAAATTAGTGATTAAAATTGGGTTAGATTCAGATTGACAAACTCTATCCAAATATGCAACCCAATTTGTACTAAAGTCTTTATTTAATCCTGGAAAATTCTTTAAAGCTTTTCAGCAAAAGAATTTTAGAGTGAGTTTGGTTTATCCAAAAATCCGAAAATTTTGCCATAATATTCTCTAGGGTGTTATTATACTCCTGTAAAAGTTTCAGCTCATTTGGAGTTGAATTGATCAGGGTAATTCAGATTGTAAGTTCCTGTATTCAAATGAATACAGAAACATTTTCAGAGAATTTCCAAAACATGTAAATTCAGTTCTGGGAAATTCCTAGCTCCAAAAATCCTAGGAAAATCCATGTCGACTCTATAAACTATAATTGAAATTGTGATTCACTGAGTTTGACATGAACATGGATGTTACCTTAGAATTAATTCATCTTTGACTAAACACTTAGAGAATTATTCTGAATAAACCATTCCATGAAATGTGCTAAATTTTGGTCCAGAGGACTTTCTTGTGACAAGGAACTCACATGAAAATTCTCCGCTCCATTAGAGCTCTGGATCACCACTGTCATGTGTGATCTCTTGAGGTGAGCAACACTTAAGTGGGAAGAAGCACTCAACACTTGATCTTAGTGTTTAAGCCCAACCCAAACCACTAGCACCAGTGTCATTTTAAATTCTTAAACAAGAGATCTTATGAGCAAAAGCTTTTCAATTAAATACATATGCATGATCATATCGTGTAGCATATACGTGAAGAAGGTGAGAAGAACTTGAGGTGAAGATCAAGGAGGGAGGAAATCAAGTGATCAAGCTCCAAGTGATCATCACTAACTGATTGTAACAGTAGTCACCTGCAAAACAGGCAAGCCCCGGTTTGCATTTGAACCGTTTTATAAAGCATTTTCATTTGTAGAGATCATAGCTTTGCATCGTTGATTGCATTACGTCTAGATGATATTGAAAACCCCACTTGCATGACCAGAAACACCTAAGAGAGAAAGGGTAGAATAGCAACTCCTCGAGGGAATTTGGCTACGCTAATGTTAGTAGGAAAGGTCCGGTAGAAGACGAGTAGTTGGAATCTACTCGCAAGTTTAGGGCTGGGGTACTTGGAACGGGTCCAATTTAGAGAAGATGAGGAAAGTTCCCACCTAAGAAATGGAGACTGGGCAGGGAGGTTTAGATGCAGCAGGTTGCAGGCCGTGCGTGCATAGCCCTGCCTGTGTCGCTTAAGGCCCGTCCGTGCTTGGCCCTGTTGGAAAAGTTTGAGTTGTGTACCGGGCACATACTGGCTATATGGGACCCAGGAAACCGATGTACCTTGGGAGATCCATAGTGGAACTTTTCCAACTGCCTTAGGCTTTCGGCGTCAGGGTAGCAGGAGGTACCTCGCTCAAGAACATACCACAGCGGGTATGTACCTTGAGGGAGCTTGCGTACTCGAGGCAGTTGGACTGCGGCCAATGTGGAAGATCTTGGGAAAGGTGGCCGCGTACAACGTCAGTCGAGGTTGCTGCCGGCAACTCAGAGTACGGGTGTACGTGTCGTGTAGTCCGGGCGTGTACTGATTCGAATCACCGTCGCTCGCGGTTATATGAGCATACTTGCCCACTGCATCTTGACGTAGTAAGAACTGAACTGGTTATTCTTTTGAACTTGATAAGGATGTGCTATAACTTGTATTGCAACCATGATTGAATGAGAGATAGGCTCATTAAAGTTTACTTTCACTTTGTGCAAGGAGCATCGCAACAAAGCGTTTCTTGTTTGATTGTGGAGTTGCGATGCTTTTCGGCTCAAGGTCTGCACAATGAGGCTTAAAATCTGAAAGTTAAGGATCAACTTTAGGCGAGTCCTTTATGCAAATCTAGCCGACCCAATTGCAACCGTCGTGCATGTAGAGTTTCTTGTTTAGGAGAGACGGGTCAGACTTGCTGAGCCTATGTGCTCACGCTTGCTATATAAGTGGTTTTGCAGGTTAACAACGATGCTGAAAAGAAGGTTGTCCGGTGAGACTCGGGGACTCCCGAGTCAGGTAACACATGGAGAACCCAGCCGCTGCTGCTTGTCTTCGTGTTGCTAACGAGAGGAGTCCGCGGGCTGAACTTCATCTTGAATGCTTTTAGTTATTCGACGTGAGTTGATATAGACTTCCGCTGTAGTTACTTGATGTAAAGTATTTATAAAGGAAAAACTTGTAAGCTTCCGCTATTGTTTTATGTAATACATTGTTCCTCATATGTGTGCTGTTGGGTGCCGCACAACACAGCACCACCCAATGCGATTCCCAGACGAGTGGCCTGTCTCGGTTGAGCGGGTCGCGTCAGCGTGGTATCAGAGCCGCATTGGTAATAGCACACGGAATAAGGAAGGTATTAAGACAAAAATTTAGGTTACGGTGAGGATACGGTATTAGGCCCACATAAGGATTACTATTAGCTTATTATGAAGGTGGCAACCTAACTTATTTGTTATGTCGGAAAATCGTGCATCTCGGGACAATTTATGTCTTCGGGGGTGCACGTAAGCGCTGTCCACCAGTGCGCACAAGCTGAAGGGTGGAGCCCCACGGGTGGCAGGTAACCCGATCCGCTTTAGTATCCTCTACGACTCCTCATGTCGTTTGGGGTGCTCGAGCAACGTCTGTCCCAGGCGTGCGTGGTGCAATTTGGGAAACCCCGTCACGTGGTTAGTAACGTGAACACGTAGCTCAAGGCGTGTTTGGCTTGAGAACACCTGTGCGAGTGATGACGGACAGGTGTAAGAACTGTATGGATACCGGGTTCGGTGTGCAGCCGGACCTGACGATTGAGTGTGACTTGTGCAGGGTTAACCACGAAATCGTAATACGAATAGTACACGTTTGCGAGTGACCGTTTTAGTGCCACCTAAGATACGTTTATGCCGGTATAATCCGGTTAAGGTTTTCTTTTGGTGAGGCTACGTAGTACCGACATGCTTCTTACGGTGCATCGACGCCGTACTAAACTTAATAACGTCTTTCCTTCAAAGAAATAACTCATGAACTAACTTTCAGATAAAAATGGAAATTTGAAACAAATATTAGTTACTGAACTCTTATTTTGAGCTAAGATTCAAATGAGAGGAAGATTAGACTTCAAAGATTTCAAAAACAGAGTGCCCTGTTTCCAGCAGAAATTTGTGCTGGACTTCAACAGAGCATAACTCTGGGTAGCTTGATCCAATTAAGGTGTATGATACAGTTCTGGAAATATTTTCAAGTGATCTACAACTTCTTTGCAGACCTCCAGAGCTAAATCACATGCTAAATGGGTAGAAAGTTCAGAGTAAGGTAAACTGTCCAGAACCAGGACAGCAACAAAACCTCTCGGGACCTTTCTGTTTTTAAGCCATAACTTTCTGTAGAAAACCCCTTAAGAAGCCTATGGTACACCATTGGAAATATTATGAAATGTGCAACATTGTTGTAGTTCAAAGTTTGTTCAGGTTCTTATTGTATTTACATATACAACTGTGATAAAATCAGCCACGTACAAAGGAGGTGCTGGCAAATTTTATCCAGGAATTCTGTCAAACTTGAAGAATCATGACTCTTAATCCGGAGACGATCTGGGGGCATATGAGTACTCGTTGGAAAGATACTGAAGTTAACTTTAACTTTGGTATTCAACTTGAGTTATGAAAATGCCCTTAACTAGATCAAAAGCTGGAGATAGTGCATAAAGGTCTGTCCTGTACAGATAGGCTGGATAGTTATGCCTACTAAGGAGTTTTGTAAACATGAATTTTATTACTGCTTTCATAAAGTTTTGACATAATCATGTTTCCATTAGTCTCACATACTGCTGAGTTCTTGTTTAACTCATCTCAACTACATTTTGCAGTATGGTTCGTAATCGCTCTAGGAGTAGGGCCGGAAGTTCTCGTCGAGGTGGTGATGCTTCTATCCCACCATCGGAACCACCATCCACGGGATGGATGGATCTTATGACTCGAGTCGTCGAGTCTAACCAAGAGAACGCTAGGCTACTCCAAGAAGGAACACAAGAACACACACGCTTACTCCAAGCTTTGGTACAGCAAGGCGTACTCCAGAACACGCAACAAGTCGTTCCACCTCGGAACGCTTATCTGGACTTCTTGGCGACTCAACCGCCAATTTTTACTGAAGCCACCTAACCTGTGGAAGCAGATCAATGGCTTCGTGTCATGGAGTCTAAATTTTGAGTATTCAAGTGTGATGAATACCAGAAGACAAAGTTTGCCGCTCAACAACTCCATGGAGCCGCCAGAAACTGGTGGGTGGATCATATTGCCACCATTCCGGAGGACCATCAAGTGACATGGATGGAATTTTGTGAAGCCTTTCGTACTCGTTACATACCACTAGGTATTTTCAAGGCAAAGCGGGAGGAATTCTTGGGCTTGAAGCAAGGGGACATGAGTGTCCTCGAGTATGTCAGAAGATTTAATCTTTTGGCCCAATATGCTCCCGAATATGTGGTGAAAGAAGAGGCACGGTGTGACCTATTCTTCCATGGCCTGAGTGCCATATTACGGGAGAAGCTGGCCGTACATAATAACGGCAGTTACACCGACATGGTCGATGCGGCTTTCATTCAAGAGAAGCCGACACTTGCGTGGCAAGCCGAGAAGAGAAAGATGAGTAAGATCGAGCAGGCTAACACAAGTTATGTGCCTCAGAAGTACCGTTTGGTGTATCAAACACCATCCGGTGAAAGATGGAGGCCACCTGTACGATCAACTCCTCAGAGATTGATTGCTGGTCAAGTTCTACAACTTGCACCACCTCCACTGCCGCAGCATCAGACGGTGGTTTGTGCTCCATCGCTGCATCCATATGTACCTAGCAGTCCACCGCAAGTCAACGAAGAACCGGAGAGGCATCCGTGTCTTACTTGTGGGCGTACGGGCCATTATGCTAGGCAATGTCCGAAGGGAATTTGAGGCTACAGGTCATCATATTTACAACAATACGATCCGTACCTTAATCTGCAGATAGAGGGCAGATAAGGGGCAACATTCACTATACTGTGATTGATGATGTTCCGGAAGGAGAAGCCGCTTTAGCAGGGATGTTTTCTCTGAATCAGCTACCGGTTTTAGTTCTCTTTGATTCCGGTGCCACACACAACTTCATTAGCCAATCTTTTGTGGCTCAACATCTGCTCCAAACCTTTATACAAAGAGGCAATACCTCATATCTTCGCCCGGGGGCAGCAGTACCGCAAGCGAGGTCTCCCGAGCACCTCTTTGTTTGGGGGGTAAAATATACCCTACGACTCTCATTATCCTTGAGGGTCTGAAGATCGACATCATTTTGGGGATGTCGTGGTTGAATTACCACAGAGCGGTTCTTAACATTAGCTCCAGGACCGTTGAGCTCAACTCCCCACAGCACGGTCTTCACATATTAATTCTGGGTGCCAGACGGCAACAGATTGCAATAGTGAACCACACGGAAGCTGTTAAGATAGAGGACATTCCGGTGGTACGTGAGTATCCTGATGTATTTCCCGAGGATTTACCGGGCATGCCGCCCGAACGAGACGTTGAGTTCAAGATTGAACTCATACCGGGAACAACACCGATATCACGAAGGCCGTACAAGATGGCACCCAATGAACTGGCAGAATTGAAGACACAGCTGAATGACCTAATGAGCAAGGGCTTTATACGACAGAGTTCGTCACCTTGGGGTTGTTCAGCGTTGTTTGTCAAGAAGAAGGATGAAACACTACGGCTTTGTGTTGATTATCGTCCTTTGAATGCCGTTACTATCAAGAACAAGTATCCACTACCTCGCATTGATATGCTCTTCGATCAATTAGTGGGTGCGAAGGTATTTTCGAAGATGGATCTTCGGTCCGGATATCATCAGATTAAAATCCGGGCAGAAGATATTCCGAAGATGGCATTTTCAACGAGATACGGGCTGTATGAGTATCTCGTTATGTCTTTTGGTTGGACCAACGCCCCGGCACACTTTATGTACCTGATGGATTCAGTGTTCATGCCGGAGTTGGATAAATTCGTCGTTGTCTTCATCGACGATATCTTGCTGTACTCCAAGTCAGAGGAAGAACATGCTGAACATCTGCATATTGTGCTACAAAGATTGCGAGATCATCAGCTCTATGCAAAATCCAGCAAGTGTGAATTCTGGATTAATCAAGTACCTTTTCTCGGACACATCATTTCAGCGGAGGGCATCGCTGTAGATCCGAGTAAGATTATCCAAGTGCAGAAGTGGGAGTCACCAAAGTCAGTACATGAAATCCGAAGCTTCCTCGGTTTAGCAGGTTACTACCGGAGGTTTATTCCGAGTTTCTCCAAGATTGCTAAACCGATGACGGAATTATTAAAGAAGAACACCAGATTTATGTGGGGTGCTGCGTGTGAACAAGCTTTCAAGACCTTAGTGAAGCATCTCACAACAGCCCCAGTTCTTGCTCAGCCGGATACAACGAAGCCATTCGACGTTTATTGCGATGCATCTGGCATCGGTCTTGGCTGCGTACTGATGCAAGAAAGACGAGTGGTCGCTTATGGATATCGTCGACTCAGAACTCACGAGCAGCATTATCCAACTCATGATCTTGAGTTAGCTGCCGTGGTCCTTGCTTTGAAGATGTGGAGGCATTACTTGCTCGGAAATCTTGTACACCTCTACACCGACCACAAGAGCTTGAAGTACATCTTCACTCAGAAAGAATTGAACATGAGGCAACGAAGATGGCTAGAGCTCATTAAGGACTATGAACTTGAGATTCATTATCATCCAGAAAAAGGCGAATGTGGTCGCCGATGCGCTCAGTCGTAAGGCGCATATCCATCACCTAACTATTGCCGAAATGGATGATGAAGAACCAAGCCTCCGTGTCATCCCGTATGGAGCTCTCTATAATCTTGCTCTCGTTCCTACCATCCGAGAGGAGATCATTGAAGCTCAACGAAAAGACAAGGGTATGTCTAACATACGACGAAGATTAGACAACGGAGAAATAAAGTGCTTCCGGAAGGACGATGAGGGTACTTTGTGGTTTAATGACCGGATTGTAGTACCCCGGGATATGGGACTACGGAAGAAAATTTTGGATGAAACTCATTTGTCCAAGTTTTCCATTCATCCGGGCAGTAATAAAATGTACCAAGATCTCCCGAAGAAGTTTTGGTGGACACGCATGAAACGTGAAGTTGCAAAGTACATTTCAGAGTGTGATACATGTCGAAAAGTCAAGGCCGACCATATGAAGAAGTCAGGCCTGTTGCAGCCATTGCAAGTACCGGCATGGAAGTGGGAAGACTTGAGTATGGACTTCATCGTCGGGTTGCCGATGACCTCCCACAACCATGATTCGATTTGGGTAATCGTGGACCGATTAACCAAATCAGCACATTTCATCCCTGTGCATACTAGGTACAACGTAAAGCAGTATGCGGAGTTGTACATAGCACGGATCTTGTGCTTACATGGAGTTCCCCGCACCATTGTGTCAGATAGAGGATCACTATTCGTAGCCCGTTTCTGGGAACAGCTACATACCTCCTTGGGGACAAAGTTGATTAGAAGCTCTGCATATCACCCTCAAACAGATGGGCAAACTGAGAGGGTGAATCAAATACTAGAGGATATGCTAAGAGCATGTGCCATCCACCACGTTAATAGCTGGGATGATTACTTACCACTGGCGGAGTTCTCGTACAACAACGGATATCAGACGAGCATCAAAATGGCACCATATGAAGCTCTATACGGCCGGAAGTGCCGTACGCCATTGAATTGGTGTGAATCCGGTGAACGAGTAACATTCGGGGTTGATCTTGTCAATGAAGCCGAAGAGAAAGTTCGGATAATACAAGAGAACCTCAAAGCTGCCCAATCTCGTCAAAAAAGCTACGCGGACAAGAGACGTCGACCACTGCATTTCGAAGTCGGAGAGCACGTGTATCTTCGTGTGTCTCCGATGAAGGGGATTCATCGGTTTGGTGTCAAGGGGAACTTGCTCCCCGATTCATCGGTCCATTTACTATCACGGAGAAGTGCGGGACTGTAGCCTACCGGCTGGAACTACCGGCAAGCCTTGCCGGTATTCACGACATATTTCACGTGTCCCAGCTACGGAAGTGTCTCAAGTTTACCGCTGCCATCCGCACTGAAGACATCGATGAGTTGAAGCCGGATCTCACCTATGTCGAGCAACCTGTACAGATTATCGACGAAAAGACCTGGATCACCCGGAACCGGACTTTGAAATTTTACAAAGTCCTGTGGAGTAATCATACCCCGGAAGAGGCAACGTGGGAAACCGAAGATTACATCCACAAGAATTATCCGGAGCTTTTGTGATAAACCTTGTAATTACCTCCCACCTCGTTCTTCTTTTGAATCTAGAGACGAGATTCCTTTTAAGGGGGGAGGAATGTAAAGGTCCCAAAATAATGAATACAAAGAAACACTTATTTGCAAAAGTTGGTTTCACATGTATGAAATTTAGGACTTGTTAAAACTTTCCCACATGTGATGACACACATGAGGGTTTTTCTTCACACAAGTCAAATGTTTATTTGAGAACTTGGAACCCTAGAGGGGTCTAAAACAAGGATGGGAAGTTCCCATATGTGTGAGAAAACAAAAATCAGATTTGGAACAATTTGTTCAAACAAAAATTCAAATGAGAAAAACACAATGGGATTCAAAACTGTTGTGCTAAAAATCTCATTTGCAGCAGCCAAAATAAAAATCAGATTTCATATTTGAATTCCTTGAGTCCAAATTAGGGGGTGTGCAAAGTTTCATGATTTATGGAAATAGTTTGCAACCCATTTTGCAAAATGGACTTAAAAGACAAAGAATCCAAATGCATGTTTGAATTTGGATGAAACTTGCCCAATTATCCAAATGCATACCAGTTTTGAATTTCCACAATTGAATTCACTCAACATTCAAACTTGGGAGATATTTGGAGAGGGGATAAGGAGGACTGATCAGTGGGTCCCACATGTCATTGTGTGAACTGAAAACTTGCAAAAGATCTCAGTGTTGGGTCTCTGTTTGCCTCCTTCAGTTGGCACCCGACACCAACGGGCGCAGCTCCGCTCGACACCGATGCTCAGCCGGCAGCCACCTCCTGGTGGAATTTCGTCACGCTGGAGAGCCGCCCGACCGGCCTATACCCTCTCCCGGCCTCCTGTTCGCTCTTATCACCGAGACACCACAGCTCCTTCCTCCCTCACGCGAGAAATCAACCGAGAACCGCCGCTGAGCTCTCGGTCGATCGACCACCGCCTGGTGCGTGTGCCAGCCGCAGCTGAGCAGCAAAACTGCACCGCAGAACACCCCACAACATCCTCGAGCCATCACTGAGCGGGTTCGCGCTCTCTGCACCGAGAACGGCGAGTTTCCACGGCAGCCGCCATAGGACCGAGAGCAAGTGCTCTCGTGGGCAGCTTCAACCGCGGCTTGTCACGACCGAGCTAGGCCATCTCTGGGCGCGTGCGACGTCCAGGTAACTCACCCCCGAAGCTCAGGATCAACCGTGGATCGTCGGCAGGGAATTCCGAGAATTTCTCCCGATCGGTGCAAACCGACCTTCCGGTACGTTTCTGAGAAATTCCCAGTTGATTATGGTCTAGATAGCCTGAAACTTTGCACACGAGGGCTAGACGTAAGGACGCACCAGTTTGCTTTTGAAACCCCGCATGAAAAACACTGTGCACGACGTATTTCCAGTCTTTACGACGGCGACTATGGCGGAAAGGTTCGGGTGCACGGTGAACCCTAATTTAGAACCGTTTCTGAGCCATTGTATTCCCATGTCGATGTTCCTTAGCGTCCGCCGGTGCTCTAGAGCTTGGAAACTGAAGCCTAGAAGGCTTAGGGCGTCGGGCAACGTCGCCGGACTTCGTCCGAACCGTTGCGCCGTCGCAGGCTAGTTTGGGGGCCCTGCCAGCTTTAACAAACCCCACCAGCGTGTTCCTCACGTTGAATTAGGGGCTGGCGGCAAGTTTCAGCATCAGGGGTTGCCGGACGGCCGATCCCGGAGCTACTCCGGCGAGCCCGGCGGCGGGATCGCGCGGGAGCGGGAGGTAGAAGAAGACCTCACCGGCCCCACGCGTCAGTCGCACGGCAACAGTGGGCCGGATACTCTGTGGCGCGGGATCAATTGTGACAGCGCGGGAAATGACCCTGTGACCCCGAGTGGCACTCCCTCAGCAGCTGATACGTGCCCCGTGGCCCACAGTCAGGTTTAAACATTTCCCGGATTTATTCAAATTCCTGATTTTTCCCCAAACTTTAGAAGAGCATAACTTTTGCTAGGAACCTCCAAAATTAGTGATTCAAATTGGGTTAGATTCATATTGACAAAATCTATCCAAATATGCAACCCAATTTGTATGAAAGTCTTTATTTAATTCTGGAAAATTCATTAAAACTTTTCAGCAAAAGAATTTTAGAGTGAGTTTGGTTTATCCAAAAATCTTCAAATTTTGCCATAATATTCTCTAGGGTGTTATTAGACTCCTGTAAAAGTTTCAGCTCATTTGGAGTTGAATTGATCAGGGTAATTCAGATTGTAAGTTCCTGTATTCAAATGAATACAGAAACATTTTCAGAGAATTTCCAAAACTTGTAAATTGAGTTCTGGGAAATTCCTAGCTCCAAAAATCCTAGGAAAATCCATGTAGACTCTATAAACTATAATTGAAATTGTGGTTCACTGAGTTTGACATGAACATGGATGTTACCTCAGAATTAATTTATCTTTGACTAAACACTTAGAGAATTATTCTGAATAAACCATTCCATGAAATGTGCTAAATTTTGGTCCAGAGGACTTTCTTGTAACAAGGAACTCACATGAAAATTCTCCGCTCCATTAGAGCTATGGATCACCACTGTCATGTGTGATCTCTTGAGGTGAGCAACACTTAAGTGGGAAGAAGCACTCAACACTTGATCTTAGTGTTTAAGCCCAACCCAAACCACTAGCACCAGTGTCATTTTAAATTCTTAAACAAAGTTCCAGTTTTAAAATGGTCATTAGATCTTATGAGCAAAAGCTTTTCAATTAAATACATATGCATGATCATATCGTGTAGCATATACGTGAAGAAGGTGAGAAGAACTTGAGGTGAAGATCAAGGAGGGAGGAAATCAAGTGATCAAGCTCCAAGTGATCATCACTAACTGAATGTAACAGTAGTCACCTGCAAAACAGGCAAGCCCCGGTTTGCATTTGAACCGTTTTATAAAGCATTTTCATTTGTAGAGATCATAGCTTTGCATCGTTGATTGCATTACGTCTAGATGATATTGAAAACCCCACTTGCATGACCAGAAACACCTAAGAGAGAAAGGGTAGAATAGCAACTCCTCGAGGGAATTTGGCTACGCTAATGTTAGTAGGAAAGGTCCGGTAGAAGACGAGTAGTTGGAATCTACTCGCGAGTTTAGGGCTGGGGTACTTGGAACGGGTCCAATTTAGAGAAGATGAGGAAAGTTCCCACCTAAGAAATGGAGACTGGGCAGGGAGGTTTAGATGCAGCAGGTTGCAGGCCGTGCGTGCATAGCCCTGCCTGTGTCCGTTAAGGCCCGTCCGTGCTTGGCCCTGTTGGACAAGTTTGAGTTGTGTACCGGGCACATACTGGCTATATGGGACCCAGGAAACCGATGTACCTTGGGAGATCCATAGTGGAACTTTTCCAACTGCCTTAGGCTTTCGGTGTCAGGGTAGCAGGAGGTACCTCGCTCAAGAACATACCACAACGGGTATATACCTTGAGGGAGCTTGCATACTCGGGGCAGTTGGACTGCGTCCAATGTGGAAGATCTTGGGAAAGGTGGCCGCGTACAACGTCAGTCAAGGTTGCTGCCGGCAACTCAGAGTACGGGTGTACGTGTCGTGTAGTCCGGGCGTGTACTGATTCGAATCACCGTCGCTCGCGGTTATATGAGCATACTTGCCCACTGCGTCTTGACGTAGTAAGAACTGAAATGGTTATTCTTTTGAACTTGATAAGGATGTGCTATAACTTGTATTGCAACCATGATTGAATTAGAGATAGGCTCATTAAAGTTTACTTTCACTTTGTGCAAGGAGCATCGCAACAAAGCGTTTCTTGTTTGATTGTGGAGTTGCGATGCTTTTCGGCTCAAGGTCTGCACAATGAGGCTTAAAATCTGAAAGTTAAGGATCAACTTTAGGCGAGTCCTTTATGCAAATCCAGCCGACCCAATTGCAACCGTCGTGCATGTAGAGTTTCTTGTTTAGGAGAGACGGGTCAGACTTGCTGAGCCTATGTGCTCACGCTTGCTATATAAGTGGTTTTGCAGGTTAACAACAATGCTGAAAAGAAGGTTGTCCGGTGAGACTCAGGGAATCCCGAGTCAGGTAACACATGGAGAACCCAGCCGCTGCTTCTTGTCTTCGTGTTGCTAGCAAGAGGAGTCTGCGGGCTGGACTTCATCTTGAGTGCTTTTAGTTATTCAACGTGAGTTGATATAGACTTCCGCTGTTGTTACTTGATGTAAAGTATTTACAAAGGAAAAACTTGTAAGCTTCCGCTATTGTTTTATGTAATACATTGTTCCTCATATGTGTGCTGTTGGGTGCCGCACAACACGGCACCACCCAATGCGATTTCCGGGCGAGTGGCCTGTCTCGGTTGAGCGGGTCGCGTCACTGAATTCAAAGAAGCACGGGCAACACATGTTGATTCTGAGAAATGTTGCACCGGAAGTCACTGCTGTACACACCGTTGAAGCTAAGAAACTGGAGGACATTCCAGTGGTCCGGGAATATCCGGACGTGTTTCCCGATGATCTACCGGGCATGCCGCCCGATCGTGACGTGGAGTTCAAAATTGAAATAGCACCGGGAACCACACCCATCTCTCGAAGGCCGTAGAAAATGGCACCGAAGGAACTCGCGGAGCTGAAGGAGCAGCTGAATGATTTGTTAAGCAAAGGCTTCATTCGACCCAGTTCATAACCATGGGGATGCTCCGCGCTGTTCATCAACAAAAAGGACGAGACTTTGAGGTTATGTGTGGACTATCGTCCGCTTAATGCCGTAACTATCAAGAACAAGTATCCACTACCACGTATTGATATGATTTTCAATCAATTAGTGGGTGCTAAGGTTTTCTTGAAAATGGATCTTCGGTCCGGATATCATCAGATAAAAATCCGGGCAGAAGACATATCCAAGACGGCATTCTCGACGAGATACGGGTTATATGAGTATCTCGTCATGTCATTCGGACTCACTAATGTTCCGGCCATTTTATGTACCTAATGAATTCAGTCTTCATGCCGGAGCTGGATAAGTTCGTCGTGGTCTTGATCGATGATATCTTGGTATATTCTAAGTTGGAGGAAGAACACGCCGAACATCTGCATATTGTGCTCCAACGCCTACGGGATGTAACACCCCAAATTTTGATTCAAAACCCTAAACCATGTTCAGAGGAGAATTTAAAATTTTTTGGACGTATTGCATGTTTTGCAAAAATTCAAATTCAAACTGGAATTCAAATTATACTCAAAACAGAAAAGAAATGGAAAAAGAAAAAGGAAAACGGGAAAAAACTGGCCAGTGGGCCGAAACCGCCAGCCGGCCCAGCCACCCCCGCGCCAGCCCGCCCCCGCGCGCGCCGCGCTGCCTCTCACCGACGGGTGGGACCCATATGTCATCCCTAACCCCGCGACCCCGGACTCTCTCCCGCGCGCGCGATCGCAACCGATCGGGAAACCCGTCCCGTCGCCCGAATTCTGGTCCCAGCGGACTCCAACTCGATCACAACAGACCCACCGCCCTCCCCCGGCTATAAAAACCCCCGATCCGATCAGTTTTCCTCACGCGATCGCCGATTTTCACTCCGGTGAGCACCGAGACTTCGCCGGTAAATTCTGGCCGATCTAAGCTCGGAAACTCTGATCTAACTCGCTGGTTTTGATCCACCGCCTCCGGGGAACTTTGCAGGTGCAGAAAACTCGGAGAGTTACGGTGTAAACGCAGCGCCGACGAGCTTCGCCGTGGTTTTGCCTCGGACCTCGCCGCCGATCACTTTCCAGGACCCCCGAGCTCGAGAAAACCCCCGAGGTGAGATCCCTGACCTCCCCTCTACCGGTCTATGCCATAAGATCACAGTTCTAGGTAGAATTCTCGCGGATCCGAAACTTTCCGGCGAGATCGCCGCTTCCCGCCGCCGTGCGCCGCCGGCAGCGCCGCCCGCTCTCGATCAGAGCGACGTGGCCGCATGTGCGCCGTTTATTTTAAATCGCACGGTAGACTTTAAAACCCCGCGTACCGGTTCGATCTTATAATCTCAGCCGTCGGTTTAAAATCGGACGGACCACGTCAGCCCCGCATTATAAAGTCTGGAATTCTTACGTGCTACCCCCTGGGGTTCTCTGAAATTGAGAGCTAGCCCCGGAAACTTCAGATCTAGCCCCTGGAACTCCAGAAAATCATGTAAATTCATTTAAAAATCAGTTTTAGCCCCTGGACTTAATAGAAATTAAGAAAAACACCTCTGATAAGTGTAGCTAGACCCCTGGAAATTATGAAAATAATATTATAGACCCTGTAATGGGGTGAGTTTACTTTTTAACCCTGTTTAGTATTTAATTTAGAAAATTGAATATGTAACTGGTGTTTAAAAAAAATAAAAAGGGGGACAAACATAATTGTCAAAATTAATTAAAAACATTCTCAGTACTTAGAAAATTTTGGAGTGAGATAAAAGTATATTTTTGGGCTGAAATAAATCTGTTTCATCTATTATTCACATTTATTAGTATAGAGACAAATTTTTAAGTAAAGAATAGTTATAGAAAAATAGGGAAAATAATTATGAAATAGTTTACATCAGAGGCCATGGTCAAAATATGATTTTAAATTATTTAGGACCAGAACCTAATCTGTTTAGGTGATGTGTATTACTAATTTAATAATAAAATACACAATTATGCATAGGAATATAAATCTGAAAATATAGCAACTAGTAAATGATAAATGGAGTTTCTAAAATACAAAGAATTCAGTTTAGGGTTGATAGAAATTGTGAAGGCACATTGTATGCAAGTATAAATGTGGACACAAAAGTAGGAATCATATATACATGGTTAAAAGTGCATGCAAGCCACAACTTAACACACATAAAGTAACCACAACACATATAATGGTGAATGAATTTCATAAATGTGAATGTGTGGGTTGTATGAAGTGTAAGTGTGAATTATGTCTTATGGATTGTTGTTTTTCTTTTGCTATGTGTGATGGTATGAAGTAGAACCTGTTCAAGAACAAGTTATTCATTTCCAAGACCAGGAATACCCATTTCAAGAGCAGCAATAAGGAGGCAAGTGTCCTTGACCACTTTGATCCTATGCTAGGATGTGTAGATAGAATTATATGCATTGTCAAATGAAATATGAAACCCATGCTAGGAAAGTTTCCCTAGAATTGCATTACCTTGTTTCCTTGAAGCTTGGGTTGGGATTTATTTTACCATGTCATTTATTTACATGCATATGCTTAGCCATGCTTAGAATGGGATATTTGGGACATGAGATCATCAGTTTATAATACCATACTCTTGAATGAGCTATTGGGAGTTATGTAGAGGTAGGGATCAAGGCAAGTTGGATGTTTTGGTTGTGTGCTGGGTGCACGAGACTTGGGTTTGTGTTTAGTACTGGCCTGGATCCTAAGGACCGGTTCATGGAGCATGTAACCCGGCTTTACAGTGCCAACCACATGCTGAGATGGGGCAGCTTGGCCAATTAATTAGGTGTATCCCCGGCGTAGTATGGGTGTGTTGGATGGTGCGGGGAATAGGTGTCAGCTGGACTACCATATGAACCGCAAGGCTCAAGAGGGGGCCACTGCAGCGGGGTTGGAGCCTCTTGTATGCTGTTAGGGGTGAAACCTCAGTGGGCCCACGCTCGTCGGGAATCCCTTTGTAAAGGCTTCGTAGTGATCTCCTGGCTGCACACCTGGGAAGTGTGAATGTGGATCGTAGCCACTGGCATAATGGAGGTTCTTTTAGTCCACCCGGCAACGGGGGATGAAATCAATACTTGTGGGTACAGTGGTACAAACTCTGCAGAGTTAAAACTGTCTTGACAGCCGTGCTCACGGTTAAGAGCGGCCTGGACTTATTCATGATTAGAGGATTGATGGTTTTGGAAGTTAAGCGGGGAGCTTAACATTGGAAATGATGTTATGGTTATTGGATTATGAAGATGGGATGGGAGATTGGGACCATTTCACCTGTGTAGTAATGTAGGTGCTTAATAAGCTAAGGTGATAGGTATTAATTGCGTAGTGCTTTAACCATGAGTTCAACCTCTCCTTGTTCTAGCCATGCATGATATAATTTTCCTACACTTGTTGAGTACCATTGGTACTCAACCTTGCATATTTGTTGGTTTATATTGCTGCTCAGGTCAAGATAATGAGGTGGTGTATAATGACCAAGATTTTGGACCCGAGGAAGGTTTTTAGGTTCATGAAGACCCCCGGGCAACGCCTGTGATGGAGCCCTAAAGAATAATATTCCGCTGCTAGTTTATTTACTTGTGATGAAGCATTAGTGTCCATTGAGACATTTGCGATGTAAGACTTATTTATATTCGACACCTGGCTTGTAATGAATGATGCTTCACTATTTGTCATCACATGTATGAGAAAATGATCCTGGCATACATGTGATATTCACTTGGTTGTTTCTTCGGAAAAACCGGGTGTGACAGAGGTGGTATCAGAGCCAAGGTTGCCCGTAGGAACGTGGACCTAGGTAGAAATGGACGTATTTAAGGGCCCTATTTTCTTAAAAACTATTTTCCAAAGTGTGGGTGGAAAAGTGTTATTAAAGGAGTCATTTTCTTCATCTTACCCCAACTTTCATTCAAAATAGGATTTTTGTTTGAGAATTTATCTAACCTAATTTTAAATTCTTTTGTTTTAGATGGTACGCATGATTCGCACCGCTCGTAAGTCCACAGGAGGGAGAGTTCCCGTAGTTGCCCTTGCCGAAAGAGAGGAGAGTCGCCCAGTGACATACCTTTCCTACGGATTGGCAGTAGGAGATTTGTTGCGCCGTCTTCGACGTATGCTCGAAGCCGCCGGCAATACGGGCAAGCTCATCATCCACTATAACTCCACCAGGACCATCCGTGAGAAGAGGGAAGAATGGAGTTCGGAGATGAGGATTATACACGAGAATCAGCTGCTTAAGATTCACCACTCTCCAGCTTGTCGAGCAACACAAGTTGACGCGGAGAGAGATGTCACCTGGGAGGCCATCACCTGCCAGAGTCACATCTATCGTCGCCACTTGGACAAAACTGAGTACATGTATGTCCTCCAACGTGAGAGTGGTACCACGGAGTACAAGTACCCACCGGTGCAGCAAGGGACTTCCCATGAGCACATGGACTTGTGCTTGGAGGATGCTGCTATGCTCAGCACTCGATTGCAGGAGTGTCAACAAGAGCTTCAGGATGTCCGAGACACCCTGAAGGAAACGGAGGCGTTGCTGTGAGCTTGCTTAAAGGCGAGAGAAAGAGGAGACGGGAATGAACTGTGTGTCACCGTGAGTGATCCATGGACCCCTGACTCCCCGGATCGCCGAGCAATCAGGCGTCGTCGCACTTCTCCACCAGCAGCCTCCCCACCCAAAGCAGAGTCAGAAGGTAGCCGAAATGAGGAGGAAGATCCCGAGGAGCCAGCTCAAGAGGATGAGTAGTATAGAATCTTTCCCCTAGCTAGCAAGAGGTCGAGTAGTTGAGTCGTTACGTAGTTAATGGTGTGATAATGCTTGGTGTGTGACGTGAGTTGTGGAAGCCATGAGAAATTGTCCACAGCCTCGTCTTCGGATTGTTTTGCTTTGGTGTGTGAACCCACATGAAATAATATTGCATTTGTTTTTGTGTGAGAAATAAACCCTCGTAAAATTTTAACGAAGCCTCAACACTTCAAAGTACAAACAAATGAAAGTAGTAAGATGATGCTAAATGATTTCAAATTGACATTAGTTGATTCTGCCAGATGGCCGGAAGAGGAAAAGGACGTGCTGCCAACCCCGCCAACAACAACGATGAGGCATGCAACCCTCATCTTTCTGGAGGCCAGGACAGGGGTGGTCGCCGTGAAGAAGTTGATCCTCTCCATCAAATGCTGGAGAATCAAAATCAGCTTATCCAGAACTTGACTCAAGTGGTGGCCAACTTGCATCAAGTTCAACCTCCACAAGCTGCACCACGCCAACCAAGGTTGAGTGAGTTTCTAGGAACTCAACCTCCAAAGTTTGCAAGTGCTGCTGAACCTCTGGAGGCAGATGATTGGCTGAAGACCATTGAAAGTAAGATGAGGATAATACAATGCCAAGGGTATGAGAGGGTGCTGTTTGCCTCTCATCAATTGCAGGGACCTGCTGCTGATTGGTGGACCGCCTACGTGGCCGCCCATCATGACCCTGAGAACATCACTTGGGAAGAGTTCAAGCGTAGCTTCCGCAACCACTACATCCCAAGAGGTGAACTCAAAAACAAGAGGAAGGAGTTTTTGGGACTGCAGCAGGGAAACATGACGGTGAGGGAATACCTCACTAAATTTACTCAACTATCCCGTTATGCTCCACGAGACATAGAGACTGATGAGCAGAAACAAGATTGTTTCGTGGAAGGACTTACCGCAGAGATGCAGTGTGCCATGTCCTACAATGAGTATGAAAGTTTTCAAAAGATGGTGGACAGAGCGTTTGTGGTGGAAAGGAAGCTAAAGGCCCTGGAAAATGAGAATAAGAGGAAGGTGGGATGGTCACATCAGGCCTCAGGGAGCAACACCCGCCCACGTATGATGCAGCAACCTACGGGGCAGACGAGCCGTGCTGCGGTACCCTATTCAGCACCAAGAGGGTACAACCCAAACTACAGGCCACCCGCAGCACCAGCACAGCCGCCACGTCAGTTTGTGCAGCAGCCTCGCCCCGCATATCCACCTCGACCAGCAGTGCAAGGACCCCCGAACCAACCCCAAGACAACAAAGGCCAAGCACCTAAGGTTGGGGTGCAATGTTTTAGCTGTGGTGAAGTGGGGCACTATGCCCATAAGTGCCCTAAGAAGAAGCCCGCGCAGCCACAACAGCAGAATGTAGTGAGAGGACGGGTGAACCACGTCACTATGGAGGAAGCACAAGAGGCACCCGACGTGGTAGTTGGTAAGTTTCCTGCCAATTTACACCTTGCAACTCTGCTGTTTGACTCTGGTGCTACCCACTCGTTCATTGCTCAAGGGTTTGTTAAGAGGTATGACCTAGCAACCACACAAATGAACCATATGCTAGCTATAAACTCTCCAGGTGGAGAAATAAGGACAAGACAAGTGTGTCCCAAAGTGAGCCTAGACATTAATGGGGTAGTATTTACTGCTAACCTCATAGTGATAGATTCACAAGGAATAGATATTATTTTGGGTATGGATTGGTTGACCAAACATAAAGGAATCATCCATTGTTCGACCAGAACGGTGGAACTAACTCACCCCAATGGCACAAGAGTAAAGTTCATAACGATACACGAGCCTAGGAGGGACATCAAATTAAACCAAGTGGAGGCGAAAGTTGAGGAAATCAGGACTATCAGGGAATATCCAGATGTTTTTCCGGAGGAATTGCCAGGTATGCCTCCCGACCGTGATGTGGAATTGAGCTAGTACCGGGAACAGCCCCGATATACAAGAGACCTTATCGAATGGACTCCAAGCAGCTAGAAGAGCTCAAGGATCATTTGAGAGAATTGACGGAGAAGGGGTATATTCGCCCTAGTTCTTCACCATGGGGAGCTCCGGTGATATTTGTGCCCAAGAAAGACGGAACCCAAAGGTTATGCGTGGATTACCGTGCCTTGAATGAGGTAACCATCAAAAACAAGTACCCATTGCCTCGCATTGAAGACTTGTTTGATCAGTTGAGGGGAGCTTGTGTGTTCTCGAAAATTGATCTCAGGTCGGGATACCACCAACTCAAGATAAGGCAATCTGATATTCCCAAGACAGCTTTCGTATCTCGATACGGACTGTATGAATACACTGTCATGCCTTTCGGGCTAACCAATGCCCCGGCATATTTCATGTATCTCATGAACAAGGTATTCATGGAATATCTGGACAAATTTGTGGTGGTTTTCATAGATGATATTCTCGTCTTCTCCAAAGATGAAGAAGAACATGAGAAACATCTAGGGTTGGTGTTACAGAGGCTGAGAGAACACCAACTATATGCCAAGTTGAGCAAGTGTGAGTTTTGGCTGAAGAGAGTTCCCTTCTTAGGACATATAATCTCGGAGGGAGGAATCTCCGTAGATCCCGCCAAAATTGAGGATATCCAGAAGTGGAAGACCCCTGAAAATGTCGGGGAAGTTCGAAGCTTTTTGGGATTGGCTGGATACTATCAACGGTTTATTGAGGGATTCTCCAAGATCTCGAGACCTCTCACCAAACTGTTGGAAAAGGGAATCACATTCACCTGGACGCCACAGTGCGATACGAGCTTTCAGGAGCTAAAGAAAAGATTGACAACAGCCCCAGTGCTGGTTATGCCAGATATGCAGAAGAATTTCACAGTGTACTGCGATGCCTCTGGAAATGGGTTGGGATGTGTTCTCATGCAAGAAGGACATGTCGTGGCATATGCATCCCGGCAGCTTCGGAAGCACGAGAAGAACTATCCTACACATGACCTAGAACTAGCTGCAGTGGTACACGCGTTGAAAATTTGGTAGCACTATTTGATGGGGAAGAGGACAGAGATATATACGGATCATAAGAGTTTGAAGTACATATTCACACAACCAGATCTCAACCTCAGACAAAGGAGATGGTTAGAGCTAATTAATGACTTTGATGTGGGCATCAACTATCATCCCGGAAAAGCAAACGTCGTGGCCGATGCTTTGAGTCGGAAAGTGCAGGTCAATAAGTTGAGCTTGAGGGACATGCCTGCAGAATTGAAGGACGAGGTTATAAGACTCAATCTATGTCTAGTAAATAGTAGTGAAGCCATCGCCATGGAAGTGGACTCCACACTTGAGCGATACATACGCGAGGGCCAAAAGAATGATGAGAAGATACAAGAGATCAGACAACTCATTAAGGAAAATAAAGCTCCTGGTTTTAGAGAGGATGAACAAGGAACGGTGTGGCACGGGAAAAGGATCTGTGTGCCAGAAGTAAAGGAGATCCGTGAATTAATTTTGAAGGAGGCTCACGATTCTGACTATTCCATTCATCCTGGGAGTACGAAGATGTACCAGGACCTCAAGAGCAGGTATTGGTGGTATGGCATGAAACGTGATGTCGCGGAACATGTTGCCCTATGTGACACATGTCAGTTGGTGAAAGCTGAACATCAACGACCCGCGGGATTATTACAACCACTCAAAGTGCCTGAATGGAAATGGGAAGAAATCAGCATGGATTTTGTCGTGGGATTGCCTAGGACCCAATCCGGGTATGATTCAATATGGGTCATTATTGATAGGCTAACCAAGGTAGCTCATTTCATTCCTGTGAAAGAAAGCTACAGCGGATCCAAATTGGCAGAATTGTACATGTCAAGGATTGTGTGTTACCATGGAGTGCCAAAGAAGATAGTGTCGGACCGAGGGACACAGTTCACCTCGAGGTTTTGGCAGAAGTTGCATGAAACCATGGGAACCCATCTGAATTTCAGCTCTGCCTATCATCCCCAAACTGACGGGCAGATGGAGAGAACCAATCAGATCCTTGAAGATATGTTAAGGGCATGTGCACTAAAAAACAATAGGAGTTGGGACAAGAACCTACCGTATGCAGAGTTTTCCTATAACAACAGTTATCAAGCTAGTATGAAGATGTCACCGTTTGAAGCTTTGTATGGAAGGAAGTGCAGAACTCCTCTATTTTGGAACCAAACAGGAGAAAGTAAAGTGTTTGGCCCAGAAGTGCTACAAGAAGCCGAGGCGAAGGTGAGGGAGATTCGCAACAACTTGAGGATAGCACAAACACGCCAGAAGAGTTATGCTGATGTGCGAAGAAGAGAACTCGTTTTCAACGTGGGAGACTATGTTTATCTCAAGGTGTCCCCTATCAGAGGACTTCGTCGGTTCAAGGTGAAAGGGAAGTTGTCACCTCGATACATCGGACCCTTTCAAGTTTTGGAAAGAAAAGGCGAAGTGGCGTACCAACTAGAGTTATCGGTTCATCTATCGGACGTGCACGATGTATTTCATGTGTCATAACTCAAGAAATGTCTGAGGACACCTGAGGAGGTGTTACCCATGAATGAAGTGGATGTAGCTGAAGATTTGTCTTATGACGAGCAACCATACAAGATTTTGGAGACAATGGAACGCCTCACCAGAAACAAGAGAATCCGGATGTGCAAGGTGCAGTGGAAGCATCACTCAGAAGAGGAAGCTACCTGGGAACGGGAAGATGAGCTCAAGGCACAGTTTCCGGAATTGTTTTCTTAGAAACATCAATCTCGAGGACGAGATTTCTTTTAAGGGGGGTAGAGCTGTAACACCCCAAATTTTGATTCAAAACCCTAAACCATGTTCAGAGGAGAATTTAAAAATTTTTGGACGTATTGCATGTTTTGCAAAAATTCAAATTCAAACTGGAATTCAAATTATACTCAAAACAGAAAAGAAATGGAAAAAGAAAAAGGAAAACGGGAAAAAACTGGCCAGTGGGCCGAAACCGCCAGCCGGCCCAGCCACCCCCGCGCCAGCCCGCCCCCGTGCGCGCCGCGCTGCCTCTCACCGACGGGTGGGACCCATATGTCATCCCTAACCCCGCGACCCTGGACTCTCTCCCGCGCGCGCGATCGCAACCGATCGGGAAACCCGTCCCGTCGCCCGAATTCTGGTCCCAGCGGACTCCAACTCGATCACAACAGACCCACCGCCCTCCCCCGGCTATAAAAACCCCCGATCCGATCAGTTTTCCTCACGCGATCGCCGATTTTCACTCCGGTGAGCACCGAGACTTCGCCGGTGAATTCTGGCCGATCTAAGCTCGGAAACTCTGATCTAACTCGCTGGTTTTGATCCACCGCCTCCGGGGAACTTTGCAGGTGCAGAAAACTCGGAGAGTTACGGTGTAAACGCAGCGCCGACGAGCTTCGCCGTGGTTTTGCCTCGGACCTCGCCGCCGATCACTTTCCAGGACCCCCGAGCTCGAGAAAACCCCCGAGGTGAGATCCCTGACCTCCCCTCTACCGGTCTATGCCATAAGATCACAGTTCTAGGTAGAATTCTCGCGGATCCGAAACTTTCCGTCGTGATCGCCACTTCCCGCCGCCGTGCGCCGCCGGCAGCGCCGCCCGCTCTCGATCAGAGCGACGTGGCCGCATGTGCGCCGTTTATTTTAAATCGCACGGTAGACTTTAAAACCCCGCGTACCGGTTCGATCTTATAATCTCAGCTGTCGGTTTAAAATCGGACGGACCACGTCAGCCCCGCATTATAAAGTCTGGAATTCTTACGTGCTACCCCCTGGGGTTCTCTGAAATTGAGAGCTAGCCCCGGAAACTTCAGATCTAGCCCCTGGAACTCCAGAAAATCATGTAAATTCATTTAAAAATCAGTTTTAGCCCCTGGACTTAATAGAAATTAAGAAAAACACCTCCGATAAGTGTAGCTAGACCCATGGAAATTATGAAAATAATATTATAGACCCTGTAATGGGGTGAGTTTACTTTTTAACCCTGTTTAGTATTTAATTTAGAAAATTGAATATGTAACTAGTGTTTAAAAAAAATAAAAAGGGGGACAAACATAATTGTCAAAATTAATTAAAAACTTTCTCAGTACTTAGAAAATTTTGGAGTGAGATAAAAGTATATTTTTGGGCTGAAATAAATCTGTTTCATCTATTATTCACATTTATTAGTATAGGGACAAATTTTTAAGTAAAGAATAGTTATAGAAAAATAGGGAAAATAATTATGAAATAGTTTACATCAGAGGCCATGGTCAAAATATGATTTTAAATTATTTAGGACCAGAACCTAATCTGTTTAGGTGATGTGTATTACTAATTTAATAATAAAATACACAATTATGCATAGGAATATAAATCTGAAAATATAGCAACTAGTAAATGATAAATGGAGTTTCTAAAATACAAAGAATTCAGTTTAGGGTTGATAGAAATTGTGAAGGCACATTGTATGCAAGTATAAATGTGGACACAAAAGTAGGAATCATATATACATGGTTAAAAGTGCATGCAAGCCACAACTTAACACACATAAAGTAACCACAACACATATAATGGTGAATGAATTTCATAAATGTGAATGTGTGGGTTGTATGAAGTGTAAGTGTGAATTATGTCTTATGGATTGTTGTTTTTCTTTTGTTATGTGTGATGGTATGAAGTAGAACCTGTTCAAGAACAAGTTATTCATTTCCAAGACCAGGAATACCCATTTCAAGAGCAGCAAGAAGGAGGCAAGTGTCCTTGACCACTTTGATCCTATGCTAGGATGTGTAGATAGAATTATATGCATTGTCAAATGAAATATGAAACCCATGCTAGGAAAGTTTCCCTAGAATTGCATTACCTTGTTTCCTTGAAGCTTGGGTTGGGATTTATTTTACCATGTCATTTATTTACATGCATATGCTTAGCCATGCTTAGAATGGGATATTTGGGACATGAGATCATCAGTTTATAATATCATACTCTTGAATGAGCTATTGGGAGTTATGTAGAGGTAGGGATCAAGGCAAGTCGGATGTTTTGGTTGTGTGCTGGGTGCACGAGACTTGGGTTTGTGTTTAGTACTGGCCTGGATCCTAAGGACCGGTTCATGGAGCATGTAACCCGGCTTTACAGTGCCAACCACATGCTGAGATGGGGCAGCTTGGCCAATTAATTAGGTGTATCCCCGGCGTAGTATGGGTGTGTTGGATGGTGCGGGGAATAGGTGCCAGCTGGACTACCATATGAACCGCAAGGCTCAAGAGGGGGCCACTGCAGCGGGGTTGGAGCCTCTTGTATGCTGTTAGGGGTGAAACCTCAGTGGGCCCACGCTCGTCGGGAATCCCTTTGTAAAGGCTTCGTAGTGATCTCCTGGCTGCACACCTGGGAAGTGTGAATGTGGATCGTAGCCACTGGCATAATGGAGGTTCTTTTAGTCCACCCGGCAACGGGGGATGAAATCACTACTTGTGGGTACAGTGGTACAAACTCTGCAGAGTTAAAACTGTCTTGACAGCCGTGCTCACGGTTAAAAGCGGCCTGGACTTATTCATGATTAGAGGATTGATGGTTTTGGAAGTTAAGCGGGGAGCTTAACATTGGAAATGATGTTATGGTTATTGGATTATGAAGATGGGATGGGAGATTGGGACCATTTCACCTGTGTAGTAATGTAGGTGCTTAATAAGCTAAGGTGATAGGTATTAATTGCGTAGTGCTTTAACCATGAGTTCAACCTCTCCTTGTTCTAGCCATGCATGATATAATTTTCCTACACTTGCTGAGTACCATTGGTACTCAACCTTACATATTTATTGGTTTATATTGCTGCTCAGGTCAAGATAATGAGGTGGTGTATAATGACCAAGATTTTGGACCCGAGGAAGGTTTTTAGGTTCATGAAGACCCCCGGGCAACGCCTGTGATGGAGCCCTAAAGAATAATATTCCGCTGCTAGTTTATTTACTTGTGATGAAGCATTAGTGTCCATTGAGACATTTGCGATGTAAGACTTATTTATATTCGACACCTGGCTTGTAATAAATGATGCTTCACTATTTGTCATCACATGTATGAGAAAATGATCCTGTCATACATGTGATATTCACTTGGTTGTTTCTTCGGAAAAACCGGGTGTGACACGGGATCACAAACTATATGCAAAATTCAGCAAGTGTGAGTTCTGGATCAACCAAGTGCCATTTCTTGGGCACATTATTTCTTCGGAGGGTATCGCAGTTGATCCGAGCAAGATCGTCCAAGTGCTGAATTCGAGTTCACGGAAATCAGTCAACGAAGTCCGTAGCTTTCTCGGTTTAGCGGGGTACTACCGGAGATTCATTCTGAATTTCTCGAAAGTTTCTAAACCGATGACGGAACTTCTGAAGAAGGGCAACA
Organism: Neostapfia colusana; assembly: GCA_030760725.1. Taxonomy (NCBI): domain Eukaryota; kingdom Viridiplantae; phylum Streptophyta; class Magnoliopsida; order Poales; family Poaceae; genus Neostapfia; species Neostapfia colusana. The sequence goes on from JASWHV010000002.1 coordinate 18,458,735, forward strand.
AATATGTGTGGAGTGAAGCATGTGAGGAAGCTTTCAAAGCATTGGTAAAACACCTCACAACAGCCCCAGTCTTGGCGCAGCCCGATATGACTAAAGCTTTTGATGTGTATTGCGATGCATCCGGCATCGGCCTGGGCTGCGTGCTTATGCAAGAAGGGCGAGTGGTCACATATGGATCCAAGCAGCTTCGGAATCATGAGCAGAATTATCCAACACATGATCTCGAGTTAGCTGCTGTGGTTCTTGCTCTAAAGATGTCGAGGCACTATTTGCTTGGAAACTTAGTCCACCTCTACACCGACCACAAGAGTTTAAAGTACATCTTCACACAAAAGGAGCTAAATATGAGGCAGCGAAGATGGTTAGAGTTAATCAAGGATTATGAACTGGAGATTCATTACCATCCAGTAAAAGCGAATGTGGTTGCCAACGCACTTAGTCGGAAATCACATGTGCATAATCTAACCATGGCTGCAATGGAAGAAGAAGAACCGAGCCTGTGCTTGGTTCCTTATGGGTCATTGTTTAACCTTGCCCTCATTCCTACAATTCGTGATGAAATTGTAGCGGCTCAAAAGAAAGATAAGGGCATGGCCCATATCCGGAAGAGAATAGACAAAGGAGAAGCTAAGTGCTTCCGGAAAGATGAGAACGGTATGTTATGGTTCAAGAACCGTATAGTCGTACGGAGGGACATGAAGCTTCGTAAGAAAATATTAGACGATGCTCATCTATAAAAATTTTCCATTCATCCAGGAAGCAACGAGATGTACCAAGATTTGAGGAACAAGTTTTGGTGGACACGGATGAAGCGGGAAATAGCTAAATACGTATCCGAGTGTGATACGTGTTGAAGGGTAAAAGCAGATCACATGAAGAAACCTGGTTTGCTGCAGCCCCTTCATATTCCGGCATGGAAGTTGGAAGAGGTGAGTATGGATTTTATTGTCGGGTTACCGCTCACATCTCGAAAGCATGATTCAGTTTGGGTAATCGTTGACCGAATAACCAAATCAGCACACTTCATACCGGTGAATGTGAGATTCAATGCCAAGAAATATGCGGAGTTATACATTGAACGGATATTATGCCAGCATGGAGTTCCAAGAACATTAGTTTCAGATCATGGTGCACTGTTTGTTTCTAGTTTCTGGGAACAGCTGCACGCATCTTTGGGAACCAAATTGCTTAGAAGCTCCGCATATCACCCTCAAACCGATGGACAAACCGAGAGGGTGAATCAAGTCTTGGAAGATATGTTGAGAGCGTGTGCCATCCACCACGGTAAGAACTGGGATGCTTATCTACCGTTGGCGGAATTCTCGTACAACAACAGCTATCGAACGAGTATCAAGATGGCACCGTACGAGGCTCTCTACGGCCGGAGATGTCGCACACCGCTGAATTGGTGCGAATCTAGTGAAAGAGTGATATTCGGGATTGACCTTGTTAATGACACTGAAGAACGAGTTCGAGTCATACAAGCAAATTTAAAGGCTGCTCAATCTTGACAGAAGAGTTATGCAGACCAGCGATGTCGACCGCTGAACTTCAACGTCGGAGAGTACGTATATCTCCGCGTATCTCCAATGAAGGTAGTTCACCGATTCGGTGTAAAAGGGAAGCTCGCTCCCCAGTTTATTGGTCCATTTGCTATCACGGAGAAATGTGGACCTGTAGCGTACCGGCTTGAGCTGCCGACAAATCTCGGTGGGGTTCATGATATATTTCACATCTCTCAGCTTCGGAAATGTCTCAAGAATAACACTGCTGTCCGCAATGAAGATCTCGAGACATTGCAACAGGATCTCTCCTATACAGAGCATCCAATCCGGATTATCGATGAAAAGTCTCGGTCGACAAGGAATCGGACGCTCCAATTCTATAAGGTATTATGGAGAAACCATACCGCGGAGGAAGCAACATGGGAGAGTGAAGAATACCTCCGTTCAAACTATCCAGACTTGCTGTCCGCTTATATACGGTAATTGCTTCTCTACCGCTTCATCTCTTCTTTATGAATCTCGGGACGAGATTCTTTTTAAGGGGGGAGGGATGTGAAATCCTGAAAATTCTAGCAAGTGGAGCTGCAATCACACCGAGAAAATGAGAGGGAATTTAAACTTTTGAATTTAAAGGTGTGAGCTCTAAGTCTAAACTTGAACTTGCAAAAATTCCCGAACACGGAGATCTAAAGCTATGATTTGGTTCTCCACACATCCAATAATAGTCCAGCAAATTTTCAGAGCATTTGAAAAAGATTTCTTATTTGTTGGAATTTAAACGGGAGAAAATTTGAATTTGAATTTAAATCTCAGTTTCAAATTCTGACTTCACCGAGATTCAAATTCGAGTGCACCATTGTGTTCCTCATATTTCTTTTGGACCATCCTCCAAGTTTGATAAATTTGGAGCTCATTTACTATTTTAAACGAATTTGGAGGATAAGAGGGAGAGGGGGCGTGGACCCCACTGGTCAGAGACACATGTAGAAGCTGTTGCCGTGCTCTGTTTCTCAGCAACCAGAAGAGCGCCACCGCGTGAGCCACAGCAGCCACCTCCTGCTTCCTTCCTTGAGCTGGCGAGCTTCTCACGACGTGGTCCCCACACAAAGCGTCCTGTTGCTCACGATAAGGAGTCGAACCGACCTCGGGTGCCCTCACAGAAAACAGAGACAACCGGCGCTGCCTCTGTTTGTCTCAATCACACACCAGCGCTTCTCCTTTGCGCGAGCTCTAAACACGAAAAAGCTGCGCCCACCAGTGCTCTAGCCGGCCAGCAACTTTCCCCCATGGTCCCGCGCTCGTTCGTACCGGAAAACAGCGAAGATTCTGCAGCTCTCGGGTGAACGCCGAAAAACTGAACTGGTCGCCGTGGCCAGCCCAAACCAGCAGTGATCACGCCAAAGCAAGCCACCCCATCCGTGCACCTACAAGCCTAGTTGCTCACCTCCAAAACTCAGCCCAAGCCATTGATCACAGAGGGAAAATTTCAAGTTTTTCTCCCGGGCGGCCGAAACTGACCTTGAGGTAAGGAATTGCAAAATTCGTCCTCAATTCATGTTGGTTGTGTTTCAAACTCCGCACACAAGTTCTTAACTGCCTAGCACACCTCCTCCATCGATTTTAGACCAAGAAATTGAGTGTGGAGCGAGGAATTCGAGTTCTTTTCGAGGGTATACCACTGAACCATGTCGGGTGCACGGTGCCGATAGGTTTGGAGCTCCCCCTGGCCTGTTTAGACCTCATGTCGGTCTTCTACACGACCCCACGGTGCTATAGAGCTCAAGAACCGACCATTTGGTGGAGAAATCACCGTGCACGACCTCGCCGGAGCCCTAGGGTTAGCTGTTGCCGGTGCGCCCCGTTTTCCGGCGAGTTTCAGCCGCCGGCGACCTCACCAACGAGTTCAGCATGGGGAAAAATGGGGGGGGGGGGCGGCCATCAGGTGGTCCAGAGGTGGCTGGGAAGTGCCTTTCCGGCGACCTCGCCGGAGGGAGCCGCCCCTGCTCTGTTTGGCGCGTGGCTGGAGGTTAGGGATGACGAGTGGGACCCACTGTCAGCATTTAAACATTTTCCAGATTTTCCCATTTCAGTTCAAACTTTGGAGAGCCATAACTTTGTGTAGGAGTGTCCAAAAATTGTGAAACAAATTTTTTTGGATTCCTCTCAAAGAGTACTATCCAGAGGTGCAGCCCAATATTTATGAAAATCTCTGTATTTGGCTCGTTAATTCATTTAAATAAAAATTGTAGGACTTTTTACAGGAGTTCTGTTTATTGGAAAATTCCCCAAATTTGGACATGATACTCTTCCAAAAATCCTTGAACTCCAGTAAAATTTTCAGAGGCATTGGACTCCATTTGCTTGGCCAAATATTGTTTGAATACTCTATTTCTCTGAAAAATGGGAAAATGAACAGAGACATTTTCAGACTTTTAACCAAGTTTGGAAAATTCCTATCCCTGTGTAGGAAGCTCCAAAAATAGTGAAACCAAGTCCTATGGATTCATGAGACTCTCAAGTTTCTGAAAAATCAAATTTGGAGCATGACAAGACACTATAATTGCCATAGAATTTCAGAGAAGCCAAATAGTAAGAAAATTCCCTTGGCCACATCTTCCATCAACTTTGTCTGAAATTTTGCAAGCCATACCTCTATATTATCTATGGACCACTGTAAAAATTTCAGAACAAGTTGAGATCATCTTCTCCAGTTTTCTGCCAATTATGTCCAGCTTCATACTTATGCCCGTTATATAGTTCTTTGCACTTTAGTTCCAAAAACCTCCAATACTCAAAATGTTCCTTTCTCTGTTCCAGCACATAGACAAACCAAATTCTAAAATCTTAGATAGTCTGAACTCTTCTTAAGTCATAAAACACATTTGTTTTATAATGTTTTTACTTGCAACATAAAACTGTGCATATTCATGTCGGTAGGAAATACGACGAAGGAGGTCGACGAGCAAATTGACTCGGAGCAGCAAGTTGAGGCTTAATCATCGCCAAGATACTGACTATAAAGTAGAACTAAACCTGCAGCAACATAAGGCAACCCCGGTTTGCATTTAACAGCTTTTAGTTATATTTTACTTTGTATCACTTCTATTGGTCTAGCATGTATTGTGCATTAGGTCAAGGTGATTGATACTCCAAATGCATGACCCACAAACCTCTTGGAGTACAGGGTAGAATAGGCTACCTTCGTATAGTTTCTGCTAGGCTAAAGTTGTATAGGATCCGGTACAAGTCGGGTAGTTGGAAGCTACCCGCGAGTTTAGGATGTGCATTCAGCGGGGTAACATTCTAGAGAATGAAAGTTCTGGAATGGAAGATGGGACCGAGCAGAGAGTAGGAGCAGCGGGACGTTGGGGCCCGTGTGGCTGTAGCTCTGTTTGTGTCGGTTAAGGACCGATGCGTATGCGGCCCTGCTGAGCAAGTTTGAACAGTACTGGATGCATGTCGGATATATGGGACCCGATAAACCGATGTAACTCGAGTACTCTCGTGTCAAAACTTATACGGCCGTCCGTTGGGGGTTGGTGTCAGAGGTGTAAACCTGCTAGCGGAGCAACTTCGACGTGTTCCGTGTAGTGGCCCTTCTGATGGGTCGGCAGAACTGGTTCGGCATTGGAGTGACGGGTGAAAGGTTTCTGCATACAACGTAAGAAAGAGCTCGCGTGAGTCTTTCAAGGCCGGTGTATGTGTCGTGTATTCCGGGTGTGTCCTGATTGCAATCACCGTCCCTCACGGTTATATGAGTACCACTTGTTCACTGCATTGTGACGTAGTAACAACTTCCAGATGAAGTGAAATGAATCATTGCTGTCGTGAAGTTCTTAAGTTCATTGTATTGCAAACCATGTATGTTATAGTGTAGAGCTCACTAAGTTTATCTTCCACTTTGGGCATCACCACATCGGAGGAAAGCGTTTCTTGTTTGATTGTGGACTTTCGATGTGAGGGCTGCCTAAGGCATAATAATCTGCTGCTATAAACCTGAATGTAAGGATTAACATGTAGGCGTGTCGTTATTGCATCATACCTGCCTATGTTAGTAATCCCTGCACATAGAGTTCCATGTTTAGGAGTGTCGATTAAGTCTTGCTGAGCCATCGTGCTCACGGTTGCATTATTAGTGTTTTGCAGGTTGTAAAATTTGCTATGAAGATAGTTGTTCGGTGAGCCATTAGAGACTCACCGGAAACCCTGCCGCTGCACTCATATTTGTGGAAGCTAGTAAGAAGCGTCCGCAGCTGGACGTCTTCTCTTTTGCTTAGTTAGGACCGAGAGTAAGTGTGTATGTATATTCCGCTGCGTGTACCCTCGTGGTACATTATTTTGTAAAAGACACTATGATGATAAATAAAAGACTTTGTACGTTTATGGTTCTTTTCGTGTATGCTGTTGGGTGCCGCATCGTACGGCACCACCCAATGTGTATCCTGGAGTGTGGATCCCGGAAGGGGTTCCCCACACTTTCTGCAATGAGCCTTTTTATACCTACCTTGTTATGAGCTTCATATCATATTTTCCCGCACTTGCTGAGTACATCATTGTACTCAAACTTGCATTATTATTTCATCATCAGCAACAGGAGAGGATTACTATGAAGACCAAGTGGAGCATTAGGCGTGTAATCTGTTCTCAACATTGCCTGTGAGGATGGAGTAGAGATGGAGCCGCTACTGCTTAGATTGCTTCCGCACTAGTTAGAAGACTTCCGCTGCATAGAAATAAGACTTCCGCTATTAGACTAAGACTTCCGCTGTGAGCATGAGTCCAAGACTCATGAGACATTGTAATAAACTCTGTTATTCGTGGTTATATATATTCTGAATTCAGTTTGTGGAACATATGTGTATGTGTGATAAATATCCTAGGCACACATATGCATCAGTTCTCGGTTCCGTAGGTTTTCCACAGAATTGAGGGCGTCACCACTACTGCCGGCTCATAACAGACTGGGAGAGTTCATGAGGACTCGACCACCCACCTTTGCTCAAGCTAACGACCCCATGAAGGCCGACGACTGGTTGAAATCCATGGAGAAGAAGCTTGCCATAGTGCAGTGCAATGACCGAGAGAAGGTTCTTTTTGCGTCGCACCAACTCATGGGAGCTGCCGCTGACTGGTGGGATGCCCTATGTAACGCTCATGTCGACCCGGAGATGATCACTTGGACTGAGTTCAAGGAGAGTTTCCGCTCTTATTACATCCCTGATGGTGTAATGATGCTCAAGAGACAGGAGTTTGAAGGTCTCCGCCAAGGACAGAGAAGCGTGAATGAGTATCTCAACAAGTTCACACAACTATCCCGGTATGCCCCCAAAGATGTCAACTCAGACCAGAGGAAGCAATACCTGTTCATGAGAGGATTGAACAATGAGATTCAGGTTCAGCTCCTCAACAATGACTACGCGAGCTTCCAGAAGCTGGTTGACAAGGCTAGTGGTTGAAAGCATGATCCGAGAGATCGAGCGAGAGTGCAAGATGAAGATGCCATACCAGCCACAAGGGAGCAACGTACGACCTCGGTACATGCCCCAGCTGCACCGCAGTATGGATCGACCACTCCTGCATACCGCCCTAGTCAGCCATCACCGCAAAGACCCGTTGCACAAGCACCTCATGTGCCTTTTCCTCCTATGCCCTGACCCAACATGGGCGCTCCTGTTTAAAACCCCCGCCCAAACGTACCTGCTGCCATGGCAACAGGGCATGCTTTGCATGCGGGGAAACAGGACACTTCACGAGCCAGTGCCCGAGGAGAGGCCCTGGACAGCAAGGCAACATGCCCAAGCAGAACCCGTGACTGAATGGAGGGGACAATCAAGGAAACCGTGGACAGCAAAACTATGCTCGTGGCAACATGAACCATGTCTCTGCTGAGGAAGCACAACAGGCTGAGGACGTCGTAATTGGTATGTTCTTTGCCAACTTCAACCCAGCCACCATCTTATTTGATTCTAGAGCATCACATTCCTTCATATCATCCAAGTATGTCGCCAAGCATAATCTACCCATATCACACTTAAAATGTGCTATGTTAGTTAATTCTCCCGGTGGAGAGATGAGGACTAATATAGTATGTCCGAAAGTAAGCCTTAAAATAAGGGGGGTAGACTTCCTTGCCAACCTCATTGTCTTGGATTCCCAAGGGCTTGACATAATACTCGGGATGGATTGGTTAGGCATGCACAACGGGGTAATCCAATGTGCTGAAAGAAGCGTGCAGTTGACAAATGAGCACGGTATTCTTGTCGAGTTTGAGTCAGCCCAACAAACAACTGAAAGGGCAATTTTGAACCACGTCGAAGGAGCAACATTGGACAGCATTCCAGTGGTTCAGTAATTCACCGACGTGTTTCCATAGGAGCTTCCAGGTATGCCACCTGACCGGGACATCGAGTTTGCCATTGATTTGGTACCCGGAACTGCACCCATAGCAAAGAGACCTTATAGGATGCCCATCAATGAACTAGTAGAACTCAAGAAGCAAATTCAGGAGCAGTTGGAGAAGGGTATTATACGTCCAAGCTCGTCACCATGGGGAGCTCCTGTGCTCTTCGTGGACAAGAAGAATGGGACCCAAAGGATGTGCGTGGACTATAGGTCTCTCAACGAGGTGACAATCAAGAACAAATACCCTCTGCCCCGTATAGAGGACCTATTCAACCAAATGAAAGGAGCCCGAGTGTTCTCCAAGATTGATCTTCGGTCGGGATATTTCCAGCTGAAGATTAAGCCCTCCGATATACCCAAGACTGCCTTTCGGACACGGTATGGTTCATATGAATATACCGTCATGTCTTTTGGATTAACAAATGCACCCGCATACTTCATGTACCTTATGAACAAGGTTTTCATGGAGTAATTTGATAAGTTCGTCGTGGTTTTCATCGACGACATTATGGTGTATTCAAAAAGTGAGGAGGAGCATGAAGAACATTTGAGATTGACCTTGCAGAAAATGTGCGAGCATCAATTGTATGCCAAGCTTAATAAGTGTCAATTTTGGTTAAAGGAGATATCGTTCCTAGGCCACATTATCTCCGAGGAAGTTGTATCGGTTGATCCCGGAAAAGTGGGAGATGTTCTGATGTGGAACCATCCGCAAAACGTGAGGGTATTCGGAGTTTTCTTGGGATGGCTGGATACTACCGACGCTTCATTAAGGACTTCTCTAAGATATCAAAGCCTATGCCGGAGTTGCTAACAAAGGGAAAAGCCTTACAATGGACACCAGCATGCCAAGAAAGTTTTGAGGAACTCAACAAAAGGCTAACCACAGCGCCGGTTTTGGTATTGCTGGACGTGAGCAAGAGCTTTGACATATATTGTGACGCATCCAGACAGGGGCTCAGATGTGTGCTCATGCAAGAAGGACAAGTGGTAGCCTATGCCTCTCGACAATTAAAGAAGCACGAGCTTAATTATCCTACACATGACTTGGAGCTAGCAGCAGTAGTGCATGCATTGAAAATTTGGAGACATTATATCCCTGGTCATCGAAGTGAGATCTATACGGATCATAAAAGCCTCAAGTACATATTTACACAAACGGACTTGAATTTGAGGCAACGTCGATGGTTGGAGCTCATCAAGGATTACGATGTTAGAATCAGCTACCACCCTGGGAGGGCCAATGTAGTAGCTCATGCATTGAGCCGGAAGGGAGCATGTCACCTACTCACAGTTTGGGAGCTACCACCCGAACTATGTAAGGAGTTTGAACGGTTACACCTCAGATTTTTGAACAACATGGAAGTGATGGAGATCCACTCTTCACTGGAGCAAGAGATAAGAGATGGCCAAGCAACGGATGAGGAGATCAAGGAGGTCAAGGAAAGGATGCGACAAGGAATAGAGAAGGATTTCAAAGAAGATGGGAAGGGTACGCTTTGGCTAGGAAAAAGGATTTGTGTGCCTAACGTAAAGCACATCCGCAACATGATATTAAAAGAGGCACATGATTCGCCCTATTCCATACATCCAGGAAGTACCAAAATGTACAAGGACTTGAAGACTTGTTATTGATGGGATGGTATGAAAAGGGATATAGCCGAATATGTTGCCCTATGCGACACATGACAACGGGTGAAGGCCGAACATCAAAGACCCGCTGGATTGTTGCAACCCTTGAAGGTACCCGAGTGGAAGTGGGAGGACATCAGTATGGATTTCATCGTCGGATGCCACGTACTCAGTCAGGTTACGACTCCATCTAGGTTATCGTGGACCGATTGACGAAAACAACACATTTTCTCCCTGTAAGGGCCAAGTACAACGTTGCACAATTAGCCGAGTTGTACATGGAGCAGATCGTGTGCCGTCATGGAGTCCCGAGGAGGATAGTCTCAGATCAAGGTTCTCAGTTTACCTTTAGATTCTGGAGGAAGCTGCAGAAAGCTATGGGTACACGACTGGATTTTAGCTCCGCCTATCACCCACAAACCGATGGACAAACCGAAAGGACAAACCAAATTTTGGAGGACATGTTGAGAGCTTGCGCCTTGAAACATGGGCGTAGTTGGGATAGGAGTTTACCATACGCAGAATTCTCCTATAACAACAGCTATCAAGCTAGCTTGAAGATGTCGCCTTTCGAAGAATTTTATGGTAGGCGGAGTAGAACGCCGCTGTTCTGGAACGAGACCGGAGAGAACCAGGTGTTTGGACCCGAAGTGCTTGAAGAAGCTGAAAAGCAGGTCCAAACGATACGGGAGAACCTAAAGGCTGCTCAGTCACGACAGAAAGGCTATGCGGACAATAGGCGAAGGAAGTTGACTTTCGAAGTAGGAGACTTCGTATACCTTAAGGTATCACCTATCCGTGGCCAACGACGTTTCAACGTCAAAGGCAAGCTAGCACCTCGCTACATCGGACCATTTAAGATTTTGGACAAGCTGGGAGAAGTAGCCTATCAACTAGAGCTCCCAACATATCTCTCCGACGTACATGACGTGTTTCATGTATCCCAGCTCAAAAAGTGCTTGAGAGCACCAGAGGAGCAAGTACCAAAGGAAGAGCTTGAACTTCAAGAGGACCTGACTTATGCGGAGCACCCTGTCCGAATTTTGGACGTAAGGGAAAGGGTCACAAGGAACAAAGTGATCCGATGGTGCAAGGTACAATGGAGCCATCACATCGAAGCTGAAGCCACATGGGAGCGTGAAGAAGACATCAAGGCAGAATTTCCTCATCTATTCTCTACCAACGAATCTCGAGGGCGAGATTCAATTTAAGGGGGGTAGATTTGTGACACCCTCATTTCTGGTTTCTACATGTATTCATGTTTCATGTAGAGAAAACATTTAAAAAAAGTGGGAACAGAGAAAGAATAAAAAAGATAGCCAAAAAGAGTCGAATACCAGAGAGCGCCGAAGACAACTCCCGCGGCCGCTGGCCACGTGGCATGTTAGGAGCTCATCCCTACGAAGTGGGGAGAGGTCCGCCGCTAAACTGGCTACGTGGCAGGCTCGGGGCTCATCTCCGCAAAAGGGGAGAGGTCCGACCCCGTGGGACACGTGTTGCCCCTGGAGCTAGCCTCTACAGAGAAGCAAGGCCAGCCGCAGGACACGTGTCACTTTCGGAGCTAGTCACCGCGGAAAATCAGAGGACCAGTCGCATGGATACGTGTCGATCTCGGAGCTCACCTTCGAGTGGTCCGGTTCTATTGGACACGTGTCGCGAACAGAGCTTATCTCCGGGAGGTTCGTCACTGTTGGACACGTGTCAACCTCGGAACTCATCTATGAGCAAAGAAGCAGTCTGGCGCTGTTAGGATACGTGGCACACCCCGAGCCACCTCCGGAGAGAGGGAAGGTCCGGCACCGACACGTGGCGTGCGCGGAGCCACCTCCGAATAGAGAGGAGGTCCCGACCGCCAGGATACGTGGCGCACGCGGAGCTCACCTCCGAAGGAGAGGGAGGTCTCGCTTGCTTGACACGCGGCACAACCGGAGCTCGTCTCTGCGGAAAGGGGGAGATCAGGCCCCAGTGGACACGTGGAGCTTCCGGAGCTCATCACCGCGGAGGTAACGAGTTCTGGAGTGGTTTTGGATTCTAGACGCGTGCAAATACTGATAAGGAGAGGAAATCGACCCGAATTCCACAAAGTTACCGCACCAAATCAACTAAAGATAAGTTGTTAAGATTCAGCGACAATTTGAATAGGACTCTTATTCGAAATACAATAAGATTAGGACTCTTCTTCTCCTGATTATAAATAGAACCCAGAACCCTTGGCCAAAACCACAAACTTCTTTTCCAACTCCTGAGCCGACGACTTAGAGCCCTAGCCCCAACTCGCCGAAGTAAACCAATCGCCGAAGTTCAGTCGAGGAAGATCACCGGAAGAAAGCCCCAACGATCAGTCTTGCTAAGAGAAGGACCCTGAGACCTAGAAGAACGTAAGGTAGGTCTCCAATATCACCTTACGACATCATCGTGTTTTCTTTGCATCTGTTCTTCGATTCATTTCGAACAGAAGCTTTCTCGTGGACAGATCACTTGTTGACCGGGTTGATCTAAGGACTAGATCATCGCCACGTCCAGATCTAAACACCTCTGTTCATAGTAAAATCCATGCAAATCATGCAAGAACACGTACAAACTAAGCTGCATCATAGGATTAACATGCATAAGCATCATCACATCTAGTTAAAGTTTGTGCATGATATTGATTATTGTAAATCTTGTATGTGCGTGATCATGTATAGAAGGACAAGCTCAGGGAGCCGTTTACAACGGGCTACAACAACAAGATTTTGAGCAACCGGAACCACAAGAACAAGGCAAGTGCCCCTTGACCATATTGATCCTATGTTTTGGGAAACTGTTTTGTTTTGCGAAAAGGTGGGTGTGCTGAGTCAAACATAATGGGAAACCCTTTTGTAGGAGTTTACTAGATTTGGTTAAACCACCCTTGTCGCCAGGGAAGTTTATGAGTCAGGTACGGTTTTTGCTTTTATGCTTCGCTGAGTCCATGGGATTGGGAACCAAGATAGATGTGTCTAGCTAACTGCACTCGTAATGATAATGAGAAAACTGATGTTGTTAATGAACATGGATTGGAGGGAGATCTAGGCAAGCCGGGTTTGTGAATGAGGTAGCATGAGATGGCGGTTTACTTGCCGTAGATCTAAGGACCGGGTCATGCGAGCACATGCCAGGATAACAGTGCCACCACAAGGCCAAGTATGGGTGCGGCTTAGCTGACTAATTAGGTAAGTTGCTAGATTGTTATGGACTGTGGAAGGTGCGGGGAATGGGAGTCGAGTGAGGACTGCCCTGGGAACTGCATGGCACAAGAGGGGGCTCGTGGGTGGGAGAATTGGAGATTCTAGCCTGCCGGTGAAACCTTAGTGAGTCCATACATCTAGTAACCCCTTTGTAAAGGTTATTTTGTGATCTCTTGGATCCACTGACGGTTGTGTACTGGTATAATGGAGGTTCTGCAGTCGCTGACGGGTGATGAAATCACAACCTTGTGGGTAAAGAGGTGCAAACTCTACAGAGTCTTAAAACTATCATGATAGTCGAGCTTACGGTCACGAGCGTCTGGCCAACTTCCATGATTAGTAGGGATGGTTATGGGATATGGTTATTGGTTATGGTTTTGGAAGGTTTGGCTTTTAGTTCACGGGACTGTTGAGTCCGGGTGATGAGATGGGTTGCATGACTGTTGAGTCATGGCAACGAGGTTGGTCTCAGTGGGAGACGAAGTGGTTTATGAGATGAAACTGTAGCGAATACGAGATGGTATTCGTGAGATGGTAGCGAATACGAGGAGGTATTCGTGAGCAAGAATGAAGTTGATTAATGTCTGGTTGAGACAGAAAGTGATGGAGGTATGTTGGTATTTTAATACATGTTCAGATTAAGTTTACTTAAAGATAAGTTGCTGTTTTTATCATGGTTTTGATAAATAACTTTGCTTTCTGCAATGAGCCTTTTTATACCTACCTTGTTATGAGCTTCATATCATATTTTCCCGCACTTGCTGAGTACATCATTGTACTCAAACTTGCATTATTATTTCATCATCAGCAACAAGGATTACTATGAAGACCAAGTGGAGCATTAGGCGTGTAATCTGTTCTCAACCTTGCCTGTGAGGATGGAGTAGAGATGGAGCCGCTACTGCTTAGATTGCTTCCGCACTCGTTAGAAGACTTCGGTTGCATAGAAATAAGACTTCCGCTGTTAGACTAAGACTTCCACTGTGAGCATGAGTCCAAGACTCATGAGACATTGTAATAAACTCTGTTATTCGTGGTTATATATATTCTGAATTCAGTTTGTGGTACATATGTGTATGTGTGATGAACATCCTGGGCACACATATGCATCAGTTCTCGTTTCCGTGGGTTTTCCACAGAATTGAGGGTGTCACATCCGCCCTTACCAGACTAGTCCGTTCTCATACGGAACAAAGGTTCCTTACTGAGATCGGACTAGTCCGCTCTTGGCCGGACTAGTCTGGGGTTTTATGACCGTTTGAGTCCAATGGTCACTATACTTTAGTTAGTATCCTTGTGACGTGATTGGTCCCTCATGAACGGACTAGTCCGGGGTTGGGACCGGACTAGTCCGGACTTTAGTTGGTAACGGCTAGATGCCGGGATTTCTATAAAAGGAGACCCCCCGGCTGAGAATTGAGTAGTGAACAATCCTCGCACTGAAAACTCATTCCTAAAGCTCTTCTAAGCCTCTTTCCTCACCTTCTAGATCCCTAAGATTGGATTTTAAGGAGTTTGTGGTTTTGTGAGAGGAAAGACGTGGTGATCGACGTTTGAGCTCTCGGTTTGACTCTCTTGCACTCTGATTGATAATTTGAGTTCTTGATTGTTATATTTTGTTTCCTAGAACTGCTAGGTTGTTGAGGGGAACCTGAAGTTGTGAGTAGCCCCTAATAGCATTGTATTCACATTTGATTAATAGTGAAAGAGCCCGGGCATGATCTTGGTGATCGCTCGGTGAGGGAAGGGTTGGAAAAGACCCGGTCCTTTGTCGACTTCTCAACGAGGATGTAGATTCATGTGTGGAATTGAACCTTGGGATAAATCGTGTCTCTTGCTCACTTTACCTTCTTGCTCGATCACTTAAACTACTTGTTAAGCTTTCGTCTTGATTAACACTTGTGTATTGTTCCGCTGACCTGCCATCTAATCATTCCCAACTTATTAGAGAGGTTGTTTGACTACTATACATCTTACGCTTAAATGAACTTAGAAGGAAAACCTAAAAACAATTTTCTACCTAGACTGGACTAGTCCGCCCTAAGACCGTACTAGTCGCGCCTTCTTCAAGTTTAATCCGTTGTTTGCAATAGTTTCAGGTTTTATTAGCCTATTCACTTTCCCTCTAGGCAACTTTCAATTGGTATCAGAGCCTAACTCTCCACAAAAGGTTAACCGCTTGGAGAGGAGATGGGGGACAAGGCCGGTAGCCAAATTGATCTCATCAAGGGAAAAGGAGCAAGTATGAACAACTTTGAAGAACAAGGTTCTAACCCGCCTCCAGCAATTACTCCTCCACAAGACGTTTCAAGCTCAGAAGAAGAAGAAGTTCTTCGTCTCATGGCACTCCTCAAAAAGAAGAAGGAGAAGCTAAGAAGAAAAAGAAGGAGAAGTTGGAGAAGAAGCTCAAGAGTAGTCAACAAGACTACTCGCGATATCCTTTTAATTATGAACGTCTAAATTCTTACTCTAGTTATTTATCCATTCCTCTAGGCAAACCACCTCACTTTGATGGAACTAACTACATAATGTGGAAACACAACATGAAGTTGCATCTAATTTCCTTGAACCCAAGTCTTTGGCATGTGGTGTGTACAGGTATAGATATACCCGAAGACGAGAATGAACTCACCCAAGAACAAGAACAACAAATCCATCGCAATGCACAAGCGGCGGCCGTGCTCAACTCATCTCTGAGCATTGAAGAATTCAACAAGGTAGATGGGTTGGAGCTCGCGAAAGATATTTGGGACACCCTCAAGATCGCACATGAAGGAAACCGATCCGTGAGGGAGGCCAAGATTGAGATGATAGAAGGAGAGCTTGGAAGGTTCGCAATTGAAGAAGGAGAAACACCTCAAGAAATGTACAACCGACTCAAAACTCTCATCAATAAGAGGCGAGCGTACGGATGCAAGAAATGGAATGACCATGTGTAAAAGCCATAAAAACGTGAATGCAATGAAACGGGTGATTGAACGTCATAGTGTTTCTGGTTCATGAAAAATGGGACTTACAAAAACTTTCTCACATGTGATGGTATACATGAGGTGCAACCACAAGGGTTCAAGTATGCCTTTGAATGTGTTGGACCAAGGTGGAGTTAAACCCATGAGTAAATCCGACATGTGCATGAGAAAGAATAAAAATATGGTCTTTAGACTCAAATGCTCACCTCAAAGTGCCGCCAAATTTTAGAATACACATGGAGCCTCATACATTGAAATTGAGGAGAAGATGGTGGTAAACTTCTGATTTGAGGGTGAGCTAAAAAAAGGAGTGGATTATGATCATGTTGAGTTCATGCCGAATTCAACATGTTAAGGCAAGGGAATGACTTGAGTTATGTCACATAAAATGATAAACTCAAACATGGACATGTGGGAAGAGCAAAAATCTTCTTTAGCTCTTTCTGAACACATGTTAACCCGGGAAAGGATTTCACTCCCAAAAATCCAACTCATATGCACATTCTCTATGAGTAGAGGGGAGGGAAGTTTAAACCCCATTTCTGAACCCTTGCAAAGCATTCATGTTCAAATGGTTCATCACAAAAGAGGGCTTAAATATTCAGTTTGAATCAAATGGTTTACTTCGAGGCAAAGAAGGCCCTTTCCAAAAAGGAAATTCAAACTGTTGTTTCAAATTTTGTATCTGCAATGGCCAACTTAAGGATCAGATGGCATATTTGAATTCCTCAGGTCCAAATTATGAGGGAGACAAATTTTGAGAAAATTTGGAGGTGCTTTGATATGTATATCAAGGGGGCTTATAAATTTCCTCTAAATTTGAATTCAAATTTGAAACTGAGGTAAAACTTGTCAAATTGCCAAATGACTTTTGAATCTGAGTACCTCATGGCTGAATTTGCATGTTTAGACCCTAGATGGGTTAAGACCACAGAGTTGAATTACTCAAATGCAATGAAAGGGTTTAAAAATCAGAAGTTGAACCAAATGTTCAACTCAAATTTCAAATGAGGGGAGGACACAATGGTAATTCAAAACTGTTGTGTTCAAACTTTTGTTTGCAGCAGCTAACACAAGAATCAAGTTGCATCTTTGGATTCCTTTGGTCCAAATTAGTGGTTGGGCAAAATTTCTATAAATTTTGAAAAGGTTTGCTACCCATTTATCCAAATGGAGTTAAATGTGCAAAGAATTCAAATAAACATTTGAATTTGGATGGAATTTGTCCAACTATGCACATGCAACTCAGTTTCCAACTTTCAAATAATTGGAGTTGAAAAGTTGTCAAATTATGGAGATCTTTTTGCAGGGAAATTGAGTGGGCCCCACCTGTCATGGGGGAGGTTAAACACTGTGAAAGATCTCCCCTTTACTTCAGCCGTAAGTCTCCCCACCGAACGGGTCTCACCGCGGGGGCAAAAGCGAGCCACCTCCTGCTCTTCGCTCGGGTCGCTGGCAGCACGGGAGTCGGCGGTGCCTCTTACGTGACCCTCCCGCGTGACCGAGACGACCATCCGGGTTTCTTCTCCTCACGCGCGTGATATCTAGAGAACGGAACCGAGCTCGCCGCCCCTCTGAAAAGCCATCGGAAGCCGGCTAAACCGCGCCACAGAGCCTCCCCGAGCTGCACAACGACGCTGTGCCATCGTTCCGCACCTTCTGAGCGCGAGAGCTAGCCATCCGGGGTGTGTTTCGAGCGTTAAACACCTCACCCGCCGTGAAACACAGCCAGCCGACGATCGGGCGCACGCGGGAAGCCTTCCACAAGGGTTGTCACGTCCGAGCAAGCCCGGCCATGGGAGCGCGCCATCGTGCTGCTGCTCTCCCCCAAAGCCTGGAGCAAACCGTGGAGGATCGGCGGCCAATTTGGAGATTTTGTCCCGGCAACCTCAACCAGAGCATCCGGTAATCGCCGCCAAAATTCTCGCTCTCTAATCCTCTGTAGCTTGTCAAATCCTGCACACACGAGCTGGGCTAGCCGGCGATCATTTGCCCTTTTGCAACCAATGCCTGAAAACCGTTGTGCACGACGTATTTCACACTTTTTCCACGGCGGTTATGGTGGGGCGGTTCGGGCTCCCGATGAGAGCAAGGTTAGGGCCCTTTCCAGACTGCTTCACCACCCGGACGATCCTCCTTGGCATCCACTGAATCTATAGCGCCGTTTCACCGGTGTTTTGGCGGGTTAGGTTAGCCGGGCAACGTCGCCGAACTGGTCCAGAGCCGCCGCGCCGTGGCCAGCTAGGTTAGAGCCATCGCCGGCCGGGGAAGAGGGTTCCATCGTGTTCAGCACGTGAAATTAGGCCCTAGCGGCGAGGGAGGGCTCGGGTGATGGCCGGGAGGCCTGAATCCGTCGAACTCCGGCGAGCCCGGCGGCGCGCGGGTGCGGGTGGCCGGAGGTAGAAGACGACCCGGCGGGTCCCGCCTGTCAGCGACAGTTTTTCAAATTTCTGATAGGCTGTGGCGCGGGGATCTGGTGTGGCCACGCGGGAAATACCCAGTAGCCCCGTGTGGCTTGCCCCGGCGAGTGACACCTGTCCCCTGGACCCACAGCCAGTATTTGAACATTTTGGGGAATTTCAGTTTTCATTTCAAACTTTGAATAGCTACAACTTTGGGTAGGAGAATCCAAAAATTGTGAAACAAATTTTGTTGGATTCCTCTGATAGAGTACTATCCAAATGTAGAACCCAATTTGTAAGAAACCTTTTATTTAATTCTGTAAAATGCTTTAAAGCTTTTTAGCAAAAGAATTTTACAGGGAGTTTGGTTAATTCAAAAATCCTCAAACTTTGCCAGAATAGTCTTTAGGGTATTAGTGAACCCCTGTAAACGTTTCAGCTCAATTGGAGTTGATTTGATCAGGGAAATGTAGATTTGAAGATGCTGTGTTCAATTGAATACAGAAACATTTTCAGAGAATTTCCAAAACTTGGAAATTCAGTTCTGGGCAGATCTTAGCTCCAAAAATTCTAGGAAAATTCATGCAAACTCTATGTGCTATAATTGAAATTGTAGTTCACTAATTTTTCATGAACATGGGTGTGATCTCAGAATTAATTCTTCTTTGCTTAATTGCTTAGAAAATTATTCTGAACAAACCACTCAATGGAAAGTGCTAATTTTTGGTCCAGAGGATTTTCTTGTGACAAGGAACTCACATGAAAATTCTCAGCTCCATTGGAGCCCTGGATCACCCCTGTTCTTTTTAACCTTTTTAGGTGATCAATATAGAAGAGGGGAAAAACCACTTAGCACTTAATCATGTGTTTAGATCCAAACCTAAACCCTAGCACCAGTGTCATTTTAAATTCTTAAACAGAGTTCCAGTTTTTGAAAACTTGTTATTAAAACTTGTAGCAAAGTCTTTACAATTAAACAATTATGTGCATATTCACTACATGTAGCATCTATGTGAAGGGCTTGAAGTCATTGGAGGAGAGATCAAAGGAAGGAGGCAAGAGATCAAGTCAAGTGGTCTTCACTAACTGCATATATATATATAAGTCACCTGCAAAACAAAGGCAAGCCCCGGTTTGCATCAAATTTACAAGTTTTTATTTGTATTCACTTCATACGTCTAGCATTGTATTTATTGCATTACGCCTAGATGGCATGAAACTCAATATGCATGACCCAGAAAACCCTGGAGTTTAATGTAGGATATGTTATCAATTAATTGTAACTGCTGATCTCAAATCAATCGGAAGAGTTGGGAATTGATCCTCATAGTTGGGAATGGAGACCGGGCAGTGGATGGAAGGTCAAGGACGTGGACCTGTGAGTCTAGTCTATGTTTGAGTCGATTAAGGCCCGTTCTCGTGTGCGGCCCGTTGGGCAAGTTTGAGTTGTGTACCAGATGCATACTGGCTATATGGGACCCAGGAAACCGATGTAACATGTTAACCTAGGTGTCGGGGCATACCTCACCGTCTGATGTCGATGCTGAAAGGATAGAAAAGTCGGCTCTACGAGGGTTTGCCGTAGAGAGACTTAATCCCAGTCGGTGGACCGGTTCGACATTTGGGTGTCGTGTGAAAGGTGGCCATGTACGACGTCAGTGACGGTTGCTGTGTGCAACGTCGAGTACGGGCGTACGTGTCGTGTCAGCCGGGTATTTTTGATTGCAATCACCGTCGCTCGCGGTAGTGAGCATACTTGTTCTTTGCGTCGTGACGTAGTAATAAACTGGGAAAAGTTAATAATGCTTCGTGGGTAATCCTCATAATGGAGATGAGGAACAATCACCACTTCACTAAATTTAATTTCCACCTTGGGCTAGTTTCGTCGAGGAGAAGCGTTTCTTGTTTGATTGTGGAGTCTCGACGGTGATGGCGCAAGGTCAGTATGAGTCTAGGATAGCTCACTAAAGTTACTTTCACCTCGGGCAAGTGACATCGAGATAAAGCGTTTCTTGTTTGATTGTGGAGTCTCGATGTAAGTTGCGCGAGGGCTATAAAAGTTGTTTAAACCTTGATGTAAGGACTCTCCTTTAGCTCAAGTTCATCATTTGAGCAAACTTCTATAATCAGCCCTCTATTTTTATCATGTAGAGTTTCATGACTAGGGTGACGGGTCAGTCTTGCTGAGCTTCGTGCTCACAGATACTGCAAAAGTTGTTTTGCAGGTAATAACTGTACGCTGAGATGTACGGGTGCCTGATGAGACTCGGAGCTCTCCGAGTGGTGAACTCATGGCAACCCCTGCCGCTGCTATCATGACAGTGTTGCTAGCGAGAAGGGTCCGCGGGCTGGACACCTTCTCTGTTGCTTAGCATAGGTATGAGATGTGAGTTGTAATATTCTTCCGCTGTAGCATATTTTTGAGAAGTATTTGTAAAATCAACACCTTGTAAGCTTCCGCTTGTTTTATGTAATATGATGCTTTATTATGTGTGCTGTTGGGTGCCGCATCGCACGGCACCACCCAATGCGATTCTCGGGCGAGGTGCCCCGTCGCCGTGAGTGATCGGGACGGCGGGGTCCTCACAGCGTGGTATCTGAGCTGCATTGGTAATAGCACACGGAATAAGGATCGTATTATGACAAAAACTTAGGATACGGTGAGGAAACGATATTAGGCCCACATAAGGACTATAGTAGTATAGTTACTTAAAGTGACAGTACTAACATACTTGTTATAATTCTGAAATTTTAATTATGTAACGACACACCTATGTTCAGGTAAGCATGGTAAGGAACGCCACCGAAAGCGGATCAATTTCGGTTAGCTCCCCTGACGAGGAAAGTGGCTCAGGGAGAGGTCTCACAGCTTGGTGTGAGACGTTAATATGAACTCTTGGACTCTTCATGTTCCTGAGTTCATATGAAACGCTGATCCCTAGCGTGCATTAGGCAAGTAAGTGGAGACCCCATCGTGTGGTCAGTAACGCGATAGTATGGTCTGCTGGAAATAGCCCAGGAGGACATACGCAGCGCTTGCCATCGGCGTGCCCTGCAGGGCAGTAGGTGGTATCCGTTGGGTTGATAACATTCCCAACCGTGACGATCCGTTCATGAGATACTCAGGTTCCCCGTCGTGTGGTGTTTAACACGATCACGTACCTTGAGACGTGACTTAACTCAAGAACGGCCGTATGGCAATGATACAGGCGTTTGTATTTACTTTCTAATATGGAACTGCCTGAAATGAGACAACCTTTGAGTGCACCACTATTGAGTGATCTTCTGCAGGTACTAACCACATACGTATCCCGTGTAGTACACGTGTGCGAGAGACCGTCTTAGTGCCACTGATCATACATATATGCCGGTATAAGCCGGTTTAGGACTTTCTTTTGGAGAGGCAACGTAGTACCGACATTGTTCTTACGGTGCGTCGACACCGTACCACACATAATAACCTCTTCATATGAAGAAATGATTCATGAGCTAACTCTCAACTAAAAATGGAAGTTTGAAACGAATATTAGTTACTGAACTCTTATTTTGAACTAAGATTCAAATGAGAGAGTGTCTAGGTGTTAAAGATTTCAAAAACAGAGTGCTCTGTTTCTGGCAGAACTTTTTGGTGGACTTTTACAGAGCATAACTCTGACTAGCTTTAACCAATTAAGGTATATGATACAGTTCTGGAAAGATTTTCAAGTGCTCTACAACTTTCTTGTAGACCTCCAGAGCAAAATCATAAGTTAAGTTGGTGAAAAGTACAGTTGAAGGCAAACTGTTCAGAACCAGTACAGTACCCAAAAACCTCTCTGGACCTTTCTGTTTTTAAGCCATAACTTCCTGTAGAAAAATCCTTAAGGAGCCTACAATACACCGTTGTAAAAGTTATGAAATTTGCAACATTGTTGTAGTTCAGAGTTTGCGCAGATTCTTATTGTATTTCATATACAACTGTGATAAAGTAGCCACATACAAAGGAGATGCTGGCAAATTTTATCCAGGAATTCTGTCAACTTTGATTAATCATAACTTTTGATCCAGAGATGATCTAGAAGCATTTGGGTACTCCTTGGAAAGATACTGAAGTTAAATTTAACTTTGGTATTCAACTTGAGTTATGAAAATGCGGCTAAACTGATCAAAATCTGGGTAAAGACAGAAGAATCCATTATGTACAGAAAAGAGGACTGGGTAGGCCTATCCCACGGAAGTGATTAAACTCGAGGATTTTCCGGTGGGACGTGAATATCTAATGTGTTTCCGATGAGTTATCGGGCAATGCAGGCTAACGGGACGTCAAGTTCAAGATTGAACTGACGCTGGAAACAACATCGATTTCATGAAGGCCATATAAGATGGCACCCAATGAACTAGCGAAGTTGCAGGAGCAACTAAGTGCACTTATGAGCAACGGTTTTACACGACCAAGCTCATCACCATGGGGTTGCTCTGTGCTGTTCGTTAAGAAGAACGATGAGACACTAAGATTAAGTGTTGATTTTCGTTCACTCAATGTCGTCACTATAAAGGGCAATGAGGGTACTCTATGGTTTAAAGACCATATAGTTATACCTCGTAAGATGAAGCTCTACAGTCGGAAATGTCGCACACCGTGGAAGTGGTGTGAGTAAGGTGTTGAGAGTACTGTTCGGGGTTGATTTGTCAACAAAGCCGATGGCCGAGTTCGAACGGTAGAAGCGAACTTGCTGGCTGTTCAAACCCGACAGCAAAATCATGATGGTCAAAGGCATCGACCGTTGAATTTCGACGGCGTAGAACACGTTGTCTTTGCGTGTCTCCGATGAAAGGAATTCACCGGTCCGATGTAAAGGGGGTTTTTTCTCCCCGATCCTTAGATCCACTTGTTACCACGGAGATGTGTGGACCCGTAGCTTACCGGCTGGAACTACCGGCAAGCCTTGCTGGTGTTCACGACATATTTCATATGTCACAGCTATGGAAGTGGCTTAAAGCTACCATTGCCGTCCACACCGAAGAACTTGACTAGTTGAAGCCGGATCGTACCCACACCAGGCGACCGGTTCAGACTATCGATGAGAAGAATCCGGAACACCTGGAATCGGATATTAAGATTTTACCAGGTGCTGTGGGGTAATCATATCACAGAAGAAACAACATGGAGAGCAAAGATTACCTCCGCATGAACTATCTGGAATTTTTATCATCGTACCGTTTGGCATTACCTCTCCCGTCTCGTTCTCCTATTGGAATCTCCGGACGAGATTCTTTTTAAGGGGGGAGGAATGTAAAAGCCCCAAAAATGTGAATGCAAAGAAACGGGTGATTGAACCTCATGGTGTTTCTGGTTCATGAAAAATGGAACTTAAAAAAACTTTCTCACATGTGATGGTATACATGAGGTGCAACCACAAGGGTTCAAGCATGCCTTTGAATGTGTTGGACCAAGGTGGAGTTAAACCCATGTGTAAATCCGACATGTGCATGAGAAAGAATAAAAATATGGTCTTTAGACTCAAATGCTCACCTCAAAGTGCCGCCAAATTTTTGAATTCACATGGAGCCTCATACATTGAAATTGAGGAGAAGATGGTGGTAAACTTCTGATTTGAGGGTGAGCTAAAAAAAGGAGTGGATTATGATCATGTTGAGTTCATGCTGAATTCAACATGTTAAGGCAAGGGAATGACTTGAGTTATGTCACATAAAATGATAAACTCAAACATGGACATGTGGGAAGAGCAAAAATCTTCTTTAGCTCTTTCTGAACACATGTTAGCCTGGGAAAGGATTTCACTCCCAAAAATCTAACTCATATGCACATTCTCTATGAGTACAGGGGAGGGAAGTTTGAACCCCATTTCTGAACCCTTGCAAAGCATTCATGTTCAAATGGGTCATCACAAAAGA
This sequence comes from Neostapfia colusana, assembly GCA_030760725.1. Classification (NCBI taxonomy): domain Eukaryota; kingdom Viridiplantae; phylum Streptophyta; class Magnoliopsida; order Poales; family Poaceae; genus Neostapfia; species Neostapfia colusana. The sequence goes on from JASWHV010000002.1 coordinate 18,482,749, forward strand.
GGGCTTAAATATTCAGTTTGAATCAAATGGTTTACTTTGAGGCATAGAAGGCCCTTTCCAAAAAGGAAATTCAAACTGTTGTTTGAAATTTTGTATTTGCAATGGCCAACTTAAGGATCAGATGACATATTTGAATTCCTCAGGTCCAAATTATGAGGGAGACAAATTTTGAGAAAATTTGGAGGTGCTTTGATATGTATATCAAGGGGACTTATAAATTTCCTCTAAATTTGAATTCAAATTTGAAACAGAGGTAAAACTTGTCAAATTGCCAAATGACTTTTGAATCTGAGTACCTCATGGCTGAATTTGCATGTTTAGACCCTAGGTGGGTTAAGACCACAGAGTTGAAGTACTCAAATGCAATGAAAGGGTTTAAAAATCAGAAGTTGAACCAAATGTTCAACTCAAATTTCAAATGAGGGGAGGACACAATGGTAATTCAAAACTGTTGTGTTCAAACTTTTGTTTGCAGCAGCTAACACAAGAATCAAGTTGCATCTTTGGATTCCTTTGGTCCAAATTAGTGGTTGGGCAAAATTTCTATAAATTTTGAAAAGGTTTGCTACCCATCTATCCAAATGGAGTTAAATGTGCAAAGAATTCAAATAAACATTTGAATTTGGATGGAATTTGTCCAACTACGCACATGCAACTTAGTTTCCAACTTTCAAATAATTGGAGTTGAAAAGTTGTCAAATTATGGAGATCTTTTTGCAGTGAAATTGAGTGGGCCCCACCTGTCATGGGGGAGGTGAAACACTGTGAAAGATCTCCCCTTTACTTCAGCCGTAAGTCTCCCCACCGAACGGGTCTCACCGGGTTTCACCGCGGGGGCAAAAGCGAGCCACCTCCTGCTCTTCGCTCGGGTCGCTGGCAGCACGGGAGTCGGCGGTGCCTCTTATGTGACCCTCCCGCGTGACCGAGACGACCATCCGGGTTTCTTCTCCTCACGCGCGTGATATCCAGAGAACGGAACCGAGCTCGCCGCCCCTCTGGAAAGCCATCGGGAGCCGGCTAAACCGTGCCACAGTGACTCCCCGAGCTGCACAACGACGCTGTGCCATCGTTCCGCGCCTTCTGAGCGCGAGAGCTAGCCATCCGGGGTGTGTTTCGAGCGTTAAACGCCTCACCCGCGGCGAACCACAGCCAGCCGACGATCGGGCACATGCGGGCAGCCTTCCACAAGGGTTGTCATGTCCGAGCAAGCCCGGCCACGGGAGCGCGCCATCGTGCTGCTGCTCTCCCCCAAAGCCTGGAGCAAACCGTGGAGGATCGGCGGCCAATTTGGAGATTTTGTCCCGGCAACCTCAAACAGAGCATCCGGTAATTGCCGCCAAAATTCTCGCTCTCCAATCCTCTGTAAATTGTCAAATCCTGCACACACGAGCTGGGCTAGCCGGCGATCATTTGCCCTTTTGCAACCAATGCCTGAAAACCATTGTGCACGACGTATTTCACACTTTTTCCACGGCGGTTATGGTGGGGCGGTTCGGGCTCCCGATAAGAGCTAGGTTAGGGCCCTTTCCAGGCTGCTTCACCACCCGGACGATCCTCCTTGGCGTCCACTGAAGCTATAGCGCCGTTTCACCGGTGTTTTGGCGGGTTAGGTTAGCCGGGCAACGTCGCCGAACTGGTCCAGAGCTGCCACGCCGTGGCCAGCTAGGTTAGAGCCATCGCCGGCCGGGGAAGAGGTAAAATTAGGCCCTAGCGGCGAGGGAGGGCTCGGGGGATGGCCGGGAGGCCGGAATCTGTCGAACTCCGGCGAGCCCGGCGGCGCGCGGGCGCGGGTGGCCGGAGGTAGAAGACGACCCGGCGGGTCCCGCCTGTCAGTGACAGTTTTTCAAATTTCTGATCGGCTGTGGCGCGGGGATCTGGTGTGGCTGCGCGGGAAATACCCAGTAGCCCCGTGTAGCTTGCCCCGGCGAGTGACACCTGTCCCCTGGACCCACAGCCAGTATTTGAACATTTTGGGGAATTTCAGTTTTCAGTTCAAACTTTGAATAGCTACAACTTTGGATAGGAGAATCCAAAATTGTGAAACAAATTTTGTTGGATTCCTCTGATAGAGTACTATCCAAATTAAGAACCCAATTTGTATGAAACCCTTTTTAATTCTGTAAAATTCTTAAAACTTTTTAGCAAAAGAATTTTAGAGGGAGTTTGGTTAATCCAAATATCCTCAAATTTTGCCAGAATAGTCTTTAGAGTATTAGTGAACCCCTGTAAAAGTTTCAGCTCAATTGGAGTTGATTTGAGCAGAGAAATTTAGATTTGAAGATGCTGTGTTCAATTGAATACAGAAACATTTTCAGAGAATTTCCAAAACTTGGAAATTCAGTTCTGGGCAGATCTTAGCTCCAAAAATGCTAGGAAAATTCATGCAAACTCTATGAGCTATAATTGAAATTGTAGTTCACTAATTTTTGCATGAACATGGGTGTGATCTCAGAATTAATTCTTCTTTACTTAATTGCTTAGAACATTATTCTGAACAAACCACTCAATGAAAAGTGCTAATTTTTGGTCCAGAGGATTTTCTTGTGACAAGGAACTCACATGAAAATTCTCAGCTCCATTTGAGCCCTGGATCACCCCTGTTCTTTTTAACCTCTTTAGGTGATCAATATAGAAGAGGGGAAAAACCACTTAGCACTTAATCATGTGTTTAGATCCAAACCTAAACCCTAGCACCAGTGTCATTTTAAATTCTTAAACAGAGTTCCAGTTTTTGAAAACTTGTAGCAAAGTCTTTACAATTAAACAATTATGTGCATATTCACTACGTGTAGCATCTATGTGAAGGGCTTGAAGTCATTGGAGGAGAGATCAAAGGAAGGAGGCAAGAGATCAAGTCAAGTGGTCTTCACTAACTGCTTATATATATATAAGTCACCTGCAAAACAAAGGCAAGCCCCGGTTTGCATCAAATTTACAGGTTTTTATTTGTATTCACTTCATACGTCTAGCATTGTATTTATTGCATTACGTCTAGATGGTATGAAACTCCAAATGCATGACCCAGAAAACCCTGGAGTTTACTATAGGATATGTTATCAATTAATTGTAACTGCTGATCTCAACAAAAATGGATTAAAAGAAACAAATCTCGAGTGGGCAGATTCCTACTCGTGAACAGGAATTAAGGGGGGGTCAATCGGAAGAGTTGGGAATTGATCCTCATAGTTGGGAATGGAGACCGGGCAGTGGATGGAAGGTCAAGGACGTGGTCCTGTGAGTCTAGTCTATGTCTGAGTCGATTAAGGCCCGTTCTCGTGTGCGGCCCGTTGGGCAAGTTTGAGTTGTGTACCGGATGCATACTGGCTATATGGGACCCAGGAAACCGATGTAACATGTTAACCTGGGTGTCGAGGCATACCTCACCGTCTGATGCCGATGCTAAAAGGATAGAAAAGTCGGCTCTACGAGGGTTTGCCGTAGAGAGACTTAATCCCAGTCGGTGGGACCGGTTCGACATTTGGGTGTCGTGTGAAAGGTGGCCATGTACGACGTCAGTGACGGTTGCTGTGTGCAACGTCGAGTACGGGCGTACGTGTCGTGTCAGCCGGGTATTTTTTATTGCAATCACCGTCGCTCGCGGTAGTGAGCATACTTGTTCTTTGCATCGTGACGTAGTAATAAACTGGGAAAAGTTAATAATGCTTCGTGGGTAATCCTCATAATGGAGATGAGGAACGATCACCACTTCACTAAATTTAATTTCCACCTTGGGCTAGTAGCGTCGAGGCGAAGCGTTTCTTGTTTGATTGTGGAGCCTCGACGGTGATGGCGCAAGGTCAGTATGAGTCTAGGATAGCTCACTAAAGTTACTTTCACCTCGGGCAAGTGACATCGAGATGAAGCGTTTCTTGTTTGATTGTGGAGTCTCGATGTAAGTTGCGCGAGGGCTATAAAAGTTGTTTAAAACTTTAAGTAAGGACTCTCCTTTAGCTCAAGTTCATCGATTGAGCAAACTTCTATAATCAGCCCTCTATTTTTATCATGTATTGTTTCATGACTAGGGTGACGGGTCAGTCTTGCTGAGCTTCGTGCTCACAGATACTGCACATGTTGTTTTGCAGGTAATAACTGTACGCTGAGATGTACCGGTGCCTGATGAGACTCGGAGCTCTCCGAGTGGTGAACTCATGGCAACCCCTTCCGCTGCTATCATGACAGTGTTGCTAGCGAGAAGGGTCCGCGGGCTGGACACCTTCTCTGTTGCTTAGCATAGGTATGAGACGTGAGTTGTAATAGTCTTCCGCTGTAGCATATTTTTGAGAAGTATTTGTAAAATCAACACTTTGTAAGCTTCCGCTTGTTTTATGTAATATGATGCTTTATTATGTGTGCTGTTGGGTGCCGCATCGCACGGCACCACCCAATGCGATTCCCGGACGAGGTGCCCCGTCCCCGTGAGTGATCGGGACGACGGGGTCCTCACACCATGAGGTGGTCAAGAGAATGATAAGAGCTTTTATGCCTCGCAATGTTACCCTATGGACCTTAATCCGGGAAAGTTCAAACTTTCACTTGATGACTCCATATGAAGTGCTAGGGAAGATCATTAACCATGAGATGATGGAAAAGGAAGCCCAATACGTCAACGATCTAGCAAAGATCACTTCATCCAAGAAGAAGGGCATCGCTATCAAGGCCACATCCAAGTCCAAGGCAAAAGAAACACAACTCACAAGTGAAGATGAAGAAAGTGATGATGAGAGCACGGAGATAGATGATGAAGAAATGGCATTCTTCATCAAAAGATTCAAAAGGCTGATGAGGAGAAGGAGAAGCTATCACTATGAGAACAAGAGCAAAGACAAGGGCAAGTCAAGAACAAAGAAGACTTGCTACAACTGTGGTGAACATGGGTATTTCATTGTGAACTGCCCCCTTAGCAAGGAAGATGACAAGAGAAAGAAGAAGGATGGGAAGCCTCAAGAAGAGAAAATCTTCACAAAGAAGAAGGCTTATGGACAAGCTCACATTGGAGAAGAATGGGACTCAAACGAAGAATCCTCCTCCGAAGATGAAGAAAAGGTGGCAACCGTCGCCATCAAGGGGCCAACCATGAAGAAATCACTCTTGCCAGACAAGGATGATTGGAAGAGCCCAAGCCACACATGCCTCATGGCAAAGGAAGGAAAGCGCAAGGTAATGTCTAAATCTTCCAAGTTTCATATTGTAGATGATAGTGACTTTGATAGTAGTAGTGAAAACGAATTCATGTTTAAAGGATTCAACAAAAAGGCTATAGCTAAAATGAAAATGTTCTCGGATGAAATATTTGAACAAGAAGAGCTTCTCAATCAACAAGAAGAATTGCTTATTCTTGAAAAGGAAAGAAACCTTGAGATTGAGAAGCTCCTTGAACTTGAGAGAGAGAAGAGTAGAGCACTTGAAAGCGAACTTGCCATGAGCAAGGAAACTTGTGTTGAGCTTAGGAGTAAGAATGTAGTACTTCGAGATGAACTTGTGAGTTTAACCAAAACTCACAAGAATCTTGAAGCACAACTTAACTCACTTAAGTCAAGTGTCTCAACTAATTCATCCTCCAAAAACTCTCTCTCAACAAGTATAGAATCCAACACTAAAACTTGTAAATGTGCTAGCGTTGTCTTAAACTTAAAAAATGAGCTCAAAGAGGCACAAAGCAAGAATACACACAAGAGTGGGATCTTTGATAAGGAAAAGATCAAATATGCACGTAGTGCATACTCAATCACAAGATCTCCCTTCATCAAAGATGGACATAGTTATACTAGGGAAGGAAAGCAAAACGCTAGAATCCTTAAAAACAATAGCAAATGCGTAGCCTTTGTGAAAGAAAAACTCAAGTCAAGACAAGAGTGACAACCTTGCATCTACCTCACATGGAATTACCAAAAATGTGGAATCTATAGTTTTTCATAATTTTGATGCATCTTATGTTCTTATGAAAAGCAAGTATGGTAAAGTTTATGCAAAATATGTTGGGCCACTCCACAAGAGTCCAAACACTTGTGTGTGGGTGCCCAAATGCCTTGTAACTAACCTCAAAGGACCCAACCAAATTTGGGTACCTAAGACCAAAGTTTAAATTGTTTTGCAGCCATACTCCTCCGGTGGCAATAAATGGGTGCTAGATAGTGGGTGCACTAACCATATGACCGGAGAGAGAACAATGTTTGTCGAGTATGAAGAAAATGATGATCCAAGTGAAGGCATATACTTTGGTGACAACAGCCAAGTAAGGGTACTCGGTATTGGTAAAATTGCAATCTCTTCTCAACACTTTCTTTCACATATTCTACATGTTGAATCACTAGATTATAACCTATTGTCCATATCTCAACTATGTGAGAAAGGTTATAATTGTTTGTTTACTAACGAGGGTGTGACCATCTCTAGAAGAAGTGACAACTCAATTGCCTTTAAGGGTGTGTTAATGGGAAAGCTTTTCTTAGTGGACTTTTTCACAGATAAAGCTCAACTTGACACATGCTTAATCGCAAAAACCAACATGGGATGGTTGTGGCATAGAGGACTAGCCCATGTTGGAATGAGGAACTTACAAAAACTTCTAAGGGGGGATCACATCCGTGGACTAAAATATGTTGTTTTTGAAAAAGATAGGCCATGTAGCGCGTGTCAAGCAGGAAAACAAATTGGAGCAGCTCATCCCGCCAAGAATGTGATGACGACAACAAGACCATTGGAGATGCTTCACATGGACCTCTTCGTCCCTGTCACCTACATAAGCATTGGCGATAACAAATATGGTCTAGTAATTGTTGATGACTATTCTGGTTTCACTTGGGTGTTTTTCTTGCATGATAAAGGAGAAACTCAAAGTGTCCTCAATAAGTTCTTGAGGAGAGCTCAAAACGAGTTTTCCTCAAAAATCAAGAAGATAAGGAGCGACAACGGCTCCGAATTCAAGAACATTCAAGTAGAAGAATATTTGGATGAAGAGGGCATCAAGCATGAGCTTTCAGCCCCTATTCTCCTGAACAAAATGGGGTGGCTGAAAGGAAGAACCGAACACTCATAGAGATGGCAAGAACCATGCTTGATGAATACAAGACCTCAGATCGATTTTGGGCGGAGGCGGTGAACACCGCTTGTCATGCTACAAACCGCCTCTACCTCCATCGACTTTTGAAGAAAACCCCATACGAGCTCCTAACCGGTAACAAACCCAAAATCTATTACTTTCAAGTTTTTGGAAGTGAATGCTACATTCTCAACAAGAAGCCTAGGACTTCGAAGTTCGCTTCAAAATTCGATGAAGGTTTCTTACTTTGTTATGACTCAAACACCTACGCTTATCGTGTTTTCAACAAGACCTCCGGGTGTGTTGAAATTGCACGTGACGTGGTGTTTGATGAAACTAATGGCTCCCATGTGGAGCAAGTTGATCAATGTGTGCTAGATGAAGAAGAAGCACCATGTGAAGCACTAAGAAGAATGGGGCTTGGATAAGTCCGTCCCCAAGAAAATGTAGGACAAGATGTTACAAGATCATCACAATTGACACCTCTCATTCGAGATCAAATTCAAGAACCCCAAGATCAAGACGGTCAATTTCAAGAGGGAGAAAATCGAAACCATGATGTTGATCAAGGGGGAGAAGGAGAATAAGAAGAAGAAGACCACTCAAGAAATCAAGTGCCTCACCCAAGGGTTCATCAAAGTATTCAACAGAATCACCCCATTGACAACATCCTTGGAGATATCATAAAAGGGGTAATAACACGTTCTCGAATAGCTAACTTTTATGCACATTACTCCTTTGTGTCGTCCTTGGAACCATTTAGGGTGGAAGATGCACTCAAAGATCCGGACTGGGTGATGGCCATGCAAGAGGAGTTGAACAACTTCAGAAGAAACCAGGTATGGGAGCTAGTGAAAAGACCAAATGCAAATATGGTAGGCACCAAGTGGGTATTCCGCAACAAACAAGATGAACATGGAGTGGTGACAATAAACAAGGCCTGACTTATGGCAAAGGGATATGCTCAAGTCGAAGGTTTGGATTTCGATGAAACCTTTGCTCCCGTAGCTAGGCTTGAGTCCATTCAAATTCTATTAGCCTATGCTACTCACCATGATTTTAAACTCTATCAAATGGATGTGAAAAGTGCCTTCCTAAACGGTCCAATCAAGGAGGAGGTGTACGGGAACAACCACCCAGCTTTGAAGATCAAGAATATCCTAACTATGTGTTTAAATTGCATAAAGCTCTCTATGGCCTCAAACAAGCTCCTAGAGCTTGGTATGAGTGTCTTAGAGACTTTCCCATTGATAATGGCTTTAAGATAGGCAAGGCAGATTATACACTCTTCACAAAGAATGTAGATAATGATCTCTTTGTGTGCCAAATATATGTCGATGACATTATATTTGGTTCTACGAAAAAATATTTTTGTGATGAGTTTAGTAAGATAATGACAGATATGTTTGAGATATCCATGATAGGAGAGTTGAAGTTCGTCCTAGGATTTCAAGTCAAGAAACTCAAGGAAGGCACGTTCATTAGTCAAACAAAGTACATACAAGACATACTCAAGAAGTTTGACATGGACAAAGCCAAACCCATCAAGACGCCAATGGCAACAAACGGGCACCTTGACCTCAATGAAGATGGACCAAGCGTGGATCAAAAGGTATATCGCTGTATGATTGGTTCATTGCTTTATATTTGTGCATCTAGGCCCGATATCATTCTTAGTGTATGTTTGTGTGCAAGATTTCAAGGATCACCTAAAGAATGTCATTTAACAGCCGTTAAAAGGATCCTAAGATATCTAGTTCACACACCTAACCTAGGATTATGGTATCCAAAGGGATCAAAGTTTAATCTCATCGGATACTCCGATGCGGATTACGCCAGATGTAAAATAGATATAAAAAGCACCTCAGGGACTTGTCAATTTTTGGGTAGGTCCCTAGTATCATGGTCATCCAAGAAACAAAACTCCATTGCTCTCTCCACAGCCGAGGCAAAGTAGGTTGCAGCCGGAAGTTGTTGTGCTCAACTTCTTTGGATGCGACAAACTCTAAGGGATTATGGGTACAATATGAACCACATTCCACTCCTATGTGACAATGAGAGTGCCATTAAGATAGCCCATAATCCTGTTGAGCACTCTAGGACCAAACATATAGACATCCGGCATCACTTTTTGAGAGATCACTCTATAAAGGGGGACATAGCTATCTCACATGTAAGAACCGATATTTTCACCAAACCACTAGATGAAAAATGATTTTTTGAACTTCGAAATGAGCAGAATATCCTAGACTCTAGGAATGTGAGTTGAAAAGTTGTGCATCTGAATGCTAACAATTATAAGTCTTCAAAATTTTTTCACAAATTTCAAAAATGTGCACGATTGTGAAAATCTTGTTCCCTCTCTAAATCTTCTACCATATTATTTTTGGCTATATTATGGTCATCCTATAACTGTGTGTTTTTGATCTATCTATCTATCTATCTATATATATATATATACCTAATAGCACGTGAAAGTAAATCCACCGCAAACATAGGCAAAAATCTAATATATAAGAATTTTTTTAGACTTTAAGAGCCGGACTAGTCCGACCTAGAGGCTGGACAAGTCCGGGCATCCTAAGTAGTCCGAGATGCAGCGGACAAGTCCACAACGGACTAGTCCGCCCAGCACACAGACAAGTCCGGACTACAGACTAGTCCGGACCTAGTCCGAAAGACCGGACTAGTCCGGCCCCTAGAGACTTAACCTCCAAGGGTCGAGTTGACCCCTTCCCTCTCTCTTATTCACCTCCACTCCACTCCACTCCTCCAAAACTCGCCCCCATTGGCGATTTTGGAGTCCTCCCTCAAATCCCTCGAAGGAATCCTCGATTCAAGGCTTGTGGAGTGCGGGGAATCCTTCTCCGACCATCTCCTCTCCTTCGATCCGCAAATTTCATCAAATTTCTTCACTCTAAGGTACTTTTTGACCTAGCCTTGATTTTTCATGAAAATCTTATTTCTAGGTCATATCTTTAGTGCCTTAGGCCTTCTATGATGTTCCTACACCATATTGTTACAATCCCTCATAGTATTGCGATTACTTTATTGAATTAGTGATCAAATCATCTAAGTTAGGGTTTAAAACTATAGATTCTGGACTAGTTCGGACTCCCACCGGACAAGTCCGACCCATGCGGACTAGTCCGCCCCTGGCCCGGACAAGTTCGGCTGATACAGTCTTAGCCCCCAACTTTGGAGTTGTAAACTAGTTCAAATGCAATGCTCTAGCATTTAAGTCCTTCTTTTTCTCACCAGATCATGTCAGGACCCGGAGACAGTCCTCTTCCAAACCCCGAGACAAAAGCGGCTCGCCGAGCTGCTTATCGTGCGGCAGCCGAGGCAGAGGCACAAGAAGCTGCAGCAAGGGAGGCTCGAACAAAGAAACAGGCTGACAGGGAAGCACAAGCCTCTCAGTCCATTGATCCTCCAAGGAGGAAGAGGCTAGTGACTCTGAAAGAAAAACCACATGCCGAGTCCCAAAGTTCAACCCAAGACAAAGGAAAAGGCAAAGCAGCCAATCCTCCTAGGAAAAAGGCCTTGGCCAACAGGTGACTCGTCTTTCGTGACAACCCTAGATGGGGAAGGGAGAATCCCCCACAAGGACCTATTGGGCCCCTTGAGGGGGCACCTCCAATGCAAAATCCAAACCGCCAACCCAATTTGGCGAGTGCAACCTTCAAAGGAAAAGGAGCTGACAAAGCCCGAAGGTTCAGAGAAGAGGAAGTTTACAAGTACGAGAAGTCCACAACATACCCTCGCTTCTGGTGTGACTTCCATTGTGACTACTACCGGCTCGTCTATCTCCCAATGAAGACACCGGTAGTTGATGCTCAGTGGGTGGACTGGTCGTACATAGCAAACAAGAGGCATCAAGCTTTGGATGCAGTAATTGATGCAGCAGAATGCCATGGCATCAAGGATCTAATGGCTTTTCAGTATGATTGGAACATCGAGGTGATAGTCCAATTCTACACCACCTGCTACTTCCACACCTTTGGAGACAAGAAAATCACTTGGATGACAAATGGTGTGGTCTACTCGGTGATGTATGATGAATTTGCTAGGATCCTTGGACTTGAGGAGTATTTGAACTATGAGATCATAGTTCACAATGAGAAGACCTTGGGAAAGGATGACTTGGATTTTATGTATCCCTCATATCTCACTTATGAGCCATCCTCTCATAGTTCACAATGAGAAGACCTTGGGAAAGGATGACTTGGATTTCATGTATCCCTCATATCTCAGTTATGAGCCATCCTCAACCCACAACATCAAACCCTTCTTTAGAGTGCTAAACAGAATTCTAAGGAAGACTCTAGCTCCAAAAGATGGGGATGCGGGGATGATACAGGGGTACCTCAGGAACTTGTTGAAGCTTCTCAATGAAGAAGAGAGATTCAATGTCTTCGACTACATATACAATGATATCTTCAACATCTCCATCACCCCGAACAGGTCCTATGGATATGCACCGTACATCATGTGCATGATCGAAAAAGTCACAGGCCTAGAATTTGCAAAGGATGTGAAGCAAAGGAAGCTACGTCCCCAGATGCCGATTACTCTTCCTCGCCCTACTGCGTCTTTGGGCAGGAGCTCTTCTGCAGCTCCATCCTCCTCAGCTGGACCATCCGTCCCTTCATCATCGAGTGGCTCCTCTAGTGGGCTTCTCAAAATATTCAAGGCTATATTCTCCTCGTGTCGGAAAGTAGAAATTCACACGCAGAACATGAAGAAACGCCAAGAGAAGTATCTCAAATCCATGTGCGAGAAGATGGAGATACCTATATCTCCACTATCATCAGATGATGACGAAGTGACAGAGTTTCCCGCTCTCACCGAGGACGAGCTTGCCTACTTTGGATCCTCCTCAGCTGCTCCTCCTACCTCCCACACTCATCAAGAGGATGACAATGAACATGAAGATGAGGACGAGGAGACTCAAAGTGACCAAGACGAAGATCAAGATGGAGAGGATAGCGATTAGGTCTTTCTCTCTATTCTTTCCCTTTTTGGTGCCTTGATGCCAAAGGGGGAGAGAATAAGGGGGAGTAGTCTATTCGTAGTGACACGACCCCACTGGTCCTGTCGAGCCAGGATCACGCTGAGGGGTGCTGCGTTGCACAACACCGTTTAACACACGTCAAAGGTACAAAGCGGAAGCGGAAGCTTTATTACATAAACAAGTTTATTAACATGTTTACATCAAAATAAGTTTAGTCCACACTCGCGGGCGTAGACTAAGCATCAAGTGCACGTTCAGCCCTCGAACGTGTCCTTGCTAGCACACACGCACACTAACTCTGCGGCGTGCACGACTCCCACTCGACGGGGTTCCCCTCCTGGGGTTCCGTCTCCTCTTCGGGAGTCCCTTCCTCATAGAACCCTGCAAAAGCTTCAAACACAAGCAGTGAGCACGAAGGCTCAGCAAGTCTGACCCGTCTCACCTAAACATGGAACTTCTACATGAGGGTAATGGGTTGCATGAGGTAAAAATCATTTGCAAGGACTCGCCTAATTAGTAGAACCTTACTTTCAAGTTTTAGCAGCAGGTTGTGGAGAACTTTATGCTAAGGCACATGAGAGAGCCGCAATCAAACAAGAAACGCATTTCTCTCATGTACTTTGCCCAAAGTTGAAAAGAACTTTAGTTAGCACTAAGCTACAACATATCATTAACAATCAATATCCAACTTTCAATCAGCAACATTTTAACATGTAACTAGCCTGTTCTTTCTACGTCACGGTACAGTGAACAAGTGGTACTCACTGACCGCGAGGGACGGCGATTATAATCGATTTACACCTGCAGGGTTACCCGAACAACCCGTCACGTACGCCCGTACTCGATGTTGCCTACAACAACCATCACGGACGCCGTACGCGACTACCTTTCACCCGTTAGCCAAATATTGAACCGGTCCCATCGTCCCGAGCAAGAGGTCCCTGCACGCGCATCTCTGTGCCGCCAGCTGATTTACACCTCGAGCTCTCAACCTACCCTCTGAACGACGGGCAATGCCTCAACACCCAGCTACCCGAGTTACATCAGTTTCCCGGTTCCCATATAGCCGGTAGGTCTTCGGTACTGTTCTAGCTTGCTCAACAGGCCCGCACACGGCTCGGTCCTCAATCGACACAAGCGGAGCTACAGCACACAGGCCCCAAAGTCCTGCTGCCCTTACTCTCCGCTCGGTCTCATTTTCTTGCCATGTGTTTCATGTGCTATCTCTACCCGAGCAATGTGCCTCTAGCCTATTCTCGCGAGTAGTTCCAACTACTCGACTTGTACCGAATCCTACTCTATTCTAGCAATGCAGTGGCTAACGAGGTTTTCAATCCTAAACCCAACCCATGGTTTTCTTGGCTGTGCAGTTGGGTTTCCAATCAAGACTCTAATGCAACGAACAAAGGGAAACAAGTATGTGCTCAAAACAATAAAAATTTGTAAAAAGGTTAATGCAAACCGGGGCTTGCCTTGCTGCTCTTGGTCGTAGGCTAGCTGTTCCTCCGGAGTAACGAAGTCTAGGACTTCGGGTTCCTCCTCGATCTTAGCGACTACATGATAAGAGCAATGTATGTATTAATTTAGAGGCCTTTGTATTAACTTTGAAGTTGTGAAGTCTATAACCCTTACTAGACAGACCTAATGACTGTGAAACTTTTACTGTGGCTTGGTTACAACCTAAACAAAGACTTGGTCAAGTTTTAGTTGCAGCAAAGCTCATTTGAGCCCTCCACAAATAATTATGTCCTTGACCTTAATTGGAACCCTTAGGGTGTTCTAGGGATTTTCATGAGACAAACTATGACTTTCTGAAAACTAGATTTTCAGAGGGTCCTAATGGAGTTGGTCTCACTTAATTTGGAAGTCTCTAACTAAAGATATGAGCTAAACAATTTCAGAGAAAATCCTGAAAATGTTTCTGAACATTTTCTATTTTCTCTGGAACAGTTTTACTAATCACACCATTAGGTGGACTAAATGAGCTCAAATGGATCTGAAATTTTTATGGTAGCTCAATGATATTTTGGTGAACATCTCAGCAAAATTTCAGGATTTTCCGCCAAAGGATTCTCCAGTTAAAATTCCTAACAGTTTAAACATTAAGGAATTAATTCTGGAGAATTAGGGAATTTCATGAAGTGAAACTTGATTTTCTGGAAAGTACTCAGAGAGCTGAATCCAGCAAAATTTGGTTCACTCAATTTGGAGCTTTCTAGCCAAAGTTATAAGGATTTGAAGTTTGAAGGAAATCTGAAAATCGGGGAAAAGTTTAAACTCGCGCGTGGGCCCAGGGGACACGCGTCGCACGCCGAAGCGACAGCACACCGCGGCCCACAAGGCTTTTGCGCGCCAGCACACCCGATCCCGGCCGCAGCCGGATCCCGATTCAAAATATCGGCCGCTGACAGCTGGGGTCCACCCCCTTCTTCAACCTCGCGACACCCGCGCTCCGCCGCCGAGGGACCTCGCCGGAGAGCTCGCCGCTGGCTGCTGTACCGCTCCAAACTTCTTGATTCTGGTCGCCCCTGCCTACTTTTACTTGGGGAACATGATCCGAGGGTCAGCTGCTCATGACAACGGCCGGAGCATGGTCGGCGACGAGCCGCCATATCGGAACGACTTCGGCCATGTCGGCTGATGCCCCTAGTGCCTCAGCTACTTGGGAAATCGGTCGGGGAGCATCAGTGGACCTCAGAGAAGGTCGACATGAACTCGGGGCAGCTCGGGGAAGGCCCGAAATAGGTCCTCACCGTGCGCCCGATACCCCCCGTGCGTTCCGCCATTAGTAGACCTTGAATTACGCCGGGCACAGAAGTTCTCCGGCCCAGAGTTGTGAAGGCAACTCGTGCGTCACCGTGTCTAGTTCGTGTGGGAGTGGCCTGAGGCCCTCTAATCCTTTCTAGAGCACGAATTAAACAGAATCGTACCCGAGGGTCGTTCTGCACACAGAAAGGGGAAAAGTGGAAATTCGCCGCCGGTGAGCAACCACTCGAGCTGTGGCTCGGGGATGAGCAGCACCGATCACTTGCGCGACCAAGGGTGCCTTGGCTCGGGCGTGACAACGCCCAGGTTGGGCTGTCCACGAGAGCTCGAGGTGCGGCGGTTTCCAGTTCCGAGTTTGATCTTTCGGCACAGCCGATATCACTCGGTTTCAATCGATTTCTATCAATGGGAAGGATGGAGGATGGTTGCTAGTACCTTGCTGGGACCTTGGAATGGAAAGAGGGAGCTGCGATCGGCTTGATCAAGCAGGAACTCGAGCGGCGGCGATGGCAGTGGAAAAACAAGTCGTGTGCGTCGGCAGCTCGAGGAAATGGTGACTGAAGCACGCCGGGGAGGGAATAAATAGCCCGGCCGGCTGGTCTCCGGCTTGGGGCACGCAGCAGGAGCTGGCGCCGGCTGCCCCCTTCGGTGGCGCGCGCGCACAGCTGCCGGGAACCGACTGAACTGTGGTTCAGTCGGTTTGCTTTGAGGCAGAGGCTGACATGTGGGTCCCACTTCTCTTTTAACCTCTGAAATTTATTCCTAACAGCTGTGGTAAACAGTGAACCCTATTCTACCCTTGGCAATTCAAATTATTCACCCAAGAGCCATTTGAATTGATCAAAGTTCAAATGAGGTTTGGTTTGAATGAATTTCAGCACAAGTGCAGTTTGAAATTCAAATAAAGTTTGAATTTCTCCCCCTTAGCTCATGTCAAGATCAACTCCAAATGGAGTGAAAATTGGTGTGTGAGCTCACAAAAATGTGCTGAGCAAGAATATGCCTTCCACTTTTACATTCAGTGGGCGAAAACAGTTTGAATTTGAATATGGTTTCAAACTGCCCTCTTCCTAACTATACCCAAAATGACCTCAAAAAGGTTTTGAATTTGGGTGGAACTTGGCATGGACATCCTTAGCAAAGTGTAGGAGTCTTCATATGTCCAGCCCATCTATATCACATGTGGGAAGTACCACTTTTGCAATGTGTGAGTTTGTTCCCTAATGAGCATGTTGATAATTGTTACTTGCTCTTTATTTGTGTTCATCATTCTTCCTCAAATGAGGTGTGTGGTGTGGTGATGAACACTGCAAATGAGTGTCAAAAACTGAGGCCCTTACATTCCTCCCCCCTTAAAAGAATCTCGTCCCGAGATTATAAGGTGAAATGAGAGAGAGGACAGTGGAAAATTACCGAATATGCGACGTGAAAAAGTCGGGGTAGTTAGTGCGAAGGAATTCTTCGCTCTCCCATGTCGCTTCGTCCATGGAGTGATTACTCCATAGAACCTTGTAGAACCACAACGTACGGTTGCGTGTGGTTCGGGCCTTTTCATCAATAATCTGCACCGGTTCCTCCCGATAGGTGAGATCCGGTTGCAGTTCTTCAATGTCTTCCAGCTGAACGGTAGTTGATAGCTTGAGACACTTCCTCAGCTGGGAAATGTGAAAGACGTCGTGCACACCGGAAAGTGCTTCTGGTAATCTTAGCCGGTATGCCACCGATCCACATCTTTCGGTAATCTGGAATGGACCGATGAATCGGGGTGCTAACTTTCCTCTCACCCCAAATCTGTTTACGCCCTTCATTGGAGACACTCGTAGATATACGTGGTCCCCAACTTCGAATTGTAATGGGCGCCTTCTCCGGTCCGCATACTGTTTCTGTCGGGATTGAGCGGCTTTTAGGTTCGCTTGAATTAATCGAACCTTTTCTTCCGCGTTGTTGACAAGATCAATCCCGAAGGTAACCTTCTCGCCAGATTCACACCAGTTCAGTGGTGTGCGGCATTTCCTGCCGTATAGCGCCTCGTAGGGCGCCATCTTGATGCTGGCTTGGTACCCATTGTTGTACGAGAACTCGGCTAATGGCAAGTGATCATCCCAATTCTTGCCGTGGTTGATAGCGCAAGCTCGTAGCATGTCTTCTAGAATCTGATTCACCCGCTCAGTTTGTCCATCCGTCTGCGGGTGGTAGGCTGAACTACGGATCAGCTTCGTCCCCAAGGCAGCGTGTAGCTGCTCCCAAAAACGGGACACAAATAAAGTGCCCCGGTCCGATACGATGGTACGGGGTACGCCGTATAAGCATAGGATCCGTGAGATGTACAGTTCAGCGTACTTCTTGGCGTTGTAGTTGGTGTTGACCGGGATGAAATGGGCAACTTTGGTGAGCCGATCGACGATCACCCACACAGAATCATGTTTCTGTAAGGTGGTGGGTAAACCGACGACGAAATCCATGCTCACGTCCTCCCACTTCCAGGCAGGAATGCCCAGTGGTTGCAGCAGTCCCGGTTTCCGCATGTGGTCTGCCTTCACCCGTCGACATGTATCACACTCGGACACGTATTTTGCAGTCTCTCGCTTCATCCGTGTCCACCAAAACTTTCTCCTGAGTTCTTGATACATTTTGTTGCTGCCGGGGTGAATAGAAAACTTTGATAAGTGAGCCTCATCAAAGATTTTCTTCCGTAACTCCGGGTTTCGGGGTACGACGATCCGGTCCTTGAACCATAGGACGCCGTCTCCGTCCTTCCGGAAACATTTCAACTCCCCACTGTCTACTCGTCTCCGTAAATGTGACATGCCCTTATCATTCTTCTGGGCTGCCGCTATCTCTTCACGGATGGTGGGGATCAAAGCTAGGTTGTAGAGAGCTCCATGTGGAATCACATGTAGTGGTGGTTCGCTCTCTTCCAACGGTGTGATGGTCAGATTATTGACGTGTGACTTGCGGCTCAGCGCATCTGCCACAACGTTTGCCTTGCCCGGATGATAATGGATCTCTATTTCGTAATCCTTTATCAGTTCTAACCATCTTCGTTGCCTCATGTTCAGCTCCTTCTGAGTGAAGATGTACTTGAGGCTTTTGTGGTCGGTATATAAATGTACGAGGTTACCGAGTAGGTAGTGCCTCCACATTTTCAGTGCAAGTACCACGGCAGCGAGCTCCAAATCGTGAGTTGGATAATTTTGCTCATGGTTCCTAAGCTGTCGTGATCCATACGCGACCACTCTTCGGTCTTGCATCAGCACACATCCGAGCCCAATGCCGGATGCATCGCAGTACACCTCGAACGGTTTTGTTGTGTCTGGCTGCGCCAAAACCGGTGCTGATGTCAGGTGCTTGACTAAAGCCTTGAATGCTGCTTCACATGCTGGACTCCAAACATATTTGGTAGCCTTCTTCAGCAGCTCTGTCATTGGCCTGGCAATCTTCGAGAAGTTCGGAATGAACCTCCGATAATATCCCGCGAGTCCGAGGAAACTCCGTACCTCATGAACAGTTCTCGGGGATTTCCAATTCAGCACTTGCGTGATTTTGCTCGGGTCCACAGCGATACCCTCCGCTGAGATGATATGCCCGAGGAAAGGCACTTGCGATATCCAAAACTCGCATTTGCTGAACTTTGCGTATAACTTGTGATCCCGCAGCCGTTGCAAGACTATACGCAGATGTTTCTTGTGATCTTCCTCCGACTTGGAGTATACCAGGATGTCGTCGATGAAGACCACGACAAACTTGTCCAGCTCCGGCATGAACACCGAGTTCATTAAATACATGAAGTGAGCTGGAGCATTGGTGAGGCCAAAGGACATGACCAGGTACTCATAAAGTCCGTACCTTGTCGAAAAAGCTGTCTTTGGAATGTCCTCAGCCCTGATCTTAATCTGATGGTACCCGGATCTTAAATCCATCTTGGAAAAGACCTTTGCTTCGACCAACTGATCAAACAACATGTCGATCCGTGGTAACGGGTACTTGTTCTTGATGGTTACGGCATTTAATGGACGGTAGTCCACGCAAAGCCGCAACGTTTCATCCTTCTTTTTGACAAATAATGCCGAACAACCCCATGGCGAGGAGCTCGGCCTAATAAAACCCTTCTCCAGAAGGTCCGTGAGCTGAATCTTCAGTTCCGCCAACTCCTTGGGCGCCATCTTGTACGGCCTTCGGGATATTGGCATGGTTCCCGGTGCAAGTTCAATCTTGAACTCCACCTCTCTATCGGGTGGCATCCCCGGCAAATCATCCGGGAATACATCAGGGAATTCTCGGACCACTGGAATGTCTTCCAATCTGATGGTTGTGGCTTGATAGACACTTGGAAGTTTTATTTCTGGACTGTCCAGAAACAATGAGTGAGAACCGTGCACTTCTGAGTTTAAGTGCACGACTCGGAGGACGGTGTCTAAAACAGCGCCGTGGCGGGTTAACCACGACATTCCTAGGATGACATCGACCTTTTGCCCCTCTAAGATAATGAGAGACGTGGGGTACACTCTACCCGCTAAGCATAATGGTTCTTTGGAGACCATTATGCTTGCTAAAATCTTCCCACCCGGTGAGCAAATTAAATATGGACTATCGGTGGGTAGTATTGGCAAGCTGTGTTTAGCAATGAAAGCTTGGCTAATAAAATTATGCGTGGCGCCTGAATCAAATAGTACTATAGCGGGATGCTGGTGGAGTTGGAACATACCCGCAAGGATTTGCTCGCCCTCCGGCACGTCCTCAATGGCAAGCTGGTGGACAGTGCCGGGCCTAGGGTTTGCCCGCCGCGCATTAGTAGGGTTCCGGGGTTGATTCCTCCCCGGAAACTGTGGTACCACTCCGCCGCCTTGCCTCTCCGGGCAACTGCTCGCGAAGTGTCCTGGACGACCACACTTGTAACATGTGGCCGCTGCTGGTGGAGTACTCGGGGGACGAAAGCCCGGCATGCGTTGCGGAGGTGCAAACGCACGCGGCATCGCCCGCTGCTGCTGCTGTTGTTGCGGTGGTGCTGGCAGTGCCGGCCGGAATGCCGGTGACGAATACGGCCGACCGCGGAACGGCATCGACCGCTGTGGTGGCTGCCAGCGCGGACCTGATGGTGGGCGATTCACCATCCGAAACTTCTGAGAAGGACCGCCTCCTTCTCCGCTGCTCTTCGGCGCGCTTCGCTTTCGCTCTGCCGCCGCCAACTCCTTGCCGGAGTCTTCCTGAACAATCGCAGCATCAATTATGTCGTTGAGGCTGCCGCGATTGAACATCGCCAGCTTGTCCTTCAGGAGCGGGTTAAGCCCCTGGTAAAAGTGGTCCCGCCGCTTCTCGTCCGTATCTGCGTGATACGACGCGTAGAGTGCGAGATCGTTGAACGCTCTGGAGTACTCCAGCGCGTTCCGGCTCCCTTGTTGCAGGTGTAGGAATTCCTGCGTCTTCCTCTTCATCAAACCGGGCGGTATATGATAGGCCCGGAAGGCCGTCCGAAACTCCGCCCAGGTCATCACTCGGTCGGTGGGTTGTGAAGCACAAAAGTTGGCCCACCACGCGCTCGCGGATCCTTGGAGCTGCTGGACCGCGAACTGAGTCTTGCGCTGCTCGCTGATTTGGAGCAGCCCGAACTTCATCTCTATGGCGCGGAGCCAGTTGTCCGCGTCAAGTGGTTCATCCGCCCTTGAGAATACAGGGGGATGAGTCGCCAGGAAGTCGGAGTAGGAGCTCTGTTGGCGCTCCTCACGATCTTGACGTCTCTCTGGGCGAGACGTATTCGCAATTAACGTTTGCAGCAGCTCTGTATGCTGCTGATGTGAACCCGCCATTGCCGCGACAATGTCGGCCAATGTAACCGTTGGCAGTGGCGGTGGCGGTGTTTGCTGTTGCTGTTGCTGCTGCTGTCCCGAGGAGTCCTCGGGAGGCGGTTGGGAGGTCTCTCCCCCTTGGCTAGTACCTCCAACATCAGGGTTGGCACGAGTACGCGTCATTCTGAAATTCAACACAGCAGCAATTAGCACATGTCTTACTCAAAATTCCATAAACGGCAGTAAGTATTGAAGCGACGCATGACTAACTTGCACAACATTCACATATATTGATAAAGCATAAACTTTATACAAGATACATTATTCTCGGACCTCCGAGAAGTCGTGCTCATGCCGTCACTACCTATACATACGCTACTGTCTACACGACATGTCACCGATTACAAAAGTTGGGTTACGCTACCCTAGCTGCCCTACTTGGCAACCGTAACCCCCTACTCGGAGTAGAACTCGACCTCCTGTGGGTCGTCCTCCTCCGGTACCTCTGCTGGTGGCTCGGGGTCTACCACCTCTTCTCCCATTCCAGGTTCTCCCATGGCTGGAAGACCCAAGACTACCGGTACGCCCAATACCGGGGGCACGAGGTCCTGCAATGCATGCACCTCGTCCATAGCTTGGTTGTAGTCCTCTTCCCAGCCTTGTCCTTCATCAATAGCGTCGTCCCGCTCTTGAGCAAGGTCCTCATTCTGCTGGGTTAGGGTCTGCACCAGCTCTTGCAACGCCGCAATGTCAACACGGCTCTTCTTCTTTGCCTTCTTCAGACGACGCAACTGATTGTGTTGTTCATTTAGTCGCTTGATCGTCGGAAGGAGCACATTGCGGAGTGCACTGTGAGCACTCTCAAAATGATCTCCACGGCTTGTGCTCTCCTTGAGCTTGGTGGCGAGATGCTCCGTATGAACAGCTTGGTTGTCCATCACAGCGTTTCCCGCCCTCATTTGGAGGCTGAGATTTGCCTCTGCGGGGTTGTACCTTGGGCAACTCGGGTTTGTTGCCTCTAGGTACCTCTCTTCCCACACATGCTGAGCTCGTCCCTCCACCGGAACGAGTGCATATGGAGTGCCCTCCATAGCCTGCACGTGTAGTTGGCAGAAACGTGACATAGTGTCACGGGCTGCCACTTGCCACATCCCTTCCGGTTGTCTTCCTCTCACCGTGACGGTGAATGGCACCCAACCGGGTGGCGTAGGCCCTGCAGGAACCTCGACATGGATCGTCCACGTCTTGTTCCCCTCTTCGCCTTCTTCCTTGGCGAAGTATTGCGGCATCTGGTTGTACCCGAAATATTGGAGCATTAGGCACAATGCTCCCGGGTAGCCGCTACGGTCAGAACAGTGGGAAACTACCCACCCGTTCTCCAACCGTTTATCTGCTGCCATCTATAAAAATATATTTGAGAAATGTCAAATATTCATTTGAACAGCAAACCATCAAGTTATAACATAAGATATGTCATTGAACCCCTAAAACTTGGAAACATAGTTCAAATTTTTAAACAAATTTGACTGCTGATCTGCTGTTCCCATGACAGCCCTGACCAGTTTCCATATCAATCTGATTTAGGCCAGGTTAAAAGCAAAACCAGTCCTGGAGCTCAACATCAAAGTTACAGTTAACTTCAATAGCTTTCCATAAAGTATTTGGTTGGCCTAAGATCTGCTCTGGTTCAAAAGTTATGAGATGTCAAAGTTAACAGAATTTCTGGAAACAATTGGACAGCACCTCCCTGCCTTAGGTACTGATTTGATCCAAGAATTCCAGTTAATTCTGTTCCTAATCTGACAAAACTTTCTGTTACAAAGTTGTAACCCATCTCATAATCTTTCCAGAACTACCTCATTTCCTATTTTTGGATTTTTAAGCAGGAAGTTATGCTTAATTTACAGAGAGTTTACAGAGAGTCTTTGCTCTGTCCTGTTTTCTGGACAGTTTCAACTCTACTGCATTTTTCGAGTGGTTAAGGGACGAAACACCTCTGGAACTCAACAGAAAAGTTGTAAAGCTCCTCCAAAGCTTTCCAGAAATGTATCATACTACCCCAACCTCGAAAGAACTCAACCTCTAACCTCTGATTACTTCAGCCTTGATTTAGCTGAAAACAGAGTGCTCTGTCCTTAACATCCTATAAGTTGAAAACTTATTAGCTTTGAATATCCTGTTCAAGGGAAGGAGTTACATCAAGTTTTACTACTTTGGATCAAAACCTTCAAATTTTTTTAAATGAAGTTGTTCATTTAGTTGGGTGTGACGTTGATGCGTCACCAGATCATGTCGGTACTACGTCCTCACAAAGAAAAACCTATACCGGACTTAGCCGGCTTCGTTAGTTTAGTGGCACTACTCGTCACTCGCACACGGATGCTACACGTCTACCGTTTCGTGGTAAGGCTACCTGCAGAAATTCAACCAATCATCAGACTCGGCTGCACACCGAGCCCGGAATCCATACAGTTGGTACATCCGGCCGTCATCACTCGCCCGGATGTTCTCAAGCCAAACACGCCTTGAGTTACGTGTTCACGTTTCAGACCACGTGACGGGGTCTCCCATGTTGCACCACGCACGCCAGGGACAGACGTTGCTCGAATACCCCAAACGACATGAAGAGTCGTAGAGGATATCAAAGCGGGTCGGGTTACCTGCCACCCGTGGGGCTCCACCCTTCAGCTTGTGCGCACTGGTGGACAGCGCTTACGTGCACCCCCCAAGACATGAACGTCCCGAGATGCACGATTTTCCGACATAACAAATAAGTTAATAAGCCACTTTCTATATGCTAATAACATCCTTATACGGGCTACTAACTCGTTCCTCACTGGATTTTTGAAAAAGAAGACCTTTGTACTGTGTTAAACCTCAAGCGAGCTCTGATACCACGCTGACACGACCCCACTGGTCCTGTCGAGCCAGGATCACGCTGAGGGGTGCTGCGTTGCACAACACCGTATAACACACGTCAAAGGTACAAAGCGGAAGCGGAAGCTTTATTACATAAACAAGTTTATTAACATGTTTACATCAAAATAAGTTTAGTCCACACTCGCGGGCGTAGACTAAGCATCAAGTGCACGTTCAGCCCTCGAACGTGTCCTTGCTAGCACACACGCACACTAACTCTGCGGCGTGCACGACTCCCACTCGACGGGGTTCCCCTCCTGGGGTTCCGTCTCCTCTTCGGGAGTCCCTTCCTCATAGAACCCTGCAAAAGCTTCAAACACAAGCAGTGAGCACGAAGGCTCAGCAAGTCTGACCCGTCTCACCTAAACATGGAACTTCTACATGAGGGTAATGGGTTGCATGAGGTAAAAATCATTTGCAAGGACTCGCCTAATTAGTAGAACCTTACTTTCAAGTTTTAGCAGCAGGTTGTGGAGAACTTTATGCTAAGGCACATGAGAGAGCCGCAATCAAACAAGAAACGCATTTCTCTCATGTACTTTGCCCAAAGTTGAAAAGAACTTTAGTTAGCACTAAGCTACAACATATCATTAACAATCAATATCCAACTTTCAATCAGCAACATTTTAACATGTAACTAGCCTGTTCTTTCTACGTCACGGTACAGTGAACAAGTGGTACTCACTGACCGCGAGGGACGGCGATTATAATCGATTTACACCTGCAGGGTTACCCGAACAACCCGTCACGTACGCCCGTACTCGATGTTGCCTACAACAACCATCACGGACGCCGTACGCGACTACCTTTCACCCGTTAGCCAAATATTGAACCGGTCCCATCGTCCCGAGCAAGAGGTCCCTGCACGCGCATCTCTGTGCCGCCAGCTGATTTACACCTCGAGCTCTCAACCTACCCTCTGAACGACGGGCAATGCCTCAACACCCAGCTACCCGAGTTACATCAGTTTCCCGGTTCCCATATAGCCGGTAGGTCTTCGGTACTGTTCTAGCTTGCTCAACAGGCCCGCACACGGCTCGGTCCTCAATCGACACAAGCGGAGCTACAGCACACAGGCCCCAAAGTCCTGCTGCCCTTACTCTCCGCTCGGTCTCATTTTCTTGCCATGTGTTTCATGTGCTATCTCTACCCGAGCAATGTGCCTCTAGCCTATTCTCGCGAGTAGTTCCAACTACTCGACTTGTACCGAATCCTACTCTATTCTAGCAATGCAGTGGCTAACGAGGTTTTCAATCCTAAACCCAACCCATGGTTTTCTTGGCTGTGCAGTTGGGTTTCCAATCAAGACTCTAATGCAACGAACAAAGGGAAACAAGTATGTGCTCAAAACAATAAAAATTTGTAAAAAGGTTAATGCAAACCAGGGCTTGCCTTGCTGCTCTTGGTCGTAGGCTAGCTGTTCCTCCGGAGTAACGAAGTCTAGGACTTCGGGTTCCTCCTCGATCTTAGCGACTACATGATAAGAGCAATGTATGTATTAATTTAGAGGCCTTTGTATTAACTTTGAAGTTGTGAAGTCTATAACCCTTACTAGACAGACCTAATGACTGTGAAACTTTTACTGTGGCTTGGTTACAACCTAAACAAAGACTTGGTCAAGTTTTAGTTGCAGCAAAGCTCATTTGAGCCCTCCACAAATAATTATGTCCTTGACCTTAATTGGAACCCTTAGGGTGTTCTACGGATTTTCATGAGACAAACTATGACTTTCTGAAAACTAGATTTTCAGAGGGTCCTAATGGAGTTGGTCTCACTTAATTTGGAAGTCTCAAACTAAAGATATGAGCTAAACAATTTCAGAGAAAATCCTGAAAATGTTTCTGAACATTTTCTATTTTCTCTGGAACAGTTTTACTAATCACACCATTAGGTGGACTAAATGAGCTCAAATGGATCTGAAATTTTTATGGTAGCTCAATGATATTTTGGTGAACATCTCAGCAAAATTTCAGGATTTTCCGCCAAAGGATTCTCCAGTTAAAATTCCTAACAGTTTAAACATTAAGGAATTAATTCTGGAGAATTAGGGAATTTCATGAAGTGAAACTTGATTTTCTGGAAAGTACTCAGAGAGCTGAATCCAGCAAAATTTGGTTCACTCAATTTGGAGCTTTCTAGCCAAAGTTATAAGGATTTGAAGTTTGAAGGAAATCTGAAAATCGGGGAAAAGTTTAAACTCGCGCGTGGGCCCAGGGGACACGCGTCGCACGCCGAAGCGACAGCACACCGCGGCCCACAAGGCTTTTGCGCGCCAGCACACCCGATCCCGGCCGCAGCCGGATCCCGATTCAAAATATCGGCCGCTGACAGCTGGGGTCCACCCCCTTCTTCAACCTCGCGACACCCGCGCTCCGCCGCCGAGGGACCTCGCCGGAGAGCTCGCCGCTGGCTGCTGTACCGCTCCAAACTTCTTGATTCTGGTCGC
Source organism: Neostapfia colusana (assembly GCA_030760725.1). Lineage (NCBI taxonomy): Eukaryota > Viridiplantae > Streptophyta > Magnoliopsida > Poales > Poaceae > Neostapfia > Neostapfia colusana. The sequence goes on from JASWHV010000002.1 coordinate 18,508,716, forward strand.
CCCTGCCTACTTTTACTTGGGGAACATGATCCGAGGGTCAGCTGCTCATGACAACGGCCGGAGCATGGTCGGCGACGAGCCGCCATATCGGAACGACTTCGGCCATGTCGGCTGATGCCCCTAGTGCCTCAGCTACTTGGGAAATCGGTCGGGGAGCATCAGTGGACCTCAGAGAAGGTCGACATGAACTCGGGGCAGCTCGGGGAAGGCCCGAAATAGGTCCTCACCGTGCGCCCGATACCCCCCGTGCGTTCCGCCATTAGTAGACCTTGAATTACGCCGGGCACAGAAGTTCTCCGGCCCAGAGTTGTGAAGGCAACTCGTGCGTCACCGTGTCTAGTTCGTGTGGGAGTGGCCTGAGGCCCTCTAATCCTTTCTAGAGCACGAATTAAACAGAATCGTACCCGAGGGTCGTTCTGCACACAGAAAGGGGAAAAGTGGAAATTCGCCGCCGGTGAGCAACCACTCGAGCTGTGGCTCGGGGATGAGCAGCACCGATCACTTGCGCGACCAAGGGTGCCTTGGCTCGGGCGTGACAACGCCCAGGTTGGGCTGTCCACGAGAGCTCGAGGTGCGGCGGTTTCCAGTTCCGAGTTTGATCTTTCGGCACAGCCGATATCACTCGGTTTCAATCGATTTCTATCAATGGGAAGGATGGAGGATGGTTGCTAGTACCTTGCTGGGACCTTGGAATGGAAAGAGGGAGCTGCGATCGGCTTGATCAAGCAGGAACTCGAGCGGCGGCGATGGCAGTGGAAAAACAAGTCGTGTGCGTCGGCAGCTCGAGGAAATGGTGACTGAAGCACGCCGGGGAGGGAATAAATAGCCCGGCCGGCTGGTCTCCGGCTTGGGGCACGCAGCAGGAGCTGGCGCCGGCTGCCCCCTTCGGTGGCGCGCGCGCACAGCTGCCGGGAACCGACTGAACTGTGGTTCAGTCGGTTTGCTTTGAGGCAGAGGCTGACATGTGGGTCCCACTTCTCTTTTAACCTCTGAAATTTATTCCTAACAGCTGTGGTAAACAGTGAACCCTATTCTACCCTTGGCAATTCAAATTATTCACCCAAGAGCCATTTGAATTGATCAAAGTTCAAATGAGGTTTGGTTTGAATGAATTTCAGCACAAGTGCAGTTTGAAATTCAAATAAAGTTTGAATTTCTCCCCCTTAGCTCATGTCAAGATCAACTCCAAATGGAGTGAAAATTGGTGTGTGAGCTCACAAAAATGTGCTGAGCAAGAATATGCCTTCCACTTTTACATTCAGTGGGCGAAAACAGTTTGAATTTGAATATGGTTTCAAACTGCCCTCTTCCTAACTATACCCAAAATGACCTCAAAAAGGTTTTGAATTTGGGTGGAACTTGGCATGGACATCCTTAGCAAAGTGTAGGAGTCTTCATATGTCCAGCCCATCTATATCACATGTGGGAAGTACCACTTTTGCAATGTGTGAGTTTGTTCCCTAATGAGCATGTTGATAATTGTTACTTGCTCTTTATTTGTGTTCATCATTCTTCCTCAAATGAGGTGTGTGGTGTGGTGATGAACACTGCAAATGAGTGTCAAAAACTGAGGCCCTTACACGTAGTCTTTAATCTTTAGACTTTAGTCTTGCTCTTTAAACACTCATTTTATGTTGGTTTGTAATGACTATGCTACGTTATGACTATGCTATTTTATGTCTGCATATTATGCCATATTGAAATGTGTTTGTTCGTAAATGTTATATCTTTCTTCATGCGGTTAATGCTCACTTTAAACATCACACTTAGCCACCCCACCATAACACATGTATGTATGAAGTCCCCAAAGAACTCATTCTTGTGCATAGTTTTCCCTTGACAATCTTTTATGTACACATTTAGGGGGAGTGAACCATACATATGAGTTATGAAAACAATCTATCATATCTATTTTTTGAGAATCCTAATGTGTTTTCATCAATCACCAAAAAGGGGGAGATTGAAAGTGCATCTAGGTAATCCCCGTGGGTTTTAAATGATTGATGACGACAATTAAGATACTAATGAATTTTACTGAGTATAAGGACAGGTGCTTATCAAAGGAATGCATGTGGAGTCTCTCAAGAAGCAAAAAGGAAAAGAAGAAGACTTGAAAGAGTAGAAAATAGAATTTTTCTATTGAGTTTTTGTAAAAGCCTCAGTTTTTGACACATTCAAAGTGTTCATCACCACACACACACACACACCTCATTTGAAGAAAGTTGATGAACACATTTGAAGAGCAAGTAACCATTATCAAAATGATCATTAGAGATCGAACTCAAAAAATGCAAAAGTGGTATTTCCCACATACATAATATAGGGGCTGGACATTTGGAAAACTCCTACACCTTGCTAGGAATGTCCATGCCAAGTTTCACCCAAATTCAAAACCTTTGTGAGGTCCTTTTGGGTACAGCTAGAAAGAGGGTAGTTTGAACTCAAGTTCAAATTCAAACTGTTTTTATCCATGAATTCAAAAGTGGGAGGCATATTCTTACTCAGCACCTTTTTGTGAGCTCACACACCAATTTTCACTCCATTTGGAGTTGATCTTGACATGAGCTAAGTGTAGCAAATTCAAACTTTATTTGAATTTCAAACTGAATATGTGCTGAAACTTAGTCAAACCAAACCTAATTTGAATTCTAACCAATTCAAATGGCTCAGGGGTGAATAATTCAAATCACCATGGGCATTGTAGGGCTTACTGTTTACAACAGTAATATAGAGTTAAGTTCAGAGGTTAAAAATGGAGTGGGACCCACATGTCAGCCACTGAAGAGAGTCAACCGACTGAGACTTCAGTACTCGGGTCCCCGAGCTCCCTCCTAGGGCACCACCGAGGGGAGGCCACCGCGCCACCGGCAGCTTGGCCACGCGCGGGCGCAGGTCGGTTCTGAGCCCGTCTTAAGGCACTCCACGCCTCGGCCGAAGCCCCCTCGCTGTTTTTCCTCTCACAAGAACGCGGCGCCGACGCTCTGCCCTCCGCTGCTCGGAACCGATCGGAGAGTCACGATCACAGCCTCCCCGCTCCTTCCAAAGCTACGACAAGGTACTAGCGACTTCCCTTCTCCTTCCCCGTCACTAGAAATCAGCTGAACTCGGGTGATCTCGGCTATATCGAGAGTTCCGTTCAGTTACCTACATCTGCCGCACTTCGGGCTCCCGTGGACAGCCCAACCGGGAGGTTGTCACGCCCGAACTAAGGCGTCCCTGGACGTGTTAGGGACCGGTGCTGCTCACCCCCGAGCCAAAGCCTGAGGGCTCGAACGGCGGCGGTGAATTTCCAGTTTTCCCCTTTCTCGGTACAGGCTGACCTTCGGGTGCGGTTCTGTCAAATTCACGCTCTAAGAAGGTGTAGAGAGTCTCAATCCGTTCCTACACAGACTAGACTGGGTAGCGCACAAGTTGCCTTCACAACCCTTAGCCTGAGAACCCCTGTACTCGGCGTATTTCAATGCTTGCCGACGGCGGATCCCGCGGGAAGCATCGGGCGCACAGTGGGAGCCGACTTCGGACATCCCCCGAGCTGCTTCGAGCCCATGCCGAGGTTCCTGAGGGACCACTGATGCTTTCCGGACATTTGCTCGGTCGGTTGGGGTGCTAGGGAGGTCGGCCGACACGGCCGAAGTTCTTCCGAAGCTGCCGCTCGTCGCCGACCGTGTGCCAGCCATTTTCATGACGAACTGAGCCCAGAACCGTGTTCCCCGAGTGGTCTTAGGCAGGGGCTGTAAAAGCCCAAGAAAAAGGGACTTGCAAAAACTTTTCATCACCTCACAACACCACACTTTTGTTGTGGATATCTTAGGAAATATTGTGAAGAGCAAGTAACCTCCATCAAAAGAGTGATTAGAGGGGAAAGCCTTCACTTTCACAAAGTGGGAATTTTACACATGAACATGAGATGTTGAGCTCACCCCTAAGACTTGAAAAGTCTTGGGAAGGTTCAAGCCAAGTTTCATGTAAATCCAACACTTTTTGAGGCACTTTTGGAGGTATTTGAAAAGGAGGCCAATTTGAATGTAAATTCAAATGGCAGCAACTTTCATCACTCAAATTCAAAAGTTGGTTTCATATTCAAACTCAGCACATTTTTCTGAGTAAGCCCACCAATTTTCATCCTCATTGGAGTTCATCTTGTCAAGAGCTAAATTTGCAAGAATTCAAAACTGAATTTGAATTTCAGTTTAAACATGTAGCAGTTTTAGCCAAACACAGTTCAAATTTGAGAATTCAAATTCAAACTAAGACTTGGTGACTAAGTCTCACATTAAATTGTGAGTAGCTGGTGGGATATTCAGCAAAAACAGAGAAGAAAAATTGGAGAAAAGGAGTAAACGGGAGGCCCACATGTCAGCTGCACATAAGAGTGTGCAGTCGGTTGCTGCAGCCGGCCTCTGCTTCGCGCGCAAGGCACGGGAGAGGCGGCGAGCCACCGAGGCACCGAACGGCCACCTCACGGTGCCGAAGTCGCGGCTCAAAGGCCAGCGCACACTCCACGCCGTCCCTTATCCTGTTTTCCGAACGAGAGAGACCACCACCCGAGCTTCCTCCTCGGTTCCGTGCAAGAACAGAAATGACGACCTCCATCGATCGCCGGCGTCCGAGCAACCCAGGCTCTCTCGTGCCCGACGAGCAACACAAGAAAGGACCGCCTTGAGGTGCTGATCCTTCTGGTCCCAACCGTTCATCATTTAGTGGGCTGGCGGGGGAGTATTTCGCCGGGGAAGTTTCGGTGGTCCTAAGACCGAGCCCCCACCGAATCCCAAAATTCGCGGGGGTTAGCTCATCACCGGGCATACCGAGCCACACACACGCTCTATACCCTGCCACGACCACCTAGGATCAAAAACCAGTAAGAACCATGGGTTAGGGTTACGGTTCTTCGAAGTTTTCTGAGCACAGCCGATATCCGGCCTAGGTCGCTGATGAGGTCATAGTTACAGCCGTTTTCACGGGGATCGGTGCCCATGTCCATGACCAGCAGGTGTCAGCGGAGCTCCCCGAGCAAACCGCATCAAAAAAGGTGCAGGGGATGCCGAGTTCGACGTCGCCGGTGAGCTCCCGGCCGCTGTTACCTGCGGGAGCACTGTTCTGGCTGTTGTCACGCTCTGGTGAGGGCACCACCATGTTCCCCAGGCCGAGATAGGCACAGGCGGTGAGAAACGGCAAGTTCCGAGGGCCGGAACCCCTCTCCGGCGAGAGCTCCGGCGAGCTCGGCGGCGGGATCGCGCGGGCGTCGGGAGGAGGAAGATGACTGGGGGCCTCGCATGTCAGTGGCGATATTTTAAATCGTCGGATCTGCTGCGGCCCGGGATCCAGTGTGGTGATGCAGGAAGGGTCCTGTGGCCCCGTGTGGCGTGATTCCGGCAGCCGACACGTGTAGGAGGGATCCGCATTCAGAGTTTGAATGTTTCCCGAATTAATCTGAATTTCCTGATTTAGTTCGAACTTTAGAACCCCATAACTTTTGCTATGAAGCTCCAAATTTAGTGATTCAAATTGGACTGGATTCATCTTTCATAGCCCTATCCAAATATGCAACTCAATTTGTATGAAATCCATTATTTAATTCTGTAAAATTCTTTGAAGCTTTTCAGCAAAAGAATTTTAGAGAGAGTTTGGTTCATCCAAAAATCCCCAAATTTTGCCAGAATATTCTTTAAGTTTCTGGTAAACCCTGTAAAAGTTTCAGACCGTTTGGAGTTGATTTGGTCAGGGCAATTCAAATTTGAAGGTGCTGTGTTCATTTGAATACAGAAACATTTTCAGAGAATTTCCAAGACTTGGAAATTCAGTTCTGGTCAAATCTTAGCTCCAAAAATACTAGGAAAATTCATACAGACTCTATGAGCTATAATTGAAATTTTAGTTCACTAAGTTGGCCATGAACAAGGGTGTTACCACAGAATTAATTCTCCTTTGCTTATTTGCTAAGAGAATTACTCTGAGCAAACCACTCACTGAAAAGTGCTAAATTTTGGTCCAGAGAGTTTTCCTGTGAAAAGGGACTCACACAAAAATTCCCAGCCCCATTGGAGCTCTGGATCACCCCTGCTCTTTTTAACTACTTGAGGTGATCAATACGGAAGAGGGGGGGGAACCACTTAGCACCTAAGCATGTGCTTAGGTCCAAACCCAAACCACTAAACCCCAGTTCCATTTTAAATTCTTGAACAGAGTTCCAGTTGTTAGAAACTGGATATTAGAACTAATAGCAAAAGCATTACAATAACCTCGTGTGCATATTAATTAACATGTAGAATTTCATTAACGTGTAGTCGCTGAAGGCGAGGAAGCTCCGGAGGTTCTCGACATCCTGCTTCCAGAAGAAGAACTCACCCCTGACCAGCAGCAACAAGGCAAGCCCCGATTTGCATTAACTCTTTTATCAAGTTTTGCTTTGTTCACATAATTAGGGTGATGTATGAATGTGCATTAGGTATAGGATGGATGGAACCCCACTTGCATGACCAGAAATTTTCCATAAGAGTGAGGGTAGTGTAGAAGACCTCGAGTAGACAAGCTAAGCTTAATGATTCATAGGACTTCGGTACAAGTCGAGTAGTTGGAATCTACTCGCGAGATAGGCTTGGGACACACGGGTTTGGTTCGAGTGATGTGAGATCACTTTAGTAATGAATAGGAGACTAGGCAGGGGCTAGGGCGCAGCAAGAGGAAGTCTTGTGTGCGCAGCCCTGTCCGTGTCAATTGAGGACCGATCTGTGTGCGGCCCACGCTGATCAAGTTTGAACGTACCGAAGGCATATCGGATATATGGACCCCAATAAACCGATGTAGCCTAAACCTCCGGGCGTCGAGGCATAACGCACCGATTTATAGGTGCAGGCTGAGGGCAGCAAGGTGGAAATCTGCCAACGGGCATAGAGAGATGCTCCGTGTGGGGAACCTCCTGCTCGTTTCGGTGTGACCGGTTCGACGTTTGGGCTGTTGGGTGAAAGGTTTTCCCGTACGACATCGAGTGAGTGTGCTGTGCAGCTCCACGGGTGGGCGTACGTGACGTGCTCTTTGGGTTTCCCTGCAGGTGTATATCGAGTCGATTCGCCGTCCCTCACGGTGAAGAGTTCCACTTGGTCACTGATTCATGACGTAGAATAATGTATGAAATATGTTGATTCAATATTGCTGATATAATATTGTATTGCTACATGTTTGCCACCAAATATTGCTTACTAAATTTCAGCTTCCTGAACTGTTAACTTGTTGCTAAAAGTTGAACTAAGGATGAACTTGTAGGCGTGTCCATTTGCTGCATTATGACTATCCTATGTCATTGTACACCTCATGTAGAGTTTCATGCTTAGGTGAGTCGGTTAAGCCTTGTTGAGCCCTCGTGCTCACGGTTGCTGCTTAAGTGTTTTTCAGGTGAGGAGCCACCCACGGACTCGGAGTTCGAGTCCACCGGTGAGGGTTACCCTCCGCCGGGGACCACGGCTGAGTGGGAGCCGTACACGCCGCGCTGAGCTGAGGAGTGCAGCTAGTGTGGGTTGCCCTAGGGCTGGGCAACCGACTTTTGCTAGATAGGCGGGCGTGAGTTGTAGAAAAGTAGACTTTCGCTGTGTAATAAAGACAAGAGTTTGTAACTGAGTATTGTACTGTTTTTACAGTTCAGTTGTTTTCCCATGTAATATAATATGTCCTTGTGACGTGTGCTGTCGGGTGTCGCATCGCGCGGCACCACCCTCTGCTATCCTGGACGGGCGGATTCCGTTCCGCCACAGCCTGGTATCAGAGCTGCATTGGGGATAGCACAATACTTAAGGACTGTATTACGGGAAGAACTTAGGTTTACGGTGAGGATTCAGTAGTTGCCCAAAGTAAGGACTTTATTAGCCTAGTTACTTAAAGTGGCAAAACTAACATATGTGTTATACTTCTGAATTTTAACTATGTAACGATGCACCTACGCTTGGTAAGCAAGGTAAGGAACGCCACCGAAAGCGGTTCAATTTCGGTTAGCTCCCCTGACGAGGAATGTGGTTCAGGGATTGGTCTCACAGCTTGGTGTGAGACGTTAATATGAAACTCTTGGACTCTTCATGTTCCTGAGTTCATATGAAACGCTGATCCCTAGCGTGCATTAGGCAAGTGAATGGAGACCCCATCGCGTAGTGAGTAACGCGAGAGTGTGTTCGTCTGGAAATAGCCCAGGAGGACATACGCAGCGCTTGCCATCGGCGTGCGCTGCAGGGCATAGGTGGTATCTGTTGGGTTGATAACATTCCCAACCGTGACGACCCATTCGTGACATACTCGGGTTCCCCATTGTGTGGTGTTGAAACACGATCACGTACCTTGAGATGTGACCTAACTCAAGGACGGTCGTATGGCAATGATACGGGCGTTTGTATTTACTTTTAAGTATGTTCCTGCCTGAAATGAAAACAACCATTGAGTGAACCATTATTGTGTGGTCTTCTGCAGGTACTAACCACGTATGTATCCATGTAGAAAACGTGTGCGAGAGACCGTTTAGTGCCACACATGAGACGTATATGCCGGTATAATCCGGTTAGGATTTTCTTTTGTGAGGAACGTAGTACCGAGATATCATAGGCATATGCATGAAAAAAATGATAACAAGGAGTTAAAATCACTAGGTTCAACATTTAGAACCCTGGTTGGGTAGAAGAATTTGATAATGGAGCAGGATAATCAAAGGAGTGAAAAACAGAGTGCTCTGTTTTGGGCAGCAGGTTTGCTGATCTTCAACAGGGCATAACTCACAGGTCTTTTAGCCAAAGGAGGTGTGGTATATGGTTCTGGAAAGGTATTTAAGTCCTCTACAACTTTGTTGTAGACTTCCAGAGCTGAAACTCACCTTAAGATGGCTTAAAACCCAGAGGGATGTAGACTGTCCAGAATCAGGACAGAGTTAAACACTCTCTGGACTGTTCTGTTTTCAAACATAACTCCTAGTAGAAAAATCAAAAATTTTCATATGACACATATTTATAAAGGGTAGAAGATGTGTTACATCTTTGCAATTCAAAGTTTCTGAAATTTCAGCACAGAATTCAGTGGAAATCAGGGTTGAAAGCAGCAACTTCCCAAGCGAGGTGCTGTTGAAATTCCTCCAGGGATTCTGTTGACTTTGAATAACCATAACTTGTTAACCAGAGCTGATCTGAGGGCAAATAAGTACTCGTTGGAAAGATACTGAAGTTAAATTTAACTTTGGTATTCAACTCGATTCATGAAAATACCCAGAACCAGATCAAAATCTTGGATATGTACAAACTGGTCATCCTGACCGAGGCATGACAGTTGAACTCATGGGAGAGATGGTTGTACCCTAGAGGTGGTTTAAGTACTGCCAATGGGGTAGAACATACTCATGAGAGCTTGTATTCAACTAGTGAAATATTTGAGTGTAGGTCTCACTCAAGTTTCTTTTACTAGAGACCATGTTTGTGTCGTATTGAAGATAAAAGGGTGGTTTACGTGATGACAAAGCGATAGTAACGTCTCGTAGTGACCAAACCTAGTTGTGGTGAGCTTCCAAAGAGGAGGTTCATCGAGTTAGATTAAACTAGCTTGTATTTGGTCTGGTAATGGTTTAGCTTGTGCAAAGTTATTACATTATCTACATACGAGATATATCGCATGTTTTATTGTCACGATGTTTTTACACCTATTTTATTGGACTGCATGCAATATGTTGCGGGACTGATGTTTATTGTCGTATGATTGCAGATGGTTCGTACTAGGACCACGCACGAGGTTGGTGGCTCTAGCCAACAGGGAGGTGTTGACTCCCAGCCACCGGCCCACGACAGCACCCCGCAGCAGCAGCCACCACCGCCGCCTCCGCTTACTCTAGCGGATGTGATAGCGGCACTGGTGGGTGGTCGTGAGGAGCAGACTGACTGCTCCGCACGATCGTGCAGAATACGTCCCAGGCAGGGGACGTCAAGATAGAGGGTCTCGTGAGCCCCGGGAAGTGTCGTACTCGGATTTCATGAGTACGCACCCTCCAGTGTTCACCGAAGCGGAAGAACCACTGGAGGCTGACAACTGGCTGCGGACCATCGAGTCCATGTTCGGGCTGCTCCAATGCACGGAGCGGCAAAAGACTTTGTTCGCAGCGCAGCAACTCCACGGTGCCGCTGGTGCATGGTGGGCGAACTATGTCGCCTCACATCCGGCTGGCCATGTCATGGAATGGGAGGAATTCCGGGAGGCGTTCCGCGCCTATCACATCCCTCCCGGGATCATGAAGAGGAAGTTCCAAAAATTCTTGGAACTGAAGCAGGGCGGGAGGAGTGCCCATGACTACTCCCGTGCCTTCAACCATCTGGCGCAATACGCATCAGACTATATCTCCACTGAGGAGAAGAAGCGGGAGCACTTCTATCGGGGGTTACACCCCGAAATGAAGACACATCTCGTTCAGTGGAATCGCGGCACCTTCAACGACCTAGTCAATGCCGCGATTATGCAAGAGGACGCTCAGTGGGAGTTGGCAGCTGAGCAGAGGAAGCGCAGCGCTCCACCTAGCAGTGGGGGTGGCACTCCCCAGAAGTACCGCATGGTGTATCGGACACCATCCGGGCAGCAGTGGCATCCACCGGCGCGACCTCAACGGTTCGGGGGACGTCCTTTTCAGTCACCCCCGTTCCGTCCGCCGATGCCACCACCAAGACAGCAGCAGCAGGAGACGGTACCCCGGGCGTTTCCACCGCCACAACGCGCCCCGGGATTCCGTCCACTGATCAGCGGGGGACCACCCCGTTTCACCTGCTTCACGTGTGGCCAGGCGGGCCACTTCACGAAGGACTGTCCCCAGGGGCAGCAAAGCAGCGGGCAAGCCCAGTTCCAGGGCGGTGCTCGAGGCCGACCACCGGTGAAGAAGGTTGGTCAGCGGACTGGGAGCGTCCGCAACCTCGACAATGAGGACTCCCCAGAGGGAGACAACGTGCTGGCGGGTACGTTTACTCTCAACAATCAAGACATCATCATACTTTTCGATTCTGGTGCCACCCACAACTTCATAAGTGCATCATATGTGGGAAGGCATCAGCTGGAAGCCTTTCCCACCGAGTGTTCTTATATGATCTGCTCACCGGGAGGAAAGATTTCAGCAACGATGATGGGTCCGAAAGCACCACTGTGCTTAGGTGGGAAGATATATCCCACCACTATGATTATCCTTGAGGGGCAGAAGATTGATGCAATCTTGGGAATGTCATGGCTAAGCTACCATGGCGCTGTCCTGGAAACCCTATCACTGACGGTTCACCTCAACTCCCCATTACACCGTCCGCAGTCCCTCCTATTAGATAATCCAGTCCGGGAGGTTTCAGCGATCAACAATACTGAAGCTCTCAAATTAGAGGACATCCCCGTAGTCCTGGAGTACCCCGACGTGTTCCCGGATGATATTCCGGGCATGCCACCTGAGCGGGATGTTGAGTTCAAAATTGAACTGGCACCCGGGACTACGCCCATATCACGGAGACCATACAAAATGGCTCCAAATGAGCTGGCTGAACTGAAAGAACAGCTCAATGATCTGTTGAGCAAGGGTTTCATTAGGCCGAGTTCTTCACCTTGGGGATGCTCGACGCTATTCTTGAAGAAGAAGGATGAAACCCTGAGGCTGTGTGTGGACTACCGGCCGCTCAACGCCGTCACCATCAAGAATAAGTACCCACTGCCCGCATCGACATATTGTTTGATCAACTTGTGGGTGCAAGTGTGTTCTCCAAGATGGACCTGCGTTCTGGATATCACCAGATAAAGATCCGGGCGGAGGATATCCCGAAGACGGCCTTCTCGACGAGATATGGATTATATGAGTATCTCATCATGTCCTTTGGTCTCACAAATGCTCCAGCCCACTTCATGTATCTCATGAACTCGGTGTTCATGTCGGAGCTGGACAAGTTCGTGGTAGTGTTCATCGACGATATCTTGGTTTACTCCAAGACAGAAGCCGAATATGCCGAACACTTGAGGATCGTTCTTCAATGATTACACGACCACAAGCTCTACGCCAAATTCAGTAAATGCGAGTTTTGGATCAGCCAAGTGCCATTCTTGGGACATATCATCTCAGCAGAAGGCATTGCAGTTGACCCAAGCAAGATAGAGCAGGTGCTGAAATGGAAAGCTCCCACTTCAGTTCATGAAGTCAGAAGTTTCCTCGGGTTAGCGGGATACTATCGGAGATTCATTCCAAGCTTCTCCAAGCTCGCTAAACCAATGACAGAATTGCTGAAGAAGGGAACGGAATATGTTTAGAACACGGTGTGTGAAGGAGCGTTCCAAGCATTGGTGAAGCATCTCACCACAGCCCCGGTCTTAGCTCAGCCGGATACAACAAAGCCCTTCGACGTGTATTGTGACGCGTCCGGTATTGGGCTTGGCTGCGTGTTGATGCAGGAAGGACGTGTGATCGACTATGGCTCACGCCAACTTCGGAACCATGAGCAGCACTATCCGACTCATGATCTTGAGCTTGCTGCAGTGGTGTTGGGCTAAAAATGTGGAGGCACTATCTCCTGGGGAATCTGGTGCATCTCTACACCGACCACAAGAGCTTGAAATATATTTTCACCTAGAAGGAGCTGAATATGAGACAACAGAGGTGGTTAGAACTAATCAAGGACTATGAAATTGAGATTCATTACCACCCCGGCAAGGCGAATGTGGTTGCCGACGCACTGAGTCGGATATCACATGTTCATCACCTCACCATTACACTGGTGGAGGAGGAAGAGCCAAGTTTATACTTGGTTCCTTATGGGTCGCTTTTACAACCTTGCCCTCATCCCTACTATTAGGGAGGACATCATTGTAGCTCAGAAAACTGATAAAGGCATGGCACATCTCCGGAGACGGATAGACAATGGGGAGATCAAATGTTTCCGGAAGGATGATGAGGGGACGCTATGGTTCAATGACCATATAGTCGTACCCCGGGATATGGAGTTGAGGAAAAAGATCCTTGATGAAGCCCACTTGTCTAAATACTCCATTCATCCGGGCAGCAACAAAATGTACCAAGATTTGAAAAAGAAATTTTGGTGGACACGGATGAAGCGGGAGGTAGCAAAGTACGTATCCGAGTGTGATACGTGTAGACGGGTGAAGGCTGATCACATGAAGAAATCAGGGCTGTTTCAACCCCTGAAAATTCCAGCATGGAAATGGGAAGATGTGAGCATGGATTTCATTGTGGGATTACCCTTAACATCCAACAAACATAATTCCATTTGGGTGATCGTTGACCGACTAACCAAGTAAGCTCACTTCATCCCCGTGCATACACATTTCCATGCCAACAGATATGCGGAGTTATATATCGCCAGGATCCTATGCCTGCATGGTGTACCCAAGACCATAGTCTCGGACCGAGGTTCACTGTTTGTGTCTCGCTTTTGGGAGCAGTTGCATGCTGCTTTGGGTACTAAACTGATTAGAAGCTCCGCTTACCACCCTCAGACAGATGGCCAGAGAGAGAGGGTGAATCAAGTATTAGAAGACATGTTGAGAGCATGTGCCATCCACCATGGTAGGAACTGGGATGATCACCTACCATTGGCAGAATTCTCGTATAACAACGGCTATCAAGCGAGTATCAAGATGGCACCCTACGAAGCTCTCTATGGTCGCAAATGCCGCACCCCATTAAATTGGTGCGAGTCCGGTGAAAGGGTCACATTCGGGGTTGATGTGGTGAACGACGCCGAAGAGCGTGTTCAGGCGATTCAAGCTCACTTGAAGGCCGCTCAATCCCGGCAGAAGAGCTACGCTGATAAGAGGCGTAGACCGTTGCACTTTGACATCGGTGAACACGTGTACCTCCGCGTGTCTCCGATGAATGGCGTGCACCGGTTCGGTGTGAAGGGGAAGCTCGCTCCCCGTTTTATTGGACCCTATGCCATCACCGAGAAGTGTGGACCAGCGGCGTATCGATTGGAGTTACCGGCATCTCTTGCTGGTGTCCATGACGTGTTCCATGTTTCGCAACTGCGAAAATGTCTAAAGCACACCGCTGCTGTCCCTACCGAAGACATCGGCGAGCTGAAAACGGATTTAACATATGATGAGTATCCGGTGGAAGTTCTTGATGAAAAAGCCCGAACCACGCGTAGCAGAACGTTGTGGTTCAATAAAATACTCTGGAGCAACCACACCGCCGAAGAAGCAACATGGGAGAGCGAGGAATTCCTTCGCTGAAATTACCCAGAGTTCATGGCGTCTCAACACGGGTAAGTCCCTATTACATCGCTATCTCTTCTTTTGTAATCTCGGGACGAGATTCTTTTAAGATGGGGAGGGATGTAAAAGCCCAAGAAAAAGGGACTTGCAAAAACTTTTCATCACCTCACAACACCACACTTTTGTTGTGGATATCTTAGGAAATATTGTGAAGAGCAAGTAACCTCCATCAAAAGAGTGATTAGAGGGGAAAGCCTTCACTTTCACAAAGTGGGAATTTTACACATGAACATGAGAGGTTGAGCTCACCCCTAAGACTTGAAAAGTCTTGGGAAGGTTCAAGCCAAGTTTCATGCAAATCCAACACTTTTTGATGCACTTTTGGAGGTATTTGAAAAGGAGGCCAATTTGAATATAAATTCAAATGGCAGCAACTTTCATCACTCAAATTCAAAAGTTGGTTTCATATTCAAACTCAGCACATTTTTCTGAGTAAGCCCACCAATTTTCATCCTCATTGGAGTTCATCTTGTCAAGAGCTAAATTTGCAAGAATTCAAAACTGAATTTGAATTTCAGTTTAAACATGCAGCAGGTTTAGCCAAACACAGTTGAAATTTGAGAATTCAAATTCAAACTAAGACTTGGTGACTAAGTCTCACATTAAATTGTGAGTAGCTGGTGGGATATTCAGCAAAAACAGAGAAGAAAAATTGGAGAAAAGGAGTAAAGGGGAGAGGCCCACATGTCAGCTGCACATAAGAGGGTGCAGTTGGTTGCTGCAGCCGGCCTCTGCTTCGTGCGCAAGGCACGGGAGAGGCGGCGAGCCACTGAGGCACCGAACGGCCACCTCACGGTGCCGAAGTCGCGGCTCAAAGGCCAGCGCACACTCCACGCCGTCCCTTATCCCGTTTTCCGAACGAGAGAGACCACCACCCGAGCTTCCTCCTCAGTTCCGCGCGAGAACAGAAACGCCGACCTCCATCGATCGCCGGCATCCGAGCAACCCAGGCGCTCTCGTGCCTGACGAGCAACACAATAAAGGACCGCCTTGAGGTGCTGATCCTTCTGGTCCCAACCGTTCTTCATTTCGTGGGCTGGCGGGGGAGTATTTCACCGGGGATGTTTCGGTGGTCCTAAGACCGAGCCCCCACCGAATCCCAAAATTCGCGGGGGTTAGCTCATCACCGGGCATACCGAGCCACTCACACGCTCTATACCCTGCCACGACCACCTAGGATCAAAAACCAGTAAGAACCATGGGCTAGGGTTACGGTTCTTCGAAGTTTTCTGAGCACAGCCGATATCCGGCCTAGGTCACCGATGAGGTCATAGTTACAGCCGTTTTCACGGGGATCAGTGCCCATGTCCGTGACCAGCAGGTGTCAGTGGAGCTCCCCGAGCAAACCGCATCAAAAAAGGTGCAGGGGATGCCGAGTTCGACGTCGCCGGTGAGCTCCCGGCCGCTGTTACCGGCGGGAGCACTGTTCCGGCCGTTGTCACGCTTTGGTGAGGGCACCACTGTGTTCCCCAAGCCGAGATAGGCACAGGTGGCGAGAATCGGCAAGTTCCGAGGGCCGGAACCCGTCTCCAGCGAGAGCTCCGGCGAGCTCGGCGGCGGGATCGCGGGGGCGTCGGGAGGAGGAAGATGACTGGGGGCCCCGCATGTCAGTGGCGATATTTTAAATCGTCGTATCCGCTGCGGCCCGGGATCCAGTGTGGTGACGCGGGAAGGGTCCTGTGGCCCCGTGTGGCGTGATTCCAGCAGCCGACACGTGTAGGAGGGACCCGCATTCAGAGTTTGAATGTTTCCTGAATTAATCTGAATTTCCAGATTTAGTTCAAACTTTAGAACCCCATAACTTTTGCTAGGAAGCTCAAAATTTAGTGATTCAGATTGGATTGGATTCACCTTCCATAGCCCTATCCAAATATGCAACTCAATTTGTATGAAATCCATTATTTCATTCTGGAAAATTCTTTGAAGCTTTTCAGCAAAAGAAATTTAGAGGGAGTTTGGTTCATTCAAAAATCCCCAAATTTTTCCAGAATATTCTTTAGGATTCTGGTAAACCCCTGTAAAAGTTTCAGACCGTTTGGAGTTGATTTGGTCAGGGCAATTCAAATTTGAAGGTGCTGTGTTCATTTGAATACAGAAACATTTTCAGAGAATTTCCAAGACTTGGAAATTCAGTTCTGGTCAAATATTAGCTCCAAAAATACTAGGAAAATTCATGAAGACTCTATGAGCTATAATTGAAATTGTAGTTCACTATGTTGCCATGAACAAGGGTGTTACCTCAGAATTAATTCTCCTTTGCTTATTTGCTAAGAGAATTACTCTGAGCAAACCACTGACTGAAAAGTGTGAACTTTTGGTCCAGAGGGTTTTCCTGTGACAAGGGACTCACACAAAAATTCTCAGCCCCATTGGAGCTCTGGATCACCCCTGCTCTGTTTAACCACTTGAGGTGATCAATACGGAAGGGGGGGGGAGGAAACCACTTAGCACGTAAGCATGTGCTTAGGTCCAAACCCAAACCACTAAACCCCAGTTCCATTTTAAATTCTTGAACAGAGTTCCAATTGTTAGAAACTGGCTATTAGAACTAATAGCAAAAGCATTACAATAAACTCGTGTGCATATTCATTAACATGTAGAATTTCATTAACATGTAGTCGCTGAAGGCGAGGAAGCTCCGGAGGTTCTTGACTTCCTACTTCCAGAAAAAGAACTCACCCCTGACCAGCAGCAACAAGGCGAGCCACGGTTTGCATTAACTCTTTTATCAAGTTTTGCTTTGTTCACATAATCAGGGTGATGTATGAATGTGCATTAGGTATAGGATGGATGGAACCCCACTTGCATGACCAGAAATTTTCCATAAGAGTGAGGGTAGTGTAGAAGACCTCGAGTAGACAAGCTAAGCTTAATGATTCATAGGACTTTGGTACAAGTCAAGTAGTTGGAATCTACTCGCGAGATAGGCTTGGGACACACGGGTTTGGTTCTAGTGATGTGAGATCACTTTAGTAATGAAAAGGAGACTAGGCAGGGGCTAGGGCGCAGCAAGAGGGAGTCTTGTGTGCGCATCCCTGTCCGTGTCGATTGAGGACCGATCCGTGTGCGGCCCACGCTGATCAAGTTTGAACGTACCGAAGGCATATCAGATATATGGGCCCCGATAAACCGATGTAGCCTAAACCTCCGGGCGTCGAGGCATAACGCACCCATTTATAGGTGCAGGCTGAGGGCAGCAAGGTGGAAATCTGCCAACGGGCATAGAGAGATGCTCCGTGTGGGGAACCTCATGCTCGTTTCGGTGCGACCGGTTCGACGTTTGGGCTGTTGGATGAAAGATTGTCCCGTACGACATCGAGTGAGCGTGCTGTGCAGCTCTATGGGTGGGCGTACGTGACGTTCTATTTGAGTTTCTCTGCAGGTGTATATCGAGTCGATTTGCCGTCCCTCGCGGTGAAGAGTAACACTTGGTCACTGAGTCGTGACGTAGAATAACGTATGAAATATGTTGATTCAATATTGATGATATGATATAATGTTGTATTGCTACATGTTTGCCACCAAATATTGCATACTAAATTTCAGCTTCCTGAACTGTTAACTTGTTGCTAAAAGCTGAACTAAGGATGAACTTGTAGGCGTGTCCATTTGCTGCAATATGACTATCCTATGTCATTGTACACCTCATGTAAAGTTTCATGCTTAGGTGAGTCGGTTAAGCCTTGTTGAGCCCTCGTGCTCACGGTTGCTGCTTAAGTGTTTTTCAGGTGAGGAGCCACCCACGGACTCGGAGTACGAGTCCACCGGCGAGGGTTACCCTCCGTCGGATACCACGGCTGAGTGGGAGCCGTGCACGCCGCGCTGAGCTGAGGAGTGCAGCTAGTGTGGGTTGCCCTGGGGCTGGGCAACCGACTTTTGCTAGATAGGCGGGCGTGAGTTGTAGAAAAGTAGACTTCCGCTGTGTCATAAAGACAATAGTTTGTAACTGAGTATTGTACTGTTTGTACAGTTCAGTTGTTTTTCCCATGTAATATAATATGTCCTTATGACGTGTGCTGTCGGGTGTCGCATCGCGCGGCACCACCCTCTGCGATCCTGGACGGGCGGATTCCGGTCCGCCACAGGGACGGCCAGAATCATGAAGTTTGGAGCACCACAGAGGCTGCCGGCGAGCTCTCCGGTGAGGCATCGCGGCGGCCGAACGCGGGAGCCTGGAGGAAGACGAAGCCAGGTGGCTCACGTGTCAGCGGCTCGGATTTTGAATCCGGGATCAGGCAGCGGCTTGTATCCAGTGTGCTGGCGCGCAAAAACCCCGTGAACCCCGGTGTGCCATCGCTTCAGCGCCCGACACGTGTACCGTGGACCCACCGGCAGATTTAAACATTTCCCCGATTTTCAGATTTCATTCAAACTTCAAATGCTCATAATTTTGGCTAGAAACATCCACATCGAGTGAACCAGATTTTGTTGGATTCAGCTGTCTGAGTACATTCCAGCAAATCAAGTTTCACCTCATGAAAATCTTTATTTATCCAGAATTAATTCTTCAAAGTTCAAACTGGTTAGAATTTTAACTGGAGAATCCTTTGGAGGAAAATTCTGAAATTTTGTTGGGAGGTTCACCAAAATATCCCTAAGCTACCATAAAAATTCCATGTCCATTTGAGCTCATTTGATCCACCTAATGGTGTGATTAATAAAACTGTCCAGAGAAAATAGAAAATGTTCAGAAACATTTTCAGAATTTCTCTGAAATTGTTTAGCTCATATCTTTAGCTAAGAACCTTCAAATTAAGTGATATCAACTCCATTAGAGTTTTCAGAAAGTCATAGCTTGCTCCATGAAAATCCCTAGAACACCCAGAAAGCTCCAATTAAGGTCAAGTACATAATTATTTGTGGAGAGCTCAAATGAGCTTTGCTGTAAATAAAACTTGGCCAAGTCTCTGTTTAGGTTGTAACCCAACCACAGTAAAAATTTCAGAGTCATTGGGTCTGTCTAGTGAGACTTATAAACTTCAAAAATTTAAATTCAATTCAAATGCATTTAAATTAATACATGTACTTATTATCTCATGTAGTCGCTAAGGTCGAGGAGGAACCCAAAGTCTTAGACTTCGTCACTCCGGAAGAGCAGCTAGCCTACGACCAAGAGCAGCAAGGCAAGCCCCGGTTTGCATTAACCTTTTTACAAGTTTTTATTGTTTTGAGAACTACTTTGAGTACCATTAATTCTTGCATTGGAGTCTTGTTTGGAAACCCAGATGCATAGCCAAGAAAACCATGGGTTGGGTTTAGAATTGCAAACCCCATTAGCTACTGCAAAGCTAAGATAGGGTAGGATTCGGTACAAGTCGAGTAGTTGGAACTACTCGCGAGCATAGGCTAGAGGCACTCGACTCAGGTAGAGATAGCACATGAGACACATGGCAAGAAAAATGAGACCGAGCGGAGAGTAACGGCAGAAGGAATTTGGGGCCTGGGTGCTATAGCTCCGCTTGTGTCGATTGAGGACCGAGCCGTGTGCGAGCCTGTTGAACAAGCCAGAACAGTACCGAACGCCTAACGGCTATATGGGAACTGGGAAACCGATGTAACTCGGGTAGCTGGGTATTGAGGCATTGCCCGTTGTTCAGATGGTAGGTTAAGAGCTTGAGGTGTAAATCGGCTGGCGGCACTAAGATGCGCGTGCGGAGACCTCTTGCTCGGGACGATGGGACCGGTTCAATATTTGGCTGACGGGCGAAAGGTGGTTGCGTACGACGTCCGTGATGGTTGCTGTAGGCAACATCGAGTACGGGCGTACGTGACGGGTTATTCGGGTAACCCTGCAGGTGTAAATCGATTATAATCGCCGTCCCTCGCGGTGAGTGAGTACCACTTGTTCACTGTACGGTGACGTAGAAAGAACAGGCTAGTTACATGTTAAAATATTGCTGATTGAAAGATGGACTTTGATTGTTAATGATTTGCTATAGTTTAGAGCTAATTAAAGTTCCTTTCAACTTGGGCAAAGTACATGAGAGAAATGCGTTTCTTGTTTGATTGCGGCTCTCTCATGTGCCTTAGCGTAAGGTTCTTCACTACCTGCTGCTAAAACTTGAAAGTAAGGTCCCACTAATTAGGCGAGTCCTTGCAACTTATTTTGCCTCATGTAACCTATCACCCTCCATGTAGAAGTTTCATGTTTAGGAGTGACGGGTCAGTCTTGCTGAGCCTTCGTGCTCACTGCTTGTGTTTGAAGCTTTTGCATTGGTATCAGAGCTCGCTTGAGGTTTAACGCACTACAAAGGTCATCTTTTTCAAAAATCCAGTGAGGAACGAGTTAATAGCCCATATAAGGATGTTATTAGTGTATAGAAATTGGCATACTAACCTATTTACTTATGTCAGAAAATCGTGCATCTCGGGACGCTTTATGTCTTGGGGGGTGCACGTAAGCGCTGTCCACCAGTGCGCACAAGCTGAAGGGTGGAGCCCCACGGGTGGCAGGTAACCCGACCCGCTTTGATATCCTCTACGACTCTTCATGTCGTTTGGGGTATTCGAGCAACGTCTGTCCCTAGCGTGCCTGGTGCAATTTGGGAGACCCCGTCACGTGGTCAGTAACGTGAACACGTAACTCAAGGCTTGTTTGGCTTGAGAACATTCGGGCGAGTGATGACGGCCTGGTGTACGAACTGTATGGATACCAGGCTCGGTGTGCAGCCGAGTCTGACGATTGTGTGAATTATCTGCAGGTAGTCTAACAACGAAACGGTAGACGTGTAGCATCCATGTGCGAGAGATGCTTAGTGCCACTGAACTAACGAAGCCGGCTAAGTCCGGTATAGGTTTTTCCTTGTGAGGATGTAGTACCAACATGATCTGGTGACGCATCGACGTCACACTCCATTAAATGAGCCACTTCATTATAAAATTTCAAAGTTTTAATCCAGAGTATTAAAACTTGATGAAACTCCTTCCCTTAATCAGGATATTCAAAGTAAACAAGTTTTCAACTTATAGGATACTAAGGACAGAGTCCCCTGTTTTCAGCTGATAGAAGGCTGAAGTTAATCAGAGGTTAGATGTTGAGTTCTTTGGAGGTTTGGGTCATATGATACATTTATGGAAAGCTTTTGAATAGCTTTACAACTTTTCAGTTGAGGTCCAGAGGTCTTTCATCCCTTAACCAATCGAAAAATGCAGTAGAGTTAAAACTGTCCAGAAAACAGGGCAGAGCAAACACTCTCTGTAACTCTCAGTAAATTGAGCATAACTTCCTGCTTAAAAATCCAAAAATAGAAAATGAGGTAGTTCTGGAAATATTATGAGATGGGTTACAGCTTTATAACAGAAAGTTATGTCAGAATTGTGTGAGGACCCCGCAGCCCCGATCACTCACGGGGACGGGATACCTCGCCCGGGAATCGCATTGGGTGGTGCCGTGCGATGCGGCACCCAACAGCACACATAATAAAGCATCATATTACATAAATCAAGCGGAAACTTACAAAGTTTTGACTTTACAAATACTTCTCAAAATAAACTACAGCGGAAGACTATTACAACTCACGACTCATATCTATGCTAAGCAACAGAGAAGGTGTCCAGCCCGCGGAACCTTCTCACTAGCAACACTATCACAGTAGCAGCGGCAGGGGTTGCCATGAGTTCACCACTCGGAGAGTTCCGAATCTCCTTAGGCACCCGTACATCTCAGCGTACAGTTATTTCCTGCAAAACAACTTGTGCAGTATCTGTGAGCATGAAGCTCAGCAAGACTGACCCGTCACCCTAGTCATGAAACTCTATATGATGGAAATAGAGGGCTGATTATAGAAGTTTGCACAAACGACCAACTTGAGCTAAAGGGAAGTCCTTACTTCAAGTTTTAAGCAACTTTTATAGCCCTCACGCAATTTACATCGAGACTCCACAATCAAACAAGAAACGCTTCATCTCGATGTCACTTGCCCGAGGTGAAAGTAACTTTAGTGAGCTATCCTAGACTCAAACTGACCTTGCGCCATTAACGTCGAGACTCCACAATCAAACAAGAAACGCTTTGCCTCGACGCTACTAGCCCAAGGTGGAAATTAAATTTAGTGAAGTGTTGCTCGTTCCTCATCTCCATTATGAGGATTACCCACGAAGCATATTAAATGTTTTCCCGGTTCATTACTACGTCACGACAAAGAGAACAAGTATGCTCACTACCGCGAGCGACGGTGATTGCAATCAAAAACACCCGGCTGACACGACACGTATGCCCGTACTCGACGTTGCACACAGCAACCGTCACTGACGTCGTACGTGGCCACCTTTCACACGACACCCAAATGTCGAACCGGTCCCACCGACTGGGATTAAGTCTCTCTACGGCAAACCCTCGTAGGGCAGACTTCTCTATCCTTTCAGCATCGGCATCAGACGGTGAGGTATGCCTCGACACCCAGGTTAACATGTTACATCGGTTTCCTGGGTCCCATATAGCCAGTATGCATCCGGTACACAACTCAAACTTGCCCAACGGGCCGCACACGAGAACGGGCCTTAATCGACTCAGACATAGACTAGGCTCACAGGACCACATCCTTGACCTTCCATCCACTGCCCGGTCTCCATTCCCACTATGAGGATCAATTCTCAACTCTTCCGATTGATCCCCCTAAATCCCTGTTCACGAGTAGGAATCTGCCCACTCGAGGTTTGCTTCTTTTAATCCACTTTTGTTGAGATCAGCCGTTATAACGAATTGATAACATATCCTACATTAAACTCCAGGGTTTTCTGGGTCATGCATTTGGGGTTTCATACCATCTAGACGTAATGCAATAAATATAATACTAGACGTATGAAGTGAATACAAATAAAAACTTGTAAATTTGATGCAAACCGGGGCTTGCCTTTGTTTTGCAGGTGACTTATATATATGCAGTTAGTGAAGACCACTTGGTGCTTGGTCAACCTCTTTCCTCTTTCCTTGATTTCTACTCCGATGACCTCAACTCCTCCACGTAGATACTACACGTGATGAATATGCATATCGTTTGATTGTAAAGACTTTGCTACAAGTCCTAATAACAAGTTTTCAAAAACTGGAACTCTGTTTAAGAATTTAAAATGACACTGGTGCTAGTGGTTTAGGTTTGGATCTAAGCATATGATTAAAGGCTAAGTGGTTTTCCCCCTCTTCTATATTGATCACTTAAGGAGGTTAAAAAGAACAGGGGTGACCCAAGGCTCTAATGGGGCTGAGATTTTTCATGTGAGTTCCTTGTCACAAGAAAGTCCTCTGGCCCAAAAATTAGCACTTTTCATTGAGTGGTTTGCTCAGCATAATTTTCTAAGCAATTAAGCAAAGAAGAATTAATTCTGAGATCCCACCCATGTTCATGCAAAAATTAGTGAACCACAATTTCAATTATATCTCATAGAGTTTGCATGAATTTTCCTAGCATTTTTGGAGCTAATGAATGGCTAGAACTGAATTTCCAAGTTTTGGAAATTCTCTGAAATTGTTTTCTGTATTCATTTGAATACAGAAACTTCAAATCAGAATTAACCTAACTAAATCAACTCCAAATGAGTTGAGAATTTTACAGATGTTCAATAATACCCTAAAGACTACTCTGGCAAAATGTGAGGATTTTTGGATTAACCAAACTCCCTTTAAAATTCTTTTGCTAGAAAGATTTAAGGAATTTTACAGAATTAAATAAAGGGTTTCATACAAATTGGGTTCTACATTTGGATAGTACTCTATCAGAGGAATCCAACAAAATTTGTTTCACAATTTTTGGATTCTCCTACCCAAAGTTGTAGCTATTCAAAGTTTGAACTGAAAACTGAAATCCCCCAAAATGTTCAAATACTGGCTGTGGGTCCGGGGACAGGTGTCACGCGTCGGGGCAAGCCACACGGGGCTACAGGGTATTTCCCGCGCCACCACACCAGATCCCTGCGCCACAGCCGATCAAATATTTGAAAAACCGTCGCTGACGGGTGGGACCCACCGGGTTATCTCCTACCTCCGGCCGAACAGAACTCGCGGCGGCGCCCTCCGACGAGCCTCACCGGAACGACCTTACCGGCCACCTCCCGGCCCCTTGCTCGCCGCCCCTTCATATTCTGACCTGCTGAACACGTTGGGAGGCTCGCCGGCGGCCATAGATCGCCGGAAACCTTGCGCACCGGGGTCAGCAACGATTAGGGTTCCGGCGAGCCGGTGCAAGGCGAATTGTCCACCAAACGATCGATTCTTTGTCTCTAGAGCACCAGGGGAACGTGTAGCCGCTAGAATTGGCCCCCAAAACCATCAACGAGCACTCTAACCCCGTCGGCACCGTGCGGCCGACTTGGCCCGGAACTTTTTCCGTGGCAAAAATGTGGAATTCTCACCCTACCCTTAATTTCTCAACCTAGGATCGAGGGAGGAGGTACTCTAGCTATAGGGGAAACTTCTGTGCGAAGTGTGACGCAAAACCATCAAGAATCAACACCGAATTGCACAATTTATTACCTCGGGGTCGTTTTGGCCGCCCGAGAGTAATTCCTGAAATTATCCTCCGAGGAGCAACAGCTTGGACTGAGCTTCGGGGAGGAGTAGCTAGGATCACCGGCGCACCGCTGGGTGAGCTCGCTTGGGCTTGACTTGCCGCGGTTCAGGCTGTCCACGGCGACCGGGCTCGTGTTCTTCACCGTTCAACACGGAAGCAACGACACTCTACCGGTTTTCGGTAGACACGAGCATGAGGCTGTGGTGAGACACTGCTAGCAATCTAGAGCACGCTTGGACAACGCTTTTTGCTGTGGAGCTCATGACCCAACGGCAACCGGCGGTGGTGTGCGATCGGGAGAAACGAGCGGGCGCCGCTGCTTGCGGGAGGACGAAAGAACAGAGTGATGCAAGCCACGGTGAAGAAAAGAATTCATGTTGTGCCACACGCGTGAGAGATAAGGGCGAGGTGGGTCTCGGAACAGCAGGAGGTGGCGGCGGTGACCGTGGCCCGAGCTGCTCGGTGTCGCCCAGGGAGAAATTTCCTCGATGGAGTGAAAAACAGAGGAGACTTAGGGTGCAAGTCTATTAGCACTATGACTTGTGGGTCCCACTGCCCCCTTCTTATCCCATCTCATTTTTCTCACAAATATCTCCACAGTTTGACAAATAATCCATCCAAATGTTTAAAAATTGGAAACTGAGCTCATTTGACAAGTTTGGACAAATTCCATGCAAATTCAAATGTTCATTTGAATTCTTTGCACATTTGACTCCCTTTGGAAAAATGGGCAGCAAGACTTTTCAAAAATTAATGAAACTTTGCCTCCCCACTAATTTGGACCTAAGGAATCCAAATATGCCACTTGATCCTTGTGTTAACTGCTGCAAACAATAGTTTGGACACAACAGTTTTGAATTTCTCATTGTGTCCTTCCCCCACTTGAAGTTTGAATTTACCTTTAGTCCATCTCTGATTTTTAAACCCTTCCCTTGCACTTGAGCTCTTCATTTCTGGGGTTTTAATCTACATGAGGTCCATCCATGCAGCAACCCTAAGTTTGTTTAGAAGAATTCTCACCAATGTTATCATATGTGGGAAAAAGTTTCAACTAAGCCCCTTTTTCATACACATGACTCCAACATTTGTGCAAACTCATGTTTCTTTGTATTCACATTTTTGGGACCTTTACAATCCTCCCCCCTTAAAAGAATCTCGTCCTGAGATTACAAAAGAAAGATGAGACGGAAGGTAATTACAACAACTACGACAGAAGTTCCGGATAGTTCTTGTGGAGGTAATCTTCACTTTCCCACGTCGCTTCTTCCGGTGTGTGATTACTCCACAAGACTTTGTAAAATTTCAAAGCCCGATTTTGAGTGATCCGGCTCTTCTCGTCGATAATCTTGATGGGCTTATCGGTGTAGGTGAGGTCCGGTTGCAATACTTCCATGTCTTCCGAAAGGATGTCCGTCGGTTTCTTCAAACACTTTCTCAAGTGTGAGACATGGAAGATGTCGTGGATGCCCGATAAGGATGGCGGCAGCTCCAAACGGTAGGCTACCGGCCCACACCGTTCTGTAATAAGGAACGGACCCACAAAGCGAGGAGCTAGTTTTCCCTTGACCCCGAATCGATGAATTCCCTTCATCGGGGATACTCGGAGATAGACATGATCTCTGACTTCAAAACTCAAGGTTCGGCGTCGCTGGTCCGCATAGCTCTTCTGGCGAGATTGAGCGGCCCTGAGGTTCTCTTGAATCAGCTGGACTCGCTCTTCGGCATCTTTTACAAGATCAATGCCGAAAATCACCCTCTCGCCAGATTCACACCAATTGAGTGGTGTGCGGCACTTCCTGCCATAAAGTGCTTCGTATGGTGCCATTTTAATACTGGATTGGTAACCATTGTTGTAAGAGAACTCAGCTAATGGCAAATGGTTATCCCAGTTCTTTCCATGATCTATGGCACATGCCCTCAGCATATCCTCCAGAATCTGGTTCACCCTTTCAGTTTGACCGTCCGTCTGGGGATGGTATGCTGAGCTTCTGATTAACTTTGTTCCCAGAGATTCATGTAGTTGCTCCCAGAAACGAGCAACAAATATTGAACCTCGGTCCGATATGATGGTCTTGGGGACTCCATGTAAGCACACAATCCTTGAAAGATACAACTCTGCATATTGCTTAGTTGAATATCTTGTACTCACTGGGATGAAGTGGGCTGATTTTGTTAAGCGATCAACAATCACCCAAATGGAGTCATGCTTTCTGGACGTGAGAGGTAGTCCAACAATAAAATCCATGCTGATGTCCTCCCACTTCCATGCCGGAATACTTAATGGTTGTAGCATTCCTGCTTTCTTTATGTGGTCAGCTTTGACTCGCCGACATGTATCACACTCGGATACATACTTGGCAATTTCTCGCTTCATCCGAGTCCACCAAAATTTTGTCTTCAGGTCTTGATACATCTTATTGCTCCCTGGATGTATCGAATACTTGGACGTATGAGCTTCATCGAGGATTTTCTTCCTTAGCTTCAGGTTCCGGGGCACCACGATACGGTTGTTAAACCATAACACACCTTGTTCATCTTCCCGGAAACATTTCATTTTATCCTCATTGATTCTTGCCCGGATTTTCTGCATTCCTTTATCCCTCTTCTGGGCTTGTACAATCTCTTCTCTAATGGTAGGCACCAGAGCAAGATTATACAACGCTCCATACGGAATCACCCGCAAGCTTGGTTCTTCATCCTCATCCGGAACAACTGCCAAGTTATTAACGTGGGACTTACGACTGAGTGCATCCGCCACCACGTTAGCTTTGCCCGGATGGTAATGGATCTCGAGCTCATAGTCTTTAATTAATTCCAGCCATCTCCGCTGCCTCATATTAATATCCTTCTGAGTGAATATATATTTGAGGCTCTTGTGGTCGGTGTAGAGGTTCACTAAATTTCCAAGTAAGTAGTGCCTCCACATCTTCAACGCAAGCACCACCGCAGCGAGCTCTAGGTCATGAGTGGGGTAGTGCTGCTCGTGGTTGCTGAGTTGACGAGACCCATACGCGATCACGCGTCTATCTTGCATTAAGACGCAGCCAAGTACAATGCCTGAGGCATCACAATAAACATCAAATGGCTTTGTTGTATCCGGTTGGGCTAACACCGGTGCTGTTGTGAGATGTTTCTTCAATGTTTGAAATGCCTCTTCACAGGCCTCTGTCCACACATACTTGCTGCTCTTCTTCAGCAACTCTGTCATTGGTTTAGCCACTTTTGAGAAGCTGGGAATAAATCTGCGATAGTAACCCGCTAGCCCCAGAAAACTGCGGATTTGGTGAACAGATGTTGGAGACTCCCACTTCAAGACTTGCTCAATTTTAGTTGGATCCACGGCCACACCCTCTGCTGAAATAATGTGGCCTAAGAATGGTACTTTTCCGATCCAAAATTCACACTTTCTGAATTTGGCATACAGCTTATGTGCTCGTAGGCGTTGGAGCACAATATGGAGATGTTTGGTGTGCTCCTCCTCCGATTTGGAGTATACGAGAATGTCGTCGATGAAAACCACGACGAACTGATCCAACTCTGGCATGAATACAGAATTCATGAGATACATGAAATGTGCGGGTGCATTTGTTAGCCCGAAAGACATGACTAGATACTCATAGAGCCCGTATCTAGTCGAGAAGGCCGTCTTCGGTATATCCTCCGCTCTGATCTTTATCTGATGATAACCAGACCGTAAGTCCATCTTGGAGAATACCTTGGCACCCACTAACTGATCAAATAATATATCGATCCGCGGCAACGGATATTTATTTTTGATCATCACTGCATTCAGCGGCCGATAATCCACACATAATCGATGTGACTCATCCTTTTTCTTCACAAAGAGGGCTGAACAGCCCCATGGCGATGAGCTTGGTCGGATGAACCCTTTGTCCATTAAGTCCTTTAGCTGTTCTTTCAGTTCAGCTAATTCCTTCGGAGACATTTTGTACGGCCTCCGAGATATTGGTGTGGTTCCCGGTGCTAACTCGATCTTGAATACCACATCCCTCTCAGGCGGCATCCCTGGAAGATCGTCGGGAAACACATCTGGGTACTCACGGACCACTGGAATATCCTCCAGTTTTGTGGTCTCACTGTGGTATACCACTGGATTTTTAGAATCCACGGCTTCAAGTATGAGCGTTTGGAGACCGTAGATTGGAGAGTCCAAACTAACAATCCGTGGACCAATATCGAGAACAGCCCCGTGGTAGTTCATCCACACCATTCCTAGAATCACGTCGATCTTCTGCCCCTCTAACACAATGAGAGTTGTGGGGTATAAGTTTCCACCTAAGCACAAGGGTGCTTTGATCACTACTTCATTAGCAGCTATATTTCCACCCGGTGAGCGGATAAGGTAGTGATCCTTCGGTGTAGAGGTGGAGAGCTCAGCTTTACACACAAACAACCTGCTGATGAAATTGTGTGTAGCTCCAGAGTCAAATAAAATTAACACGGGCAGTCCATTGAGGGTGAACATTCCCGCTAGTACAGGTGCCCCATCTGGCACATTTTCTAGAGCTGTATGATGAATGCACCCGGATTTTGGTGCCGTTCCCTGAAGCTGAGCACGGGGTTGATTTATACCCCGCCCTGGTGTAGTTTCCTTGTGGCGTATCCTTTCTGGACACTTTCTGCTGATGTGACCCAAGTACCCGCACGTGAAGCACGGTTTCTCAGCCGGTTCCTGGTTGCTCTGTGCATGGACATTAGTGGTATTCTGCTGCGGCAAGAACACTTGAGGAGCAGAATAACGTGGCTGCCTATACCGTTGTTGCAGCTGTCCGAAATCAGAGTATTGGGATGATCGACTGGAATATTGCTGGAGTCGTCGAGCCGACTGCATCAGCTGACAGTTCAAGGTACTGTCTACCACCCTGTATTTCTGCGGAGCACCACTGCTACTCTCCGGTGGTACATGGTTCTTTCTTTTCTCAGCCTGAACTTCCCGTTGAGCATCTTCAACTATGATGGCAGCACTCATCAATTTGTTGAAGTTCTTTCGATCAGCTAACACGAGTCTCTCCTTTAGCTTGGGATTGAGGCTGCGGAAGAACCACTCACACTTTTGTGCTTCGGTGTTCACATGTTGAGGCGCATACTGTGCCAGCTTGTTGAACACTCGCGAATGCTCGTATGCACCCTTCCCTCCTTGTTTTAAGGCCAGAAACTCCTCGAGTTTCCGCTGAATTATTCCGGAAGGAACGTGATACGCGAGAAACACCTTCCGGAATTCTGCCCACGTAAAGTGATGTCCATCTGGTAAGGAGGCGAGTTGATTTGCCCACCATGCACTGGCGGACCCGTGAAGTTGTTGCGCTGCGTATAAAACCTTCTGCTGTTCGGTGCATTGAAGCAACCCGAACTTAGATTCAATGGTACGGATCCAGCTATCCGCCACCAGAGGATCCTCGGATTCAATGAAAACCGGTGGTTGAGTTGCCAAGAACTCAACATAGGAATTCAGTTGCGGTTGGCGCAAGTCTTCGTTTTGACATCCCCCTTGATGGGATGTATTTATCACCAGGGTGCGGAGCAAGTCGGTTCGCTCATCGCTTGCACCCGTCATGGCAGCCAGAATGTCCGCCATTGTGACCGTGGGTGAAGGCCCTGGTGGAGGCTGCTGTTGTGGAGCTCGCTGCTCCCTCTGTGGAGAGTTATCACCACGACCACCGCTGGAACCACCCACCTCACTCATGGAACGAGTTCGCACCATTCTGCAATTGCAAGAGTTCATTATCAGTTCAACACTATCACTTGATTTATTCCATAAACAAAGTAGTGTAACACTGATAATGAAACCTCAACATGTAAGCAAAATGATTTAGGCGCAAACTGATGTATCTACAGCAAGGATTTACAAGCCGACTGATTGGTCCTTAAACAGATCAGATCCTGATCCAGTTAAAAGCACTTTCGTAACTCAAGTTGAATATCAAAGTTGAAGTTAACTTTAATATCTTTCCAACGAGTATCCAAAGGCCTCCTAGGGATTTTTCTACCGGCAGTTATGGCTTAAAAACAGAAAGGTTCAGAGAGGCTTTGTTACTGTCCTGGTTCTGAACAGTTTGCCTTCAACTGAACTTTTCACCAACTTAATCTGTGATTTTGCTCTGGAGGTCTACAAGAAAGTTGTGGAGCACTTGAAAATCTTTCCAGAACTGTATCATACACCTTAATTGGTTAAAGCTACTCAGAGTTATACTCTGTAAAAGTCCAGCAAAAATTTCTGCCAGAAACAGAGCACTCTGTTTTTGAAATCTTTAACACCTAGACACTCTCTCATTTGAATCTTAGTTCAAAAGAAGAGTTCAGTAACTAAGATTCGTTTCAAACTTCCATTTTTAGTTGAAAGTTAGCTCATGAATCATTTCTTCATAGGGAAGAGGTTATTATGTGTAGTACGGTGTCGATGCACCGTAAGAACATGTCGGTACTACGTTGCCTCCCCAAAAGAAAATCCTAAACCGGATTATACCGGCATATCCGTTTTATCAGTGGCACTAAGACAGTCTCTCGCACACGTGTACTACACGGGATACGTACGTGGTTAGTACCTGCAGAAGATCACTCAATAGTGGTGCACTCAAAGTTTTTCTCATTTCAGGCAGTTCTATAATTGAAAGTAAATACAAACGCCCGTATCATTGTCATACGGCCGTCCTTGAGTTAAGTCACGTCTCAAGGTACGTGATCGTGTTTCAACACCACACGACGGGGAACCCGAGTATGTCATGAACGGGTCGTCACGGTTGGGAATGTTATCAACCCAACGGATACCACCTACTGCCCTGCAGGGCACGCCGATGGCAAGCGCTGCGTATGTCCTCCTGGGCTATTTCCAGACGAACACACTATCGCGTTACTGACCACGCGATGGGGTCTCCACTTACTGGCCTAATGCACGCTAGGGATCAGCGTTTCATATGAACTCAGGAACATGAAGAGTCCAAGAGTTTCATATTAACATCTCACACCAAGCTGTGAGATCTAACCCTGAACCACTTTCCTCGTCAGGGGAGCTAACCGAAATTGAACCGCTTTCGGTGGCGTTCCTTACCATTCTTACCAGAACGTAGGTGCGTCGTTACATAATTAAAATTCAGAATTATAACAAGTATGTTAGTACTGCCACCTTAAGTAACTATACTACTATAGTCCTTATGTGGCCCTATTATCGTTTCCTCACCGTATCCTAAGTTTTTGTCGTAATACAATCCTTATTCCGTGTGCCATTACCAATGCGGCTCTGATACCACGCTGTGAGGACCCCGCCGTCCCGATCACTCACGGGGACGGGATACCTCGCCCGGGAATCGCATTGGGTGGTGCCGTGCGATGCGGCACCCAACAGCACACATAATAAAGCATCATATTACATAAATCAAGTGGAAACTTACAAAGTTTTGACTTTACAAATACTTCTCAAAATAAACTACAGCGGAAGACTATTACAAATCACGACTCATATCTATGCTAAGCAACAGAGAAGGTGTCCAGCCCGCGGAACCTTCTCACTAGCAACACTATCACAGTAGCAGCGGCAGGGGTTGCCATGAGTTCACCACTCGGAGAGTTCCGAATCTCCTTAGGCACCCGTACATCTCAGCGTACAGTTATTTCCTGCAAAACAACATGTGCAGTATCTGTGAGCACGAAGCTCAGCAAGACTGACCCGTCACCCTAGTCATGAAACTCTATATGATGGAAATAGAGGGCTGATTATAGAAGTTTGCACAAACGACCAACTTGAGCTAAAGGGAAGTCCTTACTTCAAGTTTTAAGCAACTTTTATAGCCCTCACGCAATTTACATCGAGACTCCACAATCAAACAAGAAACGCTTCATCTCGATGTCACTTGCCCGAGGTGAAAGTAACTTTAGTGAGCTATCCTAGACTCAAACTGACCTTGCGCCATTAACGTCGAGACTCCACAATCAAACAAGAAACGCTTTGCCTCGACGCTACTAGCCCAAGGTGGAAATTAAATTTAGTGAAGTGTTGCTCGTTCCTCATCTCCATTATGAGGATTACCCACGAAGCATATTAAATGTTTTCCCGGTTCATAACTACGTCACGACGCAGAGAACAAGTATGCTCACTACCGCGAGCGACGGTGATTGCAATCAAAAACACCCGGCTGACACGACACGTACGCCCGTACTCAACGTTGCACACAGCAACCGTCACTGACGTCGTATGTGGCCACCTTTCAGACGACACCCAAATGTCGAACCGGTCCCACTGACTGGGATTAAGTCTCTCTACGGCAAACCCTCGTAGGGCAGACTTCTCTATCCTTTCAGCATCGGCATCAGACGGTGAGGTATGCCTCTACACCCAGGTTAACATGTTACATCGGTTTCCTGGGTCCCATATAGCCAGTATGCATCCGGTACACAACTCAAACTTGCCCAACGGGCCGCACACGAGAACGGGCCTTAATCGACTCAGACATAGACTAGGCTCACAGGACCACGTCCTTGACCTTCCATCCACTGCCCGGTCTCCATTCCCACTATGAGGATCAATTCCCAACTCTTCCGATTGATCCCCCTAAATCCCTGTTCACGAGTAGGAATCTGCCCACTCGAGGTTTGCTTCTTTTAATCCACTTTTGTTGAGATCAGCAGTTATAACGAATTGATAACATATCCTACATTAAACTCCAGGGTTTTCTGGGTCATGCATTTGGGGTTTCATACCATCTAGACGTAATGCAATAAATATAATACTAGACGTATGAAGTGAATACAAATAAAAACTTGTAAATTTGATGCAAACCGGGGCTTGCCTTTGTTTTGCAGGTGACTTATATATATATGCAGTTAGTGAAGACCACTTGGTGCTTGGTCAACCTCTTTCCTCTTTCCTTGATTTCTACTCCGATGACCTCAACTCCTCCACGTAGATACTACACGTGATGAATATGCATATCGTTTAATTGTAAAGACTTTGCTACAAGTCCTAATAACAAGTTTTCAAAAACTGGAACTCTGTTTAAGAATTTAAAATGACACTGGTGCTAGTGGTTTAGGTTTGGATCTAAGCATATGATTAAAGGCTAAGTGGTTTTCCCCCTCTTCTATATTGATCACTTAAGGAGGTTAAAAAGAACAGGGGTGACCCAGGGCTCTAATGGGGCTGAGATTTTTCATGTGAGTTCCTTGTCACAAGAATGTCCTCTGGCCCAAAAATTAGCACTTTTCATTGAGTGGTTTGCTCAGCATAATTTTCTAAGCAATTAAGCAAAGAAGAATTAATTCTGAGATCCCACCCATGTTCATGCAAAAATTAGTGAACCACAATTTCAATTATAGCTCATAGAGTTTGCATGAATTTTCCTAGCATTTTTGGAGCTAATGAATGGCTAGAACTGAATTTCCAAGTTTTGGAAATTCTCTGAAATTGTTTTCTGTATTCATTTGAATACAGAAACTTCAAATCAGAATTAACCTAACTAAATCAACTCCAAATGAGTTGAGAATTTTACAGGTGTTCAATAATACCCTAAAGACTATTCTGGCAAAATGTGAGGATTTTTGGATTAACCAAACTCCCTTTAAAATTCTTTTGCTAGAAAGTTTTAAGGAATTTTACAGAATTAAATAAAGGGTTTCATACAAATTGGGTTCTACATTTGGATAGTACTCTATCAGAGGAATCCAACAAAATTTGTTTCACAATTTTTGGATTCTCCTACCCAAAGTTGTAGCTATTCAAAGTTTGAACTGAAAACTGAAATCCCCCAAAATGTTCAAATACTGGCTGTGGGTCCGGGGACAGGTGTCACGCGTCGGGGCAAGCCACACGGGGCTACAGGGTATTTCCCGCGCCACCACACCAGATCCCTGCGCCACAGCCGATCAAATATTTGGAAAACCGTCGCTGACGGGCAGGACCCACCGGGTTATCTCCTACCTCCGGCCGAACAGAACTCGCGGCGGCGCCCTCCGACGAGCCTCACCGGAACGACCTTACCGGCCACCTCCCAGCCCCTTGCTCGCCGCCCCTCCATATTCTGACCTGCTGAACACGTTTGGAGGCTCGCCGGCGGCCATAGATCGCCGGAAACCTTGCGCACCGGGGTCAGCAACGATTAGGGTTCCGGCGAGCCGGTGCAAGGCGAATTGTCCACCAAACGATCGATTCTTTGTCTCTAGAGCACCAGGGGAACGTGTAGCCGCTAGAATTGGCCCCCAAAACTATCAACGAGCACTCTAACCCTGTCGGCACCGTGCGGCCGACTTGGCCCGGAACTTTTTCCGTGGCAAAAATGTGGAATTCTCACCCTAACCTTAATTTCTCAACCTAGGATCGAGGGAGGAGGTACTCTAGCTATAGGGGAAACTTCTGTGCGAAGTGTGACGCAAAACCATCAAGAATCAACACTGAATTGCACAATTTCTTACCTCGGGGTCGTTTTGGCCGCCCGAGAGTAATTCCCGAAATTATCCTCCGAGGAGCAACAGCTTGGACTGAGCTTCGGGGAGGAGTAGCTAGGATCACCGGCGCACCGCTGAGTGAGCTCGCTTGGGCTTGACTTGCCGCGGTTCAGGCTGTCCACGGCGACCGGGCTCGTGTTCTTCACCGTTCAACACGGAAGCAACGACACTCTACCGGCTTTCGGTAGACACGAGCATGAGGCTGTGGTGAGACACTGCTAGCAATCTAGGGCACGCTTGGACAACGCTTTTTGCTGTGGAGCTCATGACCCAACGGCAACCGGCGGTGGTGTGCGATCGGGAGAAACGAGCGGGCGCCGCTGCTTGCGGGAGGACGAAAGAACAGAGCGATGCAAGCCACGGTGAAGAAAAGAATTCATGTTGTGCCACACGCGTGAGAGATAAGGGCGAGGTGGGTCTCGGAACAGCAGGAGGTGGCGGCGGTGACCGTGGCCCGAGCTGCTCGGTGTCGCCCGGGGAGAAATTTCCTTGATGGAGTGAAAAACAGAGGAGACTTAGGGTGCAAGTCTATTAGCACTATGACTTGTGGGTCCCACTGCCCCCTTCTTATCCCATCTCATTTTTCTCACAAATATCTCCACAGTTTGACAAATAATCCATCCAAATGTTTAAAAATTGGAAACTGAGCTCATTTGACAAGTTTGGACAAATTCCATGCAAATTCAAATGTTCATTTGAATTCTTTGCACATTTGACTCCCTTTGGAAAAATGGGCAGCAAGACTTTTCAAAAATTAATGAAACTTTGCCTCCCCACTAATTTGGACCTAAGGAATCCAAATATGCCACTTGATCCTTGTGTTAGCTGCTGCAAACAATAGTTTGGACACAACAGTTTTGAATTTCTCATTGTGTCCTTCCCCCACTTGAAGTTTGAATTTACCTTTAGTCCATCTCTGATTTTTAAACCCTTCCCTTGCACTTGAGCTCTTCATTTCTGGGGTTTTAATCTACATGAGGTCCATCCATGCAGCAACCCTAAGTTTGTTTAGAAGAATTCTCACCAATGTTATCATATGTGGGAAAAAGTTTCAACTAAGCCCCTTTTTCATACACATGACTCCAACATTTGTGCAAACTCATGTTTCTTTGTATTCACATTTTTGGGACCTTTACAATTTGGAGTAGAATTAACTGGAATTCTTGGATCAAATCAGTACCTAGAGCAGGGAGGTGCTGTCCAATTTTCTCCAGAAATTCTGTTAACTTGACTTCTCATAACTTTTGAACCAGGACAGATATTAGGACAAGCAAATACTGTCTGGAAAGCTATTGAAGTTAAATTTAACTTTGATGTGGAGCTCCAGAATTGGTTTTGCCTTTAGCATGGCCTAAATCAGGTTGAAATGGAAACTGGTCAGGGCTGTCATGTTGGACAGCAGATCAGCAGTCAAATTTGTTTAAATTTGAACTAGGAATCCAAGTCTTATGAGTTCAATGACATGTTTTATGTTATAACTCAATGGTTTACTGTTCAAATAAATATTTTACATTTCTCAAATATGTTTTTACAGATGGCAGCGGATAAACAGTTCGAAATCGGGTGGGTGGAATCTCACTGTTCTCACCGCAGCGGCTATCCGGAAGCATTGAGGCAGATGTTTCAATATTTCGGGTATGACAAGATGCCGCAGTACGTCACCAAAGAAGAAGGCAAGGAGGGTAACAAGACGTGGACAATCCATGTCGAGGTTCCTGCACGGCCTACGCCACCCGGTTGGGCGCCGTTCACCGTCACGGTGAGAGGTAGACAACCGGAGGGAATGTGGCAAGTGGCAGCCCGCGACACCATGTCGCGCTTCTACCAACTGCACGTGAGAGCTATGGAGGGAACTCCATACGCGCTTGTTCCGGTGGAGGGGCGAGCTAATCATGTGTGGGAAGGGAGGTATATGGAGGCTACCGATCCGGGTTGTCCAAGGTACAACCCCGCGGAGGCGAACCTCAGCCTCCAATTGAAAGCAGGAAAGACCGTGATGGACAGCCAAGCTGTTCATACGGATTGTCTTGCTGCGAAGCTCAAGGAGAGCACAAGCCGTGGAGACCATTTAGAGAGTGCTCACAGCGCACTCCGCAATGTGCTCCTTCCGACGATTAAGCGACTGAATGAACAGCATAATCAGCTGCATCGTCTGAAGAAGGCAAAAAAGAAAAGCCGTGTTGACATCGCGGCATTGCAAGAACAAGTGCAGGCTCTGACCCAGCAAAATGAGGTCCTTACTCAAGAGCGAGACAACGCTATTGAGGAGGGGCAAGGCTGGGAAGAGGACTACAACCAGGCCATGGACGAGGTGCACGCATTGCAGGACCTCGTACCTCCGGTATTGGGCATACCGGTGGTCTTGGGTCTTCCGGCAATGGGAGATCCCGAGATGGGAGAAGAGGTTGTAGATCCGGAGCCACCAGCAAGGTACCGGAGGAGGACGACAAACAAGAGGTCGAGTTCAACTCCGAGTAGGGGGTTACCGTTGCCAAGTAGGGCAACCAGAGTGGAGTAACCCAAACTTTTGTAACCAGTGACATGTCGTGTAGGCAGTAGCGTATTTATAGGTAGTGACGACATGAGCACGACTTCTCGGAGACCCGACAATAATGTATCTTGTATAAAGTTATGCTTTATCAATATATGTGAATGTTGTGCAAATTATTCATGCGTCACTTCAATACCAACTGTTTCATATGGAATTTTTAAGTATGACATGTGCTGATCGCTGCTGTTTTGTATTTCAGAATGACTCGTACTCGTGCCAACCCGGACGTTGGGGGTTCTAGTCAAGGGGGAGAAACCTCCTAACGGCCTCCTGAGGACTGCTCGGGACAGCAACAGCAAGCACCGCCACCACCACCGCCAACGGTTACATTGGCCGACATCGTTGCGGCAATGGCGGGTTCTCATCAGCAGCACACGGAGTTGCTGCAATCTCTTATTGCAAATACGTCTCGACCAGAGAGGCGTCGTGATCATGAGGAGCGTCAACAGAGCTCCTACTCCGACTTTCTAGCAACTCATCCCCCGTTATTCTCAAGGGCGGATGAACCCATCGATGCGGACAACTGGCTCCGCACGATGGAGATGAAGTTCGAGCTGCTCCAAGTGAGTGAGCAGCGCAAGACTCAGTTCACGGTCCAACAGCTCCAGAAATCCGCGAGCGCATGGTGGGCGAACTACTGTGCTTCACAGCCCACCGACCAAGTTATGACCTGGGCGGAGTTCTGGACGGCCTTCAGGGCCTATCATATACCTCCGGGTCTCATGAAGAGGAAGACGCAGGAGTTTCTACACCTGCAGCAAGGGAGCCGGAACGCGTTGGAATACTCCAGGGCGTTCAACGATCTCGCGCTCTACGCGTCGTATCACGCTGATACTGACGAGAAGCGGCGGGAGCACTTCTACCAGGGGCTTAATCCGCTCCTGAAGGACAAATTGGCGATGTTCAATCGCGGCAGCCTCAACGACATAGTTGATGCTGCGATTGTTCTGGAGGACTCTGGCAATGAGTTAGCGGCGGCGGAAAGAAAGCGAAGCGCGCCGCAAAGCAGCGGAGAAGGAGGCGGTCCTTCTCAGAAATTTCAAATGGTGAATCACCCACCATCAGGTCCACGCTGGCAGCCACCACAGAGGTCGATGCCATTCCACAGTCGACCCTATTCCCCACAGGCATTCAGGCAGGCACTGCCAGCACCACCTCCGCAGCAACAACAGCAGCGGGCGATGCCGCGTGCGTATGCAGCTCAGCAGCGCATGCCGGGCTTTCATCCTCCAAGCACCGGACAAGCAGCGGCCACATGCTACAAATGTGGTCGTCCAGGACACTTCACCAGCAGTTGTCCGGAGAGACAAGGCGGCGGAGTTGTACCGCAACTTCCTGGGAGGAATCAGCCCCGGAACACTACTAATGCGCGGCGGGCAAACCCTAGGCCCGGCACCGTCCACCAGCTTGCCATAGAGAACGTGCCGGAGGGTGAGCCAATCCTTGGGGGTATGTTCCAACTCCACCAGCATTCCGCCATAGTGTTGTTTGATTCAGGCGCGACGCACAATTTTATTAGCCAAGCTTTCATTGCCAAACACAGCTTCCCAAACTACCCACCGATAGTCCATATTTGATTTGTTCACCGGGTGGGAAGATTTCAGCAAGCATAATGGTTTCCAAAGCACCATTATGCTTAGCGGGTAGAGTGTACCCTACGTCTCTCATAGTTTTAGAGGGGCAAAAGGTTGATGTCATCTTAGGGATGTCGTGGTTAACCCGCCACGGCGCTGTTTTAGACACCGTCCTTCGAATCGTGCACTTGAACTCAGAAGTGCACGGATCTCACTGCTTATTTCTGGACAGTTCAGAAATAAAACTTCCAAGTGTCTATCAATCCACAACTATCAGATTGGAAGATATTCCAGTGGTCCGAGAGTTCCCTGATGTGTTCTCGGATGATTTAACGGGGATGCCGCCCGATGGAGAGGTGGAGTTCAAGATTGAACTTGCACCGGGAACCATGCCAATATCCCAAAGGCCGTACAAGATGGCGCCCAAGGAGTTGGCTGAACTGAAGACCCAGCTAACGGACCTTCTGGAAAAGGGTTTTATTAGGCCGAGCTCCTCGCCATGGGGCTGTTCGGCATTATTTGTGACGAAGAAGGATGAGACTTTGTGGCTTTGCATGGACAATCGTCCATTAAACGCCGTAACCATCAAGAACAAGTACCCGTTGGTCAAAGCAAAGATCTTTTTCAAGATGGACTTAAGATCCGGGTACCATCAGATTAAGATACGGGCTGAGGATATTCCGAAGACGGCTTTTTCGACGAGTTACAGACTTTATGATTACCTGGTCATGTCCTTCGGCCTCACCAACGCTCCAGCTCACTTCATGTATCTAATGAACTCGGTATTTATGCCGGAGCTGGACAAGTTTGTCGTGGTCTTCATCGATGACATCTTGGTATATTCCAAGTCGGAGGAAGATCACAAGAAGCATCTGCCTATAGTCTTGCAACGGCTGCGGGATCACAAGCTATACGCGAAATTCAGCAAATGCGAGTTCTGGATATCGCAAGTGCCTTTTCTCGGGCATATCATCTCAGCGGAGGGTATCGCTGTAGACCCGAGCAAGATCACACAAGTGCTGAATTGGAAATCCCCAAGAACTGTTCACAAGGTACAGAGTTTCCTCGGACTCGCGGGATATTATCGGAGGTTCATTCTGAACTTCTGGAAGATTGCCAAGCCTTTGACGGAGCTGCTGAAGAAGGCTACAAAATATGTTTGGAGTCCAGCGTGTGAAGCAGCATTCAAGGCTTTAGTCAAGCACCTAACATCAGCACCGGTTTTGGTGCAGCCAGACACAACAAAACCGTTTGATGTGTACTGCGATGCATCCGGCATTGGGCTCGGATGTGTACTGATGCAAGACCGAAGAGTGGTTGCGTATGGGTCACGGCAGCTTAGAAACCATGAGCAGAATTATCCAACTCACCACTTGAAGCTCGCTGCCGTGGTACTGGCACTTAAAATGTGGAGGCACTACCTACTTGGTAACCTCGTACATTTATACACCGACCACAAAAGCCTCAAGTACATATTCACTCAGAAGGAGCTGAACATGAGGCAGCAAAGATGGTTAGAGTTGATAAAGGATTACGAAATAGAGATCCATTATCACCCCGGCAAAGCAAACGTAGTGGCGGATGCGCTGAGTCACAAGTCACACGTCAACAATCTGACCATCACACCGCTGGAAGAGAGCGAACCACCACTGCATGTGATTCCACATGGAGCTCTCTACAACTTAGCTTTGATCCCCACCATCCGTGAAGAGATAGCGGCAGCTCAGAAACATGACAAGGGTATGTCGCATTTGCGGAGACGTATAGACAGTGGGGAGCTTATGTTTCCGGAAAGATGGAGACGGCGTCCTATGGTTCAAGGACCGGATCGTCGTACCCCGTAACCCGGAGTTATGGAATAAAATTTTTGATGAGGCTCACTTGTCAAAATTTTCTATTCACCCCGGCAGCAACAGAATGTATCAAGAACTCAGAAGCAAGTTTTGGTGGACACGGATGAAGCGGGAGATCGCCAAGTATGTGTCCGAGTGTGATACATGTCAAAGGGTGAAGGCAGATCATATGCGGAAACCGGGACTGCTACAACCACTGGGCGTTCCTTCCTTGAAGTGGGAGGATGTGAGCATGGACTTCATCATCGGTTTACCCACCACTTTTCAGAAGCATGATTCTGTGTGGCTGATCATCGACCGGCTCACCAAAGTTGCCCATTTCATCCCGGTCAACACCAATTACAACGCCAAGAAGTATGCTGAACTGTACATCTCATGGATCCTATGCTTGTAGGGCATACCCCGTACCATCATATCGGATCGGGGCACTTTATTTGTGTCCCGTTTTTGGGAGCAGCTCCACGCTGCATTGGGGATGAAGCTGATCCGTAGTTCGGCATACCACCTGCAAACGAATGGGCAAACTGAGCGGGTAAACCAAATCTTAGAAGATATGCTACGAGCTCGCACTATCAACCACGGCAAGAATTGGGATGATCACTTGCCGTTAGCCGAGTTCTCATACAACAATGGGTACCAAGCCAGCATCAAGATGGCGCCTTACGAGGCGCTATATGGGAGAAGATGCCGCACACCACTGAATTGGTGTGAGTCTGGCGAAAGGGTTACCTTCGGGATTGATCTTGTCAACAATGCGTAGGAAAAGGTTCGGCTGATTCAAGCAAACCTAAAAGCCGCCCAATCCCGACAGAAACAATATGCGGACTGGAGAAGACGCCCATTACAGTTCGAAGTTGGGGATCACGTATACCTACGTGTGTCTCCAATGAAGGGCGTGAACAGATTCGGGGTGAGAGGAAAGTTGGCACCCTGATTCATTGGTCCATTTCAGATTACCGAAAGATGTGGATCAGTAGCATACCGGGTGAAATTACCAGAAACACTTTCCAGTGTGCACAACGTCTTTCACATTTCCCAGCTGAGGAAGTGTCTCAAGCTATCAACTACCGTACAGCTGGAGGATATTGAAGAACTGCAACCGGATCTCACATATCCGGAGGAACCGGTTCAGGTTATTGATGAGAAGGCCCGAACCACACGCAACCGTACATTGTGGTTCTACAAAGTTCTGTGGAGTAATCACTCCATGGACGAAGTGACATGGGAGAGCGAAGGATTTCTTCACGCTAACTACCCCGACTTTTTCACGTCGCATATCCGGTAATTTTCCACCGTCCATCCTCTCATTTTCCCTATATAATCTCGGGACGAGATTCTTTTAAGGGGGGAGGAATGTAAAGGCCTCAGTTTTTGACA
Source organism: Neostapfia colusana (assembly GCA_030760725.1). Classification (NCBI taxonomy): domain Eukaryota; kingdom Viridiplantae; phylum Streptophyta; class Magnoliopsida; order Poales; family Poaceae; genus Neostapfia; species Neostapfia colusana. The sequence goes on from JASWHV010000002.1 coordinate 18,551,281, forward strand.
CATTCAAAGTGTTCATCACCACACACACACACACACCTCATTTGAAGAAAGTTGATGAACACATTTGAAGAGCAAGTAACCATTATCAACATGATCATTAGATATCAAACTCACAAAATGCAAAAGTGGTATTTCCCACATACATCATATAGGGGCTGGACATTTGGAAAACTCCTACACCTTGCTAGGAATGTCCATGCCAAGTTTCACCCAAATTCAAAACCTTTGTGAGGTCCTTTTGGGTATAGCTAGAAAGAGGGTAGTTTGAACTCAAGTTCAAATTCAAACTGTTTTTATCCCATGAATTCAAAAGTGGGAGGCATATTCTTACTCAGCACCTTTTTGTGAGATCACACACCAATTTTCACTCCATTTGGAGTTGATCTTGACATGAGCTAAGTGTAGCAAATTCAAACTTTATTTGAATTTCAAACTGAATATGTGCTGAAACTTAGTCAAACCAAACCTAATTTGAATTCTAACCAATTCAAATGGCTCAGGGGTGAATAATTCAAATCACCATGGGCAATGTAGGGCTTACTGTTTACAACAGTAATATAGAGTTAAGTTTAGAGGTTAAAAATGGAGTGGGACCCACATGTCAGCCACTGAAGAGAGTCAACCGACTGAGACTTCAGTACTCGGGTCCCCGAGCTCTCTCTGAGGGCGCCACCGAGGGGAGGCCGCTGCGCCACCAGCAGCTTGGCCACGCGCGGGCGCAGGTCGGTTCTGAGCCCTTCTTAAGGCGCACCATGCCTCGGCCGAAGCCCCCTCACTGTTTTTCCTCTCATAAGAACGCGGTGCCGATGCTCTGTCCTCCGCTGCTCGGAACCGATAGGAGAGTCACGATCACAGCCTCCCCGCTCCTTCCAAAGCTACGACAAGGTACTAGGGACTTCCCTTCTCCTTCCGCGTCGCTAGAAATCGGCTGAACTCAGGTGATCTCGGCTATACCGAGAGTTCCGTTCAGTGACCTACATCCGCCGCACTTCGGGATCCCGTGGACAGCCCAACAGGGAGGTTGTCACACCCGAACTAAGGCGTCCCTGGACGCGTTAGGGACCGGTGCTGCTAACCCCCGAGCCACAGCCCGAGGGCTTGAACGCCGGCGTTGAATTTCCAGTTTTTCCCTTTCTCGGTACAGACCGACCTTCGGGTGCGGTTCTGTCAAATTTTCACGCTCTAGGAAGGTGTAGAGAGTCTCAATCCATTCCTACACAGACTAGACTGGGTAGCGCACAATTTGCCTTCACAACCCTTAGCCTGAGAACCCCTGTACCCGGCGTATTTCGAAGCTTGCCGACGGCGGATCCTGCAGGAAGCATCGGGCGCACAGTGGGAGCCTACTTCGGACCTCCCCCGAGCTGCTGTGAGCCCATGCCGAGGTTCCAGAGGGACCACTGATGCTTTCCAGACGTTTGCTTGGTCGGTTGGGGTGCTAGGGAGGTTGGCCGACACGGCCGAAGTTCTTCCGAAGCTGCCGCTCGTCGCCGACCGTGTGCCGGCCATTTTCATGACGAACTGAGCCCAGAACCGTGTTCCCCGAGTGGACTTAGGCAGGTGAGGCCAGAATCATGAAGTTTGGATCACCACAGAGGCTGCCGGCGAGCTCTCCGGCGAGGCATCGCGGCGGCCGAGCGCGGGAGTCGGGAGGAAGACGAAGCCGGGTGGCCCACGTGTCAGCGGCTCAGATTTTGAATCCGGGATCAGTCTGCGGCTTGGATCCGGTGTGCTGGCGCACAAAAACCCCGTGAACCCCGGTGTGCCATCGCTTCAGCGCCCGACACATGTACCGTATACCCATCGGCAGATTTAAACATTTCCCCGATTTTCAGATTTCATTCAAACTTCAAATCCTCATAACTTTGGCTAGGAACATCCAAATCGAGTGAACCAAATTTTGTTGGATTCAGCTCTCTGAGTACTTTCCAGAAAATCATGTTTCACCTCATGAAAATCCATATTTCTCCAGGATTAATTCTTCAAAATTCAAACTGATTAGAATTTTAACTGGAGAATCCTTTGGAGGAATATTCTGAAATTTTGCTGGGTGGTTCACCAAAATATCCCTGAGCTACCATAAAATTTCAGATCCATTTGAGCTCATTTGATCCACCTAATGGTGTGATTAATAAAACTGTCCAGAGAAAATAGAAAATGTTCAGAAACATTTTCAGAATTTCTCTGAAATTGTTTAGCTTATATCTTTAGCTAGGAAACTTAAAATTAAGTGAGACCAACTCCATTAGAACCCTATGAAAATATAGTTTTCAGAAAGTCATAACTTGCTCCATGAAAATCCCTAGAACACCCTAAAATCTCCAATTAAGGTCAAGTACATAATTATTTGTGGAGAGCTCAAATGAGCTTTGCTGCAAATAAAACTTGGCCAGATCTCTGTTTAGGTTGTAACCCGACCACAGTAAAAATTTCAGAGTCATTGGGTCTGTCTAGTGAGACTTATAAACTTCACAAGTTTAAATTCGATTCAAATGCATTTAAATTAATACATGTACTTATTATCTCATGTAGTCGCTAAGGTCGAGGAGGAATCCGAAGTCTTAGACTTCGTCACTCCGGAAGAGCAGCTAGCCTACGACCAAGAGCAGCAAGGCAAGCCCCGGTTTGCATTAACCTTTTTACAAGTTTTTATTATTTTGAGAACTACTTTGAGTACCATTAATTCTTGCATTGGAGTCTTGTTTGGAAACCCAATTGCATAGCCAAGAAAACCATGGGGTGGGTTTAGAATTGTAAACCCCGTTAGCTACTGCAAAGCTAATATAGGTTGGATTCGGTACAAGTCGAGTAGTTGGAACTACTCACGAGCATAGGCTAGAGGCACTCGACTCGGGTAGAGATAGCACATGATACACATGGCAAGAAAAATGAGAACGAGCGGAGAGTAAGGGCAGCAGGACTTTGGGGCCTGGGTGTGTGAGACTTATGTGTGCTGAATACATTGGCAATTAGGATAAAAGTTAGCATTAACATTCAAAGTTTTGAATATTGCCAAAACATTCTTCTGTGGCAAGGTCCGACAAGTTCTTTGTTAGGTCCGCCAAGTGTTGGCAAGGTCCGACGCCAGGTCCGGAGAGCTTCTGTGAGGTCCGGAGCTTGTTTTTAGGGAGCTCCCGTGAAGTTCAACTCGTAGAACTGCAGCGTCTTGTTTTTGCTTTTAACTCGCAATGTTTCAAACTTGCTTTATGGGAAGGTTTGCTTAGTATTAATTTGCTAAGTTTTTGGTGTGTTTTGGTGGTTATGGCTGTTATCATTTGATATGGTTTGCAACATGCTTATGTGATGTGCTCATGTAAGGTGTTGTGGTTTTCGAACTAACGTGAGTCAAGTCGAGGACTTGTGCTCGGAAGAATTGGTTGTTTATTCATGTGCAGGTGTTGCTTGAGTTCAAGACATGGCTGGTGACGGGATCCTTGGACTAGTCTCAGGGAGGAGATGAGGTTCCAACAACCAAGTTCGGGAGGAGCTGTGGTTGAGTTGATCGGGAGGTCGCGCAGCATGTTTGGATCAAGGGCAGTGCATATGAAGGTTGCGTGTACGTCGTTGGAAGGTGTTTGCACGTGTGCAAGGAGTGCATGGACGTGGCAACATTGTTCCAAGGCGTGATGAAGAGAAGTGGACGTAAAGAATTGGTCGGAAAGGTCCAACCGGCTGGATTGCGTACTCAGGCTGAGGCTGAGTCGGATATGGCTCAAATATGGAAGATTTGAGTTGGTTATGATAGGATTTCGTGCTAGGCACGAAGTTGAGTTGTTTTAGGAATGTTTAGGACGTTCCTAAGGTGTTTGGAAGTCTCACGATTGCTTCTATCTGTGAATAGGAGAGTCCTGAGCAGTTATGGTAAGTTAGGATACGAGTCCAATTAGGAGTAGGAGTCCTAGATTGGATTGATTAGCCTGAGGGCTGGCTATAAAAGCAAGGGAGGCCAGAGCTCTCGTGGGTAGAGAACTTTGGGCTGTTCCTCTTGTGTTTCTATTGAATAAGGTTCATAGTTTCTAGGAGCTTTTGTGCCTTGTTCGTCCGACTTGTTGTTCGTCAAGTCTTTCTCACCGAGTTTCTGGACAGACCGACGTTGCTTCGGTGTTTCGTTCATAACTCGAGTTTTACAGATCCGATTGACGTGATTCTTTTTGGGTTGTCTTCACAACTCAATTATCTATCATCTTAAATTTTCACGAGCTTCGGATCTGTAGTTCTGAGATACACGAGTTTCTTTGCAGCATTGCAGATCTGTTTTATATCGGGTAGAACAGATTGATCTTCGTTTAATGTTTTGATCGTATCTCAAGTTTTACTTTGTGTTTTCAAGTGATTCTTGTTGAATTAGATCCGTGACTTGATTCTCTACCTCTATACTTGATTTGTCACAGTTGAACACGTTTGAAAACACTTGCACACACGGTTTTTTTAACCGATTGATTTTTCGCTGAGGGGTTTTTGTTGTTTCCGCTGCGAAAAGTTTTAATCTACCATTCACCCCCCCTATAGTAGCTTTTCACGTGCTCTTCGATCCTACAGGGTGCTATAGCTATGCTTGTGTCGATTGAGGACCGAGCCGTGTGCGGGCCTGTTGAACAAGCTAGAACAGTACCGAAGACCTACCGGCTATATGGGAACCGGGAAATCGATGTATCTCGGGTAGCTGGGTATTGAGGCATTGCCCGTCGTTCAAAGGGTAGGTTGAGAGCTTGAGGTGTAAATCGGCTGGCGGCACTGAGATGCGCGTGCAGAGACCTCTTGCTCGGTACGATGGGACCGGTTCAATATTTGGCTGACGGGCGAAAGGTGGTTGTGTACGACGTCCGTGATGGTTGCTTTAGGAAACATCGAGTACGGGCGTACGTGACCGATTATTCGGGTAACCTTGCAGGTGTAAACCAATTATAATCGCCATCCCTCGTGGTCAGTGAGTACCACTTGTTAATTGTACCATGACATAGAAAGAACAGGCTAGTTACATGTTAAAATATTATTGATTGAAAGATGGACTTTGATTGTTAATGATTTGCTATAGTTTAGAGCTAATTAAAGTTCCTTTCAACTTTGGGCAAAGTACATGAGAGAAATGCATTTCTTGTTTGATTGCGGCTCTCTCATGTGCCTTAGCGTAAGGTTCTTCACTACCTGCTGCTAAAACTTGAAAGTAAGGTCCCACTAATTAGGCGAGTTCTTGCAACTTATTTTGCCTCATGTAACCTATCACCCTCCATGTAGAAGTTTCATGTTTAGGAGAGACGGGTCAGTCTTTCTGAGCCTTCATGCTCACTGCTTGTGTTTGAAGCTTTTGCAGGGTTCTATGAGGAAGGGACTCCCGAGGAGGAGACGGAACCCTAGGAGGGGAACCCCGTCGAGTGGGAGTCGTGCACGCCGCCGTGTTAGTGTGCGTGCGTGCTAGCGGGGACACGTTCACGGGCTGAACGTGAACTCGATGCGTAGTCTACGCCCATGAGTGTAGACTGAACATATTTGGTTGTAAAAATGTTCATAAACCTGTTTATGTAATAAAACTTTGATCCCGCTTTGTATCTTTGATGTGTGTTATCCGGTGCTGTGCAACGCAGCACCCCTCAGAGTAATCATGGCTCGACAAGACCGTGGGGTCGTGTCAGTTTTACATCTTGGAGTTGTGTAAAGGATCTTCTCTATTGGAGTGCTTGAGAATCATTAGAGAGCTCAAACTAAAGTTAGAAAGTTAGAATCGTGAGAGAAAATAGTCATAGGTATGGCTGAAAAAGGAAGACCGGACTTGTCCGGACTACAGGCCGGACTAGTCTGTTCCTACCAGGACTACTCCGTTTTAGACCGTACAAGAAGTCTCTGAGCGAGTTCGGACTTGTCCGTTCTAGGACGGACTAGTCCGTTGTCGAGTGAGTCTGAGCCGTTATGAGACTAAGTCTCAGAGGGCCGGACTAGTTCGCCTGTTTGGCCGGACTAGTCCATTAAGAGGACTAAGCCGTTTAGGTCCAGAGAAGAAGTCTCTGAGTGACATCGGTCTAGAACGGTTCCTTCAGACTAGTCCAATTTAGGACGGAACAAAGGTTCCTGTGTAAGCTCGGACTAGTCCGAAGTTGGCTGGACTAGTCCGCAGCCCTAGATTAGAGAGTTTTTTAGACTAAGTCTGGTAAGATCGGACTAGTCTACCCTTGGGGCCGGACTAGTCCTCCCTTACCAGACCAGTCCGTTCTTATACGGAACAAAGGTTCCTGACTGAGATCGGACTAGTCCGTTCTTGGCCAGACTAGTCCGGGATTTTATGACCGTTTGAGTCCAACGGTCACTAGACTTTAGTTGGTACCCTTGTGACGTGAGTAGTCCCTCAAGAACGAACTAGTCTGGGGTTGGGACCGGACTAGTCCGGACTTTAGTTGGTAACGGCTAGATGCTGGGATTTCTATAAAAGGAGACCCCTGACACGACCCCAATTGTCTTGTCAAGCCAGGATCACGCTGAGGGGTGCTGCATTGCACAGCACCGGATAACACACGTCAAAGGTACAAAGCGGAAGCGAAATTTTATTACATAAACAAGTTTATGAACATGTTTACATCAAAATATGTCCAGTCTACACTCACGGGCGTAGACTACGCATCATGTCCACGTTCAGCACTTGAACGTGTCCTTGCTAGCACAGAAGCACAATAACTCTGCGGCGTGCACGACTCCCACTCGACGGGGTTCCCCTCCTGGGGTTCCGTCTCCTCTTCGGGAGTCCCTTCCTCATAGAACCCTGCAAAAGCTTCAAACACATGCAGTGAGCACGAAGGCTCAGCAAGTCTGACCCGTCTCACCTAAACATGGAACTTCTACATGAGGGGTTATGGGTTACATGAGGTAAAAATCATTTGCAAGGACTCGCCTAATTAGTAGAACCTTACTTTCAAGTTTTAGCAGCAGGTTGTGGAGAACCTTACGCTAAGGCACATGAGAGAGCCGCAATCAAACAAGAAACGCATTTCTCTCATGTACTTTGCCCAAAGTTGAAATAAACTTTAGTTAGCTCTAAACTACAGCAAATCATTAGCAATCAGAGTCCATCTTTCAATCAGCAGCATTTTGACATGTAACTAGCCTGTTCTTTCTACGTCACGGTACAGTGAACAAGTGGTACTCACTGACCGCGAGGAACGGCGATTATAATCGATTTACACCTGCAGGGTTACCCGAACAACCCGTCACGTACGCCCGTACTCGATGTTGCCTACAACAACCATCACGGACGCCGTACGCGACTACCTTTCACCCGTTAGCCAAATGTTGAACCGGTCCAATCGTCCCGAGCAAGAGGTCTCTGCACGCGCATCTCAGTGCCGCCAGCTGATTTACACCTCGAGCTCTCAACCTACCCTCTGAACGACCAGCTATGCCTCAACACCCAGCTACCCGAGTTACATCAGTTTCCCGGTTCCCATATAGCCAGTAGGTCTTCGGTACTGTTCTAGCTTGTTCAACAGGCCCGCACACGGCTAGGTCCTCAATCGACACAAGCGGAGCTATAGCACACAGGCCCCAAAGTCCTGCTGCCCTTACCCTCCGCTTGGTCTCATTTTCTTGCCATGTGTTTCATGTGCTATCTCTACCCGAGTCGAGTGCCTCTAGCCTATGCTCGCGAGTAGTTCCAACTACTTGACTTGTAACGAATCCTACACTATCTTAGCATTGCAGTAGCTAACGGGGTTTGCAATCCTAAACCCAACCCATGGTTTTCTTGGCTATGCAATTGGGTTTCCAAACAAGACTCTAATTCGAAGAATCATAATAATCAAGTAAGTGCTCAAAACAATAAAAATTTGTAAAACGGTTAATGCAAACCGGAGCTTGCCTTTCTGCTCTTGGTCGTAGGCTAGCTGTTCCTCCGGAGTAACGAAGTCTAGGACTTCAGGTTCCTCCTCGACCTTAGCGACTACATGATAGAAGAAGTACATGTATTAATTTGAATGCATTTGTATTAAGTTTGAACTTGTGAAGTTTATAAGTCCCACTAGACAGACTCAATGACTGTGGAACTTTTACTGTGGCTTGGTTACAACCTAAAAAGAGACTTGGTCAAGTTTTAGTTGCAGCAAAGCTCATTTGAGCCCTCCACAATTAATTATGTACTTGACCTTAATTGAAGGCTTTTAGGGTGTTCTAAGGATTTTCATGAAACAAACTATGACTTTCTGAAAACTAGATTTTCAGAGGGTTCTAATGGAGTTGGTCTCACTTAATTTGAAGGTTTTTAGCTAACGATATGAGCTAAACAATTTCAGAGAAATTTCTGAAAATGTTTCTGGACATTTTCTATTTTCTCTGGAACAGTTTCACAAATCACACAATTAGTGGATCAAATGAGCTCAAATGGATCTGAAATTTTTATGGTAGTTCAGGGATATTTTGGTGAACATTCCAGCAAAACTTCAGGATTTTCCTCCAAAGGATTCTCCAGTTAAAATCTCAAACAGTTTAAACTTTGAGGAACTAATTCTGGAGAATTAAGGATTTTCATGAAGTAAAACGTGATTTGTTGGAAAGTACTCAGAGAGCTGAATCCAACAAAATTTGGTTCACTCGATTTGGAGCTTTCTAGCCAAAGTAATGAGGATTTGAAGTTTGGAAGAAATCTGAAAATCGGGGGAAAAAGTTTAAACTCGCGGGGGCCCGCGGGGACACGTGTTGAGCGCAGAGGTGTCCGGCACACTGACGCCCATAGGGCATTTGCGCACCAGCACAGCCAATCCCGGCCACACCCGATCCCGATTTAAATTCTTCAGCCGCTGACACGTGGGCCAGCCGGCTTTGTCTTCCTCCCGCCGCTCTCTCGCGCCCGCGCCGCCGACCTCGCCGGGGCAGACCCGGAGCTCGCCGGCTCGCCGCTGCCGGACCTCCCATGATCTGAAACTTGCCGTCAGGGGGTTGTCGACGTCGAGGAACATGTCGGTAGTGTCAGGTCGGGCTGGGGGTGACCGGAAATAGCCCGGCGACGTGCCGCGGCCTCGGTTGAGGTTCGGCGCCGTCGACCATGGGTTCTAACCCGCCAACACCTCGAACAAACGATCCTACAGCATAAGTGTACCTCTAGGAAGCTCGACAAGGTGTCAAAAGGGTTCAGGGATGGCGGCAAGTCGGTCGGCACCGTGTGACCGATCGTGCCCGCCATGACCGCCCTTGATCGAGCTCGAAATTCGTCACTCCTAGACAGTTTCACGCCACGGATGCAGAAAAGAACTTGATCGCCGGCTAGTCCAGTGTCTATGTGCAATACTTGATAACCACAGAAAGATCATACAGCGAGAATTTGAAGAATCCAAACCGGAAGCTCGGTTTACGGTCGCCGGAGCAAAAACTGGAAATCCTCTGTGGATTCTTCACGGTTTGCTTCCAAACTTGGAGGAGAGCAGCACGGTGGTCGCGCGCTCCTGTTGCCTCTCTTGCTGGACCGTGAAAACGCCTGTGTAATGCTGTCCACGGGCGCCTGACTCTCGGCTGAGGCTAGGTCGCCGCGGTGGCGATCGTTTTCGGGCAAAGGAGGTCGGAGCTCGGGGTTTCTGGCATTGGGGAGGTGGAGTTCGATCTCAGGTGGCCGTCTAGCAGCTCGGGGAGGGAGAAGGCGAGCTGGTTTCGCGGTTCTCCGATCGAGCAGAGAGGCGGCAGGTTGGTGGCTCGGTGATCACGGGAGAGGAGGAAATGATCGGTGCCTGCCCCCTTGGAGCACCTTAAGAGGGCCCTGGAACCGCCCTTGGGCTCGCGTGTGGGTGCGGGAAGCAGCTGGTGGCGCTGCTGCTCCTCGGTGGCGAGCGCAGCTGCTCCCGAGCGTGGAGTCGGCAGCTGCTCGGTGGAAGTTCCCACCGAGACTCTGACTTTGGGTGCAAGTTTCTCCTCCTTCCCTCTATGACATGTGGGTCCCACCCGGGGTTTTAACCTCTGAAATTTACTCCTAATCACTGTTGTAAACAGTGAGCCCCAAAATACCCCTGTGTATTCAAATTATTCACCCATGAGCCATTCGAATTGAGTAGGATTCAAATTTGGTTTGGTTTGAATGAATTTCAGCACATGTTCAGTTTGAAATTCAAATAAAGTTTGAATTTGCCCCACTTAGCTCATGTCAAGATCAACTCCAAATGGAGTGAAAATTGGTGTGTGAGCTCACAACAATGTGCTGACTAAGAATGTGCCTCCCATTTTTGAATTCATGGGATAAAAACAGTTTGAATTTGAATATGGTTTCAAACTGCCCTCTTCCTAACTATACCCAAAATGACCTCAAAAAGGTTTTGAATTTGGGTGAAACTTGGCATGGACATCCTTAGCAATGTGTAGGAGTTTTCTCATGTCCAGCCCCTCTATATCACATGTGGGAAATACCCCTTTTGCAATATGTGAGTTTGTTCTCTAAGGAGCATGTTGATGGTGGTTACTTGCTCTTCATTTGTGTTCATCAACTTTCCTCAAATGAGGTGTGTGGTGTGGTTATGAACACTTCAAATATGTGTCAAAAACTGAGGCCCTTACATTCCTCCCCCCTTAAAAGAATCTCGTCCCGAGATTATAAGGTGAAAATGAGAGAGAGGACGGTGGAAAATTACTGGATATGCGACGTGAAAAAGTCGGGGTAGTTAGCGCGAAGGAATCCTTCGCTCTTCCATGTCGCTTCGTCCATGGAGTGATTACTCCATAGAATCTTGTAGAACCACAACGTACGGTTGCGTGTGGTTCGGGCCTTCTCATCAATAACCTGAACCGGTTCCTCCCGATATGTGAGATCCGGTTGCAGTTCTTCAATATCCTCCAGCTGAATGGTAGTTGATAGCTTGAGACACTTCCTCAGCTGGGAAATGTGAAAGACGTTGTGCACACCGGAAAGTGTTTCTGGTAATTTCACCCGGTATGCTACTGATCCACATCTTTCGGTAATCTGGAATGGACCGATGAATCGGGGTGCCAACATTCCTCTCACCCCAAATCTGTTTACGCCCTTCATTGGAGACACGCGTAGATATACGTGATCTCCAACTTCGAATTGTAATGGGCATCTTCTCCGGTCCGCATACTGTTTCTGACGGGATTGAGCGGCTTTTAGGTTCGCTTGAATCAGTCGAACCTTTTCTTCCTCGTTGTTGACAAGGTCAATCCCGAAGGTAACCCTTTTGCCAGACTCACACCAGTTCAATGGTGTGCGGCATTTTCTCCCGTATAGCGCCTCGTAGGGCGCCATCTTGATGCTGGCTTGGTACCCATTGTTGTACGAGAACTCGGCTAACGGCAAGTGATCATCCCAATTCTTCCCGTGGTTGATAGCGCAAGCTCGTAGCATTTCTTCTAAGATCTGATTTACCTGCTCGGTTTACCCATCCGTCTGCGGGTGGTATGCTGAACTACGGATCAACTTCGTCCCCAAGGCAGCGTGTAGCTGCTCCCAAAAACGGGACACAAATAAAGTGCCCCGATCCGATATGATGGTACGGGGTACGCCATACAAGCATAGGATCCGTGAGTTGTACAGTTCAGCGTACTTCTTGGCGTTGTAGTTGGTGTTGACCGGGATGAAATGGGCAACTTTGGTGAGCCGATCGACGATCACCCACACAGAATCATGTTTTTGCAAGGTTGTGGGTAAACCGATGATGAAGTCCATGCTCACATCCTCCCATTTCCAGGAAGGAATGCCCAGTGGTTGCAGCAGTCCCGGTTTCTGCATATGGTCTGCCTTCACCCTTCGACATGTATCACACTTGGACACGTATTTTGCAGTCTCCCGTTTCATCCGTGTCCACCAAAACTTGCTTCTGAGTTCTTGATACATTTTGTTGCTGCCGGGGTGAATAGAAAACTTTGACAAGTGAGCCTCATCAAAGATTTTCTTCCATAACTCCGGGTTACGGGGTACGACGATCCGGTCCTTGAACCATAGAACGCCGTCTCCGTCCTTCCGGAAACATTTCAGCTCCCCACTGTCTACATGTCTCCGCAAATGCGACATGTCCTTGTCATTCTTCTGGGCTGCCGCTATCTCTTCACGGATGGTGGGGATCAAAGCTAGGTTGTAGAGAGCTCCGTGTGGAATCACATGTAGCGGTGGTTCGCTCTCTTCCAACGGGGTGATGGTCAGATTGTTGACGTGTGACTTGCGGCTCAGCGCATCTGCCACTACGTTTGCCTTGCCCGGATGATAATGGATCTCTATTTCGTAATCCTTTATCAGTTCTAACCATCTTCGTTGCCTCATGTTCAGCTCCTTTTGAGTGAATATGTACTTGAGGCTTTTGTGGTCGGTATATAAATGTACGAGGCTACTGAGTAGGTAGTGCCTCCACATTTTCAGTGCAAGTACCACGGCAGCGAGCTCCAAGTCGTGGATTGGATAATTCTGCTCATGGTTTCTAAGCTGCCGTGATCCATACGAGACCACTCTTCGGTCTTGCATCAGCACACATCCGAGCCCAATGCCGGATGCATCGCAGTACACATCGAACGGTTTTGTTGTGTCTGGCTGCGCCAAAACCGGTGCTGATGTCAGGTGCCTGACTAAAGCCTTGAATGCTGCTTCACATGCTGGACTCCAAACATATTTGGTAGCCTTCTTCAGCAGCTCTGTCATTGGCTTGGCAATCTTCGAGAAGTTCGGAATGAACCTCCGATAATATCCCGCGAGTCCGAGGAAACTCCGTACCTCGTGAACAGTTCTCGGGGACTTCCAATTCAGCACTTGAGTGATCTTACTCGGGTCTACAGCGATACCCTCCGCTGAGATGATATGCCCGAGGAAAGGCACTTTCGATATCCAGAACTCGCATTTGCTGAATTTCGCGTATAGCTTGTGATCCCGCAGCCGTTGCAAGACTATACGCAGATGTTTCTTGTGATCTTCCTCCGACTTGGAATATACCAGGATGTCGTCGATGAAGACCACGACAAACTTGTCCAGCTCTGGCATGAATACCGAATTCATTAAGTACATGAAGTGAGCTGGAGAATTGGTGAGGCCGAAGGACATGACCGGGTACTCATAAAGTCCGTACCTTGTTGAGAAAGCTGTCTTTGGAATGTCCTCAGCCCTTATCTGAATCTGATGGTACCCGGATCTTAAATCCATCTTGGAAAATAGCTTTGCTTCGACCAACTGATCAAACAACATGTCGATCTGTGGCAACGGGTACTTGTTCTTGATGGTTACGGCATTTAATGGACGATAGTCCAAGCAAAGCCGTAACGTCTCATCCTTCTTCTTGACAAATAATGCCGAACAGCCCCATGGCGAGGAGCTTGGCCTAATAAAACCCTTCTCCAGAAGGTCCCTGAGCTGAGTCTTCAGTTCAGCCAACTCCTTGGGCGCCATCTTGTACGGCCTTCAGGATATTGGCATGGTTCCCGGTGCAAGTTCAATCTTGAACTCCACCTCTCTATCAGGTGGCATCCCCGGCAAATCCTCCGGGAATACGTCAGGGAACTCTCGGACCACTGGAATATCTTCCAATCTGATGGTTGTGGCTTGATAGACACTTGGAAGTTTTATTTCTGAACTGTCCAGAAATAATGAGTGAGACTCGTGCACTTCTGAGTTCAAGTGCACAACTCGAAGGACGGTGTCTAAAACAGCGCCGTGGCGGGTTAACCACGACATCCCTAAGATGACATCGACCTTTTGTCCCTCTAAGATTATGAGAGATGTAGGGTAAACTCTACCCTCTAAGCACAATGGCGCTTTTGGGACCATCATGCTTGCTGAAATTTTCCCACCCAGTGAACAGATCACATAAGGACTATCGGTGGGTAGTATTTGCAAGCTATATTTATCAATGAAAGCTTGGCTAATGAAGCTATGCATGGCGCCTGAATCAAATAGTACTATAGCGGGATGCTGGTGGAGTTGGAACATACCCGCAAGGATTGGCTCGCCCTCCGGCACGTCCTCAATGGCAAGCTGGTGGACGGTGCCGGGCCTAGGGTTTGCCCGCCGCACATTAGTAGGGTTCCGGGGTTGATTCCTCCCCGGAAACTGTGGTGCCACTCCGCCGCCTTGCCTCTCCAGGCAACTGCTTGCGAAGTGTCCTGGACGACCACACTTGTAACATGTGGCCGCTGTTGTTGTAGTGCTCGGGGGATGAAAGCCCGGCATGCGCTGCTGAGGTGCATACGCATGTGACATCGCCCGCTGCTGCTGTTGTTGCGGAGGTGGTACTGGCAGTGCCGGCCTGAATGCCGGTGAAGAGTACGGCCGACTGCGGAACGGCATCGACTGCTGTGGTGGCTGCCAGCGTGGACCTGATGGTGGGCGATTCACCATCCGAAACTTCTGAGAAGGACCGCCTCCTTCTCCGCTGCTCTGCAGCACGCTTCGCTTTCGCTCTGCCACCGCCAACTCCTTGCCGGAGTCCTCCTGAACAATTGCAGCATCAATGATGTCGTTGAGGCTGCCGCGATTGAACATCGCCAACTTGTCTTCAGGAGCGGGTTAAGCCCCTGGTAAAAATGGTCCCGCCGCTTCTCGTCGGTATCGGCATGATACGACGCATAAAGCGCGAGATCGTTGAACGCCCTGGAGTATTCCAGTGCGTTCCGGCTCCCTTGCTGCAGGTGCAGGAACTCCTGCGTATTCCTCTTCATCAGACCTGGCGGTATGCGATAGGCCCTGAAGGCCGTCTGGAACTCCGTCCAGGTCATCACTCGGTCGGTGGGCTGTGAAGCACAGAAGTTGGCTCACCACGCGCTCGCGGATCCTTGGAGCTGCTGGACCATGAACTAAGTCTTGCGCTGCTCGCTTATCTGGAGCAGCCCGAACTTCATCTCTATGGCGCGGAGCCAGTTGTCCGCGTCAAGTGGTTCATCCGCCCTTGAGAATACAGGGGGATGAGTCACCAGGAAGTCGGAGTAGGAGCTCTGTTGACGCTCCTCACGATCTTGACGTCTCTCTGGGCGAGACGTATTGGCGATAATTGTTTGCAGCAACTCCGTGTGCTGCTGATGTGAACCCGTCATTGCCGCAACGATGTCGGCCAATGTAACCGTTGGCAGTGGCGGTGGCGGTGTTTGCTGTTGCTGTTGCTGCTGTTGCTGCTGTTGTCCCGAGGAGTCCTCGGGAGGCTGTTGGGAGGTCTCTCCCCCTTGGCTAGTACCCCCAACATCAGGGTTGGCACGAGTACGCGTCATTCTGAAATTCAAAACAGCAGTGATTAGCACATGTCTTACTTAAAATTCCATATGTAATAGTAGGTATTGAAGTGACACATGAATAATTTGCACAACATTCACATATATTGATAAAGCATAAACTCTATACAAGATACATTATTCTCGGGTCTTCGAGAAGTCGTGCTCATGTCGTCACTACCTATACATACGCTACTGTCTACCCGACATGTCACCGATTACAAAAGTTGGGTTACATTACTCTAGCTTCCCTACATGGCAACTGTAACCCCCTACTCGGAGTAGAACTCAACCTCCCGTGGGTCGTCCTCCTCCGGTACATCTGCTGGTGGCTCCGGATCTACCACCTCTTCTCCCATCTCAGGATCTCCCATTGCTGGAAGACCCAAGACCACCGGTATGCCCAATACCGGAGGTACGAGGTCCTGTAAAGCATGCACCTCGTCCATAGCCTGGTGGTAATCTTCTTCCCAGCCTTGCCCTTCCTCAATAGCGTCGTCCAGCTCTTGAGTAAGTTCCTCGTTCTGTTGGGTCAGATTCTGTACCAGTTCTTGCAACGCCGCGATATCGACACGGCTCTTCTTCTTTGCCTTCTTCAGACGATGCAACTGATTGTGTTGTTCATTCAGTCGCTTGATCGTCAGAAGGAGCACATTGTGGAGTGCGCTGTGAGCACTCTCGAAATGGTCTCCACAGCTTGTGCTCTCCTTGAGCTTTGTGGAAAGATGCTCCGTATGAACAGCTTGGCTGTCCATCACAGCGTTTCCCGCCCTCATCTGGAGGCTGAGATTTGTCTCCGTGGGGTTGTACCTTGGGAAACTCGGGTCCGTTGCCTCCAGGTACCTTTCTTCCCACACATGCTGAGCCCGTACCTCCACCGGAACGAGCACATATGGAGTGCCCTCCATAGCCTGCACGTGTAGTTGGCAGAAACGTGACATGGTGTCACGGGCTGCCACTTGCCACATCCCTTCCGGTTGTCTTCCTCTCACCGTAACGGTGAAGGGCACCCAACCGGGTGGCGTAGGTCCTGCGGGGACTTCAACATGGACTGTCCATCCCTCTTCGCCTTCTTCCTTGGCGAAGTACTGCAGCATCTGGTTGTACCCGAAATATTGGAGCATTTGCCACAATGCTTCCGGGTAGCCGCCATGGTAAGAACAGTGGGAAACCACCCACCCATTCTCCAACTGTTTATCTGCTGTCATCTGTAAAAATATATTTGAGAAATGTCAAATATTTATTTAAACAGCAAACTATGGAGTTATAACATAAGACATGTCATTGAACCCATAAAACTTGGAAACATAGTTCAAATTTTAAGCAAATTTGACTGCTGATCTGCTGTTCAATATGACAGCCCTGACCAGTTTCCATATCAACCTGATTTAGGCCATGCTAAAGGCCAAACTAGTTCTGGGTCTTAACATCAAAGTTAAAGCTAACTTCAATAGATTTCCAGAAAGTATTTGTCTGGCCTAAGATATGTCTTGGTTCAAAAGTTACGAGATGTCAAAGTTAACAGAATTTCTGGAGAAAATTGGACAGCACCTCCCTGCTTTAGGTACTGATTTGATCCAAGAATTCCAGTTAATTCTGTTCCTAATCTGTGAGACCTATGTGTGTTGAATACATTGGTAATTAGGATAAAAGATAGCATTAACATTCAATGTTTTGAATATTGCCAAAACATTCTTCTGTGGCAAGGTCCGACAAGTTCTTTGTTAGGTCCGCCAAGTGTTGGCAAGGTCCGACGCAAGGTCCGGAGAGCTTCTGTGAGGTCCGGAGCTTGTTTTTAGGGAGCTCCCGTGAAGTTCAACTCGTAGAACTGCAGCGTCTTGTTTTTGCTTTTAACTCGCGATGTTTCAAACTTTCTTTATGGGAAGGTTTGCTTAGTATTAATTTGCTAAGTTTTTGGTGTGTTTTGGTGGTTATGGCTGTTATCATTTGATATGGTTTGCAACATGCTTATGTGACGTGCTCATGTAAGGTGTTGTGGTTTTCGAACTAACGTGAGTCAAGTCGAGGACTTGTGCTCGGAAGAATTGGTTGTTTATTCATGTGCAGGTGTTTCTTGAGTTCAAGACATGGCTGGTGACGGGATCCTTGGACTAGTCTCAGGGAGGAGATGAGGTTCCAACAACCAAGTTCGGGAGGAGCTGTGGTTGAGTTGATCGGGAGGTCGCGCAGCATGTTTGGATCAAGGGCAGTGCATATGAAGGTTGCGTGTACGTCGTTGGAAGGTGTTTGCACGTGTGCAAGGAGTGCATGGACGTGGCAACATTGTTCCAAGGCGTGATGAAGAGAAGTGGACGTAAAGAATTGGTCGGAAAGGTCCAACCGGCTGGATTGTGTACTCAGGCTGAGGCTGAGTCGGATATGGCTCAAATATGGAAGATTTGAGTTGGTTATGATAGGATTTCGTGCTAGGCACGAAGTTGAGTTGTTTCAGGAATGTTTAGGACGTTCCTATGGTGTTTGGAAGTCTCACGATTGCTTCTATCTGCGAATAGGAGAGTCCTGAGCAGTTATGGTAAGTTAGGATACGAGTCCAATTAGGAGTAGGAGTCCTAGATTGGATTGTTTAGCCTGAGGGCTGGCTATAAAAGTGTAAAAGTCCCAAAACTTGTGAATAGAAAACTTGAGCTATGAATAAAGTTGAGTTTGAATACAAGAAATGGGACTTACAAAAACTTTTGTTTACTCATGAAAGTGTTGGCATGTGCTGTAAAACTTTGAAATCAGTTTGAAATAAGAGGGCCACTTCCAAAAAGAAGAAGGGCATGTTTCAAAAGAGGAAATTCAAAATGTTGTTTAAAAAGTTGTATTTGCAATAACCAACTCAAAGATCAGAGGGCATATTCAAACTCCCCAGGTTCAAATTGTAGAGGGGGCAAATTTGGAGCAAATTTGGAGGTGCTTTGATATGAATATCAAAGGAACTTGTGAATTCCATCCAAATTTGAATTTAAATTTGAAACTGTGGCATAATTTGTCAAATGGCACATTGGCTTTTGAATTTGGACCCCTCACAGCTGAATTTGCAAGGTGTTGAAAGTTGGAGATCTTTTGGTGCTGAGGGGAGTTGTGGGCCCCAGATGTCATTGAGAGGGGAGAGCAAACTTACTGGCTAAGTTTTACTCTCAGTCACACCCGAACGCAGCTCACTCCCCGGGCGACACCGCGGTTACACCGAAGCACAGAAGCCACCGGCTCACCCCCGCCATCTTGTGCTGGCGACCAGCTTACCGCCTTCCCCCTGCCTCGGCATGATCCTTCTCTCTGAACCGAGCCAACGCGGTTTCCCTTCTTCACCTCGCGCTCGATAAACGTCGAGCTCGCCGCCGCCTCGGGTCCGATCGGAGAGGCATATAAACACCGTGCACAGCCTCCCTCCGAGCTATTGAGCAACACCGCGCGCCCACTCTTCGTCTCCCCGCCACAAAAGCGACCGAGTTTGGTCCTCTCGGCCGCAGGGGCGCCGTGTTCGCGCGGCAGCCGAGAGAAAACCGAGGAGAGAGCTTCCGTGGACAGCTCATACCGAGGCTTTTCACGGCCGAGCAAGCACCCTCCGAGACGCGCCGGGACGTCACGCTGCTCTCCCCCGAGTTTCAGCCCAAGCCGTGCAACGTAGTTTGGGAATTTCAAGTTTTTCCCTCGGACGAGGAAAACCTACCCGCGGGTAAGAACTGTTGAAATTAGCGCTTAATTCTCGGTTAAAGTTGTTCATTTTGCACACACAAGAGCTAGAGAGGATAGGGAACCTTTTTCCTCCACAACCCTAGCTAGAAACCCCGTGGTTACAGCTAATTTTGAGCTTTTCGATCGGCGGCCATGGCGGGAACGCGCGGGTGCACGGTGACAACCGAGTTGCCGCCATTTCCTAGCCAGCTTGAGGCCATGCCGAGCTTTCCTGACCTTCACTGGTGCTTTAGAGCAAATTTCCCGAGCTTTTGGCGGGCTAGGGTGCTCAGGCCACGGTGCTGAAGCCTCACCGAGGTGTGCGCACGTCGCCGACCGGTTTCCGGTCACCGGCAGCCCGAATGCACCGCGCCGTTGAATTCCTCGTGGCTGAAAACCCCCAGGTGGCGAGTAGCAGGCCGGGAGACGGTCGGGAAGCCGACTCCGGCGAGCTCCGGCGATCTTCCGGCGAGGAGGGCGGCGCGGGAAAGAAAACAGCCCGAGGAGGAAGAAGGTCCGGCGGGCCCCACGTGTCAGCGACGGAGGGTTTAACTGCTGATCAGCGGTGGCCTCGGGATCCTTTGTGGTGGCGCGGGAAGTAGTCTGTGGCCCCGTGTGGCGTGATTCCAGCGGCTGACACGTGTAGGGTGGACCCACAGGCAGAGTTTGAACTTTTCCCGAATTTAGTTTGAATTCCAGATTTAGTTCAAACTTTGGAACTGCATAACTTTTGCTAGGGAGCTCCAAAATTAGTGATTCAAATTGGGTTTGATTCAGGATGAAGAGCTCTATTCAAATGTATAACCCAATTTGCATGAAAACCAATAGAAAATTCTGGAAAATTCTTTAAAGCTTTTCAGCAAAAGAATTTTAGAGGGAGTTTGGTCCATCCAAAATTTCCCAAATTTTGCCAGGATATTCTTTAGGATATTAGGAAACTCCTGTAAAAGTTTCAGCTCATTTGGAGTTGATTTAGTTAGGATAATTCCAATTTCAAATTTCTGTATTCAAAGGAATACAGAAACATTTTCAGAGAATTTCCAAAACTTGGAAATTCAGTTCTAGCCATTCTTTAACTCCAAAAATACTAGGAACATTTAGGCATACTCTCTGAGCTATGTAGGAAATTATGGTTCACTTAGATTTGCATGATAGTGCAAGTTTAATCAGAATTAATGCCTTTATGCTTAAATACTTAGGGAATTGTTCTGGGTGATCCACTTAGTGAAACATTCTGAATTTTGGTCCAGAGGACTTTCTTATGACAAGGAACTCACAAGAAAATTTCCAGCTCCATTGGAGCCCTGGATCATTATGTCCTGTTCAACCTCATTAGGTGATCACCACCCAAGTGATGAACCTCTCTTCTCACTTGAGGATAGTGCTTAGACACACATCCAAACCACCACCCCCAGTGTCATTTTAAATTCTTAAACAAAGTTCCAGTTTAAACTTGTCTGTAGCATTTGTTAGCAAAAAGTTTTACAATTAAAGATATGCATGTTCATAACGTGTAGTGCTTAAACGTGGATAAATGAAGATTTGATCAAGGAGCAAGAAGGCAGGGATTAAGCTTCAAGTCATCATCAGCAACTAACTTCATCTTATCTGACTTAAGTCACCTGCAAAACCAAGGCATGCCCCGGTTTGCACTTAAGTTGTTTTTAAAATTTTTCCTTTGTTCACTACTATTGGTCGAGGTTTGTATGTGCATTAGGTCCAGGATGTTTGATACTCCACTTGCATAACCAAACATGAACCCTGAGGTCAAGGGTAGAGGTGTGTCATCGCTGTAGAATAAGGCCGTGCTAAATAGGCTAGGCCAGCCGGTAGAAGACGAGTAGTTGGAATCTACTAGCGAGCTTTGTTCCAGGACCACATAAGTGGGGATTGGAAAAGGTAGCAAACTAAAGTTTACGTTTCTAAAGATGAGACCGGGCAGAGGGGTTAGACAGCGACAAGACGAGGTCTTGGTCGAATAGCTCTGCCCGTGTCGGTCAAGGACCGAAGCGTATGCGGCCCTGGGAGCAAGTATTGAGTTGTGTACCGGATGCTTACTGATATATGGGAACCAGGAAACCGATGTACCGGGTACACTGGATTGTAGAGGCATACCACATCGTCTCGTTAGACCTATGAGCCCGAGACGGCGCGACCGGTTCTACAGTTTAGTGGCCTGAGAAAGGTTGCCACATACGACGTAATGAAGGACGCCAGAGTTGGGTCTTCAGAGGCGGGCGTATGTGTCGAGTTATCCGGGTAGTGTTTGATTCGAATCACCGTCCCTCGCGGTTATGAGTACCGCTTGCTCACTGCGCTGTGACGTAGTTAATCAACTTGTGTGGTAACAGTTTGCAAAAGTATAATTGCTGCTATGATGATGTTAAGTTGCATGAAAACCATGTTTGAAGTAGAGATAGAGCTAACTAAAGTTATTTTCTACCTTGGGGCAAGTAACATTGGAATGAAGCGTTTCTTGTTTGATTGTGGAGTTCCAATGTTGCTGATCGCAAGGTCATTATTAATATGGCTAAAATTTGAAAGTTAAGGATGAACTCGTAGGCAAGTCTTTTCGCAAACGACAGGTTTAGGTCTTAGGTTACTTCCATATAGAGTTCCATGCTTTAGGAGAGACGGTTAAGTCTTGCTGAGCCCTTGTGCTCACTCCTGCTATATAAGTGGTTTTGCAGGTAAACATCGCCGCTATAAAGAAGGTTGTCCGGTGAGACTCGGGAACTTCCGAGTCATGTCACACTTGGAGAACCTAGCCGCTGCCATGTCTTCGTGTTGCTAGCGAGAAGAGTCCACGGGCTGGACCTCTTCTCGAGTGCTTCTTAGATATTCAACGTGAGCTGGTTATAGACTTCCGCTGTAGCTATTTTATGTAAAGTATTTACAAAGAACAATTGTAAGCTTCCGCTTTTGATTTATGGAATACTGTGTTCCTTATATGTGTGCTGTTGGGTGCCGCATAACACGGCACCACCCAATGCGATCCCCGGGCGAGGCGGCAAGACCCCGTGATCGGGATCGGGCCCCCTCAGCGTGGTATCAGAGCCGCATTGGTAATAGCACACGGAATAAGGATGGTATTACGACAAAACCTTAGGATACGGTGAGGAAATGATATTAGGCCCACATAAGGACTATAGTAGTGTAGTTACTTAAAGTGGTAAGACTAACATATGTGTTTTAATTCTGAACTTTCATTATGTAACGACGCACCTACGTTCAGGTAAGAATGGTAAGGAACGCCACCGAAAGCGGTTCAATTTCGGTTAGCTCCCCTGACGAGGAAAGTGGTTCAGGGTTAGATCTCACAGCTTGGTGTGAGATGTTAATATGAAACTCTTGGACTCTTCATGTTCCTGAGTTCATATGAAACGCTGATCCCTAGCGTGCATTAGGCAAATAAGTGGAGACCCCATCGTGTGGTCAGTAACGCGATAGTGTGTTCGTCTGGAAGTAGCCCCGGAGGACATACGCAGCGCTTGCCATCGGCGTGCCCTGCCGGGCAGTAGGTGGTATCCGTTGGGTTGATAACATTCCCATCCGTGACGACCCGTTCATGACATACTCGGGTTCCCCATTGTGTGGTGTTGAAACATGATCGCGTACCTTGATACGTGACTTAACTCAAGGACGGCCGTATGACAATGATACGGGCGTTTGTATTTACTTTCGAATATGGAACTGCCTGTAATGAAACGACCTTTGAGTGCACCACTATTGAGTGATCTTCTGCAGGTACTAACCACGTACGTATCCCGTGTAGTACACGTGTGCGAGAGACCGTCTTAGTGCCACTGATAGTACGTATATGCCGGTGTAATCCGGTTAGGATTTTTATTTGGTGAGGCTACGTAGTACCGACATGATTCTTACGGTGCATCGACACCGTACTACACATAATAACCTCGTCCCTATGAAAAAAAATGATTCATGAACTAAATTTCAACTAAAAATGGAAGTTTGAAACAAGTATTAGCTACTGAACTCTTATTTTGAGCTAAGATTCAAATGAGAGTATAACTAGGTGTCAAAGCTTTCAAAAAACAGAGTGCTCTGTTTCTGGCAGGAATTCTTGCTGGACTTTAACGGAGCATAACTCTGAGTAGCTTTAACCAATTAAGGTGTATGATACAGTTCTGGAAAGATTTTCAAGTGCTCTACAATTTCCTTGTAGACCTCCAGAGAAAAATCCCATTTTAAGTTGGTGAAATGTCCAGTTGAAGGCAAACTGTTCAAACCAGGACAGTAGCAAAAACCTCTCTGGACCTTTCTGTTTTTAAGCCATAACTTCCTGTAGAAAAATCTTTAAGAAGCCTATAAGTACTCGTTGGAAAGATACTGAAGTTTACTAAAACTTTGGTGTTGAACTCAAGTCAAGAACCTGTTGATAACTTGAGTAAAATTTGGAGTTTGTGTGAGCTGGTCAGGGTAGTCCCGCTGATTAGCTTAGCGTACATAAGATTTGTTTAAACATGAATGTGGTTATGCTTTCATAAAGTTCATGACATGTTCATGTTTTACTTATCTTTGCTTACTACTGAGATAGAATTTTGATAGACTCAAAATTTTGGTTTCGTGCAGTATGGTACGCACACATCCCCAAATGGAGCTTGGAGATTCAAGTCGAGGTGGGAATGACTCGACTTCATCACAAGAGCCATCGCCAACCGGATTGAAGGAAATTATGGCGAAGATGAATAAAACTCTCCAAAACATAGTTCAGCAAGGCATAGATCGAGAAGTTCAACGTCACATGCCCACCCAGAGCACGTATCTGGATTTCTTGGCGACACAACCGCCGATATTCTCCGAGGCGGCTGACCATTGTGAAGCAAATCACTGGTTACGTGTCATCGAGTCCAAGTTTGGGTTGATCCAATGTGATGAATTCTCAAAGACTCTATATGCCGCTCAGCAGCTTCACGGCTTTGCTGGAGCATGGTGGGCAGACTACCTTGCTGTCCAACCAGCAGGGCATCGTGTCACATGGGCGGAGTTCCAGGCTGCATTTCGTGCTCGTTTCATCCCTGCGGGCATAATGCAAACCAGTCTGGATGAGTTCTGGAGTCTGAAGCAAGGGGACATGAGTGTTATTGAGTATGCGAAGGAATTCAATCGCTTAGCTCAATATGTCCCTGGCTATGTGAAATCACCAGCCATGAAAGGTTATCATTTCTACCGAGGGCTGACTGCTAGGCTGCGATGTGAATTGGCTCAAGTTAGCCAAGAGAATTTTGATGAGTTTGTGAGTTGTACTATCGCTCAAGAATATTATTCCAACCTCTACCTCAAAGAAAAGAGGGAGAGGGACTCATCACAAGATGAAGACAATCGTCTACCTCAGAAGTATCGGTTGGTAATCCGTTCACCTTCCGGTCGAGCGATTCCACAAGAGGTGCAATCATTCTGGGAGTGTGACGACTCTTCTACTCCACAGAGGTCATATTCACCTCCACCGCAGCAGCAAATTATTTCTTATGCACCTCAGTATCAACAAGGTGCATCAGAATATTATTTCCCTCAAGAGGTTGAAGATGAACATGGTAATTTCTCAGTTGAACCTAGTGCTGTCCCACTTCACGTTGACAATGAGCTCAATGTCAATGAAGCAACCGAACCGAGCAGTAACAATGTGTCTGTGGGTCCAGTTCCACCGAGCGATCTTGGGCAGCAAAGAAAAGCTATGTCCAAAGTAGGGACAGTTAATTATGTGTCAGTCGATGATCTGCCAAAGGGAGGACCTGTTCTTGCCGGCAGGTTCACCTTAAATGACAAGCCGGTTGTCATTTTATTCGACTCTGGTGCAACACATAACTTCATTAGCCGGGCAACGGTAATCCGGGATCAGATCTCCACAACTGTCACAAAAGGTTCTTACCTTATTCATTCGCCAGGTGGAGACATCTCAACTAATGAAGTCGTCTCTCGAGCACCACTTTGCTTGGGTGGAAAAATTTATCCTACCACCCTCATCATTCTCGAAGACCAGGGAATCAATGCCATATTGGGAATATCATGGTTGACCTTCCATAAGGCTGTCCTGGACATCGAGAACAGGAGTGTTCACTTGGACTCTCCACTTCACGGACGTCAAACTTTGTATCTCGGCGAAGCAGTTTCTATAGGCCCGGAAGTATGTAATGCCGAGGTGTGCAAGTTAGAAGACATTCCGGTAGTCTGTGAATATCCGGACGTGTTTCCCGAAGATCTTCCAGGCCTACCACCTCAGCGCGAGGTGGAGTTCAAAATAGAGTTAATACCGGGAACCACGCCAATCTCTCGGAGACCATACAAAATGGCTCCGAATGAATTAGCCGAGCTGAAGGAGCAACTCAAAGATCTGATGGACAAGGGGTTTATTCGTCCAAGTTCATCACCATGGGGTTGCTCAGCTTTATTTGTGAAGAAGAAGGATGAGACGCTGAGGCTATGCGTCGATTATCGTCCTTTGAATTCTGTGACCATAAAGAACAAGTATCCACTACCAAGAATTGATATCCTCTTCGATCAGCTAGTGGGTGCTAAAGTCTTTTCTAAGATGGACTTAAGGTCGGGATATCATCAAATCAAGATTCGCGCGGAAGATGTCCCGAAAACAGCATTCTCGACAAGATATGGGCTCTATGAATATCTGGTCATGTCATTTGGGTTGACCAATGCTCCGGCCCACTTTATGTATCTTATGAACTCGGTGTTCATGCCGGAGCTGGATCAGTTCGTCGTGGTATTCATCGACGACATCTTGGTCTACTCCAAATCTGATGAGGAACACGCTAAACATTTGCATATTGTGCTCCAACGACTGAGAGATCACAAGCTCTATGCAAAGTTTAGTAAATGTGAATTCTGGATCAACCAAGTGCCATTTCTTGGACACATTATTTCAGCAGAAGGCATTGCTGTTGATCCAAGCAAGATTGAACAAGTGCTGAAGTGGAAGTCTCCAACATCAGTCCATGAAGTTCGTAGCTTCTTGGGTTTGGCTGGATATTATCGGAGGTTCATCCCGAGCTTCTCAAAAATCTCCAAACCTTTGACGGAGCTACTGAAGAAGGGCATCAAATATGATTGGAGCAAGCCATGTGAGGAAGCTTTTCAAGCGTTAGTAAAACACCTCACAACAGCCCCGGTTCTAGCTCAACCGGATACAACCAAGCCTTTTGATGTTTATTGTGATGCATCCGGCGTCGGGCTTGGTTGTGTACTCATGCAAGGAGGACGTGTGGTCGCATATGGATCACGGCAATTACGGAATCATGAGAAACATTATCCAACTCATGATCTCGAGCTTGCTGCCGTGGTACTAGCTTTGAAGATGTGGAGACATTACCTATTGGGAAATCTGGTTCATCTCTACACCGACCACAAAAGTTTGAAGTACATATTCACTCAAAAGGAGTTGAATATGCGGCAACGGCGATGGTTGGAGCTGATCAAGGACTATGAGATTGAAATTCATTATCATCCGGGCAAGGCAAATGTGGTTGCCGATGCACTCAGCCGGAAGTCTCATATTCATAGCCTAACCATCACGCCGATAGAAGAGGAAGAACCAAGTCTTTACTTGGTTCCATTTGGAGCTCTGCATAACCTAGTCCTCATACCCACAATAAAAGAAGAGGTTATGGCAGCTCAAAAGAAAGACAAGGGCATGGCTCATATCAGAAGGAGATTGAAGAACGGGGAAATGAAATGTTTCCGGTTAGATGATGAAGACACTCTATGGTTCAAGGACCGGATAGTCGTACCCCGTGATATGAGGCTGCGGAAGAAAATTTTGGATGAGGCTCACTTATCCAAATTTTCTATTCATCCGGGCAGCAACAAGATGTACCAAGAATTGAGGACTAAATTCTGGTGGACCCGGATGAAGAGAGAAGTTGCTAAATACGTATCAGAATGTGATACGTGTCGGCGAGTTAAAGCCGACCACATGAAGAAAGCGGGAACCTTACAACCGTTAAGCGTTCCGGCATGGAAGTGGGAGGATATTAGTATGGACTTCATCGTTGGACTACCTCTCACGGCTAATAAGCATGATTCGATTTGGGTAATCGTGGATCAGTTAACCAAATCAGCACGCTTCATTCCGGTGCGTACCAAATACAGCGCCAAAAAGTATGCGGATTTGTACATAGCACGAATCTTTTGCTTGTATAGGGTTCCCCGTACCATTGTGTCCGACAGAGGATCGCTGTTCGTATCCCGCTTCTGGGAACAGCTGCACACATCCTTGGGAACTAAATTGATTCGAAGCTCCGCGTATCACCCTCAAACCGATGGACAAACTGAGAGGGTGAATCAAATACTTGAAGATATGCTGAGAGCATGTGTCATCCACCACGGTAAGAGCTGGGATGATCACTTACCGTTGGCAGAGTTCTCATATAACAACGGGTATCAATCAAGTATCAAAATGGCACCTTATGAAGCTCTCTACGGCCGGAAGTGCCGCACACCTTTTAACTGGTGTGAATCCGGCGAGAGGGTAACTTACGGGATTGATCTCGTAAATGAAGCAGAAGAGCGGGTAAGGCTTATTCAAGCAAATCTGAAGGCCGCTCAGTCCAGACAAAAGAGCTATGCGGATAAGAGACGTCGTCCTCTGAACTTTCAAGTTGGAGACCACGTCTACCTCCGCGTATCTCCCATGAAGGGCATTCACCAATTGTAAGCTTCCGCTTTTGATTTATGGAATACTGTGTTCCTTATATGTGTGCTGTTGGGTGCCGCATAACACGGCACCACCCAATGCGATCCCCGGGCGAGGCGGCACGACCCCGTGATCGGGATCGGGCCCCCTCAAAAAGCAAGGGAGGCTAGAGATCTCGTGGGTAGAGAACTTTGGGCTGTTCCTCTTGTGTTTCTATTGAATAAAGTTCATAGTTTCGAGGAGCTTTTGTGTCTTGTTCGTCCGACTTGTTTTCGTCAAGTCTTTCTCGCCGAGTTTCTGGACAGACCGACATTGCTTCGGAGTTTCATTCATAACTCGAGTTTTACAGATCCGATTGACGTGATTCTTTTTGGGTTGTCTTCACAACTCAATTATCTATCATCTGTGAAATTTTCACGAGCTTCGGATCTGTAGTTTTTGAGATACACGAGTTTCTTTGCAGCGTTGCAGATCTGTTTTATATCGGGTAGAACAGATTGGTCTTCGTTTAATGTTTTGATCGTATCTCAAGTTTTACTTCGTGTTTTCAAGTGATTCTTGTTGCATTAGATCCGTGACTTGATTCTCTACCTTTATACTTGATTTGTCACGGTTGAACACGTTTGAAAACACTTGCACACACGGTTTCTTTAACCGATTGATTTTTGCTGAGGGGTTTTTGTTGTTTCCGCTGCGAAAAGTTTTAATCTACCATTCACCCCCCCTCTAGTAGCTTTTCACGTGCTATTCGATCCTACAATTGGTATCAGAGATAAGGTGCTCTAATATTTGTGATTTGCACGTGTTTTGACTAACCATCATGGAGAAGTACTCCGCAAAACCTTGTGTGTTCAATGGCATCAATTTTCAGGTTTGGAAGGCACGGATGGAGGCCTACATACAGGCGCAAGGCTTCGCCATATGGGAAAAGGTCTACCGGAACTTCGATGTACCACCCAACGATCAACTTACGGCTGCGAACATGAGAGATGTTGACAACAACAACAAGGCTCGCAACTTGATCATCCAAGGATTGACTCAAAGCGACTTCGACCGTGTTGCACACCTCCGATCTGCATATGATGTTTGGAAAGCTCTTTGTGACTACCATGAAGGATCCAATACGATCAAGGAGGTAAGGCAAGATATGTTCAAGAAAGAATACATGCGTTTTGAGATGCAACCCGGTGAGTCAATTGACGACCTTTTTGCTCGCTTTAATAAAATTCTCAGCAACTTGCGTAGTGTCAATGTTAACTTTTCAGATGCTGAAAATGCTAGACAATTGTTAGGAGCATTAGATATGTCAATTTGGGAGATGAAAGTCACATCTATTCGTGAATCTACTGTCATGAGTTCTCTTACTTTAGACGTGCTTTATTCTAAATTGAAAACTCATGAAATTGACATCATCTCACGTAAAAACCCCAACAAGTCTATTGCATTTGTTTCGCAACGTGACATGTCTAGTTCTAGTCAATCATCATCTAGTAGTGCACTCTCTTTGCTTTCCTCTCTAACCCTTGAACAGATTGAAGAGTTTCCATAGGAGGAGCTTGCACTCATCTCTACTCGGTTCTCAAAAGCATTGCAAAATGTGAGAACTAGAAGGAGAGGAAGCTCCGGACCTCAACGATGTTTTGAATGTGGTAAGACAGGACATTTTCGTACGGAGTGCCCTAACCTTTCAGGTCCGACTTCACCTGAAGAAAAGCAAACAAGGCCGAAGAAATCGTTTGCAAAGAATAAGAAGAAGAAAGATTTATCAATGCGCAACATAGTGCATAGTATGATCTCTGCACTTCAAGATTTCGGCTCAAGTGATGTGGACACCGGTAGTGATGAAGATGAAGAAGCTATGGCAAATATGTGCTGCATGGCGAGCAAGTCAAGTTCAAGGTCCGAGGAGGCAGAACACAACAGCGACGATGAAGAGGTATGTCCCACTTGCGAAGAAATGTGTGATGCTATTTCTCGTGCCACTGTTATATTAAAGAAAAAGGATAAAACACTTAGGAACAATGCTGTTAAAATTGAATCACTAGAATCTGAAATTAATAGTTTAAAAACTTTGATTCCTAGTGATGATTCTTGTTCCTCATGTGATTTGATTTATGAACAATTATCCTCTTTAAGAAGTGCACACGCATCTACACTTGATAAACTTGAACTTGAAATTGAAAAGAACAAAGAGCTTGCTGCACTTAATGATAAAAATTTGAAAGATGCTTGTTGTTCTACAATTGATTTGCATTGTTCTTCATGTGATGATCTGAATAAGAAACTAAATGATGCTATGAATGAGATTTCTATTTTGAACAATGCTTTACGTGTGCATGAAGTTAAATATTGTTCAAATTGCAAACTAAAAGGAAAACATCATGTGAAAATTGCTTTGATTTGTCCAATAAACTTGATGACATGCATAGGACACTAGATCGGTTTTCTAATGCAAATAAGAACCTAAACTTGCTGCTGAATTCTTCCAAGTCTTGTAATGACAAAACTGGTTTAGGTTTTAATTCTCATGCTCATGCTAAGGCACACCCACCTAAAGTTATAAAGTCATTAGGAAGCGGTTTGATTCAAACAGCTCCTAGACAAAACGAGGTGATTTTCAAATCTGCAGGAGTACTGTCCCATTCGGGTTCTAATAAACGTGTTGCTTGCTCATCTAGACATGATAATAAGGTTATTTTTCATTGTACCTACTGCGGTAGAGATGGTCATGTCATGGATTTTTGTTATAGACTAGCTAAACACGATAAGAAACAAAGAATACTTGCTAGATCACATAACAACCAAGCAAAATCTGCTAGACCGAATGTTCGGAGCTTGCAACCTGCTGTAATGAGTCAAAAACTTGCTCCCGGACCTACTGTTTTTTGTGCTACATATAACACATCTTCTATGTCAGTAGTTGGGAACAAAAATTTTCAATGTTTGGCTCATAAACCTGCTGTACCTTCTCAGCTTTCGCGTGTTATTCCTGCTGGATGTCGTGTGACTCAGTACTGGATTCCTATAAGTCTTTTAACTAACCCCAGTATTGAGTCATCGACGTATTGTGCTGCTGTGTAGGTTTCACGTTTTAGGAAGGAGAACATTTGGATTGTGGATTCAGGTTGCTCACGCCACATGACCGGTAACAAAGAATGGTTCTCCTCTCACTCTTTTGTATCACGTGTAGAAAATGTTACTTTCGCCGATAACTCTTCTACTCCCATAATTGCTAAAGGTTCGGTTAGAGTAAACAATCTCTACACTTTGAAAGATGTGGCACTTGTTAAAAATTTGAAATACAACTTGCTTTCGGTTTCACAATTGCTAAATGAAAATCTAGAGGTTAGCTTTGCTAAAAATTGCTGCAAGGTTGTAGATTCAAAAGGTGGGCTTTTGTTTAACATGTCTAGGTTTGGAAGAGTTTTTAAAGCTGATTTTGATTTGTCAACTTCTAAGCATCGGTGTCTAGTTGCTAATGATACAAAGGATCTATATTTTTGGCATCGTAGACTTGGTCACATAGGCTTTGATCATCTCACTCGTGTTAGTGCTCTCGATCGCATACGTGGGCTGCCAAAGCTTAAAAAGGACAATGATATTCTGTGCTCTTCTTGTAGACATGGTAAGTTTGTTGCAGATTCACATGCTCCTCTCACAATGACCATGACAGCTGAACCGGGACAACTTTTACATCTTGACACAGTAGGTCCGGCACGTGTTCAATCCTTCGGAGGTAAATGGTATGTGCTTGTGATTGTTGATGATTATTCCAGATATTTTGGGGTTTATTTTATGGTATCTAAGAATGAAGCTTTTAGTCATTTTAGGACTTTATTTCTTAGATTATCTATTGATCACCCAGGATCATTAAAAGCAATTAGAAGTGATAACGGAACTGAATTTAATAACCAATCCTTTGATTACTTTTGTGCTGAAAATGGAATAGATCACCAATACTCTTCACCCTATGTACCACAACAAAATGGTGTCGTAGAAAGAAAGAACAGGACCATAGTTGAGATGGCTAGGACTATGCTTGATGAATATCAAACTCCTAGGAAATTTTGGGTTGATGCAATTACAACCGCTTGTTATGTCTCGAATCGTGTTTTCTTGCGTGCTAAGCTTGGAAAAACCCCATATGAGCTCCGGTTGGGACATAGGCCTAGTGTTACACAATATAGGGTTTTTGGTTGCAAATTGTTTGTTAAGAAACATGGTAATCTTGATAAAATTTGAAGCTAGATCTGTTGATGGCATGTTTCTTGGTTATCCATCTCATAGTAGAGGCTACCGTGTGCTTTTACTTGACACTAACAAAATTGTGGAGGCTTGCGAGGTTTCTTTTGATGAAGCTAGCCCGAGTACTAGCTCCGATATTGCAGGTCCGGATCCATATCCGCAGGGGGAGAGTATTTTTATTGAAGAAGATGAAGAAGTGGTGCTGCTGCCCGAAAAATCGGAAGTGAATAACGATCAAGCTGCTGATTTTGCACCACAACCAGCACCAACAGTCACTACTGCTGGTTCGGACCTTCCTCAATCAACAATCTCTCCAAATCAAAGGTCTGAACATGAAGAAGAAGGTGCTTGTGAAGTGTCTACTCCCCTCCGAGTACTCAAAAGTCATCCTCCACAACAAATCATTGGAAGCTTGCATGAACGAGTCGCTCGGTCCAGGTTTTGTGATCCAAACTCTCATGCTCATTCTGCTTTTGTTGCTTCTTTTGAACCCAAGGATATATCACACGCACCCACTAATGAATCTTGGATTAATGCCATGCAAGAAGAGTTAGAAAATTTTGAAAGAAATAATGTTTAGAAACTTGTACCTCCACCTCAAGGTCACACATTAATTGGAACTAAATGGGTATTTAAAAATAAGCAAAGTGGGGATGGGGTTGTGGTTAGGAATAAAGCTAGGTTGGTTGCTCAAGGTTTCACTCAAATTGAAGGTCTAGATTTTGATAAAACATTTGCTCCTGTTGCTAGATTAGAAGCTATAAGAATTTTATTAGCATTTGCTGCATCTCAAGGTTTCATGTTATATCAAATTGATGTTAAAAGTGCTTTTCTTAATGGCTACATAGAGGAGGAGGTTTATGTTAAGCAGCCACCGGGTTTTGAAAATCCAAATTTTCCTAATCATGTTTACAAACTGTCCAAAGCCTTGTACGGTCTAAAACAAGCCCCTAGAGCATGGTATGATATGTTAAAAACATTCTTACTTGAAAAGGGGTTTACCATGGGCAAGGTTGATAAAACTCTTTTTGTACTTAAGCATGGCAATGACTCATTATTCGTTCAAGTATATGTGGATGATATTATCTTTGGTTGTTCTTCTCATGATCTCGTGTCCAAGTTTTCAGCTATGATGAGTTCAGAATTTGAGATGAGTATAATGGGAGAACTCACATACTTTTTGGGGCTGCAAATCAAGCAAACAAAAGAAGGAACTTTTGTGCATCAAACTAAGTATACAAAGGACCTTCTTAAGCGCTTCAACATGGACAAATGCAAGCCTCTTCGGACACCAATGGGAACAGCAACAACACTTGAACTTGACGAAGATGGTGACCCGGTCGATAAAAAAGAATACAAAAGTATGATTGGATCACTTTTGTATCTCACGGCGTCAAGACCGGACATACAATTCAGCGTATGTCTTTGTGCATGTTTTCAAGCTTCTCCACGTGCTTCACATCGCCAAGCCATCAAAAGGATTCTCAGGTACCTACATGGAACTCAAGAATTTGGCATTTTTCTTCCTTCTTCCTCAACCGTTTTTTTGAAAGCTTTTTCGGATGCTGATTTTGGGAGTTGTAGGATTGATAGAAAAAGTACTTCGGGTGCTTGTCATTTTCTT
The DNA here is from genome assembly GCA_030760725.1 of Neostapfia colusana. Classification (NCBI taxonomy): domain Eukaryota; kingdom Viridiplantae; phylum Streptophyta; class Magnoliopsida; order Poales; family Poaceae; genus Neostapfia; species Neostapfia colusana. The sequence continues at coordinate 18,584,643 of JASWHV010000002.1, forward strand.
GGTAATTCACTTGTTGCTTGGTCCTCTAGAAAACAAAGTTCAGTTGCACAATCCACGGCCGAATCTGAATATGTAGCTGCGGCTAGCGCTTGCTCACAAATTCTTTGGATTGTTCAAACACTTAAGGACTATGGGGTTGATTTAGATAGTGTTCCACTGTTTTGTGATAACACTAGTGCAATTTGTATTGCTAAAAACCCCGTGAAACACTCTAGAACTAAGCACATTGACATTAGGTATCACTTTCTTCGTGATAATGTTGAAAAAGGAAACATTGTGCTTCACCATGTCGATACCGAACAACAATTGGCTGATATTTTTACAAAACCTTTGGATTTCACTCGTTTTTGTTTCATTTGTAGTGAAATAGGGGTTATGCATCCTCATGGCTTAAATTGAGGGGGAGTTTTTGAAACTTTAAAAGTCTATGTGTGAATCTGAAACTAAAATAATATGAGCATAGTATTTCATACATATATGACTTTGTGATTCTTTTTACAGGCTGAAAGTTCTTACTACATTACTCATGTTATACATTTTGTAGTTTTTGCCATGACTAGTAATTGGAATAATTACTTACAGTAAATCTGGTCGTGATAGTGTAAGTAACCTGATAGTATGACTTGGATGAGCTTTGTTTTGTATGTATATGTTATAATATGCTCATAACATTTAAAAATTTCTCTTTTGAACCTTGCTGAATACATTGTCAAAGGGGGAGAAATATGTATAAGGAGAGATTTTTTTTACACTTTGCATATGTTATACACTTTCTTCCTTCTCTGATTTTAAAAAATGGGGAGAAATTAATAAAGGGGGATAAATGAGTTTTCAAAGCTTTTCAAAACTTTTCATAAGCCAATGTTCGGATTTTAATTGGTGTTGCCAATGCATTCATCAAGGGGGAGATTGTGAGACCTATGTGTGCTGAATACATTGGCATTTAGGATAAAAGTTAGCATTAACATTCAAAGTTTTGAATATTGCCAAAACATTCTTCTGTGGCAAGGTCCGACAAGTTCTTTGTTAGGTCCGCCAAGTGTTGGCAAGGTCCGACGCAAGGTCCGGAGAGCTCCTGCAAGGTCCGGAGAGCTTCTGTGAGGTCCGGAGCTTGTTTTAGGGAGCTCCCGTGAAGTTCAACTCGTAGAACTGCAGCGTCTTGTTTTTGCTTTTAACTCGCAATGTTTCAAACTTGCTTTATGGGAAGGTTTGCTTAGTATTAATTTGCTAAGTTTTAGGTGTGTTTTGGTCGTTATGGCTTTTATCATTTGATATGGTTTGCAACATGCTTATCTGACGTGCTCATGTAAGGTGTTGTGGTTTTCGAACTAACGTGAGTCAAGTCGAGGACTTGTGCTCGGAAGAATTGGTTGTTTATTCATGTGCAGGTGTTGCTTGAGTTCAAGACATGGCTGGTGACGGGATCCTTGGACTAGTCTCAGGGAGGAGATGAGGTTCCAACAACCAAGTTCGGGAGGAGCTGTGGTTGAGTTCATCGGGAGGTCGCGCAGCATGTTTGGATCAAGGGCAGTGCATATGAAGGTTGCGTGTACGTCGTTGGAAGGTGTTTGCACGTGTGCAAGGAGTGCATGGACGTGGCAACATTGTTCCAAGGCGTGATGAAGAGAAGTGGACGTAATGAATTGGTCGGAAAGGTCCAACCGGCTGGATTGCGTACTCAGGCTGAGGCTGAGTCGGATATGGCTCAAATATGGAAGATTTGAGTTGGTTATGATAGGATTTCATGCTAGGCACGAAGTTGAGTTGTTTTAAGAATGTTTAGGACGTTCCTAAGGTGTTTGGAAGTCTCTCGATTGCTTCTATCTGCGAATAGGATAATCCTGAGCAGTTATGGTAAGTTAGGATACGAGTCCAATTAGGAGTAGGAGTCCTAGATTGGATTGTTTAGCCTGAGGGCTGGCTATAAAAACAAGGGAGGCCAGAGCTCTCGTGGGTAGAGAACTTTGGGCTATTCCTCTTGTGTTTCTATTGAATAAAGTTCATAGTTTCGAGGAGCTTTTGTGCCTTGTTCGTCCGACTTGTTTTTCGTCAAGTCTTTCTCGCCGAGTTTCTGGACAGATCGACGTTGCTTCGGTGTTTCATTCATAACTCCAGTTTTACAGATCCGATTGACGTGATTCTTTTTGGGTTGTCTTCACAACTCAATTATATATCATTTGTAAAATTTACACGAGCTTCGGATCTGTAGTTTTTGAGATACACGAGTTTCTTTGCAGCGTTGCAGATCTGTTTTATATCGGGTAGAACAGATTGATCTTCGTTTAATGTTTTGATCGTATCTCAAGTTTTACTTCGTGTTTTCAAGTGATTCTTGTTGCATTAGATCCGTGACTTGATTCTCTACCACTCTACTTGATTTGTCACGGTTGAACAAGTTTGAAAACATTTGCACACATGGTTTCTTTAACCAATTGATTTTTGCGGAGGGGTTTTTGTTGTTTCCGCTGCGAAAAGTTTTAATCTACCATTCACCGTCCCTCTGGTAGCTTTTCACGTGCTCTTCGATCCTACATAATCTGACAAAACTTTCTGTTACAAAGTTGTAACCCCTCTGATAAGCTTTCCAGAACTACCTCATTTTCTAGTTTTGGATTTTTATGCAGGAAGTTATACTCAATTTACAGAGAGTCTTTGCTCTGTCCTGTTTTCTGGACAGTTTCAACTCCACTGCATTTTTCGATTGGTTAAGGGATGAAACACATCTGGACCTCAACAGAAAAGTTGTAAAGCTCTTCCAAAGCTTTCCAGAAATGTATCATATGACCCCAACCTCGAAAGAACTCAACCTCTAACCTCTGATTAACTCCAGCCTTAATTCAGCTGAAAACAGAGTGCTCTGTCCTTAGCAACCTATAAGTTGAAAACTTGTTAACTTGGAATGTCCTGATTAAGGGAAGGAGTTATATCAAGTTTTACTGCTTTGGATCAAAACCTTCAAGTTTTTATAATGAAGTTGTTCATTTAGTTGGGTGTGACGTCGATGCGTCACCAGATTATGTCAGTACTACGTCCTCACAAAGGAAAACCTATACCGGACTTAGCCGGCTTCGTTAATTCAGTGGCACTAAACGTCACTCGCACACGAATGCTACACGTCTACCGTTTCATGGTCAGGCTAACTGCAGGAAACTCAAGCAATCGTCAGCGGCTGCACACCGAGCCCGGAATCCATACAGTTCGTACACCCGGCCGTCATCACTCGCCCGGATGTTCTCAAGCCAAACACGCCTTGAGTTATGCGTTCACGTTTCAGACCACGTGACGGGGTCTCCCAAGTTGCACCAAGCACGCCAGGGATAGACGTTGCTCGAATACCCCAAACGACATGAAGAGTCGCAGAGGATATCAAAGCGGGTCGGGTTACCTGCCACCCGTGGGGCTCCACCCTTCAGCTTGTGCACACTGGTGGACAGCGCTTACGTGCACCCCCCAAGAAATAAACGTCCCAAGATGCACGACTTTCCGACATAGACAGGTAGGTTAGTATGCCACTTTCTATATGCTAATAACATCCTTATACGGGCTACTAACTCGTTCCTCACTGGATTTTGAAAAAGAGGACCTTTGTAGTGCGTTAAACCTCAAGCGAGCTCTGATACCAAAGCTGACACGACCCCAACGGTCTTGTCGAGCCAGGATCACGCTGAGGGGTGCTGCGTTGCACAGCACCGGATAACACACGTCAAAGGTACAAAGCGGAAGTGAAATTTTATTATATAAAAGAGTTTATTAACATGTTTACATCAAAATAGGTCCAGTCTACACTCACGGGCGTAGACTACGCATCAAGTCCATGTTCAGCCCTTGAACGTGTCCTTGATAGCACACACGCACACTAACTCTGCAGCGTGCACGACTCCCACTCGACGCGGTTCCCCTCCTGGGGTTCCGTCTCCTCTTCGGGAGTCCCTTCCTCATAGAACCCTGCAAAAGCTTCAAACACAAGCAGTGAGTACGAAGGCTCAGCAGGTCTGACCCGTCTCACCTAAACATGAAACTTCTACATGAGGGGTTATGGGTTACATGAGGTAAAAATCATTTGCAAGGACTTGCCTAATTAGTAGAACCTTACTTTCAAGTTTTAGCAGCAGGTTGTGGAGAACCTTACGCTAAGGCACATGAGAGAGCCGCAATCAAACAAGAAACACATTTCTCTCATGTACTTTGCAAAAAGTTGAAATGAACTTTAGTTAGCTCTAAACTACAGCAAATCATTAGCAATCAGAGTCCATCTTTCAATCAGCAGCATTTTAACATGTAACTAGCCTGTTCTTTCTACGTCATGGTACAGTGAACAAGTGGTACTCACTGACCGCGAGGGACGGCGATTATAATCGATTTACACCTGCAGGGTTACCCGAACAACCCGTCACGTACGCCCGTACTCGATGTTGCCTACAACAACCATAACGGACGCCGTACGTGACTACCTTTCACCCGTTAGCCAAATGTTGAACCGGTCCAATCGTCCCGAGCAAGAGGTCTCTGCACGCGCATCTCAGTGCCGCCAGCCAATTTACACCTCGAGCTCTCAACCTACCCTCTGAACGACCAACTATGCCTCAACACCCAGCTATCCGAGTTACATCAGTTTCCCGGTTCCCATATAGCCGGTAGATCTTCGGTACTGTTCTAGCTTGTTCAACAGGCCCGCACACGGCTCGGTCCTCAATTGACACAAGCGGAGCTATAGCACACAGGCCCCAAAGTCCTGCTGCCCTTACCCTCCGCTTGGTCTCATTTTCTTGCCATGTGTTTCATGTGCTATCTCTACCCGAGTCGAGTGCCTCTAGCCTATGCTCGCGAGTAGTTCCAACTACTCGACTTGTACCGAATCCTACACTATTTTAGCATTGCAGTAGCTAACAGGGTTTGCAATCCTAAACCCAACCCAAGGTTTTCTTGTCTATGCAATTGGGTTTCCAAACAAGACTCTAATGCGAAGAATCATAATAATCAAGTAAGTGCTCAAAACAATAAAAATTTGTAAAACGGTTAATGCAAACCGGAGCTTGCCTTGCTGCTCTTGGTCGTAGGCAAGCTGTTCCTCCGGAGTAACGAAGTCTAGGACTTTGTGTCTCTCCTCGACCTTAGCGACTACATGATAGAAGAAGTACATGTATTAATTTGAATGCAATTGTATTAAGTTTGAACTTGTGAAGTCTATAAGTCCCACTAGACAGACTCAATGACTGTGGAACTTTTACTGTGGCTTGGTTACAACCTAAACAGAGACTTGGTCAAGTTTTAGTTGCAGCAAAGCTCATTTGATCCCTCCACAAGTAATTATGTACTTGACATTAATTGAAGGCTTTTAGGGTGTTCTAAGGATTTTCATGAAACAAACTATGACTTTCTGAAAACTAGATTTTCAGAGGGTTCTAATGGAGTTGGTCTCACTTAATTTGAAGGTTTCTAGCTAAAAATATGAGCTAAACAATTTCAGAGAAATTTCTGAAAATGTTTCTGGACATTTTCTATTTTCTCTTGAACAGTTTCACTAATCACACCATTAGGTGGATCAAATGAGCTCAAATGGATCTGAAATTTTTATGGTAGCTCAGGGATATTTTGGTGAACATTCCAGCAAAATTTCAGGATTTTCCTCCAAAGGATTCTCCAGTTAAAATTCCAAAAATTTAAACTTTGAGGAATTATTTCTGGAGGATTAAGGATTTTCATGAAGTAAAACTTGATTTGCTGGAAAGTACTCAGAGAGCTGAATCCAACAAAATTTGATTCACTCGATTTGGAGCTTTCTAGCCAAAGTTATGAGGATTTGAAGTTTGGAAGAAATCTGAAAATCGGGGGAAAAGTTTAAACTCACGGAGGCCCGCGGGGACACGTGTTGAGCGCGGAGGTGTCCGGCACAATGAGGCCCATAGGGTATTTGCATGCCAGCACAGCCGATCCCGGCCACACCCGATCCTGATTTAAATTCTTCAGCCGCTGACACGTGGTCCAGCCGGCTTCGTCTTCCTCCCGCCGCTCTCTCGCGCCCGCGCCGCCGACCTCGCCGGGGCAGACCCGGAGCTCGCCGGCTCGCCGCTGCCGGACCTCCCATGGTCTGAAACTTGCCGCCAGGGGGTTGTCGACGTCGAAGAACACGTCGGTAGTGTCAGATCGGGCTGGGGGTGACCGGAAATAGCCCGGCGACGTGCCGCGGCCTCGGTTGAGGTTCGGCGCCGTCGACCGTGGGTTCTAACCCGCCAACACCTCGAACAAACGATCCTACAGCATCAGTGTACATCTAGGAAGCTCGACAAGGTGTCAAAAGGGTTAAGGGATGGCGGCAAGTCGGTCGGCACCGTGTGACCGATCGTGCCCGCCATGACCGCCCTTGATCGAGCTCGAAATTCGTCACTCCTAGACAGTTTCACGCCACGGATTTAGAAAAGAACTTGATCGCCGGCTAGTCCAGCGTCTATGTGCAAGATTTGATAACCACCGAAAGATCATAGAGCGAGAATTTGAAGAATCCGTACCGCAAGCTCGGTTTACGGTCGCCGGAGCAAAAACTGGAAATCCTCTGTGGATTCTTCACGGTTTGCTTCCAAACATGGAGGAGAGCAGCATGGTGGTCGCACGCTCCTGTTGCCTCTCTTGCTGGACCGTGAAAACGCCTGTGGAACTCTGTCCATGGGCGCCTGACTCTCGGCTGAGGCTAGGTCGCCGCGGTGGCGATCGTTTTCGGGCAAAGGAGGTCGGAGCTCGGGGTTTCTGGCGTTGGGGAGGTGGAGTGCGATCTCAGGTGGCCGTCTAGCAGCTCGGGGAGGGAGAAGGCGAGCTGGTTTCGCGGTTCTCCGATCGAGCAGAGAGTGTGGGGACCACCCCGTGGTTCACCCACTCCACACACGAAAAGAATTAAGAACAACATATAAACTTTTATATAGTATAAAACAGCGGAAGTCTTTTACAAAACCTATTCAAACAGCGGAAGTAATATACATATACAGCCTCTCATCCTAGCTATGCAAAAGTGCAGCCGTCCAGCCCGGGGACGCTACACAGTAGCAGCATGGAACCGGAGAATCACGGCGGCGTGCAGGGCTCCAGCTCGGCCGTGTACCCTGACGGGGGCATCGCCTCGTCCTCGGAACCTTCCTCATAACTCTCACCTGCACACAGCTCAAATATTGCAACCGTGAGCATGAAGGCTCAGCATGTCTTAACCGTCAACCCTAGGCATGGAACTCTACGTGCAAGGATATGTAAGATGGGAAAAGGCATTTGCGACAAAGACACGCCTATAAGTTGATCCTTACTTTTCAGTTTTATAGCAGCAGATTCATGTGCCTTAGGCAGCCCTCACATCGGAAGTCCACAATCAAACAAGAAACGCTTTCCTCTGATGTGGTGATGCCCAAAGTGGAATATAAACTTAATTAGCTCTATATCTACAGCAATCAAGGTATTCAAGACATTAAGATCAATACAGCATTTTCAGTTGGCTTATTTCACTTATTACTATGTCACAGTGCAGTGAACAAGCGGGTACTCAAATAACCGCGAGGGACGGTGATTGCAATCAAGACACACCCGGATAACACGTTACATACACCCAATTTCAGAAGCGTGATTCCACACCCCTTCCTACTCTGTTGTATGCAACAACCTTTCAAAGGCAACCCAAATGCCGAACCGGTCCATCCGTAACGGTTAGGATGTCCCCTCGTGGAGCGTGACTGTGCCCACCGGCAGATTTACACCTTGCTACCCTCAACCCGCTCCTATTTACGGTTGGGTAAGCCTCGACACCCAGGTTAACCAATTACATCGGTTTCCTGGTTCCCATATGCCAGTATGCATCCGGTACTGTTCGATACTTGTCCAGCAGGGCCGCACACGGCCGGTCCTCAACCGACACCAACAGGGCTACGCACGTGAGACCTCTGCTCACTGCATCCTATCCCCCCTGCTGGGTCCATTTTTATACAACTCAAGCCATTATCTACCTCCTTTCTTTCCGGTGATAAGTACTATCTCGCGAGTAGCTTCCAACCACTCGACTTCTACCGAGATCCTATACATTAGCATGGCATTCTCTACTCGTCGAGTTTGTAAACTACCCAACCCTCCATAGGATTTAAAGAGGCTATGCAAGTGGGGTTTCAATCACCCTAACTCTAATGCATACAATTCAAACTAGACATAAGTGATACAAATGAAAAACTTTATAAAAGGTACTTAAGTGCAAACCGGGGCTTGCCTGGTTGCGAGTTAAACGGAAAGTCAGCTTCTGGTGGCAGGACGTCCAAAGGCTCCGGTGCGTCCTCAACTTCGGTCACTATTATGAAATGTAATAAAATACATGTGTAAGCATTAAGGATTTATAAGAATGGAACTCCTATTCATAGCTATTGCTATTTAGGATCCTTAATTGGCTTTGAGAATTTTACAGTGGATACTAGACCCTCTAAGGATGATTTGAGTCAAATTTGGAGACATGTCATTGCACAATGTAGTCTTTAAAATTCCCACAAGTACAATGCTTCTCTGAATTTTGAGCCCAATTCAGGAGCTTTGACATAGCTAATGGTGGAAGATCTGATTAGGGTAAGTCTCCATGGTTCTAACAAAATTTGTTTCACCATTTTTGGAGCTACCATCAGAGATATATGAATTTTTGAACTTAGACAGGAGTTCTGAAAAAGCTTCTGTTTAAATTTGAATTTCCAAATAAAGGCTGAACTTGGGAAGGCAGTTTAGCCTAGCAAATGAACTCCAACGAAGCCCAAATTTTTACTGGAGACCAGTATCTATGAATAGGATTTTCTGCCCAAATTTGGGAATATTTCATAAAGAATTGCTCCTATAATAAATCCCTAAAGTATTTAATAAAACAATTCTACAGAAATTCCTGGGCAATTTCATAGCCAAAAATTGGTTTCTCTGTGAAGTACTCCTCATGAGGAATCCAACAAAATTGGTCTCACTCTTTTTGGAGTTTTCTACACAAAGTTATGGCCTTGTAAAGATCAGCTAATTCCTGGAATTATTTCTCTAATAGAAACTTCAAATAATTGGGCTGGGCCCACTGTTTTAATTTGGACCAGTCAGATTTCGGCAACATCGGGGGATACGGGGTTATTCCAGCGCAGCCACAGTGGATCCCGAGCCACAATCCGAGCCTCGCGCGAACACGGAGGCTGACCGGTGGGACCCGGCCCTCCTTTGTCTTCCTCGCGCTGCCTGCGCCTCCCGCGGCGGCGCACGCCGGCGAGGCTCGCCGGGACGGGGTTCCCGTGGTCCAAACTTCGTCAAACTCGCCGCCTGTGAGTTCTACACCGTGCTGAACACGATGGTGGGGTCGGGAGCCGATGACAACGGCCGGAAAGGTGCTTGCACCGGTGACCATGTCGAACCTTACTTCGGCGACCTCGCTCTCCCTCAACAATGGGTCTTTCGGGCTAGCGTTTGCTCCAAAAGCACCAGTGTCCCATGGACATCCTCGACCCATAGCTCGCTCTCCCTGAAACCCACCGGAGAGGGGACCTCACCGGCGACCCGAGGTGTTTTTGCACGGGCGGCTAAGAAAACAGCTAGGGCTCCCTCGTTTCTTGATGTTTTTGCTTGGTTCTTCGTCGAGGAGAGGCGCTAGAAAGTAGAGAAGCTCTGTGCAAGCTTACTCGAGGTCTAAAGGATCGTGCACCACGAATTTTTGGCTAGACCGCGCACTACTCGTCGGTGTACCGTTTGGGGAAACAGTGAAATTCTCGCTGCCGGTTCTAGCAATCGCTAAACGGTTTCCGGCTACACGATCAGGACATGTCCACGCACCTTTCTTGTATAGGAAGTCGGGGAAGAGGATGGCCGGGTGCTGCTGTCGACGGAGAGCCGAAACGGCGAGGTCCGGGCACCTTGAAGCTTTGGCGTCAATCCACGTTTCTCGAGCAGTTCGGACCGGCAAACCTCGAAGGGGCTTTGGCGAGGGCTAGAGCACGTCCAGGCTATGCTCTTTGCTGTGGAGCGCTCGAGCAGCCGATCTCGGAGGACTGTGGTCGATCGGAGAGAGCTGAGCGGCGGTGTTCAGCGCAAATGAGACTGTTGCGGCGCTGCGCGAGCTGAGGGGGAAGGGAAATAGAGTTGGGACACTGGGGCGGTCGCTCTGATCACCCACGCGCGCGCCGACGTCGGAGGCAGCGAGAACAGCTCGGTGGAGCATCGGGCGCGGGAAAACGTCGAGCGCTGGCGCGCTGGGATAACCCGGGGAGAAAACAGTCGGTTGAGTTGCTTTTGTGTGGCTGACAACTGGGCCCCACCTCCCCCTTTGTTTAGTCAAACTTTTCTGATATTTTTCCCTCCAGCAACTCAACATTAAAAGCTTTACTTCATCCCAAAGTTTAGTTTGAATTTGCAGAATTCAAATGGTTTGAATTCTGGTGTAGAATTTGAATGGGGTTTGATCATTTGAATTTGAAAAGGAGTTTGAATTCTCCACTTTGCATTGCCTCAAAAATATAGCAAACCAGCTCCAAAGTTTCCAATTTTCGGCATGGCTGCTCATTCAAAGGTGGAGGATTCAGATGTGAAATCAAATTTTGAAATTGAGGGGATTGGAATTTGAAACTGAATTTGAAATTCAGATTAGAGGGCTTTTCTTTTTAATCCCAAACAAATATGAAAACTCCTCCAAATGAGCTGAATTTTGGAAGGTTGAATATTTGGAATATGAAGATCCAAGTTATGAATTTAGATCTCCATGTTTGGAAGTTTTGGAAAGTCTAAACCCCCACTTTGAACTTATACCATTATAATTCAAAGTTTTAATTCCCCTCATTTTTCATAAGTGTACATGAGCTGAATTTTCTTGCTACCACTTTTGGGGATTTTACATCCCTCTCCCCTTAAAAAGAATCTCATCCCGAGATTCCAAAGGAAAAGCAAAGTTGGGAAACCTTACCGGTTATATGATGATAGCAAGTCCGGATAATTCGTTCGTAGATATTCCTCGCTTTCCCATGTCGCCTCATCAGCGGTATGGTTACTCCACAAGACCTTGTAGAACCATAAGGTTTGGTTTCTTGTGGCGCGAATTTTTTCATCGATAATCCGGATGGGATACTCCATGTACGTGAGGTCCGGTTGAAGGACTTCTATGTCTTCAGTGCGGATTTCAGCAGAGGGCTTGAGGCACTTCCACAGCTGAGAGATGTGGAAGACGTTGTGAATGCCTGCGAGTGACGCTGGTAACTCTAGGAGATAGGCCACGGATCTGCATCTTTCAATAACGACGAATGGACCAATGAACCGCGGCGCAAGTTTACCCTTCACTCCGAAACGGTGAACTCCCTTCATCGGAGACACACGGACATAAACATGGTCCCCGATGTCGAAGTGGAGAGGGCGGCGTCTCTTATCCGCATAGCTCTTCTGATGAGATTGAGCAGCCTTGAGATTGGCTTGTATTACTCGCACTCGTTCTTCAGCTTCATTCAGAAGTTCAATGCCGTAGACGACTCGCTCGCCGGACTAGCACCAGTTGAGAGGTGTGCGACATTTCCGGCTGTAGAGAGCTTCATACGGTGCCATCTTGATGCTAGCTTGATAGCCATTGTTGTAAGAAAACTCCGCCAACGGCAAATGATCGTCCCAATTCTTGCCGTGGTGGATGGCACAAGCGCGTAGCATGTCTTCCAACACTTGGTTCACCCGTTCGGTTTGACCATCTGTCTGCGGGTGATACGCGGAGCTTCGGATTAGTTTGGTCCCCAATGATGCGTGCAGCTGTTCCCAAAACCAAGAGACAAACAGCGCACTGCGATCTGAAATAATGGAGCGGGGAACACCGTGCAAGCATAAGATTCTTGCAATATAAAGCTCCGCATATTGCTTGGCCACGTAACTGGTATGTACGGGAATGAAATGAGCCGACTTTGTTAGTCGATCGACTATCACCCAAATCGAGTCATGTTTGTGAGATGTGAGAGGTAATCCGACTATGAAGTCCATGCTGATATCCTCCCACTTCCACGCCGGAATGTTCAACGGTTGCAGCTGTCCGGCTTTACGCATATGGTCGGCTTTCACCCGCTGACACGTATCACATTCAGATACGTACTTTGCGATTTCTCTTTTCATCCGTGTCCACCAAAACCTTGTTTTCAGATCTTGGTACATCTTGTTGCTGCCCGGATGAATAGAATACTTGGACAAATGAGCTTCGTCCAAGATTTTCCTCCGAAGCTTCATGTCACGGGGTACCACTATACGGTCTTTAAACCATAGTGTACCGTTATCATCTCTTCGGAAGCATTTCATTTTGACATTCTTCATCCTTCTCCCAATGTGCGACATTCCCACGTCTTTCTTCTGCGCTTCCATAATCTCCCCTCATATTGTAGGGACGAGATCAAGATTATACAATGCCCCATATGGAACCAAGTACAAACTCGGCTCCTCCTCTTCAAGTGGGGTGGTGGACAGACTGTTGACATGGGATTTGCGGCTTAAGGCATCGGCAACCACGTTTGCCTTCCCGGGATGATAGTGAATCTCGATCTCATAGTCTTTGATCAGTTCTAGCCATCTCCGTTGCCGCATATTCAACTCCTTTTGAGTGAATATATATTTCAGACTTTTGTGGTCGGTGTAGAGGTGCACTAAGTTCCCAAGCAAATAGTGCCTCCACATCTTCAAGGCCAATACCACAGCAGCCAGCTCGAGATCATGAGTCGGATAGTGCTGCTCGTGGTTACGGAGTTGACGTGAGCCATAGGCGACCACTCTTCCTCCTTGCATCAATACACAGCCAAGCCCGATACCGGACGCATCACAATATACGTCGAAGGGCTTGGTTGTATCCGGTTGAGCTAACACCGGGGCTGTTGTAAGATGCTTCACTAATGCTTGGAAAGCTTCTTCGCAAGCTGAGCTCCTAACATATTTGATCCCCTTCTTTAACAGTTCAGTCATCGGCTTAGCAAGCTTGGAGAAATTGGGTATGAATCTCCGGTAATATCCTGCTAACCCGAGGAAACTCCTGACCTCGTGGACTGATGTGGGGGATTTCCATTTCAGCACTTGTTCGATTTTGCTTGGATCAACTGCAATACCTTCTGCAGAAATAATGTGACCAAGGAATGACACTTGGCTGATCCAAAACTCGCACTTGCTGAACTTAGCATAAAGCTTATGGTCTCTTAATCGCTGAAGTATGATATGCAAGTGTTTCGCATGTTCTTCTTCAGTCTTGGAGTAAACCAAGATGTCGTCTATGAACACCACCACAAACTTGTCCAACTCCGGCATGAACACTGAGTTCATGAGATACATGAAGTGTGCCGGGGCGTTGGTGAGACCAAAGGACATGACGAGGTACTCATATAACCCATATCTCGTCGAAAAGGCCGTCTTTGGGATATCCTCTGCTCGGATCTTGATTTGATGATATCCGGAGCGAAGATCCATCTTGGAAAATACACTCGCACCCACAAGTTGATCGAAGAGAATATCGATGCAGGGCAGTGGATATTTATTCTTGATGGTGACGGCGTTGAGAGGTCGGTAGTCCACACACAACCTCAAGGTTTCATCCTTTTTCTTCACAAACAGCGCCGAGCATCCCCATGGCGAAGAACTCGGTCGAATGAAACCCTTCTTCATTAAGTCCTTGAGCTGCTCCTTCAATTCAGCCAGCTCATTCGGAGCCATCTTGTATGGTCTCCGTGATATCGGCGTCGTTCCAGGTACCAGTTCAATCTTGAACTCGACATTTCTTTCGGGTGGCATGCCCGGAAGATCATCCGGGAAGACATCCGGGTATTCACGGACTACAGGAATATCCTTAAGTTTTGTGGCTTCCGTGTTATATGTGGCTGGGGTTTCTTGAACCGAATGGTCAAGAATAAGAACATGTGGTTCATGAAGTGGACAGTTTAAATGAACCACAAGTAGAATGATGTCAAGAACAGCACCATGGCGATGTAGCCATGACATTCCTAGAATGACATCAAGTTTTTGACTCTCTAACATGATTAGAGAAGTTGGATGTAGATTCCCACCCAACTGTAATGGTGCTCTATAGACCATTCTATCAGCTGTTATTTTCCCACCCGGAGAACATATCAAATATGAGTTATTTGTGGGAATGATAGGCAGTTGATATTTAATAACATAAGACTGACTTATGAAATTATGGGTGGCACCGGAGTCAAAAAGTATGACTACGGGATGATCTAAGTAAAAGAACGTACCCGCGAGGACGGGTTCGCCTTCCGGCACGTCTTCGATGGCTAAGTGGTGGACGTTGCCGGGTTTTGGTGCTGGTTTCTTGATCTGGTTGCGGGGCTGATTAGTACCCTGATATGGTGCTGCACCCCTGCCCTGTTTCTGGACAGTACCTACTCATCTGAGATTTTCATCCCTTTGGATGAGATTTTGTTCTGGAGCTCTACAGAAAAGTTGTAGAGGACTTCTAAACCTTTCCATAATGGTATCCCACACCTCCATTGGTTCAACCAATCTTAGGTTATGTCCTGTTCAAGTTCAGCAAAATTTCTGCCGAAAACAGGGGAGATTATTCCTAAGCTTTTGAGATTGAACCTATACTCCCAATTGACTATTAGTTCAATATAGGAGTTTACTAACCCCTAAATGAAATCCTAAACTTCATTTTGGATCTTTTCTTTGAAAATAAACTTTTATGCAGTCGGTACTACGTTTCCTCACCAAAGAAAAATCCTAAACCGGTATTCCGGCATATACGTGTCACATGGTGGAACTAAAGACGTCACTCACAAACGGTTTCTACACGTCATGCACTAACGTGGTTAATGTACCTGCAGCAAAAACACACAATAATGATGCACACAAAGGTTTTAACATTGCAGGCAGTTCCATATCATAGTAAAAACATACGGTCCGTATCATTGCCATACGGATCGTCCTTGAGTCAAGCCACGTCTCAAGGTACATGGTCGTGTTTTCACACCACACGACGGGGAACCCGAGTAGAGCGCGAACGGGTCATCGCGGTTGGGAATTTTATCAACCCAACGGATACCACCTACTGCCTCATGACCGTTGAGGCACGCCGATGGCAAGCGCTGCGTATGGCCCTTTGAACATTGAACGTTCAAGAGTTGCATACTATCGTGTTGCTTACCACACGATGGGGTATTCTCACTTTTGCCTAAAGCACGCTGGAGATCAGCGTTTTCATATGCTCTCAGAACCATTAAGAGGTTCAGAGACTCATATTCACTACCGTGCCAAGCCACGGTATAACCTTCCATACTATTACTCGTACGGCAAGTTACCGTAGTTGATCCGCCTGCGGTGGCATACCTTACCTCTTACCTGACGTCGGAGCATCGTTACAGAATGTATAACACATAAGTTAGCCTTTCCACCTTAGTAACTACTACTATCATAGACCTTATATGGGCTTAATGACTAATCCTCACTCGACTACTTCTAAGTTTTCAAAAATAGGCTCTTTTCGAGCGTGCTATTCCCAATGCAGCTCTGATACCACGGCTGTGGGGACCACCCCGTGGTGCACCCACTCCAGGATCGCATAGGGTGGTGCCATGCGATGCGGCACCCAACAGCACACACGAAAAGAATTAAGAACAACATATAAACTTTTATTTAGTATAAAACAGCGGAAGTCTTTTACAAAACCTACTCAAACAGCGGAAGTAATATACATATACAGCCTCTCATCCTAGCTATGCAAAAGTGCAGCCGTCCAGCCCGGGGACGCTACACACTAGCAGCATGGAACCGGAGAATCACGGCGGCGTGCAGGGCTCCAGCTCGGCCATGTACCCTGACGGGGGCATCGCCTCGTCCTCGGAACCTTCCTCATAACTCTCACCTGCACACAGCTCAAATATTGCAACCGTGAGCATGAAGGCTCAGCAAGTCTTAACCGTCAACCCTAGGCATGGAACTCTACGTGCAAGGATATGTAAGATGGGAAAAGGCATTTGCGACAAAGACACGCCTATAAGTTGATCCTTACTTTCAGTTTTATAGAAGCAGATTCATGTGCCTTAGGCAGACCTCACATCGGAAGTCTACAATCAAACAAGAAACGCTTTCCTCCGATGTGGTGATGCCCAAAGTGGAATATAAACTTAATTAGCTCTATATCTACAGCAATCAAGGTATTCAAGACATTAAGATCAATACAGCATTTTCAGTTGGCTTATTTCACTTATTACTACGTCACAGCGCAGTGAACAAGCGGGTACTCAAATAACCGCGAGGGACGGTGATTGCAATCAAGACACACCCGGATAACACATTACATACACCCACTTTCAGAAGCGTGATTCCACACCCCTTCCTACTCTGTTGTATGCAACAACCTTTCAAAGGCAACCCAAATGCCGAACCGGTCCATCCGTAACGGGTAGGAGGTCCCCGCATGGAGCGTGACTGTGCCCACTGGCTGATTTACACCTTGCTACCCTCAACCCACTCCTATTTACGGTTGGGTAAGCCTCGACACCCAGGTTAACCAATTACATCAGTTTCCTGGTTTCCATATGCCAGTATGCATCCGGTACTGTTCGATACTTGTCCAGCAGGGCCGCACACGGCCGGTCCTCAACCGACACCAACAGGGCTACGCACATGAGACCTCTGCTCACTGCATCCTATCCCCCCTGCTGGGTCTCATTTTTATACAACTCAAGCCATTATCTACCTCTTTTCTTTCCGGTGATAAGTACTATCTCGCGAGTAGCTTCCAACCACTCGACTTCTACCGAGATCCTATACATTAGCATGGCATTCTCTACTCGTCGAGTTTGTAAACTACCCAACCCTCCATAGGATTTAAAGAGGCTATGCAAGTGGGGTTTCAATCACCCTAACTCTAATGCATACAATTCAAACTAGACATAAGTGATACAAATGAAAAACTTTATAAAAGGTACTTAAGTGCAAACCGGGGCTTGCCTGGTTGCGAGTTAAACGGAAAGTCAGCTTCTGGTGGCAGGACGTCCAAAGGCTCCGGTGCGTCCTCAACTTCGGTCACTATTATGAAATGTAATAAAATACATGTGTAAGCATTAAGGATTTATAAGAATGGAACTCCTGTTCATAGCTATTGCTATTTAGGATCCTTAATTGGCTTTGGGAATTTTACTGTGGATACTAGACCCTCTAAGGATGATTTGAGTCAAATTTGGAGACATGTCATTGCACAACGTAGTATTTAAAATTCCCACAAGTACAATGCTTCTCTGAATTTTGAGCCCAATTCAGGAGCTTTGACATAGCTAATGGTGGAAGATCTGATTAGGGTAAGTCTCCATGGTTCTAACAAAAATTGTTTCACCATTTTTGGAGCTACCATCAGAGAGATATGAATTTTTGAACTTAGACAGGAGTTCTGAAAAAGCTTCTGTTTAAATTTGAATTTCCAAATAAAGGCTGAACTTGGGAAGGCAGTTTAGCCTAGCAAATGAACTCCAATTAAGCCCAAATTTTTACTGGAGACCAGTATCTATGAAGAGGATTTGCTTCCCAGATTTGGGAATATTTCATAAAGAATTGCTCCTATAATAAATCCCTAAAGGATTTACTAAAAATAATTCTACAGAAATTCCTGGGCAATTTCATAGCCAAAAATTGGTTTCTCTGCGAAGTACTCCTCATGAGGAATCCAACAAAATTAGTCTCACTCTTTTTGGAGTTTTCTACACAAAGTTATGGCCTTGTAAAGATCAGCTAATTCCTAGAATTATTTCTCTAATAGAAACTTCAAATAATTGGGCTGGGCCCAGTGTTTTAATTCGGACCAGTCAGATTTCGGCAACACCGGGGGCTACGGGGTTATTCCCACGCAGCCACAGTCGATCCCGAGCCACAATCCGATCCTCGCGCGAACACGGAGGCTGACCGGTGGGACCCGGCCCTCCTTTGTCTTCCTCGCGCTGCCCGCGCCTCCCGCGGCGGCGCACGCCGGCGAGGCTCGCAGGGACGGGGTTCCCGTGGTCCAAACTTCGTCAAACTTGCCGCCTGTAAGTTCTACACCGTGCTGAACACGATGGTGGGGTCGAGAACTGATGACAACGGCAGGAAAGGTGCTTGCACCGGCGACCATGTCGAACCTTACTTCGGCGACCTCGCTATCCCTCAACAGTGGGTCTTTCGGGCTAGGGTTTGCTCCAAAAGCACCAGTGTCCCATGGACATCCTCGACCCATAGCTCGCTCTCCCTGAAACCCACCGGAGAGGGGACCTCACCGGCGACCCGAGGTGTTTTTGCACGGGCGGCTAAGAAAACAGATAGGGTTCCCTCGTTTCTTGATGTTTTTTCTTGGTTCTTCGTCGAGGAGAGGCGCTAGAAAGTAGAGAAGCTCTGTGCAAGCTTACTCGAGGTCTAAAGAATCGTGCACCACGAATTTTTGGCTAGACCGCGCACTACTCATCGGTGTACCGTTTGGGGAAACAGTGAAATTCTCGCCGCCGGTTCTAGCAATCGCTAAACGGCTTCTGGCTACACGATCAGGACATGTCCACGCACCTTTCTTGTATAGGAAGTCAGGGGAGAGGGTGGCCGGATGCTGCTGTCGACGGAGAGCCGAAATGGCGAGGTCCGGGCACCTTGAAGCTTTGGCGCCAATCCGCGTTTCTCGAGCCGTTCGGACCGGCAAACCTCGAAGGGGCTTTGGCGAGGGCTAGAGCATGTCCAGGCGATGCTCTTTGCTGTGGAGCGCTCGAGCAGCCGAGCTCGGAGGACTGTGGTCGATCGGAGAGAGCTGAGCGGCGGTGTTCAGCGCAAATGAGACTGTTACGGCGCTGCGCGAGCTGAGGGGGAAGGGAAATAGAGTTGGGACGCTTGGGCGGTCGCTCTGATCACCCACGTGCGCGCCGACGTCGGAGGCAGCGAGAACAGCTCGGTGGAGCATCGGGCACGGGGAAAACGTTGAGCGCTGGCGCGCTGGGATCACCCGGGGAGAAAACAGTTGGTTGAGTTGCTTTTGTGTGACTGACAACTGGGCCCCACCTCCCCCTTTGTTTAGTCAAACTTTTCTGATATTTTTCCCTCCACCAACTCAACATTAAAAGCTTTACTTCATCCCAAAGATAAGTTTGAATTTGCAGAATTCAAATGGTTTGAATTCTGGTGTAGAATTTGAATGGGGTTTGATCATTTGAATTTGAAAAGGAGTTTGAATTCTCCACTTTGCATTGCCTCAAAAATATAGCAAACCAGCTCCAAGGTTTCCAATCTTTGGCATGGCTGCTCATTCAAAGGTGGAGGACTCAGTTCTGAAATCAAATTTTGAAATTGAGGGGATTGGAATTTAAACTTAATTTGAAATTCAGATTAGAGGGCTTTTCTTTTTAATCCCAAACTAATATGAAAACTCCTCCAAATGAGCTGAATTTTGGAAGGTTGAATATTTGGAATATGAAGATCCAAGTTATGAATTTAGATCTCCATGTTTGGAAGTTTTGGAAAGTCTAAACCCCCACTTTGAACTTATACCATTGTAATTCAAAGTTTTAATTCCCCTCATTTTTCATAAGTGTACATGAGCTGAATTTTCTTGCTACCACTTTTGGGGATTTTACAGAGAGGCGGCAGGTTGGTGGCTCGGTGATCACGGGAGAGGAGGAAATGATCGGTGCCTGCCCCCGTGGAGCGCCTTAAGAGGGCCCTGGAACCGCCCTTGGGCTCGCGTGTGGGCGCGGGAAGCAGCTGGTGGCACTGCTGCTCCTCGGTGGCAAGCGCAGCTGCTCCCGAGCGTGGAGTCGGCAGCTGCTCGGTGGAAGTTCCCACCGAGACTCTGACTTTGGGTGCAAGTTTCTCCTCCTTCCCTCTATGACATGTGGGTCCCACCCGGGGTTTTAACCTCTGAAATTTACTCCTAATCACTGTTGTAAACAGTGAGCCCCAAAATACCCCTGGATATTCAAATTATTCACCCATGAGTCATTTGAATTGAGTAGGATTCAAATTGGGTTTGGTTTGAATGAATTTCAGCACATGTTCAGTTTGAAATTCAAATAATGTTTGAATTTGCCCCACTTAGCTCATGTCAAGATCAACTCCAAATGGAGTGAAAATTGGTGTGTGAGCTCACAACAATGTGCTGACTAAGAATGTGCCTCCCATTTTTGAATTCATGGTATAAAAACAGTTTGAATTTGAATATGGTTTCAAACTGCCCTCTTCCTAACTATACCCAAAATGACCTCAAAAAGGTTTTGAATTTGGGTGAAACTTGGCATGGACATCCTTAGCAATGTGTAGGAGTTTTCTCATGTCCAGCCCCTCTATATCACATGTGGGAAATACCCCTTTTGCAATATGTGAGTTTGTTCTCTAAGGAGCATGTTGATGGTGGTTACTTGCTCTTCATTTGTGTTCATCAACTTTCCTCAAATGAGGTGTGTGGTGTGGTGATGAACACGTCAAATATGTGTCAAAAACTGAGGCCCTTACAACCCCCCGGCTGAGAATTTAGTAGTGAACAATCCTAGCACTGAAAACTCATTCCTAGAGCTCTTCTAAGCCTCTTTCCTCACCTTCTAGACCCCTAAGATTGGATCTTAAGGAGTTTGTGGTTTTGTGAGAGGAAAGACGTGGTGATCGACGTTTGAGCTCTCGGTTTGACTCTCTTGCACTCTGATTGATTTGAGTTCTTGATTGTTGTATTTTGTTTCCTAGAACTGCTAGGTTGTTGAAGGGAGACTCAAGTTGTGAGTATCCCCTAAGAGCATTATATTCACATTTGATTAATAGTGAAAGAGCCCGGGCTTGATCTTGGTGATCGCTCGGTGATGGAAGGGTTGGAAAAGACCCTGTCCTTTGTGGACTCCTCAACGAGGATGTAGATTCCTGTGTGGAATCAAACCTCAGATAAATCATGTCTCTTGCTCACTTTACCTTCTTGCTCGATCACTTAAACTACTTTTTAAGCTTTCGTCTTGATTAACACTTGTGTATTGTTCCGCTGACCTGCCATCTAATCATTCCCAACTTATTAGAGAGGTTGTTTGACTACTATACATCTTACGCTTAAACGAACTTAGAAGGAAAACCTAAAACACAGTTTTCTACCTACAACGGACTATTCCGCCCTAAGACGGGACTAGTCCGGACTTCTTCAAGTTTAATCCACTGTTTGCAATAGTTTCAGGTTTTATTAGCCTATTCAACCCCCCTCTAGGCAACTTTCAATACCTTGCACCAATGGATCACTTTGTTCCTCGTGACCCTTTCCTTTACGTCCAAAATTCAGATAGGGTGCTCTGCATAGATCAGATCCTCTTGAAGTTCAAGCTCATTCATCGGTACTTGCTCTGGTACTCTCAAGCACTTCTTGAGCTGGGATACATGAAACACGTCATGCACGTCGGAGAGGTGCGTTGGGAGCTCTAGTTGATAGGCTACTTCTCCTCGCTTGTCCAAAATCTTAAATGGTCCGATGTAGCGAGGTGCTAGCTTGCCTTTGACATTGAAACGTCGTTGGCCTCGGATAGGCAACACCTTAAGGTATACGAAGTCTCCTACTTCGAAAGTCAACTTCCTTCACCTATTGTCCGCGTAGACTTTCTGTCGTGACTGAGCAGCCTTCAAGTTCTCCCGTATTGTTTGGACTTGCTTCTCAGCTTCTTGTAGCACTTCAGGTCCAAACACTTGGTTCTCTCCTATCTGGTTCCAAAACAACGGCGTTCTACACCGTCTACCGTACAACGCTTCGAAAGGCGGCATCTTCAAGCTAGCTTGATTGCTGTTGTTATAGGAGAATTCAGCGTACGGTAAACTCCTATCCCAACTACGCCCATGTTTCAAGGCGCAAGTTCTCAACATGTCCTCCAAAATTTGGTTTGTCCTTTCGGTTTGCCCATCGGTTTGTGGGTGGTAGGCGGAGCTAAAATTCAGTCGTGTACCCATAGCTTTCTGCAGCTTCCTCCAAAATCTAGAGGTAAACTGAGAACCCCGATCTGAGACTATCCTCTTCGGGACTCCATGGCGACACACGATTTGCTCCATGTACAGCTCGGCTAGTTGTGCAACGTTGTACTTGATCTTTATAGGAAGAAAATGGGCGGTTTTCGTCAATTGGTCCATGATAACCCAGATTGAGTCGTAACCCGACTGAATACGTGGCAATCTGACGATGAAATCCATAATGATATCTTCCCACTTCCACTCGGGTACCTTCAAGGGTTGCAACAGTCCAGCGGGTCTTTGATGTTCGGCCTTCACCCGTTGGCATGTGTCGCATAGGGCAACATACTCGGCTATGTCCTTCTTCATACCATCCCACCAATAACAAGTCTTCAGGTCCTTGTACATTTGATACTTCCGGGATGTATGGAATAAAGTGAGTCATGTGCCTCTTTTAATATCGTGTCGCGGATGTGCTTCACGTTAGGCACACAAATCCTTTTTCCTATCCAAAGCGTACCCTTCTCATCCTCCTTCAAGTCCTTTTCTATTCCATGTCGGATCCTGTCGGTACCCTCAATATCGGGTACCCCGCGTGTAAAAGTCCCAAAACTTGTAAATAGAGAACTTGAGCTATGAATAAAGTTGAGTTTGAATACAAGAAATGGGACCTACAAAAAATTTTGTTTACTCATGAAAGTGTTGGCATGTGCTATAAAACTTTGAATTCAGATTGAAATACGAGGGTCACTTCCCAAAAGAAGAAGGGCATGTTTCAAAAGAGGAAATTCAAACTGTTGTTTAAAAAGTTGTATTTGCAATGACCAACTCAAAGATCAGAGGGCATATTCAAACTCCACAGGTTCAAATTGTAGAGGGGGCAAATTTGGGGCAAATTTGGAGGTGCTTTGATAGGAATGTCAAAGGAACTTGTGAATTCCATCCAAATTTGAATTTAAATTTGAAACTGTGGCACAAATTGTCAAATGGCAAAAAGGCTTTTGAATTTGGTTCCCTAATAGCTGAAGTTTACAATGTGCCAAAATTTGGATATTTAGGAGAGATGAGTGGGACCCAATTGTCATTGAGGAGAGGGGAAGACTTAGCACTTAAGCAATATTTTCCTCTGTTCAGACTCAAACCAGCTCCCTGTTTCGCTCGAAGGCGCTGAACGGCCGACACCCACGCGCGCGCCACCGAGGCAACGACGCAGCCAGCTCCCAAGCTGCTTCAACGTCGGTTCGCCCCCGCGCCCTTATCTCCCCTACGCCGTGCTCTGTCGGCCACAAAACCGCCCCACGAGCCCCTGTTCTGTTTCCTCCCGAGAAAATGAGCCGCCGGCGCTGCGTCCTTGCTCAGCGATCCTCAGCGGGCATAGCTCACCGACTGCTCAAGCGATCAACACAAAAAAGGAGCGCCAGCGTGCGCGCAAGAGTTTCCCCAGCTCAGCTCCGGCGTTCGGGGCTGCTGTCGGCCGTATTTTGAGGATCAGCGCCGAAGCCGAAGTGCAACCGGTGGAAACCGACGTCGGGCTCTCGTGGGCAGCCCACACCGGCCAGTTTCACGACTGAACGAGCGCACCCCAAGGCGCGCCAACTCCCTGCGCTGCTTCTCTCCAAATTTCAGAGCAATCCGTGCGACGTAGCTTCAGAATTTCAAGTTCTTCCCTCGGACGAGGAAAACCTACCCGCGGGTAAGAATTGTTGAAATTAACACTCAATTTGCTGTTAAAGCTGCTCATTTTTGCACAATCAGGAGCTAGAATGGATAGGAACCTTTTTCCTTTGCAACCCTAGCTTAGAATTGAGCAGTTGCACCTAATTTCGAGCTCTTGCTTCGGCAGCCATTGCGGGAACGATCGGGTGCTCGGTGAAGTCCTAGTAGCCATCGTTCCCGAGCTAATTTGTGGCCATGTCGAGCTTTTTTAGGCGTCACTGATGCTGTAGAGCCGATCCCTTGAGGTTGTTGTGGGCTGAAGCGATCTGTCATCGGCGCCGAAGCTCCACCGATGCCGTTGCACGCCGCTGACCTGGTTCCGGACTCCTAGAGCGTGGGCTGACCCCTAGTTAAATTCCTCGTCCCCGAAAACCCCCGGGCGGCGAGTAACAAGCCAAGAGGCGGCCGGGAAGCCGGATTCTGATGATCTCCGGCGAGCTACGGCGGCGGGGTCGCGCGGACGTCCAGAGGTAGAAGACGAGGGCGTCAGGCCCACTGTCAGTGAGGGGAGGACCGGCCGGGATTTTCTGCGGAGTCGGATCCTTTGCGACAGCGCGGGAAATGATACTGTGGCCCCGTGTGGTTGTCCCCAGCGCATGACACGTGGTCCCCTGGACCCACAGGCAGAGTTTGAACTTTTCCCGAATTTAGTTTGAATTCCAGATTTAGTTCAAACTTTAGAACCTCATAACTTTTGCTAGGGAGCTCCAAAATTAGTGATTCAAATTGGGTTGGATTCAGGATGACAAACTCTATCTAAATATGCAACCCAATCTGCATGAAAACCAATAGAAAATTCTGGAGAATTCTTTAAATCTTTTCAGCAAAAGAATTTTTGAGGGAGTTTGGTTCATCCAAAATTTCTCAAATTTTGCCAGGATATTCTTTACAATTTTTGGAGACTCCTGTAAAAGTTTCAGCTCAGTTGGAGTTGATTTAGTTAGGGTAATTCTAATTCCAAATTTCTGTATTCAAATAAATACAGAAACATTTTCAGAGAATTTCCAAAACTTGGAAATTCAGTTCTAGCCATTGCTTAGCTCCAAAAATCCTAGAAAAAATTCAGGCATACTCCCTGAGCCATGTATGAAATTATAGTTCACTTGAATTTGCATGAAAGTGCAAATTTAATCAGAATTAATTCCTTTTTGCTTAAATGCTTAAGGAATTGTTCTGGGTGATCCACTCAGTGAAATGTTCTGAATTTTGGTCCAGAGAACTTTCTTGTGACAAGTAACTCCCAAGAAAATTCCCAGCTCCATTGGATCCCTGGATCATTAGTGTTCTGTTCAACCATTAGTTGATCTCCCCACCCAAGTGATGAACCTCACTTCTCACTTGAGGATAATGCTTAGACACACATCCAAACCACCACCCCAGTGTCATTTTAAATTCTTAAACAAAGTTCTAGTTTCAAACTTGTCTTTAGCATTGTTAGCAAAAGCTTTATAATTAAACATGTATACATATTCATAACGTGTAGTGCTTAGACGTGGAAAGTGAAGAAGGAAGAGTTGAGCTTGAATCAAGAAGCAAGAAGGCAGTGATTCAGCTTCAAGGCAGCAGCAACTAACTTCATAATCATCTGACTTTAGTCACCTGTAAAACCAAGGCAAGCCCCGGTTTGCACTTAAGTTGTTTTTAAAGTTTTCCCTTTGTTCACTACTATTGATCAAGGTTTGTATGTGCATTAGGTCAAGGATGTGTGATACTCCACTTGCATAACCAAACATGAACCCTGAGGTCAAGGGTAGAATCGTGTCATCGCTGTAGAATAGGGCCGTGCTAAATAGGCTAGGACATCCGGTAGAAGACGAGTAGTTAGAATCTACTTGCGAGCTTTGTTCCAGGACCACATAAGTGGGGTTGGAAAGGGGAGCAAACTAAAGTTTACATTTCTAAAGATGAGACCGGGCAGAGGGGTTAGACAGCGACAAGACGACGTCTTGGTCGAGTAGCTCTGCCCGTGTCGGTCAAGGACCGAAGCGTATGCAGCCCCGCTGAGCAAGTATTGAGTTGTGTACTGGATGCTTACTGATATATGGGAACCAGGAAACCGATGGACCAGGTTCACTGGATTGTAGAGGCATGCCACATCGTCTCGTTAGACCTATGAGCCCGAGACGGCGCGACCGGTTCTACAGTTTAGTGTCCTGAGAAAGGTTTCCACATACGACATAATGAAGGACGCCAGAGTTGGGTCTTCAGAGGCGGGCGTATGTGTCGAGTTATCTGGGTAGTGTTTGATTCGAATCACCGTCCCTCGCGGTTATGAGTACCGCTTGCTCACTGTGTTGTGACGTAGTAAGCAAGTTGGGTGGGATCAGTTTGCAAAAGTATAATTGCTGCTATGATTATGTTAAACTGCATGAGAACCTTGTTTGAATTAGAGATAGAGCAAACTAAATTTATCTTTCACCTTGGGACATGTAACATTGGAATGAAGCGTTTCTTGTTTGATTGTGGAGTTCCAATGTTGCTGGGCGCAAGGTCACTACTATTATGGCTAAAATCTAAAAGTTAAGGATGAACTCGTAGGCGAGTCTTTTCGCAAATGACAGGCTTAAGTCTTAGGTTACTTTCATGTAGAGTTTCATGTCTTAGAAAAGACGGTTAAGTCTTGCTGAGCCTTTGTGCTCACTCTTGCTATATAAGTGGTTTTGCAGGTAAACCTCGACGCTATAAGGAAGGTTGTCCGGTGAGACTCGGGAACTTCCGAGTCATGTCACCCTTGGAGAACCTAGCCGCTGCCATGTCTTCGTGTTGCTAGCGAGAGGAGTCCGCGGGCTGGACCCCTCCTCGAGTGCTGCGTAGATACTCCACGTGAGCTGTTTATAGACTTCCGCTGTAGCTGTTTTATGTAACTTTTTTACAAAGAACAATTTGTAAAGCTTCCGCTTTGATTTATGTAATACATTGTTCCTTATATGTGTGCTGTTCGATGCCGCATAACACGGCAGCACCCAATGCGATCCCCGGGCGAGGCGGCACGACCCCGTGATGGAGGTGGGGCCCCCCTCAGCGTGGTATCAGAGCCGCATTGGTAATAGTGCAGGAATAAGGAGCGTATTACGACAAAAACTTAGGATACGGTGAGGAAACGATATTAGGCCCACATAAGGACTATAGTAGTGTAGTTACTTAAAGTGGCAAGACTAACATATGTTTTTAAATTCTGAATTTTCATTATGTACCGACGCACCTACGTTCTGGTAAGCATGGTAAGGAACGCCACCAAAAGCGGTTCAATTTAGGTTAGCTCCCCTGACGAGGAAAGTGGTTCAGGGATAGGTCTCATAGCTTGGTGTGAGACGTCAATATGAAACTCTTGGACTCTCCATGTTCCTGAGTTCATATGAAACGCTGATCCCTAGCGTGCATTAGGCAAGTAAGTGGAGACCCCGTCGCATGGTCAGTAACACGATAGTGTGCTCGTCTGGAAATAGCCCAGGAGGACATACACAGCGCTTGCCATCGGCGTGCCCTGCCGGGCAGTAGGTGGTATCTGTTGGGCTGATAACATTCCCAACCGTGACGACCCGTTCATGACATACTCGGGTTCCCCGTCGTGTGGTGTTGAAACACGATCACATGCCTTGAGACGTGGCTTAACTCAAGGACGGCCGTATGACAATGATACGGGCGTTTGTATTTACTTTCAATTATGGAACTGCCTGAAATGAAACAACCTTTGAGTGCACCACTATTGAGTGATCTTCTGCAGGTACTAACCACATACGTATCCCGTGTAGGATACATGTGCGAGAGACCATCTTAGTGCCACTGCTAATACGTATATGCCGGTATGATCCGGCGTAAGATTTTCTTTGGTGAGGCAACGTAGTACCGACATGTTCTTACGGTCCATCGACACCGTACTACACATAATAACCTCGTACCTTTGAAGAAATGATTCATGAACTAACTTTCAACTAAAAATGGAAGTATCAAACAAATATTAGTTACTGAACTCTTATTTTGAGCTAAGATTCAAATGAGAGTATAACTAGGTGTTAAAAGTTTTCAAAAACAGAGTGCCCTGTTTCTGGCAGAAATTCTTTCTGGGATTTAACAGAGCATAACTCTGAGTAGATTTAACCAATTAAGGTGTATGATACAGTTCTGGAAATATTTTAAAGGTTTCTACAACTTCCTTGTAGACCTCCAGAGCAAAATCACACTTTAAGTTGGTGAAAAGTCCAGTTGAAGGCAAACTGTTCAAAACCAGGATAGTAGCAAAAACCTCTCTGGACCATTCTGTTTTTAAGCCATAACTTCCTGTAGAAAAATCTTTAAGAAGTCTATAAGTACTTGTTGGATATATACTGAAGTTTACTAAAACTTTGGTGTTGAACTCAAGTCAAGAATCTGTTGATAACTTGAGTAAAATTTGGAGTTTGTGTGAGCTGGTCAGGGTAGTCCCGCTGATTAGCTTAGCGTACATAAGATTTGTTTAAACATGAATGTGGTTATGCTTTCATAAAGTTCATGACATGTTCATGTTTTACTTATCTTTACTTACTACTGAGATAGAATTTTGATTGACTCAAAATTTTGTTTCGTGCAGTATGGTACGTACACATTCTCAAATGGAGCTTGGAGGTTCAAGTCGAGGTGGAAATGACTCGACTTCATCACAAGAGCCATCGCCAACCGGAATGGCTGAAATTATGACGAAGATGAATGAAACTCTCCAAACTCTAGTTCAGCAAGGCATATATCGAGAAGCTCAACGTCACATGCCAACCCCGAGCACGTATCTGGATTTCTTGGCGACACAACCGCCGGTATTTTCCGAGGCGGCTGACCATTGTGAAGCAAACCACTGGTTACGTGTCATTGAGTCCAAGTTCGGGATGATCCAATGTGATGAATTCTCGAAGACTCTATATGCCGCTCAGCAGCTTCACGGCTTTGCTGGAGCATGGTGGGCAGAGTACCTTACTGTCCAACCGGCAGGGCATCGTGTCACATGGGCGGAGTTCCAGGCTGCATTTCGTGCTCGTTTCATCCCTGCCGGCATAATGCAGACAAGTCATGATGAGTTCTGGAGTCTGAAGCAAGGGGACAGGAGTGTTATTGAGTATGCGAAGGAATTAAATCGCTTAGCTCAATATGTCCCTGACTATGTGAAGTCACCAGCCATGAAGGGTTATCATTTTTATCGAGGGCTGACGGCTAGGCTGCGATGTGAATTGGCTCAAGTTAGCCAAGAGAATTTTAATGAGTTTGTGAGTTGTGCAATCGCTCAAGAATATTATTCCAACCTCTACCTCAAAGAAAAGAGGGAGAGGGACTCATCACAAGATGAAGACAATCATCTACCCCAGAAGTATCGGTTGGTAATCCGTTCACCTTCCGGTCGAGAGATTCCACAAGAGGTGCAATCATTCTGGGAGTGTGACGACTCTTCTACTCCACAGAGGTCTTATTCGCCTCCACCGCAGCAGCAACTTGTTTCTTATGCACCTCAGTATCAACAAGGTGAACTAGAATATTATTACCCTCAAGAGGTTGAAGATGAACAAGGTGATTTCTCAGCTGAGCCAAGTTCTGTCCCACTTCAGCTTGAGAATGATCTTAAGGCCAATAAAGCCACTGAACCGAGCAGCAACAATGTGTCTGTGGGTCCAGTTCCACGGAGCGATCTTGGGCAGCAAAGAAAAGCTATGTCTAAAGTGGGGACAGTTAATTATGTGTCAGTCAATGATCTGCCAAAAGGAGGACCTGTTCTTGCCGGCAGGTTCACCTTAAATGACAAGCCGGTTGTCATTTTATTCGACTCTGGTGCAACACATAACTTCATTAGCCGGGCAACGGTAATCCGGGATCAGATCTCCACAACTGTCACAAAAGGTTCTTACCTTATTCATTCACCAGGTGGA
The DNA here is from genome assembly GCA_030760725.1 of Neostapfia colusana. Lineage (NCBI taxonomy): Eukaryota > Viridiplantae > Streptophyta > Magnoliopsida > Poales > Poaceae > Neostapfia > Neostapfia colusana. Next base: position 18,614,132 of record JASWHV010000002.1, read on the forward strand.
GACATATCAACTAATGAAGTCGTCTCTCGAGCACCACTTTGCTTGGGTGGAAAAATTTATCCTACCACCCTCATCATTCTCGAAGACCAAGGAATCAATGCCATATTGGGAATATCATGGTTGACCTTCCATAAGGCTGTTCTGGACATCGAGAACAGGAGTGTTCACTTGGACTCTCCACTTCACGGGCGTAAAACCTTGTATCTCGGCAAAGCGGTTTCCAAAGACCCAGAAGTATGTAATGCCGAGGCGTGCAGGCTAGAAGACATTCCGGTAGTCCGTGAATATCCGGACGTGTTTCCCAAAGATCTTCCAGGCTTACCACCTGAGCGCGAGGTGGAGTTCAAAATAGAGTTGATACCGGGAACCACACCGATGTCTCGGAGACCCTACAAAATGGCTCCGAGTGAGTTAGCAGAATTGAAGGAGCAACTCAAGGATCTGATGTACAAGGGGTTTATTCGTCCAAGTTCATCACCATGGGGTTGCCCAGCTTTATTTGTTAAGAAGAAGGATGAGACGCTGAGGCTATGCGTCGATTATCGTCCTTTGAATGTTGTGACCATAAAGAACAAGTATCCACTACCAAGAATTGATATCCTCTTCAATCAGATAGTGGGTGCTAAAGTCTTCTGCAAGATGGACTTAAGGTCGGGATATCATCAAATTAAGATTCGAGCGGAAGATGTCCCGAAAACAGCATTCTCGACAAGATATGGGCTCTATGAATATCTTGTCATGTGATTTGGGTTGACCAATGCTCCGGCTCACTTTATGTATCTTATGAACTCGGTGTTCATGCCGGAGCTGGATCAGTTCGTCGTGGTATTCATCGACGACATCTTGGTCTATTCCAAATCTGAAGAGGAACACGCTAAACATTTGCATATGGTGCTTCAACGCCTGAGAGATCACAAGCTCTATGCAAAGTTTAGTAAATGTGAATTCTGGATCAACCAAGTGCCGTTTCTTGGACATATTATTTCAGCGGAAGGCATTGCTGTTGATCCAAGCAAGATTGATCAAGTGCTGAAATTGAAGTCTCCAACATCAGTCCATTAAGTTCGTAGCTTCTTGGGTTTGGCGGGGTATTATCGGAGGTTCATCCCGAGCTTCTCAAAAATCTCCAAACCTATGATGGAGCTACTGAAGAAGGGCATCAAATATGATTGGAGCAAGCCCTGTGAGGAAGCTTTTCAAGCGTTGGTGAAACACCTCACAACAGCCCCGGTTCTAGCTCAGCCGGATACAACCAAGCCATTTGATGTTTATTGTGATGCGTCCGGAACAGGACTTGGTTGTGTACTCATGCAAGGAGGACGCGTGGTCGCTTATGGATCACGGCAATTACGGAATCATGAGCAACATTATCCAACTCATGATCTTGAGCTTGCTGCCGTGGTGTTAGCTTTGAAGATGTGGAGACATTACCTATTGGGAAATCTGGTTCATCTCTACACCGACCACAAAAGCTTGAAGTACATATTCACTCAAAAGGAGTTGAATATGCGACAACGGCGATGGTTGGAGCTGATCAAGGACTATGAGATTGAAATTCATTATCATCCGGTCAAGGCAAATGTGGTTGCCGATGCACTAAGCCGGAAGTCCCATATCCATAACCTAACCATTACGCCGATGGAAGAGGAAGAACCAAGTCTTTACTTGGTTCCATATGGAGCTCTGCATAACCTAGCCCTCATACCCACAATAAAAGAGGAGGTTGTGGCAGCTCAAAAGAAAGACAAGGGCATGGCTCATATCAGAAGGAGATTGAAGAATGGGGAAATGAAATATTTCCGGTTAGATGATGAAGACACTCTATGGTTCAAGGACCGGATAGTCGTACCCCGTGATATGAGGCTGCGGAAGAAAATTTTGGATGAGGCTCACTTATCCAAATTTTCTATTCATCCGGGCAGCAACAAGATGTACCAAGAATTGAGGACTAAATTCTGGTGGACCCGGATGAAGAGAGAAGTTGCTAAATACGTATCAGAATGTGATACGTGTCGGCGAGTTATAGCCGACCACATGAAGAAGGCAGGAACCCTACAACCGCTAAGTGTTCCGGCATGGAAGTGGGAGGATATTAGTATGGACTTTATTGTTGTACTACCTCTCACGGCTAATAAGCATGACTCGGTTTGGGTAATCGTGGATAGGTTAACCAAGTCAGCCCATTTCATCCCGGTGCATACGGGATATCATGCCAAGAAGTATGCGGAGTTATATATTGCAAGAATATTATGCCTACATGGAGTTCCCCGAACGATCATCTCCGATCGAGGCGCATTGTTCGTTGCTCGTTTCTGGGAGCAGCTACATGCATCGCTGGGGACCAAATTGATTAGAAGCTCCGCATATCATCCTCAAACCGATGGGCAAACGGAGAGGGTGAACCATCTTCTCGAAGACATGTTTCAAGCATGTGCCATTCACCACGGTAAATGATGGGACAATCATCTACCGTTGGCGGAATTTGCTTATAATAATGGGTATCAAGCGAGCATAAAAATGGCACCTTACGAAGCTCTCTACGGCCGGAAGTGCCGCACACCCTTGAACTGATGTGAAGCCGGCGAGAGAGTTATTTACGGGATTGATCTCGTAAATGAAGCGGAAGAGCGGGTACGGCTTATTCAAGCAAATCTTAAAGCCGCTCAGTCCAGACAAAAGAGCTATGCGGATAAGAGGCGTCGTCCTCTAGACTTCCATGTTGGCGACCACGTATACCTCCGCGTATCTCCTATGAAGGGCATTCACCGATTCGGAGTGAAAGGGAAATTAGCTCCGCGTTTTATTGGTCCCTTCGTCATCATTGAAAGATGTGGACCCGTGGCATACCGTTTGGAGCTGCCGGCAGCCTTAGCCGGAGTGCATAACGTTTTCCACATATCTCAGTTGCGGAAGTGTTTGAAAGTTCCAATGGAGATTCTCACGGGAGACATAGCAGATCTGAAGCCAGACCTCACTTATGTTGAGCGACCAACCCGGATAATTGATGGAAATACTCGCGAGACCAGAAACCGTACGCTGCGATTTTTCAAAGTGCTATGGGAAAATCACACGTCCGACGAAGCTACATGGAAAAGCGAGGAATATTTGCAGCGCAATTATCCGGAGTTGTTAGAGGCTTATATGTAGTAGTTGTCCTCTCCACCATGTCCTTAATCATGAATCTCAGGACGAGATTCTTTTTAAGGGGGGAGGAATGTAAAAGTCCCAAAACATGTAAATAGAGAACTTGAGCTATGAATAAAGTTGAGTCTGAATACAAGAAATGGGACCTACAAAAAATTTTGTTTACTCATGAAATTGTTGGCATGTGCTATAAAACTTTGAATTCAGTTTGAAATAAGAGGGTCACTTCCAAAAAGAAGAAGGGCATGTTTCAAAAGAGGAAATTCAAACTGTTGTTTAAAAAGTTGTATTTGCAATGACCAACTCAAATATCAGAGGGCATATTCAAACTCCACAGGTTCAAATTGTAGAGGGGGCAAATTTGGAGGTGCTTTGATAGGAATATCAAAGGAACTTGTGAATTCCATCCAAATTTGAATTTAAATTTGAAACTATAGCACAAATTGTCAAATGGCAAAATGGCTTTTGAATTTGGATCCCTAATAGCTGAAGTTTACAATGTGCCAAAATTTGGATATTTAGGAGAGATGAGTGGGACCCAATTGTCATTGAGGAGAGGGGAAGACTTAGCACTTAAGCAATATTTTCCTCTGTTCAGACTCAAACTGGCTCCCTGTTTCGCTCGAAGGCGCTGAACGGCCTCGACACCCACGCGCGCGCCACCGAGGCGACGACGCAGCCAGCTCCCGAGCTGCTTCAACGTCGGTTCGTCCCCGCGCCCTTATCTCCCCTACGCCGTGCTCTGTCGGCCACAAAACCGCCCCACGAGCCCCTGTTCTGTTTCCTCCCGAGAAAACGAGCCGCCGGCGCTGCGTCCGTGCTCAGCGATCCTCAGCCGGCATAGCTCACCGACTGCACAAGCGATCAACACGAAAAAGGAGCGCCAGCGTGTGCGCAAGATTTTCCCCAGCTCAGCTCCGGCGTTCGGGGCTGCTGTCGGCCGTATTTTGAGGATCAGCGCCGAAGCCGAAGTGCAACCGTGGAAACCGATGGCGGGCTCTCGTGGGCAGCCCACACCGGCCAGTTTCACGACTGAACGAGCGCACCCCAAGGCGCGCCAACTACCTGCGCTGGTCCTCTCCAAATTTCAGAGCAATCCGTGCGATGTAGCTTCGGAATTTCAAGTTCTTCCCTCGGACGAGGAAAACCTACCCGCGGGTAAGAATTGTTGAAATTAACACTCAATTTGCTGTTAAAGCTGCTCATTTTTGCACAATCAGGAGCTAGAATGGATAGGGAACCATTTCTTTCGCAACCCTAGCTTAGAATTGAGCGGTTGCACCTAATTTCGAGCTCTTGCTTCGGCAGCCATGGCGGGAACGATCGGGTGCTTGGTGAAGTCCTAGTAGCCATCGTTCCCGAGCTAATTTGTGGCCATGTCGAGCTTCTTTACGCGTCACTGATGCTGTAGAGCCGATCCCTTGAGGTTGTTGTGGGCTGAAGCGATCTGTCATCGGCGCCGAAGCTCCACCGATGCCGTTGCACGCCGCTGACCTGGTTCCGGACTCCTAGAGCATGGGCTGATCCCCTAGATAAGTTCCTCGTCCCCGAAAACCCCTGGGCGGCGAGTAACAAGCCAAGAGGCGGCCGGGAAGCCGGATTCTGATGATCTCCGGCGAGCTCCGGCGGCGGGGTCGCGCGGACGTTCAGAGGTAGAAGACGAGGGCGTCAGGCCCACTGTCAGTGAGGGGAGGACCGGCCGGGATTTTCTGCGGAGTCAGATCCTTTGCGACAGCGCGGGAAATGATACTGTGGCCCCGTGTGGTTGTCCCCAGCGCATGACACGTGGTCCCCTGGACCCACAGGCAGAGTTTGAACTTTTCCCAAATTTAGTTTGAATTCCAGATTTAGCTCAAACTTTAGAACCTCATAACTTTTGCTAGGGAGCTCCAAAATTAGTGATTCAAATTGGGTTGGATTCAGGATGAAAAACTCTATCCAAATACGCAAGCCAATCTGCATGAAAACCAATAGAAAATTCTGGAGAATTCTTTAAAGCTTTTCAGCAAAAGAATTTTTGAGGGAGTTTGGTTCATCCAAAATTTCCCAAATTTTGCCAGGATATTCTTTACAATATTAGGAGCCTCCTGTAAAAGTTTCATATCAGTTGGAGTTGATTTACTTAGGGTAATTCTAATTCCAAATTTCTGTATTCAAATAAATACAGAAACATTTTCAGAGAATTTCCAATACTTGGAAATTCAGTTCTAGCCATTCCTTAGCTCCAAAAATCCTAGGAAAAATTCAGGCATACTCCCTGATCCATGTATGAAATTATAGTTCACTTGAATTTGCATGAAAGTGCAAATTTAATCAGAATTAATTCCTTTTTGCTTAAATGCTTAAGGAATTGTTCTGGGTGATCCACTTAGTGAAATGTTCTGAATTTTGGTCCAGAGAACTTTCTTGTGACAAGTAACTCCCAAGAAAATTCCCAGCTCCATTGGAGCCCTGGATCATTAGTGTTCTGTTCAACCATTAGTTGATCTCCCCACCCAAGTGATGAACCTCACTTCTCACTTGAGGATAATGCTTAGACACACATCCAAACCACCACCCCAGTGTCATTTTAAATTCTTAAACAAAGTTCTAGTTTCAAACTTGTCTTTAGCATTGTTAGCAAAAGCTTTATAATTAAACATGTATACATATTCATAACGTGTAGTGCTTAGACGTGGAAAGTGAAGAAGGAAGAGTTGAGCTTGAATCAAGAAGCAAGAAGGCAGTGATTCAGCTTCAAGGCAGCAGCAACTAACTTCATAATCATCTGACTTTAGTCACCTGCAAAACCAAGGCAAGCCCCGGTTTGCACTTAAGTTGTTTTTAAAGTTTTCCCTTTGTTCACTACTATTGGTCAAGGTTTGTATGTGCATTAGGTCAAGGATGTGTGATACTCCACTTGCATAACCAAACATGAACCCTGAGGTCAAGGGTAGAATTGTGTCATCGCTGTAGAATAGGGCCGTGCTAAATAGGCTAGGACATCCGGTAGAAGACGAGTAGTTGGAATCTACTCGCGAGCTTTGTTCCGGGACCACATAAGTGGGGTTGGAAAGTGGAGCAAACTAAAGTTTACGTTTCTAAAGATGAGACCGGGCAGAGGGGTTAGACAGCGACAAGACGAGATCTTGGTCGAGTAGCTCTGCCCGTGTCGGTCAAGGACCGAAGCGTATGCAGCCCCGCTGAGCAAGTATTGAGTTGTGTACCGGATGCTTACTGATATATGGGAACCAGGAAACCGATGGACCAGGTTCACTGGATTGTAGAGGCATAACACATCGTCTCGTTAGACCTATGAGCCCGAGACGGCGCGACCGGTTCTACAGTTTAGTGTCCTGAGAAAGGTTGCCACATACGACGTAATGAAGGACGCCAGAGTTGGGTCTTCAGAGGCGGGCGTATGTGTCGAGTTATTCGGGTAGTGTTTGATTCGAATCACCGTCCCTCGCGGTTATGAGTACCGCTTGCTCACTGTGTTGTGACGTAGTAAGCAAGTTGGGTGGGAACAGTTTGCAAAAGTATAATTGCTGCTATGATTATGTTAAACTGCATGAGAACCTTGTTTGAAGTAGAGATAGAGCAAACTAAATTTATCTTTCTCCTTGGGACAAGTAACATTGGAATGAAGCGTTTCTTGTTTGATTGTGGAGTTCCAATGTTGCTGGGCGCAAGGTCACTACTATTATGGCTAAAATCTGAAAGTTAAGGATGAACTCGTAGGCAAGTCTTTTCGCAAATGACAGGCTTAAGTCTTAGGTTACTTTCATGTAGAGTTTCATGTCTTAGGAAAGACGGTTAAGTCTTGCTGAGCCTTTGTCCTCACTCTTGCTATATAAGTGGTTTTGCATGTAAACCTCGACGCTATAAAGAAGGTTGTCCGGTGAGACTCGGGAACTTCCGAGTTATGTCACCCTTGGAGAACCTAGCCGCTGCCTTGTCTTCGTGTTGCTAGCGAGAGGAGTCCGCGGGCTGGACCCCTCCTCGAGTGCTGCTTAGATACTCCACGTGAGCTGTTTATAGACTTCCGCTGTAGCTGTTTTATATAAATTATTTACAAAGAACAATTTGTAAAGCTTCCGCTTTGATTTATGTAATACATTGTTCCTTATATGTGTGCTGTTCGGTGCCGCATAACACGGCACCACCCAATGCGATCCTCGGGCGAGGCGGCACGACCCCGTGATGGAGGTGGGGCCCCCTCAGGCGCACAGGGGAAATCGTATAAGGACTTTGCCCCTTCCGCAGGGGCAAGCCCTGAAAGCCCCAAGTGTCCTGCGGGGCCGGACCTCCCTCTCCTCAGAGGAGAGCCCCGGGCCCGCCACGTGGCCAGCAGAGCCGGACCTCCCTTCTCCGCAGGGAGAGCTCCGAAGGCTCCACGTGTCCAGCGGGGCCGGACCTCCCTCTCCTTAGAGGAAAGCTCTGGGCTCGCCATGTGGCCAGCAGAGCCGGACCTCCCCCCTCCACGGGGAGAGCTCCGAAGCTCCATGTGTCCAGCGGGGCCGGACCTCCCTCTCCTCAGAGGAGAGCTCTGGGCCCACCATGTGGCCAGCAGAGACGGACCTCCTTCCTCCGCGGGGAGAGCTCCGAAGGCTCCACGTTTCCAGCGGGGCCGGACCTCCCTCTCCTTAGAGGAGAGCTCCGGGCCCGCCACGTGGCCAGCAGATCCGGACCTCCCCCCTCCGCGTGGAGAGCTTCGAAGGCTCCACGTATCCAGCGGGGCCGGACCTCCCTCTCCTCAGAGGAGAGCTCCGGGCCCACCACGTGGCCAGCAGAACAGCACTACCTGCCCTCGCGCGGTAGGCAGCAAGAGTAAAGACGTGCCATACCTTGTCCGTACAAGGTATTCAAGACCCACGCCTTTTCAAGGCGTGGAGACGCGGAGCACGCCACTGTCAGGTGCCGTTGTGCCCAGTCGCATTGCAGTGAAGACTGGCACGCCGCATCAGAGGCTCTACACCAATAAACACAGCGACAAGACATCCCCTGCCGCCCCTGCCGTCATCAACCACTACGCCTAGCTTGCGGCGTGGGCAGGGTGGCAAGACGAAGACTCAGAAGCCCTTGCCAGCGACAACTACCGGCGTAACTGCAAGATACGGTAGATGGCAGGCAATCTCCTCGGGACCACCTGTCAGGTCCCGGCCCACCTTGTAAGCCGCCCGAGCCTTGGACTATAAAAGGCTCGGGTAGGCAACGTTGCAAGGGGTTCGGCATTTTGGCAAAACACCCTGACTCTAGCACTTAGCTCATCCTCAAGCTCAGGACTCCGGTTCTGAGCACACGGCAATACAACGAGCACCTCTGCTCGCCGTGGACGTAGGGTATTATGCTCCGGCGGCCTGAACCACGTAAAAAATATCTGTGTCAACCTTCTCCTTCCTTCGTCCCTAACACATAAGCTCTCCGTGAGTGACTAGCCCCTCCGAAAATGAACCTCCGCGGGCTGCCCAGAGCAGGACCGGAGGAAGTGTCGACGGCTACACTTCGACATTTGGCGCACCAGGTAGGGGGTTTTTCCCTTGCGTGACGAGCTTACACCGACGAATATGACGAAGCTTCCTTCAGCGGCAAGCTCTCCTCACCCACGTTCCTGACGAACGGTGACAAGCGGGGACTACGTCTTGACACACTCGGGACGGAGTGTGTCGGGGCAAGCTGGAAGCCAGCAGCCGACTCCGGCAGCGCAGACTCCAGCAAGCCCAAGATCTGCTGCAGCGCTAAGTGTCTCTCATGGGAGTGCACTAGCTGCAGCACGAGCGCTACTGTGCAACCCACCTGCTGGGGACGCGCCTCAGGCAGCGACCCAACAGTGGATTCGCGACGTAGACCGTCTTGTCGTCGCCGCCGCCAATCCTCAGCTTCAGCGGGGACGATGCCCGGTCAACAGGCTGTGTCACTGTCGCGCACGCCAGCGGTTGACGGGTAGACGGCAGACTCCCGCTCCACCAGGCTTCCATCGGCGGACCTGAGGTCGGAGCTGGAACGACTTCACATGGGCGAAGATGCCCATGTGGTTATCGAGCGACGGCGAGAAAGGCGTCGCAACAAAGAGGCTGGTGACAGCATGTCGACTGCCTCGACCCAGCCTGGGCCGCAGACGTTCGCTATGCGATCTCTGCCCCAGGCATACGCCACGCAGCATATGCCTCAGCCATATGCCCTGCAAATGGCGCCCCTGGTTTATGGCGCACCTTTGCCCATGCTGGGGTACACGGTGCCAGCAGCGGACCAAACGCTCGCGGCACCGACACCTGCAGCAACAGGAGCAGGATGTGCAGCCCTGGTGCCACACCTTCGCTTCGCGAAGTGGCCGCGCAAGTTCCGGCCGCACCTGCCCGACAAATACGATGGCAGCGTCAACCCGGCGGAGTTCCTCCAGATCTACTCCACCGCCATCCTTGCTGCAGGAGGGGACGAGGCCGTCATGGACAACTACTTCCCCATCGCCTTGACTGGCCCAGCTCGGTCTTGGCTCATGAATCTCCCCCAGGGTTCCATAACCTCCTGGGGAGAGCTCTGCCGGCAGTTTACTGCAAACTTCGGCAGCTCCTGCACCCGGCCTGGCACGGAGCTCGACCTCCACACCATCCAACAACAACCTGGAGAGTCGCTGTGCTCCTTCATCCAGCGGTTCTCTCAGGTGCGGGACACCATCCCCCACATCAAAAATGCTTCTGTGGTGGTGGCGTTCTGGCAGGGTGTAAGGGACAAGAAGATGCTCGAGAAGTTCGCGACCAGAGAAGTGTGCGACGTTGTCGGTACCCTTGATACGGGGTACCCTTGCACACACGGGGAAATGCCTAAGGACCTCGCCCTTCTCCGCAGGGAGAGCTCCGAAGGCGCCACGTGTCTAGCGGGGCCGGACCTCCCTCTCCTCAAAGGAGAGCTCTGGACTCGCCATGTGGCCAACTGAGCCGGACCTCCCCCCTTCGAGGGGAGAGCTCCGAAGGCTCCACGTGTCCCGCAGGGCCGGACCTCCCTCTCCTCCGAGGAGAGCTCCGGGCCTGCCATGTGGCTAGCAGAAGCCGGACCTCCCTCCTCCGCAGGGAGAGCTCCGAAGGCTCCATGTGTCCCGCGGGGCCGGACCTCCCTCTCCTCAGAGGACAGCTCCGGGCCCGCCACGTGGCCAGCAAGACAACACTGCCTGCCCCCGTGCGGTAGGCAGTGGCAAAGACGCACCATACCTTGCCTGTACAAGGTATTCAAGGCCCGCGCCTTCCCAAGACGCGGAGACGCGGAGCACGCCTCTGTCAGGTGCCGTTGCGCCCAGTCGCATCACAGACTGGCGCGCCGTGTCAGAGCCTGCCCTCCAATAAACACAGCAACAAGACATCCTTGCTGCCCCTGACATCATCAACCACTACGACTAGCTTGCGGCATGGGCAGGGCGGCAGAACAAAGACTCGGAAGCCTTCGCTAGAGACAACTACTGGCATAACTGCAGATACGGTAGTCGGCAGGCAATCTCCCCGGGACCACCTGTCGGGTCCCGGGCCCCCCTTGTAAGCCACTCGATCCTTGGACTATAAAAGGCTCGGGTAGGCAACGTTAGCAAGGGTTCGAACCCTGTGAACTCGCATCCTAGACATCACTCACCCTCAAGCTCAGGACTCCGGTTCTGAGCAACAAGCAATACAGCGAGCACCTCTGCTCACCATGGACGTAGGGTTTTACGCTCCGGAGGCCTGAACTACGTAAAACTCGCCGTGTCAAGCTTCTCCCTCACTCGTCCCTAACGCTAAAGCTCTCCGCAAGCGTCTAGCCCCTCCGAAAAAGAACCTCCGCGGGCTGCCCAGAGCAGGTCCGGGGGAAGTGTCGACCACACACTTCGACATTTGGCGCGGCAGGTAGGGGGCTTTTCCCTTGCGCGACGAGCTTTTGCCGACGAAGATGACGAAGCTTCCTTCAGCGGCAAGCTCTCCTCCCCCGCGTTCATGACGGACCGTGACAAGCGGGGACTATGTCTCAACACACTCTGGACGGAGTGTATTGGCACATGCTGGAAGCCAGCAGCCGACTCCGGCTGCGCCGACTCCGGCAACGCAGGCTCCAGCTAGCGTGAGATCTTCTGCAGCGCTGAGCGTCCCCCACGGGGGCGCGCTAGCTGCAGCAAGAGCGCTACTCACAATCCACCTGCTGGGGACGCGCCTCAGTCAGCGACCCAGCAGTGGATTCGTGAAGTAGACCGTCTCGTCGTCGCCGCAAACCCTCGACTTCAGCGGGGACGACGCCCCGGCCAACCGGCTGTGTCGCTGACGCGCACGCCAACGGTTGACGGGCAGATAGCGGATTCCAGCTCCACCAGGCTCCCATCGACGGACCTGAGGACAGAGCTGGAACGATGCCACTTGGGCCAAGATGCCTGAGTGTTCCTCGAGCGACGACCAGAAAGGCGTTGCAGCCTAGAGGCCGGCGACAGCATGACATCTGCCTCGACCCTGCCTGAGGCGCAGACTTTCGCCACGCGATCTCTGCCCCAGGCATACGCCACGCAGCATATGCCACAGCCATATGCCCTGCAAAAGGCGCCCCCGGTCTATGGCGCAGCCTTGCCCATACCGGGGTACACAGTGCCAGCAGCGAACCAAGCGTTCGTGGCACCAACACCTGCAGCACCAGGAGCAGGATGTGCGGCCCTGGCGCCCCACCTTCGCTTCGCGAGGTGGCTGTGCAAGTTTCGGCCGCACCTGCCCGAGAAGTACGACGGCAGCATCAACCCGGCGGAGTTCCTCCAGATCTACTCCACCGCCGTCCTAGCTGCAGGAGGGGACGAGGCCGTCATGGCCAACTTCTTCCCCGTCGCCTTGACCGGCCCAGCCCGGTCTTTGCTCATGAACCTCCCCCAGGGTTCCATAACCTCCTGGGGAGAGCTCTTCCGGCAGTTCACCGCCAACTTCGGCAGCTCCTACACCTGGCCTGGCACGGAGCTCGACCTCCACGCCGTACAGCAACAACCTGGAGAATCGCTACGCTCCTTCATCCAGCGATTCTCCCAGGTACGGAACACCATCCCACATATCCAAAATGCTTCTGTGGTGGTGGTGGTGTAAGGGCCTCAGTTTTGGCACACATTTGAAGTGTTCATCACCACACCACACACCTCATTTCAGGAAAGATGATGAACACAAATGAAGAGCATGTAACCACCATTAACATGCTCATTAGAGAACAAACTCACATATTGCAAAAGTGGTATTTCCCACATGTGATATAGGTGGGCTGGACTTATGAAAACTCCTACACATTGCTAAGGATGTCCATGCCAAGTTTCACCCAAATTCAAAACCTTTTTGAGGTCATTTTGGGTATAGATAGAAAGAGGGCAGTTTGAAACCACATTCAAATTCAAACTGTTTTTGTTCCATGAATTTAAAAGTGGGAGGCATATTCTTATTCAGCACATTTTTATGAACTCACACACCAATTTTCACTCCATTTCGAGTTGATCTTGACATGAGCTAAGTGGGACGAATTCAAACTTTATTTGAATTCAAAACTGAACTTGTGCTGAAATTCACTCAAACCAAACCCAATTTGAATTCTATTCAATTCAAATGGCCCAGGGGTGAATAATTTGAATCACCAGGGGTATTATTGGGCTCACTGTTTACAACAGTGATTAGGAGTAAATTTCAGAGGTTAAAACCCCGGGTGGGACCCACATGTCATAGAGGGAAGAAGGAGAAACTTGCACCCAAAGTCAGAGTCTCGGTGGGAAATTCCACCGAGCAGCTGTCGGCCGTGCCACCGAGCAGCTACCGGCGCCACCAGCTACTTCCCTCTCCGCGCGTTGGCGCCCAGGGCGGCTGGCTCGCGCCCCCACGCGACCGGCACCGCCTCAGCCGAGCAGGAGTCGGCCGGCTTTATCTTCTCGTGGGCAAACCCGAGCAGCGGCATTGTTTCTCGCCGCAGCTCTCTGCTCAATCGGGAAAACCAGCAAAACCATCTCCTCCTTCATCCCTGAGCTGCTAGACAGCCACCTGAGCTCGCACTCCACCTCTCCAACGCCAGAAACCTCGAGCTCCAACCTCCTTTGCCCAAAGACGATCGCCACCGTGGCGACCTAGCCTCAGCCGAGAGTCAGGCGCCCGTGGGCAGCGTTCCACAGGCGTTTTCACGGTCCAGCGAGAGAGGCAACAGGAGCGCGCGACCGCCGTGCTGCTCTCCTCCAAGTTTGGAAGCCAACCGTGAAGAATCCATAGAGAATTTCCAGTTTTTTCTCCGGCAACCTTAAACCGAGCTTCCGGTATGGTTTCTTTAAATTCTCGCTCTATGATCTTTCGGAGGTCATCAAATCTTGCACATAGATGCTGGACTAGCCGGCGATCAAGTTCTTTTCTGCATCCATAGCGTGAAACTGTCTAGGAGTGACGAATTTCGAGCTCGATCAAGGGCGGTCATGGCGGGCACGATCGGTCACACGGTGCCGACCGACTTGCCGCCATCCCTGAACCCTTTTGATACCTTGTCGAGCTTCCTAGAGGTACACTGATGCTGTAGGGCCGTTTGTTCGAGGTGTTGGCAGGTTTAGGAACCACGGTCGACGGTGTCGAACCTCAACCGAGGCCGCGGCATGTCGCCGAGTTATTTCCGGTCACCCCCAGCCCGACCTGTCATCCCCGACGTGTTCCTCGACGTCGACAACCCCCTGGCGGCGAGTTTCAGACCATGGGAGGTCCGGCAGCGGCGAGCCGGCGAGCCCTGAGTCTGCTCCGGCGAGGTCGGCGGCGCGGGCACGAGAGAACGGCGGGAGGAAGACGAAGCCGGCTCGCCCACGTGTCAGCGGCTGAAGAATTTAAATCGGGATCGGGTGTGGCCAGGGATCGGCTGTGCTGGCGCGCAAATACCCTGTGAGCTCCGGTGTGCCGGACACCTCCGCGCTCGACACGTGTGGTATCACCGGTGTGCCGGACACCTCCGCGCTCGACACGTGTCCCCGCGGGCCCCAAGAGTTTAAACTTTTCCCCCGATTTTCAGAATTCTTCCAAACTTCAAATCCTCATAACTTTGGCTAGAAGGCTCCAAATCGGGTGAACCAAATTTTGTTGGATTCAGCTCTCTGAGCACTTTCCAGCAATACCAAATTCAGATCATGAAAGAGAATAGTTTTCCAGAATTAAGTCCCTAAAATTTAAACTGTTGGGAATTTTATCTGGAGAACTACTTTATGAAAAATTCTGAAATTTGGCTGAAAGGTTAATTGGATAATCCCTGAATCCCAGTAAAATTTTCAGACTCACCCAAGTTAATTTAGTTACCCTAATTGGGTGATTAAGGGAACTGCCCAGAGAAAATAAAAAAATGTCCAGAAACATTTTTCAGATTTTCTCCAATCTTAATTAGGACATAACTTTCTGTAGAATTCTTCAAATGACATGAAACCAACTCCATTAGAACCATCCTAAATTCTAGTTTCCAGAAAGTAATGGTGGGAGCCATGAAAAACCCTGGAATTACATAGAGGCTCAATTATTGACCAAAGATGCTTTTATTTGTACAAGGTTCAATTGAACTTTGTTTCAAATAAAACTTGGTCACAACTCTTGTTAGGACCCTACCAATCCACCATAAAAATTTCAGAACCAAAGGGGTGGGCTAGCTAGAGTTAGTAGCAATTATGTATTTAAGTTCACACATTTGCATTTAAATTTACATGTAGTATTGTATTCAACGTGTAGCCGTTGAAGAAGAGACCCCGGAAGTGCTGGATTTCCTTCTTCCGGACGAAGAACTAACTACTGACCAGCAGCAACAAGGCAAGCCCCGGTTTGCATTAACCTTTTTATAAGTTTTTTCTTTGTTTACATGTGTCATATGGAGTATGTATGTGCATTAGGTAGAGGATGAATGAAACCCCACTTGCATAACCAAAGGTTCCTTAAAGAGTGAGGGTAGTGTCTAAGACCTCGAGTAGATAGGCTATGCTTAAAGATTCATAGGGCTTCGGTACAAGTCGAGTAGTTGGAATCTACTCGCTAGATAGGCTTGGGACGCACGGGTTCGGTTGAGTGATGTGAGATCACATTAGTAATGAAAATGAGACTGGGCAGGGGCTAGGGCGCAGCCAGAGGGGGTCTTGTGTGCGCAGCCCTGTCTGTGTCGATTGAGGACCAAGCCGTGTGCGGCCCATGCTGATCAAGTTTGAACGTACCAAAGGCATATCGGATATATGGGCCCCGATAAACCGATGTAGCCTAAACCTCCGGGCGTCGAGGCATAACGCACCGATTTATAGGTGTAGGCTGAGGGCAGCAAGGTGGAAATCTGCCAACGGGCATAGAGAGATGCTCCGTGTGGGGAACCTCCTGCTCCTTTCGGTGCGACCGGTTCGACATTTGGGCTGTTGGGTGAAAGGTTGTCCCGTACGACATCGAGTGAGCGTGCTGTGCAGCTCCACGGGTGGGCGTACGTGATGTGCTCTTTGGGTTTCCCTGCAGGTGTATATCGAGTCGATTGGCCGTCCCTCGCGGTGAAGAGTACCACTTGGTCACTGAGTCATGACGTAGATTAATGGATGAAACATGTTGATTCAATTGCTGGTTGATATAATTGTATTGCTACATGTGTGCCACCAAATACTGCTTACTAAATTTCAGATTTCCTGAACTGTTAACTTGTTGCTAAAAGATGAACTAAGGATGAACTTGTAGGCGTATCCTTTTGCTGAAATGTTACTACCCTATGTCCATTGTACACCTCATGTAGAGTTTCATGCTTAGGTGAGTCGGTTAAGCCTTGCTGAGCCTTCGTGCTCACGGTTGCTGTTTAAGTGTTTTCAGGTGAGGAGCCACCCACGGACTCGGGGTACGAGTCAACCGGCGAGGGTTACCCTCTGTCGGGGACCACGGCTGAGTGGGACCCGTACACGCCGCGCTGAGCTGAGACGTGCAGCTAGTGTGGGTTGCCCTAGGGCTGGGCAACCGACTTTTACTAGATAGGCGGGCGTGAGTTGTACAAAAGAAACTTCCGCTGTGTAATAAAGACCCTAGTTTGTAACTGAGAAGTGTACTACTTTGTACATTCAGTTGTTTTCCCATGTAATATAATGTGTTCTTATGACGTGTGCTGTCGGGTGTCGCATCGCGCGGTACCACCCTCTGCGATCCTGGATGAGCAGATTCCGGTCCGCCACAGCCTGGTATCAGAGCTGCAGTGGGGATAGCACAGTACTTAAGGACGGCATTATGGGAAAAACTTAGGTATACGGTAAGGATTCGGTAGTTGCCCAAGTAAGGACTATATTAGCATAGTTACTTAAAGTGGCAAAGACTAACCTATGTGTTATAATTCTGAATTTCAATTATACTAACGACGCACCTACGCTCTGGTAAGTTTGGTAAGGAACGCCACCGAAAGCGGTTCAATTTCGGTTAGCTCCCCCTGACGAGGAACGTGGTTCAGGGATTTGTCTCACAGCTTGGTGTGAGACGTCAATATGAAACTCTTGGACCCTTCATGTCCCTGAGTTCATATGCAACACTGATCCCTAGCGTGCATTAGGCAAGTAAGTGGAGACCCCATCGCGTGGTCAGTAACGCGAGTGTGTGTTCGTCTGGAAATAGCCCAGGAGGACATACGCAGCGCTTGCCATCGGCGTGCCCTGCCGGGCAGTAGGTGGTATCCGTTGGGTTGATAACATTCCCAACCGTTACGACCCGTTCATGACATACTCGGGTTCCCCGTCGTGTGGTGTTGAAACAAGATCACGTACCTTGAGACGTGACCTAGCTCAAGGACGGCCGTATGGCAATGATACGGGCGTTTGTATTTACTTTTAAATATGGAACTGCCTGAAATGAACAACCTTTGAGTGCACCATCATTGTGTGGTCTTCTGCAGGTACTAACCACGTATGAATCCATGTAGAAAACGTGTGCGAGAGACCGTTTAGTGCCACACTTGAGGCGTATATGCCGGTATGATCCGGTTAGGATTTTCTTTGGTGAGGAACGTAGTACCGAGATATTGTAGGCATATGCATGAAAATATTGAGAACAAGGAACTAAAATCATTAGGTTCAACAATTAGGACCCTGGTTGGGTATAAGAATGGGATAGTGATGAGTGTAGTTCCAAAAAGGACGGAAAAACAGAGTGCTCTGTTTTGGGCAGCATGTTTGCTGATCTTCAACAGGGCATAACTCACCGGTATTTTATCCCAGAGAGGTGTGATATATAGCTCTGGAAAGGTATTTAAGTACTCTACAACTTTGTTGTAGACTTCCAGAGCTGAAACTCACCTTAAGATGGCTAAAATCTCAGAGGAATGTGAACTGTCCAGAACCAGGACAGAGTAGAACATTCTGTGAACTGTTTTGTTTTTCAATGATAACTCCCAGTAGCAAAACCCCAAAAAAATTTCATATGATACCTCCTTAGAAAGAGTAGAAGATGTGTGATATCTTTGCAATTCAAAGTTTCTGAAGTTTCAGCACTGATTTCAGGGGAAACTCGAATGGAAAACAGCAACTTCCAAGGGAGGTGCTGTTAAAAAATTCTTCCAGAAATTCTGCTTACTTTGAATTAGCATAACTTTTTAACCAAGGCTGATCTGGGGGCGATTGAATACTCGTTGGAAATATACTGAAGTTAACTTTAACTTTGGTATTCAACTTGAGTCATAAAAATGTCCAGAACCAGATCAAAACTTGGAATAGGTAGAAACTGGTCATTCTGACAGAAGAATGACAGTTGAACTCATTGAAGAGGGTGTTGTACCCTAAGGGTGGTATACGTGATGACAACGCGATAGTAATGTCTCGTGGTGGCCAAACCTAGTTATGGTGAGCTTCCAAAGGGGAGGTTCATCAAGTTGGATTAAACTAGCTTGTGTTTGGTCTGGTAATGTTGTAGCTTGTGCAAAGTTATTACACTATCTACTTACGAGATGTATCGCATGTTTTTATTGCCATTATGTTTTACACCTATTTCATTTGGACTGCATGCACTCTCTTGCGGGACTGATGTTATTGTCGTATGGTTGCAGATGGTTCGCACTAGGACCACGCACGAGGTTGGTGGCTCTAGCCAAGGGGGAGGCGATGACTCCCAGCCACCGGCCTACGACAGCACCCCGCAGCAGCAACCACCACCGCCGCCTCCGCTTACTCTAGCGGATGTGATAGTGGCACTGGTGGGAGGTCGTGAGGAGCAGACCGACCTGCTCCGCACGATCGTGCAGAATACGTCCCAGGCGGGGGGACGTCAAGAGCGAGGGCCTCGTGAGCCCCGCGAAGTGTCGTACTCGGATTTCATGAGTACGCACGCTCCAGTGTTCACCGAAGCTGAAGAACCACTGGAGGCTGACAACTGGCTGCGGACCATCGAGTCCAAGTTTGGGCTGATACAGTGTACGGAGCGGCAGAAGACCCTGTTCACAGCACAGCAGCTCCACGGTGCCGCTGGTGCGTGGTGGGCGAATTACGTCGCCTCACGTCCGGCTGGCCATGCCGTGGAATGGCAAGAGTTCCTGGAGGCGTTCCGCGCCTATCACATTCCTCCCGGAATCATTAAGAGGAAGTTCCAAGAATTCTTGGAGCTGAAGCAGGGCGGGAGGAGTGCCCACGACAACTCCCGTGCCTTCAACCATCTGGCGCAGTACACGTCAGACTATATCTCCACTGAGGAGAAGAAGAGGGAGCACTTCTATCGGGGGT
Source organism: Neostapfia colusana (assembly GCA_030760725.1). Lineage (NCBI taxonomy): Eukaryota > Viridiplantae > Streptophyta > Magnoliopsida > Poales > Poaceae > Neostapfia > Neostapfia colusana. The sequence continues at coordinate 18,632,931 of JASWHV010000002.1, forward strand.
TACACCCCGAAATGAAGACCCACCTTGTACAGTGGAACCGCGGCACATTCAACGACCTAGTCTGTCGAAGTGTTCAGTCGACACTTCCCCCGGGCCTGCACTGGGCAGCCCGCGGAGGTTCTTTTTTCGGTGGGGCTAGTCCCTAGCGGAAAGCTTGCGCAGATGGACGAGTTAGTGAGAGCTTGACACGGCGAGTTTTACGTGGTTCAGGCCGCCGGAGCGTAAAACCCTACGTCCACGGCGAGCTATGGAGCTCGCTGTATTGCTTGCTGATCAGGCTCGGAGGCCTGAGCTTGGGGGTGAGTTACAGCTTGAGAGTGTATGGCTAGCGTATGAGTTGCAAAGTGCGAACCCCTCCTATCGACGCCTACCCGAGCCTTTTATAGTCCAAGACTCGGGCGGCTTACAAGGGGAGCCGGGACCCGACAGGTGGTCCCGGGAAGATTGTCTATTATCTACCGTATCTGTAGTTATGCCGGTAGTTGTCTCTGGTCGAAGGCTTCTGAGTCTTCAACTTGCCGCCCTGCCCATGCCGCATGCTAGTCGTAGTGGTTGATGACGGCACAGGCGGCATGGGATGTCTTGTCGCGGTGTTTATTGGTTGGCAGGTTCTGACACCGCGTGCCAGTCTGTGATGCGACTGGGTGCAACGGCACCTGACAGACGCGTGCTCCGCGTCTCCGCGTCTTGGGAAGACGCGGGCCTTGAATACCTTGTACGGGCAAGGTATGGGGCGTATTTACGCCCGCTGCCTATCGCTCGGGGCAGGCAGCGTCGCTCTGCTGCCACGTGGCGGGCCCGAAGCCCTTCTCAGAGAAGAGAAGAGAAGGGTCAGTCCCGCGGGGCACGTGGAGCCTCCGGACCTCTCTCCGCGGAGGGGGAGGTCCGGCTTCTGTATGCCACGTGGCGGGCCCGGAGCTCACCTCTGAGGAGAGGGAGGTCCGGCCCCGCCGGACGCGTGGCGCCTTCGGAGCTCTCTCCCGCGGAGGGGGAGGTCTGGCTTCTGTATGCCACGTGGCAGGCCCGGAGCTCACCTCTGAGGAGAGGGAGGTCCGGCCCCGCCGGACGCGTGGCGCCTTCGGAGCTCTCCATGCGGAGAAGGGCGAGTTCCTTAGGCATTTTACCCTGTGCGCGGGGGTACCCCATATCTCAGGTATCGACATAGTCAATGCCGCAATCATGCAAGAGGACGTTCAGCAGGAGTTAGCAGCTGAGCAGAGGAAGCGCAGCGCTCCACCTAGCAGCGGTGGTGGCGTGCCCCAGAAGTACCATATGGTGTATCGGACACCATCCGGGCAGCAGTGGCATCCACCGGCGCGACCCCAACGATGCGGGAAACGTCCGTTCCAGTCACCTTCGTTCCGTCCGCCGATGCCACCCCCAAGACTGCAGCAGCAACAGCAGCAGCAGACGGTACCCCGAGTGTTTCCACCGCCACAACGCGCCCCGGGATTCCGTCCACCGATCAGCGGGGGACCACCCCGTTTCACCTGCTTCACGTGTGGTCAGGCAGGCCACTTCGCGAAGGACTGTCCCCAGGGGCATTAGAGCAGCGGGCAAGCCCAGCTCCAGGGCGGTGCTCGAGGCCGACCTCCGGTGAAGAAGGTTGGTCAGCGGACTGGAGGCGTCCGCAACCTCGACAATGAGGACGCCCCAGAGGGAGACAACGTGCTGGCGGGTACGTTCACTCTCAACCATCAAGCCATCATAATATTGTTCGATTCTGGTGCAACCCACAACTTCATTAGTGCATCATATGTGGCTCAGCATCAGCTGGAAGCCTTTCCATCCGAGTGTTCTTATATGATCCGCTCACCGGGAGGAAAGATTTCAGCAACTATGATGGTTCCAAAAGCACCGTTGTGCTTATGTGGGAAGATATATCTCACCACTATGATTATCCTAGGGGGCAGAAGATTGATGCAATCTTGGGGATGTCATGGCTAAGTTACCATGGCGCTGTCCTGGAAACTTTAACACGGACGGTTCACCTCAACTCCCCATTACACCGTCCGCAGTCCCTCCTATTAGATAATCCAGTCAGAGAAGTTTCAGCGATCAATAGTGCTGAGGCTCTCAAGTTAGAAGACATCCCCGTAGTCCGGGAGTATTCTGACGTGTTTCCGGAGGATCTTTCGGGCATGCCACCTGAGCGGGACATCGAGTTCAAGATCGAGCTCGCACCCGGGACTACACCCATATCACGGAGGCCATACAAAATGGCTCCAAATGAGCTGGTGGAACTGAAAGAACAGCTCAATGATCTGTTGAGCAAGGGTTTCATCAGGCCGAGTTCCTCGCCTTGGGGATGCTCGGCGTTGTTCGTGAAGAAAAAGGATGAAACCCTGAGGCTGTGTGTGGATTACCGGCCACTCAACGCCGTCACCATAAAAAATAAGTACCCACTGCCCCACATCAACATATTGTTTGATCAACTTGTGGGTGCAAGTGTGTTCTCCAAGATGGACCTTCATTCTGGATATCACCAGATAAAGATCCGAGCGGGGTATATCCCAAAGACGGCCTTCTCGACGAGATATGGGTTATATGAATATCTCGTCATGTCCTTTGGTCTCACAAATGCTCCAGCCCCCTTCATGTATCTCATGAACTCGGTGTTCATGCCGGACCTGGACAAGTTTGTGGTAGTGTTCATCGACGATATCTTGGTTTACTCCAAGATAGAAGCCGAACATGCCGAACACTTGCGGGTCGTTCTGCAACGATTACGAGACCACAAGCTCTACGCCAAGTTCAGCAAATGCGAGTTTTGGATCAGCCAAGTTCCATTTTTGGGACATATCATCTCCGCAGAAGGCATTGCGGTTGACCCAAGTAAAATAGAGCAAGTGCTGAAATGGAAAGCTCCCACTTCAGTTCATGAAGTCAGAAGCTTCTCGGGTTAGCGGGATACTATCGGAGATTATTTCCAAGTTTCTCCAAGCTCGCCAAGCCGATGACAGAGTTGCTGAAGAAAGGGACGAAATATGTTTGGAACACGGCGTGTGAAGGAGCATTCCAAACATTGGTGAGGCATCTCACCACAGCCCCGGTCTTAGCTCAGCCGGATACAACAAAGCCCTTCGACGTGTATTGTGACGCGTCCGGTATTGGGCTTGGTTGCGTGTTGATGCAAGAAGGACTTGTGGTCGCCTATGGCTCACGCCAACTTCGGAACCATGAGCAGCACTATCCCACTCATGACCTTGAGCTTGCTGCAGTGGTTTTGGCGCTGAAAATGTGGATGCACTATCTCCTGGGGAATCTAGTGCACCTCTACACCGACCACAAGAGCTTGAAATATATTTTCACCCAGAAGGAGCTGAACATGAGGCAAAGGAGGTGGTTAGAACTGATTAAAGATTATGAAATTGAGATTCATTACCACCCCGGCAAGGCGAATGTGGTTGCCAACGCGCTGAGTCGGAAATCACATGTTCATCACCTCACCATTACCCCGGTTGAGGAGGAAGAGCCGAGTTTACACTTGGTTCCTTATGGATTGCTGTACAACCTTGCCCTCATCCCTACTATAAGGGAGGACATCATTGCAGCTCAGAAAACGGATAAAGGCATGGCACATCTCCGGAGACGGATAGACAATGGAGAAATTAAATGTTTCCGGAAAGATGATGAGGGGACGCTGTGGTTCAATGACCGCATAGTCGTACCCCGGGATATGGAGTTGAGAAAGAAGATCCTCGATGAAGCCCACTTGTCCAAGTACTCCATTCATCCGGGCAGCAACAAAATGTACCAAGATTTGAAAAAGAAATTTTGGTGGACACGGATGAAGCGGGAGGTAGCTAAGTACGTATCCGAGTGCGATACATGCCGACGAGTGAAAGCTGATCACATGAAGAAATCAGGGCTGTTGCAACCCCTGAAAATTCCAGCTTGGAAATGGGAAGATGTGAGCATGGATTTCATTGTGGGATTACCCCTAACATCCAACAAACATGATTCCATATGGGTAATCATTGACCGACTAACCAAGTCAGCTCACTTCATCCCCATGCATACACATTTCCATGCCAACAGATATGCGGAGTTATATATCGCCAGGATCCTATGTTTGCATGGCGTACCCGAGACCATAGTCTCAGACCGAGGTGCATTGTTTGTATCTCGCTTTTGGGAGCAGTTACATGCTGCTTTGGGTACTAAACTGGTTAGAAGCTCCGCTTACCACCCTCAGACAGATGGGCAGACGGAGAGGGTGAATCAAGTATTAGAAGACATGTTGAGAGCATGTGCCATCCACCATGGTAGGAACTGGGATGATCACCTACCCTTGGCGGATTTCTCGTACAACAATGGCTATCAGGCGAGTATCAAGATGGCACCCTACGAAGCTCTCTACGGTCGTAAATGCCGCACCCCATTAAACTGGTGCGAGTCCGGTGAATGGGTCACATTCGGGGTTGATGTGGTGAATGACGCCGAAGAGCGCGTTCGGACGATTCAAGCTAACTTGAAGGCCGCTCAATCCCGGCAGAAGAGCTACGCTGATAAGAGGCATAGACCATTGCACTTCGACGTCGGTGAACACGTGTATCTCCGCGTGTCTCCGATGAAGGGCGTGCACTGGTTAGGTTTGAAGGGGAAGCTCGCTCCCTGTTTCATTGGACCCTATGCTATCACCAAGAAGTGTGGACCAGCAGCGTATAGACTGGAGCTACCGGCATCCCTTGCTGGTGTCCATGATGTTTTCCATATTTCGCAACTACGAAAATGTTTGAAGCATACGGCTGCTGTTCCTACCGAAGACATCAGCGAGCTGAAACCGGATTTAACATATGATGAGTATCCGGTGGAAATTCTTGATGAGAAAGCCCGAACCACGCGTAACAGAACGTTGTGGTTCTACAAGATCCTCTGGAGCAACCATACCGTGGAAGAAGCGATGTGGGAGAGCGAGGAATTCCTTCGCTCAAATTACCCGGAGTTCATGGCTTCTCAACACGGGTAAGTCCCTACTACATCGCTATCTCTTCTTTTGTAATCTCGGGACGAGATTCTTTTAAGGGGGGAGGAATGTAAGGGCCTCAGTTTTGGCACACATTAAAGTGTTCATCACCACACCACACACCTCATTTGAGGAAAGATGATGAACACAAATGAAGAGCATGTAACCACCATTAACATGCTCATTAGAGAACAAACTCACATATTGCAAAAGTGGTATTTCCCACATGTGATATAGGTGGGCTGGACTTATGAAAACTCCTACACATTGCTAAGGATGTCCATGCCAAGTTTCACCCAAATTCAAAACATTTTTGAGGTCATTTTGGGTATAGATAAAAAGAGGGCAGTTTGAAACCACATTCAAATTCAAACTGTTTTTGTTCCATGAATTTAAAAGTGGGAGGCATATTCTTATTCAGCACATTTTTATGAACTCACACACCAATTTTCACTCCATTTGGAGTTGATCTTGACATGAGCTAAGTGGGACGAATTCAAACTTTATTTGAATTCAAAACTGAACTTGTGCTGAAATTCACTCAAACCTAACCCAATTTGAATTCTATTCAATTTAAATGGCCCAGGGGTGAATAATTTGAATCACCAGGGGTATGATGGGGCTCACTGTTTACAACAGTTATTAGGAGTAAATTTCAGAGGTTAAAACCCTGGGTGGGACCCACATGTCATAGAGGGAAGAAGGAGAAACTTGCACCCAAAGTCAGAGTCTAGGTGGGAAATTCCGCCGAGCAGCTGTCGGCTGTGCCACCGAGCAGCTACTGGCACCACCAGCTGCTTCCCTCTCCGCGCGTTGGCGCCCAGGGCGGCTGGCTCGCGCCCCCACGCGACCGGCACCGCCTCAGCCGAGCAGGAGTCGGCCGGCTTTATCTTCTCGTGGGCAAACCCGAGCAGCGGCATTGTTTCTCGCCGCAGCTCTCTGCTCAATCGGGAAAACCAGCAAAACCATCTCCTCTTTCGTCCCTGAGCTGCTAGACAGCCACCTGAGCTCGCACTCCACCTCTCCAACGCCAGAAACCTCGAGCTCCGACTTCCTTTGCCCAAAGACGATCGCCACCGCGGCGACCTAGCCTCAGCCGAGAGTCAGGCGCCCGTGGGCAGCGTTCCACAGGCGTTTTCACGGTCCAGCGAGAGAGGCAACAGGAGCGTGCGACCACCGTGCTGCTCTCCTCCAAGTTTGGAAGCCAACCGTGAAGAATCCGTAGAGAATTTCCAGTTTTTGCTCCGGCGACCGTAAACCGAGCTTCCGGTATGGTTTCTTTAAATTCTCGCTCTATGATCTTTCGGAGGTCATCAAATCTTGGACATAGACGCTGGACTAGCCGGCGATCAAGTTCTTTTCTGCATCCGTAGCGTGAAACTGTCTAGGAGTGACGAATTTCGAGCTCGATCGAGGGCGGTCATGGCGGGCATGATCGGTCACACGGTGCCGACCGACTTGCCGCCATCCCTGGACCCTTTTGATACCTTGTCGAGCTTCCTAGAGGTACACTGATGCTGTAGGGCCGTTTGTTCGAGGTGTTGGCGGGTTTAGGAACCACGGTCGACGGTGTCGAACCTCAACCGAGGCCGCGGCACGTCGCCGAGCTATTTCCGGTCACCCCCAGCCCGACCTGTCACCCCCGACGTGTTCCTCGACGTCGACAACCCCCTGGCGGCGAGTTTCAGATCATGGGAGGTCCGGCAGCGGCGAGCCGGTGAGCCCTGAGTCTTCTCCGGCGAGGTCAGCGGCACGGGCGCGAGAGAACGGCGGGAGGAAGACGAAGCCGGCTGTCCACATGTCAGCGGCTGAAGAATTTAAATCGGGATCGGGTGTGGCCAGGAATCGGCTGTGCTGGCGCGCAAATACCCTGTGAGCTCCGGTGTGCCGGACACCTCCGCGCTCGACACGTGTGGTATCCCCGGTGTGCCGGACATCTCCGCGCTCGACACGTGTCCCCGCGGGCCCCGAGAGTTTAAACTTTTCCCCCGATTTTCAGAATTCTTCCAAACTTCAAATCCTCATAACTTTGGCTAGAAAGCTCCAAATCGGGTGAACCAAATTTTGTTGGATTCAGCTCTCTGAGCACTTTCCAGCAATACCAAATTCAGATCATGAAAGAGAATAGTTTTCCAGAAGTAAGTCCCTAAAATTTAAACTGTTGGGAATTTTATCTGGAGAACTACTTTATTAAAAATTCTGAAATTTGGCTGAAAGGTTCATTGGATAATCCCTGAATCCCAGTAAAATTTTCAGACTCACCCAAGTTCATTTAGTTACCCTATTTGGGTGATTAAGGGAACTGCCCATAGAAAATAAAAAAAATGTCCAGAAACATTTTTCAGATTTTCTCCAATCTTAATTAGGACATAACTTTCTGTAGAATTCTTCAAATGACATGAAACCAACTCCATTAGAACCATCCTAAATTCTAGTTTCCAGAAAGTAATGGTGGGAGCCATGAAAAACCATGAAATTACATAGAGGCTCAATTATTGACCAAAGAGGCTTTTATTTGTATAAGGTTCAATTGAACTTTGTTTCAAATAAAACTTGGTCACAACTCTGGTTAGGACCCTACCAATCCACCATAAAAATTTCAGAACCAAAGGGGAGGGCTAGCTAGATTTAGTAGCAATTATGTATTTAAGTTCACACATTTGCATTTAAATTTACATGTAGTATTGTATTCAACGTGTAGCCATTGAAGAAGAGACCCCGGAAGTGCTGGATTTCCTTCTTCCGGACGAAGAACTAACTGCTGACCAGCAGCAACAAGGCAAACCCCGGTTTGCATTAACCTTTTTATAAGTTTTTCCTTTGTTTACATGTGGCATATAGAGTATGTATGTGCATTAGGTAGAGGATGAATGAAACCCCACTTGCATAACCAAAGGTCCCTTAAAGAGTGACGGTAGTGTATAAGACCTTGAGTAGATAGGCTATGCTTAAAGATTCATAGGGCTTCGGTACAAGTCGAGTAGTTGGAATCTACTCGCGAGATAGGCTTGGGACGCACGGGTTCGGTTGAGTGATGTGAGATCACATTAGTAATGAAAATGAGACTGGGCAGGGGCTAGGGCGCAGCCAGAGGGGGTCTTGTGTGCGCAGCCCTGTCCGTGTCGATTGAGGACCGAGCCGTGTGCGGCCCACGCTGATCAAGTTTGAACGTACCGAAGGCATATCGGATATATGGGCCCCGATAAACCGATGTAGCCTAAACCTCCGGGCGTCGAGGCATAACGCACCGCTTTATAGGTGTAGGCTGAGGGCAGCAAGGTGGAAATCTGCCAACGGGCATAGAGAGATGCTCCGTGTGGGGAACCTCCTGCTCGTTTCGGTGCGACCGGTTCGACGTTTTGGCTGTTGGGTGAAAGATTGTCCCGTACGACATCGAGTGAGCGTGCTGTGCAGCTCCACGGGTGGGCGTACGTGACGTGCTCTTTGGGTTTCCCTGCAGGTGTATATCGAGTCGATTCGCCGACCCTCGCGGTGAAGAGTACCACTTGGTCACTGAGTCGTGACGTAGATTAATGGATGAAACATGTTGATTCAATATTGCTGGTTGATATAATTGTATTGCTACATGTGTGCCACCAAATACTGCTTAGTAAATTTCAGATTTCCTGAACTGTTAACTTGTTGCTAAAATATGAACTAAGGATGAAATTGTAGGCGTGTCCTTTTGCTGAAATGTTATTATCGTATGTCCACTGTACACCTATTGTAGAGTTTCATGCTTAGGTGAGCCGGTTAAGCCTTGCTGAGCCTTCGTGCTCACGGTTGCTGCTTAAGTTTTTTTCAGGTGAGGAGCCACCCACGGACTCGGGGTACGAGTCCACCGGCGAGGGTTACCCTCCGTCGGGGACCACGGCTGAGTGGGAGCCGTACACGCCGCGCTGAGCTGAGACGTGCAGCTAGTGTGGGTTGCCCTAGGGCTGGGCAACCGACTTTTGTTAGATAGGCGGGCGTGAGTTGTACAAAAGAAACTTCCGCTGTGTAATAAAGACCCTAGTTTGTAACTGAGAAGTGTACTACTTTGTACATTCAGTTGTTTTCCCATGTAATATAATGTGTTCTTATGACGTGTGCTGTCGGGTGTCGCATCGCGCGGCACCACCCTCTGCGATCCTGGATGAGCGGATTCCGGTCAGCCACAGGTGGCATTCCGGCAAGGCGTCCGGGACAAGAAGATGCTTGAGAAGCTCGCGACCAGAGAGGTCCGCGACATCTCAGAGCTCTTCAGCCTGGCGGACAAGTGCGCCAGAGCAGCAGAAGGGCAGAACTGGTACTCCCTGCCAGCCTCTGAGTCAGGAAGGCAGCCAGGATCTGGCGCTGCTTCCTATGGAAGCGGCAAGAAGATCAAGAACCGGGGCGGTGGCAAGATGAAGCCACCGGCCACGGCTCCCGTTGCCGCAGCAGTGGCACCCAGTGGGGCTCGGGGGCCACGCCCGACAAAAGGCAGCGACAGTCACCAGCTTCAGATGGTGACCAAGGCGAGCTATGCCCCGTGCACGGCACCAGTTACCATACTGCTGCCGAGTGCCGGGAGATCCAGAAGCTCATGGAGCGCTTCCGGAAAGGGAAGCAGCTTCGAACTGATGCCCCACCCTACCGTCAAAGGGAGGGCAAGCAGAAGGTCGACGCCCCAGACAACGTCGACCACCAGGTGGAGTTCCAGGAGCCTCAGCGCGCCGTGAAGGTGGTGCGCAACCATGAGGACTCCAGCTCCAGTGATGACGAGCGCCGGAAGATGCTCTACGTCATCTACGGTGGGTCCGCTGACCCCTCGTCCCGAAGCGCGGTTAAGACCCTGCGCCGAGCGGTAGCGTCGGTGGCTCCCCTCCCAAGTGCCGCGCCGCACCTCAAGTGGATGGGAACCCCCATCGGCTTCGATGCCACCGACTGCAGCAGGAACATGGCTAGGGCCAGCCAACTACCGCTCTTGGTAGCACCCACCATCGCCAACGTGAGGATGTACCACGTTCCGATGGATGGCGGGGCTGGACTGAACCTCATCAGTCCCGCAGCTTTCCAGAAGCTGCAGATCCCGATGGCCAAGCTCACCCCATCGAGCCCATTCTCAGGGGTAGGGCCGGGACAGGTCATTCCCTACGGCAACATCAGCCTTCCGGTGACTTTTGGGGCACCGGACAGCTATCAGACAGAGTACATTCTGTTCGACGTGGCGGAGATCGACCTCCCCTTCAACGCCATAATTGGCAGGCCAGCCCTGTACCGATTCATGGCAGTAGCCCACTATGGCTACCTCGTCCTGAAGATGCCTACACCAACAGGCGTCCTCAGGATTCGTGGAGACCGCACTGCTGCAGTGTCAGCCTTGGGAATGCTCCAAGCGCTTGCAACAGCTAGAGCACCAGCCCCTGGCAGTGCAGAACCGGACCGGCTCCACCCGAGTGCACGCCGCCGTGCCTCTACCGCAGCACCCCGTGTGCAACCCCTCGACGAGGGCGACGTCCCCCTGAAGCTCGTCCAAGTCGGCGCCGATGCCACCCAGACCATCCGGGTAGCCGGGGGCCTGGATAGCAAATAGGAAGGCGCGCTCGTCACCTTCCTCCGGCACAACGTCGACGTGTTTGCATGGCAGCCATCGCAGATGCCGGGGATCCCTAGGGAGGTGATCGAGCACCACTTGAAAGTCTTCCCCGACGCCCGGCCAGTCCAACAGAAGCCCCGCAAGCAGTCCATCGAGCTGCCAAACTTCATCCGGGAAGAAATCAACAAGCTGCTGGACGCTGGCTTCATACGGGAAGTCCACCACCCCCGGTGGTTGGCGAACCCCGTTGTTGTCCCGAAGGCCGGCGGGAAGATCCGGATGTGCATCGACTACACCAGTCTCAATAAGGCATGTCCCAAAGATCCATTCCCTCTCCCTAGAATAGATCAAATAGTAGACTCGACATCGGGCTGCAGTATGCTGTTCTTCCTAGACGCCTACTCGGGTTTCCATCAGATCCCTTTTTCTAGAGAAGATGAAGAGCACACCTCCTTCATCACAGTAGACGGCCTGTACTGTTATATCTCTATGCCTTATGGCCTAAAGAATGCTCTTCCCACCTTTGTACGTGCAATGCACAAAACCTTCGGGGAGTTAATAATAGGCTTAGTTGAGGTGTATGTCGATGACATCGTTGTCAAGGTTAGGCAGAGTTCGTCCCTGCTAGATAACCTGGCCTTAGTCTTTGACAAACTGCGCTCTACGCGCACCAAGCTGAACCCCGACAAGTGTGTGTTCGGCGTATCCTCTGGAAAACTCTTAGGATTCCTGGTCTCACACCGAGGAATTGAGGCCAACCCAGAGAAGATCAAGGCCATTGACTTGATGCGGCCCCCCGCCCGCATCAAAGAGGTCCAGAAACTCACGGGATGCCTAGCCGCGTGTAAGGGCCTCAGTTTTTGACACCTGTTTAAAGTGTTCATCACCACACCACACACCTCATTTGAGGAAAGATGATGAACACAAGTGAAGAGCAAGTAACCACCATCAACACACTCATTAGAGAACAAACTCACATATTACAAAAGTGGTATTTCCCACGTGTGATATGGAGGGGCTGGACATATAAAAATTCCTACACATTGCTAAGGATGTCCATGCCAAGTTTCATCCAAATTCAAAACCTTTTTGAGGTCATTTTGGGTATAGTTAGAAAGAGGGCAGTTTGAAACCATATTCAAATTCAAACTGTTTTTATCCCATGAATTAAAAAGTGGGAGGCATATTCTTATTCAGCACATTTTTGTGGGCTCACACACCAATTTTCACTCCATTTGGAGTTGATCTTGACATGAGCTAAGTGGGGCAAATTCGAACTTTATTTGAATTTCAAACTGAACATGTGCTAAAATTCATTCAAACCAAATCAAATTTGAATTCTAACCAATTCAGATGGCTCATGGGTGAATAATTTGAATCACCATGGTTATTTTGGGGCTCACTGTTTACAACAGTGATTTGGAGTGAATTTCAGAGGTTAAAACCCCGGGTGGGACCCACATGTCAGCCACAGAGAGGATTCAACCGACTGAGACTTTTCTCACTCGGGTCGCCGAGCCGCCGCTGCGATCGCCACCGAGGGGAGCCGCCGCGCCAGCAGCTGCTTGGCCACGCGCGGGCGTGAGGCGGTTCAGAACCTTCTTAAGGCGTTCCCCCCCTCCTCAGCCGAAGCTATCGCCGTTTCTTCCCCCACAAGAACACAGCGCCGGCAAAGTCCTTCCGCTGCTTTGAACCGATCGGGAGCGCCGATCACAGCCTTCCCGTACCCTCCAGAGCTACGGCAAGGTATTAGGAACCTTCCTCCTTCTTCCCCGTGGCTAGAATTCAGCTGAAACCGATCGATCTCGGCTATACCGAGAGCTTAATTCACTAACCTAACGCTGCCGCACCTCGGGCTCCCGTGGACAGCCCAACCGGGGAGTTTTCACGCCCGAGCCAAGGCACTCTTGGGCGCACTGGTGACCGGTGCTGCTCACCCCTGAGCCACAGCCCGAGTGCTTGCTCACCGGCGGCGAATTTCCAGTTTTCCCCTTTCTGTGTGCAGAACGACCTTCGGGTGTGGTTCTATCAAATTCTTACCCTAGGAAGGATTAGAGGACCTCAATCCGCTCTCACATAAACTAGACACGGTAGCGCACAAATTGCCTTCACAACTTTTGGTCTAAGAACCTCTGCAACCGACGTATTCCGAAGTTTACCGACGGCGGAATATGCGGGAGGCATCGGGCGCACGGTGAGGACCTACTTCGGGCCTCCCCCGAGATGCCTCAAGCTCATGTCGACCTTCCCTGATGTCCACTGATGCTTACCAACCGGTTGCGCGAGTAGTTGAGGTGCTAGGGAAGTCAGCCGACACGGCCGAAGTCTTTCCGAGGCGGTGGCTCGTCGCCGACCATGCACCGGCCGTTTTCATGACGAGCTGACCCGAGAATCCTGTTCCCCGAGTGAAAGTAGGCAGGGGCGGCCAAGACCGTGAAGTTTGAAGCTGCACAGAATCTGCCAGCGTGCTCTCCGGCGAGGCTCCACGGCGGCAGAGCGCGGGCGGCGGGAGGTTGACGAAGGGGGTGGACCCCAGCTGTCAGCAAGAGATATTTTAAATCGGGATCGGGCTGCGGCCGGGATCGGGTGTGCTGGCGCGCCAAAAACCCTGTGGGCCTCAGTGTGCTGTCGGCTCCGCGCTTAACACGTGTCCCTGCGGGCCCCAGCAGATTTAAACTTTGTTCCCGATTTTGAGATTTCCATTCAAACTTCAAATCCTCATAACTTTGGCTAGAAAGCTCCAAATCGAGTGAACCAAATTTTGCTGGATTCCTCAAAACTTTCCAGAAAATAAAGTTTCACTTCATGAAAACCCTTATTTCTCCAGAATTAATTCCTCAAAATTTAAACTGTTTGGAATTTTAACTGGAGAATCCTTTGGAGGAAAATCCTGAAATTTTGCTGGAATGTTCAACAAAGTATCCCTGAACTACCATAAAAATTTCAGATCCATTTGAGCTCATTTGATCCACCTAATGGTGTGATTAGTGAAACTGTTCCAGAGAAAATAGAAAATGTTCAGAAACATTTTCAGAATTTTCTCTGAAATTGTTTAGCTCATATCTTTAGTTAGGAACCTTCAAATTAAGTGAGACGAACTCCATTAGAACCCTCTGAAAATTTAGTTTTCAGAAAGTCATAGTTTGTACCATGAAAATCCCTAGAACACCCTAAGAGTGCCAATTAAGGTCAAGTACATAATTAATTGTGGAGGGCTCAAATGGGCTTTGCTGCAACTAAAACTTGACCAGGTCTGTATTTAGGTTGTAACCAAGCCACAGTAAAAGTTTCACAGTCATAGAGGATCACGACCCCACGGTCTTGTCGAGCCAGGATCACACTGAGGGGTGCTGCGTTGCACAGCACCGGATAACACACGTCAATGGTACAAAGCGGAAGCGAAATTTTATTACATAAACAAGTTTATGAACATGTTTACAACAAAATAAGTCCAGTCTACACTCACGGGTGTAGACTACGCGTCAAGTCCATGTTCAGCCCTGGAACGTGTACATGCTAGCACACACACACACTAACTCTGCGGCGTGCACGACTCCCACTCGACGGGGTTCCCTCCTGGGTTCCGTCTCTTCCTCGGGAGTCCCTTCCTCATAGAACCCTGCAAAAGCTTCAAACACAAGCAGTGAGCACGAAGGCTCAGCAAGACTGAATCGTCTCACCTAAACATGGAACTTCTACATGAGGGGATGATGGGTACATGAGGTAAAATCATTTGCAAAGGACTCGCCTAATTAGTGGAACCTTACTTTCAAGTTTTAGCAGCAGGTTATGGAGAACCTTACGCTAAGGTATATGAGAGAGCCGCAATCAAACAAGAAACGCATTTCTCTCATGTACTTTGCCCAAAGTTGAAATGAACTTTAGTTAGCTCTAAACTACAGCATATCATTAACAATCAGAGTCCATCTTTCAATCAGCAACATTTTAACATGTAACTAGCATGTTCTTTCTACGTCATGGTACAGTGAACAAGTGGTACTCACTGACCGCGAGGGACGGCGATTATAATCGATTTACACCTGCAGGGTTACCCGAACAACCCGTCACGTACGCCTGTACTCGATGTTGCCTACAACAACCATCACGGACGCCGTACGCGACTACCTTTCACCCGTTAGCCAAATATTGAACCGGTCCCATCGTCCCGAGCAAGAGGTCTCTGCACGTGCATCTCCGTGCCGCCAGCCGATTTACACCTCAAGCTCTCAACCTACCCTCTGAACGACGGGCAATGCCTCAATAACCAGCTACCCGAGTTACATCAGTTTCCCGGTTCCCATATAGCCGGTAGGTCTTCGGTACTGTTCTAGCTTGTTCAACAGGCCCGCACACGGCTCGGTCCTCAATCGACACAAGCGGAGCTATAGCACACAGGCCCCAAAGTCCTGTTGCCCTTACTCTCCGCTCGGTCTCATCTTTCTTGCCATGTATATCATGTGCTATCTCTACCCGAGTCGAGTGCCCCTAGCCTATGCTCGCGAGTAGTTCCAACTACTCGACTTGTACCGAATCCTACTCTATCCTAGCAATGCAGTAGCAAACGGGGTTTGCAATCCTAAACCCAACCCATGGTTCTCTTGGCTATGCAGTGGGGCTTCCAAACAAGACTCTAATGCACAGAATAAAGGAAACAAGTATGTGCTCAAAACAATAAAAAATTGTAAAAAGGTTAATGCAAACCGGAGCTTGCCTTGCTGCTCTTGGTCGTAGGCTAGCTGTTCCTCCGGAGTAACGAAGTCTAGGACTTCGGGTTCCTCCTCGACCTTAGCGACTACATGATAGAAACAATACATGTATTAATTTAATGCATTTGTATTAAGTTTGAAGTTGTGAAGTCTACAACCTTTGCTAGACAGACCTAATGACTGTGAAACTTTTATTGTGGCTTGGTTACAACCTAAACAGAGACTTGGTCAAGTTTTAGTTGCAGCAAAGCTCATTTGAGCCCTCCACAATTAATTATGTCCTTGACCTTAATTGGATCTCTTAGGGTGTTCTAAGGATTTTCATGAAACAAACTATGACTTTATGAAAACTAGATTTTCAGAGGGTTCTAATGGAATTGGTCTCACTTAATTTGAAGGTTCCTAGCTAAAGATATGAGCTAAACAATTTCAGAGAAAATTCAGAAAATGTTTCTGAACATTTTATATTTTCTCTGGAACAGTTTCACTAATCACACCATTAGGTGGATCAAATGAGCTCAAATGGGTCTGAAATTTTTATAGTAGTTCAGGGATATTTTGGTGAACATCCCAGTAAAATTTCAGGATTTTCCTCCACAGGATTCTCCAGTTAAAATTCCTAACAGTTTACACTTTGAGGAATTAATTCTGGAGAAACAAGGGTTTTCATGAAGTGAAACTTGAATTGCTGGAAAGTTCTCAGAGATCTGAATCCAGCAAAATTTGGTTCACTCGATTTGGAGCTTTCTAGCCAAAGTTATGAGGATTTGAAGTTTGAAGGAAATCTGAAAATCGGGGAAAAGTTTAAACTCGCGCGTGGGTCCAGGGGACACGCGTCGCACGCTGAGGCGACAGCACACCGCGGCCCACAATGATTTTGCGCGCCAGCACACCCGATCCCGACCGCAGCCGGATCCCGATTCAAAATATGTCCCGCTGACAGCTGGTGTCCACCCCCTTCTTCAACCTCGCGACGCCCGTGCTCCGCCGCCGAGGGACCTCGCCGGAGAGCTCGCCGCCGGCTTCTGTACAGCTCCAAACTTCTCGATTCTGGCCGCCCCTGCCTACTTTTACTCGGGGAACAGGATTCTAGGGTCAGCTGCTCATGACAATGGCCGGAGCATGGTCGGCGACGAGCCGCCACCTCGGAATGACTTCGGCCATGTCGGCTGACTTCCCTAGCACCTCAACTACTTGGGAAACCGGTCGGGAAGCACCAGTGGACCTCAGAGAAGGTCGATATGAGCTCAAGGCAGCTCGGGGAAGGCCCGAAATAGGTCCTCACCGTGCGCCCGATGCCGCCCGTTCATTCCGCCATTGGTAGACCTCAAATTACGCCGGGTACAGAGGTTCTCCGGCCCAGAGTTGTGAAGGCAACTTGTGCGTTACCGTGTTTAGCTCATGTGAGAGCGGCTTGAGGCCCTCTAATCCTTTCTAGAGCACGAATTAAACAGAATCGTACCCGAAGGTCGTTCTGCACACAGAAAGGGGAAAAGTTGAAATTCGCCGCCGGTGAGCAA
This sequence comes from Neostapfia colusana, assembly GCA_030760725.1. Lineage (NCBI taxonomy): Eukaryota > Viridiplantae > Streptophyta > Magnoliopsida > Poales > Poaceae > Neostapfia > Neostapfia colusana. The sequence continues at coordinate 18,649,683 of JASWHV010000002.1, forward strand.
CCACTCGAGCTGTGGCTCGGGGATGAGCAGCACCGGTCACCAGCGCATCCAAGGGTGCCTTGGCTTGGGCGTGACAACGCCCTGGTTGGGCTGTCCACGAGAGCCCGGGGTGCGGCGGTTCCAAGTCCCGAATTTGATCTTTCGGCACAGCCGATATCAATCGGTTTCAACTGAATTCTAGCAACGGGGAGGACGGAGGAAGGTCTATAGTACCTTGCTGGGGCTCTGGAGTGGATGGAGGGAGCTGTGATCGGCGTTCTCCGATCGATTCCGAGCTGCGGAAAATTTCGGCCGGCGCTGAGTTCTTGCGGGGAACAACGGCGATGCCTCGGCCGAGGAGGGGGGCAGGCGCCTTAATAAGGCTCTGCACCGCCTCGCGCCCGCGCGTGGGCAAGCAGCTGCTGGCGCGGCTGCTGCCCTCGGTGGCGATCACAGCTGCGGCTCGGCGACCCGAGTGAGAAAAGTCTCAGTCGGTTTGATCTGAGCAGTGGCTGACATGTGGGTCCCACTTCCAGTTTTAACCTCTGAAATTTACTCCTAATCACTGTTGTAAACAGTGAACCCCATAGTACCCCTGCCAATTCAAATTATTCACCCATGAGCCATTTGAATTGATCAAAGTTCAAATGAGGTTTGGTTTGAATGAATTTCAGCACAAGTTCAGTTTGAAATTCAAATAAAGTTTGAATTTCTCCCACTTAGCTCATGTCAAGATCAACTCCAAATGGAGTGAAGATTGGTGTGTGAGCTCACAAAAATGTGCTGAGTAAGAATATGCCTCCCACTTTTAAATTCATGGGATAAAAACATTTTGAATTTGAATATGGTTTCAAACTGCCCTCTTCCTAACTATACCCAAAATGACCTCAAAAAGGTTTTGAATTTGGGTGAAACTTGGCATGGACATCCTTAGTAAAGTGTAGGAGTTTTCATATGTCCAGCCCATCTATATCACATGTGGGAAATACCACTTTTGCAATATGTGAGTTTGTTTTCTAATGAGCATGTTGATAATTGTTACTTGCTCTTCATTTGTGTTCATCATCCTTCCTCAAAAGAGGTGTGTGGTGTGGTAATGAACACTGCAAATGTGTGTCAAAAACTGAGGCCCTTACATTCCTCCCCCCTTAAAAGAATCTCGTCCCGATATTATAAGGTGAAAGTGAGAGAGAGGACGGTGGAAAATTACCGGATATGCGACGTGAAAAATTCGGGGTAGTTAGTGCGAAGGAATTCTTCGCTCTCCCAGGTCGCTTCGTCCATGGAGTGATTACTCCATAGAACCTAGTAGAACCACAACGTACGGTTGCGTGTGGTTCGGGCCTTTTCATCAATAATCTGCACCGGTTCCTCTCGATAGGTGAGATCCGGTTGCAGTTCTTCAATGTCTTCCAGCTGAACGGTCGTTGATAGCTTGAGACACTTCCTCAGCTGGGAAATGTGAAAGATGTTGTGCACACCGGAAAGTGCTTCTGGTAATGTCAGCCGGTATGCCACTGACCCACATCTTTCGGTAATCTGGAATGGACCGATGAATTGGGGTGCCAACTTTCCTCTCACCCCAAATCTGTTTACGCCCTTCATTGGAGACACTCATAGATATACGTGATCTCCAACTTCGAATTGTAAGGGGCGCCTTCTCCGGTCCGCATATTGTTTCTGACGGGATTGAGCGGCTTTTAGGTTCGCTTGAATCAGTCGAACCTTTTCTTCCGCGTTGTTGACAAGATCAATCCCGAAGGTAACTCTTTCGCCAGACTCACACCAGTTCAACGGTGTGTGGCATTTCCACCCGTATAGCGCCTCGTAAGGTGCCATCTTGATGCTGGCTTGGTACCCATTATTGTACGGGAACTCAGCTAACAGCAAGTGATGACCCCAATTCTTGCCGTGGTCGATAGCGGAAGCTCGTAGCATGTCTTCTAGAATCTGATTTACCCGCTCGGTTTGTCCATCCGTCTGCGGGTGGTAGGCTGAACTACGGATCAGCTTCGTCCCCGAGGCAGCATGCAGCTGCTCCCAAAAACGGGACACAAATAGAGTGCCCCGATCCGATATGATGGTATGGGGTACGCCGTACAAGTATAGGATCCGTGAGATGTACAGTTCAGCGTACTTCTTGGCGTTGTAGTTGGTGTTGACCGGGATGAAATGGGCAACATTGGTGAGCCGATCGACAATCACCCACACGGAATCATGTTTCCGCAAGGTGGTGGGCAAACCGACGATGAAGTCCATGCTTACATCCTCCCACTTCCATGCAGGAATGCCCAGTGGTTGTAGCAGTCCCGGTTTCCGCATGTGGTCTGCCTTCACCCTTCGACATGTATCACACTCGGACACGTATTTTGCAGTCTCTCGCTTCATCCGTGTCCACCAAAACTTGCTTCTGAGTTCTTGATACATCTTGTTGCTGCCGGGATGAATAGAAAACTTTGATAAGTGAGCCTCATCAAAGATTTTCTTCCATAATTCCGGGTTACGGGGTACGACGATCCGGTCCTTGAACCATAGGACGCTGTCTCCGTCTTTCCGGAAACATTTCAACTCCCCACTGTCTACACGTCTACACAAATGTGACATGCCCTTGTCATTCTTCTGGGCTGCCGCTATCTCTTCACGGATGGTGGGGATCAAAGCTAGGTTGTAGAGAGCTCCGTATGGAATCACATGTAGTGGTGGTTCGCTCTCTTCCAACGGTGTGATGGTCAGATTGTTGACGTGTGACTTGCGGCTCAGCGCATCTGCCACTACGTTTGCCTTGCCCGGATGATAATGGATCTCTATCTCGTAATCCTTTATCAGTTCTAACCATCTTCGTTGCCTCATGTTCAGCTCCTTCTGAGTGAATATGTACTTGAGGCTTTTGTGGTCGGTATATAAATGTACGATGTTACCAAGTAGGTAGTGCCTCCACATAATTAGTGCAAGTACCACGGCAGCGAGCTCCAAGTCGTGAGTTGGATAATTCTGCTCATGGTTCCTAAGCTTCCGTGATCCATACGCGACCACTCTTCGGTCTTGCATGAGCACACATCCGAGCCCAATGCCGGATGCATCGCAGTACACATCGAACGGTTTTGTTGTGTCTGGCTGTGCCAAAACCGGTGCTGATGTCAGGTGCTTGACTAAAGCCTTGAATGCTGCTTCACATGCTGGACTCCAAACATATTTGGTAGCCTTCTTCAGCAGCTCCGTCATTGGCTTGGCAATCTTCGAGAAGTTCGGAATGAACCTCCGATAATATCCCGCGAGTCCGAGGAAACTCCGTACCTCGTGAACAGTTCTCGGGGATTTCCAATTCAGCACTTGAGTGATCTTGCTCGGGTCCACAGCGATACCCTCCGCTGAGATGATATGCCCGAGGAAAGGCACTTGTGATATCCAAAACTCGCATTTGCTGAATTTTGCGTATAACTTATGGTCCCGCAGCCGTTGCAAGACTATACGCAGATGTTTCTTGTGATCTTCCTCCGACTTGGAATATACCAGGATGTCGTCGATGAAGACCACGACAAACTTGTCCAGCTCCGGCATGAATACCGAGTTCATTAAGTACATGAAGTGAGCTGGAGCATTAGTGAGGCCGAAGGACATGACCAGGTACTCATAAAGTCCGTACCTTGTCGAGAAAGCTGTCTTTGGAATGTCCTCCGCCCTTATCTTAATCTGATGGTACCCGGATCTTAAGTCCATCTTGGAAAAGATCTTTGCTTCGACCAACTGATCAAACAACATGTCGATCCGTGGCAACGGGTACTTGTTCTTGATGGTTACGGCATTTAATGGACGGTAGTCCACGCAAAGCCGCAACGTCTCATCCTTCTTCTTGACAAATAATGCCGAACAGCCCCATGGCGAGGAGCTCGGCCTAATAAAACCCTTCTCCAGAAGGTCCGTGAGCTGAGTCTTCAGTTCAGCCAACTCCTTGGGCGCCATCTTGTACGGCCTTCGGGATATTGGCATGGTTCCCGGTGCAAGTTCAATCTTGAACTCCACCTCTCTATCGGGTGGCATCCCCGGCAAATCATCCGGGAATACATCAGGGAATTCTCGGACCACTGGAATATCTTCCAATCTGATGGTTGTGGCTTGATAGACACTTGGATGTTTTATTTCCGGACTGTCCAGAAATAATGAGTGAGAACCGTGCACCTCTGAGTTTAAGTGCACGACTCGAAGGACGGTGTCTAAAACAGCTCCGTGGCAGGTTAACCACGACATCCCTAGGATGACATCGACCTTCTGTCCCTCTAAGATAATGAGAGACGTGGGGTACACTCTACCCCCTAAGACTAATGGTGCTTTGGAGACCATTACGCTTGCTGAAATCTTCCCACCCGGTGAACAAATTAAATATGGACTATCGGTGGGTAGTATTGGCAAACTGTGTTTAGCAATGAAAGTTTGGCTAATAAAATTATGTGTGGCGCCTGAATCAAACAGTACTATAGCGGGATGCTGGTGGAGTTGGAACATACCCGCAAGGATTGGCTCGCCCTCCGGCACGTCCTCAATGGCAAGTTGGTGGACGGTGCCGGGCCTAGGGTTTGCCCGCCGCGCATTAGTAGGGTTCCGGGGTTGATTCCTCCCCGGAAACTGTGGTGCCACTCCGCCGCCTTGCCTCTCCGGGCATCTGCTCGCGAAGTGTCCTGGACGACCACACTTGTAACATGTGGCCGCTGCTGGTGGAGTGCTCGGTGGACGAAAGCCCGGCATGCGTTGCTGAGGTGCAAACGCACGCGGCATCGCCCGCTGCTGCTGTTGTGGTTGCGGTGGTGCTGGCAGTGCCGGCCGGAATGCCGGTGAAGAGTACGGCCGACTGCGGAACGGCATCGACCGCTGTGGTGGTTGCCAGCGTGGACCTGATGGTGGGCGATTCACCATCCGAAACTTCTGAGAAGGACCGCCTCCTTCTCCACTGCTCTGCGGCGCGCTTCGCTTTCTCTCCGCTGCCGCTAACTCCTTGCCGGAGTCCTCCTGCACAATAGCAGCATCAATGATGTCGTTGAGGCTACCACGATTGAACATCGCCAACTTGTCCTTCAGGAGCGGGTTAAGCCCCTGGTAAAAGTGGTCTCGCCGCTTCTCGTCTGTATCTGCGTGATACGACGCGTAGAGCGTGAGATCATTGAACGCTCTGGAGTATTCCAGCGCGTTCCGGCTCCCTTGCTTCAAGTGCAGGAACTCCTGCGTCTTCCTTTTCATCAAACCTGGCGGTATATGATAGGCCCTGAAGGCCGTCCGGAACTCCGTCCAGGTCATCACTCGGTCGGTGGGCTGTGAAGCACAGAAGTTGGCCCACCACGCGCTCGCGGATCCTTGGAGCTGTTGGACCGCGAACTGAGTCTTGCGCTGCTCGCTGAGCTGGAGCAGCCTGAACTTCATCTCTATGGCGCGGAGCCAGTTGTCCGCGTCAAGTGGTTCATCCACCCTTGAGAATACCGGGGGATGAGTTGCCAGGAAGTCTGAGTAGGAGCTCTGTTGACGCTCCTCAAGGTCTTGACGTCTCTCTGGGTGAGACATATTCGCAATAAGAGTCTGCAGCAACTCTGTGTGTTGCTGATGCGAGCCCGCCATTGCCGCGACGATGTCGGCCAACGTAACCGTTGGCAGTGGCGGTGGCGGTGTTTGTTGTTGCTGATGCTGCTGTTGCTGTTGTTGTCCGGAGGAGTCCTCGGGAGGTGGTTGGGAGGTCTCTCCCCCTTGACTGGTACCCCCAACGTCAGGGTTGGCACGAGTACGCGTCATTCTGAAATTCAAAACAGCAGCAATTAGCACATGTCTTACTTAAAATTCCATAAGCAACAGTAGGTATTGAAGTGACACATGATTAATTTGCACAACATTCACATATATTGATAAAGCATAAACTTTATACAAGATACATTATTCTCGGGTCTCCGAGAAGTCGTGCTCATGTCGTCACTACCTATACATACGCTACTGTCTACACGACATGTCACTGATTACAAAAGTTGGGTTACGCTACCCTGGCTGCCCTACAATGCAACTGTAACCCTCTACTCGGAGTAGAACTCGACCTCCTGTGGGTCGTCCTCCTCCGGTACCTCTGCTGGTGGCTCTGGATCTACCACCTCTTCTCCCATTCCGGGTTCTCCCATTGCTGGAAGACCCAAGACCACCGGTACGCCTAACACCGGGGGCACGAGGTCCTGCAAAGCATGCACCTCGTCCATAGCTTGGTTATAGTCCTCTTCCCAGCCTTGTCCTTCCTCAATAGCGTCGTCCCGCTCTTGAGCAAGGTCCTCATTCTGCTGGGTTAGGGTCTGCACCAGTTCTTGTAACGCCGCGATGTCGACACGGCTTTTTCTCTTCGCCTTCTTCAGACGATGCAACTGATCGTGCTGTTCATTCAGTCACTTGATCGTCGGAAGGAGCACATTGCGGAGTGCGCTGTGAGCACTCTCGAAATGATCTCCACAGCTTGTGCTCTCCTTGAGCTTTGTGGCGAGATGCTCCGTATGAACAGCTTGGCTGTCCATCACGGCGTTTCCCGCCCTCATCTGGAGGCTGAGATTTGCCTCCGCGGGGTTGTACCTTGGGCAACTTGGGTCCGTTGCTTCCAGGTACCTCTCTTCCCACACATGCTGAGCTCGTCCCTCCACTGGAACGAGTGCGTATGGAGTGCCCTCCATAGCCTGCACGTGTAGTTGGCAGAAACGTGACATAGTGTCACGGGCTGCCACTTGCCACATCCCTTCCGGTTGTCTTCCTCTCACCGTGACGGTGAATGGCACCCAACCGGGTGGCGTAGGTCTTGCAGGGACTTCGACATGGATTGTCCACGTCTTGTTCCCCTCTTCGCCTTCTTCCTTGGCGAAGTACTGTGGCATCTGATTGTACCCGAAATATTGGAGCATTTGCCACAATGCTTCCGGGTAGCCGCTACGGTCAGAACAGTGGGAAACCACCCACCCGTTCTCCAACTGTTTATCTGCTGTCATCTGTAAAAATATATTTGAGAAATGTCAAATATTTATTTAAACAGTAAACCATTGAGTTATAACATAAGATATGTCATTGAACCCATAAAACTTGGAAACATAGTTCAAATTTTAAACAAATTTGACTGCTGATCTGCTGTTCCCATGACAGCCCTGACCAGTTTCCATTTCAACCTGATTTAGGCCATGTTGAAGGCAAAACCAACTCTGGAGCTCAACATCAAAGTTAAATTTAACTTCACTAGCTTTCCAGAAAGTATTTGCTTGGCCTAAGATCTGTCTTGGTTCAAAAGTTATGAGATGTCAAAGTTAACAGAATTTCTGGAGAAAATTGGACAGCACCTCCCTGCTTTAGGTACTGATTTGATCCAAGAATCTCAGTTAATTCTATTCCTAATCTGACAAAACTTTATGTTACAAAGTTGTAACCCATCTCATAATCTTTCCAGAACTACCTCATTTCCTATTTTTGGATTTTTAAGCAGGAAGTTATGCTTAATTTACAGAGAGTTTACAGAGAGTCTTTGCTCTGCCCTGTTTTCTGGACAGTTTCCACTCTACTGCATTTTTCGATTGGTTAAGGGATGAAACACCTCTTGACCTCAACATAAAAGTTGTAAAGCTCTTCCGAAGCTTTCCAGAAATGTATCATACGACCCCAACCTCGAAAGAACTCAACCTCTAACCTCTGGTTAACTTCAGCCTTGATTCGGCTGAAAACAGAGTGCTCTGTCCTTAACATCCTATAAGTTAAAAACTTGTTAACTTTGAATATCCTGTTCAAGGGAAGGAGTTACATCAAGTTTTACTACTTTGGATCAAAACCTTCAAATTTTTAAATGAAGTTGTTCATTTAATGGGGTGTGACGTCGATGCGTCACCAGATTATGTCGGTACTACGTCCTCAAAAAGAAAAACCTATACCAGACTTAGCCGGCTTCGTTAATTCAGTGGCACTAAACATCACTCGCACACGGATGCTACACGTCCACCGTTTCATGGTCAGGCTATCTGCAGAAACTCAAACAATCATCAGACTCGGCTGCACACCGAGCCCGGAATCCATACAGTTAGTACACCCGGCCGTCATCACTCGCCCAGATGTTCTCAAGCCAAACACGCCTTGAGTTACATGTTCACGTTTCAGACCACGTGACGGGGTCTCCCAAGTTGCACCACGCACACCAGGGACAGACGTTGCTCGAATACCCCAAACGACATGAAGAGTCGTAGAGGATACTAAAGCGGGTCGGGTTACCTGCCACCCGTGGGGCTCCACTCTTCAGCTTGTGCGCACTGGTGGACAGCGCTTACGTGCACCCCCCAAGACATAAACGTCCCGAGATGCACGATTTTCCGACATAACAAATAGGTTAATATGCCACTTTCTATATGCTAATAACATCATTATACGGGCTACTAACTCGTTCCTCACTGGATTTTTGAAAAAGAAGACCTTTGTACTGTGTTAAACCTCAAGCGAGCTCTGATACCACGCTGACCACGACCCCACGGTCTTGTCGAGCCAGGATCACGCTGAGGGGTGCTGCGTTGCACAGCACCGGATAACACACGTCAAATGTACAAAGCGGAAGCGAAATTTTATTACATACACAAGTTTATGAACATGTTTACAACAAAATAAGTCCAGTCTACACTCACGGGCGTAGACTACGCGTCAAGTCCACGTTCAGCCCTGGAACGTGTACTTGCTAGCACACAAACACACTAACTCTGTGGCGTGCACGACTCCCACTCAACGGGGTTCCCTCCTGGGTTCCGTCTCTTCCTCGGGAGTCCCTTCCTCATAGAACCCTGCAAAAGCTTCAAACACAAGCAGTGAGCACGAAGGCTTAGCAAGACTGAATCGTCTCACCTAAACATGGAACTTCTACATGAGGGGATGATGGGTACATGAGGTAAAATCATTTGCAAAGGACTCGCCTAATTAGTGGAACCTTACTTTCAAGTTTAGCAGCAGGTTATGGAGAACCTTACGGTAAGGTACATGAGAGAGCCGCAATCAAACAAGAAACGCATTTCTCTCATGTACTTTGCCCAAAGTTGAAATGATCTTTAGTTAGCTCTAAACTACAGCATTTCATTAACAATCAGAGTCCATCTTTCAATCAACAACATTTTAACATGTAACTAGCATGTTCTTTCTACGTCACGGTACAGTGAACAAGTGGTACTCACTGACCGCGAGGGACGGCGATTATAATCGATTTACACCTGCAGGGTTACCCGAACAACCCATCACGTACGCCCGTACTCGATGTTGCCTACAACAACCATCACGGACGCTGTACGCGACTACCTTTCACCCGTTAGCCAAATATTGAACCGGTCCCATCGTCCCGAGCAAGAGGTCTCTGCACGTGCATCTCCGTGCCGCCAGCCGATTTACACCTCAAGCTCTCAACCTACCCTCTGAACGACGGGCAATGCCTCAATAACCAGCTACCCGAGTAACATCAGTTTCCCGGTTCCCATATAGCCGGTAGGTCTTCGGTACTGTTCTAGCTTGTTCAACAGGCCCGCACACGGCTCGGTCCTCAATCGACACAAGCGGAGCTATAGCACACAGGCCCCAAAGTCCTGTTGCCCTTACTCTCCGCTCGGTCTCATCTTTCTTGCCATGTATATCATGTGCTATCTCTACCCGAGTCGAGTGCCTCTAGCCTATGCTTGCGAGTAGTTCCAACTACTCGACTTGTACCGAATCCTACTCTATCCTAGCAATGCAGTAGCTAACGGGTTTGCAATCCTAAACCCAACCCATGGTTCTCTTGGCTATGCAGTGGGGCTTCCAAACAAGACTCTAATGCACAGAATAAAGGAAACAAGTATGTGCTCAAAACAATAAAAATTTGTAAAAAGGTTAATGCAAACCGGAGCTTGCCTTGCTGCTCTTGGTCGTAGGCTAGCTGTTACTCCGGAGTAACGAAGTCTAGGACTTCGGGTTCCTCCTCGACCTTAGCGACTACATGATAGAAACAATACATGTATTAATTTAATGCATTTGTATTAAGTTTGAAGTTGTGAAGTCTATAACCTTTGCTAGACAGACCTAATAACTGTGAAACTTTTATTGTGGCTTGGTTACAACCTAAACAGAGATGCTCCGTATGAACAGCTTGGCTGTCCATCACGGCGTTTCCCGCCCTCATCTGGAGGCTGAGATTTGCCTCCGCGGGGTTGTACCTTGGGCAACTTGGGTCCGTTGCTTCCAGGTACCTCTCTTCCCACACATGCTGAGCTCGTCCCTCCACTGGAACGAGTGCGTATGGAGTGCCCTCCATAGCCTGCACGTGTAGTTGGCAGAAACGTGACATAGTGTCACGGGCTGCCACTTGCCACATCCCTTCCGGTTGTCTTCCTCTCACCGTGACGGTGAATGGCACCCAACCGGGTGGCGTAGGTCTTGCAGGGACTTCGACATGGATTGTCCACGTCTTGTTCCCCTCTTCGCCTTCTTCCTTGGCGAAGTACTGTGGCATCTGATTGTACCCGAAATATTGGAGCATTTGCCACAATGCTTCCGGGTAGCCGCTACGGTCAGAACAGTGGGAAACCACCCACCCGTTCTCCAACTGTTTATCTGCTGTCATCTGTAAAAATATATTTGAGAAATGTCAAATATTTATTTAAACAGTAAACCATTGAGTTATAACATAAGATATGTCATTGAACCCATAAAACTTGGAAACATAGTTCAAATTTTAAACAAATTTGACTGCTGATCTGCTGTTCCCATGACAGCCCTGACCAGTTTCCATTTCAACCTGATTTAGGCCATGTTGAAGGCAAAACCAACTCTGGAGCTCAACATCAAAGTTAAATTTAACTTCACTAGCTTTCCATAAAGTATTTGCTTGGCCTAAGATCTGTCTTGGTTCAAAAGTTATGAGATGTCAAAGTTAACAGAATTTCTGGAGAAAATTGGACAGCACCTCCCTGCTTTAGGTACTGATTTGATCCAAGAATCTCAGTTAATTCTATTCCTAATCTGACAAAACTTTCTGTTACAAAGTTGTAACCCATCTCATAATCTTTCCAGAACTACCTCATTTCCTATTTTTGGATTTTTAAGAAGGAAGTTATGCTTAATTTACAGAGAGTTTACAGAGAGTCTTTGCTCTGCCCTGTTTTCTGGACAGTTTCCACTCTACTGCATTTTTCGATTGGTTAAGGGATGAAACACCTCTTGACCTCAACATAAAAGTTGTAAAGCTCTTCCGAAGCTTTCCAGAAATGTATCATACGACCCCAACCTCGAAAGAACTCAACCTCTAACCTCTGGTTAACTTCAGCCTTGATTCGGCTGAAAACAGAGTGCTCTGTCCTTAACATCCTATAAGTTAAAAACTTGTTAACTTTGAATATCCTGTTCAAGGGAAGGAGTTACATCAAGTTTTACTACTTTGGATCAAAACCTTCAAATTTTTAAATGAAGTTGTTCATTTAATGGGGTGTGACGTCGATGCGTCACCAGATTATGTCGGTACTACGTCCTCAAAAAGAAAAACCTATACCAGACTTAGCCGGCTTCGTTAATTCAGTGGCACTAAACATCACTCGCACACGGATGCTACACGTCCACCGTTTCGTGGTCAGGCTATCTGCAGAAACTCAAACAATCATCAGACTCGGCTGCACACCGAGCCCGGAATCCATACAGTTAGTACACCCGGCCGTCATCACTCGCCCAGATGTTCTCAAGCCAAACACGCCTTGAGTTACATGTTCACGTTTCAGACCACGTGACGGGGTCTCCCATGTTGCACCACGCACACCAGGGACAGACGTTGCTCGAATACCCCAAACGACATGAAGAGTCGTAGAGGATACTAAAGCGGGTCGGGTTACCTGCCACCCGTGGGGCTCCACTCTTCAGCTTGTGCGCACTGGTGGACAGCGCTTACGTGCACCCCCCAAGACATAAACGTCCCGAGATGCACGATTTTCCGACATAACAAATAGGTTAATATGCCACTTTCTATATGCTAATAACATCATTATACGGGCTACTAACTCGTTCCTCACTGGATTTTTGAAAAAGAAGACCTTTGTACTGTGTTAAACCTCAAGCGAGCTCTGATACCACGCTGACCACGACCCCACGGTCTTGTCGAGCCAGGATCACGCTGAGGGGTGCTGCGTTGCACAGCACCGGATAACACACGTCAAAGGTACAAAGCGGAAGCGAAATTTTATTACATAAACAAGTTTATGAACATGTTTACAACAAAATAAGTCCAGTCTACACTCACGGGCGTAGACTACGTGTCAACTCCACGTTCAGCCCTGGAACGTGTACTTGCTAGCACACAAACACACTAACTCTGCGGCGTGCACGACTCCCACTCAACGGGGTTCCCTCCTGGGTTCCGTCTCTTCCTCGGGAGTCCCTTCCTCATAGAACCCTGCAAAAGCTTCAAACACAAGCAGTGAGCACGAAGGCTTAGCAAGACTGAATCGTCTCACCTAAACATGGAACTTCTACATGAGGGGATGATGGGTACATGAGGTAAAATCATTTGCAAAGGACTCGCCTAATTAGTGGAACCTTACTTTCAAGTTTAGCAGCAGGTTATGGAGAACCTTACGCTAAGGTACATGAGAGAGCCGCAATCAAACAAGAAACGCATTTCTCTCATGTACTTTGCCCAAAGTTGAAATGATCTTTAGTTAGCTCTAAACTACAGCATATCATTAACAATCAGAGTCCATCTTTCAATCAACAACATTTTAACATGTAACTAGCATGTTCTTTCTACGTCACGGTACAGTGAACAAGTGGTACTCACTGACCGCGAGGGACGGCGATTATAATCGATTTACACCTGCAGGGTTACCCGAACAACCCATCACGTACGCCCGTACTCGATGTTGCCTACAACAACCATCACGGACGCTGTACGCGACTACCTTTCACCCGTTAGCCAAATATTGAACCGGTCCCATCGTCCCGAGCAAGAGGTCTCTGCACGTGCATCTCCGTGCCGCCAGCCGATTTACACCTCAAGCTCTCAACCTACCCTCTGAACGACGGGCAATGCCTCAATAACCAGCTACCCGAGTAACATCAGTTTCCCGGTTCCCATATAGCCGGTAGGTCTTCGGTACTGTTCTAGCTTGTTCAACAGGCCCGCACACGGCTCGGTCCTCAATCGACACAAGCGGAGCTATAGCACACAGGCCCCAAAGTCCTGTTGCCCTTACTCTCCGCTCGGTCTCATCTTTCTTGCCATGTATATCATGTGCTATCTCTACCCGAGTCGAGTGCCTCTAGCCTATGCTTGCGAGTAGTTCCAACTACTCGACTTGTACCGAATCCTACTCTATCCTAGCAATGCAGTAGCTAACGGGGTTTGCAATCCTAAACCCAACCCATGGTTCTCTTGGCTATGCAGTGGGGCTTCCAAACAAGACTCTAATGCACAGAATAAAGGAAACAAGTATGTGCTCAAAACAATAAAAATTTGTAAAAAGGTTAATGCAAACCAGAGCTTGCCTTGCTGCTCTTGGTCGTAGGCTAGCTGTTACTCCGGAGTAACGAAGTCTAGGACTTCGGGTTCCTCCTCGACCTTAGCGACTACATGATAGAAACAATACATGTATTAATTTAATGCATTTGTATTAAGTTTGAAGTTGTGAAGTCTATAACCTTTGCTAGACAGACCTAATGACTGTGAAACTTTTAGTGGCTTGGTTACAACCTAAACAGAGACTTGGTCAAGTTTTAGTTGCAGCAAAGCTCATTTGAGCCCTCCACAATTAATTATGTCCTTGAACTTAATTGGATCTCTTAGGGTGTTCTAAGGATTTTCATGAAACAAACTATGACTTTCTGAAAACTAGATTTTCAGAGGGTTCTAATGGAATTGGTCTCACATAATTTGAAGGTTCCTAGCTAAAGATATGAGCTAAACAATTTGAGAGAAAATTCAGAAAATGTTTCTGAACATTTTCTATTTTCTCTGGAACAGTTTCACTAATCACACCATTAGGTGGATCAAATGAGCTCAAATGGGTCTGAAATTTTTATAGTAGTTCAGGGATATTTTGGTGAACATCCCAGTAAAATTTCAGGATTTTCCTCCACAGGATTCTCCAGTTAAAATTCCTAACAGTTTACACTTTGAGGGATTAATTCTGGAGAAACAAGGGTTTTCATGAAGTCAAACTTGATTTGCTGGAAAGTGCTCAGAGAGCTGAATCCAGCAAAATTTGGTTCACTCGATTTGAAGCTTTCTAGCCAAAGTTATGAGGATTTGAAGTTTGAAGGAATTCTGAAAATCGGGGAAAAGTTTAAATTCGCGCGTGGGCCCAGGGGACACGCGTCGCACGCCGAGGCAACAGCACACCGCGGCCCACAATGATTTTGCGCGCCAGCACACCCGATCCCGGCCGCAGCCGGATCCCGATTCAAAATATCTCCCGCTGACAGCTGGGGTCCACCCCCTTCTTCAACCTCGCGACGCCCGTGCTCCGCCGCCGAGGGACCTCGCCGGAGAGCTCGCCGCCGGCTTCTGTACAGCTCCAAACTTCTCGATTCTGGCCGCCCCTGCCTACTTTTACTCGGGGAACAGGATTCTAGGGTCAGCTGCTAATGACAATGGTTGGAGCATGGTCGGCGACGAGCCGCCACCTTGGAATGACTTCGGCCATGTCGGCTGACTTCCCTAGCACCTCAACTACTTGGGAAACCGGTCGGGAAGCACTAGTGGACCTCAGAGAAGGTTGAAATGAGCTCGAGGCAGCTCGGGGAAGGCCCGAAATAGGTCCTCACCGTGCGCCCGATGCCGCCCGTTCATTCCGCCATTGGTAGACCTCAAATTACGCCGGGTACAGAGGTTCTCCGGCCCAGAGTTGTGAAGGCAACTTGTGCGTTACCGTGTCTAGCTCATGTGAGAGCGGCTTGAGGCCCTCTAATCCTTTCTAGAGCACGAATTAAACAGAATCGTACCCGAAGGTCGTTCTGCACACAGAAAGGGGAAAAGTGGAAATTCGCCACCGGTGAGCAACCACTCGAGCTGTGGCTCGGGGATGAGCAGCACCGGTCACCAGCGCGTCCAAGGGTGCCTTGGCTCGGGCGTGACAACGCCCTTGTTGGGCTGTCCACGAGAGCCCGGGGTGCGGCGGTTCCAAGTCCCGAATTTGATCTTTCGGCACAGCCGATATCAATCGGTTTCAACTGAATTCTAGCAACGGGGAAGACGGAGGAAGGTCTCTAGTACCTTGCTGGGGCTCTGGAGTGGACGGAGGGATCTGTGATCGGCGTTCTCCGATCGATTCCGAGCTGCAGAAAATTTCGGCCGGCGCTGAGTTCTTGCAGGGAAGAACGGCGATGCCTTGGCCTAGGAGGGGGCAGGCGCCTTAAGAAGGCTCTGCACCGCCTCGCGCCCGCGCGTGGGCAAGCAGCTGCTGGCGCGGCTGCTTCCCTCGGTGGCGATCACAGCTGCGGCTCGGCGACCCGAGTGAGAAAAGTCTCAGTCGGTTTGATCTGAGCAGTGGCTGACATGTGGGTCCCACTTCCAGTTTTAACCTCTGAAATTTACTCCTAATCACTGTTGTAAACAGTGAACCCCATAGTACCCCTGCCAATTCAAATTATTCACCCATGAGCCATTTGAATTGATCAAAGTTCAAATGAGGTTTGGTTTGAATGAATTTCAGCACAAGTTCAGTTTGAAATTCAAATAAAGTTTGAATTTCTCCCACTTAGCTCATGTCAAGATCAACTCCAAATGGAGTGAAAATTGGTGTGTGAGCTCACAAAAATGTGCTGAGTAAGAATATGCCTCCCACTTTTAAATTCATGGGATAAAAACAGTTTGAATTTGAATATGGTTTCAAACTGCCCTCTTCCTAACTATAACCAAAATGACCTCAAAAAGGTTTTGAATTTGGGTGAAACTTGGCATGGACATCCTTAGTAAAGTGTAGGAGTTTTCATATGTCCAGCCCATCTATATCACATGTGGGAAATACCACTTTTGCAATATGTGAGTTTGTTTTCTAATGAGCATGTTGATAATTGTTACTTTCTCTTCATTTGTGTTCATCATCCTTCCTCAAATGAGGTGTGTGGTGTGGTGATGAACACTGCAAATGTGTGTCAAAAACTGAGGCCCTTACATAGAGTCTGTCTAGTGGGACTTATAAGCTTCACAAGTTCAAACTTAATACAAATGCATTTAAATTGATACATGTACTTCTTCTATCATGTAGTCGCTAAGGTCGAGGAGGAACCCGAAGTCCTAGACTTTGTTACTCTGGAGGAACAGCTAGCCTACGACCAAGAGCAGCAAGGCAAGCTCCGGTTTGCATTAACCTTTTAACAAATGTTTATTGTTTTGAGCACATCTTTGAATACTATTATTCTTTGCATTAGAGTCTTGTTTGGAAACCCAAATGCATAGCCAAGAAAACCATGGGTTGGGTTTAGGATTGCAAACCCCGTTAGCTACTGCAATGCTAAGAAAGTGTAGGATTCGGTACAAGTCGAGTAGTTGGAACTACTCGCGAGCATAGGCTAGAGGCACTTGACTCGGGTAGAGATAGCTCATGATACACATGGCAAGAAAAATGAGACCGAGCGGAGAGTAAGGGCAGCAGGACTTTGGGGCCTGTGTGCTATAGCTCCGCTTGTGTCGATTGAGGACCGAGCCGTGTGCGGGCCTGTTGAACAAGCTAGAACAGTACCGAAGACCTACCGGATTTATGGGAACCGGGAAACCGATGTAACTCAGGTAGCTGGGTATTGAGGCATTGCCCGTCGTTCAGA
The DNA here is from genome assembly GCA_030760725.1 of Neostapfia colusana. Lineage (NCBI taxonomy): Eukaryota > Viridiplantae > Streptophyta > Magnoliopsida > Poales > Poaceae > Neostapfia > Neostapfia colusana. Next base: position 18,666,447 of record JASWHV010000002.1, read on the forward strand.
GGGTAGGTTGAGAGCTCGAGGTGTAAATCAGCTGGCGGTACTGAGATGCGCGTGCAGAGACCTCTTGCTCGGGACGATGGGACCGGTTCAATATTTGGCTGACGGGTGAAAGGTGGTTGCGTACGGTGTCAGTGATAGTTTTTGTAGGCAACATCGAGTACGGGCGTAAGTGACGGGTTATTCAGGTAACCCTGCAGGTGTAAATCGATTATAATCGCCGTCCCTCGCGGTCAGTGAGTACCACTTGTTCACTGTACCGTGATGTAGGAAGAACAGGCTAGTTACATGTTAAAATGTTGCTGATTGAAAGATGGACTTTGCTTGTTAATGTTTTGCTGTAGTTTAGAGCTTATTAAAGTTCCTTTCAACATTGGGCAAAGTATATTAGAGAAATGTGTTTCTTGTTTGATTGCGGCTCTCTCATGTGCCTTAGCGTAAGGTTCTCCACAACCTGCTGCTAAAACTTGAAAATAAGGTTCTACTAATTAGCGAGTCCTTGCAAATGATTTTTACCTCATGTAACCTATCAACCCTCATGTAGAAGTTCCATGTTTAGGTGAGACGGGTCAGACTTGCTGAGCCTTCGTGCTCACTGCTTGTGTTTGAAGCTTTTGCAGGGTTCTATGAGGAAGGGACTCCCGAAGAGGAGACGGAACCCCAGGAGGGGAACCCCGTCGAGTGGGAGCCGTGCACGCCGCAGAGTTAGTGTGCGTGTTGCTAGCAAGGACACGTTCAAGGGATGAACGTGAACTTGATGCGTAGTCTACGCCCGTGAGTGTAGACTGGACATATTTTGCTGTAAACATGTTCATAAACTACTTTATGTAATATAAACTTTGCTTCCACTTTGTACCTTTGATGTGTGTTATCCGGTGCTGTGCAACGCAGTACCCCTCAGCGTGATCCTGGCTCGACAAGACCGTGGGGTCGTGTCACCGCACTGAGTCGGTTTATGTCGAGGTTAGCAGAGCGAGCGCTCCCCTTCTTTAATCTTCTGCGCAAATCCAGTCCATTTGCTTGGACCGACGAAGAAGAGGAAGCTTTCTAGGAGTTGAAGCAACTCTTGACGACCCTACCCATCATGGTAGCCCCCGAGCCCGAAGAGCATTTGTTGCTCTACATCGCGGCGACAACTGAATTGGTGAGTATGGCCCTCGTCGCAGAGCGGCCGGACCTCTCGTTGCCACAGCCTGCTCCGGTAGCAGGAGACAGGCACCAGGAAACCCCGGAGGTCCAAGACGGCCTCCCGGACCTCCAAGACAATCCCCCGGGGGTCCAAGACGGACCCCCGGACCTCCACGACAACCTCCCGGAGGACCAACGGGACCTCCCGGAGGCCCAACGGGACCTCCCGGAGGCGGCTTGGGAGCCTTCGAGTCCCAGCTCCCGGCAGCCCCCCTGGACCCACCCACCTCCGGTAAGCCTGAGCCAATGGATGAAGACATCTCTGGCCTGGGAGGGAGGGTCCGGACCATCCAGAGGCCTGTCTACTACATCAGCGAAGTCCTCCATGACGCCAAGACAAGGTACCTGGAAGTCCACAAACTGCTGTATGCAGTGCTCGTGGCGTCCAGGAAGCTCCGCCACTACTTCCAAGCCCACCGGGTCTCGGTGGTCACCTCCTATCCGCTGAAGGCTATCCTTCGTAGCCCCCACGCAACTGGCAATGTCGCTAAATGGGCAGCGGAGCTGGCGGAGTTTGAGCTGGACTTCCTTCCTCGTCATGCAGTCAAGAGCCAAGTGCTGGCTGACTTTGTCGCTGAGTGGACGCCAACGAAGGCTGAACCAGGGGGCCACGAAGACGGTGAACCAAAGCACCGAGCTCCAGTCTTCACCGGGCCTTACTGGACGCTTTCGAAGGCTCCTCGCGAAAGCAGGGGGCCGGTGCCGGCGTACTGCTTCTCATGCCATCGGGGGAGCAGTTTGGGTATATGGTGCGTCTCAATTTCAAGGCAACCAACAATATGGCAGAGTATGAAGCACTCATCTTTGGCCTAAAGACAGCCCTGTCTCTGGGCGCTCGCCAGTTGTTGGCACAGGGCGACTCCCAGCTAGTTATCAAGCAAGTTAAGGGTGAATGCTCCTGCAATGACCCACAGCTAGCTGCTTACCTGCTCCACGTGCAGATGTTCGAGAAAGACTTCCTCGCCTTGGACCTGCGCCACGTACCGCGCGCTGGCAATTCCGCAGCTGACAACCTCTCAACGAAGGCCTCCACCGGAGCCCCTGTGCCCGAAGGAGTCTTCGAGAGGACGTTGCTGCAGCCCACAGCCCGGCCTAACGAGCCAGGCGAAGGGGGCTGGACCAGCACCTCGAAGCTGGCGGTCCCGGCAGCCCTACAGCCATGGACGCCGCCAAGGATCGTAAGCGTCACTGGGGACTCCGTGCAACCCAGCGCTCAAGATCCAGAAGCTCAAGTCAGACCCGATGCATGGATCACGGAGATCCGGGACTACTTGAAAGACAACATCCTCCCTGATGAACGTGTATCCGCTGAACGGATCGTGCGCATGGATAAGAGATACGTGCTGGTAGAAAGGGATCTCTACCGGCGTGGCGCCAACCACGTCCTATTGCGGTGCATAACCCAGGGGGAAGGCTGCGACTTGCTCGCTGAGATCCATGGAGGTGAATGTGGGAGTCACTCTTCCTCACGCACGCTTGTCGGTAAAGCCTTCCGGCATGGCTTCTACTGGCCGACAGCACTCCAGGATGCCGTCAAGCTGGTCGAGAGCTGCAAGGCGTGCCAGTTCCACGCCAAGCAGATCCATACACCGGCTCAGGCAGTACAGATGATCCCGCCCTCATGGCCGTTTGCCGTATGGGGGTTGGACATCCTGGGACCATTCCCCAGAGCCGTCGGGGGATTCCGGTACCTCTACGTCGCCATCGACAAGTTCACCAAGTGGCCGGAAGCCACACCAGTCGTCACCATCAACAAGCAATCCGCAGTAAAGTTCATCAAGTCGATTGTCTGCCGGTTCGGGGTCCCGAACAGAATCGTCACCGACAACAGGACCCAGTTCACCAGCGCAGCCTTCCAAGACTACTGCGAAGACCTCGGCATCCAGGTGTGCTATGCCTCTGTTGCTCACCCAAAGAGCAATGGGCAAGTCGAGAGGGCCAACGCCGAGATTCTTCGGGGCCTCAAGACTCGCACCTATGCCGGCTTGAAGAAACATGGTGCAAATTTGGTGGATGAGCTTCCGAGCACACTATGGGCTCACCGGACATCCCAGAGCCGGGCCACCGGAGAGACACCCTTCTTCATGGTATACGGAGCCGAAGCTGTGCTCCCCCCAGAGATCACCATGAAGTCTCACCGTGTCCGGGTTTACGACGAAGCCGTGCAGGACAACATCCGGCATGGAGACATCGACCTCGTTGACGAGGCCCGATTGCATGCAGCACTCCGCAACGCACGGTACAGACAAGTGCTCCGGCGCTACCACCAGAGGTCTGTGCGTGTCCGGGAGCTGCAGGAAGGCGACCTGGTGTTGCTGCGCATACTTTCTCGCGAAGGGACCCACAAACTCTCCCCTAGCTGGGAAGGTCCTTTCCGAGTCACAAAAGTGTGCCGTCCCGGGTGCTTACGCCTTTCCACTAAGGATGGGGATCCGCTCCTGCACCCTTGGAACATAGAACACCTCCGTAAGTTCTACCCCTAGGGCAATAGTAGGACAGCCTCTTCCTTTTGTAGTAGATTCCATAGAGTCCAGTAACAGCGCTCGGAGCCGCTAAGTCTCAGGGGACGGTCCAGGACTACGTTCAGCTTGGCCTGGTTCCGACCCTAAGCGCGTAGAGTCTTGCTTCGCTTTTTAATGGGATGGGTCATTGCCTCCATGTTTAGCCTGCCTTCCTCCTATGGAAATTTATATGAAAAGAAACCTGTCCTACTTTGCTCTTCCCTTGTGCTCATTTAAATTACGTATTAAATTTTAATGACCACACTTCGGGTGTATGCTCACCATGCGCTCAGCTCCCTTTTCTCATTCTCACCTCTAGTCGACATTTGCTGCCCTACCGAAGGCGGTTGCGTTGGAGGTACCTACCGATGGCCAGGGGGCCCCGAGCCCCCGGCTCTTCATGCACGGTAGTCCCCAAGCACCGTACAAATGGATGGAGACCGTAAGCCAAATAATACTATGAGATAGGGAAGGGGGAGCCCCAAGGAGAATTATGTTTCCCTTACTTGTGTGCAGGACCTCTCGGCCTCGGCTCCCCGCAGGAGTATGGTAGGAGCACCCAACCAATGGGCCGCACCTACCAGGGGGCCGCTACGGGATCGCGCAAGACCGGAACTCCAAGGTAATCCGAAGGATCCGCACCTCGCCACCTCCGCAGGGGCGAGCCCCAAAGGCCCCACGTGTCCAGCGGGGCCGGACCTCCCTCTCCTCAGCGGGGGTGCTCCGGGCCCGCCACGTGGTCGGCAGAAACAGGACCTCCCCCCCCCCCCCGGGGGAGGGGGGGAGAGCTCCGGAAGGCTCCACGTGTTCCGCGGGGCCGGACCTCCCGCTCCTCAGAGGAGAGCTCCGGGCCCGCCACATGGCCAGCAAAAGCCGGACCTCCCCCCTCTGCGGGGAGAGCTTCGAAGGCTCCACGTGTCCCGCGGGGCTGGGCCTCCCTCTTCTCAGAAAGGAGCTCTGGGTACGCCACGTGGCTAGCAGGTCCGGACCTCCCCATTCTCATGGGGCGGGTCCTGGAGATCTCCGGGGCCCTTAATACAGTAAGGACCCGGGGAAGGTGTCTGTGCAGGGCTTCGGGATTGGTGAAGGCCTCTGAGTACCTTGCGGAGCTAAGGGCTCGGCCAGGCAAAACCAAGAAGAAGACTAAAGCACACAGATGCAGAAGATAACAAGAGTCTATTCACTCAAGGCTCCATGAGCTGGGCTACAGATGTAACAGCTCTGATGCCACGCTGAGACGGCCCCACAGGACCTCGTTGGGTGGTGCCGTGTTATGCGGCACCCAACAGCACACGGGTCGATGAACATACATCATATTACATAAATAGTTTGCGGAAGCGTACAAGATTGTTTTACAAATAAATATATATCAGAGTAAACTACAGCAGAAGACTATCACTCTCACGACTCATATCTAAACTAGCAACAAAGAAACGGTCCAGCCCGCGGACGTTTCTTACTAGCAACACGAAGACTATCTGCAGCGGCGAGAATGCTCTTAGAGTAAGCACTCGGAGGTTCCCGAGTCTCATCGGCACCCCTTCTCATAATCAGCGAGTCAATTACCTGCAAAACAACTCGGATAGCATCCGTGAGCATAACGCTCAGCAAGACTTAACCGTCACCCTAAACATGAAACTCTAAGTGAGGTTATGAACCTAACATAGGATGGCATAAGCATAATTAACTCGCCTAAAAGTGAATCCTTACTTTCAGGTATTAATTGCAGCATTTTAAGTAACCCTGGGCATGCTACATCGGGAGTCCACAATCAAACAAGAAACACTTTCCCCCGATGTAAATTGCTCATGGCATAAAAGAATCGAGTTTGCACTAGCCTATTCATCGAGATCCAATACAACACTAATATAATACTTCACATCAATATGATTAGTTCCTTTCTCAAGTTCTTACTACGCCACGACTGTGAGAACAAGTATGCTCGGTCCATTCCGCGAGCGACGGTGATTCGAATCAATAACACCCGGACTACACGACACGTACGCCCGTACTCGACGTTGCCTACAACAACCATCACTGACGTCGTACGTGGCAGCCTTTCCCCCGTTTCACCCCCGCTGAATCGATCAAGTCGCCCCGTACAGTAGCTACTCTCATGGTGCACCTTCCGACGTGAGATGTCATGAGAATATTCCCCACATACTGCACACCGGCCGTCCGCCTGAGGCAACCCGAAAAGTCCCAACGACAGCTTCCCGAGGTACATCGGTTTACTGGGTCCCATATAGCCAGCATGAGTCCGGTACACAACTCAAACTTGTTCAACAGGGCCGCATACGGATCGGTCCTTGACCGACACGGACAGGTCTACAGCACCCAGGCCCCTATGTCCTGCTGCTCCTACAACCTTCGGGTCTCAACTTTAACTTGCTAATTCAATTACGAACCAATCCCGTATGCCCCTGTTGTTCCTAAATCTGCGAGTACCATCTCACCACTCGACTTCTACCGAACCGTACTTAAGCATGGCAGTTCTACACGGTGAAAGACACCTACCCAATACTCCATGGGTCATTTGGCTATGCAAGAGGAGTATCAATCACTAGACCTAATGCACAGTTCATATCTTGACCGAAAGTGAGTACAAAATAAAAACTTAACAGCTGTTAAATGCAAACCGGAGCTTGCCTGTTTTGCAGGGTAGTCGTATATAAGCAGTTAGTATCCTTGCAGATCCACCCTTGACTCTCCGGAGCTTGATCCACTTCGATGAATCACTCCTTTGAGTCCCCTTCGTTGTGGTTCCTATTGAGATGCATATGCACATGTTTTATAGAATGTAATGGAGAGAAGTTATGGAATTAATTTCTTAGGACAGAGGTTGTGTGGAAAAGCCAAGCATGGCTTGGTTTGCCTCTGTTGTGCAAAGAACAGAATTAAACTAAATTGACCTTAAGGCCTTAGCTATACACTAATAATTTTCCCTAATGATCCTAAGAGACAAGCTGAAAAGATTTGAGTGCAACTGAAGAACAAGAACTCCAATGGCCTCAAAACTTTTACAGCAGGTTATATACTACCTAAGGATTTAGCTTGCCAAAATTGCAGCTAATGTGGGGTCATATTGTGTCCTCCATAATTCTCACAATATCTCTTATGTATTTTTCCCTTATACATAAGTATGGAGAATAAGAACAGGGAGTTCCAGGACTCATCTTGGGCTGATAATTTACATGTGAGTTCTTGATCACATGAGAGTCATCTGGTCCAAAATTCAGCCCTTTTACTTGGGTAGTTCTCCCAGAACAATTCTTTAAGCATTTGTACTCAATAGAATTAATTCTGTAGTAATGTGCATTTTCATGCCCAACTAAGTGAACTACAATTCCAAGTATGTCCCAGAGAGCTTGCCTAAATTTTCCTATGATTTTTGGAGCTATGGATTGCTCAGAACAGATTTTTGAAGTGGGAAACATTTTCTGAAAATGTTTCTGGACTCTTATGAACACAGCAGATTGTTTTTAGCAAATTCCTACTCAAATGATCTGCAAATGAGCTGAAAAATTGCTATAAGGTCAACAATATGCTAAAGAATATTCTGGCAAAATTTGGGTATTTTTGGATAACCCAAACTACCTCAAAAATTCTTTTTCAGAAAACTTTCAAAGAATTTTCCAGAATATAATATTGACTTTCATAGAAATCTGAGTTCATATTTGGATAGAACTCAGAGAGATGAATCCAAACCAATTGGAATCACTCAATTTGGAGTTTTTTTACAGGGAGATATGAATTTCCAAAGATTGAGCTAAGTCTGGAATTATTTCCCTACAGCAAATTCGGCTGGACCCACAGTTTTGAATCCCAGCCAATAGAAACGAAGCCACACCGGGCCACAGCGTCTCTGCGCGCCAACACACGGGATCCCGGCCACACCCGATCCTGGGTTTAAAATTTGAGCTGCTGACAGACGGGCCCCACGCTTCGTCTTCTACCTCCCGCTTCTTCCCCACGCCCGCGCTGCCCCTCGCCGGCCCGACGCCGGAGCTCGCCGGCTCGCCGTTTCCGGCCACCGCCTGAGCTGAAACTCACCGCCAGGGAGTTTGTGACACCGAGGAATACGGCGGTGGGGTTGGCTAGGGCTGCCGATGACCGGAACATGGCCGGCGACGTGTGACTGCCTCTGTGGTAGTTCGGCAGCGTCGCCTAGGGTTTCCGGCCCGCCAAAACCTGCGCCGACGCGCCCTACAGCACCAGCGTAGCTCTAGGAAGATCGGCACGACCTCAAAATGGCTTGGGAGTGGCTGTAAATGGGTTGTCGCCGTGTGACCAAAAGGGTCCGTCGGAGAAATGATCGGTAGACCTTAAAATACGTCGTCCCAAAGGGTTTTCATGCGACGAATGCTTAAGAGAATATAATCGCCGGCTAGTCCAGCTCCTCCGTGCAAAATTTGACGAGCTAAGAACGAATAGAAGTGGAGAATTTTGGATTTCCATACCGGATGCTCGGGTTGACGTCGCCGGAGCAAAACTTTGAAATTCGCCGGCGATGCTTCCTGGTATGGCCCGAGCTTGGGCTGAGAGCAGCACCGCACCCGTGCACGTCCGTAGGTGTGATCGCTCGGCCGTGAAACAAGTTGTGGAGGGCTGTCCACGAGCGCCCGATCCCTTCCTCGGCTTAGGTCGCCGCGGCGGCGGTTGTCCTCGGGTACTGGAGGCCGCAGCTCGCTGGCTTGCGGGTCAGGGAGGTGGAGGCCGAGCTCGCGGTGCTGTTTAGCAGGTCAGGGGAGGGAAGAGCGTGGTGGTTTCACCGTTCTTCCGATCGGACCGAGAGGCGGAGGGGAAGACGATCGCTGGCCGTGCGCTCGCGAGGAGAGAAGAAGGGACAGCCTTTGCTTCGTCCAGGGGGGGTTTATCAGGTCGCAGAACCGCCTCTGGGCGCCGTGTGTGGGGAAATGCAGCAGCTGGTGGCGCTGCCGAGCGCCCCCGTGGCTCCACGGTGGGAGCAGCTCTTGGCCCACGTGCTGCTCGACGATTTTCCCCACTGGGGCTGAGACTTAAGGTGCAAGGCTCCTCTTTTAGCTCTATGACATGTGGGTCCCACTCCACAGTTCCTCCCCAAATATTTTCTCAAGCTGATCCTCTTAATTCCCACAATTCTGAGTTTTAAAATGGGGTTAGAATTTGAATCCTTCCAATTCAGTTTGAATTTTGCTTTTCCAAATTTGAATTTGGTTGAAGTTTGCAAATTCTCCTCTTTAACCCCTTTTTGAGCCCACCCTATAAATGAAAAGTTTGTGAGCAAAATTTTTCCTATAATCCCATCTATAGGGCTGCATGTTTATTCAAAGTTTTTGCTCACCCTATGGGTGAACTTTGAATTTCAAATCTGAATTTTAAACTTTCATGCAAAGAGGTATTTAACTCCTTATTGGTCCAACACTTTTAAATAAAAAGGTGAACCTCATGTTGGATGTTCATCCATGTATTACCTTGCATGAAGAAAAGTTTTAGCAAGTCCCATTTTTCCTGTCATTGCCACACATATGAACTCAAACCATAGTTTTTATTCATACACATTTTTGGGACTTTTACATTCCTCCCCCCTTAAAAGAATCTCGTCCCGAGATTACAAAACAGGAACGAGACGGGAGAGGTAATTACAATCTGTACAAAGCTAAAAATTCCGGATAGTTGGTGCGGAGGTAATCTTCACTTTCCCACGTCGCCTCTTCCGTGGTGTGATTACTCCACAGCACCTTGAAGAATATGATCGTCCGGTTCCGGGTTACCCAGGTCTTTTCATCCAAAATCTGAACCGGTCGCTCGGTGTAGGTCAGGTCCGGTTTCAATTCGTCGATGTCCTCAGTGCGAACAGCAGCGGTGAATTTGAGGCACTTTCGCAGCTGTGAAACATGAAATACATCATGAACACCCGCTAGACTTGCCGGTAACTCCAGCCGGTAGGCTAAGGGTCCGCACTTCTCCGTGATAGCAAAAGGACCAATAAAACGGGGAGCGAGCTTCCCCTTTACACCGAACCGGTGAATTCCCTTCATCGGGGATACATGAAGATAAACGTGTTCTCCGACGTCAAAATGTAATGGCCTACGCCTCTGATCCGCGTAGCTCTTCTGTCGGGATTGTGCAGCCTTTAAGTTCTCTTGTATCAACCGAACTCGGTCTTCGGCTTCGTTGACAAGATCAATCCCAAACAGAACTCTTTCGCCGGATTCACACCAATTCAGTGGTGTGCGACACTTCCGGCCATAGAGAGCTTCATACGGTGCCATTTTAATACTCGCTTGATAACCGTTGTTGTATGAAAACTCCGCCAGCGGTAGGTGATCGTCCCAATTCCTACTGTGGTGGATGGCACACGCTCTCAACATATCCTCAAGTACTTGATTCACCCTCTCAGTTTGTCCATCGGTTCGAGGGTGATATGCGGAGCTCCTAATCAGCTTAGTGCCCAACGAGGCGTGCAGCTGCTCCCAAAAACGAGCAACAAACAGCGCACCTCAATCTGAAATGATGGTCTTCGGGACACCATGTGAGCAAATAATTCTGGAGATGAATAACTCCGCATATTGCCTTGCTCGATAATGAGTGTTCACCGGTATGAAATGAGCCGACTTTGTCAACCGGTCGACGATCACCCATATCGAGTCATGCTTCCTGGATGTGAGCGGTAATCCGACGATGAAATCCATACTCACATCCTCCCATTTCTACACCGGAATCTTTAAAGGTTGTAGCGGTCCGGCTTTACGCATATGATCAGCCTTGACCCGTCTACACGTATCGCATTCGGATACGTATTTAGCAATCTCCCTCTTCATCCTCGTCCACCAAAATTTCTGCTTCAAATCTTGGTACATCTTGTTACTTCCGGGATGAATGGAAAACTTCGACAGGTGGGCTTCATCCAAGATTTTCTTCCGGAGTTTCATATTGCGCGGTACCACTATACGGTCGTTAAACCATATTGCACCGTTCTCATCCTTCCGGAAACATTTCACCTCTCCATTGTCTAGTCTTCTCCGTATGTGAGACATACCTCTGTCCCTTCTTTGAGACTCAACAATCTCTTCACGGATCGTTGGAATGATCGCGAGATTATAAAGCGCGCCATACGGAACGACACGGAGGCTGGGTTCCTCGCCTTCGAACTCAGCAGCCGCTAAGTTGTGAACGTGGGCTTTCCGGCTTAGCGCGTCGGCAACCACGTTTGCTTTTCCCGGATGATAGTGGATCTCAATTTCATAATCTTTGATGAGCTCCAACCATCTCCGTTGTCTCATATTCAGCTCCTTCTGCGTGAAGATATACTTTAGGCTCTTATGGTCGGTGTAGAGGTGAACAAGATTACCCAGTAGGTAATGCCTCCACATCTTCAATGCCAACACCACTGCAGCAAGCTCAAGATCATGAGTTGGATAATGCTGCTCGTGGTTTCGCAGTTGATGAGACCCATAGGCGACTACACGCCCTTCTTGCATCAGAACACAGCCGAGACCGATGCCGGATGCATCACAGTATACATCAAATGGCTTCGTCGTGTCTGGCTGAGCAAGAACTGGAGCCGTTGTGAGATGTTTCACCAAAGTTTTGAATGCGGCTTCACATGCTGCATTCCACATGTATTTAGTGCCCTTCTTCAGCAGCTCCGTCATTGGTTTAGCAATCTTTGAGAAGCTCGGAATAAACCTCCGATAAATACCCCGCTAAACCTAGGAAACTTCGGACCTCGTGGACTGATTTGGGAGGTTCCCACTTCAGCACTTGTTCAATCTTGCTGGGGTCCACGGCAATCCCTTCTGCTGAAATAATATGGCCAAGGAAAGGCACTTGATCAATCCAAAATTCGCACTTGCTGAACTTGGCATACAATTGGTGCTCCCGTAACCGTTGCAGCACAGTACGCAGATGTTCAGCGTGCTCTTTTTCCGATTTGGAGTAAACCAATATGTCGTCGATGAATACCACGACGAACTTGTCTAACTCCGGCATGAACACAGAATTCATCAAATACATGAAGTGTGCCGGAGCGTTGGTTAATCCAAATGACATGACGAGGTACTCGTAGAGTCCGTATCTCGTCGAGAAAGCTGTCTTCGGTATGTCCTCCGGTCGGATCTTGATTTGATGATAGCCCGACCGAAGATCCATCTTCGAAAATACCTTTGCACCCACAAGTTGATCAAACAGAATGTCAATGCGGGGCAGAGGATACTTGTTCTTTATTGTGACAGCATTGAGAGGACGGTAATCAACACATAGCCGTAGTGTTTCGTCCTTCTTCTTAACGAACAGTGCTGAGCAACACATAGAACTTGGTCATATGAAACCCTTGCTCATGAGTTCATTCAGTTGCTCTTTCAACTCCGCTAGTTCGTTAGGTGCCATCTTGTAAGGCCTTCGTGAAATAGGCGTCGTTCCCGGTGCCAGTTCAATTTTGAACTCGACGTCCCGTTCGGGCGGCATGCCCGGTAAGTCATCGGGAAATACGTCGGGATAATCACGTACCACCGGAATATCTTCAAGCTTCAGTGCTTCCGTGTGGTAGGCCTCTACCATATCTGGATCTTCGCTGTCTAAAAACAGCGTGTGCTGTCCGTGAATCGGCGAGTCAATCTGGACAGTCCGGTTACCGATATTGAGAACGGCACCGTGACGATTTAACCAAGACATCCCCAATATAATGTCTATCTTCTGCCTATCCAACATAATCAGCGATGTTGGGTATATCTTTCCGCCCAAACACAAAGCTGCTCGGGACACAATCTGATTGGCAGAGATATTTCCTCCCGGTGAACGTATGAGAAAACTCGTTGTGGGAGTATTGGTGGATAATTGGTGCTGATCCACGCATGTTTTGCTGATAAAATTGTGGGTTGCACCTGAATCAAAAAGTACCAATACGGGCACGTCCTTGAGAGTAAACATGCCCGCTAACACCGGTGCTCCCTCCGGGACATCCTCAATCGCAAGATGTTGCACACTCCCAGATTGCAATGCTGTTATGTTGACTTGAGCAGGTGGCAGCATACCACCTGATGATGATGGCTGTCTGGTGTTTACCAACTTCTCCCGGCATTCCTGCCTAAAATGCCCAAAACGGTGGCAATAAGAACACGGAGGTTTCCCCGGTTCTTCGTTGACTTGTGGTTGAGAAGTTGAGGCACTTGGCTGCAGCAATGATGCAACAGATGTCATTCGTTGCTGAGGCAAAGGTGTTGCTTCAAGACATGACTCTTGAGCAGGAAATCTGTACGGAGTTGATCTCCCTGGTGCTTGCCATATCTCATCGGATGGTGTGTGATACACCACACGGTATTTACGAGGAACGATTGGTGTGTCTTCTTGCACATCCTCCCGGTCCCTCTTCTCTGCTTGAAACTCAAGTGTCGCTTGTTCTTGCAGCAGAGCAGCACTGATCAACTCGGTGTAAGTGCCTTGATTGAATAAAGCTAACTTCTCTTTTAGTATGGCACTCAAGCCATAGAAAAAGTAGTCACACATGGCAGCTTCGCTCGTTGCATAAGCAGGAGCGTATTGTGCCAGAAGATTGAATCGTCTGACATAATCGAGGACACTCATGTCCCCCTGCTTCAAGTTTCTGAATTCCTGCTGCTGGGCCTTGATAAAACCCATAGGAATGTGATGAGCCCGGAATGCTTCACGAAATTCCGTCCATTTCACTTGATGACCTTCCGGAACGGTGGCAAGATAAGCGAACCACCAATTTCCGGCGGCTCCATGGAGCTGTTGAGCTGCAAATGATGCCTTCTGATATTCGTCGCACTCAAACACCCCAAACTTGGACTCCATAACTCGAAGCAACTGATCAGCTTCCACTGGTTCATGGGCTTCCGTAAAGATTGGCGGTTGTGTCGCCAAGAAATCCAAGTAGGTGTTCCGAGGTGGAACGTCCTGTTGTGCACTCTGGAGTAAACCCTGGTGTACCAAGGCTTAGAGTAGTCTTGTGTTCTCTTGACTTGACTCGACCATCTGAGCCATGATATCCGCCCATACCGTTGATGGCGGTGCCCCTGGTGGAGTCGAGTCATCACCGTCTCGATGAGAACCTTCAGTCCTACTCGGAGAATGAGTACGCACCATACTGCAAAAGCATAATTTTGAGGGGAGTCACAACTTGATCCAGCAGTATGTGAAAGTATGTAAAACATGAACATGCTAAAACTTTATGAAAGCATAACAAAATTTCATGTTTACATATCTTTCTAAAGCCAACATATTCAGTCCCTCATTCTGTACAGAACAGACCTTTATGTACTTAACCCAGAATTTGATCCATTCATTAGCATTTTCATAACTCAAGTTGAATAACAAAGTTAAAGTTAACTTCAGTATATTTTCAACGAGTACTCATATGCCCCTAGATCATTTCTGGAACAAAAGTTAGGATTGTTCAAAGTTGACAGAATTTCTGGCTAAAATTTGCCAGCACCTCCTTTGTATGTGGCTGTTTTCATCACAGTTTTACATACAACTGGGGTACAATTCTGAACAAACTATGAACTACAAAATCGTTGTAAGTTTCATAACCTTTCCAACGGTGTATTACATGACCCTTAGAAAATTTTCTACAGATTGTTATGACCAATTTACCGAAACATCCAGAGAAGTTTGCAGCTGCTCTGTTTTCTGAACAGTTTGCATTCATCTGGACGTTCAACCAAGTTGGTGTCGGATTTGGCTCTGGAGTTCTACAGACAAGTTGTAGAGCACTTAATAACCTTTCCAGAACTGTATCAAACACCTCCATTGGGTCAAGCTAATCAGAGTTACGCTCTGTTAAAGACCAGAAAAATTTCTATCTGAACAGAGCACTCTGTCTTTGAGATCAAAAAGAAGCCTAACAAGTCTCTTCTTTGAAACTTAGTTCAAATGAAGAGCTCAGTAACTAATATGTGCTTTATCACATCCATTTTTAGTTTGGAAGTTAGTCATGAATGATTTCTTGATAGGTAAGAATACTACCCAGTTTAGTACGGTGACGATGCACCGTAAGACATATAACGGTACTACGTCGCCTCACCAAAGAAAAACCTAACCGGATTACACCGGCATATACGTATACTTAGGTGGCACTAAAACGGTCACTCGCAAACGTGTTCTACACGCACTAAGGTTTTCGTGGTTAGTTCCTGCATAAAACACACTTAATCATCAGGTTCGGCTACACACCGAACCCGGTATCCATAACAGTTGGTACACCCGGCCGTCATCACTCGCCCAGGTGTTCTCAAGCCAAACACGACTTGAGCTACGTTTTCACGTTACTGACCACATGACGGGGTCTCCCAAATTGCACCACGCACGCCTGGGTCAGACGCTGCTCGAATACCCCAAACGACATGAAGAGTCGTAGAGGATACTAAAGCGGGTCGGGTTACCTGCCACCTGTGGGGCTCCACCCTTCAGCTTGTGCGCACTGGTGGACAGCGCATACGTGCACCCCCCAAGACATCGACGTCCCGAGATGCACGATTTTCCGACATAACACATAAGTTAGGTTGCCGCCTTCATAATATGCTCATAGTAGTCCTTATGTGGGTCTAGTACCGTTATCTCACCGTATCCTAAGTTTTTGACATAATATGATGCTCAATCCGTGCTTTGTTCCCAACGCGGCTCTGATACCATGTGTAACAGCTCTGATGCCACGCTGAGACGGCCCCACAGGACCTCGTTGGGTGGTGCCGTGTTATGCGGCACCCAACAGCACACGGGTCGATGAACATACATCATATTACATAAATAGTTTGCGGAAGCGTACAAGATTGTTTTACAAATAAATATATATCAGAGTAAACTACAGCGGAAGACTATCACTCTCACGACTCATATCTAAACTAGCAACAAAGAAACGGTCCAGCCCGCGGACGTTTCTTACTAGCAACATGAAGACAATCTGCAGCGGCGAGGATGCTCTTAGAGTAAGCACTCAGAGGTTCCCGAGTCTCATCGGCACCCCTTCTCATAATCAGCGAGTCAATTACCTGCAAAACAACTCGGATAGCATCCGTGAGCATAACGCTCAGCAAGACTTAACCGTCACCCTAAACATGAAACTCTAAGTGAGGTTATGAACCTAACATAGGATGGCATAAGCATAATTAACTCGCCTAAAAGTGAATCCTTACTTTCAGGTATTAATTGCAGCATTTTAAGTAACCCTGGGCACGCTACATCGGGAGTCCACAATCAAACAAGAAACGCTTTCCCCCGATGTAAATTGCTCATGGCATAAAAGAATCAAGTTTGCACTAGCCTATTCATCGAGATCCAATACAACACTAGTATAATACTTCACATCAATATGATTAGTTCCTTTCTCATGCAAGTTCTTACTACGTCACGACTGTGAGAACAAGTATGCTCGGTCCATTCCGCGAGCGACGGTGATTCGAATCAATAACACCCGGACTACACGACACGTACGCCCGTACTCGACGTTGCCTACAACAACCATCACTGACGTCGTACGTGGCAGCCTTTCCCCCGTTTCACCCCCGCTGAATCGATCAAGTCGCCCCGTACAGTAGCTACTCTCATGGTGCACCTTCCGACGTGAGATGTCATGAGAATATTCCCCACATACTGCACACCGGCCGTCCACCTGAGGCGACCCGAAAAGTCCCAACGACAGCTTCCCGAGGTACATCGGTTTACTGGGTCCCATATAGCCAGCATGAGTCCGGTACACAACTCAAACTTGTTCAACAGGGCCACATACGGATCGGTCCTTGACCGACACGGACAGGTCTACAGCACCCAGGCCCCTATGTCCTGCTGCTCCTACAACCTTCCGGTCTCAACTTTAACTTGCTAATTCAATTACGAACCAATCCCGTATGCCCCTGTTGTTCCTAAATCTGCGAGTACCATCTCACCACTCGACTTCTACCGAACCGTACTTAAGCATGGCAGTTCTACACGGTGAAAGACACCTACCCAATACTCCATGGGTCATTTGGCTATGCAAGAGGAGTATCAATCACTAGACCTAATGCACAGTTCATATCTTGACCGAAAGTGAGTACAAAATAAAAACTTAACAGCTGTTAAATGCAAACCGGAGCTTTCCTGTTTTGCAGGGTAGTCGTATATAAGCAGTTAGTATCCTTGCAGATCCACCCTTGACTCTCCGGAGCTTGATCCACTTCGATGAATCACTCCTTTGAGTCCCCTTCGTTGTGGTTCCTATTGAGATGCATATGCACATGTTTTATAGAATGTAATGGAGAGAAGTTATGGAATTAATTTCTTAGGACAGAGGTTGCGTGGAAAAGCCAAGCATGGCTTGGTTTGCCTCTGTTGTGCAAAGAACAGAATTAAACTAAATTGACCTTAAGGCCTTAGCTATACACTAATCATTTTCCCTAATGATCCTAAGAGACAAGCTGAAAAGATTTGAGTGCAACTGAAGAACAAGAACTCCAATGGCCTCAAAACTTTTACAGCAGGTTCTATACTACCTAAGGATTTAGCTTGCCAAAATTGCAGCTAATGTGGGGTCATATTGTGTCCTCCATAATTCTCACAATATCTCTTATGTATTTTTCCCTTATACATAAGTATGGAGAATAAGAACAGGGAGTTCCAGGACTCATATTGGGCTGATAATTTACATGTGAGTTCTTGATCACATGAGAGTCATCTGGTCCAAAATTCAGCCCTTTTACTTGGGTAGTTCTTCCAGAACAATTCTTTAAGCATTTGTACTCAATAGAATTAATTCTGTAGTAATGTGCATTTTCATGCCCAACTAAGTGAACTACAATTCCAAGTATGTCCCAGAGAGCTTGCCTAAATTTTCCTATGAGTTTTGGAGCTATGGATTGCTCAGAACAGATTTTTGAAGTGGAAACATTTTCTGAAAATGTTTCTGGACTCTTATGAACACAGCAGATTGTTTTTAGCAAATTCCTACTCAAATGATCTGCAAATGAGCTGAAAAATTGCTATAAGGTCAACAATATGCTAAAGAATATTCTGGCAAAATTTGGGTATTTTTGGATAACCCAAACTCCCTCAAAAATTCTTTTTCAGAAAACCTTCAAAGAATTTTCCAGAATATAATATTGACTTTCATAGAATTCTGAGTTCATATTTGGATAGAACTCAGAGAGATGAATCCAAACCAATTGGAATCACTCAATTTGGAGTTTTTTACAGGGAGATATGAATTTCCAAAGATTGAGCTAAGTCTGGAATTATTTCCCTACAGCGAATTCGGCTGGACCCACAGTTTTGAATCCCAGCCAATAGAAACGAAGCCACACCGGGCCACAGCGTCTCTGCGCGCCAACACACGGGATCCCGGCCACACCCGATCCCGGGTTTAAAATTTGAGCTGCTGACAGACGGGCCCCACGCTTCGTCTTCTACCTCCCGCTTCTTCCCCACGCCCGTGCTGCCCCTCGCCGGCCCGACGCCGGAGCTCGCCGGCTCGCCGTTTCCGGCCACCGCCTGAGCTGAAACTCGCCGCCAGGGAGTTTGTGACACCGAGGAATACGGCAGTGGGGTTGGCTAGGGCTGCCGACGATCGGAACATGGCCGGCGACGTGTGACTGCCTCTGTGGTAGTTCGGCAGCGTCGCCTAGGGTTTCCGGCCCGCCAAAACCTGCGCCGACGCGACCTACAGCACCAGCGCAGCTCTAGGAAGATCGGCACGACCTCAAAATGGCTTGGGAGTGGCTGTAAATGGGTTGTTGCCGTGCGACCAAATGGGTCCGTGACACGACCCCATTGGTCCTGTCGAGCCAGGATCACGCTGAGGGGTGCTGCGTTGCACAGCACCGTATAACACACGTCAAAGGTACAAAGCGGAAGCGGAAGTTTTATTACATAAACAGTTATATGGACATGTTTACATCAAAATAAGTTTAGTCCACACTCGCGGGCGTAGACTAAGCGTCAAGTACACGTTCAGCCCTCGAACGTGTTCTTGCTAGCACACACACACACTAACTCTGCGGCGTGCACGACTCCCACTCGACGGGGTTCCCCTCCTGGGGTTCCGTCTCCTCGTCGGGAGTCCCTTCCTCATAGAACCCTGCAAAAGCTTCAAACACAAGCAGTGAGCACGAAGGCTCAGCAAGTCTGACCCGTCTCACCTAAACATGGAACTTCTACATGAGGGTTATGGGTTACATGAGGTAAAAATCATTTGCAAGGACTCGCCTAATTAGTAGAACCTTACTTTCAAGTTTTAGCAGCAGGTTGTGTAGAACCTTACGCGAAGGTACATGAGAGAGCCGCAATCAAACAAGAAACGCATTTCTCTCATGTACTTTGCCCAAAGTTGAAAAGAACTTTAGTTAGCTCTAAGCTACAGCATATCATTAACAATCAATGTCCATCTTTCAATCAGCAACATTTTAACATGTAACTAGCCTGTTCTTTCTACGTCACGGTACAGTGAACAAGTGGTACTCACTGACCGCGAGGGACGGCGATTATAATCGATTTACACCTGCAGGGTTACCCGAACAACCCGTCACGTACGCCCGTACTCGATGTTGCCTACAACAACCATCACGGACGCCGTACGCGACTACTTTTCACCCGTTAGCCAAATATTGAACCGGTCCCATCGTCCCGAGCAAGAGGTCCCTGCACGCGCATCTCTGTGCCGCCAGCTGATTTACACCTCGAGCTCTCAACCTACCCTCTGAACGACGGGCAATGCCTCAATACCCAGCAACCCGAGTTACATCAGTTTCCCGGTTCCCATATAGCCGGTAGGTCTTCGGTACTGTTCTAGCTTGTTCAACAGGCCCGCACACGGCTCGGTCCTCAATCGACACAAGCGGAGCTACAGCACCCAGGCCCCAAAGTCCTGCTGCCCTTACTCTCCGCTCGGTCTCATTTTCTTGCCATGTGTATCATGTGCTATCTCTACCCGAGCAATGTGCCTCTAGCCTATTCTCGCGAGTAGTTCCAACTACTCGACTTGTACCGAATCCTACTCTATCCTAGCAATGCAGTAGCTAGCGGGGTTTGCAATCCTGACCCCCATCCCATGGTTTTCTTGGCTATGCAGTGGGGTTTCCAAACAAGACTCTAATGCACAGAATAAAGAAACAAGTATGTGCTCAAAACAATAAAAATTTATAAAATGGTTAATGCAAACCGGGGCTTGCCTTGCTGCTCTTGGTCGTAGGCTAGCTGTTCCTCCGGAGTAACGAAGTCTAGGACTTCGGGTTCCTCCTCGACCTTAGCGACTACATGATAGAACAATATATGTATTAATTTAATGCACTTGTATTAAGTTTGAAGTTGTGAAGTCTATAACCTTTGCTAGATAGACCTAGTGATTGTGAAACTTTTACTGTGGCTTGGTTACAACCTAAACAGCGACTTGGTCAAGTTTTAGTTGCAGCAAAGCTCATTTGAGCCCTCCACAAATAATTATGTCCTTGACCTTAATTAAAGGCTTTTAGGGTGTTCTAAGTATTTTCATGAAACAAACTATGACTTTCTGAAAACTAGATTTTCAGAGGGTTCTAATGGAGTTGGTCTCACTTAATTTGGAAGTCTCTAACTAAAGATATGAGCTAAACAATTTCAGAGAAAATTCTGAAAATGTTTCTGAACATTTTCTATTTTCTCTGGGACAGTTTCACTAATCACACCATTAGGTGGATTAAATGAGCTCAAATGGATCTGAAATTTTTATGGTAGTTCAAGGATATTTTGGTGAACATCTCAGCAAAATTTCAGTATTTTCCTCCAAAGGATCCTCCAGTTAAAATTCCTAACAGTTTAAACTTTGAGGAATTAATTCTGGAGAAATAAGGAATTTCATGGAGTGAAACTTGATTTTCTGGAAAGTACTCAGAGAGCTGAATCCAGCAAAATTTGGTTCACTCAATTTGGAGCTTTCTAGCCAAAGTTATAAGGATTTGAAGTTTGAAGGAAATCTGAAAATCGGGGAAAAGTTTAAACTCATGCGTGGGCCCAGGGGACACGCGTCGCACGCCGAAGCGACAGCACACCGCGGCCCACAAGGATTTTGCGCGCCAGCACACCCGATCCCGGCCGCAGCCGGATCCCGATTCAAAATATCGGCCGCTGACAGCTGGGGTCCACCCCCTTCTTCAACCTCGCGACACCCGCGCTCCGCCGCCGAGGGACCTCGCCGGAGAGCTCGCCGCTGGCTGCTGTATAGCTCCAAACTTCTTGATTCTGGCCGCCCCTGCCTACTTTTACTTGGGGAACCTGACCCGAGGGTCAGCTGCTCATGACAACGGCCGGAGCATGGTCGGCGACGAGCCGCCATATCGGAACGACTTCGGCCATGTCGGCTGACTCTCCTAGTACCTCAGCTACTTGGGAAATTGGTCGGGGAGCTTCAGTGGACCTCAGAGAAGGTCGACATGAGCTCGAGGCAGCTCGGGGAAGGCCCGAAATAGGTCCTCACCGTGCGCCCGACACCCCCCGTGCGTTCCGCCATTAGTAGACCTTGAATTACGCCGGGCACAGAGGTCCTCCGGCCCAGAGTTGTGAAGGCAACTTGTGCGTCACTGTGTCTAGCTCGTGTGGGAGTGGCCTGAGGCCCTCTAATCCTTTCTAGAGCACGAATTAAACAGAATCGTACCCGAAGGTCGTTCTGCACACAGAAAGGGGAAAAATGGAAATTCGCCGCCGGTGAGCAACCACTCGAGCTGTGGCTCGGGGATGAGCAGCACCGGTCACCTGCGCGTCCAAGGGTGCCTTGGTTCGGGCATGACAACGCCCAGGTTGGGCTGTCCACGAGAGCCCGAGGTGCGGCGGTTTCCAGTTCCAATTTTTATCGTTCGGCAGAGCCGATAGCACTCGGTTTCAATCGACATCTAGCAATGGGAAGGATGGAGGAAGGTCTCTAGTACCTTGCTGGGACCCTGGAGTGGAAAGAGGGAGCTGCGATCGGCTTGATCAAGCAGGAGCTCGAGCGGCGGCGATGGCAATGGGAAAACAGGTCGTGCACGTCGGCAGCTCGGGGGAATGGCGACTGAAGCACACCGGGGAGGGAATAAATAGCCCGGTGGTCCGGTCTCCGGCTTGGGGCGCGCAGCAGGAGCTGGCGCCGGCTGCCCCCTTCGGTGGCGCGCGCGCACAGCAGCCGGAACCGACTGAACTGTGGTTCAGTCGGTTTGTTTTGAGGCTGAGGCTGACATGTGGGTCCCACTCCTCTTTTAACCTCTGAAATTTACTCCTAACAGCTGTGGTAAACAGTGAACCCTATTCTACCCTTGGCAATTCAAATTATTCACCCAAGAGCCATTTGAATTGATCAAAGTTCAAATGAGGTTTGGTTTGAATGAATTTCAGCACAAGTTCAGTTTGAAATTCAAATAAAGTTTGAATTTCTCCCCCTTAGCTCATGTCAAGATCAACTCCAAATGGAGTGAAAATTGGTGTGTGAGCTCACAAAAATGTGCTGAGTAAGAATATGCCTCCCACTTTTAAATTCATGGAATAAAAACAGTTTGAATTTGGATATGGTTTCAAACTGCCCTCTTCCTGTCTATACCCAAAATGACCTCAAAAAGGTTTTGAATTTGGGTGAAACTTGGCATGGACATCCTTAGCAAAGTGTAGGAGTTTTTATATGTCCAGCCCATCTATATCACATGTGGGAAATACCACTTTTGCAATGTGTGAGTTTGTTCTCTAATGAGCATGTTGATAATTGTTACTTGCTCTTCATTTGTGTTCATCATTCTAGCTCAAATGAGGTGTGTGGTGTGGTGATGAACACTGCAAGTTGGTGTCAAAAACTGAGGCCCTTACATTCCTCCCCCCTTAAAAGAATCTCGTCCCGAGATTATAAGGTGAAAATGAGAGAGAGGACGGTGGAAAAATTACCGGATATGCGATGTGAAAAAGTCGGGGTAGTTAGTGCGAAGGAATTCTTCGCTCTCCCACGTCGCCTCGTCCATGGAGTGATTACTCCACAGCACCTTGTAGAACCACAACGTACGGTTGCGTGTGGTTCGGGCCTTTTCATCAATAATCTGCACCGGTTCCTCTCGATAGGTGAGATCCGGTTGCAGTTCTTCAATGTCTTCCAGCTGAACGGTAGTTGATAGCTTGAGACACTTCCTCAGCTGGGAAATGTGAAAGACGTCGTGCACACCGGAAAGTGCTTCTGGTAATCTTAGCCGGTATGCCACCGATCCACATCTTTCGATAACTTGGAATGGACCGATGAATCGGGGTGCTAACTTTCCCCTCACCCCAAATCTGGTTACGCCCTTCATTGGGGACACTCGTAGATATACGTGATCCCCATCTTCGAATTGTAATGGGCGTCTTCTCCGGTCCGCATACTGTTTTTGACGGGATTGAGCGGCTTTTAGGTTCGCTTGAATCAGTCGAACCTTTTCTTCCGCGTTGTTGACAAGGTCAATCCCGAAGGTAACCCTTTCGCCAGACTCACACCAGTTCAATGGTGTGCGGCATCTCCTGCCGTATAGCGCCTCGTAGGGCGCCATCTTGATGCTGGCTTGGTACCCATTGTTGTACGAGAACTCGGCTAACGGCAAGTGATCATCCCAATTCTTGCCGTGGTCGATAGCGCAAGCTCGTAGCATGTCTTCTAAGACTTGATTTACCCGCTCCGTTTAACCATCCGTCTGCGGGTGGTAGGCTGAACTACGGATCAGCTTCGTCCCCAAGGCAGCGTGTAGCTGCTCCCAAAAACGGGACACAAATAAAGTGCCCCGGTCCGATACGATGGTACGGGGTATGCCGTATAAGCATAGGATCCGTGAGATGTACAGTTCAGCGTACTTCTTGGCGTTGTAGTTGGTGTTGACCGGGATGAAATGGGCAACTTTGGTGAGCCGATCGACGATCACCCACACAGAATCATGTTTCTGTAAGGTGGTGGGTAAACCGACGATGAAATCCATGCTCACGTCTTCCCACTTCCAGGCAGGAACGCCCAGTGGTTGCAGCAGTCCCGGTTTCCGCATGTGGTCTGCCTTCACCCTTCGACATGTATCACACTCGGACACGTATCTTGCAGTCTCTCGCTTCATCCGTGTCCACCAAAACTTTCTTCTGAGTTCTTGATACATTTTGTTGCTGCCGGGGTGAATAGAAAACTTTGATAAGTGAGCCTCATCAAAGATTTTCTTCCGTAACTCCGGGTTTCGGGGTACGACGATCCGGTCCTTGAACCACAGGACGCCGTCTCCGTCCTTCCGGAAACATTTCAACTCCCCACTGTCTACACGTCTCCGCAAATGTGACATGCCCTTGTCATTCTTCTGGGCTGCCGCTATCTCTTCACGGATGGTGGGGATCAAAGCTAGGTTGTAGAGAGCTCCGTGTGGAATCACATGTAGTGGTGGTTCGCTCTCTTCCAACGGTGTGATGGTCAGATTATTGACGTGTGACTTGCGGCTCAGCGCATCTGCCACAACGTTTGCCTTGCCCGGATGATAATGGATCTCTATCTCATAATCCTTTATCAGTTCTAACCATCTTCGTTGCCTCATGTTCAGCTCCTTCTGAGTGAATATGTACTTGAGGCTTTTGTGGTCGGTATATAAATGTACGAGGTTACCGAGTAGGTAGTGCCTCCACATCTTCAGTGCAAGTACCACGGCAGCGAGCTCCAAGTCGTGAGTTGGATAATTTTGCTCGTGGTTCCTAAGCTGCCGTGATCCATACGCGACCACTCTTCGGTCTTGCATCAGCACACATCCGAGCCCAATGCCGGATGCATCGCAGTACACATCGAACGGTTTTGTTGTGTCTGGCTGCGCCAAAACCGGTGCTGATGTCAGGTGCTTGACTAAAGCCTTGAATGCTGCTTCACATGCTGGACTCCAAACATATTTGGTAGCCTTCTTCAGCAGCTCTGTCATTGTCTTGGCAATCTTCGAGAAGTTCGGGATGAACCTCCGATAATATCCCGCGAGTCCGAGGAAACTCCGTACCTCATGAACAGTTCTCGGGGATTTCCAATTCAGCACTTGCATGATCTTGCTCGGGTCCACAGCGATACCCTCCGCTGAGATGATATGCCCGAGGAAAGGCACTTGCGATATCCAAAACTCGCATTTGCTGAACTTTGCGTATAACTTGTGATCCCGCAGCCGTTGCAAGACTATACGCAGATGTTTCTTGTGATCTTCCTCCGACTTGGAATATACCAGGATGTCGTCGATGAAGACCACGACAAACTTGTCCAGCTCCGGCATGAACACCGAGTTCATTAAGTACATGAAGTGAGCTGGAGCATTGGTGAGGCCAAAGGACATGACCAGGTACTCCTAAAGTCCGTACCTTGTCGAGAAAGCTGTCTTTGGAATGTCCTCCGCCCTTATCTTAATCTGATGGTACCCGGATCTTAAATCCATCTTGGAAAAGATCTTTGCTTCGACCAACTGATCAAACAACATGTCGATCCGTGGCAACGGGTACTTGTTCTTGATGGTTACGGCATTTAATGGACGGTAGTCCACGCAAAGCCGCAACGTTTCATCCTTCTTTTTGACAAATAATGCCGAACAGCCCCATGGCGAGGAGCTCGGCCTAATAAAACCCTTCTCCAGAAGGTCCGTGAGCTGAGTCTTCAGTTCAGCCAACTCCTTGGGCGCCATCTTGTACGGCCTTCGGGATATTGGCATGGTTCCTGGTGCAAGTTCAATCTTGAACTCCACCTCTCTATCGGGTGGCATCCCCGGCAAATCATCCGGGAATACATCAGGGAACTCTCGGACCACTGGAATGTCTTCCAATCTGATGGTTGTGGCTTGATAGACACTTGGAAGTTTTATTTCTGGACTGTCCAGAAATAATGAGTGAGAACCGTGCACTTCTGAGTTTAAGTGCACGACTCGAAGGACGGTGTCTAAAACAGCGCCGTGGCGGGTTAACCACGACATCCCTAGGATGACATCGATCTTCTGCCCCTCTAAGATAATGAGAGACGTGGGGTACACTCTACCCGCTAAGCATAATGGTGCTTTGGAGACCATTACGCTTGCTGAAATCTTCCCACACATGCTGAGCTCGTCCCTCCACCGGAACGAGTGCGTAGGGAGTTCCCTCCATAGCCTGCACGTGTAGTTGGCAGAAACGTGACATAGTGTCACGGGCTGCCATTTGCCACATCCCTTCCGGTTGTCTTCCTCTCACCGTGACGGTGAACGGCACCCAACCGGGTGGCGTAGGTCCTGCGGAAACCTCGACATGGATCGTCCACGTCTTGTTCCCCTCTTCGCCTTCTTCCTTGGCGAAGTATTGCGGCATCTGGTTATACCCGAAATATTGGAGCATTTGCCACAATGCTTCCGGGTAGCCGCTACGGTCAGAACAGTGGGAAACTACCCACCCGTTCTCCAACCGTTTATCTGCTGCCATCTGTAAAAATATATTTGAGAAATGTCAAATATTTATTTAAACAGTAAACCATTGAGTTATAACATAAGATATGTCATTGAACCCATAACATTTGGAAACATAGTTCAAATTTTTAAATAAATTTGACTGCTGATCTGCTGTTACCACGACAGCCCTGACCAGTTTCCATATCAATCTGATTTAGGCCAGATTAAAAGCAAAACCAGTCCTGGAGCTTAATATCAAAGTTAAAGTTAACTTCAATAGCTTTCCAGAAAGTATTTGGTTGGCCTAAGATCTGTCCTGGTTATAAGTTATAAGATGTCAAAGTTAGCAGAATTTCTGGGAAACAATTGGACAGCACCTCCCTGCCTTAGGTACCGATTCGATCCAAGAATCCCAGTTAATTCTGTTCCTAATCTGACAAAACTTTCTGTTACAAAGTTGTAACCCATCTCATAAGCTTTCCAGAACTACCTCATTTTCTATTTTTGGATTTTTATGCAGGAAGTTATGCTTAATTTACAGAGAGTCTACAGAAAGTCTTTGCTCCGTCCTGTTTTCTGGACAGTTTCAACTCTGCTGCATTTTTCGAGTGGTTAAGGGATGAAACACCTCTGGAACTCAATAGAAAAGTCGTAAAGCTCCGCCAAAGCTTTCCAGAAATGTATCATACGGCCCCAACATCGAAAGAACTCAACCTCTAACCTCTGATTAACTTCAGCCTTGATTCAGCTGAAAACAGAGTGCTCTGTCCTTAACATCCTATAAGTTGAAAACTTGTTAACTTTGAATATCCTGCATAAGGGAAGGAGTTACATCAAGTTTTACTACTTTGGATCAAAACCTTCAAGTTTTTAAATGAAGTTGTTCATTTAGTTGGGTGTGACGTCGATGCGTCACCAGATTATGTCGGTACTACGCCCTCACAAAGGGAGAACCTATACCGGACTTAGCCGGCTTCGTTAGTTCAGTGGCACTACTCGTCACTCGCACACGGATGCTACACGTCTACCGTTTCGTGGTCAGGCTACCTGCAGAAACTCAAACAATCATCAGACTCGGCTGCACACCGAGCCCGGAATCCGTACAGTTGGTACACCCGGCCGTCATCACTCGCTCGGATGTTCTCAAGCCAAACACGCCTTGAGTTACGTGTTCACGTTTCAGACCACGTGACGGGGTCTCCCATGTTGCACCACGCACGCCAGGGACAGACGTTGCTCGAGTACCCCAAACGACATGAAGAGTCGTAGAGGATACTAAAGCGGGTCGGGTTACCTGCCACCCGTGGGGCTCCACCCTTCAGCTTGTGCGCACCGGTGGACAGCGCTTACGTGCACCCCCCAAGACATGAACGTCCCGAGATGCACGATTTTCCGACATAACAGATAGGTTAATAAGCCACTTTCTATATACTAATAACATCCTTATACGGGCTACTAACTCGTTCCTCACTGGATTTTTGGAAAGGAAGACCTTTGTACTGTGTTAAACCTCAAGCGAGCTCTGATACCACGCTGACACGACCCCATTGGTCCTGTCGAGCCAGGATCACGCTGAGGGGTGCTGCGTTGCACAGCACCGTATAACACACGTCAAAGGTACAAAGCGGAAGCGGAAGTTTTATTACATAAACAGTTATATGGACATGTTTACATCAAAATAAGTTTAGTCCACACTCGCGGGCGTAGACTAAGCGTCAAGTACACGTTCAGCCCTCGAACGTGTTCTTGCTAGCACACACACACACACTAACTCTGCGGCGTGCACGACTCCCACTCGACGGGGTTCCCCTCCTGGGGTTCCGTCTCCTCGTCGGGAGTCCCTTCCTCATAGAACCCTGCAAAAGCTTCAAACACAAGCAGTGAGCACGAAGGCTCAGCAAGTCTGACCCGTCTCACCTAAACATGGAACTTCTACATGAGGGTTATGGGTTACATGAGGTAAAAATCATTTGCAAGGACTCGCCTAATTAGTAGAACCTTACTTTCAAGTTTTAGCAGCAGGTTGTGGAGAACCTTACGCGAAGGTACATGAGAGAGCCGCAATCAAACAAGAAACGCATTTCTCTCATGTACTTTGCCCAAAGTTGAAAAGAACTTTAGTTAGCTCTAAGCTACAGCATATCATTAACAATCAATGTCCATCTTTCAATCAGCAACATTTTAACATGTAACTAGCCTGTTCTTTCTACGTCACGGTACAGTGAACAAGTGGTACTCACTGACCGCGAGGGACGGCGATTATAATCGATTTACACCTGCAGGGTTACCCGAACAACCCGTCACGTACGCCCGTACTCGATGTTGCCTACAACAACCATCACGGACGCCGTACGCGACTACTTTTCACCCGTTAGCCAAATATTGAACCGGTCCCATCGTCCCGAGCAAGAGGTCCCTGCACGCGCATCTCTGTGCCGCCAGCTGATTTACACCTCGAGCTCTCAACCTACCCTCTGAACGACGGGCAATGCCTCAATACCCAGCTACCCGAGTTACATCAGTTTCCCGGTTCCCATATAGCCGGTAGGTCTTCGGTACTGTTCTAGCTTGTTCAACAGGCCCGCACACGGCTCGGTCCTCAATTGACACAAGCGGAGCTACAGCACCCAGGCCCCAAAGTCCTGCTGCCCTTACTCTCCGCTCGGTCTCATTTTCTTGCCATGTGTATCATGTGCTATCTCTACCCGAGCAATGTGCCTCTAGCCTATTCTCGCGAGTAGTTCCAACTACTCGACTTGTACCGAATCCTACTCTATCCTAGCAATGCAGTAGCTAGCGGGGTTTGCAATCCTAACCCCCATCCCATGGTTTTCTTGGCTATGCAGTGGGGTTTCCAAACAAGACTCTAATGCACAGAATAAAGAAACAAGTATGTGCTCAAAACAATAAAAATTTATAAAATGGTTAATGCAAACCGGGGCTTGCCTTGCTGCTCTTGGTCGTAGGCGAGCTGTTCCTCCGGAGTAACGAAGTCTAGGACTTCGGGTTCCTCCTCGACCTTAGCGACTACATGATAGAACAATATATGTATTAATTTAATGCACTTGTATTAAGTTTGAAGTTGTGAAGTCTATAACCTTTGCTAGATAGACCTAGTGATTGTGAAACTTTTACTGTGGCTTGGTTACAACCTAAACAGCTACTTGGTCAAGTTTTAGTTGCAGCAAAGCTCATTTGAGCCCTCCACAAATAATTATGTCCTTGACCTTAATTAAAGGCTTTTAGGGTGTTCTAAGTATTTTCATGAAACAAACTATGACTTTCTGAAAACTAGATTTTCAGAGGGTTCTAATGGAGTTGGTCTCACTTAATTTGGAAGTCTCTAACTAAAGATATGAGCTAAACAATTTCAGAGAAAATTCTGAAAATGTTTCTGAACATTTTCTATTTTCTCTGGGACAGTTTCACTAATCACACCATTAGGTGGATTAAATGAGCTCAAATGGATCTGAAATTTTTATGGTAGTTCAAGGATATTTTGGTGAACATCTCAGCAAAATTTCAGGATTTTCCTCCAAAGGATCCTCCAGTTAAAATTCCTAACAGTTTAAACTTTGAGGAATTAATTCTGGAGAAATAAGGAATTTCATGGAGTGAAACTTGATTTTATGGAAAGTACTCAGAGAGCTGAATCCAGCAAAATTTGGTTCACTCAATTTGGAGCTTTCTAGCCAAAGTTATAAGGATTTGAAGTTTGAAGGAAATCTGAAAATCGGGGAAAAGTTTAAACTCACGCGTGGGCCCAGGGGACACGCGTCGCACGCCGAAGCGACAGCACACCGCGGCCCACAAGGATTTTGCGCGCCAGCACACCCGATCCCGGCCGCAGCCGGATCCCGATTCAAAATATCGGCCGCTGACAGCTGGGGTTCACCCCCTTCTTCAACCTCGCGACACCCGCGCTCCGCCGCCGAGGGACCTCGCCGGAGAGCTCGCAGCTGGCTGCTGTATAGCTCCAAACTTCTTGATTCTGGCCGCCCCTGCCTACTTTTACTTGGGGAACCTGACCCGAGGGTCAGCTGCTCATGACAACGGCCGGAGCATGGTCGGCGACGAGCCGCCATATCGGAACGACTTCGGCCATGTCGGCTGACTCTCCTAGTACCTCAGCTACTTGGGAAATTGGTCGGGGAGCTTCAGTGGACCTCAGAGAAGGTCGACATGAGCTCGAGGCAGCTCGGGGAAGGCCCGAAATAGGTCCTCACCGTGCGCCCGACACCCCCCGTGCGTTCCGCCATTAGTAGACCTTGAATTACGCCGGGCACAGAGGTCCTCCGGCCCAGAGTTGTGAAGGCAACTTGTGCGTCACCGTGTCTAGCTCGTGTGGGAGTGGCCTGAGGCCCTCTAATCCTTTCTAGAGCACGAATTAAACAGAATCGTACCCGAAGGTCGTTCTGCACACAGAAAGGGGAAAAATGGAAATTCGCCGCCGGTGAGCAACCACTCGAGCTGTGGCTCGGGGATGAGCAGCACCGGTCACCTGCGCGTCCAAGGGTGCCTTGGTTCGGGCATGACAACGCCCAGGTTGGGCTGTCCACGAGAGCCCGAGGTGCGGCGGTTTCCAGTTCCGATTTTTATCGTTCGGCAGAGCCGATAGCACTCGGTTTCAATCGACATCTAGCAATGGGAAGGATGGAGGAAGGTCTCTAGTACCTTGCTGGGACCCTGGAGTGGAAAGAGGGAGCTGCGATCGGCTTGATCAAGCAGGAGCTCGAGCGGCGGCGATGGCAATGGGAAAACAGGTCGTGCACGTCGGCAGCTCGGGGGAATGGCGACTGAAGCACACCGGGGAGGGAATAAATAGCCCGGCGGTCCGGTCTCCGGCTTGGGGCGCGCAGCAGGAGCTGGCGCCGGCTGCCCCCTTCGGTGGCGCGCGCGCACAGCAGCCGGGAACCGACTGAACTGTGGTTCAGTCGGTTTGTTTTGAGGCTGAGGCTGACATGTGGGTCCCACTCCTCTTTTAACCTCTGAAATTTACTCCTAACAGCTGTGGTAAACAGTGAACCCTATTCTACCCTTGGCAATTCAAATTATTCACCCAAGAGCCATTTGAATTGATCAAAGTTCAAATGAGGTTTGGTTTGAATGAATTTCAGCACAAGTTCAGTTTGAAATTCAAATAAAGTTTGAATTTCTCCCCCTTAGCTCATGTCAAGATCAACTCCAAATGGAGTGAAAATTGGTGTGTGAGCTCACAAAAATGTGCTGAGTAAGAATATGCCTCCCACTTTTAAATTCATGGAATAAAAACAGTTTGAATTTGGATATGGTTTCAAACTGCCCTCTTCCTATCTATACCCAAAATGACCTCAAAAAGGTTTTGAATTTGGGTGAAACTTGGCATGGACATCCTTAGCAAAGTGTAGGAGTTTTTATATGTCCGGCCCATCTATATCACATGTGGGAAATACCACTTTTGCAATGTGTGAGTTTGTTCTCTAATGAGCATGTTGATAATTGTTACTTGCTCTTCATTTGTGTTCATCATTCTAGCTCAAATGAGGTGTGTGGTGTGGTGATGAACACTGCAAGTGGGTGTCAAAAACTGAGGCCCTTACAGTCCGCCGGAGAAATGATCGGTAGACCTTAAAATACGTCGTCCCAAAGGGTTTTAATGCGACGAATGCTTAAGAGAATATAATCGCCGGCTAGTCCAGCTCCTCCGTGCAAAGTTTGACGAGCTAAGAACGAATAGAAGTGGAGAATTTTGGATTTCCATACCGGATGCTCGGGTTGACGTCGCCGGAGCAAAACTTTGAAATTCGCCGGCGATGCTTCCCGGTATGGCCCGAGCTTGGTCTGAGAGCAGCACCGCACCCGTGCGCGTCTGTAGGTTTGATCGCTCGGCCGTGAAACCCGTTGTGGAGGGCTGTCCACGAGCGCCCGATCCCTTCCTCGGCTTAGGTCGCCGCGGCGGCGGTTGTCCTCGGGTACTGGAGGCCGCAGCTCGCTGGCTTGCGGGTCAGGGAGGTGGAGGCCGAGCTCGCGGTGCTGTTTAGCAGGTCAGGGGAGGGAAGAGCGTGGTGGTTTCGCCGTTCTTCCGATCGGACCGAGAGGCGGAGGGGAAGACGATCGCTGGCCGTGCGCTCGCGAGGAGAGAAGAAGGGACGGCCTTTGCTTCGTCCAGGGGGGGTTTATCAGGTCGCAGAACCGCCTCTGGGCGCCGTGTGTGGGGAAATGCAGCAGCTGGTGGCGCTGCCGAGCGCCCCCGTGGCTCCACGGTGGGAGCAGCTCTTGGCCCACGTGCTGCTCGACGATTTTCCCCACTGGGGCTGAGACTTAAGGTGCAAGGCTCCTCTTTTAGCTCTATGACATGTGGGTCCCACTCCACAGTTCCTCCCCAAATATTTTCTCAAGCTGATCCTCTTAATTCCCACAATTCTGAGTTTTAAAATGGGGTTAGAATTTGAATCCTTCCAATTCAGTTTGAATTTTTCTTTTCCAAATTTGAATTTGGTTGAAGTTTGCAAATTCTCCTCTTTAACCCCTTTTTGAGCCCACCCTATAAATGAAAAGTTTGTGAGCAAAATTTTTCCTATAATCCCAACTATAGGGCTGCATGTTTATTCAAAGTTTTTGCTCACCCTATGGGTGAACTTTGAATTTCAAATCTGAATTTTAAACTTTCATGCAAAGAGGTATTTAACTCCTTATTGGTCCAACACTTTTAAATAAAAAGGTGAACCTCATGTTGGATGTCCATCCATGTATTACCTTGCATGAAGAAAAGTTTTAGCAAGTCCCATTTTTCCTGTCATTGCCACACATATGAACTCAAACCATAGTTTTTATTCATACACATTTTTGGGACTTTTACAACAGACTCAACAAAAATAAAAAAGAAGAAGAAGGTACAGGGCCTTTTAGCCACAGGGGCGGATGCCTAAGAGTCCCCGGACTCCCGTTGGAACCTAGAGGCCACAACGGTGGCCACATCCTCAACCTCGGCCCTGCCAGCTTCCTCCCGCTCGGCGGCAGGCCCTAGACGGACTGACTCCAGAGAGAAGGAAGGGTCTTGGCTCCGGAAGCACGCCAGCACATGCGTAGCGACCTCCTTCGCCAGGCCCCGTCCCTCCACCTCAAGCTCGTCGGCGATCACCGCTTCAAGCCGGACCAGCTTGCCGCCGATGGACTCAAGCGCCGGGATTGCCTCTGACACCTCCTGCGCTGGAGCCTCCGGCCACACCGGGCTGAAACCAAGAGGAACCAAGGCGGACCATGCATCGGTAATAAAGCCCCAGACCGCCTGGGCCTCGGCAGACCACAAAGACTGGAGCTTCTTTACCTCTTGGCGGGCCGCCAGATCGCGATCCAGTGTCACCTGGTGCTCCCGGGAGGACTGCTCCTCCCCCGCAGCGGCAGCCGACTCGCGGAGCTCCAGCTCCTCGGCCCGAGCCCTCAGCTCGCCCTCTCTGGCCTTCAGCCGTGCGGCAATCTTCTCCTCCTCGGCCGCCGCGACACGTTCCCGATCGGCGACAGCGCACTCTCGACGAACTACCTGCAGCCGCAACTCCTCCGCGGCAGCAGAGCGCGCCTCGGCCTTGGCTTCGACCTGGGCCAGAGCTTCACGGTAGGAAGCACGGAGCCGCCGGGTCTCTGAGTCCAGGCGGCTGACGGCTTTCTTCTGAGCGTCGAGCAGAGCACCCATGGCCTCAAGTCTCGACTGCTTCGAGTCAAGCTCCGCCTTAGCCTCCTGGGTCCGCTGAAGCAGGAGGTGCTCCCAACTAAGAAGGCGCTCCCTCGCTCCATCCAGCGCCCCCCGCTCCCGCTCAAAGGCAGCCTGGAACTGTCGGGCGCCAGTCTGAACATGCCCCAAGGCATCCCACATGGGCACCGGGACGGCGGGGACAGGAGTCATGCCCCGGACCTCCCCTGTCACGTCTGTGGCCGGCGAAGGTGCTGGCGCCCCAGCAACTACACCCACAGCAGCCCTTCCAGCCTCAGCACCGGACTTCCGGACTGGTGAAGGAGGACAAACAGGTGCTGCCGCAGCCACCGCAGAGGGCGAACCCGCCGGCACAGAGGAAGCCCCTACCGACTTGGGGGCCATTGGAACCACCGCAGTTCCCTGATGCTGCGGCGCGGAGCCTCCGCCAACTGGAGATGGCCGGGTAATAGGCCCGCCCCCAGCAGCCGGTGGGTCCCTGCAGAAAGAAAAAGCTCTCAGGATAAGAGAGGAGAAGGGAACGCTGCTCCTACAAGCCAGAAAGAGAAACACTTACTGGGCGACGTGAGCGCTCCAACGGGCTTGTAGCCCTGGCCTCTGGGCCGCGGTAGAACCGCCAGGACCTGCGGCCGGGACGTTCGCAGGCTGCGGCATCTGGACCCCTGGCACACTCCCAGGCGACGCCCCACTGGCGTCCATCCTAGAAGCCCCTCCGCCTGAGGAAGGGTGGCGGGACACTTGGGTTTCCTCGGACTGCCGCTGTCCGGGAAGAGACCCGCCGGAGTGGGTCACCCGGTGTCTCTTTGGGTCGCCACTCGATGGGCCAGTGCCCCCGGGAGTTGGGTGCAAGGGTGCACCGGCCCCCTGACTCGGCGCAAGCGACGCCCTCGGAGGAGACCGGGCACGTTTATTCTCTGGCTGCCCAGGGGCCGGCTCCTTCCCCTTCCCCTTGTCGGCGGCTTGAATTCCGCCGGCCCTCGGGGCGGGTTGGGCGGCGACAGACGCCTCGCGCTCTGATCCGGAGTGCTCGGTCCCCGGAATCGAGATGCCCCGGAGGGTATCCCCAACCTGACGGACGGTGATCCCGATGTCATCGAGGTTTGGCATCTTCTGTAGTAGCTCTGACCTCCTCTGCGGCTCTAAGAAGAGGGGAGTGGCAGAGGACGGGAAGACGGGGTCGCCACTGGGGATGAATTCACCGCTCACCTTGCTCACCATCTCGTACAGCTCCTCATCAGAGGGAGCAGAGCCAAGACCCCTCTCCAGCCTGGTGCAGTCCTGCTCACCAGTGTAATACCATGCCGGGCGGTTGCGCTGCTGCAAGGGCGCAATACGGCGCGACAAGAAATCCATTAGCACCATCAGGGACGTTAGCCCCTCGTTGGCCAAGAACCGGATCCGCTCCAAGACTGGTGCGTACTACTGCTCCAGCTCTGGGATCTCCTCCCAGAAGCGACGCTCGGTGGTTGGGCCGGCGGTTGGGAGCTGCAGGCGATCGTGCTCGTCGATCTGCATGATCACCCAGCTCTCCCTCCAGTTTTCCCACCTCAACGAGCTGAAAGGTAGAAGGTACCCAGAGACCTTTGGGTCCTTGCAGCGATGCTGGAAATAGTACGCCCCCATCTGGGTCTTCGAGCCGCGCCCGGTCGTCCGCAGCACGAAGAAGTAGCGGAAGAGCGTCACTGAAGCGTGCACCCCCACAAACATCTCGCAGAAATGGACGAAGACAGCAGCCATCGTGAAGGAGTTGGGGGAAAGGTGGTGGAGCTGGAGCCATATGTCTCCAGCAATGTGACGAAGAAGGAAGAAATTGGCGGGACGAACCCCGCCATGGCGTAGGCAGTAAAGAAGACCATCTCCCCCTTTTCCAGGAGCAGGGGGAGAGATCCCCGGCGGAGCCGGCGTTTCTGCTCCTCCATGTGCCAGCCCAGCAGCCTGCGCACTTGCCCAAGCTCGGCGGAACGAACGAGACGCGACGGGAGCAGGTTGGAAGCCATGGCGGGGGAGAGCTCAAGGACAGCAAGACAAAGGCGCAAGAGTTCAAGGAAAGTGCAAGCGCTGGGAAGTGCGAAGCGAAGCCGTGATGCGGGTAAGATTCCCTTTTAAAAACTTCCCAGGTGCGATTCAAAGTGATTCGAAACTCTTCGAATATGCCGCATGGGCAACCGCTTCGGCTCTAAGGCCGAGCGTCAATGACAAGTGGACCCAAGTCATCCAGCTGAAGCGGTGGTCCAAGAAGTCAGTCTCCCAAGGAGACGAGACGGCAAGGCGCTTCGGCGGTTCCAGAAAAGAGCGCCGCAACATGCAGAAGTGGCAGCCTTGGGAACCGCTGCAGTAAAAGCAACCATCAAGTGGGCGCACGCTCCCACGATCCCGCGACTGTTCGTGCTCCGGCAGCGGTCAATGCGGGACTTAGAGAAAGTGCGCGGAACAGAAGGGATGGAGGCCCCACCTCCGGCTGTCTATCTCCCCCGAGATGGGCCCGGGGGCCACTGTCAGTACCCTCGATACGGGGTACCCTTGCGCACAGGGGAAAATGCCTAAGGACCTCGCCCTCGCGCAGGGAGAGCTCCGAAGGCGCCACGTGTCTAGCGGGGCCGGACCTCCCTCTCCTCAGAGAAGAGCTCCTGACTCGCCACGTGGCCAACTGAGCTGGACCTCCCCCCTCCGCGGGGAGAGCTCCGAAGGCTCCACATGTCCCGCAGGGCCGGACCTCCCTCTCCTCAAAGGAGAGATCCGGGCCCACCACGTGGCTAGCAGAAGCCGGACCTTCCTCCTCCGCGGGGAGAGCTACGAAGGCTCCACGTGTCCCGCGGGGCTGGACCTCCCTCTCCTCAGAGGAGAGCTCCGGGCCCGCCACATGGCCAGCAAGACAACGCTGCCTTCCCCCGCGCGGTAGGCAGCGGGCGTAAAGGCGCACCATACCTTGCCCGTACAAGGTATTCAAGGCCCGCGCCTTCCCAAGACGCGGAGACGCGGAGCACGCCTCTGTCAGGTGCCGTTGCGCCCAGTCGCATCAAAGACTGGCGCGCCGTGTGAGAGCCTGCCCGCCAATAAACACAGCAGCAAGACATCCCCTGCTGCCCCTGACATCATCAACCACTACGACTAGCTTGTGGCATGGGCAGGGCGGCAGAACGAAGACTTGGAAGCCTTCGCCAGAGACAACTACCGGCATAACTGCAGATACGGTAGTCGGTAGGCAATCTCCCCAGGACCACCTGTCGGGTCCTGGGCCCCCCTTGTAAGCCACTCGAGCCTTGGACAATAAAAGGCTCGAGTAGGCAACATTAGCAAGGGTTCGAACCCTGTGAACTCGCATCCTAGACATCACTCACCCTCAAGCTCAGGACTCCGGTTCTGAGCAACAAGCAATACAGCGAGCACCTCTGCTCACCATGGACGTAGGGTTTTACGCTCCGGCGGCCTGAACCACGTAAAACTCGCCGTGTCAAGCTTCTCCCTCACTCGTCCCTAACGCTAAAGCTCTCCGCAAGCATCTAGCCCCTCCGAAAAAGAACCTCTGCGGGCTGCCCAGAGCAGGTCCCGGGGAAGTGTCGACCACACACATCGACAGACGTCTCAGAGCTCTTCAGTGTGGCGGACAAGTGCGCCAGGGCAGAAGAAGGGCGCAACTGGCACTCACGGCCAGCCTTCGAAGCCGGAGATCAGCCCAGACCAAGTGCTGCTCCCCATGGGAGCGGAAAGAAGGTCAAGAAGGTCAAGAAGGCCGGCGGCAAGATCATGCTGCCGACCGAAGCTCCAGTTGCTGCAGCTGCAGCACCCACCGGAGCTCGGGGGCCACGCCCCGACAAAAGGCCGCGACAGTCACCAGCCCCAGACGGTAACCACGGCGAGCCGTGCCCCGTGCACAACACCAGCAGCCACACTGGTGCTGAATGCCAGGAAATCCAGAAGCTAGCGGAGCGCTTCTGCAAGGGGAAGCAACCGCGTGCGGATGCCCCTCCCTTTCGTAAGAGGAAGGGCAAGCAGAAGGTCGACGCCCGCGACAACGTCGACCAGCAGATGGAGTTCCAGGAGCCCCAGCGCGCTGTAAAGGTGGTGCACCACCACGAGGGCTCCAGCTCCAGTGACGACGAGCACCGGAAGGCGCTCTATGTCATCTACGGCGGGTCCTCTGACCCCTCGTCTTGGAATGC
The DNA here is from genome assembly GCA_030760725.1 of Neostapfia colusana. NCBI lineage: Eukaryota > Viridiplantae > Streptophyta > Magnoliopsida > Poales > Poaceae > Neostapfia > Neostapfia colusana. The sequence goes on from JASWHV010000002.1 coordinate 18,704,305, forward strand.
AGTCAAGACTCTGCGCCGAGCAGTGGCGTCGGTGGCTCCTGTACCAAGTGCAGCACAGCACCTTAAGTGGATGGGGACCCCCATCAGCTTCGACGCCACCGACTGCCCCAGGAACATGGCTGGGGTCGGGCAGCTACCGCTCTTGGTAGCGCCCACCATCGCCAACGTGAAGATGTACCACGTTCTGGTAGATGGCGGGACTCGTCTGAACCTCATCAGCCGCGCAGCTTTCCAGAAGCTGCAGATCCCGATGGCCAAGCTTACCCCCTCGAGCCCGTTCTCAGGGGTAGGGCCGGGACAAGTCGTCCCCTAAGGCAACATCAGCCTGCCAGTGACCTTTGGGGCACCGGACAGCTATCGAACAGAGTACATTCTGTTCGACGTGGCGGAGATCGACCTCCCCTTCAACGCCATCATCGGCAGGCTAGCCCTGTACTGGTTAATGGCGGTAGCCCACTACGGCGACCTCGTCTTGAAGATGCCTACACCAACAGGCATCCTCAAGATCCGTGGAGACCGCACTGCTGCGGTGTCAGCCTTGGAGAAACTCCAAGCACTTGCAGCAGCCCGAGCACCAGCCCCTGGCGGTGCAGAACCGGGCCAGCTCCACCCGAGTGCATGCCACCGCGCCTCGACCTCAGCACCCCGCGTGCAACCCCTCGATGAGGGCGACATCCCCGTGAAGGTCGTCCAAGTCGGCGCCGATGTTGCCCACACCACCCGGGTAGCCGGGGGCCTGGACAGCAAATAGGAAGGCGCGCTCATCACCTTCCTCCGGCACAACGTCGACGTGTTTGCATGGCAACCGTCGCTGTCGGTACCCTCAATACCGGGTACCCCCGCGCACAGGGTAAAACTTCCTAAGGACCTCGCTCCCCCTGCAGGGGCGAGGTTTGAAGGCGCCACGTGTCCAGCGGGTGTAACAGCCCTAACAAAGTTTGATGTCAACGTATGAAATAAAGTTAAGGCAAAGAAAGACTATAATTGTGTCACATGAAATGATGAACACAAATATGGACATGTGAGGGAGTTAAAAATTTTCTCTAGCCCATGATCAGCACATGTTAACCTAGGGGAAAGAATTACACTCCCAAAAACTCTAACTCATGTGCACCTCCTCTATGAGTAGAGTGGAGGGAATTTAAATGCAAGTTGAATCTTTTGAAAGAATTTCTATTTAGATTGTTCAAAGGCCTATATGTGAGATCATAGATGCATCTCTCATGTATTCAAGAGCCTAAGTTTCAAATTTGGAGAATTTTTGGTTTCATATACTATTTATTCCGAGGATTAAATGAGGGCACGTTCAAATTCAAACTTGAATTTGAATTTTGAACCAAACAAACTCAATTTCAAAATCTGATTTCATATTTGAGTTCCTCATAATTCTTTTGACCTATCCTCCAAGTTTGATAAAATTCAGAGCTTGTTTGCTATTTTAAATTGAAATGGGGGATAAGAGGGAGAATTGTGGCTGTGGACCCCACCGGTCAGTCTCACAAAGATGAAAACCGACTCAGTTTTCTCTCTCGGGTGCACACGAGCGTGACAGAGTGCCGGAGCCGACCTCGCCCGTGCCACCTCCTGTTGTGCGTCGTCGCTAAGTCTGATCAGCTACACAGAGCGTGCACCAGAGCTCTTTTGCTTCTTCCACTCACACTCGCTCTCTCTGTGATTTGCTCCCGTGAACAAGAACAGCTCGCCGCTCTCTGTTTTCCCAAGCACACCATAGCAACCCAGCTCCATTTGCTCGAGCTCACAACATCAAAAAGGTTCACCCCTGAGTGCTCTAACCGGCTCTCAACTTCCCTCCGCTATTCCATGCTTGCTGGCGCCTAGAAACAGCGAGGTTTCCTCTGCTCCCGAGCTCAAACTGAAGGAACCGAAACTGGATGCCGTGGACAGCCCAAACCAGAAGGGATCACGCACAAGCAAGCCACCCTATCTGTGCACCAGCAAGTCTAGTTGCTCACCTCCGAAGCTCAGCCCTAGCCATTGATCACAGAGGGAGAATTTCAAGTTTTTCTCCCGGGCGGCAGAAACGGACCTTGAGGTAAGGAATTGTAAAATTCGTCCTCAAATTGTGTTTGTTGGGTCTCAAACTTCACACACAGGATGGTAACTGCCTAGAACACCTCCTCCATCGATTTTAGACCAATAAATTGAGTGTAGAGTGAGCAATCCAAGCTCTTTTAGAGGGTATACCGCTGGACCCTATCGGGCGCACGGTGCCGATAGATTTAGAGCCCTCTTCAGCTTGTTTAGACCTCATGCCGGTCTTCTACATGATCTCCTGGTTCTTTAGAGCCCAAGAACCGACCATTTGGTGGAGAATTCACCGTGCAAGACCTCGCCGGAGCCTAGGGTTTGCTGTGGCCGGTGCACCCTGTTTTCCGGCGAGTTTCAGCCGCCGGAGACCTCACCAACGTGTTCAGCGTGGGGAAATATGGGGGGGGGGGCGGCCAGCAGGGAGTCTGGAGGCAGATGGGAAGTTCCTTTCCGGCGACCTCGCCGGAGTGGGCCGCCACTGCCCTGTTTGGCGCGAGTCTGGAGGTTAGGGATGACAGGTGGGACCCACTGTCGGCATTTAAACATTTTCCAGATTTTCCCACTCTAGTTCAAACTTTGGAAAGCCATAACTTTGTGTAGGAGTGTCCAAAAATTGTGAAACAAATTTTATTGGATTCCTCTAAAAGAGTACAATCCACGGGTGCAGCCCAATGTTTATGAAAATCCCTGAATTTGGCTCATTAATTCATTAATTGAAAATATTGTAGGAATTTTTACAGGAGTCCTGTTAAATGCAAAATTCCAAAATTTGGCCAGGGCATTCTTACAAAATTCCTTGAACTTCAGTAAAAATTTCAGAGGCATTGGACCTCATTTGCTTGGTCAAATGATGTGTTCATTCCTTATGTCTCTGAGAAATAGGAAAATGAACAGAGACATTTTCAACTTTTCCCCATTCTTTGTAAAATCCATATCTCCATGTAGGAAACTCTAAAAATGGTAAAACCAATTCCTATGGACTCAGGACATTTTGTACTTCACAAAAAGTCTACTTTGAAGCATAGGAAAGCTTAATATCTAGGGGCTAATGGCAGATTAGTGAAAACCATATAAGGATTTGTTGTGCTTACATGAAGCCATTTCATGAGCTCAATTTTTTCACACTGCCTAAATAGCTTCCATAGAAGCTATGGTTAAATTCTCAGCTTCATTGGACCTCTGGAACTTGATCTACCATCTTTTAGGTTTAAGTGTTCATATAATGGACTTAATCACATGGTGATTACTAGTATCTCCTTTTCACCCTAGCTTTCATCATCTCTAGGGTTGTAGATCCAACAACAGAAACCTTGCTGTTGTTTGTCCCTTTTAGGTGTGAGTTAACTGGTACAACAGTTTTGAATAATTTTCTAAATTGCTTTTGAATACTTGTGCATAAATCATCTTAATAGCACGTGACGTCGACGTTCGACGAGGACTCAACTCCGCAGCGAGGATCTCCATCTCGTGACGATCTTGGCGGATTCTCCGGAGGAAGACTAACTCCTAGCTTCTAACAAAACCGTTGAGCAAGGCAAGCCCCGGTTTGCATATCGTTACCGTTTTAAATTTTGCTTTACTTCACATCATGTTTATTAGACTTGATATTGTGCATTATGTCTAGGATGATTGAAACCCACTTGGATGGCTATTACACCCCTGAGTAGAAGGTTTAGTGTAGGCTTTGCCTCGTTGTAAATGCTAGGCTAATGTTGTAGCTAGCTCGGTAGAAGTCGAGTAGTAAAAAGCTACTCGCGAGAAAGTTCGAGTAATGGAGTTACTCACAAGAGATAAATGATAAGAGCACCCTCATGAATATGAGATGGGGACGGGGATGTTCCTGTAGGATGGAGCGCTCAAGGTTGGTCTCGACCTGCGATGGGTGTGACAATGCTTGAGACTACATTTGGCCTGGACCGGGATGGTAAGGCGAATGTGGAGGTTGGTTGTAGCCCCGTCCATGTCGGTTAAGGACCGTATGTATGCAGCCCTGCTGGACAAGATTGAGCTGTACCGGATATATAGTGGTGTATGGGACCCATGAAACCGATGTAACTCGATGGACCGTGATATAGAAACTCATCCTTCGCGTGGGAATGGCGTTGAGAAGGCGGGAGGTGTAAATCCTTTAGCGGGCAACTTCGACGTGTCCGCGTAGAGGACCATCCTGCTCGGCGCGAAGCATTTTTCTATGTTGGGGTGTCGTGTGAAAGGTTGCTGCATACAACGTAAGAAAGAGCTCTTTAGAGAGTCTTTCGATGCGGGTGTATGTGTCGTGTATTCTGGGTTGTTATTGATTCGAATCACCGTCGCTCGCGGAAGAGGATTGAGCATACTTGCCCACTGCACCGTGACTTAGTAAGAAGAGGAACTATGTCTCTTAACTTGCTGTTTGTGGATTAGTTACTGTATTGGAACCTTGACTGAAGTAGATATAGAGCCAACTAAATTTCACTTCCACCTTAGGCTAGCAACATCAGGATAAACGTTTCTTGTTTGATTGTGGACTTCCGATGTTGTGAGGCGTGAGTACCACTAAAATGACGGCTATAAGAATCTGAATATAAGGATCAAGTTTAGTCAAGCTGCGTTTTGCAAATTCCTGTTCCTACTATCTTACTACCCCTGCATTTAGAGTTACATGTTTAGGAGTGACGGTTAAGTCTTGCTGAGCCTTAGTGCTCGCGGTTGCTTCTGAGTTGTTTTTGCAGGTAGCAGGATGCCTGCTATGAAGAGGGTTGTTCGGTGAGACGATGAACCTCACGGTTTGGTTCAACTCATTAGAAACCTAGCCGCTGCCTTTCTTTGGTAAAGCTAGTAGGAAGCGTTCACGGGCTGAACGACTTCTCTTCGGCGTAGTTAGGGTCGAGAGTGAGTAATTTGTCCATCAAATTTTAATTTCCGCTGCGTGTGTACATTATGTTGTAAAATAAATTATCTTGAGTAACAAAATGGTTCCGTTCTGTTCTTATCGTCTTTTCATGCATGCTGTTGGGTGCTGCATCGCACGGCACCACCCACTGCGATTCCCGGGCCTCACAGACGTGGTATCAGAGCCGCATTGGGAATAGCACGCATGAAAAGGGTCTATTTTTGAAAACTTAGGAGTATACGAGTGAGGAACGTATAGTATGCCCACATAAGGATATTATTAGCATAGTTACTTAAGGTGGCAAGCTAACAATGTTGACACGACCCCACTGGTCCTGTCGAGCCAGGATCACGCTGAGGGGTGCTGCGTTGCACAGCACCGTATAACACACGTCAAAGGTACAAAGCGGAAGCGGAAGCTTTATTACATAAACAAGTTTATTAACATGTTTACATCAAAATAAGTTTAGTCCACACTCGCGGGCGTAGACTAAGCATCAAGTGCACGTTCAGCCCTCGAACGTGTCCTTGCTAGCACACACGCACACTAACTCTGCGGCGGGCACGACTCCCATTCGACGGGGTTCCCCTCCTGGGGTTCCGTCTCCTCTTCGGGAGTCCCTTCCTCATAGAACCCTGCAAAAGCTTCAAACACAAGCAGTGAGCACGAAGGCTCAGCAAGTCTGACCCGTCTCACCTAAACATGGAACTTCTACATGAGGGTAATGGGTTGCATGAGGTAAAAATCATTTGCAAGGACTCGCCTAATTAGTAGAACCTTACTTTCAAGTTTTAGCAGCAGGTTGTGGAGAACTTTATGCTAAGGCACATGAGAGAGCCGCAATCAAACAAGAAACGCATTTCTCTCATGTACTTTGCCCAAAGTTGAAAAGAACTTTAGTTAGCACTAAGCTACAACATATCATTAACAATCAATATCCAACTTTCAATCAGCAACATTTTAACATGTAACTAGCCTGTTCTTTCTACGTCACGGTACAGTGAACAAGTGGTACTCACTGACCGCGAGGGACGGCGATTATAATCGATTTACACCTGCAGGGTTACCCGAATAACCCGTCACGTACGCCCATACTCGATGTTGCCTACAACAACCATCACGGACGCCGTACGCGACTACCTTTCACCCGTTAGCCAAATATTGAACCGGTCCCATCGTCCCGAGCAAGAGGTCCCTGCACGCGCATCTCTGTGCCGCCAGCTGATTTACACCTCGAGCTCTCAACCTACCCTCTGAACGACGGGCAATGCCTCAACACCCAGCTACCCGAGTTACATCAGTTTCCCGGTTCCCATATAGCCGGTAGGTCTTCGGTACTGTTCTAGCTTGTTCAACAGGCCCGCACACGGCTCGGTCCTCAATCGACACAAGCGGAGCTACAGCACACAGGCCCCAAAGTCCTGCTGCCCTTACTCTCCGCTCGGTCTCATTTTCTTGCCATGTGTTTCATGTGCTATCTCTACCCGAGCAATGTGCCTCTAGCCTATTCTCGCGAGTAGTTCCAACTACTCGACTTGTACCGAATCCTACTCTATCCTAGCAATGCAGTGGCTAACGAGGTTTTCAATCCTAAACCCAACCCATGGTTTTCTTGGCTGTGCAGTTGGGTTTCCAATCAAGACTCTAATGCAACGAACAAAGGGAAACAAGTATGTGCTCAAAACAATAAAATTTGTAAAAAGGTTAATGCAAACCGGGGCTTGCCTTGCTGCTCTTGGTCGTAGGCTAGCTGTTCCTCCGGAGTAACGAAGTCTAGGACTTCGGGTTCCTCCTCGACCTTAGCGACTACATGATAAGAACAATGTATGTATTAATTAAATGCCTTTGTATTAACTTTGAAGTTGTGAAGTCTATAACCCTTACTAGACAGACCTAATGACTGTGAAACTTTTACTGTGGCTTGGTTACAACCTAAACAAAGACTTGGTCAAGTTTTAGTTGCAGCAAAGCTCATTTGAGCCCTCCACAAATAATTATGTCCTTGACCTTAATTGGAACCCTTAGGGTGTTCTAGGGATTTTCATGAGACAAACTATGACTTTCTGAAAACTAGATTTTCAGAGGGTCCTAATGGAGTTGGTCTCACTTAATTTGGAAGTCTCTAACTAAAGATATGAGCTAAACAATTTCAGAGAAAATCCTGAAAATGTTTCTGAACATTTTCTATTTTCTCTGGAACAGTTTTACTAATCACACCATTAGGTGGACTAAATGAGCTCAAATGGATCTGAAAAATTTATGGTAGTTCAAGGATATTTTGGTGAACATCTCAGCAAAATTTCAGGATTTTCCTCCAAAGGATTCTCCAGTTAAAATTCCTAACAATTTAAACTTTGAGGAATTAATTCTGGAGAACTAAGGAATTTCATGAAGTGAAACTTGATTTTCTGGAAAGTACTCAGAGAGCTGAATCCAGCAAAATTTGGTTCACTCAATTTGGAGCTTTCTAGCCAAAGTTATAAGGATTTGAAGTTTGAAGGAAATCTGAAAATCGGGGAAAAGTTTAAACTCGCGCGTGGGCCCAGGGGACACGCGTCGCACGCCGAAGCGACAGCACACCGCGGCCCACAAGGCTTTTGCGCGCCAGCACACCCGATCCCGGCCGCAGCCGGATCCCGATTCAAAATATCGGCCGCTGACAGCTGGGGTCCACCCCCTTCTTCAACCTCGCGACACCCGCGCTCCGCCGCCGAGGGACCTCGCCGGAGAGCTCGCCGCTGGCTGCTGTACCGCTCCAAACTTCTTGATTCTGGCCGCCCCTGCCTACTTTTACTTGGGGAACATGATCCGAGGGTCAGCTGCTCATGACAACGGCCGGAGCATGGTCGGCGACGAGCCGCCATATCGGAACGACTTCGGCCATGTCGGCTGATGCCCCTAGTGCCTCAGCTACTTGGGAAACCGGTCGGGGAGCATCAGTGGACCTCAGAGAAGGTCGACATGAACTCGGGGCAGCTCGGGGAAGGCCCGAAATAGGTCCTCACCGTGCGCCCGATACCCCCCGTTCGTTCCGCCATTAGTAGACCTTGAATTACGCCGGGCACAGAGGTTCTCCGGCCCAGAGTTGTGAAGGCAACTTGTGCGTCACCGTGTCTAGCTCGTGTGGGAGTGGCCTGAGGCCCTCTAATCCTTTCTAGAGCACGAATTAAACAGAATCGTACCCGAAGGTCGTTCTGCACACAGAAAGGGGAAAAGTGGAAATTCGCCGCCGGTGAGCAACCACTCGAGCTGTGGCTCGGAGATGAGCAGCACCGGTCACCTGCGCGTCCAAGGGTGTCTTGGCTCGGGCGTGACAACGCCCAGGTTGGGCTGTCCACGAGAGCCCGAGGTGCGGCGGTTTCCAGTTCCGAGTTTGATCTTTCGGCACAGCCGATATCACTCGGTTTCAATCGATTTCTATCAATGGGAAGGATGGAAGATGGTAGCTAGTACCTTGCTGGGACCTTGGAACGGAAAGAAGGAGCTGCGATCGGCTTGATCAAGCAGGAACTCGAGCGGCGGCGATGGCAGTGGGAAAAGCAGTCGCGCACGTCGGTAGCTCGGGGAAATGGTGACTGAAGCACGCCGGGGAGGGAATAAATAGCCCGGCCGGCTGGTCTCCGGCTTGGGGCACGCAGCAGGAGCTGGCGCCGGCTGCCCCCTTCGGTGGCGCGCGCGCACAGCTGCCGGGAACCGACTGAACTGTGTTTCAGTCGGTTTGCTTTGAGGCAGAGGCTGACATGTGGGTCCCACTTCTCTTTTAACCTCTGAAATTTATTCCTAACAGCTGTGGTAAACAGTGAACCCTATTCTACCCTTGGCAATTCAAATTATTCACCCAAGAGCCATTTGAATTGATCAAAGTTCAAATGAGGTTTGGTTTGAATGAATTTCAGCACAAGTGCAGTTTGAAATTCAAATAAAGTTTGAATTTCTCCCCCTTAGCTCATGTCAAGATCAACTCCAAATGGAGTGAAAATTGGTGTGTGAGCTCACAAAAATGTGCTGAGCAAGAATATGCCTTCCACTTTTACATTCAGTGGGTGAAAACAGTTTGAATTTGAATATGGTTTCAAACTGCCCTTTTCCTAACTATACCCAAAATGACCTCAAAAAGGTTTTGAATTTGGGTGGAACTTGGCATGGACATCCTTAGCAAAGTGTAGGAGTCTTCATATGTCCAGCCCATCTATATCACATGTGGGAAGTACCACTTTTGCAATGTGTGAGTTTGTTCCCTAATGAGCATGTTGATAATTGTTACTTGCTCTTTATTTGTGTTCATCATTCTTCCTCAAATGAGGTGTGTGGTGTGGTGATGAACACTGCAAATGAGTGTCAAAAACTGAGGCCCTTACATTCCTCCCCCCTTAAAAGAATCTCGTCCCGAGATTATAAGGTGAAATGAGAGAGAGGACAGTGGAAAATTACCGAATATGCGACGTGAAAAAGTCGGGGTAGTTAGTGCGAAGGAATTCTTCGCTCTCCCATGTCGCTTCGTCCATGGAGTGATTACTCCATAGAATCTTGTAGAACCACAACGTACGGTTGCGTGTGGTTCGGGCCTTTTCATCAATAATCTGCACCGGTTCCTCCCGATAGGTGAGATCCGGTTGCAGTTCTTTAATGTCTTCCAGCTGAACGGTAGTTGATAGCTTGAGACACTTCCTCAGCTGGGAAATGTGAAAGACGTCGTGCACACCGGAAAGTGCTTCTGGTAATTTCAGCCGGTATGCTACCGATCCACATCTTTCGGTAATCTGGAATGGACCGATGAATCGGGGTGCCAACTTTCCTCTCACCCCAAATCTGTTTACGCCCTTCATTGGAGACACTCGTAGATATACGTGGTCCCCAACTTCGAATTGTAATGGGCGCCTTCTCCGGTCCGCATACTGTTTCTGTCGGGATTGAGCGGCTTTTAGGTTCGCTTGAATTAATCGAACCTTTTCTTCCGCGTTGTTGACAAGATCAATCCCGAAGGTAACCCTCTCGCCAGATTCACACCAGTTCAGTGGTGTGCGGCATTTCCTGCCGTATAGCGCCTCGTAGGGCGCCATCTTGATGCTGGCTTGGTACCCATTGTTGTACGAGAACTCGGCTAATGGCAAGTGATCATCCCAATTCTTGCCGTGGTCGATAGCGCAAGCTCGTAGCATGTCTTCTAGGATTTGATTTACCCGCTCCGTTTGCCCATCCGTCTGCGGGTGGTAGGCTGAACTACGGATCAGCTTCGTCCCCAGGGCAGCGTGTAGCTGCTCCCAAAAACGGGACACAAATAAAGTGCCCCGGTCCGATACGATGGTACGGGGTACGCCGTATAAGCATAGGATCCGTGAGATGTACAGTTCAGCGTACTTCTTGGCGTTGTAGTTGGTGTTGACCGGGATGAAATGGGCAACTTTGGTGAGCCGATCGACGATCACCCACACAGAATCATGTTTCTGTAAGGTGGTGGGTAAACCGACGACGAAATCCATGCTCACGTCCTCCCACTTCCAGGCAGGAATGCCCAGTGGTTGCAGCAGTCCCGGTTTCCGCATGTGGTCTGCCTTCACCCGTCGACATGTATCACACTCGGACACGTATTTTGCCGTCTCTCGCTTCATCCGTGTCCACCAAAACTTGCTTCTGAGTTCTTGATACATCTTGTTGCTGCCGGGGTGAATAGAAAACTTTGATAAGTGAGCTTCATCAAAGATTCTCTTCCTTAACTCCGGGTTTCGGGGTACGACGATCCGGTCCTTGAACCATAGGATGCCGTCTCCGTCCTTCCGGAAACATTTCAACTCCCCACTGTCTACTCGTCTCCGTAAATGTGACATGCCCTTATCATTCTTCTGGGCTGCCGCTATCTCTTCACGGATGGTGGGGATCAAAGCTAGGTTGTAGAGAGCTCCATGTGGAATCACATGTAGTGGTGGTTCGCTCTCTTCCAACGGTGTGATGGTCAGATTATTGACGTGTGACTTGCGGCTTAGCGCGTCTGCCACAACGTTTGCCTTGCCCGGATGATAATGGATCTCTATCTCGTAATCCTTTATCAGTTCCAACCATCTTCGTTGCCTCATGTTCAGCTCCTTCTGAGTGAAGATGTACTTGAGGCTTTTGTGGTCGGTATATAAATGTACGAGGTTACCGAGTAGGTAGTGTCTCCACATTTTCAGTGCAAGTACCACGGCAGCGAGCTCCAAATCGTGAGTTGGATAATTTTGCTCATGGTTCCTAAGCTGTCGTGATCCATACGCGACCACTCTTCGGTCTTGCATCAGCACACATCCGAGCCCAATGCCGGATGCATCGCAGTACACCTCGAACGGTTTTGTTGTGTCTGGCTGCGCCAAAACCGGTGCTGATGTCAGGTGCTTGACTAAAGCCTTGAATGCTGCTTCACATGCTGGACTCCAAACATATTTGGTAGCCTTCTTCAGCAGCTCTGTCATTGGCCTGGCAATCTTCGAGAAGTTCGGAATGAACCTCCGATAATATCCCGCGAGTCCGAGGAAACTCCGTACCTCATGAACAGTTCTCGGGGATTTCCAATTCAGCACTTGCGTGATTTTGCTCGGGTCCACAGCGATACCCTCCGCTGAGATGATATGCCCGAGGAAAGGCACTTGCGATATCCAAAACTCGCATTTGCTGAACTTTGCGTATAACTTGTGATCCCGCAGCCGTTGCAAGACTATACGCAGATGTTTCTTGTGATCTTCCTCCGACTTGGAGTATACCAGGATGTCGTCGATGAAGACCACGACAAACTTGTCCAGCTCCGGCATGAACACCGAGTTCATTAAATACATGAAGTGAGCTGGAGCATTGGTGAGGCCAAAGGACATGACCAGGTACTCATAAAGTCCGTACCTTGTCGAAAAAGCTGTCTTTGGAATGTCCTCAGCCCTGATCTTAATCTGATGGTACCCGGATCTTAAATCCATCTTGGAAAAGACCTTTGCTTCGACCAACTGATCAAACAACATGTCGATCCGTGGTAACGGGTACTTGTTCTTGATGGTTACGGCATTTAATGGACGGTAGTCCACGCAAAGCCGCAACGTTTCATCCTTCTTTTTGACAAATAATGCCGAACAACCCCATGGCGAGGAGCTCGGCCTAATAAAACCCTTCTCCAGAAGGTCCGTGAGCTGAATCTTCAGTTCCGCCAACTCCTTGGGCACCATCTTGTACGGCCTTCGGGATATTGGCATGGTTCCCGGTGCAAGTTCAATCTTGAACTCCACCTCTCTATCGGGTGGCATCCCCGGCAAATCATCCGGGAATACATCAGGGAACTCTCGGACCACTGGAATGTCTTCCAATCTGATGGTTGTGGCTTGATAGACACTTGGAAGTTTTATTTCTGGACTGTCCAGAAATAATGAGTGAGAACCGTGCACTTCTGAGTTTAAGTGCACGACTCGGAGGACGGTGTCTAAAACAGCGCCGTGGCGGGTTAACCACGACATCCCTAGGATGACATCGACCTTCTGTCCCTCTAAGATAATGAGAGACGTGGGGTACACTCTACCCGCTAAGCATAATGGTGCTTTGGAGACCATTACGCTTGCTGAAATCTTCCCACCCGGTGAACAAATTAAATATGGACTATCGGTGGGTAGTATCGGCAAGCTGTGTTTAGCAATGAAAGCTTGGCTAATAAAATTATGCGTGGCGCCTGAATCAAATAGTACTATAGCGGGATGCTGGTGGAGTTGGAACATACCCGCAAGGATTGGCTCGCCCTCCGGCACGTCCTCAATGGCAAGCTGGTGGACAGTGCCGGGCCTAGGGTTTGCCCGCCGCGCATTAGTAGGGTTCCGGGGTTGATTCCTCCCCGGAAACTGTGGTACCACTCCGCCGCCTTGCCTCTCCGGGCAACTGCTCGCGAAGTGTCCTGGACGACCACACTTGTAACATGTGGCCGCTGCTGGTGGAGTACTCGGGGGACGAAAGCCCGGCATGCGTTGCGGAGGTGCAAACGCACGCGGCATCGCCCGCTGCTGCTGCTGTTGTTGCGGTGGTGCTGGCAGTGCCGGCCGGAATGCCGGTGAAGAATACGGCCGACCGCGGAACGGCATCGACCGCTGTGGTGGCTGCCAGCGCGGACCTGATGGTGGGCGATTCACCATCCGAAACTTCTGAGAAGGACCGCCTCCTTCTCCGCTGCTCTGCGGCGCGCTTCGCTTTCGCTCTGCCGCCGCCAACTCCTTGCCGGAGTCTTCCTGAACAATCGCAGCATCAATTATGTCGTTGAGGCTGCCGCGATTGAACATCGCCAGCTTGTCCTTCAGGAGCGGGTTAAGCCCCTGGTAAAAGTGGTCCCGCCGCTTCTCGTCCGTATCTGCGTGATACGACGCGTAGAGTGCGAGATCGTTGAACGCTCTGGAGTACTCCAGCGCGTTCCGGCTCCCTTGTTGCAGGTGTAGGAATTCCTGCGTCTTCCTCTTCATCAAACCGGGCGGTATATGATAGGCCCGGAAGGCCGTCCGAAACTCCGCCCAGGTCATCACTCGGTCGGTGGGTTGTGAAGCACAAAAGTTGGCCCACCACGCGCTCGCGGATCCTTGGAGCTGCTGGACCGCGAACTGAGTCTTGCGCTGCTCGCTGATTTGGAGCAGCCCGAACTTCATCTCTATGGCGCGGAGCCAGTTGTCCGCGTCAAGTGGTTCATCCGCCCTTGAGAATACAGGGGGATGAGTCGCCAGGAAGTCGGAGTAGGAGCTCTGTTGGCGCTCCTCGCGATCTTGACGTCTCTCTGGGCGAGACGTATTCGCAATTAACGTTTGCAGCAGCTCTGTATGCTGCTGATGTGAACCCGCCATTGCCGCGACAATGTCGGCCAATGTAACCGTTGGCAGTGGCGGTGGCGGTGTTTGCTGTTGCTGTTGCTGCTGCTGTCCCGAGGAGTCCTCGGGAGGCGGTTGGGAGGTCTCTCCCCCTTGGCTAGTACCTCCAACATCAGGGTTGGCACGAGTACGCGTCATTCTGAAATTCAACACAGCAGCAATTAGCACATGTCTTACTCAAAATTCCATAAACAGCAGTAAGTATTGAAGCGACGCATGACTAACTTGCACAACATTCACATATATTGATAAAGCATAAACTTTATACAAGATACATTATTCTCGGACCTCCGAGAAGTCGTGCTCATGCCGTCACTACCTATACATACGCTACTGTCTACACGACATGTCACCGATTACAAAAGTTGGGTTACGCTACCCTAGCTGCCCTACTTGGCAACCGTAACCCCCTACTCGGAGTAGAACTCGACCTCCTGTGGGTCGTCCTCCTCCGGTACCTCTGCTGGTGGCTCGGGGTCTACCACCTCTTCTCCCATTCCAGGTTCTCCCATGGCTGGAAGACCCAAGACTACCGGTACGCCCAATACCGGGGGCACGAGGTCCTGCAATGCATGCACCTCGTCCATAGCTTGGTTGTAGTCCTCTTCCCAGCCTTGTCCTTCCTCAATAGCGTCGTCCCGCTCTTGAGCAAGGTCCTCATTCTGCTGGGTTAGGGTCTGCACCAGCTCTTGCAACGCCGCAATGTCAACACGGCTCTTCTTCTTTGCCTTCTTCAGACGACGCAACTGATTGTGTTGTTCATTCAGTCGCTTGATCGTCGGAAGGAGCACATTGCGGAGTGCACTGTGAGCACTCTCAAAATGATCTCCACGGCTTGTGCTCTCCTTGAGCTTGGTGGCGAGATGCTCCGTATGAACAGCTTGGCTGTCCATCACAGCGTTTCCCGCCCTCATTTGGAGGCTGAGATTTGCCTCCGCGGGGTTGTACCTTGGGCAACTCGGGTTTGTTGCCTCTAGGTACCTCTCTTCCCACACATGCTGAGCTCGTCCCTCCACCGGAACGAGTGCATATGGAGTGCCCTCCATAGCCTGCACGTGTAGTTGGCAGAAACGTGACATAGTGTCACGGGCTGCCACTTGCCACATCCCTTCCGGTTGTCTTCCTCTCACCGTGACGGTGAATGGCACCCAACCGGGTGGCGTAGGCCCTGCAGGAACCTCGACATGGATCGTCCACGTCTTGTTCCCCTATTCGCCTTCTTCCTTGGCGAAGTATTGCGGCATCTGGTTGTACCCGAAATATTGGAGCATTAGGCACAATGCTCCCGGGTAGCCGCTACGGTCAGAGCAGTGGGAAACTACCCACCCGTTCTCCAACCGTTTATCTGCTGCCATCTGTAAAAATATATTTGAGAAATGTCAAATATTTATTTAAACAGTAAACCATTGAGTTATAACATAAGATATGTCATTGAACCCTTAACACTTGGAAACATAGTTCAAATTTTTAAACAAATTTGACTGCTGATCTGCTGTTCCCATGACAGCCCTGACCAGTTTCCATATCAATCTGATTTAGGCCAGGTTAAAAGCAAAACCAGTCCTGGAGCTCAACATCAAAGTTACAGTTAACTTCAATAGCTTTCCAGAAAGTATTTGGTTGGCCTAAGATCTGCTCTGGTTCAAAAGTTATGAGATGTCAAAGTTAACAGAATTTCTGGAAACAATTGGACAGCACCTCCCTGCCTTAGGTACTGATTTGATCCAAGAATCCCAGTTAATTCTGTTCCTAATCTGACAAAACTTTCTGTTACAAAGTTGTAACCCATCTCATAATCTTTCCAGAACTACCTCATTTCCTATTTTTGGATTTTTAAGCAGGAAGTTATGCTTAATTTACAGAGAGTTTACAGAGAGTCTTTGCTCTGTCCTGTTTTCTGGACAGTTTCAACTCTACTGCATTTTTCGAGTGGTTAAGGGACGAAACACCTCTGGAACTCAACAGAAAAGTTGTAAAGCTCCTCCAAAGCTTTCCAGAAATGTATCATACGACCCCAACCTCGAAAGAACTCAACCTCTAACCTCTGATTACTTCAGCCTTGATTTAGCTGAAAACAGAGTGCTCTGTCCTTAACATCCTATAAGTTGAAAACTTGTTAGCTTTGAATATCCTGTTCAAGGGAAGGAGTTACATCAAGTTTTACTACTTTGGATCAAAACCTTCAAATTTTTAAATGAAGTTGTTCATTTAGTTGGGTGTGACGTCGATGCGTCACCAGATCATGTCGGTACTACGTCCTCACAAAGAAAAACCTATACCGGACTTAGCCGGCTTCGTTAGTTTAGTGGCACTACTCGTCACTCGCACACGGATGCTACACGTCTACCGTTTCGTGGTAAGGCTACCTGCAGAAATTCAACCAATCATCAGACTCGGCTGCACACCGAGCCCGGAATCCATACAGTTGGTACATCCGGCCGTCATCACTCGCCCGGATGTTCTCAAGCCAAACACGCCCTGAGTTATGTGTTCACGTTTCAGACCACGTGACGGGGTCTCCCATGTTGCACCACGCACGCCAGGGACAGACGTTGCTCGAATACCCCAAACGACATGAAGAGTCGTAGAGGATATCAAAGCGGGTCGGGTTACCTGCCACCCGTGGGGCTCCACCCTTCAGCTTGTGCGCACTGGTGGACAGCGCTTACGTGCACCCCCCAAGACATGAACGTCCCGAGATGCACGATTTTCCGACATAACAAATAAGTTAATAAGCCACTTTCTATATACTAATAACATCCTTATACGGGCTACTAACTCGTTCCTCACTGGATTTTTGAAAAAGAAGACCTTTGTACTGTGTTAAACCTCAAGCGAGCTCTGATACCACGCTGACACGACCCCACTGGTCCTGTCGAGCCAGGATCACGCTGAGGGGTGCTGCGTTGCACAGCACCGTATAACACACGTCAAAGGTACAAAGCGGAAGCGGAAGCTTTATTACATAAACAAGTTTATTAACATGTTTACATCAAAATAAGTTTAGTCCACACTCGCGGGCGTAGACTAAGCATCAAGTGCACGTTCAGCCCTCGAACGTGTCCTTGCTAGCACACACGCACACTAACTCTGCGGCGGGCACGACTCCCATTCGACGGGGTTCCCCTCCTGGGGTTCCGTCTCCTCTTCGGGAGTCCCTTCCTCATAGAACCCTGCAAAAGCTTCAAACACAAGCAGTGAGCACGAAGGCTCAGCAAGTCTGACCCGTCTCACCTAAACATGGAACTTCTACATGAGGGTAATGGGTTGCATGAGGTAAAAATCATTTGCAAGGACTCGCCTAATTAGTAGAACCTTACTTTCAAGTTTTAGCAGCAGGTTGTGGAGAACTTTATGCTAAGGCACATGAGAGAGCCGCAATCAAACAAGAAACGCATTTCTCTCATGTACTTTGCCCAAAGTTGAAAAGAACTTTAGTTAGCACTAAGCTACAACATATCATTAACAATCAATATCCAACTTTCAATCAGCAACATTTTAACATGTAACTAGCCTGTTCTTTCTACGTCACGGTACAGTGAACAAGTGGTACTCACTGACCGCGAGGGACGGCGATTATAATCGATTTACACCTGCAGGGTTACCCGAATAACCCGTCACGTACGCCCGTACTCGATGTTGCCTACAACAACCATCACGGACGCCGTACGCGACTACCTTTCACCCGTTAGCCAAATATTGAACCGGTCCCATCGTCCCGAGCAAGAGGTCCCTGCACGCGCATCTCTGTGCCGCCAGCTGATTTACACCTCGAGCTCTCAACCTACCCTCTGAACGACGGGCAATGCCTCAACACCCAGCTACCCGAGTTACATCAGTTTCCCGGTTCCCATATAGCCGGTAGGTCTTCGGTACTGTTCTAGCTTGTTCAACAGGCCCGCACACGGCTCGGTCCTCAATCGACACAAGCGGAGCTACAGCACACAGGCCCCAAAGTCCTGCTGCCCTTACTCTCCGCTCGGTCTCATTTTCTTGCCATGTGTTTCATGTGCTATCTCTACCCGAGCAATGTGCCTCTAGCCTATTCTCGCGAGTAGTTCCAACTACTCGACTTGTACCGAATCCTACTCTATCCTAGCAATGCAGTGGCTAACGAGGTTTTCAATCCTAAACCCAACCCATGGTTTTCTTGGCTGTGCAGTTGGGTTTCCAATCAAGACTCTAATGCAACGAACAAAGGGAAACAAGTATGTGCTCAAAACAATAAAATTTGTAAAAAGGTTAATGCAAACCGGGGCTTGCCTTGCTGCTCTTGGTCGTAGGCTAGCTGTTCCTCCGGAGTAACGAAGTCTAGGACTTCGGGTTCCTCCTCGACCTTAGCGACTACATGATAAGAACAATGTATGTATTAATTAAATGCCTTTGTATTAACTTTGAAGTTGTGAAGTCTATAACCCTTACTAGACAGACCTAATGACTGTGAAACTTTTACTGTGGCTTGGTTACAACCTAAACAAAGACTTGGTCAAGTTTTAGTTGCAGCAAAGCTCATTTGAGCCCTCCACAAATAATTATGTCCTTGACCTTAATTGGAACCCTTAGGGTGTTCTAGGGATTTTCATGAGACAAACTATGACTTTCTGAAAACTAGATTTTCAGAGGGTCCTAATGGAGTTGGTCTCACTTAATTTGGAAGTCTCTAACTAAAGATATGAGCTAAACAATTTCAGAGAAAATCCTGAAAATGTTTCTGAACATTTTCTATTTTCTCTGGAACAGTTTTACTAATCACACCATTAGGTGGACTAAATGAGCTCAAATGGATCTGAAATTTTTATGGTAGTTCAAGGATATTTTGGTGAACATCTCAGCAAAATTTCAGGATTTTCCTCCAAAGGATTCTCCAGTTAAAATTCCTAACAGTTTAAACTTTGAGGAATTAATTCTGGAGAACTAAGGAATTTCATGAAGTGAAACTTGATTTTCTGGAAAGTACTCAGAGAGCTGAATCCAGCAAAATTTGGTTCACTCCATTTGGAGCTTTCTAGCCAAAGTTATAAGGATTTGAAGTTTGAAGGAAATCTGAAAATCGGGGAAAAGTTTAAACTCGCGCGTGGGCCCAGGGGACACGCGTCGCACGCCGAAGCGACAGCACACCGCGGCCCACAAGGCTTTTGCGCGCCAGCACACCCGATCCCGGCCGCAGCCGGATCCCGATTCAAAATATCGGCCGCTGACAGCTGGGGTCCACCCCCTTCTTCAACCTCGCGACACCCGCGCTCCGCCGCCGAGGGACCTCGCCGGAGAGCTCGCCGCTGGCTGCTGTACCGCTCCAAACTTCTTGATTCTGGCCGCCCCTGCCTACTTTTACTTGGGGAACATGATCCGAGGGTCAGCTGCTCATGACAACGGCCGGAGCATGGTCGGCGACGAGCCGCCATATCGGAACGACTTCGGCCATGTCGGCTGATGCCCCTAGTGCCTCAGCTACTTGGGAAACCGGTCGGGGAGCATCAGTGGACCTCAGAGAAGGTCGACATGAACTCGGGGCAGCTCGGGGAAGGCCCGAAATAGGTCCTCACCGTGCGCCCGATACCCCCCGTTCGTTCCGCCATTAGTAGACCTTGAATTACGCCGGGCACAGAGGTTCTCCGGCCCAGAGTTGTGAAGGCAACTTGTGCGTCACCGTGTCTAGCTCGTGTGGGAGTGGCCTGAGGCCCTCTAATCCTTTCTAGAGCATGAATTAAACAGAATCGTACCCGAAGGTCGTTCTGCACACAGAAAGGGGAAAAGTGGAAATTCGCCGCCGGTGAGCAACCACTCGAGCTGTGGCTCGGAGATGAGCAGCACCGGTCACCTGCGCGTCCAAGGGTGTCTTGGCTCGGGCGTGACAACGCCCAGGTTGGGCTGTCCACGAGAGCCCGAGGTGCGGCGGTTTCCAGTTCCGAGTTTGATCTTTCGGCACAGCCGATATCACTCGGTTTCAATCGATTTCTATCAATGGGAAGGATGGAAGATGGTAGCTAGTACCTTGCTGGGACCTTGGAACGGAAAGAAGGAGCTGCGATCGGCTTGATCAAGCAGGAACTCGAGCGGCGGCGATGGCAGTGGGAAAAGCAGTCGCGCACGTCGGTAGCTCGGGGAAATGGTGACTGAAGCACGCCGGGGAGGGAATAAATAGCCCGGCCGGCTGGTCTCCGGCTTGGGGCACGCAGCAGGAGCTGGCGCCGGCTGCCCCCTTCGGTGGCGCGCGCGCACAGCTGCCGGGAACCGACTGAACTGTGTTTCAGTCGGTTTGCTTTGAGGCAGAGGCTGACATGTGGGTCCCACTTCTCTTTTAACCTCTGAAATTTATTCCTAACAGCTGTGGTAAACAGTGAACCCTATTCTACCCTTGGCAATTCAAATTATTCACCCAAGAGCCATTTGAATTGATCAAAGTTCAAATGAGGTTTGGTTTGAATGAATTTCAGCACAAGTGCAGTTTGAAATTCAAATAAAGTTTGAATTTCTCCCCCTTAGCTCATGTCAAGATCAACTCCAAATGGAGTGAAAATTGGTGTGTGAGCTCACAAAAATGTGCTGAGCAAGAATATGCCTTCCACTTTTACATTCAGTGGGTGAAAACAGTTTGAATTTGAATATGGTTTCAAACTGCCCTTTTCCTAACTATACCCAAAATGACCTCAAAAAGGTTTTGAATTTGGGTGGAACTTGGCATGGACATCCTTAGCAAAGTGTAGGAGTCTTCATATGTCCAGCCCATCTATATCACATGTGGGAAGTACCACTTTTGCAATGTGTGAGTTTGTTCCCTAATGAGCATGTTGATAATTGTTACTTGCTCTTTATTTGTGTTCATCATTCTTCCTCAAATGAGGTGTGTGGTGTGGTGATGAACACTGCAAATGAGTGTCAAAAACTGAGGCCCTTACAAATGTGTTACTATTCAGTATTTAAATTCAGTAACGACGCACCTACGTGGAGGTAAGAATGGTAAGGAACGCCACCGAAAGCGGATCAATTTCGGTTAGCTCACCAATACGAGGAAAGTAGTGTGGGATGTTCCGTTCAGCAATAGACGGAAAGTGAATATGTTTTCTAAGACTCTTCATGTCTTAGAGACATATGAATGGCACTAGCCTCCAGTGCGCAAACCCAGGGGCAAGAGGAGGAGACCCCATCGTGTGGTTTGTAACACGAAGTATGTTCTCTAGGACTTTTCATGTCCTATGAGGCTTATGGAAACGCTGTTCCACCGGTGTGCTTTATTGCAAAGGTGTGGAGCCCCCGTCCGGTGGTGAATAACACGATCATGTACCTTGAGACGTGGCTTGACTCAAGGACGGCCCGTATGGCAATGATACGGGGCATATGTTTTTACTATGATATGGACCTGCCTGAAATGATAAACCAAAGTGTGCATCATTATTGAGTGATTTTCTGCAGGTACCTTAACCACGTTACAACATGTCGTGTAGAAAACGTTTGTGAGTGATCGTTTTAGTGCCACCACTTGAGACGTATAAGCCGGTATAAAGCCGGTTATGATTTTAATTTGGTGAGGCGACGTAGTACCGTGATGTGTTTTGAACTGGATGAAAATGAAGGTTTGAAAAGAAAAAGAGTAAATTTGGAGTCTAGGATTGTATTAGGGGGTGATGAACTCCTATATTGAACTAAGAGTCAATTGGGAGTATAGATTTATTCACAAAGACTTAGGAATAAACCTCCCCTGTTTCCGGAAGAATCTTTGCTGAAGTTGAACAGGGCATAGTTTTTGTTTGGTTGAACCAATGGAGGTAAGTGATACATTTCTGGAAAGCTATTGAAGTCTTCTACAACTCTTCATTAGAACTCCAGACCAGAATCACCCTCCAAATGGATGAAATTCTCAGATGAGTGTGAACTGTCCAAAAACAGGGCAGGCACAAATTGCTCTCTGGAAATTTCTGTATTTCGACCATAACTTTCTGTAGAAAATTTATAAGGGTCAAGTAATACAGCGTTGGAAAGCTTGTGATATATTCTATGACTTCATAGTTCAAAGTTTCTCCAGATTTGGAGTTTAATTGTATGAAATCTTGCGGACAAAACAGCCACTTTTAAAGGAGGTGCTGTCAAAATTGATCCAGATTTCTGTCGACTTTGAAATATCACAATTTTTGATCCAGAACATATATGAAGGCAAATGAATACTCGTTGGAAATATATTGAAGTTAACTATAACTTTGATATTCAGCTTGAGATATGAAATTGCCATTTTCATATTTAAATTTTGGGGTTAAGACCAATAGGTCATTCTAAACAGAGTAGTGCTTATTGCCTATGTAACTTAAGACTTGTTGTGGACAGGGATGTTTCAGACTTCTCTAAGCTCCATAAAATGTTCTTGAGTTATTTTTCAGTCTGTCCTACTGTTGGAATTAAGGGTTTGGACAAACTTGCTCACGTTTGATAGATTTCAGAATTGTCGAAACCCTGGTTAGATTATATGTGCTGCATTATTGAAGTGATGCTTTGACGGTTAATGTTTTTGAATTCAAGTTGAGTTTGAACTTTGAATTTTAACCATAAATTGCTCATTCTTGCAGCATGGATCATGCTCATTCCAGGAGTGAGGTTGGTGAGTCGAGTCACGGAGAAAGTAATTCTCCACGACAAGAAGTGCCGACATCATCAACCGGATTAGCGGAAATCTTGGCAAAGATGGCTGAGTCTCTGGATCTGTTGGTGCGACAAAGCATACGACAGGAGACACTACAGCAAAATCCACCGCCAAGCACTTATCTGGATTTCTTAGCAAGACAACCACCGGTTTTCTCGGAAGTGAAAGAACCGTTGGAGTCGGCTCATTGGCTCCAATGTATTGAAGCCAAGTTTGATATTCTTGAATGCGATGAGTACCAGAAGACTTTATTTGCCGCTCAACAACTCCACGGAGCCACTGGAGCTTGGTGGGCGGAGTATATCGCTACTCTTCCTGAAGGTCACCGAGTGACGTGGGAGGAATTCCGGGATGTTTTTCGGGCACGTCACATTTGTTCGTGAATTCTACGAACAAAGTATCAAGACTTTTTGGAATTAAAGCAAGGAGAAAGGAGTGCGTACGAGTACTTCGGAGAGTTTGAAGACTTGATGCAATACGCCACTCATAAGGTATACTAGGAAGCGTTGAAGTGCGACAATTTCTTCTGAGGTTTGAATGTCAAACTTAAGGAACAAGTGACCTTGTTCAATAACGGTATCTACAATGAGTTGGTAAATGCCGCTATCATTAAATAAGACATGCATCTCCGATGAGAAGTTGAGTTGAAAAGAAGTATACCGCCGGACAGTGACATCGAGGTTCGTCCGAACTATCGAGTGAGGTATTACTCGCCAGTTAGGCAACAAATTCAGCCTGTGGTGCAACTTTCACAACCACGGCTGGAGTTACTCACTTATGAGCCTCCACCTCAACAGCAGTGGTCAGAAATTATTCGTGCAACCCTACCGCAACCAGCTACGCACGAATTATCTCCACCTCGTGTTAGTAGAGAGCTGAGGATTTCTGCAGCACGAAACTGTCGTGGAGCTGAGCAGAGCCACACTCATGTGTCATCTCATCAATGCTCAGATCAGCACCGTGAACCTTCAAAGAAGAATCTTTCAAAAGCTGGCAGGGTTAATTACACTGCTATTGAGGACATTGCAAAAGGCGAACCAGTTTTAGCGGGTATGTTCACCTTTCATGAACAGCCCACTTTCGTGTTGTTTGATTCCGGAGCCACCCACAATTTTATTAGCAGAGACTATGTGCTGAAGAATAAGCTTCCATTTAGCACCGTTAAGCATCCGTTTCATATCAGCTCACCCGGAGGCAAGATATCAACTGATGTAATGGTCTCTCAGGCACCTTTATGTTTGGGTGGAAACATCTATCCTGCGAGCCTTATCATACTCAAAGGCCAAAGGATTGATATTATCTTAGGGATGTCATGGTTGACACATTATGGAGCTATCTTTGACATCAGCTCTCGGACTGTCCAACTGAATTCCCCAATACACGGTTGCAACACATTGAATCTTGTGGATCCATCACAACGAGTTGCAGCAGTGCATCAGATTGAAGCTCCTAAACTTGAGGATATTCCATTGGTATGTGAATATCCAGATGTGTTTCCCGAGGACTTGCCGGGCATGCCGCCCGAACGTGATGTTGAGTTCAAGATTGAACTTGCACCGGGAACAACACCTATTTCTCGGCGACCATACAAAATGGCACCGAAGGAGCTAGCAGAATTGAAGGAGCAGCTGAATGACCTCATGGACAAAGGTTTTATACGACCAAGTTCTTCACCTTGGGGCTGTTCCACACTCTTCGTGAAGAAGAAGGACGAGACTTTGAGACTATGCATAGATTATCGTCCACTGATTGCTGTCACTATCAAGAATAAGTATCCACTACCGTGCATCGATATTTTATTTGATCAACTAGTGGGTGCTAAGGTATTCTCCAAAATGGATCTTCAGTCCGGGTATCATCAGATAAAGATCCGGGCAGAAGATGTACCTAAGACAGTGTTCTCAACAAGATATGGTCTTTATGAATATCTTGTCATGTCCTTTGAGTTGACCAATGCTCCGGCTCGCTTTATGTATCTCATGAACTCTGTGTTCATGCCGGAGTTAGACAAGTTCGTCGTGGTTTTCATCAACGACATCTTGGTCTATTCAAAGTCAAAAGAAGAACATGCTGAACATTTGCGCATTGTACTCCAACGTTTGAGGGTTCACAAGCTTTATGCAAAGTTCAGTAAATGTGAGTTTTGGATCAGCAAAGTGCCGTTTCTTGGGCATATTATTTCAGCGGAAGGCATCACTGTGGACCCAAGTAAAATCGAGCAATTGCTGAACTGGAAATCTACAACATCTGTTCATGAAGTGAGGAGTTTCCTAGGTTTAGCGGGTTATTACCGGAGATTAATTCCAAACTTCTCCAAAGTCGCTAAACCTATGACGGAGCTGTTGAAGAGAAGCACCAAGTATGATTGGAGCAATTCATGCAAACAAGCTTTTCAAACTTTAGTGAAACATCTCACTACAGCTCCAGTTTTGGCCCAGCCGGACACCACGAAGCCGTTTGATGTTTATTGTGACGCATCAGTCATCGGTTTGGGTTATGTGTTGATGCAAGAAGGACGTGTGGTCGCGTATGGATCCCGACAACTCAGGGGTCATGAGAAGAATTACCCGATGCACGACCTTGAGCTAGCTGCAGTGGTCTTAGCATTGAAAATGTGGAGACATTATCTACTAGGCAATCTAGTACATCTATACACTGACCACAAAAGCTTGAAGTACATCTTCACACAGAAAGAACTGAATATGAGGCAGTGAAGATGGCTAGAATTGATCAAGGACTATGAACTTGAAAATCATTACCATGCGGGCAAAGTGAATGTGGTTGCCGACGCACTTAGTCGAAAAGCCCACGTTCACCATTTAGCCATGGCTGCAGATGAAGAAAGAGAACCAAGCCTGCGCTTAGTTCCTTATGGATCGCTGTTCAACCTCGCTCTTATTCCTAAAATCCGAGATGAGATTGTAGAGGCTCAGAAGAGAGATAGGGGTATGTCTCACATCCGGAGGAGAGTGGACAGCGGTGAACTAAAGATGTTCCGCAAGGATGAAGAGGGTACTCTATGGTTTAACAACCGCATAGTTGTACCCCGGAATATGAAATTGTGGAGGAAGATACTGGATGAAGCGCATTTATACAAGTACTCATTCATCCAGGAAGCAATAAGATGTACCAGGACTTGAAATCTATGTTCTGGTGGACACGGATGAAAAGAGAGATTGCGAAGTACGTATCCGAGTGTGATACATGTCGACGGGTTAAAGCCGACCATATGAGGAAAGCCAGACCACTTCAACTGCTGAAGGTTCCAGCATGGAAGTGGGAAGACATAAGTATGGACTTCATCGTCGGTTTACCCATGACCAGCAACAAACATGATTCTATTTGGGTAATCATCGACCGTTTGACCAAGACAGCTCATTTTATTCCAGTCCATACCAAATATGTGGCAAAGAAGTATGCGGAGCTGTTCCTCTCGAGAATCGTGTGTTTACACGGGGTTCCCCGCACCATCGTGTCTGACCGAGGTGCGTTGTTCGTATCCAGATTTTGGGACCAACTGCATGCTTCCTTGGGAACCAAGTTAATTCGGAGTTCAGCGTATCATCCGCAAACTGATGGTCAAACGGAGAGAGTCAATCAGATTCTGGAGGATATGCTACGGGCATGTGTCATCAATCATGGGAAGAATTGGGATGACCAGCTACCATTAGCAGAATTCTCATATAATAACGGTTATCAATCCAGCATCAAGATGGCCCCGTATGAAGCTCTTTATGGCCGGAAGTGCCGCACACCACTGAATTGGTGTGAGTCCGGTGAGAGAGTGGTCTACGGGATTGATCTTGTGAATGAAGCCGAGGAACAAGTGCGAGTGATTCAAGCCAATTTAAAGGCTGCTCAATCTCGGCAGAAGAGTTATGCAGACAAAAGACGTCGACCTCTTCACTTTGACATCGGGGACCATGTTTATCTTCGTGTCTCTCCGATGAAAGGGGTTCATCATTTCAGAGTGAAGGGAAAGCTCGCTCCATGATTCATCGGGTCGTTTGCTGTCACTGAGATATGCGGACCCGTGGCCTATCGTATGGAGTTACCGACATCACTTTCAGGTCTTCACAAAGTTTTCCACGTCTCTCAACTGCTGAAATGTCTTAAGTACCTAGCCGCAGTTCATATGGAGAACATTGAGGATCTTCAACCGGATCTCACTTATTCTGAGTATCCGATACAGATTATTGACGAGAAGACTCGTGCCACAAGAAATAGGACATTGTGATTTTACAATGTCTTGTGGAGCAACCACACCGCTGATAAAGCCACGTGGGGAAGCGAGGATTTTCTCCATTCAAATTTTCCCGACTTGTTTGTACCATATGTGTAAGGGCCTCAGTTTTGACACACATTTGCAGTGTTCATCACCACACCACACACCTCATTTGAGGAAGGATGATGAACACAAATGAAGAGCAAGTAACAATTATCAACATGCTCATTAGAGAACAAACTCACACAATGCAAAAGTGGTATTTCCCACATGTGATATAGATGGGCTGGACATATGAAAACTCCTACACTTTACTAAGGATGTCCATGCCAAGTTTCACCCAAATTCAAAACCTTTTTGAGGTCATTTTGGGTATAGTTAGGAAGGGGGCAGTTTGAGATCATATTCAAATTCAAACGGTTTTTATCCAATGAATTTAAAAGTGGGGGGCATATTCTTACTCAGCACATTTTTGTGAGCTCACACACCAATTTTCACTCCATTTGGAGTTGATCTTGACATGATCTAAGTGGGAGAAATTCAAACTTTATTTGAATTTCAAACTGAACTTGTGCTGAAATTCATTCAAACCAAACCTCATTTGAACTTTGATCAATTCAAATGGCTCATGGGTGAATAATTTGAATTGCCAAGGGTAGTATGGGGTTCACTGTTTACAACAGTGATTAGGAGTAGATTTCAGAGGTTAAAATGGGGGGTGGGACCCACATGTCAGCCTCTACTTCAACACAAACCGACTGAAACACAGCTCAATCGGTTCCCGGGTGCAGTATGCGCGCGCCACCGAGGGTGGGGCAGCCGGCGCCAGCTCCTGCTGCGCGCCCCAAGCCGGAGACCAGTCGCCGGGCTACTTATTCCCTCCCCGGCGTGCTTCGGTCACCCATTCCCCGAGCTGCCGACGTGCGCGACCTGTTCTTCCACTGCCATCGCCGCCGCCCGAGCTCACGCTTGATCAAGCCCGATCGCTCGCGAGCACAGCCTCCTCCACGGCAAAACGGCACCAAGAGATCGTGAGCAACCTCCTAGACCCCGTGTTGTCCAGTGAGCAAGCGTCCTCGAGCTGTATGAGCCGTTTCTCCGGCGAGCCGAGCATCGCCGCCGATCGGGCTCTCGTGGACAGCACAACCCAGCCGCTGTCATGTCCTCTTCTCTATACAAGAAAGGTGTGTGATTGTATGTAGATGGAGTAGCCGAAAGCCGTTTGGCGATTGATCAAACCTCGGCCGAGAATTTCCAAGTTTACTCGTGATCAGTTCATAAGGACCGAGCTCACCTTCGGGTGAAATTCGTGCTCTATACACGAGGGTTGGGCAAGCTCGTTCCCTAGTAGCTTCTACGCACGATAGCGCCCATGCCCGAACTGGAATCAGAGGAAACCGTCGAGAATCGGCCATGATATGGCCGTTTTCCCCGCCGCCATGGCCGAACACCTCGGCTCACCGTCGAGAGCCTAGTTGCCGATATCAGAAACATTTTCAGAATTTTCTCTGAAATTATTTAGCTCATAACTTTAGCTAGGAACCTTCAAATTAAGTGAGACCAACTCCATTAGAACCCCCTGAAAATCTAGTTTTTAGAAAGTCATAGTTTGCTTCATGAAAATTCCTAGAACACCCTAAGAGTTCCAATTAAGGTCAAGGATATAATTAATTGTGGAGGGCTCAAATGAGCTTTGCTGCAACAAAAACTTGACCAAATCTCTGTTTAGGTTGTAACCAAGCCACAGTAAAAGTTTCACAGTCATTAGGTCTGTCTAGCAAGGGTTATAGACTTCACAACTTCAAAGTTAATATAAATGCATTTAAATTGATACATATGTTTCTTATATCATGTAGTCGCTAAGGTCGAGGAGGAACCCGAAGTCCTAGACTTCTTTACTCCGGAGGAACAGCTAGCCTACGACAAAGAGCAGCAAGGCAAGCTCCGGTTTGCATTAACCTTCTGATAAAATTTTAATTGTTTTGAGCACTTACTTGAGTATTATTATCCTTTGCATTAGAGTCTTGTGTGGAAATCCAACTGCATAGCCAAGAAAACTATGGATTGGGTTTAGGATTGCAAACCCCGCTAGCTACTGCATTGCTAGGATAGAGTAGGATTCGGTACAAGTCGAGTAGTTGGAACTACTCGCGAGCATAGGCTAGAGGCACTCGACTCGGGTAGTGATAGCAAATGAAACACATGGCAAGAAAATGAGACCAAGCGGAGGGTAAGGGCAGCAGGACTTTGGGGCCTGTGTGCTATAGCTCCGCTTGTGTCGATTGAGGACTGAGCCGTGTGCGGGCCTGTTGAACAAGCTAGAACAGTACCGAAGACCTACCGGCTATATGGGAACCGGGAAACTGATGTAACTCGGGTAGCTGGGTGTTGAGGCATAGCTGGTCGTTCAGAGGGTAGGTTGAGAGCTCGAGGTGTAAATCGGCTGGCGGCACTGAGATGCGCGTGCAGAGACCTCTTGCTCGGGACGATTGGACCGGTTCAACATTTGGCTAACGGGTGAAAGTTAGTCGCGTACGGCGTCCGTGATGGTTGTTGTAGGCAACATCGAGTACGGGCGTACGTGACGGGTTGTTCGGGTAACCCTGCAGGTGTAAATCGATTATAATCGCCGTCCCTCGCGGTCAGTGAGTACCACTTGTTCACTGTACCGTGACGTAGAAAGAACAGGCTAGACACATGTTAAAATGTTGCTGAATGAAAGATGGACATTGATTGTTACTGATATGCTGTAGACTAGAGCTAACTAAAGTTCTTTTCAACTTTGGGCAAAGTACATGGGAGAAATGCGTTTCTTGTTTGATTGCGGCCCTCTCATGTGCCTTAGCGTAAGGTTCTCCACAAACCTGCTGCTAAAACTTGGAAGTAAGGTTCTACTAATTAGGCGAGTCCTTGCAACTGATTTTTACCTCATGTAACCCATTACCCTCATGTAGAAGTTCCATGTTTAGGTGAGACGGGTCAGACTTGCTGAGCCTTCGTGCTCACTGCTTGTGTTTGAAGCTTTTGCAGGGTTCTATGAGGAAGGGACTCCCGAAGAGGAGACAGAACCCCAGGAGGGGAACCCCGTCGAGTGGGAGTCGTGCACGCCACAGAGTTAGTGTGCGTGTGTGCTAGCAAGGACACGTTCGAGGGCTGAACGTGCACTTGATTCTTAGTCTACGCCCGCGAGTGTGGACAGAACTTATTTTGATGTAAACATGTTCATAAAACTGTTTATGTAATAAAATTCCGCTTCCGCTTTGTACCTTTGACGTGTGTTATACGGTGCTGTGCAACGCAGCACCCCTCAGCGTGATCCTGGCTCGACAGGACCAATGGGGTCGTGTCAGCGTTGGTATCAGAGCTCGCTTGAGGTTTAACACAGCACAAAGGTCTTCTTTTTCAAAAATCCAGTGAGGAACGAGTCAGTAGCCCGTATAAGGATGTTATTAGCATATAGAAAGTGGCATACTAACCTATTTGTTATGTCGGAAAATCGTGTATCTCGGGACGTTTATGTCTTGGGGGGTACACGTGAGCGCTGTCCACCAGTGCGCACAAGCTGAAGGGTGGAGCCCCACGGGTGGCAGGTAACCCGACTCGCTTTAGTATCCTCCACGACTCTTCATGTCGTTTGGGGTATTCGAGCAACGTCTGTCCCTGGCATGCGTGGTGCAACTTGGGAGACCTCGTCACGTGGTCTGAAACGTGAACACGTAACTCAAGGCGTGGTTGGCTTGAGAACATCCGGGCGAGTGATGACGGCCGGGTGTACGAACTTTATGGATTCCGGGCTCGGTGTGCAACCGAGTCTGATGATTGTTTGAGTTTCTGCAGGTAGCCTGACCACGAAACGGGAGACGTGTAGCATCCTTGTGCGAGTAACGTTTAGTGCCACTGAGATAACGAAGCCGGCTAAGTCCGGTATAGGTTTTTCCTTTGTGAGGACGTAGTACCGACATAATCTGGTGACGCATCGACGTCACACCCCATTAAATGAACGAATTCATTTAAAAACTTGAAGGTTTTGATCCAAAGTAGTAAAACTTGATGTAACTCCTTTCCTTGAACAGGATATTCAAAGTTAACAAGTTTTCAACTTATAGGTTGTTAAGGACAGAGTACTCTGTTTTCAGCTGAGTCAAGGCTGAAGTTAATCAGAGGTTAGAGGTTGAGTTCTTTCGAGGTTGGGGCCGTAGGATACATTTCTGGAAAGCGTTGGAAGAGCTTTACAACTATTATGTTGAGGTCCAGAGGTGTTTCATCCCTTAACCAATCGAAAAATGCAGTAGAGTTGCAACTGTCCAGAAAATAGGACAGAGCAAAGACTCTCTGTAGACTCTCTGTAAATTAAGCATAACTTCCTGCATAAAAATCCAAAAATAGAAAATGAGGTAGTTCTGGAAATCTTATGAGATGGGTTACAACTTTGTAACAGAAAGTTTTGTCAGATTAGGAACAGAATTAACTGGAATTCTTGGATTAAATCAGTACCTAAAGCAGGGAGGTGCTGTCCAATTTTCTCCAGAAATTCCGTTAACTTTGACATCTCATAACTTTTGAACCAGGACAGATCTTAGGCCAACCAAATACTTTCTGGAAAGCTATTGAAGTTATCTTTAACTATGATGTTGAGCTCCAGAATTAGTTTTACCTTTAACATGGCCTAAATCAGGTTGAAATGGAAACTGCTCAGGGCTGTCATGGGAACAGCAGATCAGCAGTCAAATTTGTTTAAAAATTTGAACTATGTTTCCAAGTTTTATGGGTTCAATGACATATCTTATGTTATAACTCAATGGTTTACTGTTTAAATAAATATTTGACATTTCTCAAATATATTTTTACAGATGGCAGCAGATAAACAGTTGGAGAACGGATGGGTAGTTTCCCACTGTTCTGACCGTAGCGGCTACCCGGGAGCATTGTGGCAAATGCTCCAATATTTCGGGTATAATCAGATGCCGCAGTACTTCGCCAAGGAAGAAGGCGAGGAGGGGAACAAGATGTGGACGATCCATGTCGAGGTTCCTGCAGGACCTACGCCACCCGGTTGGGTGCCATTCACCGTCACGGTCAGGGGAAGACAACCGGAAGGGATGTGGCAAGTGGCAGCCCGTGACACTATGTCACGTTTCTGCCAACTACACGTGCAGGCTATGGAGGGCACTCCATACGCACTCGTTCCGGTGGAGGGACGAGCTCAGCATGTGTGGGAATAGAGGTACCTGGAAGCAACGGACCCGAGTTGCCCAAGGTACAACCCCGCGGAGGCAAATCTCAGCCTCCAGATGAGGGCGGGAAACGCCGTGATGGACAGCCAAGCTGTTCATACGGAGCATCTCGCCACAAAGCTCAAGGAGAGCACAATCCGTGGAGATCATTTCGAGAGTGCCCACAGCGTACTCCGCAATGTGCTCCTTCCGACGATCAAGCGATTGAATGAACAACAAATCAGTTGCGTCGTCTGAAGAAGGCAAAGAAAAAGAGCCGTGTTGACATCGCGGCGTTGCAAGAGCTGGTGCAGACCCTAACCCAGCAGAATGAGGACCTTGCTCAAGAGCGGGACGACGCGATTGAGGAAGGACAAGGCTGGGAAGAGGATTACAACCAGGCTATGGACGAGGTGCATGCTTTGCAGGACCTCGTACCTCCGGTGTTAGGCATACCGGTGGTCTTGGGTCTTCCAGCAATGGGAGAACCCGGAATGGGAGAAGAGGTGGTAGACCCAGAGCCACCAGCAGAAGTACCGGAGGAGGACGACCCACAGGAGGTCGAGTTCTACTCCGAGTAGGGGGTTACGGTTGCCAAGTAGGGCAGCTAGAGTAGCGTAACCCAACTTTTGTAATCGGTGACATGTCGTGTAGACAGTAGCGTATGTATAGGTAGTGACGACATGAGCACGACTTCTCGGAGACCCGAGAATTATGTATCTTGTATAAAGTTTATGCTTTATCAATATATGTGAATGTTGTGCAAATTGATCATGTGTCGCTTCAATACCTATTGTTGCTTATGGAAATTTTAAGTAAGACATGTGCTAATCGCTGCTGTTTTGAATTTCAGAATGACGCGTACTCGTGCCAACCCTGACGTTGGGGGTACCAGTCAAGGGGGAGAGACCTCCCAACCACCTCCCGAGGACTCCTCGGGACAGCAGCAGCAACAGCAACAGCAAACACCGCCACCGCCACTGCCAACAGTTACATTGGCCGACATAGTCGCGGCAATGGCGGGTTCACATCAGCAGCACACGGAGCTGCTGCAAACTTTAATTGCGAATACGTCTCGCCCAGAGAGACGTCAAGACCGTGAGGAGCGTCAACAGAGCTCCTACTCCGACTTCCTGGCAACTCATCCCCCGGTATTCTCAAGGGCGGATGAACCACTTGACGTG
Organism: Neostapfia colusana; assembly: GCA_030760725.1. Lineage (NCBI taxonomy): Eukaryota > Viridiplantae > Streptophyta > Magnoliopsida > Poales > Poaceae > Neostapfia > Neostapfia colusana. The sequence goes on from JASWHV010000002.1 coordinate 18,737,323, forward strand.
GACAACTGGCTCCGCGCCATAGAAATGAAATTCAGGCTGCTCCAGATCAGCGAGCAGCGCAAGACTCAGTTCGCGGTCCAGCAGCTCCAAGGATCCGCGAGCGCGTGGTGGGCCAACTTCTGTGCTTCACAGCCCACCGACCGAGTGATGACCTGGGCGGAGTTCCGGACGGCCTTCAGGTCCTATCATATACCGCCAGGTCTGATGAAGAGGAAGACCCAGGAGTTCCTACACCTGCAACAAGGGAGCCGGAACGCGCTGGAATACTCCAGGGCGTTTAACGATCTCGCGCTATATGCGTCGTATCATGCTGATACCGACGAGAAGCGGCGGGACCATTTCTACCAGGGGCTTAACCCGCTCCTGAAGGACAAGTTGGCGATGTTCAATCGCGGCAGCCTCAACGACATCATTGATGCTGCGATTGTTCAGGAGGACTCCGGCAAGGAGTTGGCGGCGGCAGAGCGAAAGCGAAGCGCGCCGCAGAGCAGCGGAGAAGGAAGCGGTCCTTCTCAGAAGTTTTGGATGGTGAATCGCCCACCATCAGGTCCACGCTGGCAGCCACCACAGCGGTCGATGCCGTTCCGCAGTCGGCCGTATTCTTCACCGGCATTCTGGCCGGCACTGCCAGTACCACCGCAACAACAACAGCAGCAGCGGGCGATGCCGCGTGCGTTTGCACCTCCACAACGCATGCCGGGCTTTCGTCCACCGAGCACTCCACCAACAGCGGCCACATGTTACAAGTGTGGTCGTCCAGGACACTTCGCGAGCAGTTGCCCGGAGAGGCAAGGCGGCGGAGTGGCACCACAGTTTCCGGGGAGGAATCAACCCCGGAACCCTACTAACGCGCGGCGGGCCAACCCTAGGCCCGGCACTGTCCACCAGCTTGCCATTGAGGACGTGCCGGAGGGCGAGCCAATCCTTGCGGGTATGTTCCAACTCCACCAGCATCCCGCTATGGTACTATTTGATTCAGGCGCCACGCATAGCTTCATTAGCCAAGCTTTCATTGATAAGTATAGCTTGCAAATACTACCCACCGATAGTCCTTATGTGATCTGTTCACCGGGTGGGAAAATTTCAGCAAGCATGATGGTCCCAAAAGCGCCATTGTGCTTAGAGGGTAGAGTTTACCCTACGTCTCTCATAATTATAGAGGGACAAAAGGTCGATGTCATCTTAGGGATGTCGTGGTTAACCCGCCACGGCGCTGTTTTAGACACCGTCCTCCGAGTCGTGCACTTGAACTCCGAAGTGCACGAGTCTCACTCATTATTTCTGGACAGTCCAGAAATAAAACTTCCAAGTGTCTATCAAGCCACAACCATCAGATTGGAAGATATTCCGGTGGTCCGAGAGTTCCCTGATGTATTCCCGGACGATTTGCCGGGGATGCTGCCCGATAGAGAGGTGGAGTTCAAGATTGAACTTGCACCAGGAACCATGCCAATACCCCGAAGGCCATACAAGATGGTGCCCAAGGAGTTGGCTGAACTGAAGACTCAGCTCACGGACCTTCTGGAGAAGGGTTTTATTAGGCCGAGCTCCTCACCATGGGGATGTTCGGCATTATTTTTCAAGAAGAAGGATGAGACGTTGCGGCTTTGCGTGGACTATCATCCATTAAATGCCGTAACCATCAAGAACATGTACCCGTTGCCACAGATCGACATGTTGTTTGATCAGTTGGTCGAAGCAAAGATCTTTTCCAAGATGGATTTAAGATCCGGGTACCATCAGATTAAGATAAGGTCTGAGGACATTCCGAAGACGGCTTTCTCGATGAGGTACGGACTTTATGAGTACCTGGTCATGTCCTTCGGCCTCACCAATGCTCCAGCTCACTTCATGTACTTATTGAACTCGGTGTTCATGCCGGAGCTGGACAAGTTTGTCGTGGTCTTCATCGATGACATCCTAGTATATTCCAAGTCGGAGGAAGATCACAAGAAACATCTGCGTATAGTCTTGCAACGGCTGCGGGATCACAAGTTATACGCAAAATTCAGCAAATGCGAGTTTTGGATATCGCAAGTGCCTTTCCTCGGGCATATCATCTCAGCGTAGGGTATCGCTGTGGACCCGAGCAAGATCACTCAAGTGCTGAATTGGAAATCCCTGAGAACTGTTCATGAGGTACGGAGTTTCCTCGGACTCGCGGGATATTATCGCAGGTTCATTCCAAACTTCTCGAAGATTGCCAAGCCAATGATGGAGCTGCTGAAGAAGGCTACCAAATATGTTTGGAGTCCAACATGTGAAGCAGCATTCAAGGCTTTAGTCAAGCACCTGACATCAGCACCGGTTTTGGCGCAGCCAGACACAACAAAACCGTTCGATGTGTACTGCGATGCATCCGGCATTGGGCTCGGATGTGTGCTGATGCAAGACCGAAGAGTGGTCGCGTATGGATCACGGCAGCTTAGAAACCATGAGCAAAATTATCCAACTCACGACTTGGAGCTCGCTGCCGTGGTGCTTGCACTAAAAATGTGGAGGCACTACCTACTTGGTAACCTCGTACATTTATATACCGACCACAAAAGCCTCAAGTACATATTCACTCAGAAGGAGCAGAACATGAGGCAATGAAGATGGTTAGAACTGATAAAGGATTACGAGATAGAAATCCATTATCATACGGGCAAGGCAAACGTAGTGGCAGATGCGCTGAGCCGCAAGTCACACGTCAATACTCTGACCATCACACCATTGGAAGAGAGCGAACCACCACTACATGTGATTCCACACGGAGCTCTCTACAACCTAGCTTTGATCCCCACCATCCGTGAAGAGATAGCGGCAGCCCAGAAGAATGACAAGGGCATGTCACATTTACGGAGACGTGTAGATAGTGGGGAGTTGAAATGTTTCCGGAAGGACGGAGACGGCGTCCTATGGTTCAAGGACCGGATCGTCGTACCCCGAAACCCGGAACTACGGAAGAAGATCTTTGATGAGGCTCACTTATCAAAGTTCTCTATTCAACCCGGCAGCAACAAGATGTATCAAGAACTCAGAAGCAAGTTTTGGTGGACACGGATGAAGCGAGAGACTGCAAAATACGTGTCCGAGTGTGATACATGTCGAAGGGTGAAGGCAGACCACATGCGGAAACCGGGACTGTTGCGACCACTGGGCATTCCACCACCTTGCAGAAACATGATTCTGTGTGGGTGATCGTCGATCGGCTCACCAAAGATGCCCATTTCATCCCGGTCAACACCAACTACAACGCCAAGAAGTACGCTGAACTGTACATCTCCCGGATCCTATGCTTGTACGGCGTACCCCGTACTATCATTTCGGATCGGGGCACTTTATTTGTGTCCCATTTTTGGGAGCAGCTGCACGCTGCCTTGGGGACGAAGCTGATCCGTAGTTCAGCCTACCACCCGCAGACGGATGGGCAAACGGAGCGGGTAAATCAAATCTTAGAAGACATGCTACGAGCTTGTGCTATCAACCACGGCAAGAATTGGGATGATCACTTGCCGTTACCCGAGTTCTCGTACAACAATGGGTACCAAGCCAGCATCAAGATGACGCCCTACGAGGCGCTATACGGAAGGAAATGCCGCACACCATTGAACTGGTGTGAGTCTGGCGAAAGGGTTACCTTCGGGATTGACCTTATCAACAACGCGGAAGAAAAGGTTCGACTAATTCAAGCAAACCTAAAAGCCGCTCAATCCCGTCAGAAACAGTATGCGGACCGGAGAAGGCGCCCATTACAATTTGAAGTTGGAGATCACGTATACCTACGGGTGTCTCCAATGAAGGGCGTAAACAGATTTGGGGTGAGGGGAAAGTTAGCACCCCGCTTCATCGGTCCATTCCAGATTACCGAAAGATGTGGATCGGTGGCATACCGGCTGAAATTACCAGAAGAACTTTCCGGTGTGCACGACGTATTTCACATTTCCCAGCTGAGGAAGTGTCTCAAGCTATCAACTACCGTTCAGCTGGAAGACATTGAAGAACTGCAACCGGATCTCACCTATCGGGAGGAACCGGTGCAGATTATTGATGAAAAGGCCAGAACCACACGCAACCGTACGTTGTGGTTCTACAAGGTTCTATGGAGTAATCACTCCATGGATGAAGCGACATGGGAGAGCGAAGAATTCCTTCGCACTAACTACCCCAGCTTTTTCACGTCGCATATCCGGTAATTTTCCACCGTCCTCTCTCTCATTTTCACCTTATAATCTCGGGACGAGATTCTTTTAAGGGGGGAGGAATGTAAGGGCCTCAGTTTTGACACACATTTGCAGTGTTCATCACCACACCACACACCTCATTTGAGGAAGGATGATGAACACAAATGAAGAGCAAGTAACAATTATCAACATGCTCATTAGAGAACAAACTCACACATTGCAAAAGTGGTATTTCCCACATGTGATATAGATGGGCTGGACATATGAAGACTCCTACACTTTACTAAGGATGTCCATGCCAAGTTTCACCCAAATTCAAAACCTTTTTGAGGTCATTTTGGGTATAGTTAGAAAGGGGGCAGTTTGAGATTATATTCAAATTCAAACGGTTTTTATCCAATGAATTTAAAAGTGGGGGGCATATTCATACTCAGCACATTTTTGTGAGCTCACACACCAATTTTCACTCCATTTGGAGTTGATCTTGACATGAGCTAAGTGGGAGAAATTCAAACTTTTTTGAATTTCAAACTGAACTTGTGCTGAAATACATTCAAACCAAACCTCATTTGAACTTTGATCAATTCAAATGGCTCATGGGTGAATAATTTGAATTGCCAAGGGTAGTATGGGGTACACTGTTTACAACAGTGATTAGGAGTAAATTTCAGAGATTAAAATGGGGGGTGGGACCCACATGTCAGCCTCTACTTCAACACAAACCGACTGAAACACAGCTCAATCGGTTCCCGGGTGCAGTGTGCGCGCGCCACCGAGGGTGGGGCAGCCGGTGCCAGCTCCTGCTGCGCGCCCCAAGCCGGAGACCAGTTGCCGGGCTACTTATTCCCTCCCCGGCGTGCTTCGGTCACCCATTCCCCGAGCTGCCGACGTGCGCGACCTGTTCTTCCACTGCCATCGCCACCGCCCGAGCTCACGCTTGATCAAGCCCGATCACTCGCGAGCACAGCCTCCTCCACGGCAAAACGGCACCAAGAGATCGTGAGCAACCTCCTAGACCCCGTGTTGTCCAGTGAGCAAGCGTCCTCGAGCTGTACGAGCCGTTTCTCCGGCGAGCCGAGCATCGCCGCCGATCGGGCTCTCGTGGACAGCACAACCCAGCCGCTGTCACGTCCTCTTCTCTACACAAGAAAGGTGCGTGATTGTATGTAGATGGAGTAGCCGAAAGCCGTTTGGCGATTGATCAAACCTCGGCCGAGAATTTCCAAGTTTACTCGTGATCAGTTCATAAGGACCGAGCTCACCTTCGGGTGAAATTTGTGCTCTATACACGAGGGTTGGGCAAGCTCGTTCCCTAGTAGCTTCTACGCACGATAGCGCCCATGCCCGAACTGGAATCAGAGGAAACCGTCGAGAATCGGCCATGATATGGCCGTTTTCCCCGCCGCCATGGCCGAACACCTCGGCTCACCGTCGAGAGCCTAGTTGCCGATATTTCTAGCTTCCACCCAGCCCTGGTTCGTGTTTCCCACGCTCTACTGATGCTCTCCGACTGATTCCAGGTCGATTTGGTGCACGGGAGAGCGGGAACGACCTCACCGGAACCCTAGCAGGTGCTGTCACCGGTGCGCACGGGTTTCCGGTCATCGCCGGCGTCCGGCGACCCCACCATCGAGTCCAGGGGATCAGTTAAGGGGCAGGCGGCAGTTTCGGGCCGGGGGGTGGCCGGGAACTCAGTTCCGGCGAAGGTCGCCGGAGATCGCCGTTGCCGCGCAGTTGGCGCGAGGAGGGAGACGACGCACTGTGTGCGGGGCCCACAAGCCAGAGTTTAAACTTTTTCCCGAATTCCAGTTTCAGTTCAAACTTCAAATCCTTATAACTTTAGCTAGAAAGCTCCAAATTTAGTGAACCAAATTTTGCTGGATTCAGCTCTCTGAGTACTTTCCAGCAAATCAAGTTTCACTTCATGAAATTCCTTAACTCTCCAGAATTAAATCCTCAAAATTTGAACTGTTAGGAATTTTAACTGGAGAGTCCTTTGGAGGAAAATCCTGAAATTTTGCTGGGATGTTCACCAAAATATCCCTGAACAACCATAAAAATTTCAGACCCATTGGAGCTCATTTGATCCACCTAATGGTGTGATTAGTGAAACTGTTCCAGAGAAAATAGAAAATGTTCAGAAACATTTTCAGAATTTTCTCTGAAATTATTTAGCTCATAACTTTAGCTAGGAACCTTCAAATTAAGTGAGACCAACTCCATTAGAACCCTCTGAAAATCTAGTTTTCAGAAAGTCATAGTTTGCTTCATGAAAATTCGTAGAACACCCTAAGAGTTCCAATTAAGGTCAAGGATATAATTAATGATGGAGGGCTCAAATGAGCTTTGCTGCAACAAAAACTTGACCAAATCTCTGTTTAGGTTGTAACCAAGCCACAGTAAAAGTTTCACAGTCATTAGGTCTGTCTAGCAAGGGTTATAGACTTCACAACTTCAAAGTTAATATAAATGCATTTAAATTGATACATATGTTTCTTATATCATGTAGTCGCTAAGGTCGAGGAGGAACCCGAAGTCCTAGACTTCGTTACTCCGGAGGAACAGCTAGCCTACGACCAAGAGCAGCAAGGCAAGCTCCGGTTTGCATTAACCTTCTGATAAATTTTTTATTGTTTTGAGCACTTTCTTGAGTATTATTATCCTTTGCATTAGAGTCTTGTGTGGAAATCCAACTGCATAGCCAAGAAAACCATGGGTTGGGTTTAGGATTGCAAACCCCGCTAGCTACTGCATTGCTAGGATAGAGTAGGATTCGGTACAAGTCGAGTAGTTGGAACTACTAGCGAGCATAGGCTAGAGGCACTCGACTCGGGTAGTGATAGCAAATGAAACACATGGCAAGAAAATGAGACCAAGCGGAGGGTAAGGGCAGCAGGACTTTGGGGCCTGTGTGCTATAGCTCCGCTTGTGTCGATTGAGGACCGAGCCGTGTGCGGGCCTGTTGAACAAGCTAGAACAGTACCGAAGACCTACCGGCTATATGGGAACTGGGAAACTGATGTAACTCGGGTAGCTGGGTGTTGAGGCATAGCTGGTCGTTAAGAGGGTAGGTTGAGAGCTCGAGGTGTAAATCGGCTGGCGGCACTGAGATGCGCGTGCAGAGACCTCTTGCTCGGGACGATTGGACCGGTTCAACATTTGGCTAACGGGTGAAAGGTAGTCGCGTACGGCGTCCGTGATGGTTGTTGTAGGCAACATCGAGTACGGGCGTACGTGACGGGTTGTTCGGGTAACCCTGCAGGTGTAAATCGATTATAATCGCCGTCCCTCGCGGTCAGTGAGTACCACTTGTTCACTGTACCGTGACGTAGAAAGAACAGGCTAGACACATGTTAAAATGTTGCTGAATGAAAGATGGACATTGATTGTTAATGATATGCTGTAGACTAGAGCAAACTAAAGTTCTTTTCAACTTGGGGCAAAGTACATGAGAGGAATGCGTTTCTTGTTTGATTGCGGCCCTCTCATGTGCCTTAGCGTAAGGTTCTCCACAAACCTGCTGCTAAAACTTGAAAGTAAGGTTCTACTAATTAGGCGAGTCCTTGCAACTGATTTTTACCTCATGTAACCCATTACCCTCATGTAGAAGTTCCATGTTTAGGTGAGACGGATCAGACTTGCTGAGCCTTCGTGCTCACTGCTTGTGTTTGAATCTTTTGCAGGGTTCTATGAGGAAGGGACTCCCGAAGAGGAGACGGAACCCCAGGAGGGGAACCCCGTCGAGTTGGAGTCGTGCACGCCGCAGAGTTAGTGTGCGTGTGTGCTAGCAAGGACACGTTCGAGGGCTGAACGTGCACTTGATGCTTAGTCTATGCCCGCGAGTGTGGACTGAACTTATTTTGATGTAAACATGTTCATAAAACTGTTTATGTAATAAACTTCCGCTTCCGCTTTGTACCTTTGACGTGTGTTATACGGTGCTGTGCAACGCAGCACCCCTCAGCGTCATCCTGGCTCGACAGGACCAATGGGGTCGTGTCAATATGTCCAGTAGTAATTCTCCCTTCTTCTTTCTTTTGTAATCTCGGGACGAGATTCTTTTAAGTGGGGAGGAATGTAACAGCCCTATTTTTTGTAAAGTTTGATGTCAACATATGAAATAAAGTTAAGGCAAAGAAAGACTATAATTGTGTCACATGAAATGATGAACACAAATATGGACATGTGAGGGAGTTAAAAATTTTATCTAGCCCATGATCAGCACATGTTAACCTAGGGGAAAAAATTACACTCCCAAAAACTCTAACTCATGTGCACCTCCTCTATGAGTAGTGTGGAGGGAATTTAAATGCAAGTTGAATCTTTTGAAAGGATTTCTATTTAGATTGTCCAAAGGCCTATATGTGAGATCATAGATGCATCTCTCATGTATTCAAGAGCCTAAGTTTCAAATTTGGAGAATTTTTGGTTTCATATACTATTTATTCCGAGGATTAAATGAGGGCACGTTCAAATTCAAACTTGAATTTGAATTTTGAACCAAACAAACTCAATTTCAAAATCTGATTTCAGATTTGAGTTCCTCATAATTCTTTTGACCTATACTCCAAGTTTGATAAAATTCAGAGCTTGTTTGCTATTTTAAATTGAAATGGGGGATAAGAGGGAGAATTGTGGCTGTGGACCCCACCGGTCAGTCTCACAAAAATGCAAACGGACTCAGTTTTCTCTCTCGGGTGCACACGAGCGTGACAGAGCGCCGGAGCCGACCTCGCCCGTGCCACCTCCTGTTGTGCGCGATCGCTCAGTCTGATCAGCTACACAGAGCATGCACCAGAGCTCTTTTGCTTCTTCCACTCACGCTCGCTCTCTCTGTGATTTGCTCCCGTGAACAAGAACAGCTCGCCGCTCTCTGTTTTCCCAAGCACACCATAGCAACCCAGCTCCATTTGCTCGAGCTTCCAACATCAAAAAGGTTCACCCCTGAGTGCTCTAACCGGCTGTCAACTTGCCTCCGCTGTTCCATGCTTGCTGGCGCCTAGAAACAGCGAGGTTTCCTCTGCTCCCGAGCTCAAACTGAAGGAACCAAAACTGGACGCCATGGACAGCCCAAACCAGAAGGGATCACGCCCAAGCAAGCCACCCCATCTGTGCACCAAGAACTCTAGTTGCTCACCTCCGAAGCTCAGCCCTAGCCATTGATCACAGAGGGAGAATTTCAAGTTTTTCTCCCGGGCGGCAGAAATGGACCTTTTGGTAAGGAAATGTAAAATTCGTCCTCAAATCGTGTTGGTCTCAAACTTCACACACAGGATGGTAACTGCCTAGCACACCTCCTCCATCATTTTTAGACCAAGAAATTGAGTGTAGAGTGAGCAATCCGAGCTCTTTTAGAGGGTATACCGCTGGACCTTATCGGGCGCACGGTGCCGATAGATTTAGAGCCCTCTCCAGCTTGTTTAAACCTCATGCCGGTCTTCTACATGATCTCCTGGTGCTGTAGAGCCCAAGAACCGACCATTTGGTGGAGAATTCACCGTGCAAGACCTCGCCGGAGCCTAGGGTTTGCTGTGGCCGTTGCACCCTGTTTTCCGGCGAGTTTCAGCCGCCGGCGACCTCACCAACGTGTTCAGCGTGGGGAAATATGGGGGGGGGGGCGGCCAGCAGGGGGTCTGGAGGCAGATGGGAAGTGCCTTTCCGGTGACCTCGCCGAAGTGGGCCGCCACTGCCCTGTTTGGCGCGAGTCTGGAGGTTAGGGATGACAGGTGGGACCCACTGTCGGCATTTAAACATTTTCCAGATTTTCCCACTCTAGTTCAAACTTTGGAGAGCCATAACTTTGTGTAGGAGTGTCCAAAAATTGTGAAAGAAATTTTGTTGAATTCCTCTCAAAGAGTACTATCCAGGGGTGCAGCCCAATGTTTATGAAAATCCCTGAATTTGGCTCATTAATTCATTAAAAAATAATGTAGGAATTTTTGCAGGAGTTCTGTTAAATGGAAAATTCCAAAATTTGGCCACGACATTCTTCCATAATTCCTTGAACTTCAGTAAAAATTTGAGAGGCATTGGACCTCATTTGCTTGGTCAAATGATGTGTTCATTCCTTATGTCTCTGAAAAATAGGAAAATGAACAGAGACATTTTCAGCTTTTCCCCATTCTTTGTAAAATCCATATCTCCTTGTAGGAAACTCCAAAAATGGTAAAACAAATTCCTATGGACTCAGGACATTTTGTGCCTTACAAAAAGTCTACTTTGAAGCATAGGAAAGCTTAATATCTAGGGGCTAATGGCAGATTAGTGAAAACCACATAAGGATTTGTTGTGCTCACATGAAGCCATTTCATGAGCTTAATTTTTGCACACTGCCTAAATAGCTTCCATAGAAGATGTGGTTAAATTCTCAGCTTCATTGGACCTTTGGAAATTGAGCTACCATCTTTTAGGTTTAAGTGTTCATATAATGGACTTAATCACATGGTGATTACTAGTATCTCCTTTTCACCCTAGCTTTCATCATCTCTAGGGTTGTAGATCCAACAACAGAAACCTTGCTGTTGTTTGTCCCTTTTAGGTGTGAGTTAACTGGTACAACAGTTTTGAATCATTTTCTAAATTGCTTTTGAATACTTGTGCATAAATCATCTTAATAGCACGTGACGTCGATGTTCGACGAGGACTCAACTCCGCAGTGAGGATCTCCATCTCGTGACGAGCTTGGCGGATTCTCCGGAGGAAGACTAACTCCTAGCTTCTAACAAAACCGTTGAGCAAGGCAAGCCCCGGTTTGCATATCGTTACCGTTTTAAATTTTGCTTTACTTCACATCATGTTTATTAGACTTGATATTGTGCATTATGTCTAGGATGATTGAAACCCACTTGCATGGCTATTACACCCCTGAGTAGAAGGTTTAGTGTAGGCTTTGCCTCGTTGTAAATGCTAGGCTAATGTTGTAGTTAGCTCGGTAGAAGTCGAGTAGTAAAAAGCTACTCGCGAGAAAGTTCGAGTAATGGAGTTACTCGCGAGAGATAAATGATAAGAGCACCCTCATGAATATGAGATGGGGACGGGGATGTTCCTGTAGGATGGAGCGCTCAAGGTTGGTCTCGACCTGCGATGGGTGTCACAATGCTTGACACCACATTTGGCCTGGACCGGGATGGTAAGGCAAATGTGGAGGTTGGTTGTAGCCCCGTCCGTGTCGGTTAAGGACCGTATGTATGCGGCCCTGCTGGACAAGATTGAGCTGTACCGGATATATAGTGGGGTATGAGACCCATGAAACCGATGTAACTCGATGGACCATGATATAGAAACTCATCCTTCACGTGGGAATGGCGTTGAGAAGGCGGGAGGTGTAAATCCTTTAGCGGGCAAATTCGACGTGTCCGCGTAGAGGACCATCCTGCTCGGTGCGAAGCGTTTTTCTATTTCGGGGTGTCGTGTGAAAGGTTGCTGCATACAACGTAAGAAAGAGCTCTCGAGAGAGTCTTTCGAGGCGGGTGTATGTGTCGTGTATTCCGGGTAGTTATTGATTCGAATCACCGTCGCTCGCGGAAGAGGATTGAGCATACTTGCCCACTGCACCGTGACTTAGTAAGAAGAGGAACTAAGTCTCTTAACTTGCTGTTTGTGGATTAATTACTGTATTGGAATCTTGACTGAAGTAGATATAGAGCCAACTAAATTTCACTTCCACCTTAGGCTAGCAACATTGGGATAAGCGTTTCTTGTTTGATTGTGGATTCCGATGTTGTGAGGCGTGAGGACCACTAAAATGACGGCTATAAGAATCTGAATATAAGGATCAAGTTTAGTCAAGCTGCGTTTTGCAAATTCCTGTTCCTACTATCTTACTACCCCTGCATTTAGAGTTACATGTTTAGGAGTGACGGTTAAGTCTTGCTGAGCCTTAGTGCTCACGGTTGCTTCTGAGTTGTTTTTGCAGGTAGCAGGATGCCTGCTATGAAGAGGGTTGTTTGGTGAGACGATGAACCTCACGGTTTGGTTCAACTCATCAGAAACCTAGCCGCTGCCTTTCTTTGGTAAAGCTAGTAGGAGGCGTTCACGGGCTGAACGACTTCTCTTCGGCGTAGTTAGGGTCGAGAGTGAGTAGTTTGTCCAGCAAATTTTAATTTCCGCTGCGTGTGTACATTATGTTGTAAAAGAAATTATCTTGAGTAACAAAATGGTTCCGTTCTGTTCTTATCGTCTTTTCGTGCATGCTGTTGGGTGCCGCATGTAAGGGCCTCAGTTTTTGACACTCATTTGCAGTGTTCATCACCACACCACACACCTCATTTGAGGAAAAATGATGAACACAAATAAAGAGCAAGTAACAATTATCAACATGCTCATTAGGGAACAAACTCACACATTGCAAAAGTGGTACTTCCCACATGTGATATAGATGGGCTGGACATATGAAAACTCCTACACTTTGCTAAGGATGTCCATGCCAAGTTTCACCCAAATTCAAAACATTTTTGAGGTCATCTTGGGTGTAGATAGGAAAGGGGCAGTTTGAAAACATATTCAAATTCAAACTGTTTTCACCCACTGAATTTAAAAGTGGAAGGCATATTCTTGCTCAGCACATTTTTGTGAGCTCACACACCAATTTTCACTCCATTTGGAGTTGATCTTGACATGAGCTAAGGGGGAGAAATTCAAACTTTATTTGAATTTCAAACTGCACTTGTGCTGAAATTCATTCAAACCAAACCTCATTTGAACTTTGGTCAATTCAAATGGCTCTTGGGTGAATAATTTGAGTTGCCAAGGGTAGAATAGGGTTCACTGTTTACCACAGCTGTTAGGAATAAATTTCAGAGGTTAAAAGAGGAGTGGGACCCACATGTCAGCCTCAGCCTCAAAGCAAACCGACTGAACCACAGTTCAGTCGGTTCCCGGCTGTTGTGCGCGCGCGCCACCGAAGGGGCCGGCCGGCGCCAGCTCCTGCTGCGTGCCCCAAGCCGGAGGCCAGCCGGCCGAGCTATTTATTCCCTCCCCGGCGTGCCTCAGTCACCATTTCCCCGAGCTACCGACGTGCGCGACTGCTTTTCCCACTGCCATCGCCGCCGCTCGAGTTCCTGCTTGATCAAGCCGATCGCAGCTCCCTCTTTCCATTCCAAGGTCCCAGCAAGGTACTAGCAACCATCCTCCATCCTTCCCATTGATAGAAATCGATTGAAACCGAGTGATATCGGCTGTGCCGAAAGATCAAACTCGGAACTGGAAACCGCCGCACCTCGGGCTCTCGTGGACAGCCCAACCTGGGCGTTGTCACGCCCGAGCCAAGGCACCCTTGGACGCGCAAGTGATCGGTGCTGCTCATCCCCGAGCCACAGCTCGAGTGGTTGCTCACCGGCGGCGAATTTCCACTTTTCCCCTTTCTGTGTGCAGAACGACCCTCGGGTACGATTCTGTTTAATTCGTGCTCTAGAAAGGATTAGAGGGCCTCAGGCCACTCCCACACGAACTAGACACGGTGACGCACAAGTTGCCTTCACAACTCTGGGCCGGAGAACTTCTGTGCCCGGCGTAATTCAAGGTCTACTAATGGCGGAACGCACGGGGGGTATCGGGCGCACGGTGAGGACCTATTTCGGGCCTTCCCCGAGCTGCCCCGAGTTCATGTCGACCTTCTCTGAGGTCCACTGATGCTCCCCGACCGGTTTCCCAAGTAGCTGAGGCACTAGGAGCATCAGCCGACATGGCCGAAGTCGTTCCGATATGGCGGCTCGTCGCCGACCATGCTCCGGCCGTTGTCATGAGCAGCTGACCCTCGGATCATGTTCCCCAAGTAAAAGTAGGCAGGGGCGGCCAGAATCAAGAAGTTTGAAGCTGTACAGCAGCCGGCGGCGAGCTCTCCGGCGAGGTCCCTCGGCGGCGGAGCGCGGGTGTCGCGAGGTTGAAGAAGGGGGTGGACCCCAGCTGTCAGCGGCCGATATTTTGAATCGGGATCCGGCTGCGGCCGGGATCGGGTGTGCTGGCGCGCAAAAGCCTTGTGGGCCGCGGTGTGCTTTCGCTTCGGCGTGCGACGCGTGTCCCCTGGGCCCACGCGCGAGTTTAAACTTTTCCCCGATTTTCAGATTTCCTTCAAACTTCAAATCCTTATAACTTTGGCTAGAAAGCTCCAAATTGAGTGAACCAAATTTTGCTGGATTCAGCTCTTTGAGTACTTTCCAGAAAATCAAGTGTCACTTCATGAAATTCCGTAATTCTCCAGAATTAATTCCTTAAAGTTTAAACTGTTAGGAATTTTAACTGGAGAATCATTTGGAGGAAAATCCTGAAATTTTGCTGAGATGTTCACCAAAATATCCTTGAACTACCATAAAAATTTCAGATCCATTTGAGCTCATTTAGTCCACCTAATGGTGTGATTAGTAAAACTGTTCCAGAGAAAATAGAAAATGTTCAGAAACATTTTCAGAATTTTCTCTGAAATTGTTTAGCTCATATCTTTAGTTAGAGACTTCCAAATTAAGTGAGACCAATTCCATTAGAACCCTCTGAAAATCTAGTTTTCAGAAAGTCATAGTTTGTTTCATGAAAATACCTAGAACACCCTAAAAGCCTTTAATTAAGGTCAAGGACATAATTATTTGTGGAGGGCTCAAATGAGCTTTGCTGCAACTAAAACTTGACCAAGTCTCTGTTTAGGTTGTAACCAAGCCACAGTAAAAGTTTCACAGTCATTAGGTCTATCTAGTAAAGGTTATAGACTTCACAACTTCAAAGTTAATACAAAAGCATTTAATTAATACATACATTGTTCTTATCATGTAGTCGCTAAGGTCGAGGAGGAACCCGAAGTCCTAGACTTCGTTACTCCGGAGGAACAGCTAGCCTACGACCAAGAGCAGCAAGGCAAGCCCCGGTTTGCATTAACCTTTTTACAAATTTTTATTGTTTTGAGCACATAATTGTTTTCTTTGTTCTTTGCATTAGAGTCTTGATTGGAAACCCAACTGCACAGCCAAGAAAACCATGGGTTGGGTTTAGGATTGCAAACCTCGTTAGCCACCGCATTGCTAGGATAGAGTAGGATTCGGTACAAGTCGAGTAGTTGGAACTACTCGCGAGAATAGGCTAGAGGCACATTGCTCGGGTAGAGATAGCACATGATACACATGGCAAGAAAATGAGACCGAGCGGAGAGTAAGGGCAGCAGGACTTTGGGGCCTGTGTGCTGTAGCTCCGCTTGTGTCGATTGAGGACCGAGCCGTGTGCGGGCCTGTTGAACAAGCTAGAACAGTACCGAAGACCTACCGGCTATATGGGAACCGGGAAACTGATGTAACTCGGGTAGCTGGGTATTGAGGCATTGCCCGTCGTTCAGAGGGTAGGTTGAGAGCTCGAGGTGTAAATCAGCTGGCGGCACAGAGATGCGCGTGCAGGGACCTCTTGCTCGGGACGATGGGACCGGTTCAATATTTGGCTAACGGGTGAAAGGTAGTCGCGTACGGCGTCCGTGATGGTTGTTGTAGGCAACATCGAGTACGGGCGTACGTGACGGGTTGTTCGGGTAACCCTGCAGGTGTAAATCGATTATAATCGCCGTCCCTCGCGGTCAGTGAGTACCACTTGTTCACTGTACCGTGACGTAGAAAGAACAGGCTAGTTACATGTTAAAATGTTGCTGATTGAAAGTTGGATATTGATTGTTAATGATATGTTGTAGCTTAGTGCTAACTAAAGTTCTTTTCAACTTTGGGCAAAGTACATGAGAGAAATGCGTTTCTTGTTTGATGGCGGCTCTCTCATGTGCCTTAGCGTAAAGTTCTCCACAACCTGCTGCTAAAACTTGAAAGTAAGGTTCTACTAATTAGGCGAGTCCTTGCAAATGATTTTTACCTCATGCAACCCATCACCCTCATGTAGAAGTTTCATGTTTAGGTGAGACGGGTCAGACTTGCTGAGCCTTCGTGCTCACTGCTTGTGTTTGAAGCTTTTGCAGGGTTCTATGAGGAAGGGACTCCCGAAGAGGAGACGGAACCCCAGGAGGGGAACCCCGTCGAGTGGGAGTCGTGCACGCCGCAGAGTTAGTGTGCGTGTGTGCTAGCAAGGACACGTTCGAGGGCTGAACGTGCACTTGATGCTTAGTCTACGCCCGCGAGTGTGGACTAAACTTATTTTGATGTAAACATGTTGATAAACTTGTTTATGTAATAAAGCTTCCGCTTCCGCTTTGTACCTTTGACGTGTGTTATGCGGTGCTGTGCAACGCAGCACCCCTCAGCGTGATCCTGGCTCGACAGGACCCAAAGGGGTCGTGTCAGCGTGGTATCAGAGCTCGCTTGAGGTTTAACACAGTACAAAGGTCTTCTTTTTCAAAAATCCAGTGAGGAACGAGTTAGTAGCCCGTATAAGGATGTTATTAGTATATAGAAAGTGGCTTAGTAACCTATTTGTTATGTCGGAAAATCGTGCATCTCGGGACGTTCATGTCTTGGGGGGTGCACGTAAGCGCTGTCCACCAGTGCGCACAAGCTGAAGGGTGGAGCCCCACGGGTGGCAGGTAACCCGACCCGCTTTGATATCCTCTACGACTCTTCATGTCGTTTGGGGTATTCGAGCAACGTCTGTCCCTGGCGTGCGTGGTGCAACATGGGAGACCCCGTCACGTGGTCTGAAACGTGAACACGTAACTCAAGGCGTGTTTGGCTTGAGAACATCCGGGCGAGTGATGACGGCCGGGTGTACAAACTGTATGGATTCCGGGCTCGGTGTGCAGCCGAGTCTGATGATTGTTTGAGTTTCTGCAGGTAGCCTTACCACGAAACGGTAGACGTGTAGCATCCGTGTGCGAGTGACGAGTAGTGCCACTGAACTAACGAAGCCGGCTAAATCCGGTATAGGTTTTTCCTTTGTGAGGACGTAGTACCGACATAATCTGGTGACGCCTCGACGTCACACCCAACTAAATGAACAACTTCATTTAAAAACTTGAAGGTTTTGATCCAAAGTAGTAAAACTTGATGTAACTCCTTCCCTTGAACAGGATATTCAAAGTTAATAAGTTTTCAACTTATAGGATGTTAAGGACAGAGCACTCTGTTTTCAGCTAAATCAAGGCTGAAGTTAATCAGAGGTTAGAGGTTGAGTTCTTTCGAGGTTGGGGTCGTATGATACATTTCTGGAAAGCTTTGGAGGAGCTTTACAACTTTTCTGTTGAGTTCCAGAGGTGTTTCATCCCTTAACCACTCGAAAAATGCAGTAGAGTTGAAACTGTCCAGAAAACAGGACGGAGCAAAGACTCTCTGTAGACTCTCTGTAAATTAAGCATAACTTCCTGCATAAAAATCCAAAAATAGAAAATGAGGTGGTTCTGGGAAGCTTATGAGATGGGTTACAACTTTGTAACAGAAAGTTTTGTCAGATTAGGAACAGAATTAACTGGAATTCTTGGATCAAATCAGTACCTAAGGCAGGGAGGTGCTGTCCAATTGTTCCCAGAAATTCTGTTAACTTTGACATCTCATAACTTTTGAACCAGAGCAGATCTTAGGCCAACCAAATACTTTCTGGAAAGCTATTGAAGTTAACTTTAACTTTGATGTTGAGCTCCAGGACTGGTTTTGCTTTTAACCTGGCCTAAATCAGATTGATATGGAAACTGGTCAGGGCTGTCATGGGAACAGCAGATCAGCAGTCAAATTTGTTTAAAAATTTGAACTATGTTTCCAAGTGTTAAGGGTTCAATGACATATCTTATGTTATAACTCAATGGTTTACTGTTTAAATAAATATTTGACATTTCTCAAATATATTTTTACAGATGGCAGCAGATAAACGGTTGGAGAACGGGTGGGTAGTTTCCCACTGCTCTGACCGTAGCGGCTACCCGGGAGCATTGTGGCTAATGCTCCAATATTTCGGGTACAACCAGATGCCGCAATACTTCGCCAAGGAAGAAGGCGAAGAGGGGAACAAGACGTGGACGATCCATGTCGAGGTTCCTGCAGGGCCTACGCCACCCGGTTGGGTGCCATTCACCGTCACGGTGAGAGGAAGACAACCGGAAGGGATGTGGCAAGTGGCAGCCCGTGACACTATGTCACGTTTCTGCCAACTACACGTACAGGCTATGGAGGGAACTCCATACGCACTCGTTCCGGTGGAGGGACGAGCTCAGCATGTGTGGGAAGAGAGGTACCTAGAGGCAACAAACCCGAGTTGCCCAAGGTACAACCCCGCGGAGGCAAATCTCAGCCTCCAAATGAGGGCGGGAAACGCTGTGATGGATAGCCAAGCTGTTCATACGGAGCATCTCGCCAACAAGCTCAAGGAGAGCACAAGCCGTGGAGATCATTTCGAGGGTGCTCACAGCGCACTCCGCAATGTGCTCCTTCCGACGATCAAGCGACTGAATGAACAACACAATCAGTTGCGTCGTCTGAAGAAGGCAAAGAAGAAGAGCCGTGTTGACATTGCGGCGTTGCAAGAGCTGGTGCAGACCCTAACCCAGCAGAATGAGGACCTTGCTCAAGAGCGGGACGACGCTATTGAGGAAGGACAAGGCTGGGAAGAGGACTACAACCAGGCTATGGACGAGGTGCATGCATTGCAGGACCTCGTGCCCCCGGTGTTAGGCATACCGGTAGTCTTGGGTCTTCCAGCAATGGGAGAACCCGGAATGGGAGAAGAGGTGGTAGATCCAGAGCCACCAGCAGAAGTACCGGAGGAGGACGACCCACAGGAGGTCGAGTTCTACTCCGAGTAGGGGGTTACGGTTGCCAAGTAGGGCAGCTAGGGTAGCGTAACCCAACTTTTGTAATCGGTGACATGTCGTGTAGACAGTAGCGTATGTATAGGTAGTGACGACATGAGCACGACTTCTCGGAGACCCGAGAATAATGTATCTTGTATAAAGTTTATGCTTTATCAATATATGTGAATGTTGTGCAAGTTAATCATGCGTCGCTTCAATACCTACTGCTGTTTATGGAATTTGGAGAAGACATGTGCTAATTGCTGCTGTGTTGAATTTCAGAATGACGCGTACTCGTGCCAACCCTGATGTTGGAGGTACTAGCCAAGGGGGAGAGACCTCCCAACCGCCTCCCGAGGACTCCTCGGGACAGCAACAGCAACAGCAAACACCGCCACCGCCACTGCCAACGGTTACATTGGCCGACATTGTCGCGGCAATGGCGGGTTCACATCAGCAGCACACAGAGCTGCTGCAAACGTTAATTGCGAATACGTCTCGCTCCGAGAGACGTCAAGATCGTGAGGAGCGCCAACAGAGCTCCTACTCCGACTTCCTGGCGACTCATCCCCCTGTATTCTCAAGGGCGGATGAACCACTTGACGCGGACAACTGGCTCCGCGCCATAGAGATGAAGTTCGGGCTGCTCCAAATCAGCGAGCAGCGCAAGACTCAGTTCGCGGTCCAGCAGCTCCAAGGATCCGCGAGCGCGTGGTGGGCCAACTTTTGTGCTTCACAACCCACCGACCGAGTGATGACCTGGGCGGAGTTCCGGACGGCCTTCCGGGCCTATCATATACCGCCCGGTTTGATGAAGAGGAAGACGCAGGAATTCCTACACCTGCAACAAGGGAGCCGGAACGCGCTGGAGTACTCCAGAGCGTTCAACGATCTCGCACTCTACGCGTCGTATCACGCAGATACGGACGAGAAGCGGCGGGACCACTTTTACCAGGGGCTTAACCCGCTCCTGAAGGACAAGCTGGCGATGTTCAATCGCGGCAGCCTCAACGACATAATTGATGCTGCGATTGTTCAGGAAGACTCCGGCAAGGAGTTGGCGGCGGCAGAGCGAAAGCGAAGCGCGCCGCAGAGCAGCGGAGAAGGAGGCGGTCCTTCTCAGAAGTTTCGGATGGTGAATCGCCCACCATCAGGTCCGCGCTGGCAGCCACCACAGCGGTCGATGCCGTTCCGCGGTCGGCTGTATTCTTCACCGGCATTCCGGCCGGCACTGCCAGCACCACCGCAACAACAACAGCAGCAGCGGGCGATGCCGCGTGCGTTTGCACCTCCGCAACGCATGCCGGGCTTTCGTCCCCCGAGTACTCCACCAGCAGCGGCCACATGTTACAAGTGTGGTCGTCCAGGACACTTCGCGAGCAGTTGCCCGGAGAGGCAAGGCGGCGGAGTGGCACCACAGTTTCCGGGGAGGAATCAACCCCGGAACCCTACTAATGCGCGGCGGGCAAACCCTAGGCCCGGTACTGTCCACCAGCTTGCCATTGAGGACGTGCCGGAGGGCGAGCCAATCCTTGCGGGTATGTTCCAACTCCACCAGCATCCCGCTATAGTACTATTTGATTCAGGCGCCACGCATAATTTTATTAGCCAAGCTTTCATTGCTAAACACAGCTTGCCAATACTACCCACCGATAGTCCATATTTAATTTGTTCACCGGGTGGGAAGATTTCAGCAAGCGTAATGGTCTCCAAAGCACCATTATGCTTAGCGGGTAGAGTGTACCCCACGTCCCTCATTATCTTAGAGGGACAGAAGGTCGATGTCATCCTAGGGATGTCGTGGTTAACCCGCCACGGCGCTGTTTTAGACACCGTCCTTCGAGTCGTGCACTTAAACTCAGAAGTGCACGGTTCTCACTCATTATTTCTGGACAGTCCAGAAATAAAACTTCCAAGTGTCTATCAAGCCACAACCATCAGATTGGAAGACATTCCAGTGGTCCGAGAATTCCCTGATGTATTCCCGGATGATTTGCCGGGGATGCCACCCGATAGAGAGGTGGAGTTCAAGATTGAACTTGCACCGGGAACCATGCCAATATCCCGAAGGCCGTACAAGATGGCGCCCAAGGAGTTGGCTGAACTGAAGACTCAGCTCACGGACCTTCTGGAGAAGGGTTTTATTAGGCCGAGCTCCTCGCCATGGGGCTGTTCGGCATTATTTGTCAAAAAGAAGGATGAAACGTTGCGGCTTTGCGTGGACTACCGTCCATTAAATGCCGTAACCATCAAGAACAAGTACCCGTTGCCACGGATCGACATGTTGTTTGATCAGTTGGTCGAAGCAAAGGTCTTTTCCAAGATGGATTTAAGATCCGGGTACCATCAGATTAAGATCAGGGCTGAGGACATTCCAAAGACAGCTTTTTCGACAAGGTACGGACTTTATGAGTACCTGGTCATGTCCTTTGGCCTCACCAATGCTCCAGCTCACTTCATGTACTTAATGAACTCGGTGTCATGCCGGAGCTGGACAAGTTTGTCGTGGTCTTCATCGACGACATCCTGGTATATTCCAAGTCGGAGGAAGATCACAAGAAACATCTGCGTATAGTCTTGCAACGGCTGCGGGATCACAAGTTATACGCAAAGTTCAGCAAATGCGAGTTTTGGATATCGCAAGTGCCTTTCCTCGGGCATATCATCTCGGCGGAGGGTATCGCTGTGGACCCGAGCAAAATCACGCAAGTGCTGAATTGGAAATCCCCGAGAACTGTTCATGAGGTACGGAGTTTCCTCGGACTCGCGGGATATTATCGGAGGTTCATCCCGAACTTCTCGAAGATTGCCAAGCCAATGACGGAGCTGCTGAAGAAGGCTACCAAATATGTTTGGAGTCCAGCATGTGAAGCAGCATTCAAGGCTTTAGTCAAGCACCTAACATCAGCACCGGTTTTGGCGCAGCCAGACACAACAAAACCGTTCGATGTGTACTGCGATGCATCCGGCATTGGGCTCGGATGTGTGCTGATGCAAGACCGAAGAGTGGTTGCGTATGGATCACGACAGCTTAGGAACCATGAGCAAAATTATCCAACTCACGATTTGGAGCTCGCTGCCGTGGTACTTGCACTGAAAATGTGGAGGCACTACCTACTCGGTAACCTCGTACATTTATATACCGACCACAAAAGCCTCAAGTACATCTTCACTCAGAAGGAGCTGAACATGAGGCAACGAAGATGGTTGGAACTGATAAAGGATTACGAGATAGAGATCCATTATCATCCGGGCAAGGCAAACGTTGTGGCAGACGCGCTAAGCCGCAAGTCACACGTCAATAATCTGACCATCACACCGTTGGAAGAGAGCGAACCACCACTACATGTGATTCCACATGGAGCTCTCTACAACCTAGCTTTGATCCCCACCATCCGTGAAGAGATAGCGGCAGCCCAGAAGAATGACAAGGGCATGTCACATTTGCGGAGACGTGTAGACAGTGGGGAGTTGAAATGTTTCCGGAAGGACGGAGACGGCGTCCTATGGTTCAAGGACCGGATCGTCGTACCCCGAAACCCGGAGTTACGGAAGAAAATCTTTGATGAGGCTCACTTATCAAAGTTTTCTATTCACCCCGGCAGCAACAAGATGTATCAAGAACTCAGAAGCAAGTTTTGGTGGACACGGATGAAGCGAGAGACTGCAAAATACGTGTCCGAGTGTGATACATGTCGACGGGTGAAGGCAGACCACATGCGGAAACCGGGACTGCTGCAACCACTGGGCATTCCTGCCTGGAAATGGGAGGACGTGAGCATGGATTTCGTCGTGGGTTTACCCACCACCTTACAGAAACATGATTCTGTGTGGGTGATCGTCGATCGGCTCACCAAAGTTGCCCATTTCATCCCGGTCAACACCAACTACAACGCCAAGAAGTACGCTGAACTGTACATCTCACGGATCCTATGCTTATACGGCGTACCCCGTACCATCATCTCGGACCGAGGCACTTTATTTGTGTCCCGTTTTTGGGAGCAGCTCCACGCTGCCTTGGGGACGAAGCTGATCCGTAGTTCAGCCTACCACCCGCAGACGGATGGGCAAACGGAGCGGGTAAATCAAATCCTAGAAGACATGCTACGAGCTTGCGCTATCGACCACGGCAAGAATTGGGATGATCACTTGCCATTAGCCGAGTTCTCGTACAACAATGGGTACCAAGCCAGCATCAAGATGGCGCCCTACGAGGCGCTATACGGCAGGAAATGCCGCACACCACTGAACTGGTGTGAGTCTGGCGAGAGGGTTACCTTCGGGATTGATCTTGTCAACAACGCGGAAGAAAAGGTTCGATTAATTCAAGCGAACCTAAAAGCCGCTCAATCCCGACAGAAACAGTATGCGGACCGGAGGAGGCGCCCATTACAATTCGAAGTTGGAGATCACGTATACCTACGAGTGTCTCCAATGAAGGGCGTAAACAGATTTGGGGTGAGAAGAAAGTTAGCACCCCGATTCATCGGTCCATTCCAGATTACCGAAAGATGTGGATCGGTGGCATACCGGCTAAGATTACCAGAAGCACTTTCCGGTGTGCACGACGTCTTTCACATTTCCCAGCTGAGGAAGTGTCTCAAGCTATCAACTACCGTTCAGCTGGAAGACATTGAAGAACTGCAACCGGATCTCACCTATCGGGAGGAACCGGTGCAGATTATTGATGAAAAGGCCCGAACCACACGCAACCGTACGTTGTGGTTCTACAAGGTTCTATGGAGTAATCACTCCATGGACGAAGCGACATGGGAGAGCGAAGAATTCCTTCGCACTAACTACCCCGACTTTTTCACATCGCATATTCGGTAAAATTTCCACCGTCCTCTCTCTCATTTCACCTTATAATCTCGGGACGAGATTCTTTTAAGGGGGGAGGAATGTAAGGGCCTCAGTTTTTGACACTCATTTGCAGTGTTCATCACCACACCACACACCTCATTTGAGGAAAAATGATGAACACAAATAAAGAGCAAGTAACAATTATCAACATGCTCATTAGGGAACAAACTCACACATTGCAAAAGTGGTACTTCCCACATGTGATATAGATGGGCTGGACATATGAAAACTCCTACACTTTGCTAAGGATGTCCATGCCAAGTTTCACCCAAATTCAAAACATTTTTGAGGTCATCTTGGGTGTAGATAGGAAAGGGGCAGTTTGAAAACATATTCAAATTCAAACTGTTTTCACCCACTGAATTTAAAAGTGGAAGGCATATTCTTGCTCAGCACATTTTTGTGAGCTCACACACCAATTTTCACTCCATTTGGAGTTGATCTTGACATGAGCTAAGGGGGAGAAATTCAAACTTTATTTGAATTTCAAACTGCACTTGTGCTGAAATTCATTCAAACCAAACCTCATTTGAACTTTGGTCAATTCAAATGGCTCTTGGGTGAATAATTTGAGTTGCCAAGGGTAGAATAGGGTTCACTGTTTACCACAGCTGTTAGGAATAAATTTCAGAGGTTAAAAGAGGAGTGGGACCCACATGTCAGCCTCAGCCTCAAAGCAAACCGACTGAACCACAGTTCAGTCGGTTCCCGGCTGTTGTGCGCGCGCGCCACCGAAGGGGCCGGCCGGCGCCAGCTCCTGCTGCGTGCCCCAAGCCGGAGGCCAGCCGGCCGAGCTATTTATTCCCTCCCCGGCGTGCCTCAGTCACCATTTCCCCGAGCTACCGACGTGCGCGACTGCTTTTCCCACTGCCATCGCCGCCGCTCGAGTTCCTGCTTGATCAAGCCGATCGCAGCTCCCTCTTTCCATTCCAAGGTCCCAGCAAGGTACTAGCAACCATCCTCCATCCTTCCCATTGATAGAAATCGATTGAAACCGAGTGATATCGGCTGTGCCGAAAGATCAAACTCGGAACTGGAAACCGCCGCACCTCGGGCTCTCGTGGACAGCCCAACCTGGGCGTTGTCACGCCCGAGCCAAGGCACCCTTGGACGCGCAAGTGATCGGTGCTGCTCATCCCCGAGCCACAGCTCGAGTGGTTGCTCACCGGCGGCGAATTTCCACTTTTCCCCTTTCTGTGTGCAGAACGACCCTCGGGTACGATTCTGTTTAATTCGTGCTCTAGAAAGGATTAGAGGGCCTCAGGCCACTCCCACACGAACTAGACACGGTGACGCACAAGTTGCCTTCACAACTCTGGGCCGGAGAACTTCTGTGCCCGGCGTAATTCAAGGTCTACTAATGGCGGAACGCACGGGGGGTATCGGGCGCACGGTGAGGACCTATTTCGGGCCTTCCCCGAGCTGCCCCGAGTTCATGTCGACCTTCTCTGAGGTCCACTGATGCTCCCCGACCGGTTTCCCAAGTAGCTGAGGCACTAGGAGCATCAGCCGACATGGCCGAAGTCGTTCCGATATGGCGGCTCGTCGCCGACCATGCTCCGGCCGTTGTCATGAGCAGCTGACCCTCGGATCATGTTCCCCAAGTAAAAGTAGGCAGGGGCGGCCAGAATCAAGAAGTTTGAAGCTGTACAGCAGCCGGCGGCGAGCTCTCCGGCGAGGTCCCTCGGCGGCGGAGCGCGGGTGTCGCGAGGTTGAAGAAGGGGGTGGACCCCAGCTGTCAGCGGCCGATATTTTGAATCGGGATCCGGCTGCGGCCGGGATCGGGTGTGCTGGCGCGCAAAAGCCTTGTGGGCCGCGGTGTGCTGTCGCTTCGGCGTGCGACGCGTGTCCCCTGGGCCCACGCGCGAGTTTAAACTTTTCCCCGATTTTCAGATTTCCTTCAAACTTCAAATCCTTATAACTTTGGCTAGAAAGCTCCAAATTGAGTGAACCAAATTTTGCTGGATTCAGCTCTTTGAGTACTTTCCAGAAAATCAAGTGTCACTTCATGAAATTCCGTAATTCTCCAGAATTAATTCCTTAAAGTTTAAACTGTTAGGAATTTTAACTGGAGAATCATTTGGAGGAAAATCCTGAAATTTTGCTGAGATGTTCACCAAAATATCCTTGAACTACCATAAAAATTTCAGATCCATTTGAGCTCATTTAGTCCACCTAATGGTGTGATTAGTAAAACTGTTCCAGAGAAAATAGAAAATGTTCAGAAACATTTTCAGAATTTTCTCTGAAATTGTTTAGCTCATATCTTTAGTTAGAGACTTCCAAATTAAGTGAGACCAATTCCATTAGAACCCTCTGAAAATCTAGTTTTCAGAAAGTCATAGTTTGTTTCATGAAAATACCTAGAACACCCTAAAAGCCTTTAATTAAGGTCAAGGACATAATTATTTGTGGAGGGCTCAAATGAGCTTTGCTGCAACTAAAACTTGACCAAGTCTCTGTTTAGGTTGTAACCAAGCCACAGTAAAAGTTTCACAGTCATTAGGTCTATCTAGTAAAGGTTATAGACTTCACAACTTCAAAGTTAATACAAAAGCATTTAATTAATACATACATTGTTCTTATCATGTAGTCGCTAAGGTCGAGGAGGAACCCGAAGTCCTAGACTTCGTTACTCCGGAGGAACAGCTAGCCTACGACCAAGAGCAGCAAGGCAAGCCCCGGTTTGCATTAACCTTTTTACAAATTTTTATTGTTTTGAGCACATAATTGTTTTCTTTGTTCTTTGCATTAGAGTCTTGATTGGAAACCCAACTGCACAGCCAAGAAAACCATGGGTTGGGTTTAGGATTGCAAACCTCGTTAGCCACCGCATTGCTAGGATAGAGTAGGATTCGGTACAAGTCGAGTAGTTGGAACTACTCGCGAGAATAGGCTAGAGGCACATTGCTCGGGTAGAGATAGCACATGATACACATGGCAAGAAAATGAGACCGAGCGGAGAGTAAGGGCAGCAGGACTTTGGGGCCTGTGTGCTGTAGCTCCGCTTGTGTCGATTGAGGACCGAGCCGTGTGCGGGCCTGTTGAACAAGCTAGAACAGTACCGAAGACCTACCGGCTATATGGGAACCGGGAAACTGATGTAACTCGGGTAGCTGGGTATTGAGGCATTGCCCGTCGTTCAGAGGGTAGGTTGAGAGCTCGAGGTGTAAATCAGCTGGCGGCACAGAGATGCGCGTGCAGGGACCTCTTGCTCGGGACGATGGGACCGGTTCAATATTTGGCTAACGGGTGAAAGGTAGTCGCGTACGGCGTCCGTGATGGTTGTTGTAGGCAACATCGAGTACGGGCGTACGTGACGGGTTGTTCGGGTAACCCTGCAGGTGTAAATCGATTATAATCGCCGTCCCTCGCGGTCAGTGAGTACCACTTGTTCACTGTACCGTGACGTAGAAAGAACAGGCTAGTTACATGTTAAAATGTTGCTGATTGAAAGTTGGATATTGATTGTTAATGATATGTTGTAGCTTAGTGCTAACTAAAGTTCTTTTCAACTTTGGGCAAAGTACATGAGAGAAATGCGTTTCTTGTTTGATGGCGGCTCTCTCATGTGCCTTAGCGTAAAGTTCTCCACAACCTGCTGCTAAAACTTGAAAGTAAGGTTCTACTAATTAGGCGAGTCCTTGCAAATGATTTTTACCTCATGCAACCCATCACCCTCATGTAGAAGTTTCATGTTTAGGTGAGACGGGTCAGACTTGCTGAGCCTTCGTGCTCACTGCTTGTGTTTGAAGCTTTTGCAGGGTTCTATGAGGAAGGGACTCCCGAAGAGGAGACGGAACCCCAGGAGGGGAACCCCGTCGAGTGGGAGTCGTGCACGCCGCAGAGTTAGTGTGCGTGTGTGCTAGCAAGGACACGTTCGAGGGCTGAACGTGCACTTGATGCTTAGTCTACGCCCGCGAGTGTGGACTAAACTTATTTTGATGTAAACATGTTGATAAACTTGTTTATGTAATAAAGCTTCCGCTTCCGCTTTGTACCTTTGACGTGTGTTATGCGGTGCTGTGCAACGCAGCACCCCTCAGCGTGATCCTGGCTCGACAGGACCCAAAGGGGTCGTGTCACCGCATCGCACGGCACCACCCACTGCGATTCTCGGGCCTTACAGCGGGGCCGGAGCTCCCCTCCCCACGGAGGATAGCTTCGAGCCTGCCACGTGGCCCAGGAGGCCGGACCTCACCCCTCTGCAGGGGCGAGCTCCGAAGGCGCCACGTGTCCAGCAGGGCCGGAGCTCTCCTCCCCTCGGAGGATAGCTCTGGGCCTGCCACGTGGCCCAGGAGGCCGGACCTCGCCCCCTCCGCAAGGGCGAGCTCCGAAGGCGCCACGTGTCCGGCAGGGCCGGGGCTCTCCTCTCCTCAAACGATAGCTCCGAGCCTGCCACGTGGCCCAGAAGACCGGACCTCGCCCCCTCCGCGGGGGTGAGCTCCGAAGGCTCCACGTGTCCAGCGGAGCCGGAGCTCCCCCTCTCCTCAGAGGAGAGCTCCGGGTCCGACACGTGGCCAGCAGAGCAGTGCTGCCGCCCGGCGCGGTAGGCAGCGGGAGTAAAGGCACGCAATGCCTTTACCGTACAAAGCATTCAAGACCTGCGCCATCCCGAGACGAAGAGGCGCAGCGCACGCCTGTCAGGAGGCGCTGTGACCAGTCACAGCCAGGACAGGCGTATAGTGTCTGAAGCTGCGGGCCATTGAAGGCAGCGACAAGACCGGACAAGACATGCCCGGCCGCCCCTGCCATCGCCAACGACTACATTCTACACTTAGCCTGCGGCATGGGCAGGGCGGCAAGACGAGGACTTCGACGCCAACTTCAAGACATAATAGCTCGTAGGAAATCACCCTGGGGCCACCTGTCGGGTCCCGGGCCCACCTTGTAAGCCGCTCGAGCCTTGGACTATAAAAGGCTCGGGTAGGCAACGTTAGCAGGGGGGCGAACTCTGTGAACTCGCATCCTAGGCATCATTCACCCTCAAGCTCAGGACTCCGGTTCTGAGCAACAAGCAATACAGCGAGCGCCTCTGCTCACCGTGGACGTAGGGTTTTACGCTCCGGCGGCCTGAACCACGTAAAACTCGCCATGTCAAGTTTCTCCCTCACTCGTCCCTATCGCTGAAGCTCTCTGCAAGCGACTGGCCCCAACGAAAAATAACCTCCGCGGGCTGCCCAGAGAAGGTCCGGGGGAAGTGTCGACCACACAATTTGACATTTGGCGCGCCAGGTGGGGGGCTTTTTCCTTGCGCGATGAGCTTCTGCCGGCGGAGATGACCAAGCTTCCTTCAGCGGCAAGCTCTCCTCCCCCGCGTTCACGACGGACCGTGACAAGCGGGGACTACGTATCGACACACTCTGGACGGAGTGTGTCGGTGCAAGCTGGAAGCCAGCAGCCGACTCTGGCAACACGAACTCCATCAACCTCATGGTCTACTGCGGCGCAGAGTGCCGCTCAAGCAAGTGCGCTAGCCGCCGCAGAAGCGCTCCTGGACAATCCGCCTGCTGAAGATGCCCTCCAGGGGCCACCCAGCAGTGGACCCGCGACGTCAACGACCTCAACGCTGCTGCCGTCAATCCTCCGCTCCAGATCGCGCGGTACCGGTAGACGCCCTGGCGCCACCGGTCCGTGCATGGGAGCCCAAGACATGCGCTCCGACGCTACCCCAGTAAGTTCACCATGCTTACTTAGGTGTTTATTTAAATTACGCATTAATTTATATGATCACCTCCCCAAGCTCTAGACAGTGTACATCCATTGTACACTCGGTTCCTCTTTCCTGCTCTCACGCATAGTCGATATTTGCCATCCTGCCGAAGGCGGTAGTGCTTGAGGTACCTACCAGAGGCCCGGGGGCCTTTTGGACCTCCCCCTGTAAGGGTACTGTAACGCCAGTTGGTCTCCTCCAGGAAAAGACCTACGCCAGACCGGGGGGTCAGGAGCCTTGCTTTGCCCGGTCCTGCACCCAAAGCATGCGCACTCTGCCCCCCAGCGCTACGATCTGAGTACTAGGGGGCCAGACGGTTACACCCTGACTAGGGCTGAGGGCCAGACCTCCGGGACCGAGTGCACTGGATTACCCAAGCCGCGTATTCCGGCCCGGGACAGTAAGCCAAATGAGACTAAGGGACAGGAAAGGGAGGGCCCCTGAGCAGCGCCGGACCTCACCCCCTCAGCCGGCGTGAGCTCTGAAGCCGGACCGTGTGCCCTACACTGGGCTAAGGTCCGATGCCGGACGACACACCTATCACAGGTGTGATCTCCGAAGCTGGTCGCCACCCCACTGGGGTGAACGCCGAAGCCGGACGGTGTGCCCTACACTGGGCTAAGGTCCGATGCCGGACGACACACGTATCGCAGGTGTGATCTCTGAAGCCGGTCGCCACCCCACAGGGGTGAACGCCGAAGCCGGACCGTGTGCCCTACACTGGGCTATGGTCCGATGCCAGACGACACACCTATCGCAGGTGTGATCTCCGAAGCCGGTCGCCACCCCACAGAGGTGAACGCCGAAGCCGGACCGTGTGCCCTACACTGGGCTAAGGTCCGATGCCAGACGACACACCTATCGCAGGTGTGATCTCCAAAGCCTGTCGCCACCCCACAGGGGTGAACGCCGAAGCCGGACCGTGTGCCCTACACTGGGCTAAGGTCCGATGCCGGACGACACACCTATCGCAGGTGTGATCTCCGAAGCCGGTCGCCACCCCACAGGGGTGAACGCCGAAGCCGGACCGTGTGCCCTACACTGGGCTATGGTCCGATGCCGGACGACACACCTATCGCAGGTGTGATCTCCGAAGCCGGTCGCCACCCCTCAGGGGTGAACGCCGAAGCCAGACCGTGTGCCCTACACTGGGCTAAGGTCCGACGCCGGACGACACACCTATCGCAGGTGTGATCTCCGAAGCCAGTCGCCACCCCACAGGGGTGAACACCGAAGCCGGACCGTGTGCCCTACACTGGGCTAAGGTCCGATGCCGGATGACACACCTATCGCAGGTGTGATCTCTGAAGCCGGTCGCCACCCCACAGGGGTGAACGCCAAAGCCGGACCTTGTGCCCTACACTGGGCTAAGCTATGAAGACGCACATCACCCCTCCACAGGGGTGAGCCCTGATGCCGGACCTCACGCCCTTCATGGGCCTGAGCTCCGATGACTTCCGGACCTCCGCCCCCACAGCCGGGCCGAGCTCCGATGCCAGCCCTCGCCCTCCTTTCAGAGGCGAGCCCTGATGCCGGACCTCACGCCCTTCGTGGGCCTGAGCTCCGATGACTTCTGGACCTCACGCCCTTCGTGGGCCTGAGCTCCGATGACTTCCGGACCTCCGCCCCCACAGCCGGGCCGAGCTCCGATGCCAGCCCTCGCCCTCCTTTCAGAGGCGAGCCCTGATGCCGGACCTCACGCCCTTCGTGGGCCTGAGCTCCGATGACTTACGGACCTCACGCCCTTCGTGGGCCTGAGCTCCGATGACTTCCGGGCCTCACGCCCTTCGTGGGACTGAGCTCCGATGACTTCCGGACCTCACGCGCTTCGTGGGCCTGAGCTCTGATGACTTCCGGACCTCCGCCCCCACAGCCGGGCCGAGCTCCGATGCCAACCCTCGCCCTCCTTTCAGAGGCGAGCCCTGATGCCGGACCTCACGCCTTTCGTGGGCTTGAGCTCCGATGACTTCCGGACCTCACGCCCTTCGTGGGCCTGAGCTCCGATGACTTCCGGACCTCCGCCCCCACAGCTGGGCCGAGCTCCGATGCCAGCCCTGGCCCTCCTTTCAGAGGCGAGCCCTGATGCCGGACCTCACGCCCTTTGTGGGCCTGAGCTCCGATGACTACCGGACCTCACGCCCTTCGTGGGCCTGAGCTCCGATGACTTCCGGACCTCCGCCCCCACAGCCGGGCCGAGCTCCGATACGAGCCCTTGCCCTCTTCTCAGAGGCGAGCCCTGATGCCGGACCTCATGCCTCCCGTGGGCCTAAGCTCCGATGACTTTCTGGACCACCCCTCTTCTCAGAGGCGAGCTCCGAAGCCGGACCTCCCCCTTTCACAAGGGCTGAGCTGCGATGCCAGGCTTCACCCTCTCCTCAGAGGCTGAACTCCGAAGCCGTCAAGACCCTGCCAGCACAGGGGGCACTCAAGACAAGAAAGTGCGCGGGTAGGAGAAGGCCCCACCTCGGGCTCGTTACCTCCCCCGAGGTGAGCCCGGGGGCCACTGTCGGTACCCTCAATACCGGGTACCCCCGCGCACAGGGTAAAACTTCCTAAGGACCTCGCTCCCCCTGCAGGGGCGAGGTTTGAAGGTGCCATGTGTCCAGTGGGGTCGGAGCTCCCCTCCCCACGGAGGATAGCTCCGAGCCTGCCACGTGGCCCAGGAGGCCGGACCTCACCCCCTCTGCAGGGGTGAGCTCCGAAGGCGCCACGTGTCAAGCGGGGCCGGAGCTCCCCTCCCCTTGAAGGATAGCTCCGGGCCTGCCACGTGGACCAGGAGGCCGGACCTCGCCCCCTCCGCAAGGGCGAGCTCCGAAGGCGCCACGTGTCCGGCAGGGCCGGGGCTCTCCTCTCCTCAAAGGATAGCTCCGAGCCTGCCATGTGGCCCGGAAGACCGGACCTCGCCCTCTCCGGGGGGGTGAGCTCCGAAGGCTCCACGTGTCCAGCAGAGCCGGAGCTCCCCTACTCCTCAGAGGAGAGCTCTGGGTCCGACACGTGGACAGCAGAGCAATGCTGCCGCCCGGCGCGGTAGGCAGCGGGAGTAAAGGCGCGCCATGCCTTTACCGTACAAAGCATTCAAAACCCACGCCATCCCGAGACGAAGAGGCGCAGCGCACGCCTGTAAGGAGGCGCTGTGACCAGTCACAGCCAGGACAGGCGTACAGTGTCTGAAGCTGCGGGCCATTGAAGGCAGCGACAAGACCGGACAAGACATGCCCTGCTGCCCCTGCCATCACCAATGACTACACGCTACACTTAGCCTGTGGCATGGGCAGGGCGGCAGGACGAGGACTTCGACGCCAGCGTCAAGACATAATAGCTGGTAGGAAATCACCCCGGGGCCACCTGTCGGATCCCGGGCCCACCTTGTAAGCCGCTCGAGCCTTGGACTATAAAAGGCTCGGGTAGGCAACGTTAGCAGGGGGGCGAACTCTCTGAACTCGCATCATAGGCATCACTCACCCTCAAGCTCAGGACTCCGGTTCTGTGCAACAAGCAATACAGCGAGCGCCTCTGCTCACCGTGGACGTAGGATTTTACGCTCGGGCGGCCTGAACCACGTAAAACTTGCCGTGTCAAGCTTCTCCCTCACTGGTCCCCAACGCTGAAGCTCTCCGCAAGCGACTAGCCCCTCCGAAAAAGAACCTCCGCTGGCTGCCAGAGCAGGTCCGGGGGAAGTGTCGACCACACACTTCGACAGTCGCAGATGCCAGGGATCCCTAGGGAGGTGATCGAACACCATCTGAAGATCTTCCCCGACGCCCGGCCAGTCCAACAGAAGCACTGCAAGCAGTCCATCGAGTGGCAGAACTTCATCCGTGAAGAAATCAAGAAGCTGCTGGACGCTGGCTTCATACGGGAAGTCCACCACCCCTGGTGGTTGGCGAACCCCGTTGTCCT
This sequence comes from Neostapfia colusana, assembly GCA_030760725.1. Classification (NCBI taxonomy): domain Eukaryota; kingdom Viridiplantae; phylum Streptophyta; class Magnoliopsida; order Poales; family Poaceae; genus Neostapfia; species Neostapfia colusana. The sequence goes on from JASWHV010000002.1 coordinate 18,770,651, forward strand.
AAAGGCCGGCGGGAAGCTCCGGAAGTGCATTGACTACACCAGTCTCAATAAGGCATGTCCCAAAGATCCATTCCCTCTCCCTAGAATAGATCAAATAGTTGACTCTCCATCAGGCTGTGATATGCTATGCTTCCTAGACGCCTACTCGGGCTTTCATAAAATCCCTATGTCTAGAGAAGATGAAGAACACACTTCTTTCATCACAGTATACGGCCTGTATTGTTATGTCTCTATGCCTTATGGTCTAAAGAACGCTCTCCCCACCTTTGTACATGCTATGCACACAACCTTTGGAGAGCTAATAAGAGATTTAGTTGAGGTGTATGTCGATGACATCGTTGTCAAAGTCAGACAGAGCTCATCCTTGTTAGATAACCTAGCTCTAGTCTTTGACAAACTGCGCTCCACGCGCACTAAGCTGAACCCCGACAAATGTGTGTTCGGCGTATTCTCTGGGAAGCTCCTAGGATTCCTGGTCTCACACCGAGGGATTGAAGCCAACCCAGAGAAGATCAAGGCCATCGACCTGATGCGGCCCCCCGCCCGCATCAAAGATGTCCAGAAGCTCACGGGATGCTTAGCTGCGCTGAGTCGGTTTATACCGAGGCTAGCGGAGCGAGCACTTCCCTTCTTTAAGCTCCTGCAAAAATCTGGTCCTTTCTCTTGGACCGACGAAGCAGAAGAAGCGTTCCAGGACTTGAAGCACCTCCTGACGACCCTACCCATCATGGTAGCCCCCGACCCCGAAGAGCACTTGCTGCTCTACATCGCGACAACAACAGAGGTGGTGAGCATGGTCCTCGTTGCAAAGCGGCTGGACCCTCATCACCGCAGCCTGCTCCGGCAGCAGATGGCAAGCACCAGGAGACCCTGGAGGCTAAAGCCGACCTCCCGGGCATCCAAGGTGACCTCCCGGAGGTCCAACGGGACCTCCCGGAGCTCCAAGATAACCCCCCGGAGGTCCAAACCGACCTCCCAGGAGAACAAGACGACCTCCCGAAGGTCCAGGAAGACAACCCGGAAGTCCAACGAGAACTCCGAGAGGTCCAAGACGGCCTAGAAGTCCCCGGGTTCCAGCTCCCGGAGGCTCCCCCGGACCCGTCTACCTCTTGTCGACCTGAGCCAATGGAGGAGGACATCTCAGGCCCAGGAGGGAGGGTCCGAACCATCCAGAGGCCTGTCTACTACATCAGCGAAGTCCTCCATGACGCCAAAACAAGGTACCTGGAGGTCCACAAGCTGCTGTATGCAGTACTCGTGGCGTCCAAGAAGCTCTGCCACTACTTCCAAGTCCACCGGATATCGGTGGTCACCTCCTACCCGCTGAAGGCCATTCTTCACAGCCCGCAACGCGACCGGCAATGTTGCTAAATGGGCAGCGGAGTTGGCGCAGTTTGAGCTGCACTTCCTTCCTCGCCACAAAATCAAGCGCCAAGCACTGGCTGACTTCGTGGCCGAGTGGACGCCAACAACGACCAACCCAGGGGGCCACGAAGATGGTGAACCAAAGCCCCGAGCTCCGGTCTTCACCGGGCCTCACTGGACACTCTTCTTCGACGGCTTATCACAAAAGCAGGGGGCCGGTGCCGGCGTACTGCTTCTCATGCCATCGGGGGAGCAGTTTGGGTACATGGTGCGTCTCAATTTCAAGGCAACCAACAACATGGCAGAGTATGAAGCACTCATCTTTGGCCTGGAGACAGCCCTGTCTCTGGGCGCTCGCCAGTTGTTGGCACAGGGCAACTCCTAGCTAGTCATCAAGCAAGTCAAGGGTGAATGCTCCTGCAATGACCCGCAACTGGCTGCTTATGTGCTCCACGTGCAGATGCTGGAGAAAGACTTTCTCGCCTTGGACCTGCACCATGTGTCACGCGCTGGCAATGCCGCGGCCGATAACCTCTCAATGAAGGCATCCACCGGAGCCCCGGTGCCCGAAGGAGTCTTCAAGAGGACGTTGCTGCGGTCCACAGCCCAGCCTGCCGAGCCGGGCAAAGGGGGCTGGACCAGCACCTCGAAGCTGGCGGTCCCGGTGGCCCTGCAACCATGGACGCCGCCAAGGATCGTAAGCGTCACTGGGGACTCCGTGCAACCCAGCGCTCAAGATCCAGAAGCTCAAGTCAGACCCGATGCATGGATCACGGAGATCCGTGACTACTTGAAAGACAACATCCTCCCTGATGAATGTGTATCCGCTGAACGGATCGTGCGCATGGCTAAAAGATACGCGCTGGTAGAAGGGGATCTCTACCGGCGTGGCGCCAACCACGTCCTATTGCGGTGCATAATCCAGGGGAAGGCTGCAACTTGCTCGCTGAAATCCATGGAGGCGAATGTGGTAGTCACTCTTCCTCACGCACGCTCATCGGTAAAGCCTTCCGGCATGGCTTCTACTGGCTGACAGCACTCCGGGATGCCGTCAAGCTGGTCAACAGCTGCAAGGCGTGCCAGTTCCACGACAAGCAGATCCACACACCGGCTCAGGCGGTACAGATGATCCCGCCCTCATGGCCGTTCGCCGTATGGGGGTTGGACATCCTGGGGCCATTCCCCAAAGCCGTCGGGGGATTCCGGTACCTTTACATCGCCATCAACAAGTTCACCAAATGGCCGGAAGCTACACCCGTCATCACCGTCAACAAGCAATCCACAGTCAAGTTCATCAAGTCACTCGTCTGCCGGTTCGGTGTCCCAAACAGAATCATCACCGATAATGGGACCCAGTTCACCAGCGCAGCATTCCAAGACTACTATGAACACCTCGGCATCCAGGTGTGCTATGCATCCGTTGCTCACCCAAAGAGCATTGGGCAAGTCGAGAGGGCCAACGCCAAGATTCTTCGGGGCCTCAAGACTCGCACCTATGCCGGCTTGAAGAAACATGGTGCCAAGTGGGTGGATGAGCTTCCGAGCACACTGTGGGCTAACCGGACATCCCAAAGCCGGGCCACCAGAGAGACACCCTTCTTCATGGTGTACGGAGCCGAAGTTGTGCTTCCCCCAAAAAATCACCATGGGGTCTCTCCGTGTTCGAGCTTACGACGAAGCCACGCAGGACAACCTCCGGCGTGAAGACACCGACCTTGATGAGGCTCGATTACACGCGGCGCTCCACAACGCGCGGTACAGGAAGACGCTCCGGCGCTACCACCAAAGGTCCATGCGTATCCGGGAGCTGCAAGAAGGTGACCTGGTACTGCAGCGCATACTTTCTCGTGAAGGGACCAACAAACTCTCCCCCAGCTGGGAAGGTCCCTTCTGAGTCACGAAAGTTTGCCGCCCCGGATGCGTACGCCTTTCCACGGAGGATGGGGATCCACTCCCAAACCCTTAAAACATAGAACACCTCCGTAAGTTCTATCCCTAGAGAAGTAGTAGGACAGTTCTTTTCCTTTCTGTAATAAATCCCATAGAGGCCGGGAACAGCGCTCGGAGCAGCTAAGTCCCACGGGACGGTCCAGGACTACGTTTCAGCTTGGCCTAGTTCTGACCCTAAGCGCGTAGAGTCTTGCTTCCCTTCTTAATGGGGTGGGTCGTTGTCTCCATGTTTAGCCTGCCTTCCTCCTATGGATATTTATATGGAAAGAAACCTGTCCTGCCACGCTCTTACCCTTGTGCTCAATTAAATTACGCATTAATTTTTATGACCGCACTTTCCATGTATGCTCACCGTACATTTAGCTCCCCTTTTCCACTTTCATCCATAGTCGGCATTTGCTATCCTACCGAAGACGGTCGCGCTTGAGGTACCTGCCGATGGCCAGGGGGCCTTTCAGGACTCCCCCAATCAGCTGCTGCGACGCCAGTTGGTCACCTCCAGGAAAAACCTGCGTTGTGCATGGGGAGTCCGGGGTGCGTAGCCTACTTTGTCTGGTTCCGACCCAAAGCGTGCGCACCCTGCTCTTCGGAGGTCCAGGGGAGTACAGCCTGCTTTGCCTGGTTCCATACCGAAAGCCTGTGCACCCTGTCTCCCCAGTGTTACGGTCCAGAACTAGGGGCCGGACGGTCGTACCCTGACCTAGGAGGGAGCCGGACCCCCGGCACCGGGTGCACTGAAGTACTGAAGCACCGTATACCGTACCAGGACCGTAAGACAAATAAGACTATGAGATAGGGAAGGGAGAGCCCCCGAGGAGAATTATGTTTCCTCTACTTGTGTGCAGGACCTCCCGGCTTTAGCTCCCCCGCAGGAGTATGGTAGGTGTGCCCAAACCATTGGCCACACCTACCAGGGGGCCACTTCGGGGACCGCACAGGGAAAGACCGGAGCTCCCGACGACTCCAACTCAAGACCGGAGGAACCGGACCCAGCCCCCTCCGCAGGGGCGAGCTCCGAAGGCCCCACGTGTCCGGTGGGGTCGGAGCCCCCCTCTCCTCGGAGGATAGCCTCGGGCCCACCACGTGGCCGACAGAACCGGACCCCGCCCCCTCAGGAAGGGCGGGCTCCGAAGGTCCCACATGTACCAGCGGGACCGGAGCTCCCCTTTCTTGAGAGGATAGCCCCGGGTCCGCCACGTGGCCGGCAGAGCCGGACCCCGCCCCCTCCACAGGGGCGGGCTCCGAAGGCTCCACGTGTCCCGCGGAGCCGGACCACCCTCTCCTCAGAGGAGCTCCGGGCCCATCACGTGGCCAGCAGATCTGGACCTCCACGCGTCCTCACGGAGCAAGCTCCGAAGACCCCTTGGGCCCTTAACACAACAAGGACCCGAGAAAGGTGTCTGTGCAAGACTTCAAGATTGGTGAAGACCTCTGAGTTCCTTGCGGAGCTAAGGACTCGGGCAGGCCAAGCCAAGAAGAAGATAAGGAACAGACACAATAATTAAGAGCCTGTTCATTCATTCAAAGCTCCATGAGCTGGACTATAGACTCAACAAAAGCAAAAAAAAAAAGAAAAGATACAAGGCCTTCCGGCCACGGGGGCAACTAGTTAGGAGTTCCCGGACTCCCGCTGCAACCTGGAGGCGACAAGGGCGGCCACGTCCCCGACCTCAACTCTGGCAGCTTCCTCCCGCTTGACGACGGGGCCCAGTCTTACTGGCTCCAGAGAGAGGGAAGGATCCCGGCTCCGGAAGCATGCCAGCACGTGCATGGCGACCTCCTTCACCAAGCCCCGTCCCTCTTACTCAAGCTCATCGGCGATCACGGCTTCGAGCCTGTCCAGCTTGGCACCGACGGACTCGAGCGCCGGGATCACCTCGGTCACCTCCAGCGCCGGAGCCTCCGTCCTCACGGGGCTGAAGCCGAGGGGTACCAGGGCGGACCCTGCCCAGCCGACGAAGTTCCAGACTGCTCGGGCCTCAACGGGCCGCGAAGCCTGGAGCTTCTCCACCTCTTGGCAGGCTGCCAGCAGGGCGTCGAGTCCCTCCTCGGAGAATCTCTTCTCCTTGGCTGCCAGAGAGTCCTCCCGGAGCTGGAGATCCTGGGTGAGCTGCTCCAACTCCGACGCCCGGAAGTCGGCTGCCAACTCGCGGTCCAGTGCCGCCTGACGCTCCCGGGAGGCCTGCTCCTCCCTCTCGACCAGAGCTGCCTCTTGAAGCTCCAGCTCCCCAGCCCGGGCCTTCAGTTCGCCCTCGCTGGCCTCCAGCCGTGCGGCGACCTTCTTCTCCTCGGCCGCCACCGCGCGCTCCCGATCCGCGACGGCGCACTTCGCGGCGCGCCAGCTGCAGCCGCAGCTCCTCCATGGCAGTGGAGCGTGCCTCGGCCCTTGCGTGAGCCTCGCGGGTCTCCTGGTGGAGCCGCCGGGTCTCGGAGTCTACGCGGTCGACGGCTCTCTTCTGTGCGTCGAGGAGCGCCTTCATGGCATCAAGCCTTGACCGCCTCAAGTCGAGCTCCGCCCTAGCCTCCTGAGTCCGCTGCCTCAGGAGGTGCCCCAGCTGACGAGGCGGTTCCTCTCCCCAGCCAGCACCTCCCGCTCTTGCTCCAAGGCGGCCTGGACCTACCGGACGCTCGCCTGGGCAAGCTCCAAGGCGTCCGCCAGGGGCAGCAGGGCGGCAGAGGCCGAAGCCGAACCCCTGACCTCCTCCATCACGTCGTCGTCCAGTGGAGGAGATGCTGGCATCTCGGAGACCGGGATGAGGTGCCGATCTGGAGAAGCCGGAGGACCTGCAGCTGCTCCTGCAGCTGCTCCTCCCGCCTCAGCACCGGAGGTTCGGACGCTGCCAGCCGGCTCCGCTGAGCCCTCAACAACCATCGGCTTCCGAGCTGGTGAAAGGGGACGAACAGGTGCAGCCGCCGCCACTGCATGGGTCGATCCCGCCGGCACAGAAGAAGCCTGCGCTGACTTGGGGGCCGGCGAAGCCGCCGCAGCTTCCGGACGCTGCGGCACAGATCCTCCGCCAGCCGGAGATGGCCGGGGAACAGACTCGCCCCCGGCAGCTGATGAGTCCCTGCCAACAAGGGAAGCTCTCAGGCTAAGAAAAGAAGAAAAGAATGCTAGTTCTAAAATCCGGAAAGAACAACACTTACCGAGGGACGCGAGCGCTCCAACGGGCATGGAGCCCCGGCTTCTGAGCCAGGACAGAACCACCGGAGCCTGCCGCCGCCGCCTGCGCCTGTGCCGCAGGTACCCGGACCGGCGGAGTAGGAGGCACACCCGGAGCCCCCCTAGGAGGCGGAGCAGTAGGGCCCCCGCCGGCGGTGCCTCTAGCGCTACTCGCCGATCCAGCTCCTGAGGCCCGGGTCACCTGCGCCCCCGGATGAGTCCCAACGCTGCTCCTTCCGGCGCCACCTCCTGCCAAACCTGCAGCCGGGACGCTCGCTGGCCAGGGCGTCTGAGCCCTCGGCACACCCCCAGGCATCGCCCCACCGGCGTCCTTCCTCGAAGCTCCTCCGCCTGAGGAAGGAAGGCAGGACGCTCGGAGCTCCTCAGACCGCCTCTATCCGAGTGGAGCCCCGTCGGAGCGGAAGACCTTGGGCCTCTTGGGGTCACCACCCGACGAACCAGCGCCTCCTGAAGATGGGTGCAAGGGTACCCCGGTCCCCTGGCTCGGCGCAAACGGCGCCCTCGGAGGGGACCGGGCACGCTTCTTCTCCGACTGCCCGGAGGCCGGTTGTAAAAGTCCCAAAACTTGTAAATAGAAAACTTGAGCTATGAATAAAGTTGAGTTTATATACAAGAAATGGGACTTACAAAAAACTTTTGTTTACTCATGAAAGTGTTGGCATGTGCAATAAAACTTTCAGTTCAGTTTGAATTAAGAGGGTCACTTCAAAAAGAAGAAGGGCATTTTCGAAAGAGGAAATTCAAACTGTTGTTTAAGAAGTTGTATTTGCAATGGCCAACTGAAGCATCAGAAGGCATAATTGAATTCTTCAGGTTCAAATTATGGGGAAGGCAAACTTTGGGCAAATTTTGGAAGTGCTTTGATAGGTATATCAAAGGGGCTTGTAAATTTATTCCAAATTTGAATTTAAATTTGAAACTGTGGCACAACTTGTCAAATGTCCAAATGGCTTTTGAATTTGGATCCCTCATAGCTGAATTTGCAATGTGTCAAAATTTGGAGATCTTTTGGGACAGAGAGGAGATGTGGGCCCCAATTGTCATTGAGAGGGGAGATAAAAACTTACTTCCTAAGTCTTCAGCTCCCTGTTATCGGTTCAACCGAGCCGCTGAGCGAAGCTCCAGGCGCCACCGAGGGCAGACTGCTGCCACCTCCTCACCAAAGTAGCGGCGCTGGAGAGCTGCTCGTGGCACCGTTAACTCTCGGCGTGATCCATCCCCGAGTGACCGAGTCCCCGTTCGCTGCTTCTTCCGAACGAAAGAAAGGAAATCGGGCCGCCGCTCATAGCCGCCTCGGTGTAAAAGCCCAAGAAAAGGGACATGCAAAATCTTTTTATCACCTCACAACACCACAGTTTTGTTGTGGATAGATTGTGAAAAAGTGTGAAGAGCAAGTAACCTCCATCAAAAGAGTGGTTAGAGGGGAAAGCCTACACTTTCACAAAGTTGGAAGTTTACACATGACACATGAGAGGGTGATTCAAAACTGTTACATTCAAACTCATGGTTGCAGCATCTAAAACAAGGATCAGAGTGCGTAATTGGATTCCTCAGGTCCAAGTTAGTGGGGAGGCAGAGTTTCAATAATTTTTGAAAAGATTTGCTACCCATTTTTCCAAAAAGGATCCAAATATGCCAAGAATTCAAATATACATTTGAATTTGAGGGAAACTTCTCCAATCATACAAATGTAGCTAAGTTTGAGACTTCAAACATTTGAATTAATCATTTGCCAAAATTTTGACTCTGCAGAGTTTGCACCACTGTACCCACATGTAGTGATTTCATCCCCCGTTGCCGGGTGGACTAAAAGAACCTCCATTATGCCAGTGGCCACGAACCACATTCACACTTCCCAGGTGTGTAGCCAGGAGATCACTATGAAGCCTTTACAAAGGGATTCCCGACGTGCGTGGGCCCACTGAGGTTTCACCCCTAACAGCATACAAGAGGCTCCAACCCCGCTGCAGTGGCCCCCTCTTGAGCCTTGCGGTTCATATGGTAGTCCAGCTGACACCTATTGTCCGCACCATCCAACACACCCATACTACGCCGGGGATACACCTAATTAATTGGCCAAGCTGCCCCATCTCAGCATGTGGTTGGCACGGTAAAGCCAGGTTACATGCTCCATGAACCGGTCCTTAGGATCCAGACAAGTACTAAACACAAACCCGAGTCTCGTGCACCCAGCACCAACCAAAAACATCCAACTTGCCTTGATCCCTACCTCTACATAACTCACAATATCTCATTCAAGAGTATGGTAAAATAAATTGATGATCTCATATCCCAAATATCCCATTCTAAGCATGGCTAAGCATAAGCATGTAAATAAGTGACATGATAAAATAAATCCCAACCCAAGCTACAAGGAAACAAGATAATGCAATTCTAGGGAAACTTCCTAGCATGGGTTTCATATTTCATTTGACAATGCAAATAACTCTATCTACACATCCTAGCATAGGATCAAAGTGGTCAAGGACGCTTGCCTCCTTCCTGCTGCTCTTGGAATGGGTAGTCCTGATCTTGAAAAGGAAGAACTTGCTCTGGAGCAGGTTCTACTCATACCATCACACATAGCAAAAGAAAACAACAAGTCATAAGACATAGTTCACACTTCCACTTCATACAAACCACAAATTCACATTTATGAAAGCCATTCACAATTCTATGTGTTGTGGTTACTCTATGTGTGTTGATTTTTGGCTTACATGCACTTTTAAACATGTGTATATGATTTCTACTTTTGTATTCATATTCATGTTGGCATACTATATATAATTTCTAATTTAAATAAATCATTTATATTTAATTGATACACATTTTAGCTACCAAGTATGCATGAAAAGTATTTTCCTACTTCATATGTGTCTTCAGACCTTCTACCAACACTAAACTGAATTCTTTGGATTTTGGAAACTTCATTTATCATTTTCTAATTATTTATACCTAGCTTGCTATATTTTCAAATTTATTTCCTATGCCTAAATGTGTGCTTTATTATGAAAATAGTAAGACACCTCATCTAAACAGAATAGGTTTTGGGTCTAAAATATTTAATAATATATTTTTGAACATCTCTTCTGATGTGAACTATTTTACATTTATTTTTCTAACTTTCAGAATTATTCTCTACTTAAAAATGTGTCCCTATTACTAATAAATGTGAATAATCAATTAAACAGATTCATTTCAGCCAAATATCTATTTTTATCTCACTCCAAAGTTTTCCAAGCACTAGGAATGTTTTTAATTTGAATTGACAATATGTTTGTCCCGTCTTTTAAATTTTAAACACTAACCACATATTTAATTTCCTAAATTTAATATCAAATAGGGTTAAAAGGTCAACTTACCCCACTACAGGGTCTATTATATTATTTTAATAATTTTCAGGGGTCTAGCTACACATAACAGAGGGGTTTTCCTAATTTTTATTAAGTCCAGGGGTCAAAACTGACTTTTAAATGAATTTACATGATTTTCTGAACTTCCAGGGGCTAGATCAGAAGTTTCCGGGGCTAGCTCTTATTTTCCGAGAACCCCAGGGGGTAGCGCGTAAGAATTCCGGCCTTTATAACGCGGGGCTGACGTGGACCGTCCGATTTAAAACAGACGGCTGAGATTATAACATCGAACCGTTACGCGGGGATTTAAACTCTACCGTGCGATTTAAAATAAACGGCGCACAAGCGGCCACGTCGCTTTGATCGAGCGTGGGCGGCGCTGCCCGGCGGCGCACGGCGGCGGGAGGCGACGATCTCGCCGGAGAGTTTCGTATCTTCGTCAATTCTTCCTAAAACTGTGATTTTATGGCATAGATCGGTGGAGGGGAGGTCGGGGATCTCACCTCGGGGGTTTTCTTGAGCTCGGGGGTCCTGGAACGCGATCGGCGATGAGGTCCGAGGTGAATTCACGGCGAGGCTCGTCGGCGCTGTGTTTGAACCGCAAACCACCGAGTTTTCTGCACCTGCGAGGTTTCCCGGAGGCGGTGGATCAAGACCAGCGAGTTAGATCAGAATTCCCGAGCATAGATCGAGCAGAATTTGCCGGAGAAGCTCGGGTTCTCACCGGGAGGAAAATCGGCGGATCGTGGGGAAAAACAGAACAATGCCGGGGTTTTTATAGACGGGGGAGGGCGGCGCATTAGTTTAGATCGAGTTGGAGTCCTCCGGAACCAGAATTCGGCGGAAATCCGGTCGGTTAAGATCGCGCGCGCGTGGGGTAAACAGTCCCAGTTTCGGACGAGCGGGGGGTTAGGGATGACAGGTGAGTCCCGCATGTCTGCGAGAGGGGGCGTGGGCGCGCGGCTGCGGGCTGGCGCGGGGGTTAGTGGTCCGGCTGGTGGGTTTCGGCCCACTGGCCGGGGAGATTTGTTTTTTTCTTTTTCTTTTTCTTTTTCTTTTTCTTTTTCATTTCTGTTTTGAGTTTAATTTGAATTCCAGTTTGAATTTGAATTTTTGCAACACATGCAACACGTCCAAAAATTTTTAAATTCCCCGCTTGACAGGGTTTTGGGGTGTTACACCGGCCACACCCGATCCCGGGTTTAAAATTTGAGCTGCTGACAGATGGGGCCCACGCGTCTTCTTCTTCCTCCGGCTTCCTCGCTCGCGCCCGCGCTGCCCCTCGCCTGACCGACGCCGGAGCTCGCCGGCTCCCCGTTTCCGGCCACCGCCTGAGCTGAAACTCGCCGCCAGGGGGTTTAGGGCCTCGAGGAACATGGCTGTGGGGTTTGCTAGGGCAGCCCACGACCAGAACATGGCCGGCGACGTGTGACAGCCACTGTGGAGGTTCGGTAGCGTTGCCTAGGGTTTCCAGCCCGCCAAAACCTGTGCCGATGCGCCCTACAGCACCAGCGCAGCTCTAGGAAGATCGGCACGACCTAAAAATGGCTCGTGAGTGGCTGTAAATAGGTTGTCGCCATGCGACCGAATGGGTCCGCCATGAACACCTTTAGTCGAGCTCGAATTCCGTTGTGCTGAGGCGTTTTCATGCGCTGGATCCTAAAGGAGAAATGATCGCCGGCTAATCCAGCATCTATATGCCAAATTTGATGACTTAAGGAGGATCAGAGGGCAAGAATTTGAAAGAATCATACCGGAAGCTCGGACTGAGGTCGCCGGAGCAAAACCTTAAATTTGCCGGCGATGCTTCACGGTATGGCCTAAGCTTGGGCTGAGAGCAGCACCGCACCCATGCGCGTCCGTAGGTGTGATTGCTTGGCCGTGAAACCCGCTGTGGAGGGCTGTCCACGAGCACCCGATCATGCTTTCGAGCTAGGTCGCCGCGGCGGCGGTTGTTCTCGGGCATTGGAGGCCGCAGCTCGCTGGCTTGCGGGTCAGGGAGGTGGAGGCCGATCTCGCGGCGATGTTTAGTGCCTCAAGGAGGAAGAGGCGCTCCGTTTCCGTGATTTCTCGAGCAGGCCGAAGCAGCGGCGGTGAGGTGCTCGGCTCTCGGTTTGTTTGCGAGGAGAAGAAAGCAATTGTGCTCTGCTTCGGCCGGGGGGGGGCACGTGATCATGTTGGGGGCGCGGCCAGGACCGACCTCGGGGCGCCAGCGCATGGAGACCGGCAGCAGGAGCTGGCGCGGCAAGCTCCTCTGTGGCGCTCACGAGCTGCTCGGGGAAATCTCCCACCGAGAGCAAAACTTAGTAAGTCTCCTCCTTTAGCTCTATGACATGTGGGTCCCACTCCACATGTACCTCCCAAATATCTGTTCAAGCTGATCCTCTTAATACCCACAATTCTGACTTTTAAAATGTGGGTTAGAATTTGAATCTTTCCAATTCAGTTTGAATTTGCTTGCCCAATTTGAATTTGGGTGAAGTTTGCAAATTCTTCTCTTTAACTCCTTTTTGAGCCCACCCTACAAATAGAAAGTTGGGGATCAAACTCCTCCCTATAATTCCAACTATGTGGCTGCAGTTTTAATCAAAGTCCTTGGTCACTACATGCGTGAACTTTGAATTTCAAAACTGATTTTTAAACTTACATGCAAAGAGGTATTTAACTCCTTATTGGTTCAACACTTTTAAATAAAAAGGTGAGCCTCATGTTGGATGTTCACCCATGTATTACCTTGCATGAAGAAAAGTTTTAGCAAGTCCCATTTTTCATGTCTTTGCCACACATATGAATTCAAACCTTAGTTTTTATTCATACACATTTTTGGGACTTTTACATTCCTCCCCCCTTAATAGAATCTCGTCCCGAGATTACAAAAGAGGAACAAGACGGGAGAGGTAATTACAAACTGTACAAAGATAAAAGTTCCGGGTAGTTGGTGCGGAGATAATCTTCACTTCCCCACGTCGCCTCTTCCGCGGTGTGATTACTCCACAGCACCTTGAAAAATCGGATCGTCCGGTTCTGGGTTACCCAGGCCTTTTCATCCAAAATCTGAACCAGTCACTCGGTGTAGGTCAGGTCCGGATTCAATTCGTCGATGTCCTCGGTGCGAACAGCAGCGGTGACTTTGAGGCACTTCCGCAGCTGTGAAACATGAAATACATCATGAACACCCGCTAGACTTGCCGGTAATTCCAGCCGGTAGGCTACGGGTCCTCACTTCTCCGTGATAGCAAAAGGACAAATAAAACGGGGAGCGAGCTTCCCCTTTACACCGAACCGGTGAATTCCCTTCATCGGGGATACACGAAGATAAGCACGTTCTCCGATGTCAAAATGTAATGGCCTCTGCCTCTGATTAGCGTAGCTCTTCTGTCGGGATTGTGCAGCCTTTAAGTTCTCTTGTATCAACCGAACTCGGTCTTCGGCTTCATTGACAAGATCAATCCCAAACAGAACTCTTTCGCCGGACTCACACCAATTTAGTGGTGTGCAACACTTCCGGCCGTTGAGAGCTTCATACGGTGCCATTTTAATACTCGCTTGATAACCGTTGTTGTATGAAAACTCTGTCAGCGGTAGGTGATCGTCCCAATTCCTACTGTGGTGGATGGCACACGTTCTCAACATGTCCTCGAGCACTTGATTCACCCTCTCAGTTTGTCCATCGGTTTGAGGGTGATATGCGGAGCTCCTAATCAGCTTGGTGCCCAACGAGGCGTGCAGCTGCTCCCAAAACCGAGAAACGAACAGCGCACCTCGATCTAAAATGATGGTCTTCGGGACACCATGTGAGCATATTATTCTGGAGATGAATAACTCCGCATATTGCCTTGCTCGATAATGAGTGTTCACCGGTATGAAATGAGCTGATTTCGTCAACCGGTCGACGATCACCCATATCGAGTCATGCTTCCTGGATGTGAGCGGTAATCCGACGATGAAGTCCATACTCACATCCTCCCATTTCCATGCCGGTATCTTCAAAGGTTGTAGCGGTCCGGCTTTCCGCATATGATCATCCTTGACCCGTCTACACGTATCGCATCCGGATACGTATTTGGCAATCTCCCTCTTCATCCTTGTCCACCAAAATTTCTGTTTCAAATCTTGGTACATCTTGTTACTTCCGGGATGAATGGAAAACTTAGACAGGTGGGCTTCATCCAAGATCTTCTTCCGGAGTTTCATATTGTGCGGTACTACTATACGGTCATTAAACCATATCGTACCTTTCTCATCCTTCCGGAAACATTTCACCTCTCCGTTGTCTAGTCTTCTCCGTATGTGAGACATACCCCTGTCTCTTCTTTTAGCTTCAACAATTTCTTCACGGATTGTTGGAATGAGCGTGAGATTGTAAAGCGCACCATACGGAATGACACGGAGGCTTGGTTCTTCGTCTTCTAACTCAGCAGCTGGTAAGTTGTGAATGTGTGCTTTCCGACTAAGCGCGTCGGCAACCACGTTGGCTTTTCCCGGATGATAGTGGATCTCAATTTCATAATCTTTGATGAGCTCCAACCATCTCCGTTGCCTCATATTCAGCTCCTTCTGCGTGAAGATATACTTTAAGCTTTTATGGTCGGTGTAGAGGTGAACAAGATTACCAAGTAGGTAATGCCTCCACATCTTCAACGCCAACACCACTGCAGCAAGCTCGAGATCATGAGTTGGATAATGCTGCTCGTGGTTTCGCAGTTGAAGAGACCCATAGGCAACTACACGCCCTTCTTGCATCAGAACGCAGCCGAGACCGATGCCTGATGCATCACAGTATACATCAAATGGCTTCGTCATGTCCGGCTGAGCAAGAACTGGAGCTGTGGTGAGATGTTTCACCAAAGTTTTGAATGCGGCTTCCCATGCTGCATTCCACATGTATTTAGTGCCCTTCTTCAGCAGCTCCGTCATTGGATTAGCAATCTTTGAGAAGCTCGGAATAAACCTCCGATAATACCCCGCTAAACCCAGGAAACTTCGGACCTCGTGGACTGATTTGGGAGATTCCCACTTCAGCACTTGTTCAATCTTGCTGGGGTCCATGGCAATTCCCTCTGCTGAAATAATATGGCCTAGGAAAGGCACTTGATCGATCCAGAACTCGCACTTGCTGAACTTAGCATATAATTGGTGCTCCCGCAACCATTGTAGCACAATGTGCAGATGTTCAGCGTGCTCTTCTTCAGATTTGGAGTAAACCAATATATCGTCGATGAGTACCACGATGAACTTGTCTAACTCCGGCATGAACACAGAATTCATCAAGTACATGAAGTGTGCCGGAGCGCTGGTTAACCCAAATAACATGACGAGGTACTCATAGAGTCCGTATCTCGTCGAGAAAGCTGTCTTCGGTATGTCCTCCGGTCGGATTTTGATTTGATGATATCCCGACCGAAGATCCATCTTCGAAAATACCTTTGCGCCCACAAGTTGATCAAACAGGATGTCGATGCGGGGCAAAGGATACTTGTTCTTGATCGTGACAGCATTTATAGGACGGTAATCAACACATAGCCGTAGTGTTTTGTCCTTCTTCTTAACGAACAGCGCTGAGCAACCCCAAGGTGAAGAACTTGGTCGTATGAAACCCTTGCTCATGAGTACATTCAGTTGCTCTTTCAACTCTGCTAGCTTGTTAGGTGCCATCTTGTAAGGCCTTCGTGAGATAGGCGTCGTTCCCGGCGCCAGTTCAATCTTGAACTCGACGTCCCGTTCGGGCGGCATGCCCGGTAAGTCATCGGGAAAAACGTCGGGATAATCACGTACCACCGGAATATCTTCAAGTTTCAGTGCATCCGTGTGGTAGGCCTCTACCATATCTGGATCTTCGCTGTGTAAGGGCCTCAGTTTTTGACACATAATTGAAGTGTTCATCACCACACACACACACCTCATTTGAGGAAAGATGATGAACACAAATGAAGAGCAAGTAACAATTATCAACATGCTCATTAGAAAACAAACTCACACATTGCAAAAGTGGTATTTCCCACATGTGATATAGATGGGCTGGACATATGAAAACTCCTACACTTTACTAAGGATGTCCATGCCAAGTTTCACCCAAATTCAAAACCTTTTTGAGGTCAGTTTGGGTATAGTTAGGAAGAGGGCAGTTTGAAACCATATTCAAATTCAAACTGTTTTTATTCCAGGAATTTAAAAGTGGAAGGCATATTCTTACTCAGCACATTTTTGTGAGCTCACACACCAATTTTCACTCCATTTGGAGTTGATCTTGACATGAGCTAAGGGGGAGAAATTTAAACTTTATTTGAATTTCAAACTGAACTTGTGCTGAAATTCATTCAAACCAAACCTCATTTGAACTTTGATCAATTCAAATGGCTCATGGGTGAATAATTTGAATTTCCAAGGGTAGTATGGGGTTCACTGTTTACAACAGTGATTAGGAGTAAATTTCAGAGGTTAAAACTAGAGGTGGGACCCACATGTCAGCCACTGCTCAGATCAAACCGACTGAGACTTTTTCACTCGGGTCGCCGAGCCGCAGCGGTGATCGCCACCGAGGGCAGCCGCCGCGCCAGCAGCTGCTTGCCCACGCGCGGGCGTGAGGCGGTGCAGAGCCTTCTTAAGGCGCCTGCCCCCTCCTCGGCCGAGGCACCACCGTTCTTCTCTGCAAGAACTCAGCGCCGGCCGAAAACTTCCGCAGCTCGGACTTGATCGGAGGACGCCGATCGCAGCTCCCTCCTTCCACTCCAGAGCCCCAGCAAGGTACTAGAGACCTTCCTCCATCCTCCCCTTTGCTAGAATTCGGTTGAAACCGAGTGATATCGGCTGTGCCGAAAGATCAAAATCGGAACTTGGAACCGTCACACCTCGGGCTCTCGTGGACAGCCCAACCAGGGCGTTGTCACGCCCGAGCCAAGGCACCCTTGGACGCGCTGGTGACGGGTGCTGCTCACCCCCGAGCCACAGCTCGAGTGGTTGCTCACCGCCGGCGAATTTCCACTTTTCCCCTTTCGGTGTGCAGAACGACCTTCGGGTACGATTCTGTTTAATTCGTGCTCTAGAAAGGATTAGAGGGCCTTCACAACTCTGGGCCGGAGAACCTCTATGCCCGGCGTAATTTGAGGTCTACTAATGGCGGGACGAACGGGCGGCATCGGGCGCACGGTGAGGACCTATTTCGGGCCTTCCCCGAGCTGCCTCGAGCTCATGTCGACCTTCTCTGAGGTCCACTGATGCTCCCCGACCGATTTCCCAAGTAGCTGAGGTGCTAGGGTAGTCAGCCGACATGGCCGAAGTCGTTCTGAGGTGGCGGCTCGTCGCCGACCATGCTCCGGCCATTGTCATAAGCAGCTGACCCTCGGATCCTGTTCCCCGAGTAAAAGTAGGCAGGGGCGGCCAGAATCGAGAAGTTTGGAGCTGTACAGCGGCCGGCGGCGAGCTCTCCGGCGAGATCCCTCGGCGGCGGGGCGCGGGTGTCGCGAGGTTGAAGAAGGGGGTGGACCCCAGCTGTCAGCGGGAGATATTTTGAATCGGGATCCGGCTGCGGCCGGGATCAGGTGTGCTGGCGCGTAAAATCATTGTGGGCCGCGGTGTGCTGTCGCCTCGGCGTGCGACGCGTGTTCCCTGGGCCCACGCGCGAGTTTAAACTTTTCCCCGATTTTCAGATTTCCTTCAAACTTCAAATCCTCATAACTTTGGCTAGAAAGCTCCAAATTGAGTGAACCAAATTTTGCTGGATTCAGCTCTCCGAGTACTTTCCAGCAAATCAAGTTTCACTTCACAAAAACCCTTAATTCTCCAGAATTAATTCCTCAAAGTTTAAACTGTTAGGAATTTTAACTGGAGAATCCCTTGGAGGAAAATCCTGAAATTTTGCTGGGATATTCACCAAAATATCCCTGAACTACCATAAAAATTTCAGATCCATTTGAGCTCATTCAGTCCACCTAATGGTGTGATTAGTGAAACTGTTCCAGAGAAAATAAAAAATGTTCAGAAACATTTTCAGAATTTTCTCTGAAATTGTTTAGCTCATATCTTTAGTTAAGGACTTCCAAATTAAGTGAGACCAACTCCATTAGAACCCTCTGAAAATCTAGTTTTCAGAAAGTCATATTTTGTCTCATGAAAATTCTAGAACATCCTAAGAGTTCCAATTAAGGTCAAGGACATAATTAATTGTGGAGGGCTCAAATGAGCTTTGCTGCAACTAAAACTTGACCAAGTCTCTGTTTAGGTTGTAACCAAGCCACAGTAAATGTTTCACAGTCATTAGGTCTGTCTAGCAAAGGTTATAGACTTCACAACTTCAAAGATAATACAAATGCATTTAAATTAATACATACATTGCTCTTATCATGTAGTCGCTAAGGTCGAGGAGGAACCCGAAGTCCTAGACTTCGTTACTCCAGAGGAACAGCTAGCTTACGACCAAGAGCAGCAAGGCAAGCTCCGGTTTGCATTAACCATTTTTACAAATTTTTATTGTTTTGAGCACTTACTTGAGCATTATTATTCCGTGCATTAGAGTCTTGTGTGGAAACCCAACTGCATAACCAAGAAAACCATGGGTTGGGTTTAGGATTGCAAACCCCGTTAGCTACTGCATTGCTAGGATAGGGTAGGATTCGGTACAAGTCGAGTAGTTGGAACTACTCGCGAGAATAGGCTAGAGGCACATTGCTCGGGTAGAGATAGCACATGATACACATGGCAAGAAAATGAGACCGAGCGGAGAGTAAGGGCAGCAGGACTTTGGGGCCTGTGTGCTATAGCTCCGCTTGTGTCGATTGAGGACCAAGCCGTGTGCGGGCCTGTTGAACAAGCTAGAACAGTACCGAAGACCTACCGGCTATATGGAAACCGGGAAACTGATGTAACTCGGGTAGCTGGGTATTGAGGAATTGCCCGTCGTTCAGAGGGTAGGTTGAGAGCTTGAGGTGTAAATCGGCTGGCGGCACGGAGATGCGTGTGCAGAGACCTCTTGCTCGGGACGATGGGACCTGTTCAATATTTGGCTAACGGGTGAAAGGTAGTCGCGTACGGCGTCCGTGATGGTTGTTGTAGGCAACATCGAGTACGGGCGTACGTGACGGGTTGTTCGGGTAACCCTGCAGGTGTAAATCGATTATAATCACCGTCCCTCGCGGTTAGTGAGTACCACTTGTTCACTGTACCGTGACGTAGAAAGAACAGGCTAGACACATGTTAAAATGCTGCTGATTGAAAGATGGACATTGATTGTTAATGATATGCTGTAGTCTAGAGCTAACTAAAGTTCTTTTCAACTTTGGGCAAAGTACATGAGAGAAATGCGTTTCTTGTTTGATTCGGCTCTCTCATGTGCCTTAGCGTAAGGTTCTCCACAACCTGCTGCTAAAACTTGAAAGTAAGGTTCTACTAATTAGGCGAGTCCTTGCAAATGATTTTTACCTCATGTAACCCATTACCCTCATGTAGAAGTTCCATGTTTAGGTGAGACGGGTCAGACTTGCTGAGCCTTCGTGCTCACTGCTTGTGTTTGAAGCTTTTGCAGGGTTCTATGAGGAGGGGACTCCCGAAGAGGAGACGGAACCCCAGGAGGGGAACCCCGTCGAGTGGGAGTCGTGCACGCCGCCGAGTTAGTGTGCGTGTGTGCTAGCAAGGACACGTTCGAGGGCTGAACGTGCACTTGATGCTTAGTCTACGCCCGCGAGTGTAGACTGAACTTATTTTGATGTAAACATGTCCATAAACTTGTTTATGTAATAAAATTTCCGCTTCCGCTTTGTACCTTTGACGTGTGTTATCCGGTGCTGTGCAACGCAGCACCCCTCAGCGTGATCCTGGCTCGACAGGACCTTGGGGTCGTGTCATGCTGTCTAAAAACAGTGTGTGCTGTCCATGAATCGGCGAGTCAATCTGGACAGTCCGGTTACCGATATTGAGAACGGCACCATGACGATTTAACCAAGACATCCCCAATATAATGTCTATCTTCTGTCTATCCAACATAATCAGCGATGTTGGGTATATTTTTCCACCCAAACACAAAGCTGCTCGGGACACAATCTGATTGGCAGAGATATTTCCTCCCGGTGAGCGTATAAGAAAACTCGTTGTGGGAGTATTGGTGGATAATTGGTGCTGATCCACACATGTTTTGCTGATAAAATTGTGGGTTGCACCGGAATCAAAAAGTATGAGCACGGGCACGTCTTTGAGAGTGAACATGCCCGCTAACACCGGTGCTCCCTCCGGGCCATCCTCAATAGCCAGATGTTGCACACTCCCGGATTGCAATGCTGTTATGTTGACTTGAGCAGGTGGCGGCATACCACCTGACGATGATGGCTGTCTGGTGTTCACCAACTTCTCTCGGCATTCCTGCCTAAAATGCCCAGAACGGTGGCAATAAGAACACGGAGGTTTCCCCTGTTCTTTGTTGACTTGCGGTTGAGGAGTTGATGTACTAGGCTGCAGCAATGATGCAACAGGTATCATTCGTTGCTGCGGCAATGGCACTGCTTCAAGACATGATTCTTGAGCAGGAAATCTGTACGGAGTTGATCTCACTGGTGCTTGCCATCTTTCATCAGATGGTGTGTGATACATCACACGGTATTTGCGAGGAACAACTGGGGTGTCTTCCTGCACATCCTCCCGGTCCCTCTTCGCTGCTTGACACTCAAGTGTCGCTTGTTCTTGCAGCAGTGCAGCACTGATCAACTCGGTGTAACTTCCTTGATTGAACAAAGCTAACTTCTCTTTTAGTATGGCACTCAAGCCATAGAAAAAGTAGTCACACATTGCAGCTTCACTCGTCGCATAAGCAGGAGCATATTGTGCCAGAAGGTTGAATCGTCTGACATAATCGAGGACACTCATGTCCCCCTGCTTCAATTTTCTGAATTCTTGCTGTTGGGCCTTGATAAAACCCATAGGAATGTGACGAGCACGGAATGCTTCACGAAATTCCGTCCATTCCACTTGATGGCCTTCCGGAACAGTGGCAAGATAAGCAAACCACCAATTTCCGGCGGCTCCATGGAGCTGTTGAGCTGCAAATAATGTCTTCTGATATTCGTCGCACTCAAACACCCCAAACTTGGACTCCATAACTCGAAGCCACTGATCAGCTTCCACTGGTTCATTGGCTTCCGTGAAAATTGGCGGTTGTGTCGCCAAGAAGTCCAAATAGGCGTTCCAAGGTGGAACATCCTGTTGTGCACGTTGGAGTAAACCTTGTTGTACCAAGGCTTGTAGTAGTCTTGTGTTCTCTTGACTTGACTCGACCATCTGAGCCATGACATCCACCCATACCGTTGATGGCGGTGCCCGTGGTTGAGTTGAGTCATCGTCATCTCGGCGAGAACCTTCAGCCCTACTCAGAGAATGAGTACGCACCATACTGCAAAATAATCATTGTTGAAGGGAGTCAAAACTTGATCTCAGCAGTATGTGAAAGTATGTAAAATATGAAAATGCTAAAACTTTATAAAAGCATAACAATACTTCATGTTTACACATCTTTCTAAAACCAACATATTCAGTCCCTTATTCTGTACAGAACAGACATTTCTGTACTTAACTCAGAATTTGATCCAGTTACTAGCATTTTCATAACTCAAGTCGAACACCAAAGTTAAAGTTAACTTCAGTATCTTTCCATCGAGTACTCACATGCCTCTGGATCATCTCTGGAACAAAAGTTAGGATTGTTCAAAGTTGACAGAATTTTCTGGCTAAATTTTGCCAGCACCTCCTTTGTATGTGGCTGTTTTCAGCACAGTTTTACATACAAATGGGGTACAATTCTGAACAAACTATGAACTACAAAATCATTGCAAGTTTCATAAGTTTTCCAATGGTGTATCATATGACCCTTAGAAAATTTTCTACAGACTGTGACAGCTAATTTAAAGCAACATCCAGAGGAGTTTGCAGCTGCTCTGTTTTCTGAACAGTTTGCATTCATCTGGAAATTCAACCAAGTTGGTGTTGGATTTGGCTCTGGAGTTCTCAGAAAAGTTGTAGAGCACTTAATAACCTTTCCGGAACTGTATCAAACACCTCCATTGGGTCAAGCTAATCAGAGTTACGCTCTGTTGAAGACCAGAAAAATTTCTGTCTGAACAGAGCACTCTGTCTTTGAGATCGAAAGAAGCCTACAAGTCTCTTCTTTGAAACTTAGTTCAAATGAAGAGCTCAATAACTAATATGTGCTTTATCACATCCATTTTTAGTTGGGAAGTTAGTCATGAATGATTTCTTCATAGGTAAGAATACTATCCAGTGTAGTACGGTGACGATGCACCGTAAGACATATGACGGTACTACGTCGCCTCACCAAAGAAAAACCTAACCGGATTACACCGGCATATACGTATCCTTAGGTGGCACAAAAACGGTCACTCGCAAACGTTTTCTACCCGCACTAAGGTTTTCGTGGTTAGTACCTACATAAGCCACACTCAATCATCAGGCCCGGCTGCACACCGAGCCCGGTATCCATACAGTTCGTACACCCGGCCGTCATCACTCGCCCAGGTGTTCTCAAGCCAAACACGCCTTGAGCTACGTGTTCACGTTACTGACCACGTGACGGGGTCTCCCAAATTGCACCACGCACGCCAGGGATGACGTTGCTCGAATACCCCAAACTACATGAAGAGTCGTAGAGGATACTAAAGCGAGTCGGGTTACCTGCCACCTGTGAGGCTCCACCCTTCAGCTTGTGCGGACTGGTGGACAGCGCATACGTGCACCCCCCAAGACATAGACGTCCCGAGATGCACGATTTTCCGACATAACAAATAGGTTAGTTTGCACGTATTTATCTCACAATCGAGGACACTCATGTCCCCCTGCTTCAAGTTTCTGAATTCCTGCTGCTGGGCCTTGATAAAACCCATAGGAATGTGACGAGCCCGGAATGCTTCACGAAATTCCGTCCATTTCACTTGATGACCTTCCGGAACGGTGGCAAGATAAGCGAACCACCAATTTCCGGCGGCTCCATGGAGCTGTTGAGCTGCAAATGATGCCTTCTGATATTCGTCGCACTCAAACACCCCAAACTTGGACTCCATAACTCGAAGCAACTGATCAGCTTCCACTGGTTCATGGGCTTCCGTAAAGATTGGCGGTTGTGTCGCCAAGAAATCCAAGTAGGCGTTCCGAGGTGGAACGTCCTGTTGTGCACTCTGGAGTAAACCCTGGTGTACCAAGGCTTGGAGTAGTCTTGTGTTCTCTTGACTTGACTCGACCATCTGAGCCATGATATCCGCCCATACCGTTGATGGCGGTGCCCCTGGTGGAGTCGAGTCATCACCGTCTCGATGAGAACCTTCAGTCCTACTCGGAGAATGAGTACGCACCATACTGCAAAAGCATAATTTTGAGGGGAGTCACAACTTGATCCAGCAGTATGTGAAAGTATGTAAAACATGAACATGCTAAAACTTTACGAAAGCATAACAAAATTTCATGTTTACATATCTTTCTAAACCCAACATATTCAGTCCCTCATTCTGTACAGAACAGACCTTTATGTACTTAAGCCAGAATTTGATCCATTCATTAGCATTTTCATAACTCAAGTTGAATACCAAAGTTAAAGTTAACTTCAGTATATTTTCAACGAGTACTCATATGCCCCTAGATCATTTCTGGAACAAAAGTTAGGATTGTTCAAAGTTGACAGAATTTCTGGCTAAAATTTGCCAGCACCTCCTTTGTATGTGGCTGTTTTCATCACAGTTTTACATACAACTGGGGTACAATTCTGAACAAACTATGAACTACAAAATCGTTGTAAGTTTCATAACCTTTCCAACGGTGTATTACATGACCCTTAGAAAATTTTCTACAGATTGTTATGACCAATTTACCAAAACATCCAGAGAAGTTTGCAGCTGCTCTGTTTTCTGAACAGTTTGCATTCATCTGGACGTTCAACCAAGTTGGTGTCGGATTTGGCTCTGGAGTTCTACAGACAAGTTGTAGAGCACTTAATAACCTTTCCAGAACTGTATCAAACACCTCCATTGGGTCAAGCTAATCAGAGTTACGCTCTGTTAAAGACCAGAAAAATTTCTATCTGAACAGAGCACTCTGTCTTTGAGATCAAAAGAAGCCTAACAAGTCTCTTCTTTGAAACTTAGTTCAAATGAAGAGCTCAGTAACTAATATGTGCTTTATCACATCCATTTTTAGTTTGGAAGTTAGTCATGAATGATTTCTTGATAGGTAAGAATACTACCCAGTTTAGTACGGTGACGATGCACCGTAAGACATATAACGGTACTACGTCGCCTCACCAAAGAAAAACCTAACCGGATTACACCGGCATATACGTATACTTAGGTGGCACTAAAACGGTCACTCGCAAACGTGTTCTACACGCACTAAGGTTTTCGTGGTTAGTTCCTGCATAAAACACACTCAATCATCAGGTTCGGCTACACACCGAACCCGGTATCCATAACAGTTGGTACACCCGGCCGTCATCACTCGCCCAGGTGTTCTCAAGCCAAACACGCCTTGAGCTACGTTTTCACGTTACTGACCACATGACGGGGTCTCCCAAATTGCACCACGCACGCCTGGGTCAGACGCTGCTCGAATACCCCAAACGACATGAAGAGTCGTAGAGGATACTAAAGCGGGTCGGGTTACCTGCCACCTGTGGGGCTCCACCCTTCAGCTTGTGCGCACTGGTGGACAGCGCATACGTGCACCCCCCAAGACATCGACGTCCCGAGATGCACGATTTTCCGACATAACACATAAGTTAGGTTGCCACCTTCATAATATGCTCATAGTAGTCCTTATGTGGGCCTAGTACCGTTATCTCACCGTATCCTAAGTTTTTGACATAATATGATGCTCAATCCGTGCTCTGTTCCCAACGCAGCTCTGATACCAAGTGTAACAGCTCTGATACCATGTGTAACAGCTCTGATACCATGCTGTGAGGGGACCACAGGACCTCGTCGGGTGGTGCCGTGTTATGCGGCACCCAACAGCACACGGGTCGATGAACACACATCATATTACATAAATAGTTTGCGGAAGCGTACAAGATTGTTTTACAAATAAGTATATCAGAGTAAACTACAGCGAAATACTATCACTCTCACGACTCATATCTAAACTAGCAACAAAGAAACGGTCCAGCCTGCGTACGTTTCTTACTAGCAACACGGATACAATCTGCAGCGGCGAGTATGCTCTTTGAGTAAGCACTCGGAGGTTCCCGAGTCTCATCGTCATCCCTTCTCATAAGCATCGAGTTAATTACCTGCAAAACAACTCGGATAGCATCCATGAGCATAACGCTCAGCAAGACTTAACCGTCACACTAAACATGAAACTCTAAGTGAGGTTATGAACCTAACATAGGATGGCATAAGCATAATTAAACTTGCCTAAAAGTGAATCCTTACTTTCAGGTATTAATTGAAGCATTTTAAGTAACCTTGGGCATGCCACATCGGGAGTCCACAATCAAACAAGAAACGCTTTCCCCCGATGTAAATTGCTCATGGCATAAAAGAATCGAGTTTGCACTAGCCTATTCATCAGGATCCAATACAACGCTAGTATAATACTTCACATCAATATGATTAGTTCCTTTCTCATGCAAGTTCTTACTACGTCACGACTGTGAGAACAAGCATGCTCGGTCCATTCCGCGAGCGACGGTGTGATTCGAATCAATAATACCCGGACTACACGACACGTACGCCCATACTCGACGTTGCCTACAACAACCATCACTGACGTCGTACGTGGCAGCCTTTCCCCCGTTTCACCCCCGCTGAATTGATCAAGTCGCCCCGTACAGTAGCTACTCTCATGGTGCACCTTCCGACGTGAGATGTCATGAGAATATTCCCCACATACTGCACACCGGCCGTCCGCCTGAGGCGACCCGAAAAGTCCCAACGACAGCTTCCCGAGGTACATCGGTTTACTGGGTCCCATATAGCCAGCATGAGTCCGGTACACAACTCAAACTTGTTCAACATGGCCGCATACAGATCGGTCCTTGACTGACACGGACAGGTCTACAGCACCCAGGCCCCTATGTCCTGCTGCTCCTACAACCTTCTGGTCTCCACTTTAACTTGCTAATTCAATTACGAACCAATCCCGTATGCCCCTGTTGTTCCTAAATCTGCGAGTAGCATCTCACCACTCGATTTCTACTGAACCGTACTTAAGCATGGCAGTTCTACACGGTGAAAGACACCTACCCAATACTCCATGGGTCATTTGGTTATGCAAGAGGAGTATCAATCACTAGACCTAATGCACAGTTCATATCTTGACCGAAAGTGAATACAAAATAAAAACTTAACAGCTGTTAAATGCAAACCGGAGCTTGCCTGTTTTGCAGGGTAGTCGTATACAAACAGTTAGTGTCCGTGCAGATCCACCCTTGACTCTCCGGAGCTTGATCCACTTCGATGAATCACTCCTTTGAGTCCCCTTCGTTGTGGTTCCTATTGAAATGCATATGCACATGTTTTATAGAATGAAATGGAAAGAAGTTATAGAATTAATCTCTTAGGAACAGAGTTTGTGTGGAAAAAGCCAAGCATGGCTTGGTTTGTCTCTGTTGTGCAAAGAACAGAAATAAACTAATTAGTCCTAAAGGTTTTGGCTATACACTAATCATGTTCCCTAATGAACATAATAGATAAGCTGAAATGATTTGAGTGCAACTGAAGAACAAGAACTCCAATGGTCTCAAAACTTTTACAGCAGGTTCTATACTACCTAAGGATTTAGCTTGCCAAATTGCAGCTAATGTGAAGTCATATTGTGTCCTCCCTAATTCTCACAATATCTCTTATGTATTCCCACCTATACACAAGTATGGAGAATAAGAATAGGGAGTTCAAGGACTCATCTTGGGCTGATAATTTACATGTGAGTTCTTGATCACATGAGAGTAATCTGGTCCAAAATTCAGCCCTTTTACTTGAGTAGTTCTCCCAGAATAATTCTTTAAGTATTTGTACTCAAACGAATTAATTCTGTAGTAATGTGCATTTTCATGCCCAATTAAGTGAACTACAACTCCAAGTATCTCTCAGAGAGCTTGCCTAAATTTTCCTATGATTTTTGGAGCTATGGATTGCTTAGAACAGATTTTTGAAGTGGGAAACATTTTCTGAAAATGTTTCTGGACTCTTATGAACACAGCAGATTGTTTTTAGCAAATTCCTACTCAAATGATCTTCAAATGAGCTGAAAATTTGCTAGAAGGTCAAAAATATGCTAAAGAATATTCTGGCAAAATTTGGGGATTTTGGATAATCCAAACTCCCTCAATAATTCTTTTTCAGAAAACCTTCCAAAATTTTTCCAGAATATAATATTAACTTTCATACAAATCTGAGTTCATATTTGGGTAGAACTCAGAGTGATGAATCCAACACAATTGGAATCACTCAAATTTGAGTTTTCTACAGGGAGATATGAATTTCCCAAGATTGAGCTAAGTCTGGAATTATTTTTCTATTGAAAATCCGGCTGGGCCCGCTTTTTAAACCCCAGCCAATAGAAACGAAGCCACACCGGGCCACAGCACCTCTGCGCGCCAACACACGGGATCCCGGCCACACCCGATCCCGGGTTTAAAATTTGAGCTGCTGACAGACGGGGCCCACGCGTCTTCTTCTTCCTCCGGCTTCCTCGCTCGCGCCCGCGCTGCCCCTCGCCGGCCCGACGCCGGAGCTCGCCGGCTCCCCGTTTCCGGCCACCGCCTGAGCTGAAACTCGCCGCCAGGGGGTTTAGGACCTCGAGGAACATGGCTTTGGGGTTTGCTAGGGCGACGTGCGACAGCCACTGTGGAGGTTCGGTAGCGTTGCCTAGGGTTTCCAGCCCGCCAAAACCTGCGCCGATGCGCCCTACAGCACCAGCGCAGCTCTAGGAAGATCGGCACGACCTCAAAATGACTCGGGAGTGGCTGTAAATAGGTTGTCGCCGTGCGACCGAATTGGTCCGCCATGAACACCTCTAGTCGAGCTCGAATTCCGTCGTGCTGAGGCGTTTTCATGCGCTGGATCCTAAAGGAGAAATGACCGCCGGCTAATCTAGCGTCTATGTGCCAAATTTGATGACTTAAGGAGGATCAGAGGGAAAGAATTTGAAAGAATCATACCGGAAGCTCGGACTGAGGTCGCCGGAGCAAAACCTTGAAATTCGCCGACGATGCTTCACGGTATGGCCTAAGCTTGGGCTGAGAGCAGCACTGCACCCGTGCATGTCCGTAGGTGTGATCGCTTGGCCGTGAAACCCGCTGTGGAGGGCTGTCCACGAGCACCCGATCACGCTTTTGAGCTAGGTCGCCGCGGCGGCGGTTGTTCTCGGGCACTAGAGGCCGCAGCTCGCTGGCTTGCGGGTCAGGGAGGTGGAGGCCGAGCTCGCGACGATGTTTAGCGGCTCAGGGGAGGAAGAGGCGCTCCGTTTCCGTGACTTCTCGAGCAGGCCGAAGCAGCGGCGGTGAGGTGCTCGGCTCTCGGTTTGTTTGCGAGGAGAAGAAAGCAATTGTGCTCTGCTTCGGCCGGGGGGGGGCACGTGATCACGTTGGGGGCGCGGCCAGGACCGACCTCGGGGCGCCAGCGCATGGAGACCGGCAGCAGGAGCTGGCGCGGCAAGCTCCTCTGTGTCGCTCGCGAGCTGCTCGGGAAAATCTCCCACCGAGAGCAAAACTTAGTGAGTAAGTCTCCTCCTTTAGCTCTATGACATGTGGGTCCCACTCCACATGTACCTCCCAAATATCTGTTCAAGCTGATCCTCTTAATTCCCACAATTCTGACTTTTAAAATGTGGGTTAGAATTTGAATCTTTCCAATTCAGTTTGAATTTGCTTGCCCAATTTGAATTTGGGTGAAGTTTGCAAATTCCTCTCTTTAACTCCTTTTTGAGCCCACCCTACAAATAGAAAGTTGGGGGATCAAACTCCTCCCTATAATTCCATCTATGTGGCTGCAGTTTTAATCAAAGTCCTTGGTCACTACATGTGTGAACTTTGAATTTCAAAACAGATTTTTAAACTTACATGCAAAGAGGTATTTAAATCCTTATTGGTTCAACACTTTTAAATAAAAAGGTGAGCCTCATGTTGGATGTTCACACCTTGCATGAAGAAAAGTTTTAGCAAGTCCCATTTTTCATGTCTTTGCCACACATATGAATTCAAACCTTAGTTTTTATTCATACACATTTTTGGGACTTTTACATTACCCAAAGAGCACGTCACGTACGCCCACCTGTGGAGCTGCACAGCACGCTCACTTGATGTCGTACGGGACAACCTTTACCCAACAGCCCAAACGTCGAACCGGTCGCACTGAAACGAGCAGGAGGTTCCCTACACGGAGCATCTCTCTATGCCCGTTAGCAGATTTCCACCTTGCTGCCCTCAGCCTACACCTATAAATTGGTGCGTTATGCCTCGACGCCCGGAGGTTTAGGTGACATCAGTTTATCGGGGCCCATATATCCGATATGCCTTCGGTACATTCAAACTTGATCAGTGTGGGCCACACATGGATCGGTCCTCAATCAACACGGACGGGGCTGCGCACACAAGACTTCCTCTTGCTGCGCCCTAGCCCCTGCCAAGTCTCATTTTCATTACTAAGGTGATCTCACATCACTCGAACCAATCCCGTGTGTCCCAAGCCTAACTCACGAGTACATTCCAACTACTCGACTTGTACCGAAGTCCTATGAATCATTAAGCATAGCCTGTCTACTCGAGGCCCTAGACACTAACCTCACTCTTGGGGGAAAAATTCTGGTTATGCAGTTGGGTTTTCATCCATCCTACATCTAATGCACATACATACTTCACACTACGCATGTAAACAAAGTAAAACTTTATAAAAGGCTTAATGCAAACCGGGGCTTGCCTTGTTGCTGCTGGTCAGTGGTTAGGTCTTCGTCCGGAAGTAGGAAGTCAAGCACTTCCGGAGTCTCCTCGCCTTCAGCGACTACACGTTAATGAATATGCACATAAGTTTAATTGTAAAGATTCTGCTACAAGTTCTACTAACAAGGTTTCAAAAACTGGAACCTTGTTTAAGAATTTAAAATGAATCTGGTGCTAGTGGTTTGGGTTTGGACCTAAGCACATGATTAAGTGCTAAGTGGTTTTCCCCCTCTTCTATATTGATCACCATAAGTTCTTAAACAGAACAGAGGTGATCCAGAGCTCCAATGGATCTGAGAATTTTCATGTGAGTTCCCTGTTACAAGAAAACCCTCTGGACCAAAGATTAGCACTTTTCATTGAGTGGTTTGTTCAGAATAATTTTCTAAGCAATTAAGCAAAGAAGAATTAATTCTGGGATAACACCCATGTTCATGCCAAAATTAGTGAACTACAATTTCAATTATAGCTCATAGAGTTTGCATGAATTTTCCTAGCATTTTTGGAGCTAAGATTTGCCCAGAACTGAATTTCCATGTTTTGGAAATTCTCTGAAAATGTTTCTGTATTTAAGTGAATACAGCATTTCAAATCTGAATTTCCCTGATCAAATCAACTTAAAATGATCTAAAACTTTTATAGGAGTTCACTAACATCCTATAGAATGTTCTGGCAAAATTTGAAGATTTTTGGATTAACCAAACTCCCTCTAAAATTCTTTTGCTGAAAATCTTTAAAGGATTTTCCAGAATTAAATAATGGGTTTCATACACATTGGGTTGCATATTTGGATAGAGCTATTCAAGATGAATCCAACCCAATTTGAATCACTAAATTTGGAGCTTCCTAGCAAAAGTTATGAGGTTCTAAAGTTTGGGGAAATTCTGGAATTTGAATTAACCGGGAAAAGTTCAAATCCCTGACAGCAGGTCGGGCCCACACGTGTCACCCCCTCGGCTACACCACACGGGGCCACAGGACTGTTCTATGCATTGTCACAGATGATCCGGTGCAACAGAAGATCCCCACACTATTTACTGAGCGACTGACGAGCGGGCCCGGCCAACTCGTGTTCCTCCTCGCGCTCCCGCGCCCGCGCGCCGCCGGGCTCGCCGGAGCCGCATTGATTTTTGCCGTCCGGCCAGCTCCCGCACTCTCCCTCGCCGCCAGGGGCCTAGTTCCACATGCTGAACACGCTGGAACCCTCTCCCCCGACCGGCGGTGACTCTAACCTAGCCGGCGACGGTGCAGCGGCTCGGTACGAGTTCGGCGATGTCGCCCGGCCATCCTAGCCCGCCAAAACCTCGGTGAAAGGGCTCTACAGCACCGGGGATCCCAGGGAAGGTCGACATGGCCATGCAAAGGCTCGGGGAAAGCTCTAACCTAGCTGTCACCGTGAGCCCGATCCCCCCCCCCCCCCCCCCCCGCCATACCCGCCGTCCCAAATCCTAGAATTACACGGCCTACGTGCGGTTTCAAGCTAGGGATGTGAAGGGCTAATGATCATCAATGAGTGGCCGTCCTGTGTGCAAGATTTCATGACCTAAGAAAAAGGGTGGCAGGTGAATTTGAGTTTACCGTGTCGGGTGGTCAGTTCGTGCCCGCCGGAGAACTTTCTTCAAATTCGCGCTCTGTGGACCAGGTCACGGCTTGAGCTTCAGATATGAGCACCACCGGATTCTGGCGCGTCTGAGGCCGTTCTTGCTAAGCCGTGAAAGATCCTCTGCCGAGCTGTCCACGCGCGACCTCTGTTCAGCTGGGTTTCGGCCGCCACGGAAAACTTGGTGTGCGTGGGGTGGTGAGGTCGAACGCTCCCGTTTGTGGTCTGAGGAGGTTGTGGTGAAGTCCGTGGGTTTGTTTTTTCTACTGTCCGGCCTTGTACGCGAAGGCACGTAGCTTCCCGAGCGAGTAACGCGGCGGCGGCTGTTCGGTGTCGTCCTTGCGTGCGAGGGGAGGTAGAACGTGGCCTTCGGAGCTGTGGCAAAACGGGGCACGGCCGGGAGTAACTATCCCCCACGAGGAGCTCGCCAGCGTGAAGAAACAGACCCCGGGAGGCGCTGCGGTGGGTGTCTCGGTGGCGCCCGTGGAGTCCTCGGCTCTGCTCGAGTAGAAAACTTCACCCCGAAGGATGCTGATCTTTATGCAATTTTTAACCTCCCCAATGGTATGTGGGTCCCACCAGGCAGCCTCTCCTCCTCCCACAAAAGATCTCCAAAACTTGGCAAGTGATCAATTCTAATGTTTGGAGTCTAAAACTGAGCTACATTTGGATAGTTGGACAAATTTCCCCCAAATTAAAATGTGTATGTGAATTCTTTGCACATTTGAATCCTTTGTAGAAAAATGGGTAGCAAATCTTTGCAAAAATTAGTGAAACTTTGCCTACCCACTAATTTGGACCTAAGGAATCCAAATATGCAATTTGATTCTTGTGTTAGCTGCTGCAACCAAGAGTTTGAACACAACAGTTTTGAATCACCATTATACCCTCCCCTCATTTAAATTTTGAGTTGGACATTTAGTTCAAATTCTGATTTCCAAACCCTCCCATTGCACTTGAGTACTTCAACTCGGTGGCCTTAATCCAACTAGGGTCCAAAATTGCAAATGACTCTAAGTTGGTTCTATAAGAACCCCTCATGTGTTATCATATGTGTAGAAGGTTTGAACCAATCCCCTTTTCATGGAGGTTACTTGCTCTTCACAATTCTACACAAGATATTCACAACAAAAATTGTGGTGTTGTGAGGTGATGAAAAGTTTTTGCATGTCCCTTTTCTTGGGCTTTTACATCCCTACCCCCTTAAAAGAATCTCGTCCCGAGATTACAAAAGAAGAGACAGCGATGTAATAGGGACCTACCTGTGCTGCGAGGCCATGAACTCCGGGTAATTTGAGCGAAGGAATTCCTCGCTCTCCCACGTCACTTCTTCGGCGGTGTGGTTGCTCCAGAGTATTTTGTAGAAACACAACATTCGGCTACGCGTGGTTCGGGCTTTCTCATCAATAATCGCCACCGGATATTCATCATACGTTAAATCCGGTTGCAGCTCGTTGATGTCTACAGTGGGAATAGCAGCTGTATGCTTCAGACATTTTCGCAGTTGCGAAATATGGAAAACGTCATGGACACCAGCAAGAGATGCCGGCAGCTCCAGTCTATACGCTGCTGGTCCACACTTCTCGGTGATAGCATAGGGTCCAATGAAACGGGGAGCGAGTTTCCCCTTCACCCCGAACCGGTGCACACCCTTCGGAGACACGCGGAGGTACACGTGTTCCTGATGTCAAAGTGCAGCGGTCTACGCCTCTTATCAGCGTAGCTATGTTGCCAGGATTGAGCGACCTTTAAGTTGGCTTGAATCGTCCGAACGCGCTCTTCGGCTTCGTTCACCACATCAACCCCGAATGTGACCCTTTCACCGGACTCGCACCAGTTTAATGGGGTGCGGCATTTGCGACCGTAGAGAGCTTCGTAGGGTGCCATCTTGATACTCGCCTGATAGCCGTTGTTGTACGAGAAGTCCGCTAACGGTAGGTGATCATCCCGGTTACTACCATGGTGGATGGCACATGCTCTCAACATGTCTCCAGAACTTGATTCACCCTCTCTGTTTGGCCATCTGTCTGAGGGTGGTAGGCGGAGCTTCTAATTAGTTTAGTACCCAAAGCAGCGTGCAACTGCTCCCAAAAGCGAGATACAAACAATGCACCTCGGTCTGAGACTATGGTCTTGGGTACGCCAAGCAAGCATAGGATCCTGGCAATATATAACTCCGCATATCTGTTGGCATGGAAATGTGTATGCACGGGAATGAAGTGAGCCGACTTGGTTAGTCAGTCAACGATCACCCAAATGGAATTATGCTTGTTGGAAGTTACGGGCAATCCCACAATGAAATCCATGCTCACATCCTCCCATTTCCATGCTGGAATTCTCAGGGGTTGCAACAGCCCTGATTTTCTCATATGATCAGCCTTCACTCGTCTACACGTATCACACTCGGATACGTACTGCGCTACCTCCCGCTTCATCCGCGTCCACCAAAATTTCTTTTTCAAATCTTGGTAAATTTTGTTGCTGCCCGGATGAATGGAGTATTTAGACAAGTGAGCTTCATCGAGGATTTTTCTCCTCAGCTCCATATCTCGGGGTACGACTATGCGGTCATGGAACCATAGCGTCCCCTCTTCATCTTTCCGGAAACACTTGATCTCCCTATTGTCTATCCGTCTCCGGAGATGTGCCATACCCTTATCAATCTGCTGAGCTGCAATGATGTCCTCCCTGATAGTAGGGACGAGGGCCAGGTTGTAGAGCGATCCATAAGGAACCAAGTATAAACTTGGCTCTTCCTCCTCCACTGGTGTAATGGTGAGGTTATGGACATGTGATTTCCGACTCAGCGTGTCGGCAACCACATTCCCCTTGCTGAAATGGTAGTGAATCTCAATCTCATAATCTTTGATCAGTTCTAAACACCTCCTTTGCCTCATGTTCAGCTCCTTCTGGGTGAAAATGTATTTCAAGCTCTTGTGGTCGGTGTAGAGATGCACCAAATTCCCCAGGAGATAGTGCCTCCACATTTTCAACGCCAGGACCACCGCAGCAAGCTCGAGATCATGAGTCGGGTAGTGCTGCTCATGGTTCCGAAGTTGGCGTGATCCATATGCGACCACACGTCCTTCCTGCATCAACACGCAGCCGAGCCCAATACCGGACGCATCACAATACACGTCGAAGGGCTTGGTTGTATCCGGTTGAGCTAAGACCGGGGCTGTTGTGAGATGCTTCACCAATGCTTGGAACGCTGCTTCACACGCTGTGTTCCAAACGTATTTCGTTCCCTTCTTCAGCAATTCTGTCATTTGCTTAGCGAGCTTGGAGAAGCTTGGAATGAATCTCCGATAGTATCCCGCTAACCCGAGGAAGCTTCTGACCTCATGAACTGAAGTGGGAGCTTTCCATTTCAGCACTTGCTCTATTTTGCTTGGGTCAACTGCAATGCCTTCCGCGGAGATGATATGTCCCAAGAATGTCACTTGGCTGATCCAAAACTCACATTTGCTGAACTTGGCGTAGAGCATGTGGTCTCGCAATCGTTGAAGAACGATCCTCAAGTGTTCGGCATGTTCGGCTTCTGTCTTGGAGTTAACCAAGATATCTTCAATGAACACTGTCGAAGTGTGTGGTCGACACTTCCCCTGGACCTGCACTGGGCAGCCCACGGAGGTTCTTTTTCGGAGGGGCTAGTCACTTGCGGAGAGCTTGAGCATAGGGACGAGTTAAGGAGGAGCTTGACACGGCGAGTTTTACGTGGTTCAGGCCGCCGGAGCGTAAAACCTTACGTCACGGCGAGCTGAGGAGCTCACTGTATTGCTTGTTGCTCAGAACCGGAGTCCTGAGCTTGAGGATGTGTTATGCCTAGTGTAAGGGCCTCAGTTTTTGACACTCATTTGCAGTGTTCATCACCACACCACACACCTCATTTGAGGAAGAATGATGAACACAAATAAAGAGCAAGTAACAATTATCAACATGCTCATTAGGGAACAAACTCACACATTGCAAAAGTGGTACTTCCCACATGTGATATAGATGGGCTGGACATATGAAGACTCCTACACTTTGCTAAGGATGTCCATGCCAAGTTCTACCCAAATTCAAAACCTTTTTGAGGTCATTTTGGGTATAGTTAGGAAGAGGGCAGTTTGAAACCATATTCAAATTCAAACTGTTTTCACCCACTGAATGTAAAAGTGGAAGGCATATTCTTGCTCAGCACATTTTTGTGAGCTCACACACCAATTTTCACTCCATTTGGAGTTGATCTTGACATGAGCTAAGGGGGAGAAATTCAAACTTTATTTGAATTTCAAACTGCACTTGTGCTGAAATTCATTCAAACCAAACCTCATTTGAACTTTGATCAATTCAAATGGCTCTTGGGTGAATAATTTGAATTGCCAAGGGTAGAATAGGGTTCACTGTTTACCACAGCTGTTAGGAATAAATTTCAGAGGTTAAAAGAGAAGTGGGACCCACATGTCAGCCTCTGCCTCAAAGCAAACCGACTGAACCACAGTTCAGTCGGTTCCCGGCAGCTGTGCGCGCGCGCCACCGAAGGGGGCAGCCGGCGCCAGCTCCTGCTGCGTGCCCCAAGCCGGAGACCAGCCGGCCGGGCTATTTATTCCCTCCCCGGCGTGCTTCAGTCACCATTTCCCCGAGCTACCGACGTGCGCGACTGCTTTTTCCACTGCCATCGCCGCCGCTCGAGTTCCTGCTTGATCAAGCCGATCGCAGCTCCCTCTTTCCATTCCAAGGTCCCAGCAAGGTACTAGCAACCATCCTCCATCCTTCCCATTGATAGAAATCGATTGAAACCGAGTGATATCGGCTGTGCCGAAAGATCAAACTCGGAACTGGAAACCGCCGCACCTCGAGCTCTCGTGGACAGCCCAACCTGGGCGTTGTCACGCCCGAGCCAAGACACCCTTGGACGCGCAGGTGACCGGTGCTGCTCATCTCCGAGCCACAGCTCGAGTGGTTGCTCACCGGCGGCGAATTTCCACTTTTCCCCTTTCTGTGTGCAGAACGACCTTCGGGTACGATTCTGTTTAATTCGTGCTCTAGAAAGGATTAGAGGGCCTCAGGCCACTCCCACACGAGCTAGACACGGTGACGCACAAGTTGCCTTCACAACTCTGGGCCGGAGAACCTCTGTGCCCGGCGTAATTCAAGGTCTACTAATGGTGGAACGAACGGGGGGTATCGGGCGCACGGTGAGGACCTATTTCGGGCCTTCCCCGAGCTGCCCCGAGTTCATGTCGACCTTCTCTGAGGTCCACTGATGCTCCCCGACCGATTTCCCAAGTAGCTGAGGCACTAGGAGCGTCAGCCGACATGGCCGAAGTCGTTCCGATATGGCGGCTCGTCGCCGACCATGCTCCGGCCGTTGTCATGAGCAGCTGACCCTCGGATCATGTTCCCCAAGTAAAAGTAGGCAGGGGCGACCAGAATCAAGAAGTTTGGAGCGGTACAGCAGCCAGCGGCGAGCTCTCCGGCGAGGTCCCTCGGCGGCGGAGCGCGGGTGTCGCGAGGTTGAAGAAGGGGGTGGACCCCAGCTGTCAGCGGCCGATATTTTGAATCGGGATCCGGCTGCGGCCGGGATCGGGTGTGCTGGCGCGCAAAAGCCTTGTGGGCCGCGGTGTGCTGTCGCTTCGGCGTGCGGCGCGTGTCCCCTGGGCCCACGCGCGAGTTTAAACTTTTCCCCGATTTTCAGATTTCCTTCAAACTTCAAATCCTTATAACTTTGGCTAGAAAGCTCCAAATTGAGTGAACCAAATTTTGCTGGATTCAGCTCTCTGAGTACTTTCCAGAAAATCAAGTTTCACTTCATGAAATTCCCTAATTCTCCAGAATTAATTCCTTAATGTTTAAACTGTTAGGAATTTTAACTGGAGAATCCTTTGGCGGAAAATCCTGAAATTTTGCTGAGATGTTCACCAAAATATCATTGAGCTACCATAAAAATTTCAGATCCATTTGAGCTCATTTAGTCCACCTAATGGTGTGATTAGTAAAACTGTTCCAGAGAAAATAGAAAATGTTCAGAAACATTTTCAGGATTTTCTCTGAAATTGTTTAGCTCATATCTTTAGTTAGAGACTTCCAAATTAAGTGAGACCAACTCCATTAGGACCCTCTGAAAATCTAGTTTTCAGAAAGTCATAGTTTGTCTCATGAAAATCCCTAGAACACCCTAAGGGTTCCAATTAAGGTCAAGGACATAATTATTTGTGGAGGGCTCAAATGAGCTTTGCTGCAACTAAAACTTGACCAAGTCTTTGTTTAGGTTGTAACCAAGCCACAGTAAAAGTTTCACAGTCATTAGGTCTGTCTAGTAAGGGTTATAGACTTCACAACTTCAAAGTTAATACAAAGGCCTCTAAATTAATACATACATTGCTCTTATCATGTAGTCGCTAAGATCGAGGAGGAACCCGAAGTCCTAGACTTCGTTACTCCGGAGGAACAGCTAGCCTACGACCAAGAGCAGCAAGGCAAGCCCCGGTTTGCATTAACCTTTTTACAAATTTTTATTGTTTTGAGCACATACTTGTTTCCCTTTGTTCGTTGCATTAGAGTCTTGATTGGAAACCCAACTGCACAGCCAAGAAAACCATGGGTTGGGTTTAGGATTGAAAACCTCGTTAGCCACTGCATTGCTAGAATAGAGTAGGATTCGGTACAAGTCGAGTAGTTGGAACTACTCGCGAGAATAGGCTAGAGGCACATTGCTCGGGTAGAGATAGCACATGAAACACATGGCAAGAAAATGAGACCGAGCGGAGAGTAAGGGCAGCAGGACTTTGGGGCCTGTGTGCTGTAGCTCCGCTTGTGTCGATTGAGGACCGAGCCGTGTGCGGGCCTGTTGAACAAGCTAGAACAGTACCGAAGACCTACCGGCTATATGGGAACCGGGAAACTGATGTAACTCGGGTAGCTGGGTGTTGAGGCATTGCCCGTCGTTCAGAGGGTAGGTTGAGAGCTCGAGGTGTAAATCAGCTGGCGGCACAGAGATGCGCGTGCAGGGACCTCTTGCTCGGGACGATGGGACCGGTTCAATATTTGGCTAACGGGTGAAAGGTAGTCGCGTACGGCGTCCGTGATGGTTGTTGTAGGCAACATCGAGTACGGGCGTACGTGACGGGTTGTTCGGGTAACCCTGCAGGTGTAAATCGATTATAATCGCCGTCCCTCGCGGTCAGTGAGTACCACTTGTTCACTGTACCGTGACGTAGAAAGAACAGGCTAGTTACATGTTAAAATGTTGCTGATTGAAAGTTGGATATTGATTGTTAATGATATGTTGTAGCTTAGTGCTAACTAAAGTTCTTTTCAACTTTGGGCAAAGTACATGAGAGAAATGCGTTTCTTGTTTGATTGCGGCTCTCTCATGTGCCTTAGCATAAAGTTCTCCACAACCTGCTGCTAAAACTTGAAAGTAAGGTTCTACTAATTAGGCGAGTCCTTGCAAATGATTTTTACCTCATGCAACCCATTACCCTCATGTAGAAGTTCCATGTTTAGGTGAGACGGGTCAGACTTGCTGAGCCTTCGTGCTCACTGCTTGTGTTTGAAGCTTTTGCAGGGTTCTATGAGGAAGGGACTCCCGAAGAGGAGACGGAACCCCAGGAGGGGAACCCCGTCGAGTGGGAGTCGTGCACGCCGCAGAGTTAGTGTGCGTGTGTGCTAGCAAGGACACGTTCGAGGGCTGAACGTGCACTTGATGCTTAGTCTACGCCCGCGAGTGTGGACTAAACTTATTTTGATGTAAACATGTTAATAAACTTGTTTATGTAATAAAGCTTCCGCTTCCGCTTTGTACCTTTGACGTGTGTTATACGGTGTTGTGCAACGCAGCACCCCT
Organism: Neostapfia colusana; assembly: GCA_030760725.1. NCBI lineage: Eukaryota > Viridiplantae > Streptophyta > Magnoliopsida > Poales > Poaceae > Neostapfia > Neostapfia colusana. The sequence goes on from JASWHV010000002.1 coordinate 18,809,852, forward strand.
CAGCGTGATCCTGGCTCGACAGGACCAGTGGGGTCGTGTCAGCGTGGTATCAGAGCTCGCTTGAGGTTTAACACAGTACAAAGGTCTTCTTTTTCAAAAATCCAGTGAGGAACGAGTTAGTAGCCCGTATAAGGATGTTATTAGTATATAGAAAGTGGCTTATTAACTTATTTGTTATGTCGGAAAATCGTGCATCTCGGGACGTTCATGTCTTGGGGGGTGCACGTAAGCGCTGTCCACCAGTGCGCACAAGCTGAAGGGTGGAGCCCCACGGGTGGCAGGTAACCCGACCCGCTTTGATATCCTCTACGACTCTTCATGTCGTTTGGGGTATTCGAGCAACGTCTGTCCCTGGCGTGCGTGGTGCAACATGGGAGACCCCGTCACGTGGTCTGAAACGTGAACACGTAACTCAGGGCGTGTTTGGCTTGAGAACATCCGGGCGAGTGATGACGGCCGGATGTACCAACTGTATGGATTCCGGGCTCGGTGTGCAGCCGAGTCTGATGATTGGTTGAATTTCTGCAGGTAGCCTTACCACGAAACGGTAGACGTGTAGCATCCGTGTGCGAGTGACGAGTAGTGCCACTAAACTAACGAAGCCGGCTAAGTCCGGTATAGGTTTTTCTTTGTGAGGACGTAGTACCGACATGATCTGGTGACGCATCAACGTCACACCCAACTAAATGAACAACTTCATTTAAAAAAATTTGAAGGTTTTGATCCAAAGTAGTAAAACTTGATGTAACTCCTTCCCTTGAACAGGATATTCAAAGCTAATAAGTTTTCAACTTATAGGATGTTAAGGACAGAGCACTCTGTTTTCAGCTAAATCAAGGCTGAAGTAATCAGAGGTTAGAGGTTGAGTTCTTTCGAGGTTGGGGTAGTATGATACATTTCTGGAAAGCTTTGGAGGAGCTTTACAACTTTTCTGTTGAGTTCCAGAGGTGTTTCGTCCCTTAACCACTCGAAAAATGCAGTAGAGTTGAAACTGTCCAGAAAACAGGACAGAGCAAAGACTCTCTGTAAACTCTCTGTAAATTAAGCATAACTTCCTGCTTAAAAATCCAAAAATAGGAAATGAGGTAGTTCTGGAAAGATTATGAGATGGGTTACAACTTTGTAACAGAAAGTTTTGTCAGATTAGGAACAGAATTAACTGGGATTGTTGGATCAAATCAGTACCTAAAGCAGGGAGGTGCTGTCCAATTGTTTCCAGAAATTCTGTTAACTTTGACATCTCATAACTTTTGAACCAGAGCAGATCTTAGGCCAACCAAATACTTTCTGGAAAGCTATTGAAGTTAACTTTAACTTTGATGTGAGCTCCAGGATTGGTTTTGCTTTTAACCTGGCCTAAATCAGATTGATATGGAAACTGGTCAGGGCTGTCATGGGAACAGCAGATCAGCAGTCAAATTTGTTTAAAAATTTGAACTATGTTTCCAAGTTTTAGGGGTTCAATGACATATCTTATGTTATAACTTGATGGTTTGCTGTTCAAATAAATATTTGACATTTCTCAAATATATTTTTACAGATGGCAGCAGATAAACGGTTGGAGAACGGGTGGGTAGTTTCCCACTGCTCTGACCGTAGCGGCTACCCGGAAGCATTGTGGCAAATGCTCCAATATTTCGGGTACAACCAGATGCCGCAATACTTCGCCAAGGAAGAAGGCGAAGAGGGGAACAAGACGTGGACGATCCATGTCGAGGTTCCTGCAGGGCCTACGCCACCCGGTTGGGTGCCATTCACCGCCCGGTTTGATGAAGAGGAAGACGCAGGAATTCCTACACCTGCAACAAGGGAGCCGGAACGCGCTGGAGTACTCCAGAGCGTTCAACGATCTCGCACTCTACGCGTCGTATCACGCAGATACGGACGAGAAGCGGCGGGACCACTTTTACCAGGGGCTTAACCCGCTCCTGAAGGACAAGCTGGCAATGTTCAATCGCGGCAGCCTCAACGACATAATTGATGCTGCGATTGTTCAGGAAGACTCCGGCAAGGAGTTGGCGGCGGCAGAGCGAAAGCGAAGCGCGCCGCAGAGCAGCGGAGAAGGAGGCGGTCCTTCTCAGAAGTTTCGGATGGTGAATCGCCCACCATCAGGTCCGCGCTGGCAGCCACCACAGCGGTCGATGCCGTTCCGCGGTCGGCCGTATTCTTCACCGGCATTCCGGCCGGCACTGCCAGCACCACCGCAACAACAGCAGCAGCAGCGGGCGATGCCGCGTGCGTTTGCACCTCCGCAACGCATGCCGGGCTTTCGTCCCCCGAGTACTCCACCAGCAGCGGCCACATGTTACAAGTGTGGTCGTCCAGGACACTTCGCGAGCAGTTGCCCGGAGAGGCAAGGCGGCGGAGTGGTACCACAGTTTCCGGGGAGGAATCAACCCCGGAACCCTACTAATGCGCGGCGGGCAAACCCTAGGCCCGGCACTGTCCACCAGCTTGCCATTGAGGACGTGCCGGAGGGCGAGCCAATCCTTGCGGGTATGTTCCAACTCCACCAGCATCCCGCTATAGTACTATTTGATTCAGGCGCCACGCATAATTTTATTAGCCAAGCTTTCATTGCTAAACACAGCTTGCCGATACTACCCACCGATAGTCCATATTTAATTTGTTCACCGGGTGGGAAGATTTTAGCAAGCATAATGGTCTCCAAAGCACCATTATGCTTAGCGGGTAGAGTGTACCCCACGTCTCTCATTATCTTAGAGGGACAGAAGGTCGATGTCATCCTAGGGATGTCGTGGTTAACCCGCCACGGCGCTGTTTTAGACACCGTCCTCCGAGTCGTGCACTTAAACTCAGAAGTGCACGGTTCTCACTCATTATTTCTGTACAGTCCAGAAATAAAACTTCCAAGTGTCTATCAAGCCACAACCATCAGATTGGAAGACATTCCAGTGGTCCGAGAATTCCCTGATGTATTCCCGGATGATTTGCCGGGGATGCCACCCGATAGAGAGGTGGAGTTCAAGATTGAACTTGCACCGGGAACCATGCCAATATCCCGAAGGCCGTACAAGATGGCGCCCAAGGAGTTGGCGGAACTGAAGATTCAGCTCACGGACCTTCTGGAGAAGGGTTTTATTAGGCCGAGCTCCTCGCCATGGGGTTGTTCGGCATTATTTGTCAAAAAGAAGGATGAAACGTTGCGGCTTTGCGTGGACTACCGTCCATTAAATGCCGTAACCATCAAGAACAAGTACCCGTTACCACGGATCGACATGTTGTTTGATCAGTTGGTCGAAGCAAAGGTCTTTTCCAAGATGGATTTAAGATCCGGGTACCATCAGATTAAGATCAGGGCTGAGGACATTCCAAAGACAGCTTTTTCGACAAGGTACGGACTTTATGAGTACCTGGTCATGTCCTTTGGCCTCACCAATGCTCCAGCTCACTTCATGTATTTAATGAACTCGGTGTTCATGCCGGAGCTGGACAAGTTTGTCGTGGTCTTCATCGACGACATCCTGGTATACTCCAAGTCGGAGGAAGATCACAAGAAACATCTGCGTATAGTCTTGCAACGGCTGCGGGATCACAAGTTATACGCAAAGTTCAGCAAATGCGAGTTTTGGATATCGCAAGTGCCTTTCCTCGGGCATATCATCTCAGCGGAGGGTATCGCTGTGGACCCGAGCAAAATCACGCAAGTGCTGAATTGGAAATCCCCGAGAACTGTTCATGAGGTACGGAGTTTCCTCGGACTCGCGGGATATTGTCGGAGGTTCATTCCGAACTTCTCGAAGATTGCCAGGCCAATGACAGAGCTGCTGAAGAAGGCTACCAAATATGTTTGGAGTCCAGCATGTGAAGCAGCATTCAAGGCTTTAGTCAAGCACCTGACATCAGCACCGGTTTTGGCGCAGCAAGACACAACAAAACCGTTCGAGGTGTACTGCGATGCATCCGGCATTGGGCTCGGATGTGTGCTGATGCAAGACCGAAGAGTGGTCGCGTATGGATCACGACAGCTTAGGAACCATGAGCAAAATTATCCAACTCACGATTTGGAGCTCGCTGCCGTGGTACTTGCACTGAAAATGTGGAGACACTACCTACTCGGTAACCTCGTACATTTATATACCGACCACAAAAGCCTCAAGTACATCTTCACTCAGAAGGAGCTGAACATGAGGCAACGAAGATGGTTGGAACTGATAAAGGATTACGAGATAGAGATCCATTATCATCCGGGCAAGGCAAACGTTGTGGCAGACGCGCTAAGCCGCAAGTCACACGTCAATAATCTGACCATCACACCGTTGGAAGAGAGCGAACCACCACTACATGTGATTCCACATGGAGCTCTCTACAACCTAGCTTTGATCCCCACCATCCGTGAAGAGATAGCGGCAGCCCAGAAGAATGACAAGGGCATGTCACATTTGCGGAGACGTGTAGACAGTGGGGAGTTGAAATGTTTCCGGAAGGACGGAGACGGCGTCTTATGGTTCAAGGACCGGATCGTCGTACCCCGAAACCCGGAGTTAAGGAAGAGAATCTTTGATGAAGCTCACTTATCAAAGTTTTCTATTCACCCCGGCAGCAACAAGATGTATCAAGAACTCAGAAGCAAGTTTTGGTGGACACGGATGAAGCGAGAGACGGCAAAATACGTGTCCGAGTGTGATACATGTCGACGGGTGAAGGCAGACCACATGCGGAAACCGGGACTGCTGCAACCACTGGGCATTCCTGCCTGGAAGTGGGAGGACGTGAGCATGGATTTCGTCGTCGGTTTACCCACCACCTTACAGAAACATGATTCTGTGTGGGTGATCGTCGATCGGCTCACCAAAGTTGCCCATTTCATCCCGGTCAACACCAACTACAACGCCAAGAAGTACGCTGAACTGTACATCTCACGGATCCTATGCTTATACGGCGTACCCCGTACCATCGTATCGGACCGGGGCACTTTATTTGTGTCCCGTTTTTGGGAGCAGCTACACGCTGCCTTGGGGACGAAGCTGATCCGTAGTTCAGCCTACCACCCGCAGACGGATGGGCAAACGGAGCGGGTAAATCAAATCCTAGAAGACATGCTACGAGCTTGCGCTATCGACCACGGCAAGAATTGGGATGATCACTTGCCATTAGCCGAGTTCTCGTACAACAATGGGTACCAAGCCAGCATCAAGATGGCGCCCTACGAGGCGCTATACGGCAGGAAATGCCGCACACCACTGAACTGGTGTGAATCTGGCGAGAGGGTTACCTTCGGGATTGATCTTGTCAACAACGCGGAAGAAAAGGTTCGATTAATTCAAGCGAACCTAAAAGCCGCTCAATCCCGACAGAAACAGTATGCGGACCGGAGAAGGCGCCCATTACAATTCGAAGTTGGAGATCACGTATACCTACGAGTGTCTCCAATGAAGGGCGTAAACAGATTTGGGGTGAGAGGAAAGTTAGCACCCCGATTCATCGGTCCATTCCAGATTACCGAAAGATGTGGATCGGTGGCATACCGGCTAAGATTACCAGAAGCACTTTCCGGTGTGCACGACGTCTTTCACATTTCCCAGCTGAGGAAGTGTCTCAAGCTATCAACTACCGTTCAGCTGGAAGACATTGAAGAACTGCAACCGGATCTCACCTATCGGGAGGAACCGGTGCAGATTATTGATGAAAAGGCCCGAACCACACGCAACCGTACGTTGTGGTTCTACAAGGTTCTATGGAGTAATCACTCCATGGACGAAGCGACATGGGAGAGCGAAGAATTCCTTCGCACTAACTACCCCGACTTTTTCACGTCGCATATTCGGTAATTTTCCACTGTCCTCTCTCTCATTTCACCTTATAATCTCGGGACGAGATTCTTTTAAGGGGGGAGGAATGTAAGGGCCTCAGTTTTTGACACTCATTTGCAGTGTTCATCACCACACCACACACCTCATTTGAGGAAGAATGATGAACACAAATAAAGAGCAAGTAACAATTATCAACATGCTCATTAGGGAACAAACTCACACATTGCAAAAGTGGTACTTCCCACATGTGATATAGATGGGCTGGACATATGAAGACTCCTACACTTTGCTAAGGATGTCCATGCCAAGTTCTACCCAAATTCAAAACCTTTTTGAGGTCATTTTGGGTATAGTTAGGAAGAGGGCAGTTTGAAACCATATTCAAATTCAAACTGTTTTCACCCACTGAATGTAAAAGTGGAAGGCATATTCTTGCTCAGCACATTTTTGTGAGCTCACACACCAATTTTCACTCCATTTGGAGTTGATCTTGACATGAGCTAAGGGGGAGAAATTCAAACTTTATTTGAATTTCAAACTGCACTTGTGCTGAAATTCATTCAAACCAAACCTCATTTGAACTTTGATCAATTCAAATGGCTCTTGGGTGAATAATTTGAATTGCCAAGGGTAGAATAGGGTTCACTGTTTACCACAGCTGTTAGGAATAAATTTCAGAGGTTAAAAGAGAAGTGGGACCCACATGTCAGCCTCTGCCTCAAAGCAAACCGACTGAACCACAGTTCAGTCGGTTCCCGGCAGCTGTGCGCGCGCGCCACCGAAGGGGGCAGCCGGCGCCAGCTCCTGCTGCGTGCCCCAAGCCGGAGACCAGCCGGCCGGGCTATTTATTCCCTCCCCGGCGTGCTTCAGTCACCATTTCCCCGAGCTACCGACGTGCGCGACTGCTTTTTCCACTGCCATCGCCGCCGCTCGAGTTCCTGCTTGATCAAGCCGATCGCAGCTCCCTCTTTCCATTCCAAGGTCCCAGCAAGGTACTAGCAACCATCCTCCATCCTTCCCATTGATAGAAATCGATTGAAACCGAGTGATATCGGCTGTGCCGAAAGATCAAACTCGGAACTGGAAACCGCCGCACCTCGAGCTCTCGTGGACAGCCCAACCTGGGCGTTGTCACGCCCGAGCCAAGACACCCTTGGACGCGCAGGTGACCGGTGCTGCTCATCTCCGAGCCACAGCTCGAGTGGTTGCTCACCGGCGGCGAATTTCCACTTTTCCCCTTTCTGTGTGCAGAACGACCTTCGGGTACGATTCTGTTTAATTCGTGCTCTAGAAAGGATTAGAGGGCCTCAGGCCACTCCCACACGAGCTAGACACGGTGACGCACAAGTTGCCTTCACAACTCTGGGCCGGAGAACCTCTGTGCCCGGCGTAATTCAAGGTCTACTAATGGCGGAACGAACGGGGGGTATCGGGCGCACGGTGAGGACCTATTTCGGGCCTTCCCCGAGCTGCCCCGAGTTCATGTCGACCTTCTCTGAGGTCCACTGATGCTCCCCGACCGATTTCCCAAGTAGCTGAGGCACTAGGAGCGTCAGCCGACATGGCCGAAGTCGTTCCGATATGGCGGCTCGTCGCCGACCATGCTCCGGCCGTTGTCATGAGCAGCTGACCCTCGGATCATGTTCCCCAAGTAAAAGTAGGCAGGGGCGACCAGAATCAAGAAGTTTGGAGCGGTACAGCAGCCAGCGGCGAGCTCTCCGGCGAGGTCCCTCGGCGGCGGAGCGCGGGTGTCGCGAGGTTGAAGAAGGGGGTGGACCCCAGCTGTCAGCGGCCGATATTTTGAATCGGGATCCGGCTGCGGCCGGGATCGGGTGTGCTGGCGCGCAAAAGCCTTGTGGGCCGCGGTGTGCTGTCGCTTCGGCGTGCGACGCGTGTCCCTTGGGCCCACGCGCGAGTTTAAACTTTTCCCCGATTTTCAGATTTCCTTCAAACTTCAAATCCTTATAACTTTGGCTAGAAAGCTCCAAATTGAGTGAACCAAATTTTGCTGGATTCAGCTCTCTGAGTACTTTCCAGAAAATCAAGTTTCACTTCATGAAATTCCCTAATTCTCCAGAATTAATTCCTTAATGTTTAAACTGTTAGGAATTTTAACTGGAGAATCCTTTGGCGGAAAATCCTGAAATTTTGCTGAGATGTTCACCAAAATATCATTGAGCTACCATAAAAATTTCAGATCCATTTGAGCTCATTTAGTCCACCTAATGGTGTGATTAGTAAAACTGTTCCAGAGAAAATAGAAAATGTTCAGAAACATTTTCAGGATTTTCTCTGAAATTGTTTAGCTCATATCTTTAGTTAGAGACTTCCAAATTAAGTGAGACCAACTCCATTAGGACCCTCTGAAAATCTAGTTTTCAGAAAGTCATAGTTTGTCTCATGAAAATCCCTAGAACACCCTAAGGGTTCCAATTAAGGTCAAGGACATAATTATTTGTGGAGGGCTCAAATGAGCTTTGCTGCAACTAAAACTTGACCAAGTCTTTGTTTAGGTTGTAACCAAGCCACAGTAAAAGTTTCACAGTCATTAGGTCTGTCTAGTAAGGGTTATAGACTTCACAACTTCAAAGTTAATACAAAGGCCTCTAAATTAATACATACATTGCTCTTATCATGTAGTCGCTAAGATCGAGGAGGAACCCGAAGTCCTAGACTTCGTTACTCCGGAGGAACAGCTAGCCTACGACCAAGAGCAGCAAGGCAAGCCCCGGTTTGCATTAACCTTTTTACAAATTTTTATTGTTTTGAGCACATACTTGTTTCCCTTTGTTCGTTGCATTAGAGTCTTGATTGGAAACCCAACTGCACAGCCAAGAAAACCATGGGTTGGGTTTAGGATTGAAAACCTCGTTAGCCACTGCATTGCTAGAATAGAGTAGGATTCGGTACAAGTCGAGTAGTTGGAACTACTCGCGAGAATAGGCTAGAGGCACATTGCTCGGGTAGAGATAGCACATGAAACACATGGCAAGAAAATGAGACCGAGCGGAGAGTAAGGGCAGCAGGACTTTGGGGCCTGTGTGCTGTAGCTCCGCTTGTGTCGATTGAGGACCGAGCCGTGTGCGGGCCTGTTGAACAAGCTAGAACAGTACCGAAGACCTACCGGCTATATGGGAACCGGGAAACTGATGTAACTCGGGTAGCTGGGTGTTGAGGCATTGCCCGTCGTTCAGAGGGTAGGTTGAGAGCTCGAGGTGTAAATCAGCTGGCGGCACAGAGATGCGCGTGCAGGGACCTCTTGCTCGGGACGATGGGACCGGTTCAATATTTGGCTAACGGGTGAAAGGTAGTCGCGTACGGCGTCCGTGATGGTTGTTGTAGGCAACATCGAGTACGGGCGTACGTGACGGGTTGTTCGGGTAACCCTGCAGGTGTAAATCGATTATAATCGCCGTCCCTCGCGGTCAGTGAGTACCACTTGTTCACTGTACCGTGACGTAGAAAGAACAGGCTAGTTACATGTTAAAATGTTGCTGATTGAAAGTTGGATATTGATTGTTAATGATATGTTGTAGCTTAGTGCTAACTAAAGTTCTTTTCAACTTTGGGCAAAGTACATGAGAGAAATGCGTTTCTTGTTTGATTGCGGCTCTCTCATGTGCCTTAGCATAAAGTTCTCCACAACCTGCTGCTAAAACTTGAAAGTAAGGTTCTACTAATTAGGCGAGTCCTTGCAAATGATTTTTACCTCATGCAACCCATTACCCTCATGTAGAAGTTCCATGTTTAGGTGAGACGGGTCAGACTTGCTGAGCCTTCGTGCTCACTGCTTGTGTTTGAAGCTTTTGCAGGGTTCTATGAGGAAGGGACTCCCGAAGAGGAGACGGAACCCCAGGAGGGGAACCCCGTCGAGTGGGAGTCGTGCACGCCGCAGAGTTAGTGTGCGTGTGTGCTAGCAAGGACACGTTCGAGGGCTGAACGTGCACTTGATGCTTAGTCTACGCCCGCGAGTGTGGACTAAACTTATTTTGATGTAAACATGTTAATAAACTTGTTTATGTAATAAAGCTTCCGCTTCCGCTTTGTACCTTTGACGTGTGTTATACGGTGTTGTGCAACGCAGCACCCCTCAGCGTGATCCTGGCTCGACAGGACCAGTGGGGTCGTGTCACCTAGCGTATGAGTGGCAGGAGTGCGAATCCTTGCTAACGTTGCCTACCCGAGCCTTTTATAGTCCAAGGCTCGGGTGGCTTACAAGGGGGGCCCGGGACCCGACAGGTGGTCCCGGGGAGATTGCCTGCAGACTATCGTATCCGCAGTTATGTCGGTAGTTGTCTCTGGCGAAGGCTTCTGAGTCTTCGTCTTGCCGCCCTGCCCATGCCGCATGCTAGCCGTAGTGGTTGATGACGGCGGAGGCGGCAGGGGATGTCTTGTCGCTGTGTTTATTGGCTGGCAGGTTCTGACACCACGCGCCAGTCTGTGATGTGACTGGGCGAAACGGCACCTGACAGAGGCGTGCTCCACGTCTCCGCGTCTTGGGATGGCGCGGGCCTTGAATACCATGTACGGGCAAGGTATGGGGCGTCTTTACGCCCGCTGCCTACCGCTCGGGGGCAGGCAGCGCTCTTCTGCTGGACACGTGGCGGGCCCGGAGCCCTCCTCAGAGAAGAGGGAGGTCCGGCCCCGCAGGACACGTGGAGCCTTCGGACCTCTCCACGCGGAGGGGGAGGTCCGGCTTCTGTCGGCCATGTGGCGGGCCCGGAGCTCTCCTCTGAGGAGAGGGAGGTCCGGCCCCGCTGGACACGTGGCGCCTTCGGACCTCTGTCCTGCGGAGGGGGAGGTCCGGCTTCTGCAGGCCACGTGGCGAGCCCGGAGCTCTCCTCTGAGGAGAGGGAGGTCCGGCCCAGCCGGACGTGTGGCGCCTTCGGAGCTCTCCCTGCGGAGAAGGGCGAGATCCTTAGGCATTTTCCCTTGTGCGCGGGGGTACCCCATATCACGGGTACCGACAGTGGCCCCCGGGCCCATCTCGGGGGAGATAGAGAGCCCGAGGTGGGACCTTCGTCTCTTCTGTTCCGCGCACTTTCTCTAAGTCCCGCATTGACCGCTGCCGGAGCACGAACAGTCGCGGGATCGTGGGAGCGTGCGCCCACTTGATGGTTGCCTTTGCTGCGGCGGTTCCCAAGGCTGCCACTTGTGTACGTTGCGGCGCTTTCTTCTTCCTGAACCGCCGAAGCGCCTTGCCGGCTTGTCTTCTTGGGGACTGACTCCTTGACCCACCGCTTCAGCTGGGCGGCTTGGGTCCACCTGCCATCGACACCCGGTCTCGGAGCCAATGCGGTCGCCGATGCGATGTATTCGAAGATTTTCGAATCACCTCGAATCATTCCTGGAATGTTTTAAAAGGGGATCTCACCCGCATCGCGGCTTCCCTTCGCATTTCCTAGCACTCGTTCTTCCCTTGAACTCTTGCGCCTCGGCTTTCCTGTCCTTGTGCTCTCTTTCACCATGGCTTCCAACTTGCTCCCGACGCGTCTCTTTCGTTCCTCTGAGCTTGGGCCAGTGCGCAGGCTGCTGGGCTGGCGCACGGAGGAACAGAAACGCCGGCTCCGCCGGGGATCTCTCCCCCTGATCCTGGAAAAGGGGGAGATGGTCTTCTTCACTGCCTATGCTCTGGCAAGTTTTGTCCCGCCAATTTCTTCCTTCTTTGTCACACTGCTGGAGACGTATAGGCTCCAGCTCCACCATCTCTCTCCCAACTCCCTCGCAATGGCCGCTGTCTTCGTTCACTTCTGCGAGATGTTTGTGGGGGTGCACGCTTCTGTGACGCTCTTCCACTACTTCTTTGTGTTGCGGACGACTGGGCACGGCTCGAAGACCCAGATGGGGGCGTACTACTTCCAGCATCGCTGCAAGGACCCAAAGGTCTCTGGGTACCTTCTGCCCTTCAGCGCATCAAGGTGGGAAAACTGGAGGGAGAGCTGGGTGGTAGTGCAGACCGACGAGCACGATCGCCTACAACTCCCGACCGCTAGCCCAACCACCGATCGTCGCTTCTGGGAGGAGATCCCTGAGCTGGAGCAGGAGTATGCCCCGGTCTTGGAGCGGATCTGGTTCTTGGCCAACGAGGGGCTGACGTCCCTGATGGTGCTGATGGACTTCATGTCACGCCGTATTGCGCCCTTGCAGCAGCGCAGTCTCCCAGCGTGGTACTATACTGGCGAGCAGGACTGTACCAGGCTGGAGAGGGGCCCCGGCTCTTATCCTTCCGACGAGGAGCTGTACGAGATGGTGGGCAAGGTGAGCGGCGACTACATTCCCAGTGGCGACCCCGCCCTTCCGCCCTCTGCCACCCCCCTCTTCTTGGAGCCACAGAGGAGGTCAGAGCTCCTGCGGAAGATGCCGAACCTCGATGACATCGGGATCGCCGTCCAGCAGGTCGGGGATGCCTTCCGGGTATCACGATCCCAGGAACCGAGCGCTCCGGATCAGGGCGCGAGGTGTCTGTTGCTGCCCAACCCGTCCCAAGAGCCGACGGAACTCAAGCCGCCGACAAGGGGAAGGGGAAGGAGCCAGCCCCCGGGCATCCAGAGAAGAAACGTGCCCGGTCTCCTCCGAGGGCGCCGCCTGCGCCGAGTCAGGGTGCCGGAGCACCCTTGCACCCATCTCCCGGGGGTGCTGGTCCATCAGGTGGCGACCCGAAGAGGCCCCGGGTGTCCCACCCCAGCAGGTATCTCCCCGGACAGCGGCAGTCCGAAGAAACCCAAGCGCCTCGTCATCCTTCCTCAAGTGGAGGGGCTTCTAGGACGGATGCTGGTGGGGCGACGCCGGGGAGTGTACTGGGGGTCCAGGCGCCACGTCCCACGACCATTCCTACCGCCGGTCCTGGCGGTTCAACTATGGCCCAGAGGCCGGGGCTACAAGCCCGTTGGAGCGCTCATGTTGCCCAGTAAGTGTTGCTCCTTCTGGCTTGTAGGAGCAGCGTTCTCGTCTCCTCTCTTAGCCTGAGAGCTTTCTTTTCTTGCAGGGACAGACCGGCTGCCGGGGGCGGGCCTCTTACCCGGCCGTCTCCAACTGACCGAGGCTCCGTGCCTCAGCATCTGGGAACCGTGGTGGCTCCCATGGCCCCCAAGCCGACGGGGGCTTCCTCTGTGCCGGCGGGTTCACCTTCTGTGGCGGCCGCATCCGCTCCTGTCCGCCCTCCTTCACCAGCCCAGAAATCCGGTCCTGAGACTGGGAGGGCCGCTGCAGGTGCACCTGCTGGCCCCCTGTCTTCCTAAGGGCAGCGTCCCACTCAGGTTGCTGAGGCACCGGCGCCTCCGCCGGTCTTAGACTCGACAAGGGGGGTCAGGTGCGTGACTCCTGCCCCCTCTGCCCCGGCGCCCGTGTGGGATGCCTTGGGGCGTGTCCAGACCAGCGCCCGACAGCTCCAGGCCGCCTTCGAGCAGGAGCGGGGGGCGCTGGCCGGCGAGAGCGAACGCCTTCTCATCTGGCAGCAGCGGTCCCTGGAGGCTCGGGCGGATCTTGACTCGAGGCAGTCAAGACTTGAGGCCATGAGTGCTCTGCTTGACACTTAGAAGATGGCCATTAGCCGCTTGGAGTCAGAGACCCGGCGGCTTCATGCTTCCTACCGCGAGGCCCTGGCCCATGTTGAAGCCAAAGCCGAGGAGCGTTCTGCCGCCGCGGAGGAGTTGCGGCTGCAGGTAGCTCGTCGAGAGTGCGCCGTCGCTGATCGGGAACGCGCTGCAGCGGCCGAGGAGGAGAAGACCGCCGCCCGGCTGAAAGCCAAAGTAGGGGAGCTGAGGGCTCGGACCGAGGAGCTGGAGCTCTGTGAGTCGGCTGCTGCCGCGAGGGAGGAGCAGTTCTCCCAGGAGCGCCAGGCGGCGATGGATCTCGAGCTGGCGGCTCGCCAAGAGGTAGAGAAGCTCCAGTCTTTGCGGTCTACCGAGGCCCAGGCGGTCTGGGGCTTTATTGCCAAGGCGGGGTCCGCCTTGGCTCCTCTTGGTTTCAGCCCTGTGCGGATGGAGGCTCCAGCGCGGCAGATGTCCGAAGCAATCCCGGCACTTGAGCCCATCGCTGACAAGCTGGGTCGGCTCGAAACGGTGATCGTCGACGAGCTTGAAGTGGAAGGACGGGGCCTGGCGAAGGAGGTCGCTATGCACGTACTGGCGTGCTTCCGGAGCCAAGACCCTTCCTTTTCTCTAGGGCCAGTCCGTCTAGGACCCGTTGCCGAGCGGGAGGAAGCTGCCAGGGCCGAGGTCGAGGACATGGCTGGCTTTGTGGCCTCTAGGTTTCAACGGGAGTCTGGGGACTCTTAGGCATCTGCCCCCGTGGCCACAAGGCCCTGTACCTCCTTTTTTATTTTTGTTGAGTCTGTAGCCCAGCTCATGGAGCCTTGTATGAACAGACTCCTGTTTCCTTCTGTGTCTGCATGTCCTAGTCTTCTTCCTGATTTTACCTGGCCGAGTCCTTAGCTCCGCAAGGTACTCAGAGGTCTTGACCAATCTCGAAGCTCTGCATAGACACCTTCCCCGGGTCCTTACTATATATTAAGGGCCCCGGAGGTCTCCAGGACCCGCCCCATGAGAATGGGGGGGGGTCCGGGCCTGCTAGCCACGTGGCGGGCCCGGAGCTCCCCTCTGAGGGGAGGTCTGGGCTTGCGGGGCACATGGAGCCCTCGGACCTCTCCCCACGGAGGGAGGCGGTCCGGCTTCTGTAGGCCACGTGGCGGGCTCGGAGCTCCCCCTCAAGGAGGTGGAGGTCCGGCCCCGCTGGACACGTGGGACCTTCGGGTCTCGCCCCTGCGGAAGTGGTGAGGTCTAGGTTCTTTGGTCTTACCTTGGGGTTTCGGTCTTGCGCGATCCCGTAGCGGCCCCCTGGTAGGTGCGTTCCATTGGATGGATGTACCTACCATACTCCTGCGGGGAGCTGAGGCCGAGAGGTCCTGCACACAAGTAAGGGAAACATAATTCTCCTTGGGGGCTCCCCCTCCTCTATCTCATAGTCTTATTTGGCTTACGGTCCCCGTCCACTTATACGGTGCTTGGGGACTACCATGCGCGAAGTGCCGGGAGCTCGGGGTCCCCCTGGCTATCGGCAGGTACCTCCAACGCAACCGCCTTTGGTAGGGCAGCAAATGCCGACTAAAGGTGAGAATGAGAAGAGGGAGCTGAGCGCATGGTGAGCATGCGCTAGAAGTGCAGTCATAAAAATTTAATAAGTAAATTAAATGAGCACCAAATAAGAGCAACGTAGGACATGTTTCTTTTCATATAAATTTCCATAGGAGGAAGGCAGGCTAAGTATGGAGGCCATGACCCGCCTCATTAAGAAGGGAAGCAAGACTCTACGCGCTTGGGGTCAGAACAAGGCGAAGCTGAACGTAGTCCTGGACCGTCCCCTGAGGCTTAGCTGCTCCGAGCACTGTTCCTGGACTTTATGGAATTTATTATAAAAAGAAGAGTCTGTCCTATTTTTTCCCTAGGGGTAGAACTTACGGAGGTGTTCTGTGTTCCGAGGGTTCGGGAGCGGGTCCCCATCCTCGGTTCTGGGGAATGGTCCCAGGTCCCAGGATGTCCAGCCCCCGTACGGCAAATGGCCATGTGGGCGGGATCATCTGTACCGTCCAAGCCAGTGTATGGATCTGATTGGCGTGGAACAGGCACGCCTTGCAGTTCTCGACCAGCTTGACGGCATCCTGGAGTGTTGTCGGCTAGTAGAAGCCATGCCGGAAGGCTTTACCGACAAGCGTCCGTGAGGAAGAGTTACTCCCACATTCGCCTCCATGGATCTCAGCGAGCAAGTCGCAGCCTTCCCCCTGGGTTATGCACCGCAATAGGACGCGGTTGGCGCCGCGTCGGTAGAGATCCCCTTCTACCAACACGTTTCTCTTAGCCATACGCACGATCCGTTCAGCGGATACACGTTCATCAGGGAGGATATTATCTTTCAAGTAGTCCTGGATCTCCGTGATCCATGCATCGGGTCTGACTTGAGCGTCTGGATCTTGAGCGCTGGGTTGCACGGAGTCCCCAGTGACGCTTACGATCCTTGGCGGCGTCCATGGCTGCAGGGCCGCCGGGACCGCCAGCTTCGAGGTGCTGGTCTAGCCCCCTTCGCCCGGCTCGGCGGGCCGGGCTGTGGGCCGCAGCAACGTCCTCTCGAAGACTCCTTCGGGCACAGGGGCTCCGGTGGGGGCCTTCGTTGAGAGGTCGTCAGCTGCGGCCTTGCCAGCGCGTGGTACGTGGCACAGGTCCAAGGCGAGGAAGTCTTTCTCCATCATCTGCACATAAAGCAGATGAGCAGCTAGCTGTGGGTCACTGCAGGAGCATTCACCCTTAACTTGCTTGATAACTAGCTGGGAGTCGCCATGTGCCAACAACTGGCGAGCGCCTAGAGACAGGGCTGTCTTTTGGCCAAAGATGAGTGCTTCATACTCTGCCATGTTGTTGGTTGCCTTGGAATTGAGACGCACCATATACCCAGACTGCTCCCCCGATGGCATGAGGAGCAGTACGCCAGCACCGGCCCCCTGCTTTCGCGAGGAGCCGTCGAAGAAGAGCGTCCAGTAAGGCCCGGTGAAGGCCAGAGCTCGGGGCCCTGGTTCACCGTCCTCATGGCCCCCTGGGTCAGCCTGCGTTGGCGTCCACTCAGCCACGAAGTCAGCCAGTGCTTAGCTCTTGACTGCGTGACGAGGAAGGAAGTCTAGCTCAAACTCCGGTAGCTCCGCTGCCCATTTGGTGGCATCGCCCGTCGCATGGGGGCTGTGGAGGATAGCCTTCAGCGGGTAGGAGGTGGCCACCGAGGCCCGGTGTGCTTGGCAGTAGTGGCGGAGCTTCCTGGACGCCACGAGCACTGCATACAGCAGCTTATGTACCTCCAGGTACCTTGTCTTGGCGTCATGGAGGACCTCGCTGATGTAGTAGACAGGCCTCCGGATGGTCCGGACCCTCCCTCCCAGGTCATAGATATCTCCATCCGCGGCTCAGGCCCGCGGGAGGTGGGTGGGCCTGGGGAGGCCGCAGGGAGCTGATACTCGAAGGCTCCCAGGCTGTCTTGGACCTCCGGGAGGTCCGGCTGATTTCCCGGGAGCTCCGGGAGGTCCCGTTGGACATCCGGGAGGTTCTGTTGGACCTCCGGAGGGTCCCGTTGCACCTCCGGGAGGTCCTGCTGGTCCTCCGGGAGGTTGTTTCGGGGGTCCGTTTTGGACCTCCGGGGGGTTGCCTCGGAGACCCGGGGGGTCGTCTTGGACCTCCGGGGTTTCCTGGCGCCTGTTTCCCGATACCGGAGCAGGCTGTGGCGATGAGGGGTCCGGCCGCTCTGCGACGAGGACCATACTCACCACTGGAGCCGTCGCCGCGATGTAGAGCAACAGATGCTCTTCGGGCTCGGGGGCTACCATTACGGATAGGGTCATCAGGAGTTGCTTCAGCTCCTGGAGAGCTTCTTCTGCTTCGTCGGTCCAAGCGAATGGGCCGGATTTGTGCAGGAGCTTAGAGAAGGGGAGCGCTCGCTCTGCTAACCTCGGTATAAACCGACTCAGCGCGGCTAGGCATCCCGTGAGTTTCTGGACTTCTTTGATGCGGGCAGGGGGCCGCCTCAAGTCGATGGCTTTGATCTTCTCTGGGTTAGCCTCAATTCCTCTGTGTGAGGCCAGGAATCCTAAGGGTTTTCCAGAGGATACACCGAACACACACTTGTCGGAAAGACGAAGACTAAGGCCAGGTTATGTAGTAGGGATGAACTCTGCCTGACCTTAACAACAATGTCATCGACATACACCTCAACTGAGTCTCTTATCAGCTCTCCGAAGGTCTTGTGCATTGCACGTACGAAGGTAGGGAGAGCGTTCTTTAGGCCATAAGACATAGAGACATAACAGTACAGACCGTCTACTGTGATGAAGGAGGTGTGTTCTTCATCTTCTCCATACATAGGGATCTGGTGGAAACCCGAGTAAGCGTCTAGGAAGCACAGCATATCACAGCCTGACGTCGAGTCTACTATTTGATCTATTCTAGGGAGAGGAAATAGATCTTTAGGATATTCCTTATTTAGACTGGTGTAGTCGATGCACATCCGGAGCTTCCTGCCGGCCTTTGGGACAACAACAGGGTTCGCCAACCACCGGGGGTGGCGGACTTCACGTATGAAGCCAGCGTCCAGCAGCTTCTTGATTTCTTCGCGGATGAGGCTTTGCTGCTCGGTGGACTGCTTGCGGGGCTTCTGTCAGACTGGACGGGCGTCGGGGAAGACCTTTAGGTGGTGCCCGATCACCTCCCTAGGGATCTCTGGCATCTGCGACGGCTGCCATGCAAACACATCGACATTGTGCCGGAGGGAGGTAACGAGTGCGCCTTCCTATTTGCTATCCAGGCCCCCGGCTACCCGGGTGGTCTGGGTGGCATCGGCGCCGATTTGGATGAGCCTCAAGGGGACGTCGCCCTCGTCGAGGGGTTGTACATGGGGTGCTGTGGTAGAGGCACGGTGGCGTGCACTCGGGTGGAGCCGGTTTGGTTCTGCACTGCCTGGTGTTGGTGCTCTAGCTGTTGTAAGCGCTTGGAGCTTTTCCAAGGCTAACACTGCGGCAGTACGGTCTCCACGAATCTTGAGGATGCCTGTTGGTGTAGGCATCTTCAAGACAAGGTAGCCGTAGTGGGCTACTGCCATGAATCGGTACAGGGCTGGCCTGCCAATTATGGCCTTGAAGGGGAGGTCGATCTCCGCCACGTCGAACAGAATGTACTCTGTCCGATAGCTGTCCGGTGCCCCAAAGGTCACCGGGAGGCTGATGTGGCCGTAGGGAACGACCTGTCCCGGCCCTACCCCTGAGAACGGGCTCGATGGGGTGAGCTTGGCCATCGGGATCTGCAGCTTCTGGAAAGCTGCGCGACTAATGAGAATCAGTCCAGCCCCGCCATCCACCAAAACATGGTACATCCTTACGTTGGCGATGGTGGGGGCCACCAAGAGCGGTAGTTGGCCGGCTCCAGCCATGTTCCTGGGGCAGTCGGTGGCATCGAAGCAGATGGGGGTTCCCATCCACCTGAGGTGCAGTGCAGCACTCGGGAGGGGAGCCACCGACGCTACCGCTCGGCGCAAGGTCTTAGCTGCGCTTCGGGACGAGGGGTCAGCGGACCCACCGTAGATGATGTAGAGCATCTTCCGGTGCTCGTCATCGCTGGAACTGGAGCTCTCATGATTGTGCACCGCCTTCACAGCGCGCTGAAGCTCCTGGAACTCCACCTGGTGGTCGATGTTGTCTGGGGCGTCGACCTTCTGCTTGCCCTCCCTTTGACGGTAGGGTGGGGCATCAGTTAGAAGCTGCTTCCCTTTCCGGAAGCACTCCGCGAGCTTCTGGATTTCCCGGCACTCGGCAGCAGTATGATAACTGGTGCCGTGCACGGGGCATAGCTCGCCCTGGCCTCCGTCTGGAGTCGGTGATTGTCGCGGCCTTTTGTCAGGGCGCGGCCCCCGAGCTCCACTGGGCGCCGCTGCTGCGGCAACGGGGGCCACGGCTGGCGGTTACATCTTGCCACCGCCCCTGTTCTTGTTCTTCCTGCCGCTTCCATAGGAAGCGGCGCCAGATCCTGGCTGCCCCCCTGGCTCGGAGGCTGGCAGTGAGTGCCAGTTTCGCCCTTCGGCTGCTCTGGCACACTTGTCCGCCAGGCTGAAGAGCTCCGAGACGTCGTGGACCTCCCTAGTCGCGAGCTTCTCGAGCATCTTCTTTTCCCGAACTCCTTGTCGGAACGACACCACCACAGAAGCGTTCTGGATGTGTGGGATGGTGTTCCGCACCTGGGAGAACCGCTGGATGAAGGAGCGCAGCGACTCCCCTGGTTGTTGCTGGAAGGCGTGGAGGTCGAGCTCCGTGCCAGGCCGGGTGTAGGAACTGCCGAAGTTGGCGACGAACTGCCGGCAGAGCTCTCCCCAGGAGGATATGGAACCCTGGGGTAGGTTCACGAGCCAAGACCGGGCTGGGCCGGTCAAGGCGACGGGGAAATAGTTGGCCATGACGGCCTCATCCCCTCCTGCGGCAAGTACGGCGGTGGAGTAGATCTGGAGAAACTCCGCTGGGTTGACGCTGCCGTCGTACTTCTCGGGCAGGTGCGGCCGAAACTTGCGCGGCCACCTCGTGAAGCGAAGGTGGGGCGCCAGGGCCGCACATCCCGCTCCTGTTGCTGCAGGCGTTGGCGCCGCGAACGCTTGGTTCGCCGCTGGCACAGTGTACCCCGGTATGGGCAAAGCTGCTCCATAGACCGGGGACGCCGTTTGCAGGGCATATGGTTGTGGCATATGCTGCACGGCGTATGCCTGGGGCAGAGCTCGCGTGGCGAAGATCTGCCCTTTAGGCTGGGTCGAGGCCGACGTCATGCTGTCGCCAGCCTCTTGGATGCGACGCCTTTCTCGACGTCGCTCGAGGAACACTCGGGCATCTTGGCCCAAGTGGCATCGCTCCAGCTCTGCCTCAGGACCGTCGACGGAAGCCTAGTGGAGCTGGAGTCCACCGTCTGCCCGTCAACCATTGGCGTGCGCGTCAGCGACACAGCCGGTTGACCGGAGTGTCGTCCCCGCCGAAGTCGAGGGTTCGCGGCGGCGACGACGAGGTGGTCTACCTCGCGTATCCACTGCTGGGTCGCTGAATGAGGTGCGTCCCCAGCAGGTGGATTGCGCAGTAGTGCTCTTGCTGCAGCTAGCGCTCCCCTGTGGGGTACGCTCAGCGCTGCAGAAGATCTGACGCTGGTTGGAGCCTGCATTGCCAGAGTCGGCGTTGCCGGAGTCGGCTGCTGGCTTCTAGCTTGCGCCGACACACTCCGTCCTGAGTGCGTCGACACGTACTCCCCGCTGGTCACGGTTCGCCGCGAACGCGGGGGAGGAGAGCTTGCCGCTGAAGGTAGCTTGGTCATCTTCGTCAACAAAAGCTCGTCGCGCAAGCGAAAAGCCCCCTACCTGGCGCGCCAAATGTCGAAGTGTGTGGTCGACACTTCCCCCGGACCTGCACTGGGCAGCCCGCGGAGGTTCTTTTTCGGAGGGGCTAGTCACTTGCGGAGAGCTTGAGCGTAGGGACGAGTTAAGGAGGAGCTTGACACGGCGAGTTTTACGTGGTTCAGGCCGCCGGAGCGTAAAACCCTACGTCCACGGCGAGCTGAGGAGCTCGCTGTATTGCTTGTTGCTCAGAACCGGAGTCCTGAGCTTGAGGATGTGTTATGCCTAGCGTATGAGTTGCGGGAGTGCGAACCCTTGCTAACGTTGCGTACCCGAGCCTTTTATAGTCCAAGGCTCGAGTGGCTTACAAGGGGGGCCCGGGACCCGACAGGTGGTACCGGGGAGATTGCCTGCAGACTATCGTATCCGCAGTTATGTCGGTAGTTGTCTCTGGCGAAGGCTTCTGAGTCTTCGTCTTGCCGCCCTGCCCATGCTGCATGCTAGCCGTACTGGTTGATGACGGTGGAGGTGGCAGGGGATGTCTTGTCGCTGTGTTTATTGGCTGGCAGGTTCTGACACCACGCGCCAATCTGTGATGTGACTGGGCGCAACGGCACCTCACAGAGGCGTGCTCCGCGTCTCCGCGTCTTGGGAAGGCGCAGGTCTTGAATACCTTGTACGGGCAAGGTATGGGGCGTCTTTACGCCCGCTGCCTACCGCTCGGGGGCAGGCAACGCTCTTCTGCTGGACACATGGCGGGCCCGGAGCCCTCCTCAGAGAAGAGGGAGGTCCGGCCCCGCAGGAAACGTGGAGCCTTCGGACCTCTCCCCGCGGAGGGGGAGGTCCGTCTTCTGTCAGCCATGTGGCAGGCCCGGAGCTCTCCTCTGAGGAGAGGGAGGTCCATCCCCGCTGGACACGTGGCGCCATCGGACCTCTCTCCCGCGGAGGGGGAGGTCCGGCTTCTGCAGGCCACGTGGCGAGCCTAGAGCTCTCCTCTGAGGAGAGGGAGGTCCGGCCCCGCCGGACGCATGGCGCCTTCGGAGCTCTCCCTGTGGAGAAGGGCGAGATCCTTAGGAATTTTCCCCTGTGCGCGGGGGTACCCCATATCGCGGGTACCGACAAACACCACCACGAACTTGTCCAGCTCCGGCATGAACACCGAGTTCATGAGATACATGAAATGGGCTGGAGCATTCATGGGACCAAAAGACATGACGAGATATTCATATAATCCGTATCTCGTCGAGAAAGCCGTCTTCGGGATATCCTCCGCTCGGATCTTTATCTGATGATATCCAGAGCGAAGGTCCATCTTGGAGAACACACTTGCACCCACAAGTTGATCAAACAATATGTCGATGCGGGGCAGTGGGTACTTCTTGATGGTGACGGCGTTGAGCGGCCGGTAGTGCACACACAGCCTCAAGGTTTCATCCTTCTTCTTCACAAACAGCGGCGAGCATCCCCACGGCGAGAAACTCGGCCTAATGAAACCCTTGCTCAACAGATCATTGAGCTGTTCCTTCAGTTCAGCCAGCTCGTTCGGAGCCATTTTGTACGGTCTCCGTAATATGGGTGTAGTCCCGGGTGCAAGTTCAATCTTGAACTCAACATCCCGCTCAGGTGGCATGTCCGGAAGATCATCTGGGAACACGTCGGGGTACTCCCGGACTACGGGGATGTCCTCTAACTTGAGAGCTTCAGTATTATTGATTGCTGAAACCTCCTGGACTGGATTATCTAATATGAGGGACTTTGGACGGTGTAGTGGGGAGTGTGTAAAGGTCCCAAAAATGTGAATACAAAGAAACATGAGTTGCACAAATGTTGGGGTCATGTGTATGAAAAAGGGGCTTAGTTGAAACTTTTTCCACATATGATAACATAGGTGAGATTCTTCTAAACAAACTTAGGGTTACTGCATGGATGGACCTCATGTGGATTAAAGCCACAGAAGTGAAGAACTCAAGTGCAATGGGAGGGTTTAAAAATCGGAGTTTGAACTAAATGTTAAACTCAAATTTCAAATGAGGGGAGGACACAATGGTAATTCAAAACTGTTGTGTTCAAACTCTTGTTTGCAGCAGCTAACACAAGAATCAAGTTGCATATTTGGATTCCTTGGGTCCAAATTAGTGGTTGAGCAAAGTTTCAATAAATTTTGAAAAGGTTTGCTACCCATTTATCCAAATGGAGTTAAATGTGCAAAGAATTCAAATAAACATTTGAATTTGAATGAAGTTTGTCCAACTATCCAAATGCAGCTCAGGTTTTAAACTCCAAACATTTGAATTGATCACTTGCCAAGTTTTGGAGATCTTTTAGTGGTGAGGAAGGACTTCCTGTGGGGCCCACATGTCATAGGGTTAAAGACTTACCCCCTAAGTCTTTCCCCTCTGTACCTCACTCAACTGAGGGGATTCTGCCGAGCAACACAGCAGCCTCGCGCCACCTCCTGGTTTTCTTCTCTCGCGCTGGAAACCGGGAAGCAGCTCACCCCCTCCTCTACGTGATCCACCCCCCCCCCACACAGCTGAGCCAAGCGTGTTTGCTTTCCTCCTCACGATCAGCAGCCGCCCCGCGCGCTGTTTTTCCTCACCGGCGCCACCTCCACTGCTCCCCGTCTCCCGGCCAGCCCAGCGCTTCTCCGGCGTGCTCAAGAGGCCACAGAGGTGTGCCAGGAGGTATTTATCATCATCCCGTCGTCCCCCTGCTCTCCCCCGACGCCGGCTCGCCGGAATTCGGTTTTTGGCACCAGCGCACGTATAGAACAGACCTTGGTTAATTCTTGAAATTCGCCCAAACCGATTGATCATACCTCCTACAATTCAAACCACGGCAACTAGATGCCCAAGCTCCCTCCCACGCCGAGAACCAAAGAAAACCGATCATCTCAGGCTCCGGGCGACGAGAATTCGTCGCCGGCGGCAAAAACGGGTCGGGTCTCCGGTGACCGCCCTATTCCCGCCAATTGCTGCGCGAACTGAGGTGCGTTCCATGCTCCACGAGCTCTGGTGATGCTTTAGATCAAGGTAGCTCGCCGGGAGAAGCTTCGGACACGCCAGAATGCGTTGATGCCGAGCTCCCAAGCCGCCCCACCGGTGCCGACCTGTTTTCGGCCGTTTTCATGCGTGGAAACCTTGCCCGGCAGCTGCGCCATGTTCCAAGGAGCATGTAGGGCGAAACCGGAGCTCATTTTGTGGAGAAATGAGAGAGAACGAGCCGTGCCACGCTTTCTGCCGGTGTGCACCCGCGGGCTCTGGCGGGAGGTTGAAGAAGCACCTGACCCGTGGGCCCCACGTTTGACTGTTCTGTTTAAAATC
The DNA here is from genome assembly GCA_030760725.1 of Neostapfia colusana. NCBI lineage: Eukaryota > Viridiplantae > Streptophyta > Magnoliopsida > Poales > Poaceae > Neostapfia > Neostapfia colusana. Next base: position 18,833,832 of record JASWHV010000002.1, read on the forward strand.
AAACAGAGAGTTGTTCAAACTTGGAAAATGCATAACTCGGTGTAGAAAGCTTCAAAAATAGTGAGATAAATTTTGTCGGATTCCTCTAAGAGAGTACTATCCAGGGGTACAGCCCAATAATTATGAAAATCACGGGTTCTGCCTCATTAATTCATATAAGTAAAATCTTGTAGGAATTGTTCCAGGAGCTCTGTGTATTGGGAAATTCCCATATTTGGGCAGGAGATTCCCCCAAAAATACCTGAACTCCAGTAAAATTTTCATAAGCATTGGACCTTATTTGCTTGGCCAAAAGTTGTGTTAATTCCTTATGTCTCTGAAAATTGGAAAAATAAACAGAGTTCAATTTCAGAATTTTTCCCCAAACTTTAGAACCTCATAACTCTTGCTAGGAAGCCCCAAATTTAGTGATTCAAATTGGGTTGGATTCATATTGCATAGCTCTGTCCAAATCTACAACCCAATTTGTATGAAACTCATTATTTAATTCTGGAAAATTCTTTAAAGCTTTTCAGCAAAAGAATTTGTGAGGGAGTTTGGCTCATCCAAAAATCCTCAAATTTTGCCAGAATACTCTTTGGGACGTTAGTGAACTTCTTTAGAACTTTCAGCTCATTTGGAGTTGATTTGGTTAGGGGAATCGAGATTTGAAGTTGCTGTGTTCAAATGAGTACAGAAACAACTTCAGAGAATTTTCGAAACTTGGAAATTCAGTTCTGGGAAATTCTCAGCTCTATTGGAGCTCTGGATCACCCCTGTTCTTTTTAACCACTCAAGGTGATCAAAATGGAAGATGGAAAAACCACTTAGCACTTAATCATGTGCTTAGATCCAATCCCAAACCACTAGCACCAATGTCATTTTAAATTCTTGAACAGAGTTCCAGTTTTGAAACTTGTTGTCAGAACTTGTAGCAAAGTTTTACAATTAAACATATATGTTTATTCATCACGTGTAGTATCTACGTGGAGGAGTTGAAGTCAGCGGAGTAGACATCAAGGAAGGAGGAAAGCAGTTGATCAAGCCTTAAGTGGTCTTCACTAACTGATTTATATATGTAAGTCCCCTGCAAAACAAAGGCAAGCCCCGGTTTGCATCTAAATTTACACGCTTTTATTTGTATTCACTTTACTTGGTCTAGTAATTTGTTTATTGCATTAAGTGTAGATGGTATGAAGCCCCAAATGCATGATCCAGAAAACCATGGAGTTTAAATGTAGAATAGGTTATCATTGATTATAACTGCTGATCTCAAATTAATAAAAGTGGATTAAAAGAAGCAAAACTCGAGTGGGCAGTTTCCTACTCGTGAAACGGGGTTAAGGGGGATCAATCGGAAGAGTTGGGAATTGATCCTCATAGTTGGGAATGGATACCGAGCAGTGGATGGAAGGTTCAAGGACGTGGTCCTATGAATCTAGTCTGTGTCTGAGTCGATTAAGGCCCGTTCTCGTGTGCGGCCCGTTGGACAAGTTTGAGTTGTGTACCGGATGCATACTGGCTATATGGGACCCAGGAAACTGATGTAACATGTTAACCTGGGTGTCGAGGCATACCTCACCGTCTGATGCTGATGCTGAAAGGATAGAGAAGTCGGCTCTACGAGGGTTTGCCGTAGAGAGACTTAATCCCAGTCGGTGGGACTAGTTCGACATATGGGTGTCGTGTGAAAGGTTGCCACGTACGGCGTCAGTGACGGTTGCTGTGTGCAACGTCGAGTACGGGCGTACGTGTCGTGTCAGCCAGGTTTTTTTTATTGCAATCACCGTCGCACACGGAATGGACCGAGCATACTTGTTCTCTGCGTCGTGACGTAGTAATAAACCGGAAAACATTCAATATGCTTCGTGAGTAATCCTCATAATGGAGATGAGGAACGATCAACACTTCACTAAATTTAATTTCCACCTTGGGCTAATAGCGTCGAGGCAAAGCGTTTCTTGTTTGATTGTGGAGTCTCGACGTTGATAGCGCAAGGTCAGTATGAGTCTAGGATAGCTCACTAAAGTTACCTTCACCTCGGACAAGTGACATCGAGATGAAGCGTTTCTTGTTTGATTGTGGAGTCTCGATGTAAATTGCGCGAGGGCTATAAAAGTTGCTTAAAACTTGAAGTAAGGACGATCCTTTAGCTCAAGTTCAACGTTGGTGCAAACTTCTATAATCAGCCCTCTATTTTCATCATGTAGAGTTTCATGACTAGGGCGACGGGTCAGTCTTGCTGAGCTTCGTGCTCACAGATACTGCATAAGTTGTTTTGCAGGTAATAACTGTACGCTGATATGTACGGGTGTACGATGAGACTCGGAGCTCTCCGAGTGGTGAACTCATGGCAACCCTTGCCGCTGCTATTGTGATAGTGTTGCTAGCGAGAAGGGTCCGCGGGCTGGACACCTTCTCTGTTGCTTAGCATAGGTATGAGACGTGAGTTTTAATAGTCTTCCGCTGTAAAATATTTTGAGAAGTATTTGTAAAATTTACACTTTGTAAGCTTCCGCTTGATTTATGTAATATGATGCTTTATTATGTGTGCTGTTGGGTGCCGCATCGCACGGCACCACCCAATGCGATTCCCGGGAGAGATGCCCCGTCCCCGTGAGTGATCGGGACGGCGGGCCCTCACAGCGTGGTATCAGAGCCGCATTGGTAATAGCGCACTGAATAAGGATCATATTACGACAAAAACTTAGGATACGGTGAGGAAACGGTATTAGGCCCACATAATGACGATAGCAGTATAGTTACTTAAAGTGGCAGTACTAACATACTTGTTATACTTCTGAATTTTCGATTATGTAACGACGCACCTACACTCAGGTAAGCATGGTAAGGAACGCCACCGAAAGCGGTTCAATTTCGGTTAGCTCCCCTGACGAGGAAAGTGGTTCAGGGCTAGATCTCACAGCTTGGTGTGAGATGTCAATATGAAACTCTTGGACTCTTCATGTTCCTGAGTTCATATAAAACGCTGATCCCTAGCGTGCATTAGGCAAGTAAGTGGAGACCCAATCGTGTGGTCAGTAATGCGATAGTGTGTTCGTCTGGAATTAGCCCAGGAGGACATACGCAGCGCTTGCCCTCGGCATGCCCTGCAGGGCAGTAGGTGGTATCCGTTGGGTCGATAACATTCCCAACCGTGACGACCCGTTCATGATATACTCGGGTTCACCGTCGTGTGGTGTTGAAACACGATCATGTACCTTGAGACGTGGCTTAACTCAAGGATGGCTGTATGGCAATGATACGGGCGTTTGTATTTACTTTCAATTATGGTACTGCCTGAAATGAAACGACCTTTGAGTGCACCATTATTGAGTGTTCTTCTGCAGGTACTAACCATGTACGTATCCCGTGTAGTACACGTGTGCGATAGACCGTCTTAGTGCACCTGATAAAATGGATATGCCGGGATAATCCGGATTAGGATTTTTCTTTTGGTGGGTAACGTAGTACCGACATGCTTCTTACGGTGCATCGACACCGAACTACACTTAATAACGTCTTCCCTATGATGAAATGATTCATGAGCTAACTTTCAACTAAAAATGGAATTTTGAAACAAATATTAGTTACTGAACTCTTGTTTTGAACTAAGATTCAAATAAGAGAATGTCTAGGTATTAAAGGTTTCAAAAACAGAGTGCTCTGTTCCTGGCAGAAATATTGCTGGACTTTGACAGAGCATAACTCTGAGTAGCTCTAACCAATTAAGGTGTATGATACAGTTCTGGAAAGATTTTCAAGTGATCTACAACTTCCTTATAGACCTCCAGAGCAAAATCACAAATTAAGTTGGTGAAAAGTCCAGATAAAGTCAAACTGTTCAGAACCAGGACAGCAGAAAAATCTCTCTGGACCTTTCTGTTTCTAAGCCATAACTTCCTGTATAAAAATCCCTAAGGAGCCTGTGATACACCGTTGGAAAGGTTATGAGATATGCAACATTTTTGTAGTTCAAAGGTTGTTCAGATTCTTGTTGTATTTTCATATACAACTGTGATAAAGTCAGCCACATACAAAGGAGATGCTGGCAAATTTTATCCAGAAAGTCTGTCAACTTTACGAAATCATAACTTTTGATCCAGAAGTGATATGGAGGCATTTGGATACTCGTTGGAAACATATTAAAGTTAACTTTAACTTTGGTATTCAACATGAGTTATAAAAATGCTTTTAACTGGATCGAAATCTGGTTTGTTAAGGACCGGTCAATCTGTTTTAAAATCCTTGCTGTTAGATACATCAGTTTGCGCTTAAATCATTTTGCTTACATGTTAAGATTTCATTATCAGTGTTGCACTACTTTGTTTATGGAATAAATCAAGTGATAGTGTTGACCTGATAATGAACTCGTGCAATTGCAGAATGGTGCGAACTCGTTCTATGAGTGAGGTGGGTGGTTCCAGTGGTGGTGGTGGTGATAACTCTCCAAAGCGGGAGCAGCGAGCTCTGCAACTTCAGCCGCCACCAGGACCTTCACCCACAGTCACAATGGTGGACATTCTGGCTGTCATGATGGGTGCTAGCGATGAGCGAACCGACTTGCTCCGCAACCTGGTGATGAATACATCCCGTCAAGGGGGACGTCAAGACGAAGACTTGCGCCAACCGCAACTGAATTCCTATGTTGAGTTCTTGGCAACTCAACCACTGGTTTTCACTGAAGCTGAGGATCCTCTGGTGGAGGATAGCTGGATCCGTACTGTCGAAGTGTGTGGTTGACACTTCCCCCGGACCTGCATTGGGCAGCCCGCGGAGGTTCTTTTTCGGAGGGGCTAGTCTCTTGCGGAAAGCTTAAGCGTATGGACGAGTTAAGGAAGAGCTTGACACGGCGGGTTTTACGTGGTTCGGGCCGCCGGAGCGTAAAACCCTACGTCCACGGTGAGCTGGGGACCTCGCTGTATTGCTTGTTGCTCAGAACCGGAGTCCTGAGCTTGAGGATGAGTTACACCTTGGGTGCGAATGGCTAGAGTGTGAACCCTTGCTAACGTTGCCTACCCGAGCCTTTTATACTCCAAGGCTCGGGTGGCTTACAAGGGGGGCCCGGGACCCGACAGGTGGTCCCGAGGAGATTGCCTGCATACTATCGTATCCGCAGTTATGTCGGTAGTTCTCTCTGGCGAAGGCTTCTGAGTCTTCGTCTTGCCGCCCTGCCCATGCCGCATGCTAGCCGTAGTGGTTGATGACGGCGGAGGCGGCAGGGGATGTCTTGTCACTGTGTTTATTGGCTGGCAGATTCTGACACCGCGTGCCAGTCTATGATGTGACTGGGCGCAACGGCACCAGACAGAGGCGTGCTCCGCGTCTTGGGAAGGCGCGATCCTTGAATACCTTGTACGGGCAAGGTATGGGGCGTCTTTACGCCCGCTGCCTACCGCTCGGGGGCAGGCAGACATTTTCTGCTGGACACGTGGCGGGCCCGGAGCCCTCCTCGGAGAAGAGGGAGGTCCGGCCCCGCAGAACACGTGGAGCCTTCGGACCTCTCCTCGCGGAGGGGGAGGTCCGGCTTCTGTCGGCCACGTGGCGGGCCCGGAGCTCTCCTCTGAGGAGAGGGAGGTCCGGCCCCGCTAGACACGTGGCACCTTCGGACCTCTCTCCCGCGGAGGGGGAGGTCCGGCTTCTGCAAGCCACGTGGCGAGCCCGGAGCTCTCCTCAGAGGAGAGGGAGGTCCGGCCCCGCCGGACGCGTGGCGCCTTCGGAGCTCTCCCTGCGGAGAAGGGTGAGATCCTTAGGCATTTTCCCCTGTGCGCGGGGTACCCCATATTGCGGGTACCGACAGTGGCCCCCAGGCCCATCTTGGGGGAGATAGCGAGCCCGAGGTGGGACCTCCGTCTCTTCTGTTCCGCGCACTTTCTTAAGTCCCGTATTGACCGCTGCCGGAGCACGAACAGTCACGGGATCGTGGGATCGTGCGCCCACTTGATGGTTGCTTTTACTGCGGCGGTTCCCAAGACTGCCACTTCTGCACGTTGCGGCGCTTTCTTCGGGAACCGCCTGAGTGTCTTGCCGGCTCGTCTTCTTGGGAGACTGACTCCTTGACCCACCGCTCCAGCTGGGCGGCTTGGGTCCACCTGTCATCGGCGCTTGGTCCTGGAGCCGAAGCGGTTGCCGATGCGGCGTATTCGAAGAGTTTCAAATCGCTTGGGATTGTACCTGGAAGGCGTGAAAGGGAGCCGCAACGTGGGCAGGCTCCCTTATAAGGCTTCCAGCACTTGCACTTTTCTTGAGTCTCTGCGGCCTTGTCTTCTTCCATGGCTTCTAACCCACCTTTAGAGGGGGATCGCTCTCGATTTCCTCCGGCGGCGACGTCTGCACCAAGTCTAGGACCCAGGGAGCCTGCATGCCTTGCCTCTGGAGGTGGCGCCTCCGAGAGGCTTCAGGTTTATCCTCCCGACGAGACTCTTCTTTTGCGACGGCAGGCTGAAAGTTCCCTGGCGTTGCGTCCCTTCTCCTCAGATGGTGGAGTCTTCAAAGAAACTGCTGACACGCCGAGGTGGCTTCAGGCGGCAGAGTCTCCAAGGAAACCGCTGAAGCAGCGGAGGGAGCTTCAAGAGCACCCTTGATAACAGCGGCCCTTGCGCTGGTAATGGCCAAGGTGGTCCCCACGCTCGGGTCAGAGGAGTCTTCAAGGAGACTGCTGAAGGGGCAGAGGGGGCTTCAGGAGCGTCCTTGATGATAGCAGCCCTTGCGCTGGCGATGACCGTGGCTGCAGAAGCATCCTTGATGACACCGGCCCTTGCGCTGGTGATGGCCGAGGTGATTCCTGCGCTCGGGTCACGGAGCGGGAGAACGCCGCCAGGGATGAAGCCGGGGACGTAGCCGCTCTTGCAACTTCTAGGTCTGGACGTGCCAGGGGAACCCTAGGGCTTGTTTCTTTTTTTTATCGAGTCTGTAGTCCAGCTCATGGAGCCATGAATACATAGACTCTTATGACCCTTCGTGCCTGTGATGTTTTCTATCTTCTTCTTGGTTTTGCCTGGCCGAGCCCTTAGCTCCGCAAGGTGCTCAGAGGCCTTCACCAATCTCGACGCTCTGCTCCGGCGCCTTCCCCGGGTCCTTACTGTATTAAGGGCCCCGTAGGTCTCCGGAGCCCGCCTCATGAGGATGGGGAGGTCCGGATCTGCCGGCCACGTGGCGGGCCCGGAGCTCTTCTCTAAGGAGAGGGAGGTCCGGCCACGCGGGACACGTGAGGCCTCCGGACCTCTCCCCTCAGAGGATGGGGGAGGTCCGGCTTCTGTTGGCCGCCCGGAGCTCCACCCAAAGGAGAGGGAGGTCCGGTCCCTCTGGACACGTGGGTCCTTCGGTCTTACCTTGGAGTTCCGGGCTTGCGCGATCCCGTAGTGGCCCCCTTGTAGGGGCGTCCCATCGTTTGGGTGCGCCTACCATACTCCTGCAGGGAGTTAAGGCCGAGAGGTCCTGCACACAAGTAAGGGAAACGTAATTCTCCTTGGGGGCTCCCCCTCCTTTATCTCATAGTCTTATTTGGCTTACGGTCCCTAACCATATGCACGGTGCTTGGGGACTATAGTGCGCGAAGTGCCAGGGGACCGGGGCCCCTTTGACCATCGGCAGGTACCTCCAACGCTACCGCCTTTGGTAGGGCAGCAAATGCCGACTAGGGGTGAGAATGAGAAGAGGGAGCTGAGCGCATGGCGGGCATACGCTGGAAGTGTAGTCATAAAAAAATTTAATACATAGTTTTAAATGAGTATGAGGAAAGAGCAAAGTAGAACAGGTTTCTTTTCATATAATTTTCCACAGGAGGAAGGCAGGCTAAACATGGAGGCCATGACCCGCCCCATTAAGAAGGGAAGCAAGACTCTACGCGCTTGGAGTCAGAACCAGGCAAAGCTGAACGTACTCCTGTACCGTCCCCTGGGGCTTAGCTGCTCCGAGCGCTGTTCCTTGACTCTATGGAATTTATTATGAAAAGAAGAGACTGTCCTATCTTTGCTCTAAGGGTAGAACTTACGGAGGTGTTCTATGTTCCAAGGGTTTGGGAGAAGGTCCCCATCCTTGGTGGAAAGGCGTACGCACCCGGGGCGGCACACTTTTGCGACTCGAAAGGGACCTTCCCAACTAGGGGAGAGTTTGTGGGTCCCTTCACGAGAAAGTATGCGCCGTAGCACCAGGTCACCTTCCTGCAGCTCCCGGGCACGCACAGACCTCTGGTGGTAGCGACGGAGCGCTTGTCTGTACCGTGCGTTACGGAGAGCTGCATGCAATCGGACCTCGTCAACGAGGTCTATTTCTCCACGCCGGAGGTTGTCCTGCGCGGCTTCGTCGTAAGCCCGGACACGGTGAGACTTCATGGTGATCTCTGGGGGAAGTACAGCTTCGGCCCCATACACCATGAAGAAGGGTGTCTCTCCTGTGGCCCGGCTCTGGGATGTCCGGTTAGCCCATAGTGTGCTCGGAAGCTCATCCACCCAATTGGCACCATGTTTCTTCAGACTGGCATAGGTGCGGGTCTTAAGGCCCCGGAGAATCTCCGCGTTGGCCCTCTCGACTTGCCCATTGCTCTTTGGGTGAGCAACAGAGGCATAGCACACCTGAATGCAGAGGTCTTCGCAGTAGTCTTGGAAGGCTGCGCTGGTAAACTGGGTCCCGTTGTCGGTGATGATTCTGTTCGGGACCCCGAACCGGCAGACAATCGACTTGATGAACTTTACTGCGGATTGCTTGTTGATGGTGACAACTGGTGTGGCTTCCGGCTACTTGGTGAACTTGTCGATGGCGACATAGAGGTACCGGAATCCCCCGACGGTTCTGGGGAATGGTCCCAGAATGTCCAGCCCCCATATGGCAAACGGCCATGAGGGCGGGATCATCTGTACTGCCTGAGCCGGTGTATGGATCTGCTTGGCATGGAACTGGCACGCCTTGCAGCTCTTGGCCAGCCTGACGGCATCCTAGAGTGCTGTCGGCCAGTAGAAGCCATGCCGGAAGGCTTTACCGACAAGCGTGCGTGAGGAAGAGTGACACCCACATTCGCCTCCATGGATCTCAGCGAGCAAGTCGCAGCCTTCCCCCTGGGTTATGCACCGCAATAGGACGTGGTTGGCGCCACGCCGGTAGAGATCCCCTTCTACCAGCGCGTATCTCTTAGCCATACGCATGATCCGTTCAGCGGTTGCATGTTCATCAGGGAGGATGTTGTCTTTCAAGTAGTCCCGGATCTCCGTGATCCATGCATCAGGTCTGACTTGAGCTTCTGGATCTTGAGCGCTGGGTTGCACAGAGTCCCCAGTGACGCTTACGATCCTTGGCGGCATCGATGGCTGCAGGGCCGCCGGGACCGCCAGCTTCGAGGTGCTGGTCAAGCCCCCTTCGCCCGGCTCGGCGGGCCGGGCTGTGGGCCGCGGCAACGTCCTCTCGAAGACTCCTTCGGGCACAGGAGCTCCGGTGGAAGCCTTCGTTGAAAGGTCGTCAGCTGCGGCATTGCCAGCGCGCGGTACGTGGCGCAGGTCCAAGGCGAGGAAGTCTTTCTCCAACATCTGCACGTGAAGCAGATAAGCAGCTAGCTGTGGGTCATTGCAGGAGCATTCACCCTTGACTTGCTTGATAACCAGCTGGGAGTCGCCCTGTGCCAACAACTGGCGAGCGCCTAGAGACAGGGTTGTCTGTAGGCCAAAGATGAGTGGTTCATACTCTGCCATGTTGTTGGTTTCCTTGAAATTGAGACGCACCATGTACCCAAACTGCTCCCCCGATGGCATGAGGAGCAGTACGCCGGCACCGGCCCCCTGCTTTCGCGAGGAGCCGTCGAAGAAGAGCATCCAGTGGGGCTCGGTGAAGACCGGAGCTTGGTGCTCTGGTTCACCGTCTTCGTGGCCCCCTGGGTCAGTCTTCGTTGGTGTCCACTCTGCCACAAAGTCGGCCAGTGGTTGGCTTTTGACTGCATGGCGACGAAGGAAGTCGAGCTCGAACTCTGCCAGCTCCGCTGCCCATTTAGCGACGTTGCCAGTCGCATGGGGGCTGTGAAGGATCGTCTTCAGCAGATAGGAGGTGGCTACCGAGACCCGGTGGGCCTGAAAGTAGTGGCGGAGCTTCCTGGACGCCACGAGCACTTCATACAGCAGCTTGTGGACTTCTAGGTACCCTGTCTTGGCATCGTGAAGTACTTCACTGATGTAGTAGGCAGCTCTCTGTATGGTTCGAACCCTCCCTCTTAGGTCTGGAAGGTCTTCATCCATCGGCCCTGGTCCGCTGAAGGTGAGTGGGTTCAGGGGGGCTTCCGGGAGTTGGAACCCGGAAGCTCTTGAGCCGTCTTGGCCCTCCGGGGGGCCCCGCTGGTTCTCCGGGGCTCCGGAGGATTCTGTGGGATCTCCGGGAGGTCCCGTTGGGCCCCCGGGGCGTTGTCTTGGGGGTCCGGGAGGCCGCCCTGGACCTCCGGGAGGTTGTCTTGGAGGTCCGGCAGACCGTCTTGGTCCTGCGGGGCCTCTTGGCGTCTGTCTTCTGCTGCCGGAGCAGGTTGTGAAGATGAGAGGTCCGGCCGCTCTGCGACGAGGACCATACTCACCACTTCAGTTATTGCCGCGATATAGAGCAACAGATGCTCTCCGGGCTCTGGGGCTACCATGATAGGTAGGGTCGTCAGGAGTCGCTTCAACTCCTGGAAAGCCTCTTCTGCTTCGTCAGTCCAGGCAAATGGACTGAATTTGCGCAGGAGCTTAAAGAAAGGAAGTGCCCGCTCTGCTAGCCTCGGTATAAACCGACTCAGCGCGGCTAGGCATCCCGTGAGTTTCTGGACATCTTTGATGCGGGCAGGAGGCCGCATCAAGTCAATGGCTTTGATCTTCTCTGGGTTGGCCTCAATCCCCCAGTGTGAGACCAGGAATCCTAAGAGCTTCCCAGAGGATACACCGAACACACATTTGTCGGGGTTCAGTTTGGTGCGCGTAGAGCGCAATTTGTCAAAAACTAAGGCTAGGTTATCTAACAAAGATGAACTCTGCCTGACCTTGACAACGATGTCATCGACGTACACCTCAACTAAGTCTCTTATTAACTCTCCAAAGGTTTTGTGCATTGCATGCACAAAGGTGGGGAGAGCATTCTTTAGGCCGTAAGGCATAGAGACATAACAATAGAGGCCATCTACTGTGATGAAGGAGGTGTGCTCTTCATCCTCCCTAGACATGGGGATCTGATGGAAACCCGAGTAGGCGTCTAGGAAGCACAGCATATCACAGCCTGATGTTGAGTCTACTATTTGATCTATTCTAGGGAGAGGGAATGGATCTTTGGGACATGCCTTATTGAGACTGGTGTAGTCGATGCACATCCGGAGCTTCCTGCCGGCCTTTGGGACAACGACGGGGTTCGCCAACCACCGGGGGTAGTGGACTTCCCGTATGAAGCCAGCGTCCATCAGCTTCTTGATTTCTTCACGAATGAAGTTTTGCCGCTCGATGGACTGCTTGCGGGGCTTCTGCTGAACTGGCCGGGCGTCGGGGAAGACCTTTAAGTGGTGCTCGATCACCTCCCTAGGGATCCCCGGCATCTGTGACGGCTGCCATGCAAACACGTCAACGTTGCGCCGGAGGAAGGTGACGAGTGTGCCTTCCTATTTGATACTCAGGCCCCCGGCTACCCGGGTGGTCTGGGTGGCTTCGGCGCCGACTTGGACGACCTTTAAGGGGACGTCGCCCTCATCGAGGGGTTGCACCCGGGGTGATGTGGCGGAAGCACGGTGGCGTGCACTCGGGTGGAGCTGGTCTGGTTCTGCGCTGCCAGGGGCTGGTGCTCCAGCTGTTGCGAGCACTTGGAGTTTTTCCAAGGCCGACACTGCAGCAGTGCGGTCTCCACGAATCCTGAGGACGCCTGTTGGTGTAGGCATTTTCAGGACGAGGTAGCCGTAGTGGGCTACTGCCATGAATTGGTACAGGGCTGGCCTGCCAATTATGGCGTTGAAGGGGAGGTCGATCTCCGCTACATCGAACAGAACGTATTCTGTCCGATAGCTGTCCGGAGCTCCGAAGGTCACCGGGAGGCTGATGTTGCCGTAGGGAACGACCTGTCCCGGCCCTACCCCTGATAACGGGCTCGACGGGGTGAGCTTGGCCATCGGGATCTGCAGCTTCTGGAAAGCTGCACGGCTGATGAGGTTCAGCCCAGCTCCACCATCTACCAAAACGTGGTACATCCTCACGTTGGTGATGCTGGGAGCTACCAGGAGTGGTAGTTGGCCGGCCCCAGCCATGTTCCTGGGGCAGTCGGTGGCGTCAAAGCTGATGGGGGTTCCCATCCACTTGAGGTGCGGTGCGGCACTTGGGAGTGGAGCCACCGGCGCTACCGCTCGGCGCAGAGTCTTGACTGTGCTTCGGGACGAGGGGTCGGCGGACCCGCCGTATATGACATAGAGCTTCTTTCGACGCTCATATTGGCTGGAGCTGGAGTCCTCATGGTTGCGCACCGCCTTCATGGCGCGCTGAGGCTCCTGGAACTCCACTTGGTGGTCGATGCTGTCTGGGACGTCGACCTTCTGCTTGCCCTCCCCTTAGCGGAAGAGTGGGGCATCAGTCCGCTGCTGCTTCCCTTTGCGGAAGCGCTCCGTGAGCTTCCGGATCTCCCGGCACTCGGCAGTAGTGTGGCGACAGCTGCCGTGCACGGGGCATAGCTTGTCTTGGTCGCCTTCTGGGGCTGGTGACTGTCGCTGCCTCTTGTCGGGGTGCGGCCCCCCGAGCTCCACTGGGTGCCGCTACTGTGGCAACGGGATCTGCGGTCGGTGATTCCGTCTCGCCTCTGCCTCGGTTCTTGGCCTTCTTGTTGCCTCCATAGGAAGCAGCGCCAGATCCGGGCTGTCCTCCTGACTCGGAGGTCTGCAGTGAGTGCCAGTTCCGCCCTTCGGCTGCTCTGGCGCACTTGTCTGCCAGGCTGAAGAGCTCGGAGACATCGCGGACCTCTCTGGTCGCGAGCTTCTCAAGCATCTTCTTGTCCCGGACGCCTTGCCAGAACGCCACCACCACCGAAGCGTTTTGGATGTGTGGGATGGTGTTCCGCACCTGGGAGAACCGCTGAATGAAGGAGCGCAGCGATTCTCCAGGCTGTTGCTGGATGGCGTGGAGGTCAAGCTCCGTGCCGGGACGGGTGTAGGAACTGCCGAAGTTGGCGACGAACTGCCGGTAGAGATCTCCCCAGGAAGTTATGGAACCCTGGGGGAGGTTCATGAGCCAAGACCGGGCTGGGCCGGTCAAGGCGACGGGGAAGTAGTTGGCCATGACGGCCTCATCCCCTCCTACGGCAAGTACGGTGGTGGAGTAGATCTGGAGGAACTCCGCCGGGTTTACGCTGCCGTCGTACTTCTCGGGCAGGTGCGGCCAAAACTTGCGCGGCCACCTTGCGAAGCGAAGGTGGGGTGCGAAGGCCGCACATCCTGCCCCTGTTGCCGCAGGTATTGGTGCCACGAACGCTTGGTTCGCAACTGGCACAGTGTACCCCGGTATGGGCAAAGCTGCACCATAGACCGGGGGCGCCGTTTGCAGGGCATATGGTTGCGGCATATGCTGCGCGGCGTATGCCTGGGGCAGAGCTCGCGTGGCGAAGATCTGCTCTTCAGGCTGGGTCGAGGCCGATGTCATGCTGTCGCCAGCCTCTTGGTTGCGACGCCTTTCTCGACGTCGCTCGAGGTACACCTGGGCATCTTGGCCCAAGTGGCACCGTTCCATGTAAGGGCCTCAGTTTTTGACACTCATTTGCAGTGTTCATCACCACACCACACACCTCATTTGAGGAAGAATGATGAACACAAATAAAGAGCAAGTAACAATTATCAACATGCTCATTAGGGAACAAACTCACACATTGCAAAAGTGGTACTTCCCACATGTGATATAGATGGGCTGGACATATGAAGACTCCTACACTTTGCTAAGGATGTCCATGCCAAGTTCCACCCAAATTCAAAACCTTTTTGAGGTCATTTTGGGTATAGTTAGGAAGAGGGCAGTTTGAAACCATATTCAAATTCAAACTGTTTTCGCCCACTGAATGTAAAAGTGGAAGGCATATTCTTGCTCAGCACATTTTTGTGAGCTCACACACCAATTTTCACTCCATTTGGAGTTGATCTTGACATGAGCTAAGGGGGAGAAATTCAAACTTTATTTGAATTTCAAACTGCACTTGTGCTGAAATTCATTCAAACCAAACCTCATTTGAACTTTGATCAATTCAAATGGCTCTTGGGTGAATAATTTGAATTGCCAAGGGTAGAATAGGGTTCACTGTTTACCACAGCTGTTAGGAATAAATTTCAGAGGTTAAAAGAGAAGTGGGACCCACATGTCAGCCTCAGCCTCAAAGCAAACCGACTGAACCACAGTTCAGTCGGTTCCCGGCAGCTGTGCGCGCGCGCCACCGAAGGGGGCAGCCGGCGCCAGCTCCTGCTGCGTGCCCCAAGCCGGAGACCAGCCGGCCGGGCTATTTATTCCCTCCCCGGCGTGCTTCAGTCACCATTTCCCCGAGCTACCGACGTGCGCGACTGCTTTTTCCACTGCCATCGCCGCCGCTCGAGTTCCTGCTTGATCAAGCCGATCGCAGCTCCCTCTTTCCATTCCAAGGTCCCAGCAAGGTACTAGCAACCATCCTCCATCCTTCCCATTGATAGAAATCGATTGAAACCGAGTGATATCGGCTGTGCCGAAAGATCAAACTCGGAACTGGAAACCGCCGCACCTCGGGCTCTCGTGGACAGCCCAACCTGGGCGTTGTCACGCCCGAGCCAAGACACCCTTGGACGCGCAGGTGACCGGTGCTGCTCATCTCCGAGCCACAGCTCGAGTGGTTGCTCACCGGCGGCGAATTTCCACTTTTCCCCTTTCTGTGTGCAGAACGACCTTCGGGTACGATTCTGTTTAATTCGTGCTCTAGAAAGGATTAGAGGGCCTCAGGCCACTCCCACACGAGCTAGACACGGTGACGCACAAGTTGCCTACACAACTCTGGGCCGGAGAACCTCTGTGCCCGGCGTAATTCAAGGTCTACTAATGGCGGAACGAACGGGGGGTATCGGGCGCACGGTGAGGACCTATTTCGGGCCTTCCCCGAGCTGCCCCGAGTTCATGTCGACCTTCTCTGAGGTCCACTGATGCTCCCCGACCGGTTTCTCAAGTAGCTGAGGCACTAGGAGCATCAGCCGACATGGCCGAAGTCGTTCCGATATGGCGGCTCGTCGCCGACCATGCTCCGGCCGTTGTCATGAGCAGCTGACCCTCGGATCATGTTCCCCAAGTAAAAGTAGGCAGGGGCGACCAGAATCAAGAAGTTTGGAGCGGTACAGCAGCCAGCGGCGAGCTCTCCGGCGAGGTCCCTCGGCGGCGGAGCGCGGGTGTCGCGAGGTTGAAGAAGGGGGTGGACCCCAGCTGTCAGCGGCCGATATTTTGAATCGGGATCCGGCTGCGGCCGGGATCGGGTGTGCTGGCGCGCAAAAGCCTTGTGGGCCGCGGTGTGCTGTCGCTTCGGCGTGCGACGCGTGTCCCCTGGGCCCACGCGCGAGTTTAAACTTTTCCCCGATTTTCAGATTTCCTTCAAACTTCAAATCCTTATAACTTTGGCTAGAAAGCTCCAAATTGAGTGAACCAAATTTTGCTGGATTCAGCTCTCTGAGTACTTTCCAGAAAATCAAGTTTCACTTCATGAAATTCCCTAATTCTCCAGAATTAATTCCTTAATGTTTAAACTGTTAGGAATTTTAACTGGAGAATCCTTTGGCGGAAAATCCTGAAATTTTGCTGAGATGTTCACCAAAATATCATTGAGCTACCATAAAAATTTCAGATCCATTTGAGCTCATTTAGTCCACCTAATGGTGTGATTAGTAAAACTGTTCCAGAGAAAATAGAAAATGTTCAGAAACATTTTCAGGATTTTCTCTGAAATTGTTTAGCTCATATCTTTAGTTAGAGACTTCCAAATTAAGTGAGACCAACTCCATTAGGACCCTCTGAAAATCTAGTTTTCAGAAAGTCATAGTTTGTCTCATGAAAATCCCTAGAACACCCTAAGGGTTCCAATTAAGGTCAAGGACATAATTATTTGTGGAGGGCTCAAATGAGCTTTGCTGCAACTAAAACTTGACCAAGTCTTTGTTTAGGTTGTAACCAAGCCACAGTAAAAGTTTCACAGTCATTAGGTCTGTCTAGTAAGGGTTATAGACTTCACAACTTCAAAGTTAATACAAAGGCATTTAATTAATACATACATTGTTCTTATCATGTAGTCGCTAAGGTCGAGGAGGAACCCGAAGTCCTAGACTTCGTTACTCCGGAGGAACAGCTAGCCTACGACCAAAAGCAGCAAGGCAAGCCCCGGTTTGCATTAGCCTTTTTACAAATTTTTATTGTTTTGAGCACATACTTGTTTCCCTTTGTTCGTTGCATTAGAGTCTTGATTGGAAACCCAACTGCACAGCCAAGAAAACCATGGGTTGGGTTTAGGATTGAAAACCTCGTTAGCCACTGCATTGCTAGAATAGAGTAGGATTCGGTACAAGTCGAGTAGTTGGAACTACTCGCGAGAATAGGCTAGAGGCACATTGCTCGGGTAGAGATAGCACATGAAACACATGGCAAGAAAATGAGACCGAGCGGAGAGTAAGGGCAGCAGGACTTTGGGGCCTGTGTGCTGTAGCTCCGCTTGTGTCGATTGAGGACCGAGCCGTGTGCGGGCCTGTTGAACAAGCTAGAACAGTACCGAAGACCTACCGGCTATATGGGAACCGGGAAACTGATGTAACTCGGGTAGCTGGGTGTTGAGGCATTGCCCGTCGTTCAGAGGGTAGGTTGAGAGCTCGAGGTGTAAATCAGCTGGCGGCACAGAGATGCGCGTGCAGGGACCTCTTGCTCGGGACGATGGGACCGGTTCAATATTTGGCTAACGGGTGAAAGGTAGTCGCGTACGGCGTCCGTGATGGTTGTTGTAGGCAACATCGAGTACGGGCGTACGTGACGGGTTGTTCGGGTAACCCTGCAGGTGTAAATCGATTATAATCGCCGTCCCTCGCGGTCAGTGAGTACCACTTGTTCACTGTACCGTGACGTAGAAAGAACAGGCTAGTTACATGTTAAAATGTTGCTGATTGAAAGTTGGATATTGATTGTTAATGATATGTTGTAGCTTAGTGCTAACTAAAGTTCTTTTCAACTTTGGGCAAAGTACATGAGAGAAATGCGTTTCTTGTTTGATTGCGGCTCTCTCATGTGCCTTAGCATAAAGTTCTCCACAACCTGCTGCTAAAACTTGAAAGTAAGGTTCTACTAATTAGGCGAGTCCTTGCAAATGATTTTTTACCTCATGCAACCCATCACCCTCATGTAGAAGTTCCATGTTTAGGTGAGACGGGTCAGACTTGCTGAGCCTTCGTGCTCACTGCTTGTGTTTGAAGCTTTTGCAGGGTTCTATGAGGAAGGGACTCCCGAAGAGGAGACGGAACCCCAGGAGGGGAACCCCGTCGAGTGGGAGTCGTGCACGCCGCAGAGTTAGTGTGCGTGTGTGCTAGCAAGGACACGTTCGAGGGCTGAACGTGCACTTGATGCTTAGTCTACGCCCGCGAGTGTGGACTAAACTTATTTTGATGTAAACATGTTAATAAACTTGTTTATGTAATAAAGCTTCCGCTTCCGCTTTGTACCTTTGACGTGTGTTATACGGTGTTGTGCAACGCAGCACCCCTCAGCGTGATCCTGGCTCGACAGGACCAGTGGGGTCGTGTCAGCGTGGTATCAGAGCTCGCTTGAGGTTTAACACAGTACAAAGGTCTTCTTTTTCAAAAATCCAGTGAGGAACGAGTTAGTAGCCCGTATAAGGATGTTATTAGTATATAGAAAGTGGCTTATTAACTTATTTGTTATGTCGGGAAAATCGTGCATCTCGGGACGTTCATGTCTTGGGGGGTGCACGTAAGCGCTGTCCACCAGTGCGCACAAGCTGAAGGGTGGAGCCCCACGGGTGGCAGGTAACCCGACCCGCTTTGATATCCTCTACGACTCTTCATGTCGTTTGGGGTATTCGAGCAACGTCTGTCCCTGGCGTGCGTGGTGCAACATGGGAGACCCCGTCACGTGGTCTGAAACGTGAACACGTAACTCAAGGCGTGTTTGGCTTGAGAACATCCGGGCGAGTGATGACGGCCGGATGTACCAACTGTATGGATTCCGGGCTCGGTGTGCAGCCGAGTCTGATGATTGGTTGAATTTCTGCAGGTAGCCTTACCACGAAACGGTAGACGTGTAGCATCCGTGTGCGAGTGACGAGTAGTGCCACTAAACTAACGAAGCCGGCTAAGTCCGGTATAGGTTTTTCTTTGTGAGGACGTAGTACCGACATGATCTGGTGACGCATCAACGTCACACCCAACTAAATGAACAACTTCATTTAAAAAAATTTGAAGGTTTTGATCCAAAGTAGTAAAACTTGATGTAACTCCTTCCCTTGAACAGGATATTCAAAGCTAATAAGTTTTCAACTTATAGGATGTTAAGGACAGAGCACTCTGTTTTCAGCTAAATCAAGGCTGAAGTAATCAGAGGTTAGAGGTTGAGTTCTTTCGAGGTTGGGGTAGTATGATACATTTCTGGAAAGCTTTGGAGGAGCTTTACAACTTTTCTGTTGAGTTCCAGAGGTGTTTCGTCCCTTAACCACTCGAAAAATGCAGTAGAGTTGAAACTGTCCAGAAAACAGGACAGAGCAAAGACTCTCTGTAAACTCTCTGTAAATTAAGCATAACTTCCTGCTTAAAAATCCAAAAATAGGAAATGAGGTAGTTCTGGAAAGATTATGAGATGGGTTACAACTTTGTAACAGAAAGTTTTGTCAGATTAGGAACAGAATTAACTGGGATTGTTGGATCAAATCAGTACCTAAAGCAGGGAGGTGCTGTCCAATTGTTTCCAGAAATTCTGTTAACTTTGACATCTCATAACTTTTGAACCAGAGCAGATCTTAGGCCAACCAAATACTTTCTGGAAAGCTATTGAAGTTAACTTTAACTTTGATGTTGAGCTCCAGGATTGGTTTTGCTTTTAACCTGGCCTAAATCAGATTGATATGGAAACTGGTCAGGGCTGTCATGGGAACAGCAGATCAGCAGTCAAATTTGTTTAAAAATTTGAACTATGTTTCCAAGTTTTAGGGGTTCAATGACATATCTTATGTTATAACTTGATGGTTTGCTGTTCAAATAAATATTTGACATTTCTCAAATATATTTTTACAGATGGCAGCAGATAAACGGTTGGAGAACGGGTGGGTAGTTTCCCACTGCTCTGACCGTAGCGGCTACCCGGAAGCATTGTGGCAAATGCTCCAATATTTCGGGTACAACCAGATGCCGCAATACTTCGCCAAGGAAGAAGGCGAAGAGGGGAACAAGACGTGGACGATCCATGTCGAGGTTCCTGCAGGGCCTACGCCACCCGGTTGGGTGCCATTCACCGCCCGGTTTGATGAAGAGGAAGACGCAGGAATTCCTACACCTGCAACAAGGGAGCCGGAACGCGCTGGAGTACTCCAGAGCGTTCAACGATCTCGCACTCTACGCGTCGTATCACGCAGATACGGACGAGAAGCGGCGGGACCACTTTTACCAGGGGCTTAACCCGCTCCTGAAGGACAAGCTGGCAATGTTCAATCGCGGCAGCCTCAACGACATAATTGATGCTGCGATTGTTCAGGAAGACTCCGGCAAGGAGTTGGCGGCGGCAGAGCGAAAGCGAAGCGCGCCGCAGAGCAGCGGAGAAGGAGGCGGTCCTTCTCAGAAGTTTCGGATGGTGAATCGCCCACCATCAGGTCCGCGCTGGCAGCCACCACAGCGGTCGATGCCGTTCCGCGGTCGGCCGTATTCTTCACCGGCATTCCGGCCGGCACTGCCAGCACCACCGCAACAACAGCAGCAGCAGCGGGCGATGCCGCGTGCGTTTGCACCTCCGCAACGCATGCCGGGCTTTCGTCCCCCGAGTACTCCACCAGCAGCGGCCACATGTTACAAGTGTGGTCGTCCAGGACACTTCGCGAGCAGTTGCCCGGAGAGGCAAGGCGGTGGAGTGGTACCACAGTTTCCGGGGAGGAATCAACCCCGGAACCCTACTAATGCGCGGCGGGCAAACCCTAGGCCCGGCACTGTCCACCAGCTTGCCATTGAGGACGTGCCGGAGGGCGAGCCAATCCTTGCGGGTATGTTCCAACTCCACCAGCATCCCGCTATAGTACTATTTGATTCAGGCGCCACGCATAATTTTATTAGCCAAGCTTTCATTGCTAAACACAGCTTGCCGATACTACCCACCGATAGTCCATATTTAATTTGTTCACCGGGTGGGAAGATTTCAGCAAGCGTAATGGTCTCCAAAGCACCATTATGCTTAGCGGGTAGAGTGTACCCCACGTCTCTCATTATCTTAGAGGGACAGAAGGTCGATGTCATCCTAGGGATGTCGTGGTTAACCCGCCACGGCGCTGTTTTAGACACCGTCCTCCGAGTCGTGCACTTAAACTCAGAAGTGCACGGTTCTCACTCATTATTTCTGGACAGTCCAGAAATAAAACTTCCAAGTGTCTATCAAGCCACAACCATCAGATTGGAAGACATTCCAGTGGTCCGAGAGTTCCCTGATGTATTCCCGGATGATTTGCCGGGGATGCCACCCGATAGAGAGGTGGAGTTCAAGATTGAACTTGCACCGGGAACCATGCCAATATCCCGAAGGCCGTACAAGATGGCGCCCAAGGAGTTGGCGGAACTGAAGATTCAGCTCACGGACCTTCTGGAGAAGGGTTTTATTAGGCCGAGCTCCTCGCCATGGGGTTGTTCGGCACTATTTGTCAAAAAGAAGGATGAAACGTTGCGGCTTTGCGTGGACTACCGTCCATTAAATGCCGTAACCATCAAGAACAAGTACCCGTTACCACGGATCGACATGTTGTTTGATCAGTTGGTCGAAGCAAAGGTCTTTTCCAAGATGGATTTAAGATCCGGGTACCATCAGATTAAGATCAGGGCTGAGGACATTCCAAACACAGCTTTTTCGACAAGGTACGGACTTTATGAGTACCTGGTCATGTCCTTTGGCCTCACCAATGCTCCAGCTCACTTCATGTATTTAATGAACTCGGTGTTCATGCCGGAGCTGGACAAGTTTGTCGTGGTCTTCATCGACGACATCCTGGTATACTCCAAGTCGGAGGAAGATCACAAGAAACATCTGCGTATAGTCTTGCAACGGCTGCGGGATCACAAGTTATACGCAAAGTTCAGCAAATGCGAGTTTTGGATATCGCAAGTGCCTTTCCTCGGGCATATCATCTCAGCGGAGGGTATCGCTGTGGACCCGAGCAAAA
Organism: Neostapfia colusana; assembly: GCA_030760725.1. Taxonomy (NCBI): domain Eukaryota; kingdom Viridiplantae; phylum Streptophyta; class Magnoliopsida; order Poales; family Poaceae; genus Neostapfia; species Neostapfia colusana. The sequence continues at coordinate 18,855,168 of JASWHV010000002.1, forward strand.
TCACGCAAGTGCTGAATTGGAAATCCCCGAGAACTGTTCATGAGGTACGGAGTTTCCTCGGACTCGCGGGATATTATCGGAGGTTCATTCCGAACTTCTCGAAGATTGTCAGGCCAATGACAGAGCTGCTGAAGAAGGCTACCAAATATGTTTGGAGTCCAGCATGTGAAGCAGCATTCAAGGCTTTAGTCAAGCACCTGACATCAGCACCGGTTTTGGCGCAGCCAGACACAACAAAACCGTTCGAGGTGTACTGCGATGCATCCGGCATTGGGCTCGGATGTGTGCTGATGCAAGACCGAAGAGTGGTCGCGTATGGATCACGACAGCTTAGGAACCATGAGCAAAATTATCCAACTCACGATTTGGAGCTCGCTGCCGTGGTACTTGCACTGAAAATGTGGAGACACTACCTACTCGGTAACCTCGTACATTTATATACCGACCACAAAAGCCTCAAGTACATCTTCACTCAGAAGGAGCTGAACATGAGGCAACGAAGATGGTTGGAACTGATAAAGGATTATGAGATAGAGATCCATTATCATCCGGGCAAGGCAAACGTTGTGGCAGACGCGCTAAGCCGCAAGTCACACGTCAATAATCTGACCATCACACCGTTGGAAGAGAGCGAACCACCACTACATGTGATTCCACATGGAGCTCTCTACAACCTAGCTTTGATCCCCACCATCCGTGAAGAGATAGCGGCAGCCCAGAAGAATGACAAGGGCATGTCACATTTGCGGAGACGTGTAGACAGTGGGGAGTTGAAATGTTTCCGGAAGGACGGAGACGGCGTCTTATGGTTCAAGGACCGGATCGTCGTACCCCGAAACCCGGAGTTAAGGAAGAGAATCTTTGATGAAGCTCACTTATCAAAGTTTTCTATTCACCCCGGCAGCAACAAGATGTATCAAGAACTCAGAAGCAAGTTTTGGTGGACACGGATGAAGCGAGAGACGGCAAAATACGTGTCCGAGTGTGATACATGTCGACGGGTGAAGGCAGACCAAATGCGGAAACCGGGACTGCTGCAACCACTGGGCATTCCTGCCTGGAAGTGGGAGGACGTGAGCATGGATTTCGTCGTCGGTTTACCCACCACCTTACATAAACATGATTCTGTGTGGGTGATCGTCGATCGGCTCACCAAAGTTGCCCATTTCATCCCGGTCAACACCAACTACAACGCCAAGAAGTACGCTGAACTGTACATCTCACGGATCCTATGCTTATACGGCGTACCCCGTACCATCGTATCGGACCGGGGCACTTTATTTGTGTCCCGTTTTTGGGAGCAGCTACACGCTGCCTTGGGGACGAAGCTGATCCGTAGTTCAGCCTACCACCCGCAGACGGATGGGCAAACGGAGCGGGTAAATCAAATCCTAGAAGACATGCTACGAGCTTGCGCTATCGACCACGGCAAGAATTGGGATGATCACTTGCCATTAGCCGAGTTCTCGTACAACAATGGGTACCAAGCCAGCATCAAGATGGCGCCCTACGAGGCGCTATACGGCAGGAAATGCCGCACACCACTGAACTGGTGTGAATCTGGCGAGAGGGTTACCTTCGGGATTGATCTTGTCAACAACGCGGAAGAAAAGGTTCGATTAATTCAAGCGAACCTAAAAGCCGCTCAATCCCGACAGAAACAGTATGCGGACCGGAGAAGGCGCCCATTACAATTCGAAGTTGGAGATCACGTATACCTACGAGTGTCTCCAATGAAGGGCGTAAACAGATTTGGGGTGAGAGGAAAGTTAGCACCCCGATTCATCGGTCCATTCCAGATTACCGAAAGATGTGGATCGGTGGCATACCGGCTAAGATTACCAGAAGCACTTTCCGGTGTGCACGACGTCTTTCACATTTCCCAGCTGAGGAAGTGTCTCAAGCTATCAACTACCGTTCAGCTGGAAGACATTAAAGAACTGCAACCGGATCTCACCTATCGGGAGGAACCGGTGCAGATTATTGATGAAAAGGCCCGAACCACACGCAACCGTACGTTGTGGTTCTACAAGATTCTATGGAGTAATTACTCCATGGACGAAGCGACATGGGAGAGCGAAGAATTCCTTCGCACTAACTACCCCGACTTTTTCACGTCGCATATTCGGTAATTTTCCACTGTCCTCTCTCTCATTTCACCTTATAATCTCGGGACGAGATTCTTTTAAGGGGGGAGGAATGTAAGGGCCTCAGTTTTTGACACTCATTTGCAGTGTTCATCACCACACCACACACCTCATTTGAGGAAGAATGATGAACACAAATAAAGAGCAAGTAACAATTATCAACATGCTCATTAGGGAACAAACTCACACATTGCAAAAGTGGTACTTCCCACATGTGATATAGATGGGCTGGACATATGAAGACTCCTACACTTTGCTAAGGATGTCCATGCCAAGTTCCACCCAAATTCAAAACCTTTTTGAGGTCATTTTGGGTATAGTTAGGAAGAGGGCAGTTTGAAACCATATTCAAATTCAAACTGTTTTCGCCCACTGAATGTAAAAGTGGAAGGCATATTCTTGCTCAGCACATTTTTGTGAGCTCACACACCAATTTTCACTCCATTTGGAGTTGATCTTGACATGAGCTAAGGGGGAGAAATTCAAACTTTATTTGAATTTCAAACTGCACTTGTGCTGAAATTCATTCAAACCAAACCTCATTTGAACTTTGATCAATTCAAATGGCTCTTGGGTGAATAATTTGAATTGCCAAGGGTAGAATAGGGTTCACTGTTTACCACAGCTGTTAGGAATAAATTTCAGAGGTTAAAAGAGAAGTGGGACCCACATGTCAGCCTCAGCCTCAAAGCAAACCGACTGAACCACAGTTCAGTCGGTTCCCGGCAGCTGTGCGCGCGCGCCACCGAAGGGGGCAGCCGGCGCCAGCTCCTGCTGCGTGCCCCAAGCCGGAGACCAGCCGGCCGGGCTATTTATTCCCTCCCCGGCGTGCTTCAGTCACCATTTCCCCGAGCTACCGACGTGCGCGACTGCTTTTTCCACTGCCATCGCCGCCGCTCGAGTTCCTGCTTGATCAAGCCGATCGCAGCTCCCTCTTTCCATTCCAAGGTCCCAGCAAGGTACTAGCAACCATCCTCCATCCTTCCCATTGATAGAAATCGATTGAAACCGAGTGATATCGGCTGTGCCGAAAGATCAAACTCGGAACTGGAAACCGCCGCACCTCGGGCTCTCGTGGACAGCCCAACCTGGGCGTTGTCACGCCCGAGCCAAGACACCCTTGGACGCGCAGGTGACCGGTGCTGCTCATCTCCGAGCCACAGCTCGAGTGGTTGCTCACCGGCGGCGAATTTCCACTTTTCCCCTTTCTGTGTGCAGAACGACCTTCGGGTACGATTCTGTTTAATTCGTGCTCTAGAAAGGATTAGAGGGCCTCAGGCCACTCCCACACGAGCTAGACACGGTGACGCACAAGTTGCCTTCACAACTCTGGGCCGGAGAACCTCTGTGCCCGGCGTAATTCAAGGTCTACTAATGGCGGAACGAACGGGGGGTATCGGGCGCACGGTGAGGACCTATTTCGGGCCTTCCCCGAGCTGCCCCGAGTTCATGTCGACCTTCTCTGAGGTCCACTGATGCTCCCCGACCGGTTTCTCAAGTAGCTGAGGCACTAGGAGCATCAGCCGACATGGCCGAAGTCGTTCCGATATGGCGGCTCGTCGCCGACCATGCTCCGGCCGTTGTCATGAGCAGCTGACCCTCGGATCATGTTCCCCAAGTAAAAGTAGGCAGGGGCGACCAGAATCAAGAAGTTTGGAGCGGTACAGCAGCCAGCGGCGAGCTCTCCGGCGAGGTCCCTCGGCGGCGGAGCGCGGGTGTCGCGAGGTTGAAGAAGGGGGTGGACCCCAGCTGTCAGCGGCCGATATTTGAATCGGGATCCGGCTGCGGCCGGGATCGGGTGTGCTGGCGCGCAAAAGCCTTGTGGGCCGCGGTGTGCTGTCGCTTCGGCGTGCGACGCGTGTCCCCTGGGCCCACGCGCGAGTTTAAACTTTTCCCCGATTTTCAGATTTCCTTCAAACTTCAAATCCTTATAACTTTGGCTAGAAAGCTCCAAATTGAGTGAACCAAATTTTGCTGGATTCAGCTCTCTGAGTACTTTCCAGAAAATCAAGTTTCACTTCATGAAATTCCCTAATTCTCCAGAATTAATTCCTTAATGTTTAAACTGTTAGGAATTTTAACTGGAGAATCCTTTGGCGGAAAATCCTGAAATTTTGCTGAGATGTTCACCAAAATATCATTGAGCTACCATAAAAATTTCAGATCCATTTGAGCTCATTTAGTCCACCTAATGGTGTGATTAGTAAAACTGTTCCAGAGAAAATAGAAAATGTTCAGAAACATTTTCAGGATTTTCTCTGAAATTGTTTAGCTCATATCTTTAGTTAGAGACTTCCAAATTAAGTGAGACCAACTCCATTAGGACCCTCTGAAAATCTAGTTTTCAGAAAGTCATAGTTTGTCTCATGAAAATCCCTAGAACACCCTAAGGGTTCCAATTAAGGTCAAGGACATAATTATTTGTGGAGGGCTCAAATGAGCTTTGCTGCAACTAAAACTTGACCAAGTCTTTGTTTAGGTTGTAACCAAGCCACAGTAAAAGTTTCACAGTCATTAGGTCTGTCTAGTAAGGGTTATAGACTTCACAACTTCAAAGTTAATACAAAGGCATTTAATTAATACATACATTGTTCTTATCATGTAGTCGCTAAGGTCGAGGAGGAACCCGAAGTCCTAGACTTCGTTACTCCGGAGGAACAGCTAGCCTACGACCAAAAGCAGCAAGGCAAGCCCCGGTTTGCATTAACCTTTTTACAAATTTTTATTGTTTTGAGCACATACTTGTTTCCCTTTGTTCGTTGCATTAGAGTCTTGATTGGAAACCCAACTGCACAGCCAAGAAAACCATGGGTTGGGTTTAGGATTGAAAACCTCGTTAGCCACTGCATTGCTAGAATAGAGTAGGATTCGGTACAAGTCGAGTAGTTGGAACTACTCGCGAGAATAGGCTAGAGGCACATTGCTCGGGTAGAGATAGCACATGAAACACATGGCAAGAAAATGAGACCGAGCGGAGAGTAAGGGCAGCAGGACTTTGGGGCCTGTGTGCTGTAGCTCCGCTTGTGTCGATTGAGGACCGAGCCGTGTGCGGGCCTGTTGAACAAGCTAGAACAGTACCGAAGACCTACCGGCTATATGGGAACCGGGAAACTGATGTAACTCGGGTAGCTTGGTGTTGAGGCATTGCCCGTCGTTCAGAGGGTAGGTTGAGAGCTCGAGGTGTAAATCAGCTGGCGGCACAGAGATGCGCGTGCAGGGACCTCTTGCTCGGGACGATGGGACCGGTTCAATATTTGGCTAACGGGTGAAAGGTAGTCGCGTACGGCGTCCGTGATGGTTGTTGTAGGCAACATCGAGTACGGGCGTACGTGACGGGTTGTTCGGGTAACCCTGCAGGTGTAAATCGATTATAATCGCCGTCCCTCGCGGTCAGTGAGTACCACTTGTTCACTGTACCGTGACGTAGAAAGAACAGGCTAGTTACATGTTAAAATGTTGCTGATTGAAAGTTGGATATTGATTGTTAATGATATGTTGTAGCTTAGTGCTAACTAAAGTTCTTTTCAACTTTGGGCAAAGTACATGAGAGAAATGCGTTTCTTGTTTGATTGCGGCTCTCTCATGTGCCTTAGCATAAAGTTCTCCACAACCTGCTGCTAAAACTTGAAAGTAAGGTTCTACTAATTAGGCGAGTCCTTGCAAATGATTTTTTACCTCATGCAACCCATCACCCTCATGTAGAAGTTCCATGTTTAGGTGAGACGGGTCAGACTTGCTGAGCCTTCGTGCTCACTGCTTGTGTTTGAAGCTTTTGCAGGGTTCTATGAGGAAGGGACTCCCGAAGAGGAGACGGAACCCCAGGAGGGGAACCCCGTCGAGTGGGAGTCGTGCACGCCGCAGAGTTAGTGTGCGTGTGTGCTAGCAAGGACACGTTCGAGGGCTGAACGTGCACTTGATGCTTAGTCTACGCCCGCGAGTGTGGACTAAACTTATTTTGATGTAAACATGTTAATAAACTTGTTTATGTAATAAAGCTTCCGCTTCCGCTTTGTACCTTTGATGTGTGTTATACGGTGTTGTGCAACGCAGCACCCCTCAGCGTGATCCTGGCTCGACAGGACCAGTGGGGTCGTGTCATTCCAGCTCTGTTCTCAGGTCCGTCGACAGAAGCCTGGTGGAGCTGGAGTCTGCCATCTGCCCGTCAACCGTTGGCGTGCGCGTCAGCGACACAGCCGGTTGACCGGAGTGTCGTCCCCGCCAAAGTCGAGGGTTTGCGGCGGCGATGACGAGGCGGTCTACCTCGCGTATCCAATGCTGGGTCGCTGACTGAGGTGCGTCCCCAGCAGGTGGATTGCGCAGCAGCGCTCTTGCCGCAGCTAGCGCACCCCTGTGGGGTACGCTTAGCGCTGCAGAAGATCCCATGCTGGTTGGAGCCTGCATTGCCGGAGTCGGCATTGTCGGAGTCGGCTGCTGGCTACCAGCTTGCGCCGACACACTCCGTCCTGAGTGTGTCGACACATATTCCCCGCTGGTCACGGTTCGCCGTGAACGCGGGGGAGGAGAGTTTGCCGCTGAAGGAAGCTTGGTCATCTTCGTCGGCGGAAACTCGTCGCGCAAGGGAAAAGCCCCCTTCCTGGCGTGCCAAATGTCGAAGTGTGTGGTCGACACTTCCCCCGGACCTGCACTGGGCAGCCCACGGAGGTTCTTTTTCGGAGGGGCTAGTCTCTTGCGGAGAGCTTAAGCGTATGAACGAGTTAAGGAAGAGCTTGACACGGCGGGTTTTACGTGGTTCGGGCCGCCGGAGCGTAAAACCCTACGTCCACGGCGAGCTGGGGAGCTCGCTGTATTGCTTGTTGCTCAGAACCGGAGTCCTGAGCTTGAGGATGAGTTACACCTTGGGTGCGAATGGCTAGAGTGCGAACCCTTGCTAACGTTGCCTACCCGAGCCTTTTATAGTCCAAGGCTCGGGTGGCTTACAAGGGGGGCCCGGGACCCGACAGGTGGTCCCGAGGAGATTGCCTGCAGACTATCGTATCCTCAGTTATGTCGGTAGTTCTCTCTGGCGAAGGCTTCTGAGTCTTCGTCTTGCCGCCCTGCCCATGCCGCATGCTAGCCGTAGTGGTTGATGACGGCGGAGGCGGCAGGGGATGTCTTGTTGCTGTGTTTATTGGCTAGCAGGATCTGACACCGCGCGCCAGTCTGTGATGTGACTACGTGCAACGACACCTGACAGAGGCGTGCTCCGCGTCTCCGCGTCTTGGGAAGGCGCGGGCCTTGAATACCTTGTACGGGCAAGGTATGGGGCGTCTTTACGCCCGCTGCCTACCGCTCGGGGGCAGGCAACGCTCTTCTGCTGGACACGTGGCGGGCCCGGAGCCCTCCTCAGAGAAGAGGGAGGTCCGGCCCCGCAGGACACGTGGAGCCTTCGGACCTCTCCTCGCGGAGGGGGAGGTCCGTCTTCTGTCGGCCACGTGGCGGGCCCGGAGCTCTCCTCTGAGGAGAGGGAGGCCCGGCCCCGCTGGACACGTGGCGCCTTCGGACCTCTCTCCCACGGAGGGGGAGGTCCGGCTTCTGCAAGCCACGTGGCGAGCCCGGAGCTCTCCTCAGAGGAGAGGGAGGTCCGGCCCCGCCGGACGCGTGGCGCCTTCGGAGCTCTCCCTGCGGAGAAGGGCGAGATCCTTAGGCATTTTCCCCTGTGCGCGGGGGTACCCCATATCGCGGGCACCGACACGTACCATTGAGTCTAAGTTCGGGTTGCTTCAATGCACCGAACATCAGAAGGTTTTATACGCAGCACAACAACTTCACGGGTCCGCCAGTGCATGGTGGGCAAATCAACTCGCCTCCTTACCAGCTGTACATGACCTTACATGGGCAGAATTCCGGAAGGCGTTTCTCGCGTATCATGTTCCTTCCGGAATAATTCAGCGGAAACTCGAGGAGTTTCTGGCCTTAAAACAAGGAGGGATGGGTGCATACGAGCATTCGCGAGTGTTCAACAAGCTGGCACAGTATGCGCCTCAACATGTGAACACCGAAGCACAAAAGTGTGAATGGTTCTTCTGCAGTCTCAATCCCAAGCTAAAGGAGAGACTCGTTTTAGCTGATTGAAAGAACTTCAACGAATTGATGAGTGCTGCCATCATGGTTGAAGATGCTCAGCGGGAAGTTCAGGCTGAGAAAAGAAAGAACCATATACCACCGGAGAGTAGCAGTAGTGCTCCGCAGAAATACAGGGTGGTAGACAGCACCTTGAACTGTCAGCTGATGCAGCCGGCTCGATGACTCCAGCAACATTCGGGTCGTTCAGCTCAATACTCTGAAGTCGGACAGCTGCAAAAACGGTATATGCAGCCACGTTATTCTGTTCCTCAAGTGTTCTTGCTGCAGCAGAATACAACTAGTGTCCGTACACAGAGCAACCAGGAACCGGCTGAGAAACCGTGCTTCACGTGCGGGTACTTGGGTCACATCAGCAGGAAGTGTCCAGAAAGGATACACCATAGAGAAACTACACCGGGGTGGGGTATAAATCAACCCCGTGCTCAGCTTCAAGGAACAGCACCAAAATCCGGGTGCATTTATCATACAGCTCTAGAGGATGTGCCAGATGGGGCACCTGTGCTAGCGGGAATGTTCACCCTCAATGTACTGCCCGTATTAATTTTATTTGACTCTGGAGCTACACACAATTTCATCAGCAGGTTGTTTGTGTGCAAAGCTGAGCTCTCCACCTCTACACCGAAGGATCACTATCTTATCCGCTCACCGGGTGGAAATATAGCTGCTAATGAAGTAGTGATCAAAGCACCCTTGTGCTTAGGTGGAAACTTATACCCCACAACCCTCATTGTATTAGAGGGGTAGAAGATCGACGTGATTCTAGGAATGGCGTGGATGAACTACCACGGGGCTGTTCTTGACATCGGTCCACGGATTGTTAGTTTGACTCTCCGATCTACGGTCTCCAAACGCTCATACTTGAAGCCGTGAATTCTAAAAATCCAGTGGTGTACCAAAGTGTGACCACGAAACTGGAGGATATTCTAGTGGTCCGTGAGTACCCAGATGTGTTTCCCGACGATCTTCCAGGGATGCCGCCTGAGAGGAATGTGGTATTTAAGATCGAGTTAGCACCGGGAACCACACCAATATCTCGTAGGCCGTACAAAATGTCTCCGAAGGAATTAGCTGAACTGAAAGAACAGCTAAAGGACTTAATGGACAAAGGGTTCATCCGACCAAGCTCATCGCCATGGGGCTGTTCAGCCCTTTTTGTGAAGAAAAAGGATGAGTCACTTCGGTTATGTGTGGATTATCGGCCGCTGAATGCAGTGACGATCAAAAATAAATATCCATTGCTGCGGATCGATATATTATTTTATCAGTTGGTGGGTGCCAGGGTATTCTCCAAGATGGACTTACGGTTCGGATATCATCAGATAAAAATCAGAGCGGAGGATATACCAAAGACGGCCTTCTCGACTAGATACGGGCTCTATGAGTATCTAGTCATGTCTTTCGGGCTAACAAATGCACCCGCACACTTCATGTATCTCATGAATTCTGTATTCATGCCAGAGTTGGATCAGTTCGTCGTGGTTTTCATCAACGACATTCTCGTATACTCCAAATCGGAGGAGGAGCACACCAAACATCTTCATATTGTGCTCCAACGCTTACGGGAACATAAGCTGTACGCCAAATTCAGCAAATGTGAATTTTGGATCAGCAAGGTACCCTTCTTAGGCCACATTATTTCAGCGGAGGGTGTGGCCGTGGATCCAACTAAAATTGAGCAAGTCTTGAAGTGGGAGTCTCCAACGTCATCTGTTCATCAAATCCGCAGTTTTCTGGGGCTGGCGGGTTACTATCGGAGATTTATTCCCAGCTTCTCAAAGGTGGCTAAACCAATGACAGAGTTTCTGAAGAAGAGCAGCAAGTATGTGTGGACATAGGCCTGTGAAGAGGCATTTCAAACTCTAAAGAAACATCTCACAACGGCACCGGTGTTAGCCCAACTGGATACAACAAAGCCATTTGATGTTTATTGTGATGCCTCAGGCATTGGACTGGGCTGCGTCTTAATGCAAGATAGACGCGTGATCACGTATGGATCTCGTCAACTCCGCAACCACGAGCAGCACTACCACACTCATGACCTAGAGCTTGCTGCAGTGGTGCTTGCGTTGAAGATGTTGAGGCACTACTTACTTGGAAATTTAGTGCACCTCTACACCGACCATAAGAGCTTCAAATATATATTCACTCAGAAGGATATCAATATGAGGTAGCGGAGGTGGTTGGAATTGATCAAAGATTATGAGCTCGAGATCCATTACCATCCGGGCAAAGCTAACATGGTGGCTGATGCACTCAGTCGTAAATCTCGCGTGAATAACTTGTCAATTGTTCCGGATGAGGATGAAGAACCAAGCTTGTGGGTGATTCCGTATGGGGCATTGTATAATCTTGCTCTTGTGCCTACCATTAGAGAGGAGATTGTACAAGCCCAGAAGAGGGATAAAGGAATGCGGAAAATACGGGCAAGAATCAATGAGGATAAGATGAAATGTTTCCGGGAAGATGAGCAAGGTGTGTTATGGTTTAACAGCCGTATCGTGGTACTCCGTAACCTGAAGCTAAGAAAGAAGATCTTGGACGAAGCTCATATGTCCAAGAACTCGATACATACAGGGAGCAATAAGATGTATCAAGACCTGAAGGGAAGGTTTTGGTGGACTCGGATGAAGCGAGAAATTGCCAAGTATGTATCCGAGTGTGATACATGCCGACGAGTCAAAGCTGATCATATTAAGAAAGCGGGAATGCTCCAACCATTAAGTATTCCGGCATGGAAGTGGGAGGACATCAGCATGGACTTTATTGTCGGCCTGCCTCTCACATCTAGAAAGCATGACTCCATTTGGGTGATTGTTGATCGCTTAACAAAATCAGCCCACTTCATCCCAGTGAGTACAAGATTTTCAACTAAGCAATATGCAGAGTTGTATCTTTCAAGGATTGTGTGCTTACATGGAGTCCCCAAAACTGTCATAGACCGTGGTTCAATATTTGTTGCTCGTTTCTGGGAGCAACAGCATGAATCCCTGGGAACAAAGTTAGTCAGAAGCTCAGCATTCCATCCTCAGACCAACGGTAAAACGGAGAGGGTGAACCAGATTTTGGAAGATACGCTGAGGGCATGTGCCATAGGTCATGGGAAGAACTGGGATAACCATTTGCCATTACAGAGTTCTCTTACAACAATGGTTACCAATCCAGTATTAAAATGGCACCATACGAAGCACTTTATGGCAGGAAGTGCCGCACACCACTCAATTGGTGTGAATCGGGCGAGAGGGTGATTTTCGGCATTGATCTTGTAAAAGATGCCGAATAGCGAGTCCAGCTGATTCAAGAAAACCTCAGGGCTGCTCAATCTTGCCAGAAGAGCTATGCGGACCAGCGACGCCGACCCTTGTGTTTTGAAGTCGGAGATCACGTCTATCTCCGAGTATCCATCAAGATTATCGACGAGAAGAGCCGGATCACTCGAAATCGGACTTTGAAATTTTACAAAGTCCTGTGGAGTAATCACACACCGGAAGAAGCGACTTGGGAGAGTGAAGATTACATCCACAAGAACTATCCGGAACTTTTGTCGTAATTGTTGTAATTACCTTCCGCCTCATCTTTCTTTTGTAATCTCGGGACGAGATTCTTTTAAGGGGGGAGGATTGTAAAGGTCCCAAAAATGTGAATACAAAGAAACATGAGTTGCACCAATGTTGGGGTCATGTGTATGGAAAAGGGGCTTAGTTGAAACTTTTTCCACATATGATAACATAGGTGAGATTCTTCTAAACAAACTTAGGGTTACTGCATGGATGGACCTCATGTGGATTAAAACCACAGAAGTGAAGAACTCAAGTGAAATGGGAGGGTTTAAAAATCAGAGTTTGAACTAAATGTTAAACTCAAATTTCAAATGAGGGGAGGACATTATGGTAATTCAAAACTGTTGTGTTCAAACTCTTGTTTGCAGCAGCTAACACAAGAATCAAGTTGCATCTTTGGATTCCTTGGGTCCAAATTAGTGGTTGGGCAAAGTTTCAATAAATTTTGAAAAGGTTTGCTACCCATTTATCCAAATGGAGTTAAATGTGCAAAGAATTCAAATAAACATTTGAATTTGAATGAAGTTTGTCCAACTATCCAAATGCAGCTCAGGTTTTAAACTCCAAACATTTGAATTGATCACTTGCCAAGTTTTGGAGATCCTTTAGTGGTGAGGAGGGACTTCCTGTGGGGCCCACATGTCATAGGGTTAAAGACTTACCCCCTAAGTCTTTCCTCTCTGTACCTCACTCAACTGAGGGGATTCTCCCGAGCAACACAGCAGCCTCGCGCCACCTCCTGGTTTTCTTCTCTCGTGCTGGCAACCGGGCAGCAGCTCACCCCCTCCTCTACGTGATCCACCCCCCCCCCCCACACAGCTGAGCTATGCGTGTTTGCTTTCCTTCTCACGATCAGCAGCCGCCCCGCGCGCTGTTTTTCCTCACCGGCGCCGCCTCCACTGCTCCCCGTCTCCCGGCCAGCCCAGCGCTTCTCCGGCGTGCTCAAGAGGCCACAGAGGTGCGCCAGGAGGTATTGATCCTCATCCCGTCGTCCCCCTGCTCTCCCCCGACGCCGGCTCGCCGGAATTCGGTTTTTGGCACCGGCGCACGTATAGAACAGACCTTGGTTAATTCTTGAAATTCGCCCAAACCGATTGATCATACCTCCTACAATTCAAACCACGGCAACTATATGCCCTAGCGCCCTACCACGCCGAGAACCAAAGAAAACCGATCATCACAGGCCCCGGGCGACGAGAATTCGTCGCCGGCGGCAAAAACGGGTCGGGTCTCCGGTGACCGCCCTATTCCCCCCAATTGCTGCACGAACTGAGGTGCGTTCCATGCTCCACGAGCTCTGGTGATGCTTTAGGGCAAGGTATCTCGCCGGGAGAAGCTTCGGACACGCTAGAACACGTTGATGTCGAGCTCCCGAGCCGCCCCACCGGTGCCGACCTGTTTTTGGCCGTTTTCATGCGCGGAAACCTTGCCCGGCAGCTGCGCCATGTTGCAAGGAGCATGTAGGGCGAAACCGGAGCTCATTTGGTGGAGAAATGAGAGAGAACGAGCCGTGCCACGCTTTCTGCCGGTGTGCACCTGCGGGCTCTGCCGGGAGGTTGAAGAAGCACCTGACCCGTGGGCCCCACGTTTGACTGTTCTGTTTAAAATCAAACAGAGAGTTGTTCAAACTTGGAAAATGCATAACTCAGTGTAGAAACCTCCAAAAACAGTGACATAAATTTTATCAGATTCCTCTAAGAGAGTACTATCCAGGGGTACAGCCCAATAATTATGAAAATCCTGGGTTTGGGCTCATTAATTCATATAAGGAAAATATTGTAGGAATTTTTTCAGGAGCTCTGTGTATTGGAAAATTCCCAAATTTGGGCAGGAGATTCCTCCAAAAATACCTGAATTCCAGTAAAATGTTCATAAGCGTTGGACCTTATTTTCTTGGCCATATGTGGTGTTAATTCCTTATGTCTCTGAAAATTGGAAAAATAAACAGAGTTCAATTTCAGAATTTTTCCCCAAACTTTAGAACCTCATAACTCTTGCTAGGAAGCCCCAAATTTAGTGATTCAAATTGGGTTGGATGCATATTGAATAGCTCTGTCAAAATCTACAACCCAATTTGTATGAAACTCATTATTTAATTCTGGAAAATTCTTTAAAGCTTTTCAGCAAAAGAATTTGTGAGGGAGTTTGGCTCATCCAAAAATCCTCAAATTTTGCCAGAATACTATTTGGGATGTTAGTGAACTTCTTTAAAACTTTCAGCTCATTTCGAGTTGATTTGGTTAGGAGAATTTAGATTTGAAGTTGCTGTGTTCAAATGAGTACAAAAACAATTTCAGAGAATTTCCGAAAACTTGAAAATTCAGTCCTGGGAAATTCTTAGCTCCAAAAATCTTAGGAAAATTCATGCAAGTCCTATGAACTATAATTGAAATTTTAGTTCACTAAGTGGCATGAACATTGGTGTTATCTCAGAATTAATTCTTCCTTGCTTAATTGCTTAGAAAATTGTTCTAAACAAACCACTCAATGAAAGTGCTAATTTTTGGTCCAGAGGATTTTATTGTGACAAGGAACTCACATGAAAATTCTCAGCTCTATTGGAGCTCTGGATCACCCCTGTTCTGTTTAACCACTCAAGGTGATCAAAATGGAAGAAGGAAAACCACTTAGCACTTAATCATGTGCTTAGATCCAAATCCAAACCACTAGCACCAGTGTCATTTTAAATTCTTGAACAGAGTTACAGTTTTGAAACTTTTTTTTAGAACTTGTAGCAAAGTTTTACAATTAAACATATATGTTTATTCATCACGTGTAGTATCTACGTGGAGGAGTTGAAGTCAGCGGAGTAGACATCAAGGAAGGAGGAAAGCAGTTGATCAAGCCTTAAGTGGTCTTCACTAACTGATTTATATATATAAGTCCCCTGCAAAACAAAGGCAAGCCACGGTTTGCATCTAAATTTACACACTTTTATTTGTATTCACTTTACTTGGTCTAGTCATTTGTTTATTGCATTAAGTCTAGATGGTATGAATGCCCAAATGCATGACCCAGAAAACCATGGAGTTTAAATGTAGAATAGGTTATCATTGATTATAACTGCTGATCTCAAATTAATAAAAGTGGATTAAAAGAAGCAAAACTCGAGTGGGCAGTTTCCTACTCGTGAAACGGGGTTAAGGGGGATCAATCGGAAGAGTTGGGAATTGATCCTCATAGTTGGGAATGGATACTGGGCAGTGGATGGAAGGTTCAAGGACGTGGTCCTGTGAATCTAGTCTGTGTCTGAGTCGATTAAGGCCCGTTCTCCTGTGCGGCCCGTTGGACAAGTTTGAGTTGTGTACCGGATGCATACTGGCTATATGGGACCCAGGAAACCGATGTAACATGTTAACCTGGGTGTCGAGGCATACCACACCGTCTGATGGATGCTGAAAGGATAGAGAAGTCGGCTCTACGAGGGTTTGCCGTAGAGAGACTTAATCCCAGTCGGTGGGACCGGTTCGACATTTGGGTGTCGTGTGAAAGGTTGCCACGTACAGCGTCAGTGACGGTTGCTGTGTGCGACGTCGAGTACGGGCATACGTGTCGTGTCAGCCAGGTGTTTTTGATTGCGATCACCGTCGCTCGCGGAATGGACCGAGCATACTTGTTCTCTGCGTCGTGACGTAGTAATAAACCGGGAAACATTCAATATGCTTCGTGAGTAATCCTCATAATGGAGATGAGGAACGATCAACACTTCACTAAATTTAATTTCCACATTGGGCTAATAGCGTCGAGGCAAAGCGTTTCTAGTTTGATTGTGGAGTCTCGACGCTGATAGCGCAAGGTCAGTATGAGTCTAGGATAGCTCACTAAAGTTACCTTCACCTCGGGCAAGTGACATCGAGATGAAGCATTCTTGTTTGATTGTGGAGTCTCGATGTAAATTGCGCGAGGGCTATAAAAGTTTCTTAAAACTTGAAGTAGGGACTCTCCTTTAGCTCAAGTTCAACGTTGGTGCAAACTTCTATAATCAGCCCTCTATTTTCATCATGTATAGTTTCATGACTAGGGCGACGGGTCAGTCTTGCTGAGCTTTGTGCTCACAGATACTGCATAAGTTGTTTTGCAGGTAATAACTGTACGCTGATATGTACGGGTGTACGATGAGACTCGGAGCTCTCCGAGTGGTGAACGTATGGCAACCCTTGCCGCTGCTATTGTGATAGTGTTGCTAGCAAGAAGGGTCCGCGGGCTGGACACCTTCTCTGTTGCTTAGCATAGGTATGAGACGTGAGTTCTAATAGTCTTCCGCTGTAGAATATTTTGAGAAGTATTTGTAAAATTTAAACTTTGTAAGCTTCCGCTTGATTTATGTAATATGATGCTTTATTATGTGTGCTGTTGGGTGCCGCATCGCACGACACCACCCAATGCGATTCCCGGGCGAGGTGCCCCGTCCCCGTGAGTGATAGGGACGGCGGGCCCTCACAGAGTGGAGGTGAACCGTCCGTGATAGAATTTCCAGGACAGCGCCATGGTAGCTTAGCCATGACATTCCTAAGATTGCATCAATCTTCTGCCCCTCAAGAATATTCATAGTGGTGAGGTATACCTTCCCACCTAAGCACAGGGATGCTTTCGGAATCCTCATAGTTGCTGAAATCTTTCCTCCCGGTGAGCAGATCATATAAGAACACTCGGTTGGAAAGGCTTCCAGCTGATGCTTAACCACATATGATGCACTTATGAAATTGCGGGTTGCACCAGAATCAAATTATAGGATGATAGCTTGGTCGTTGAGAGTAAACGTACCCGCCAGCACGTTGTCTCCTTCTGGGGCGTCCTCATTGTCGAGCTGGCGAACGCCCCAGTCCGGTGACCAACCTTCTTGACCGGAGGTCGGCCTCGAGCACCGCCCTGGAACTGGGCTTGCCCGCTGCTCTGCTTCCCCTGGGGACAGTCCTTCGTGAAATGGCCCGCCTGGCCACACGTGAAGCAAGTGAAACGGGGCGGTCCTCCGCTGATCGGCGGACGGAAACCCGGGGCGCATTGTGGTGAAGGAAACGCCCGGGGTGCCATCTGCTGCTGCTGCTGTTGTTTCGGTCGCGGTGGTGGCATTGGCGGTCGGAACGGAGGTGACTGAAAAGAACGTCCCCCGAACAGCTGAGGTCACGCCGGTGGATGCCACTGCTGTCCGGATGGTGTCCGATACACCATGCGGTACTTCTGGGGAGCGCCACCCCCACTGCTGGGTGGAGCGCTGCGCTTCCGCTGCTCAGCTGCCAACTCCCGCTGAGCGTCCTCTTGCATAATCGCGGCATTGACGAGGTCGTTGAAGGTGCCGCGATTCCAATGAACGAGATGCGTCTTCATCTCGGGGTGTAACCCCCGATAGAAATGCTCCCGTTTCTTCTCCTTGGTGGAGTCGTAGTCTGACGCATATTGCGCCAGATGGTTGAAGGCACGGGAGTAGTCATGGGCACTCCTCCCGCCCTGCTTCAGTTCCAAAAATTCTTGGAACTTCCTCTTCATTATCCCGGGAGGTATATGATAGGTGCGGAACGCCTCCCGGAACTCTTCCCACTCAACGGCATGGCCAGCCGGACGTGAGGCGACATAGTTCGCCCACCACGCACCAGCGGCACCGTGAAGTTGCTGCGCCGCGAACAGAGTTTTCTGCCGCTCCGTACATTGGAGCAGCCCGAACTTGGACTCGATGGTCCACAACCAGTTGTCGGCCTCTAGTGGTTCTTCTGCTTTTGTGACCACCGGAGGGTGCGTACTCATGAAGTCCAAATACGACACATCACGGGGCTCACGACGCCCCCTCTCTTGATGCCCCCCCACCTGGGACGTATTCTGCACGATCGTGCGGAGCAGATCGGTCTGCTCCTGAGGACCCCCCACCAGTGCCGCTATCATATCCGCTAGAGTAAGCGGAGGCGGCGGTGGTGGTTGCTGCTGCGGGGTGCTGTAGTAGGCAGGTGGCTGGGAGTCATCGCCTCCCTGCTGGCTAGAGCCACCAATCTCGTGTGTGGTCCTATTGCGAACCATCTGCAACCATACGACAATAACCATGAGTCCCGCAACATATTTCATGCAGTCAAATGAAATAGGCGTAAAAACATAATGACAATAAATTCATGCGATATATCTCGTATACAGATAATGTAATAACTTTGCACAAGCTACACCATTACCCGACCAAATAAAAGCTAGTTCACATCCCAATTTACGGACTTCCTCTTTGGAAGTTCATCACAACTAGGTTTGGTCACTACGAGTCGTTACTATCGCTTTGTCATCACGTATACCATCCTTTTACCTTCAATACGACACAAACATGGTCTCTAGTAAAAGAAACTTGAGTGAGATCTATACTCAATTCTTTCACTAGTTGAAGATAAACTCTCATGAGTATGTTCTACCACATTGGAAGTACTTAAACACCCTAGGGTACAACAACCTCTCAAATGAGTTCAACTGTCATTCCTCTGTCAGAATGACCAGTTTCTACATGTCCAAGATTTTGATCTTGTTCTGGGCATTTTCAAGACTCAAGTTGAATACCAAAGTTAAAGCTAACTGCAGTATCTTTCCAAGAGTGTTTGTTTGCCCTCATATCAGCTCTGGTTTAAAAGTTATGGTAATTCAAAGTAAACAGAATTTCTGGAAGAATTTCAACAGCACCTCCTTTGGATGTTGCTGTTTTCAACTCATAATTCCACTGAATTCCGTGCTGAAATTTCAGAAACCTTGAATTACAAAGATGTAACGCATCTTCTGTCCTTTCCAAAGATGTGTCATATGATAATTTTAGATTTTTCTACAGGAAGTTATGCTTGAACAACAGAACAGTCCCGAGAGTGTTTTAAATCTGTCCTGGTTCTGGACAGTTTACACTCCTCTGGGATTTAAGCCACCCTAAGATGTGATTCAGCTCTGGAAGTCTACAACAAAGTTGTGGAAGCTTAAATACCTTTCCAGAACTATATCCCACACCTCTATTGGCTAATTTATCTGTGAGTTATGCTCTGTCAAAGTTCAGCAACCTTGCTGCCCAAAACAGAGCACTCTGTTTTTCAATCTTTTGGAACTATACTAATCAACTATCAAATTTTTCTACCCAACCAGGGTACTAAATGTTGCAATTTAGTGATTTTAGTTCCTTGTTATTATTAACTTTCATGCACATGCCTATAATATGTCGGTACTACGTTCCTCACAAAAGAAAACCATAACCGGATTATACCGGCATATACGTCTCAAGTGTGGCACTAAACGGTCTCTCGCACATGTTTACTACACGGATACATACGTGTTTAATACCTGCAGAAACCACACAATAGTGATGCACTCAAAGGTTGTGTTTCCATTTCAGGCAGGACCATATTTGAAATTAAATACAAACGCCCGTATCATTACCATACGGCTGTCCTTGAGTTAAGCCACGTCTCAAGGTACGTGATCGTGTTTCAACACCACACGACGGGGAACCCGAGTAGATCATGAATGGGTCATCACGGTTGGGAATTTTATCAACCCAACAGATACCACCTACTGCCCTGCAGGGCACGCCGATGGCAAGCGCTGCGTATGTCCCCCTGGGCTACTCCCAGACGAACACACTCTCGCGTTACTGACCACGCGATGGGGTCTCCACTCACTTGCCTAATGCACGCTAGGGATCAGAGTTTCATATAAACTCAGGAACATGAAGAGTCCAAGAGTCTCATATTGACGTCTCACACCAAGCTGTGAGACCTAGCCCTGAACCACATTCCTCGTCAGGGGAGCTAACCAAAATTGAACCGCTTTCGGTGGCGTTCCTTACCATTCTTACCAGAGCGTAGGTGCGTCGTTACATAATTAAAATTCAGAATTATAACACATATGTTAGGCTTGCCACTTTAAGTAACTATGCTAATATAGTCCTTACTTGGGCAACTACCGAATCCTCACCGTAAACCTAAGTTGTTCCCGTAATACAGTCCTTAAGTACGGTGCTATCCCCAATGCGACTTTGATACCAGGCTGTGGCGGACCGGAATTCGCTCGTCCAGGATCGCAGAGGGTGGTGCCGCACGATGCGACACCTGACAGCACACATCATAAGGACACCTTTTATTACATGGGAAGCCAACTGAACTGTACAAACAGGTACAATACTCAGTTACAACTATTGTTTATATTACACAGCGGAAGTCTAGTTTGTACAACTCACGCCCGCCTATCTAGCAAAAGTCGGTTGCCCAGCCCTAGGGCAACCCACACTAGCTGCACTCCTCAGCTCAGCGCGGGGTGTACGGCTCCCACTCAGCCGTGGTCCCCGATGGAGGGTAACCCTTGCCGGTGGACTCGTAACCCGAGTCCGTGGGTGGCTCCTCACCTGAAAAACACTTAAGCAGCAACCATGAGCACGATGGCTCAACAAGGCTTAACCGACTCACCTAGCCATGAAACTCTACATGTAATGTACAATGAACCTGGGATGGTACAATTACAGCAAACGGACACGCCTACAAGTTCATCTTTTAGGCACAAGTTAACAGTTCATGAATCCGAAATTTAGTAAGCAATATTTGGTGGCACACATGTAGCAATACAGTTATATCATAACAGCAATATCGAATCATCACATTTCATACATTAGCCTACGTCACGACTCAGTGACCAAGTGGTACTCTTCACCGCGAGGGACGGTGAATCGAATCGATATACACCTGCAGGGACACCCAAAGAGCACGTCACGTACGCCCACCCGTGGAGCTGCACAGCACGCTCACTCGATGTCGTACGCGACAACCTTTCACCCAACAGCCCAAACGTCGAACTGGTCACACCAAAATGAGCAGGAGGTTCCCTACATTGAGCATCTCTTTATGCCCGTTAGCAGATTTCCACCTTGCTGCCCTCAGCCTAACCTATAAATCGGTGTGTTATGTCTCGATACCCGGAGGTTTAGGTTACATCGGTTTATCGAGGCCCATATATCCGATATGCCTTCGGTACGTTCAAACTTGATCAGCGTGGGTCGCAGACGGATCGGTCCTCAATCTACACGGACGGGGCTGCGCACACAAGACTTCCTCTTGCTGCGCCCTAGCCCCTGCCAAGTCTCATTTTCATTACTAAGGTGATCTCACATCACTCGAACCAATCCCGTTTGTCCCAAGCCTAACTCGCGAGTAGATTCCAACTACTCGACTTGTACCGAAGTCCTATGAATCATTAAGCATAGCCTGTCTACTCGAGGCGCTAGACACTTCCCTCACTCTTGGGGGAAAAGTTCTGGTTATGCAGTTGGGTTTTCATCCATCCTACACCTAATGCACATACATACTTCACACTACGCATGTAAACAAAGTAAAACTTTATAAAAGGCTTAATGCAAACCGGGGCTTGCCTTGTTGCTGCTGGTCAGTGGTTAGGTCTTCGTCCGGAAGGAGGAAGTCAAGCAATTCCGGAGTCTCCTCGCCTTCAGCGACTACACGTTAATGAATATGCACATAAGTTTAATTGTAAAGATTCTGATACAAGTTCTACTAACAAGGTTTCAAAAACTGGAACCTTGTTTAAGAATTTAAAATAAACCGGTGCTAGTGGTTCGGGTTTGGACCTAAGCACATGATTAAGTGCTAAGTGGTTTTCCCCCTCTTCTATATTGATCACCATAAGTGCTTAAATAGAACAGAGGTGATCCAGAGCTCCAATGGAGCTGAGAATTTTCATGTGAGTTCCTTATCACAAGAAAACCCTCTGGACCAAAGATTAGCACTTTTCATTGAGTGGTTTGTTCAGAATAATTTTCTAAGCAATTAAGCAAAGAAGAATTAATTATGGGATAATACCCATGTTCATGCCAAACTTAGTAAACTACAATTTTAATTATATCTCATAGAGTTTGCATGAATTTTCCTAGCATTTTTGGAGCTAAGATTTGCCCAGAACTGGATTTCCAAGTTTTGGAAATTCTCTGAAAATGTTTCCGTATTTAAGTGAATACAGCATCTTCAAATCTGAATTGCCCTGATCAAATAAACTTCAAATGATCTGAAACATTTACAGGAGTTCACTAACATCCTATAGAATGTTCTGGCAAAATTTGAGGATTTTTGGATTAACCAAACTTCCTCTAAAATTCTTTTGCTGAAAGGTTTTAAAGAATTTTCCAGAATTAAATAATGGGTTTCATACAAATTGGGTTGCTTATTTGGATATAGCTATTCAATATGAATCCAACCCAATTTTAATCACTAAATTTGGAGCTTCCTAGCAAAAGTTATGAGGTTCTAAAGTTTGGGGAAATTCTGGAATTTGAATTGACCGGGAAAAGTTCAAATCCCTGACAGCGGGTACGGCCAACACGTGTCACCCCCTCGGCTACACCACACGGGACCACAGGACTGTTCTCCGCATTGTCACAGATGATCCGGTGCAACAGAAGATCCCCACACTATTTACTGAGCGACTGACGAGCGGGCCTGGCCAACTCGTCTTCCTCCAATCGCTCCCTCGCCCGCGCGCCGCCGGGCTCGCCGGAGCCGCGCTGATTTTTGCCGTCCGGACAGCTCCCATGCTCTCCCTCGCCGCCTGGGCCTAGTTCCACATGCTGAACACGCTGGAACCCTCTCCCCCGACCGGCGGTGGCTCTAACCTAGCCGGCGACGGTACAGGGGCTCGGTACGAGTTCGGCGATGTCGCCCGGCCAACCTAGCCCGCCAAAACCTCGGTGAAAGGGCTCTACAGCACCGGGGTATCCAAGGGATGGTCGACATGGCCATGCAAAGGCTCGGGGAAAGCTCTAACCTAGCTGTCACCGTGAGCCCGATCCCGCCGCCATACCCGCCGTCCCAAATCCTAGAATTACTCGGCCTACGTGCGGTTTCAAGCTAGGGATGTGAAGGGCTAATGATCGTCGACGAGTGGCGGTCCTGTGTGCAAGATTTCATGACCTAAGAACAAGGGTGGCGGGTGAATTTGAGTTTACCGTGTCGGGAGGTCAGTTCGTACGCGCCGGAGAACTTTCTTCAAATTCGCGCTCTGTGGACCAGATCACGGCTTGAGCTTCGGATATGAGCACCACCGGGTTCTGGCGTGTCTGAGGCCTTTCTTGCTCAGCCGTGAAATATCCTTTGCCGAGCTGTCCACGCGCGACCTCTGTTCAGCTGGGTTTCGGCTGCCACGGAAAACATGGTGTGCGCGGGGTGGTGAGGCCGAACGCTCCCGTTTGTGGTCTGAGGATGTTGTGGCGATGTCCGTGGATTTGTTGTTGCTACTGCCCGGCCTTGTACGCGAAGGCACGTAGCTTCCCGAGCGAGTAACGCGGCGGCGGCTGTTCGGTGTCGTCCTTGTGTGCGTGGGGGGGGGGGGGGGGGGGGGTAGAACGTGGCCTTCGGTGCTGTGGCAAAACGGGGCACGGACGGGAGTAACTATCCCCCACGAGGAACTCGCCAGCGTGAAGAAACTGACCCCAGGAGGCGCTGCGGTTGGTGTCTCGGCGGCGCCCGTGGAGTCCTCGGCTCTGCTCGAGTAGAAAACTTCACCCCGAAGGCTGCTGATCTTTATGCAATTTTTAACCTCCCCAATGACATGTGGGTCCCACCAGGCAGCCTCTCCTTCTCCCACAAAAGATCTCCAAAACTTGGCAAGTGATCAATTAAAATGTTTGGAGTCTAAAACTGAGCTACATTTGGATAGTTGGACAAACTTCCCCCAAATTCAAATGTGTATGTGAATTCTTTGCACATTTGAATCCTTTTTAGAAAAATGGGTAGCAAACCTTTTCAAAAATTACTGAAACTTTGCCTACCCACTAATTTCGACCTAAGGAATCCAAATATGCAATTTGATTCTTGTGTTAGCTGCTGCAACAAAGAGTTTGAACACAACAGTTTTGAATCACCATTATGTCCTCCCCTCATTTAAATTTTGAGTTGGACATTTTGTTCAAATTCTGATTTCCAAACCCTCCCATTGCACTTGAGTACTTCAACTCGGTGGTCTTAATCCAACTAGGATCCAAACATGCAAATGACTCTAAGTTGGTTCTAGAACAACCCCTCATGTGTTATCATACGTGTAGAAAGTTTGAACCAATCCCCTTTTGATGGAGGTTACTTGCTCTTCACAATTCTTCACAAGATATTCACAACAAAAACTGTGGTGTTGTGAGGTGATGAAAAGTTTTTGCAAGTCCCTTTTCTTGGGCTTTTACACAAATACTTCATAATTCCACTAGAGGACCCTTTGTGTGGAGAGGCCCTAGTCATGGATGAAGGCCTTGCATCTTCTTGAGCTCTCTCTGGATGTTCTTTAGGTGAGCCGGGTGAGGGAGCAGCTGGGAGAGAGGCTTGAGGAGGCTTCTGAGGCCTTAGAGCAGTGTGCTCCACATCCTTCACAAACTCAATTCCTGTGACTTTTTCAATCATGAACATCAAGTATGGTGCATAGCCACAGGAACGGTTTGGTGTGCAGGATATGTTCACCATGTCATTCCAAATGTAATCGAAGATATCAAATCTTCTCCTCCTGCAGATTACTTTCATCAAGGTTCTCAAGTAACCTTGGACACTCCCGTCATCTCCATCCTTTGGAGCAATGGTCTTCCGGAGCACTCTGTTGAGAACAATGAAGAAGGGCTTCATGTTCTTGGTTGAGGGAGGATTGTATGGGAGTCGAGTATCATAGAGGAATTCCATCTTGTCCTTCTCCACAACACCAAGATTGTGAATCACAATCTCATCACTGCCGGTGTCCTCAAGGTGCAGTAGTCTGGCAAACTCAGTATAGGAAATTGTGTACATGGATTCATGAGTCATCCAAGTCACTTTGTCTTATCCATCGTGGGCAAAGTGGCAAGTTGCATAGAACTAGGCGATGATCTCATCATTCCAGTTGTATCTGAAGGAGAGCAAGTCCTTGAGTCCGTGTCTCTCTACAGCCTCTATTACCTCCTCATAGGCTTCACAGCTCTTCCTTTCAAAATATGTCCAGTCGATCCATTGACTGCAGACCACTAGAGTCTTCATTTGGAGGTACACCGAACTGTAGTAGTCCGAGTGAAAGTTGCTCCAAAATCTTGCGAGCTAGCTTGACCATTGATTCAATGTGTTCACCAAATTTTTGGTTTTTGCCGAACTCGGTCCGTTGCACTAGGGTTGGGAACTTTCTAAAATTCTAGCTACCCGATGGATCATTTGCCGCGTGGTTTGCAGCTACACCATCTAGGGATCCCCACGCACCTTTCTTGTGTAGGACGTGGATGGAGAAGATGGTCGGATTGGGCTGTCGGCAGTGAGCCGAAGCACGGCTCCACCGGTCTCTTCCGGTTTCTTGACTTCGACGGCTTAAACAGCACGTAACCGAGCGCAACTCGCTGGTGTAGCACGGGGAACAGCTAGAGCACACCTTGTCGCTCCTTTTTGCTGTAGAGACCACGAGCAACCGATGATCGGCACTGGTGTGTGTTGAAGGATCGAAGGCATGGTCGCCGCTGCTGTTTTCGCGCGCGGGGGAGCTGAGCAGAGCGGCTCTAGCTGGGAGGAAAGCGGAATCCGTTTGTGCTGCGTACGTGGTGATCGGGAGGAGCACGAGCTGATCTGGACGAGCTCTGGCACGCGCGCGATCAAGGCAATGAGGCGGCAACAGCCCCGGCGGCCGACCGACGGCAACAGAGTCGGTTTCCCTTTGAGTACAGTCACTGATCAGTGGGTCCCTCTCCCCTCTAATTACTTTTCTGTTCCTCATTTTTATTTTCACTGAAAAGATCCCAGCTACTCACAATTGAATGAAAGACTTAGCCATAAAGTTATGGTTTGAATTTGATTTTCTCAACTGAAACTGGTTTGGCTAAATTTGCTGCCCATTTGAATTTGAAATTCAAATTCAGTTTGAATTATTGCAAATTTAGCTTCCGACAAGATGAACTCCAATGGGGATGAAAATTTGTGGACTAACTCAGAAAAATGTGCTGAGTTTGAATATGAAGTCAACTTTTGAATTCAAGTGGTGAAAGTGGCTGCAATTTGAATTTGCATTCAAATTAGCCCTTTTTACAAATGTCTCCAAAAGTGGCTCAAAAGAATTTGGATTTACAGGAAACTTGGCCTGAGCCTTCCCAAGACTATTTAAGGTCTACGGGTGAGCTAATCCTCTCATGTTTATGTGTATGACTCCTACTTTTTGAAGTTATGGCTTTCCCCTCTAATCACCCTCTTGATGGTGTTTACTTGCTCTTCTCAAATGTTCATGAGCTATCCACCAAATGATCTGTGGTGGGGTGATGTGATGAACATTTTTGCATGTCCATTCTTGGGCTTTTACAAGTACTGCCCATGGCATCAATCTATAAATAGGTAAACGAAGACGTATCATGTTCGAAAATTCACATGGCATGCAATTAATTTGACAAACCAGAACAGGGAAATAAGAAAAACAAATATAAAAGAATCCCGCTAAGGAAGTAGAGGATTAGATGACGAAGATGTTGAGGATGATGGAAGTGCTGCGAGCGGCCGTGCGAGCGCACTTCCCAGAAACCTGATCGCCGGCACCCGTGCAGGTCTTCATATCACCGGTCGTCGGTTCGGAGACACCGCTCTCCCACAATCCGTTGCACGACGGATGGAGGATGGCAGGCAAAAATCGGCGGCACAGAGCAGTTTCTGGGAGGGGTAAGTTTGTGTGTCTTCTCCAGTACCCAGGACGTCTCCTTTATACTCGAGCCTGACAACCCTCTCAAATTCGATCTGCCATAATTTCAGTAAACTGCCCCCTGAAATCCTTCAACGTGCAACTAATGGAGCAATTATGGCCATTACGCACATTAAACGTGTGTCTACATTTATGCATCATTACGCACATTAAACGTGTGCATGCATTTATGCATCATTACGCACATTAAACATGTGTCTGCATTTACGCGATATTACACACATTAAATGTGTGTCTGCATTTACACGTCATTACACACATTAAACGTGTGTCTGCAGTTATGCCACAATTACTCCTCAAGTTGACCTGGCAGTATAGGTGTTGATGAGATATTTCAAATTATACAAGTGGCAGAAAATAAAGGCTCAGTTGAAAACAACTCGTCACGACGCGAACGCGCAACGTCGCAAGTCACAAGTCACGCGATAAACACGCGTAAAATTGTGAAACGCGCGCGCGTCCGTGCGTGTGTGTTTGTGTCCATAGCAGCAGCCTTATCTCTCTCATGATTCTCATGTTAAGAAACACTACAAAGGCCACTATATATATTGGGAAACATCCATCTAGGTGGGCATGGTGGGACTAAACATCTCAGCCACCTCTTCACACCACACCTTGGCTTTATACCAATAGATTTGGCCCAAATAATTCAGCCCAGGAACTGGGGTGAAACTCATGTAGGCCAAGTTCCAACATTCCCCACCAAAAGCCAAGCTCTACAAGTAACATTTCTGCGCTTTTATATATCAGCTTTCCGGTGCAGACCCATAATGGGTTGAGCTGCACCTAGCATTCCATAATTCACATACTCACAACTTTGCAATGGACACAGCCTTGAATTGCTAGTTTTGTATAAGTAAGTTTTAAATGAAAGCATCGCTGATACTAGGCCAACTAAAGCCGTGCCTATTGTTGGAGCATTACGGTCTTGCTCCCGTGTCTATTCATGAGTTTATTTGAGATTACCCATATCTCATAGACTGCGACCTCACAGTCAAACTCATATAGGTGTGTTCTTACAAGTATACCCTGCAGGATCGTATCTTGCAAAAATAGGCTTCAGAACACATTAAGACATTAAAGTCAACCTTCCATGCAGTACTGAGAGTACACATCTTCTAACGGAAACGAATAACGAATAGTACTCTCTAGTTATCTATACAACTTGTTTTTCCCAAGATCTACTTCACGGGATCTCCAATCAAATAGTTTGGGTTACTATTGTATGATAACATCACGTGGGTTTCAAACCCATTTCCCTTGATGCTTCATCAATTATAGCACGTGCTAATCCCTTAGTAAAAGGGTCTGCTAGATTTCTTTTAGTATTAATATACTTAATGGCAATCTCTCCCGTATTTCTCAAATGTCTCACGGATCTGATTCGCCGTTTCACATGTCTTCATGACTTTAAATTTTCTTTTGCATTGCCAACAGTTGTGATGACACTTTGATTATCACAATGCAAAAGATGGTCGGCACAGGTTTATCGACCAAAGGCAAGTCCATCAAGAGTTGTTTCAGCCACTCCGCCTCACATGTGGTTGTCTCAAGCGCTACAAGTTCCGCCTCCACAGTAGACTTTGTCAATATAGTCTGCTTACGAGACTCCATGAAACTGCAGCACCACCAACAGTGAATATGTATCCACTAGTGGCCTTAATCTCATCAGCATCTGAGATCCAATTTGAATCACTATACCCTTCAAGTACAGCTGAGTACCCCATATAGTGAAGCCCATATGTTGAAGTACCTCTCAAGTATCTCATTACATGTTCTAGTGCACACCAGTGATCTCTTCCAGGATTGGAAGTAAATCTGCTCAATTTGCTTACTGCAAATGAGATGTCAGGTCTGGTTGCACTAGTAAGATACATGAGAGAACCAATAATCTGGGAATATCTCAACTGATTAATCCCTGGTCCTCTGTTCTTGCGAAGTTTTAGACTAGGATCATATGGCGTTGGAGAAGGTTTAGAATCTGAGTATCCAAATCGACTCAGAATATTCTCAACATAATGAGATTGTTTCAAAGTAATCTCATTCTCACACTTAATCAGTTTGATGTTTAGAATAACATCAGACTCTCCCAAATCCTTCATATCAAAATTTTGGGACAAGAATAATTTTACATCATTTATCGCATCGATACTAGTTCCAAAAATTAATATGTCATCAACATATAAGCACAGTATTACTCCTTTACCCCCACCAAACCGATAGTACACACACGTGTCAGCGTCATTTACCACAAAACCTGCTGAGATCATAGTTCTATCGAACTTCTCATGCCACTGCTTTGGTGCCTGCTTGAGGCCATACAAGCTTACACACTTTGTTCTCTTGCCCAGGCACCACAAAACCATCAGGCTGCTTCATATATATATCTCCTCATCGAGCTCGCCATTTAGGAAAGCCGTCTTCACATCCATTTGATGAATGAGGAGATCATTACATGCAGCAAGTGCAACAAGCACATGAATTGTGGTTAACCTAGCAACAGGTGAATAAGTATCGAAAAAATCCTCGCCTTCCTTTTGGATAAATCCCTTGACTACAAGTATAGCCTTATATTTATCGACTGTACCATTTGGTTTGAGTTTCTTTTTAAATATCCACGTACACCCAACAGGTTTACACCCAACTTGACAGTCACATATTTCCCAAGTTCCATTTGTTAAAATGGACTCCATTTCAATATGTACTGCCTCCTTCCAGCTCTCTGCATCTGGCGATGCATATGCTTCTAAAAGTGTTTTGGGTGTATCATCAATAAGGTAGACGGTAAAATCATCACCAAAGGATTTTTCAATCCTTTGTCTCTTGCTCCTTCGAGGAGCAATATTTGTACTGTCATCCTCAAGGAGTTTTTCAGTGTAAGAACAAGGTACGAATAATGGAGAAGGATCAGGAGTAAAACTAGTAGATGTCTCGCTACGACCTGCAACTCTATCCTTCATTGGGAAAATATTCTCGAAAAATGTGACATCACGAGATTCAGTCACGGTGTTAACATGCACATCAGAAATCTTGGATTTAATCACTAAAAATCTATAAGCTGCACTGTGTTGTGTGTATCCTAGAAAGACACAGTCCACGGTTTTTTTGGTCCCAATTTTTGTTTCTTACACGCAGGCACATTAACTTTAGCCAAACAGCCCCATGCATGTAAGAAACCGAGAGCAGGCTTTCTTCCTTTCCATCCTTCATATGGGGTTATTTCACCCTTAGATGATGGAACTCGATTCAACACAAAACATGCGGTCAAAATGGCTTCCCCCCACCATGAGTTGGATAAACCCGAACTGCCCAGCATGGCATTAACCAAGTCCGTAAGTGTTCGGTTTTTCCGCTCAGCCACTCCATTAGATTGGGGTGAGTAGGGAGCCATTGTCTCATGGATAATTCCATGTTCTACACAATATTCGCCGAAATCATTAGAAAGATACTCCCCTCCTCTATCGGACCTAACCCGTTTGATTTTCCTTTCTAGTTGGTTTTCTACCTCAGCCATATAGATTTTAAAACAATCTAGTGCCTCATCTTTCGTTTTAATAAGATAGAGTTGACAATATCTTGTAGCATCATCAATAAAAGATATAAAATATTTCTTCCCTGCTCTAGTCAAAATTCCATTCATTTCACACAAATCTGAGTGAATAAGATCTAGTGGTGATAAGCTCTTCTCTTCCACGCTTTTAAAAGGTTTACGTGGCTGCTTAGCTTGCACACACGCATGACACTTAGATCTTCTTTCAACAGGAATTTTCGGAATCAAATTAAGTTTGGACAGTTTAATGATGCGATCGTAATTAATGTGATAAAGCCGATAGGGCCAAACAGTAGCCTCTCTTCCATTGCATTCAGACTTAGAACAAGCAACTGTGTTCACAATATTATTACAATCTTCAACAACTGAAAGGCGGAACAGACCTCCGCTATCATAGTCTTTTCCGATAAATAAACCAAACTTCGAAACAATAAATTTGTTCGACTCAAACACTAACTTATAGCCATCACGACATAAAAGAGAACCACTAATCAGGTTCCTATTTATTCCAGGTACGTGCTGCACATTCTTCAAAGAAATAGTCTTTCCGGAGGTCAACTTCAGATCGACTTTTCCAATTCCATGTACAGCAGTCCTAGACCCATTGCCCATCAACACGGAGCAATTGTCGGTAGCCTGATAAGAAGAAAACGAATTATAGTCAGAACACACATGCACATTAGCTCCTGTGTCTAACCACCAATCGGTAGAATGACATGCTAGAAAAACTTCTGGAACATACCCTGCTCCAGACGTTCCTCCAGCATTGCTAATAGTGACATTCACAGATTTCTGACCACCACCTTTCTTGCCTTTTCTATTGCGGCATTTCCTGGCTATGTGGCCAAGCTCGCCGCACACAAAGCAAGTGAGGTCTTCTTTCTTCTTCTTCTTCTTAAAGCTAGTGTTTTGTTTGGCCTTTCCTTTCCAGTTTTTGTTGTTCTTATTGCCACCACCCGATTTACCTTCAACCACATTGGCATTAGAAGGAGTTCCTTCTCGCGGAACAGAACGAGGCACAACCTTGGATCTTGCCTTTTCCTCAACATCAAGAGTTGAGATCAGACTTTCAATAGTCATAACCTCTTTCTTGTGTTTAAGACTCGTGGAAAAACTTCTCCAAGATGGAGGCAGTTTGGAAATAATTCCACCAACCACGAATTTGTCAGGCAAGACAGTATCGAAATGTGCATGTCCCCCCACGAGAAGCTGGATCTCATGAGCCTGTTCCATGATAGATCGATCATCGACCATCTTGTATTCGTGGTACTGGTCATTAACATATAGTTCACGTCCAGCATCTGATTCCGCATATTTGCGGTCTAGGGCCTCCCATAATTCTTTAGACGATGTATGGTTCATGTAAATATCACAGAGTTGATCAGACAAGTGACAACAAGCAACCAAGACAAGTTGAATTGTCCAGTTCATAGTCACGGTTCTGCTCCTCAGTGAGAGGAAGAACTGGGGAAATCACCCACCAGATCTTCATCGACATCAGCCAGAACTTGACCCGTGTCTGCCATCTCTTAAAATTGTCACCCCCAAATCATTTAGGTTTTAGCGCATCAGTAAGTCCAGCCATGTTAATTCTATCATGATTCTGGATTGTTGGACAATTCACATGGCATGCAATTAACTTGACAAACCAGAACAGAGAAATAAGAAAAACAAATATAAAAGAATCCCGCTAAGGAAGTAGAGGATTAGATGACGAAGATGTTGAGGATGATGGAAGTGCTGCGAGCGGCCGTGCGAGCGCACTTCCCCGAAACCTGATCGTCGGCACCCGCGCAGGTCTTCAGATCACCGGTCGTCGGTTCGGAGACACCGCTCTCTCTCAATCCGTTGCACGACGGATGGAGGGACGGCAGGCAAAAATCGGCGGCACAGAGCAGTTTCTGGGAGGGGTGAGTTTGTGTCTTCTCCAGTACCCAGGACGTCTCCTTTATACTCGAGCCTGACAACCCTCTCAAATTCGATCTGCCAAAATTTCAGTAAACCGCCCCCTGAAATCCTTCAACGTGCAACTAATGGAGCAATTATGGCCATTACTCACATTAAACGTGTGTCTGCATTTATGCATCATTACCCACATAAAACGTGTGCATGCATTTATGCATCATTACGCATATTAAACATGTGTCTGCAATTACGCGATATTACACACATTAAATGTGTGTCTGCATTTACGCGTCATTACACACATTAAGCGTGTGTCTGCAGTTATGCCACAATTACTCCTCAAGTTGACCTAGCAGTCGTGGTATTGATGAGATATTTCAAATTATACAAGTGGCAGAAAATAAAGGCTCAGTTGAAAACAACTCGTCACGACGCGAACGCGCAACGTCGCAAGTCACAAAGTCACGTGATAAACACGCGTAAAATTGCGAAACACGCGCGCGCGTGCGTGTGTGTTTGTGTCCATAGCAGCAGCCTTATCTCCCTCATGATTCTCATGTTAAGAAACACTCCAAAGGCCACTATATATATTGGGAAACATCCATCTAGGTGGGCAAGGTGGGACTAAACATCCCAGCCACCTCTTCACACCACACCTTGGCTTTATACCAATGGATTTGGCCCAAATAATTCAGCCCAGGAACTGGGGTGAAACTCATGTAGGCCAAATTCCAACATATCACAGGGGTATTGGTCGAGCAAACAGGGGTCACAGAAGTAAGAAATGGATGCAGCAGGCGGTTCCCGGAAGAGGAGGCCCCGAGTTCTTCCCGTACTCAAAAAGGGGCAGAGGTCAAGCTTTGATATGAGAAGAGGGCTGAGTCGTCTAGCTTTTATTCCAAAATCACGTATCACCGATACTATATTTTTTCCTTTTCCTAGTTCTTCTTCCAGGCGCAGGATAACCCCAGACTATGCTGGTTTCTATCTAAGAGTCCTGTGAGACGCTTCCTTCTCATACACATCTGAAGGAACGTTTGATCATCAGCATTAGAGGACCCAGAGATTTCTTGGTTCATCATGCTATTGCTCTAGGTTTGCAGAGAAAGTCTTGCCTTTGGCGGGAGGGCCTTGCACTTGCTTTCTCGTCTAAATCCAACGTTGGCTGTCCAAAGAACTCCAATTGAAGATCGAAACTCGCTAGGACATTTCTCCCGCTTTCATGTTTGTCCTCGCGTTGTGCTGAAGCAGTCAGACCAGCCAAATGGGAAGTGAAATTCCCAGATGTAGCGAACCTGCAGAAATTATTTCGGTTCAAACCTTACTCAAGGATTGCGGCATAGCTCAGCCGCGGGCTGCATACTTGTGGTGTGCAATTCTCGGGTGAGGAAAGGGTTGTCTCAGATCCTTCAAAGGCACAGAGGTTCTCTCTCCATTTACTTTGAGCGGGGTTACGCCGCTTTGGGTTGTGGGGCTTACTTTCTAGCCCCAGTGGGAGTAGTGACTAGCGTTATAGACCCCTTTCATTTCAGTATCCAGTACAGGGTTCATCTTTCCATATGCTCATAGAAACTCTCTGGCCCAAAAGCACGGCTGCCAAAAAAAACGCAGGGAAAGTTCCAGACTCCACTGACCAAAAAATGGTACATTCCATGCCCTCGGAGAACGTTTTGTCTCTGCAAAGTCCCCAGGATCGGCCTACTGAGGACGTAGCGAGATTAGGACTTTTGCCGGTAAGGCTCGAGGATGGTAAGACCTGAGCGCCTGCGAGGCAATAAATCCAATCCCTCCGGGCCTAATTTAACAATAGCAAAGATGTTCTTTTTGTGCTCTACCCAGGGCTTCTATGGTCAAACATGGGAGCCTTTTTATGTGCACAAGTCCAGAACGAATACCTCTTTCATTTCTCTTCCTAAACTTGGGGCAAGCTCTTTAAATGCCTCGAACAAAAGAAGGAAGTATGGGAGCTTACCAGTAGGCAATGACCACAGCCCGAAATAAAGCGCCGCTTTGGGTTGTGGGGCTTACTTCCTAGCCCCAGTGGGAATAGTTGTAAAATCCCCAAAAGTGGTAGCAAGAAAATTCAGCTCAGGTACACTTATGAAAAATGAGGGGAATTAAAACTTTGAATTATAATGGGGTAAGTTCAAAGTGAGGGTTTAGACTTCCCAAAACTTCCAAACATGGAGATCTAAATTCATAACTTGGATCTTCATAGTCCAAATATTCACCCTTCCAAATTTCAGCTCATTTGGAGGAGTTTCATATTTGTTTGGGATTAAAAGGAAGAGCCCTCTAATCTGAATTTCAAATTCAGTTTCAAATTCCAATTCCCTCAATTTGCAAATTTGGTTCCACATGTGTGTTCCTCACATTTGAATTAGCATCCATGCCAAAATTCAGAATTATTTGAGTTGGTTTGCTATGCTTTTGGAACAATGCAAAAGGGAAGATTCAAATTCCAATTCAGATTCAAATAACCAAAGTCAGTTCAAATTCCACACTAGAATTCAAATCATTTGAATTAAAATATTTCAAACCATGACTTTGGGAGGAAGCAAAGGATTTAATTTGGAGAAAAATATCAGAGCTATTAGGTGGGGTGGGACCCACATGGCAGTGACACATGAAATAACAGGGGCAATTTGCCTCTGTGCCAGTGCTCCTCGAGCTGCCACCGCGCTGTGAATTTTCTTCCACCGAGCTGCTTGCAGAACTTGCTCCCGAAGGCAGCACTCCGTAGGTGGATTGCTATCACAGCAACAGCACAACTCCAGTTTTCATTCTCTGCCTCCAACCAAAGCTTCCCTCATCCTTTGCTCGAGCGCTCACTGAGAACAAGCACACGCGCTGCCTCCTGCTCATCGTTCAGCAGCCCTCCAGCCCCTCCTAGCACCGGTTGAGCCACACAGGAGCTGCGCCGGCGCCTCCTCAACGTGTTCCACTGCTCCTCAGCTCATCCCCGAGCTCCCCTCGCAGTGCCCGAGCCGTTCTTCACCAGGAGAACACAGAGCACGTCGCCCCTCACTGCTCCTCATGTTCCGGCCGCTCCAACGTCTCTCCTGCACGTCCAGCACCTCCCTAAGGTGCGCCAAGGTGTGTAGATCATGCTACCGCAGTCCCCTTGCCCTTCCCCATCACTGTCTTGCCGGAATTTGAGTTTTGGCGCCGGTACACGTGAAGAACAGCCCCAATCCAAAACTGTAAATTCGACCAACGTGGTTGATCATCGGTTCTACAATTCAAGCCACAGAAACTAGTGACCCTAGCGCCCTCCCATGCCAAAGCACACATCAAACCGTCCACCACAGGCCCCGGGCGACGAGAAATCGCCGGCGGCGGCAAAAACGGGTCGGTCCTCCGGTGAACCCTATGTTACAGCCATTTGCTGCAAGGTTTAGCCTGCATTTCATGTTCCCCGATCATTGGTGATGCTTTAGGGCAAGGTAGCTCGCCGGGAGAAGCTTTGGACGCGCCAGAACGCGTTGATGCCGAGCTCCCGAGCCGCCCCACCGGTGCCGGCCTGTTTTCGGCCGTTTTCATGCGTGGAAACCTTGCCCGGCAGCTGTGCCATGTTCCCAGGAGCATGTAGGGCGAAACCGGAGCTACTTTGGTGGAGAAATGAGGGAGAATGAGCCACGCCACGATTTGAACTGGTGTGCACGCGCGCCTCTTGCGGGAGGTTGAAGGAGGACCTGACCAGTGGGCCCCCTGTTAAGTCTCTGTGTAGATTTTAAATAGAGAGCTATCACAGTTTGAAAAATTCATAACTTTGTGTAGACAGCTCCAAAAAGGGTGAGACAAATTTTGTCTGAATCCTTAAGAGGAGTACTTTACAGAGGAACAAATTGCATGCTATGAAAATGCCCAGGAATTTCTGTAGAATTGTTTTTAGTAAATCCTTTAGGGATCTATTACAGGAGCAATTCTTTATGAAATATTCCCAAATTTGGGCAGCTAGTCCTTTTCATAGTGCCTGACCTCCAGTAGAAATTTTAGGATTTTTGGAGCTTATTTAGAGGGCTTAATCAGTAGGTTATCTCAGGATTAAATAAATTATCTAAAAATCATAGAATTGATTTCCAGAAAATTGGTTCAAACTTCATACCTCCATAACTTTCTGTAGGGATGTCCAAAATTTGTGAAACAAATTTTGTTGGATTTCTCTCAGTCAGTACTCTGCAGAAATGCAAAGAAATTGATCTGAAGATCTCTGGATATTTCTCCAAGATTCATCAAAGTTAAATCTTTGGGAATTTAGTCCAGAACATCTCTGTTATGGAATTTCTTCAAATTTGGCCAGGAAGTTCCTCATGACATTACTGATCTCCAGTAAAAATTTGAGCTTCATTGGAGTTCATTTGCTAGGTCAAATTACCTTCCCAAATTCAGCCTTTATTTGGAAATTGAAATTTACACAGAAATTGTTCAGCACTCCTGTCCAAACCTCAAAAATTCATATCTCTCTGATGGTAGCTCCAAAAATGGTGAAACAAGTTTTGTTAGAACCATGGATACTTACCCTAATCAGACCTTCCATTTCTAGCTATATCAAAGCTCCTGATTTGGGCTCGAAATTCAGATAAGCATTGCACTTGTAGGAATTTTAAAGACTACATTATGCAATGACATGTCTCCAAATTTGGCTCAAATCATCCTTATAGGGCCTAGTATCCACTGTAAAATTCCCAAAACCAATTAAGGACCCTAAATAGCAATAGCTATGAATAGTAGTTCAATTCTTATAAATCCTTAATACTTATACATCTATTTTGCTACATTTCATTTAGTGACTGAAGTTGAGGACGCACCGGAGCCTTTGGACGTCCTGCCACCTGAAGTTGACTTCCCATCTAACTCGCAACCAGGCAAGCCCCGGTTTGCACTTAAGTACCTTTTATAAAATTCTTTATTTGTATCACTTATGTCTAGGGTGAATGTTTGCATTAGAGTTAAGGTGTTTGAAACCCCACTTGCATAACCTTTTAAATCCTATGAAGGGTTGGGTAGCTTACAGAGCCGACGAGTAGACAAGGCCCCGCTAATATGCTTAGGACCTCGGTAGAAGTCGAGTAGTTGGAATCTACACGCGAGGTAAGGTTTATCACACGGTTTGGTCAGAATAGAAAATGGCTTAAGAGTGGTAAAAATGAGACCCAGCAGGGGGGGGGGGGTAGGAAGCAATGAGCGGAGGTCTCATGTGCGTAGCCCTGTTGGTGTCGATTGAGGACCGATCGTGTGCGGGCCTGCTGAACAAGTATCGAACAGTACCGGATGGCATACTGACATAAGCAGGAAACCGATGTAAATGGTTAACCTGGGTGCCGAGGCTTACCCAACCGTAAACAGGAGTGGGTTGAGGGTAGCAAGGTGTAAATCTGCCGGTGGGTACAGTCACGCTCCACGCGGGGACCTCCTGCACGTTACGGATGGACCGGTTCGGTGTTTGGGTTGCCTTTGAAAGGTTGTTGCATACAACAGAGTAGGAAGGGGTGTGGAATCACGCTTCTGAAAGTGGGTGTATGCAACGTGTTGTCCGGGTGTCTCCTGATTGCAATCACCGTCCCTCGCGGTTATTTGAGTACCGCTTGTTCACTGTTTTGTGACGTAGTAATAAGTAAAGTAAGCCAGTTGAATGATAATATGCTGTGATGATAGAGTAATGTTTTGGAAACCATGTTTGTTGTAGATGTAGAGCTAATTAAGTTTACTTTTCGCTTTGGGCATCACCACATCGGAGGAAAGCGTTTCTTGTTTGATTGTGGACTTCCGATGTGAGGGCTGCCTAAGGCACATGAATTTGCTGCTATAAAACTGAAAGTAAGGATCAACTTATAGGCGTGTCTTTGTCGCAAATTCCTTTTCCTATCATACACCTCCCTGCATGTAGAGTTCCATGCCTAGGTCAGACGGTTAAGCCTTGCTGAGCCATCGTGCTCACGGTTGCAATATTTGAGCTGTATGCAGGTGAGAGCTATGAGGAGGGTTCCGAGGATGAGGCGATGCCCCCGTCAGGGTACACGGCCGAGATGGAGCCCTGCACGCCGCCGTGATTTCTCCGGTTACATGCTGCTAGTGTGTAGCGTCCCCGGGCTGGACGGCTGCACTTTTGCATAGTTAGGATGAGAGGCTACTAATGTACATTACTTCCGCTGTATAGTTATATTTTGTAAAAGACTTCCGCTGTTTTATAACCAATAAAAGTTTGTATGTTGTTCTTTATTCTTTCCGTGTGTGCTGTTGGGTGCCGCATCGTACGGCACCACCCTATGCGATCCTGGAGTGGGTGAACCACGGGGTGGTCCCCACAGTCGTGGTATCAGAGCCGCATTGGCAATAGCACGCCCGAAAAGAGCCTATTTTTAAAAACTTAGAAGTAGTCGAGTGAGGATTAGTCATTAAGCCCACATAAGGTCTATGATAGTAGTAGCTACTAAGGTGGAAAAGCTAACATACTTGTTATATATTCTGTAACGACGTTCCGATATCAGGTAAGAGGTAGGGTACGCAACCGCAGGCGGATCAATTGCGGTAACTCCCCATACGAGTAATAGTATGGTATGGTATACCGTGGCTTGGCACGGTAGTGAATATGAGTCTCTGAACCTCTCAATGGTTCTGAGAGCATATGAAAATGCTGATCTCCAGCGTGCTTTAGGCAAAAGTGAGAATACCCCATCGTGTGGTAAGCAACACGATAGTATGCAACTCTTGAACGTTCAATGTTCAAAGGGCCATACGCAGCGCTCGCCGTCGGCGTGCCTCAACGGTCATGAGGCAGTAGGTGGTATCCGTTGGGTTGATAAAATTACCAACCGTGACGACCCGTTCGCGCTCTACTCGGGTTCCCCGTCGTGTGGTGTGAAAACACGACCATGTACCTTGAGACGTGACTTGACTCAGGGACGATCCGTATGGCAATGATACGGACCGTATGTTTTTACTATGATATGGAACTGCCTGAAATGCTAAAACCTTTGTGTGCACCATTATTGTGTGTTTTTCTGCAGGTACATTAACCACATTAGCGCATGATGTGTAGAAACCATTTGTGAGTGACGTCTTTAGTTCCACCATGTGACCCGTATATGCCGGAATACCGGTTTATGATTTTTCTTTGGTGAGGAAACGTAGCACTGACTGCATAAAAGTTTATTTTCAAAGAAAAGAGTCACAATGAAGTATAGGAATTCATTTAGGGGTTAGTAAACTCCTATATTGAACTAAGAGTCAATTGGGAGTATAGATTCAGTTTCAAAAGCTTAGGAATAATCTCCCCTGTTTTCGGCAGAAAATTTTGCTGAACTTGAACAGGGCATAACATAATATTGGTTGAACCAATGGAGGTGTGGGATACCATTCTGGAAAGGTTTAGAAGTCCTCTACACTTTTCTGTAGAGCTCCAGAACAAAATCTCCCTCCAATGGGATGAAAATCTCAGATGAGTGGGCACTGTCCAGAAACAGGGCAGACCAAAATGCTCTCTGGAATTTTCTGTATTTCAACCAAAACACTTAGTTTCACCGTTTGACGTCCAGTGGCTGTTGTGAAACAGCGATTTGGAGTCGAAGGGTTTATGCATTTGACATATCACTTCGAGTTAGTACATGCTTGGGTCCAATACAATAGAGAGGAATTACGCATGCTAACACACATAACATCCCGTGGTGACCCCGATGGTCGAAATGAACTTTTAACCCATAAAGTTCAATACTTTGGAACTCGATCGTGTGACACGGTCCAGGGATGTATATGTTGCATAAAGTGTATACTTTATCCATATGTGTGACTGTTATGCGTACTGTTTATTCCATTCTCGCACTACTATTGTATAGATTGGATGAAATAAACCAACATGTGCTGATCATTTGAATGATCTGAATGCAGAATGGTGCGGACACGCTCAACGCAAGAGGAGGGAGGTCCGAGTCAGGTTCGTGGTGATGAGTCTCCACCTCCGGAGCAAACCACGACGCAGCAGCACCCACCTCCTCCACCGCCAGAACTTCCAAGGAATCTTGCGGAGGTTCTCGCCACAGTGCTCGGCTCGCGCGACGAGCAAACCGAGCTGCTGCGGATGTTGGTGCAGCAGAATGCGTCCCATCAGGGAGGACGCCAAGACAATGGGCAACGCCAGCCCCAACAAAGTTCATATTCAGAATTCATGGTGACCCATCCACCGGTCTTCACGGAGGCCGAAAAACCTTTGGAGGCGGACAGCTTTATCCGCACTCTGGAGGCGAAGTTCGGGCTGCTACGATGCACCGAACACCAGAAGGCGCTGTATGCAGCGCAACAGCCTCAAGGAGAAGCCGGTACCTGGTGGGCGAACCACACTGCCTCCTTACCGGCTGGCCATGCCGTCACATGGACGGAGTTCCGGGAGGCGTTCCGCGCCTATCACATACCTCCCGGTGTGATGGAAATGAAGCTCCAGGAGTTCCTGGCGCTACAACAAGGCGAGAGGAGTGCTCATGAGTACTCCAGGTTATTCAACCGGCTGGCGCAGTATGCGCCAGGATTTGTGGCACGGAAGACAATAAGCGCAATGCGTTCTTCCGGGGCCTGAACTCCAAGATGAAGGTCCATCTCGCCCAGAGCAATCGCGGCACATTCAACGACCTAGTTAATGCCGCGATTCTACAGGAGAATGCTCAGCGCGAGCGCGGTTCTGACAAGAGGAAACGCAGCGCGCTGACGAGCAGCAGTGGTGGAACGCCACAGAAATACCGCGTGGTATATCGTTCACCATCCGGTCAGAGATGGCAGCCACCGGCCCGACCGCCTCAGTTTCGCGGTCGGCAATATAATGCGCCGGGCTTTCGACCGACGTATCCACCACAGCAACAGCAGCAGCAAAGGATGGTCCTGTGTGCGCCCCAGTTTCAACAGCGTGCACCGGGATTCCGTACTCAAGTCGGTGGGACCCCGACACCTTACACGTGCTATACGTGTGGCCGTGTCGGGCACATTTCGAGGGACTGCCCCGAGCCGCGACAGGGCAGGGCTGCAACACCATATCAGGGTGCTAATCAGCCCCGCAATCAGCCCAAGAAACCAGCACCAAAACCCGGCAACGTCCATCACTTATCTATCAAAGACGTACCGGAAGGCGAACCCGTCCTCGCGGGTACGTTCTCTTACCTAGATCATCCCGTAGTCATACTTTTTGACTCCGGTGCCACCCATAATTTCATAAGTCAGTCTTATGTTATTAAATATCAACTGCCTATCATTCCCACAAATAATTCATATTTGATATGTTCTCTGTGTGGG
Organism: Neostapfia colusana; assembly: GCA_030760725.1. Taxonomy (NCBI): domain Eukaryota; kingdom Viridiplantae; phylum Streptophyta; class Magnoliopsida; order Poales; family Poaceae; genus Neostapfia; species Neostapfia colusana. Next base: position 18,896,354 of record JASWHV010000002.1, read on the forward strand.
AAAATAACAGCTGATAGAATGGTCTATAGAGCACCATTACAGTTGGGTGGGAATCTATATCCGACTTCTCTAATCATGTTAGAGAGTCAAAAACTTGATGTCATTTTAGTAACGTCATGGCTACATCGCCATGGTGCTGTTCTTGACATCATTCCACGTGTGGTTCGTTTAAGCTCTCCACTTCATGAACCACATGTTCTTATTCTTGACCGTTTGGTTCAAGAAACCCCAGCCACATATAACACGGAAGCCACGAAACTTGAGGATATTCGTGTGGTCCGTGAATACCCGGATGTCTTTCCGGATGATCTTCCGGGCATGCCACCCGAAAGAGATGTCGAGTTCAAGATTGAACTCGTACCTGGGACGACACCAATCTCACGGAGACCATATAAGATGGCTCCAAATGAGCTGGCTGAACTAAAGGAGCAGCTCAACGATTTGATGAAGAAGGGTTTCATTCGACCGAGTTCCTCGCCATGGGGATGCTCGGCGCTGTTTGTGAAGAAAAAGGATGAAACCTTGAGGTTGTGTGTGGACTACCGACCTCTCAACGCTGTCACCATCAAGAATAAATATCCACTGCCCCGCATCGATATATTATTCGATCAACTTGTGGGTGCAAGTGTGTTTTCAAAGATGGATCTTCGCTCAGGGTATCATCAAATCAAGATCCGAGCGGAAGATATTCCAAAGACGGCCTTCTCGACGAGATATGGATTATATGAGTACCTCGTCATGTCCTTTGGTCTCACCAACGCCCCGGCACACTTCATGTATCTCATGAACTCAGTGTTCATGCCGGAGTTGGACAAGTTTGTGGTGGTGTTCATAGACGACATCTTGGTTTACTCCAAGACTGAAGAAGAACACGCCAAACACTTGCATAACGTACTTCAGCTATTAAGAGGCCATAAGCTTTATGCTAAGTTCAGCAAGTGCGAGTTTTGGATCAGCCAAGTGCCATTCCTTGGTCACATTATTTCTGCAGTAGGCATTGCAGTTGATCCAAGCAAAATTGAACAAGTGCTGAAATGGAAGTCCCCCACATCAGTCCATGAAGTCAGGAGTTTCCTCAGGTTAGCAGGATATTATTGGAGATTCATACCAAATTTCTCCAAGCTTGCTAAGCCGATGACTGAACTGTTGAAAAAGGGGATCAAATATGTTTAGAGCTCAGCTTGTGAAGAAGCTTTCCAAGCATTAGTGAAGCATCTTACAACAGCCCCGGTGTTAGCTCAACCGTATACAACCAAGCCCTTCGACGTATATTGTGATGCGTCCGGTATCGGGCTTGGCTGTGTATTGATGCAAGGAGGAAGAGTGGTCGCCTATGGCTCACGTCAACTTCGTAACCACGAGCAGCACTATCCGACTCATGATCTTGAGCTCGCTGCTGTGGTATTGGCCTTGAAGATGTGGAGGCACTATTTGCTTGGGAACTTAGTGCACCTCTACACCGACCACAAAAGTCTGAAATATATATTCACTCAAAAGGAGTTGAATATGCGGCAACGGAGATGGCTAGAACTGATCAAAGACTATGAGATCGAGATTCACTACCATCCCGGGAAGGCAAACGTGGTTGCCGATGCCTTAAGCCGCAAAGCTCATGTCAACAGTCTGTCCATCACCCCACTTGAAGAGGAGGAGCCGAGTCTGTACTTGGTTCCATATGGGGAATTGTATAATCTTGCTCTCGTCCCTATAATACGAGAGGAGATTATGGAAGCGCAGAAGAAAGACGTGGGTATGTCGCACATTCGGAGAAGGATGAAGAATGGCGAATTGAAATGCTTCCGAAGAGATGATAACGGTACACTATGGTTTAAAGACCGTATAGTGGTACCCCGCGACATGAAGCTTCGAAGGAAAATATTGGACGAAGCTCATTTGTCCAAGTATTCTATTCATCCGGGGCAGCAACAAGATGTACCAAGATCTGAAAACAAGGTTTTGGTGGACGCGGATGAAAAGGGAAATCGCAAAGTACGTATCCGAATGTGATACGTGTCGGCGGGTGAAAGCCGACCATATGCGTAAAGCCGGACAGCTGAAACCGTTGAACATTCCAGCGTGGAAGTGGGAGGATATCAGCATGGACTTCATAGTCGGATTACCTCTGACGTCTCACAAACATGACTCGATTTGGGTGATAGTCGATTGACTAACCAAGTCGGCTCATTTCATTCCCGTACATACCAGTTACGTGGCCAAGCAATATGCGGAGCTTTATATTGCAAGAATCTTATGCTTGCATGGTGTTCCCCGCTCCATTATTTCAGATCGCGGTGCGCTGTTTGTCTGTCGGTTTTGGGAACAGCTGCACGCATCATTGGGGACCAAACTGATCCGAAGCTCCGCGTATCACCCGCAGACAGATGGTCAAACTGAACGGGTGAATCAAGTGCTTGAAGACATGCTACGCGCTTGTGCCATTCACCATGGCAAGAATTGGGACAATCATTTGCCGTTGGCGGAGTTTTCTTACAACAATGGCTATCAAGCTAGCATAAAGATGGCGCCGTATGAAGCTCTCTACGGCCGGAAATGTCGCACACCTCTCAACTGGTGCGAGTCCGGCGAGCGAGTCATCTACGGCATTGAACTGGTGAATGAAGCTGAAGAACAAGTGCGAGTGATACAAGCCAACCTCAAGGCTGCTCAATCTCGTCAGAAAAGCTATGCGGATAAAAGACGCCGTCCTCTCCACTTCAACATCGGGGACCATGTGTATGTCCGTGTGTCTCCGATGAAAGGAGTTCACCGTTTCGGAGTGAAGGGTAAACTTGCGCCGCGGTTCATTGGTCCGTTCACCGTTATTGAAAAATGCGGACCCGTGGCCTATCGCCTAGATTTACCAGCGTTGCTCGCAGGCATTCACAACGTCTTCCACATCTCTCAGCTGAGGAAATGCCTCAAACCCTCAGGTGAAATCCGCACTGAAGACATAGAAGTTCTTCAACCGGACCTCACGTACACGGAGTATCCAATCCGGATCATCGATGAAAAGACTCGTGCCACAAGAAACTGGACCTTATGGTTCTACAAGGTCTTGTGGAGTAACCATACCGCTGATGAGGCGACATGGGAAAGTGAGGATTATCTACGAGCGTATTATCCGGACTTGCTATCATCATATACCCGGTAAGGTTTGCCCCGCTTTACTTTTCCTTTGGAATCTCGGGACGAGATTCTTTTTAAGGGGGGAGGGATGTAAAATCCCCAAAAGTGGTAGCAAGAAAATTCAGCTCAGGTACACTTATGAAAAAATGAGGGGAATTAAAACTTTGAATTATAATGGGGTAAGTTCAAAGTGAGGGTTTAGACTTCCCAAAACTTCCAAACATGGAGATCTAAATTCATAACTTGGATCTTCATAGTCCAAATGTTCACCCTTCCAAATTTCAGCTCATTTGGAGGAGTTTCAATATTTGTTTGGGATTAAAAGGAAGAGCCCTCTAATCTGAATTTCAAATTCAGTTTCAAATTCCAATTCCCTCAATTTGCAAATTTGGTTCCACAAGTGTGTTCCTAACATTTGAATTAGCATCCATGCCAAAATTCAGAATTATTTGAGTTGGTTTGCTATGCTTTTGGAACAATGCAAAAGGGAAGATTCAAATTCCAATTCAAATTCAAATAACCAAAGTCAGTTCAAATTCCACACTAGAATTCAAATCATTTGAATTAAAATATTTCAAACCATGACTTTGGGAGGAAGCAAAGGATTAAATTTGGAGAAAATATCAGAGCTATTAGGTGGGGTGGGACCCACATGGCAGTGACACATGAAATAACAGGGGCAATTTGCCTCTGTGCCAGTGCTCCTCGAGCTGCCACCGCGCTGTGAATTTTCTTCCACCGAGCTGCTTGCAGAACTTGCTCCCGAAGGCAGCACTCCGTAGGTGGATTGCTATCACAGCAACAGCACAACTCCAGTTTTCATTCTCTGCCTCCATCCGAAGCTTCCCTCATCCTTTGCTCGAGCGCTCACTGAGAACAAGCACACGCGCTGCCTCCTGCTCATCGTTCAGCAGCCCTCCAGCCCCTCCTAGCACCGGTTGAGCCACCCAGGAGCTGCGCCGGCGCCTCCTTAACGTGTTCCACTGCTCCTCAGCTCATCCCCGAGCTCCCCTCGCAGTGCCCGAGCCGTTCTTCACCGGGAGAACACAGAGCACGTCGCCCCTCACTGCTCCTCATGTTCCGGCCGCTCCAACGCCTCTCCTGCACGTCCAGCACCTCCCTAAGGTGCGCCAAGGTGTGTAGATCATGCTACCACAGTCCCCTTGCCCTTCCCCATCACTGTCTTGCCGGACTTTGAGTTTTGGCGCCGGTACACGTGAAGAACAGCCCCAATCCAAAACTGTAAATTCGACCAACGTGGTTGATCATCGGTTCTACAATTCAAGCCACAGAAACTAGTGACCCTAGCGCCCTCCCACGCCAAAGCACACATCAAACCGTCCACCACAGGCCCCGGGCGACGAGAAATCGCCGGCGGCGGCAAAAACGGGTCGGTCCTCCGGTGAACCCTATGTTACAGCCATTTGCTGCAAGGTTTAGCCTGCGTTCCATGTTCCCCGATCATTGGTGATGCTTTAGGGCAAGGTAGCTCGCCGGGAGAAGCTTTGGACGCGCCAGAACGTGTTGATGCCGAGCTCCCGAGCCGCCCCACCGGTGCCGGCCTGTTTTCGGCCGTTTTCATGCGTCGAAACCTTGCCCGGCAGCTGTGCCATGTTCCCAGGAGCATGTAGGGCGAAACCGGAGCTAATTTGGTGGAGAAATGAGGGAGAATGAGCCATGCCACGATTTGAACTGGTGTGCACGCGCGCCTCTGGCGGGAGGTTGAAGAAGGACCTGACCAGTGGGCCCCCCTGTTAAGTCTCTGTGTAGATTTTAAACAGAGAGCTATCACAGTTTGAAAAATTCATAACTTTGTGTAGACAGCTCCAAAAAGGGTGAGACAAATTTTGTCATAATTCTTAGGAGGAGTACTTTACAGAGGAACAAATTGCATGCTATGAAAATGCCCAGGAATTTCTGTAGAATTGTTTTTATAAATCCTTTAGGGATCTATTACAGGAGCAATTCTTTATGAAATATTCCCAAATTTGGGCAGCTAGTCCTTTTCATAGTGCCTGACCTCCAGTAAAAATTTTAGGATTTTTGGAGCTTATTTAGAGGGCTTAATCAGTAGGTTATCTCAGGATTAAATAAATTATCTAAAAATCATAGAATTGATTTCCAGAAATTGGTTCAAACTTCATACCTCCATAACTTTCTGTAGGGATGTCCAAAATTTGTGAAAAAAAATTTGTTGGATTTCTCTCAGTCAGTACTCTGCAGAAATGCAAAGAAATTGATCTGAAGATCTATGGATATTTCTCCAAGATTCATCAAAGTTAAATCTCTGGGAATTTAGTCCAGAATATCTCTGTTATCGAATTTCTTCAAATTTGGCCAGGAAGTTTCTCATGACATTACTGATCTCCAGTAAAAATTTGAGCTTCATTGGAGTTCATTTGCTAGGTCAAATTACTTTCCCAAATTCAGCCTTTATTTGGAAATTCAAATTTAAACAGAAAATTTTCAGCACTCCTGTCCAAACTTCAAAAATTCATATCTCTCTGATGGTAGCCCCAAAAATGGTGAAACAAGTTTTGTTAGAACTATGGAGACTTACCCTAATCAGATCTTCCATTTCTAGCTATATCAAAGCTCCTGATTTGGGCTCGAAATTCAGATAAGCATTGCACTTGTAGGAATTTTAAAGACTACATTATGCAATGACATGTCTCCAAATTTGGCTCAAATGATCCTTATAGGGCCTAGTATCCACTGTAAAATTCCCAAAACCAATTAAGGACCCTAAATACCAATAGCTATGAATAGTAGTTCAATTCTTATAAATCCTTAATACTTGTACATCTATTTTGCTACATTTCATTTAGTGACCGAAGTTGAGGACGCACCGGAGCCTTTGGACGTCCTGCCACCTGAAGTTGACTTCCCATCTAACTCGCAACCAGGCATGCCCCGGTTTGCACTTAAGTACCTTTTATAAAATTCTTTATTTGTATCACTTATGTCTAGGGTGAATGTTTGCATTAGAGTTAAGGTGTTTGAAACCCCACTTGCATAACCTTTAAAATCCTATGAAGGGTTGGGTAGCTTACAGAGCCGACGAGTAGACAAGGCCCCGCTAATATGCTTAGGACCTCGGTAGAAGTCGAGTAGTTGGGATCTACTCGCGAGGTAAGGTTTATCACACGGTTTGGTCAGAATAGAAAATGGCTTAAGAGTGGTAAAAATGAGACCCAGCAGGGGGGGTAGGAAGCAGTGAGCGGAGGTCTCATGTGCGTAGCCCCGTTGGTGTCGATTGAGGACCGAGTCGTGTGCGGGCCTGCTGAAAAGTATCGAACAGTACCGGATGGCATACTGACATAAGCAGGAAACCGATGTAAATGGTTAACCTGGGTGCCGAGGCTTACCCAACCGTAAACAGGAGTGGGTTGAGGGTAGCAAGGTGTAAATCTGCCGGTGGGCACAGTCACGCTCCACGCGGGGACCTCCTGCCCGTTACGGATGGACCGGTTCGGTGTTTGGGTTGCCTTTGAAAGGTTGTTGCATACAACAGAGTAGGAAGGGGTGTGGAATCACGCTTCTAAAAGTGGGTGTATGCAACGTGTTGTCCGGGTGTCTCCTGATTGCAATCACCTTCCCTCGCGGTTATTTGAGTACCGCTTGTTCACTGTTTCATGACGTAGTAATAAGTAAAGTAAGCCAGTTGAATGATAATATGCTGTGATGATAGAGTAATGTTTTGGAAACCATGTTTGCTGTAGATGTAGAGCTAATTAAGTTTACTTTTCGCTTTGGGCATCACCACATCGGAGGAAAGCGTTTCTTGTTTGATTGTGGACTTCCGATGTGAGGGCTACCTAAGGCACATGAATTTGCTGCTATAAAACTGAAAGTAAGGATCAACTTATAGGCGTGTCTTTGTCGCAAATTCCTTTTCCTATCATACACCTCCCTGCATGTAGAGTTACATGCCTAGGTCAGACGGTTAAGCCTTGCTGAGCCATCGTGCTCACGGTTGCAATATTTGAGCTGTATGCAGGTGAGAGATATGAGGAGGGTTCCGAGGATGAGGCGATGTCCCCGTCAGGGTACACGGCCGAGATGGAGCCCTGCACGCCGCCGTGATTTCTCCGGTTCCATGCTGCTAGTGTGTAGCGTCCCCGGGCTGGACGGCTGCACTTTTGCATAGTTAGGATGAGAGGCTACTAATGTACATTACTTCCGCTGTATAGTTATATTTTGTAAAAGACTTCCGCTGTTTTATAACCAATAAAAGTTTGTATGTTGTTCTTTATTCTTTTCGTGTGTGCTGTTGGGTGCCGCATCGTATGGCACCACCCTATGCGATCCTGGAGTGGGTGAACCACGGGGTGGTCCCCACAGTCGTGGTATCAGAGCCGCATTGGGAATAGCACGCTCGAAAAGAGCCTATTTTTGAAAACTTAGAAGTAGTCGAGTGAGGATTAGTCATTAAGCCCACATAAGGTCTATGATAGTAGTAGCTACTAAGGTGGAAAAGCTAACTTACTTGTTATATATTCTGTAACGACGTTCCGACATCAGGTAAGAGGTAGGGTACGCCACCGCAGGCGGATCAATTGCGGTAACTCCCCATACGAGTAATAGTATGGTATGGTATACCGTGGCTTGGCACGGTAGTGAATATGAGTCTCTGAACCTCTCAATGGTTCTGAGAGCATATGAAAACGCTGATCTCCAGCGTGCTTTAGGCAAAAGTGAGAATACCCCATCGTGTGGTAAGCAACACGATAGTATGCAACTCTTGAACGTTCAATGTTCAAAGGGCCATACGCAGCGCTTTCCATCGGCGTGCCTCAATGGTCATGAGGCAGTAGGTGGTATCCGTTGGGTTGATAAAATTCCCAACCATGACGACCCATTCGCGCTCTACTCGGGTTCCCCGTCGTGTGGTGTGAAAACACGACCATGTACCTTGAGACGTGACTTGACTCAGGGACGATCCGTATGGCAATGATACGGACCGTATGTTTTTACTATGATATGGAACTGCCTGAAATGCTAAAACCTTTGTGTGCACCATTATTGTGTGTTTTTCTGCAGGTACATTAACCACGTTAGCGCATGACGTGTAGAAACCGTTTGTGAGTGACGTCTTTAGTTCCACCATGTGACCCGTATATGCCGGAATACCGGTTTATGATTTTTCTTTGGTGAGGAAACGTAGCACCGACTGCATAAAAGTTTATTTTCAAAGAAAAGAGTCACAATGAAGTATAGGAATTCATTTAGGGGTTAGTAAACTCCTATATTGAACTAAGAGTCAATTGGGAGTATAAATTCAGTCTCAAAAGCTTAGGAATAATCTCCCCTGTTTTCGGCAGAAATTTTGCTGAACTTGAACAGGGCATAACTTAATATTGGTTGAACCAATGGAGGTGTGGGATACCATTCTGGAAAGGTTTAGAAGTCCTCTACACTTTTCTGTAGAGCTCCAGAACAAAATCTCCCTCCAATGGGATGAAAATCTCAGATGAGTGGGCACTGTCCAGAAACAGGGCAGACCAAAATGCTCTCTGGAATTTTCTGTATTTCAACCAAAACACTTAGTTTCACCGTTTGACGTCCAGTGGCTGTTGTGAAACAGCGATTTGGAGTCGAAGGGTTTATGCATTTGACATATCACTTCGAGTTAGTACATGCTTGGGTCCAATACAATAGAGAGGAATTACGCATGCTAACACACATAACATCCCGTGGTGACCCCGATGGTCGAAATGAACTTTTAACCCGTAAAGTTCAATAATTTGGAACTCGATCGTGTGACACGGTCCAGGGATGTATATGTTGCATAAAGTGTATACTTTATCCATATGTGTGACTGTTATGCGTACTGTTTATTCCATTCTCGCACTACTATTGTATAGATTGGATGAAATAAACCAACATGTGCTGATCATTTGAATGATCTGAATGCAGAATGGTGCGGACACGCTCAACGCAAGAGGAGGGAGGTCCGAGTCAGGTTCGTGGTGATGAGTCTCCACCTCCGGAGCAAACCACGACGCAGCAGCAACCACCTCCTCCACCGCCAGAACTTCCAAGGAATCTTGCGGAGGTTCTCGCCGCAGTGCTCGGCTCGCGCGACGAGCAAACCGAGCTGCTGCGGATGTTGGTGCAGCAGAATGCGTCCCATCAGGGAGGACGCCAAGACAATGGGCAACGCCAGCCCCAACAAAGTTCATATTCAGAATTCATGGCGACCCATCCACCGGTCTTCACGGAGGCCGAAGAACCTTTGAGGCGGACAGCTTTATCCGCACTCTGGAGGCGAAGTTCGGGCTGCTACGATGCACCGAACACCAGAAGGCGCTGTATGCAGCGCAACAGCTTCAAGGAGAAGCCGGTACCTGGTGGGCGAACCACACCGCCTCCTTACCGGCTGGCCATGCCATCACATGGACGGAGTTCCGGGCGTTCCGCGCCTATCACATACCTCCAGGTGTGATGGAAATGAAGCTCCAGGAGTTCCTGGCGCTACGACAAGGCGAGAGGAGTGCTCATGAGTACTCCAGGTTATTCAACCGGCTGGCGCAGTATGCGCCAGGATTTGTGGGCACGGAAGACAACAAGTGCAATGCGTTCTTCCGGGGCCTGAACTCCAAGATGAAGGTCCATCTCGCCCAGAGCAATCGCGGCACATTCAACGACCTAGTTAATGCCGTGATTCTACAGGAGAATGCTCAGCGCGAGCGCGGTTCTGACAAGAGGAAACGCAGCGCGCTGACGAGCAGCAGTGGTGGAACGCCACAGAAATACCGCGTGGTATATCGTTCACCATCCGGTCAGAGATGGCAGCCACCAGCGCGACCGCCTCAGTTTCGCGGTCGGCAATATAATGCGCCGGGCTTTCGACCGACGTATCCACCACAGCAACAGCAGCAGCAAAGGATGGTCCCGCATGCGCCCCAGTTTCAACAGCGTGCACCGGGATTACGTCCTCAAGTCGGCGGGACCCCGACACCTTACACGTGCTATACGTGTGGCCGTGTCGGGCACATTTCGAGGGACTGCCCCGAGCCGCGACAGGGCAGGGGTGCAGCACCATATCAGGGTGCTAATCAGCCCCGCAATCAGCCCAAGAAACCAGCACCAAAACCCGGCAACGTCCATCACTTAGCTATCGAAGACGTACCGGAAGGCGAACCCGTCCTCGCGGGTACGTTCTCTTACCTAGATCATCCCGTAGTCATACTTTTTTACTCCAGTGCCACCCATAATTTTATAAGTCAGTCTTATGTTATTAAATATCAACTGCCTATCATTTCCGCAAATAATTCATATTTGATATGTTCTCCGGGTGGGAAAATAACAGCTGATAGAATGGTCTATAGAGCACCATTACAGTTGGGTGGGAATCTATATCCGACTTCTCTAATCATGTTAGAGAGTCAAAAACTTGATGTCATTTTAGTAATGTCATGGCTACATCGCCATGGTGCTGTTCTTGACATCATTCCACATGTGGTTCATTTAAGCTCTCCACTTCATGGACCACATGTTCTTATTCTTGACCGTTTGGTTCAAGAAACCCCAGCCACATATAACACGGAAGCCACGAAACTTGAGGATATTCGTGTGGTCCGTGAATACCGGATGTCTTTCCAGATGATCTCCCGGGCATGCCACCCGAAAGAGATGTCGAGTTCAAGATTGAACTCGTACCTGGGACGACACCAATCTCACGGAGACCATATAAGATGGCTCCAAATGAGCTGGCTGAACTAAAGGAGCAGCTCAACAATTTGATGAAGAAGGGTTTCATTCGACCGAGTTCCTCGCCATGGGGATGCTCGGTGCTGTTTGTGAAGAAAAAGGATGAAACCTTGAGGTTGTGTGTGGACTACCGACCTCTCAACGCCGTCACCATCAAGAATAAATATCCACTGCCCCGCATCGATATATTATTCGATCAACTTGTGGGTGCAACTGTGTTTTCAAAGATGGATCTTCGCTCAGGGTATCATCAAATCAAGATCCGAGCGGAAGATATTCCAAAGACGGCCTTCTCGACGAGATATGAATTATATGAGTACCTCGTCGTGTCCTTTGGTCTCACCAACGCCCCGGCACACTTCATGTATCTCATGAACTCAGTGTTCATGCCGGAGTTGGACAAGTTTGTGGTGGTGTTCATAGACGACATCTTGGTTTACTCCAAGACTGAAGAAGAACACGCCAAACACTTGCATATCGTACTTCAGCTATTAAGAGGCCATAAGCTTTATGCTAAGTTCAGCAAGTACGAGTTTTGGATCAGCGAAGTGCCATTCCTTGGTCACATTATTTCTGCAGAAGGCATTGCAGTTGATCCAAGCAAAATTGAACAAGTGCTGAAATGGAAGTCCCCCACATCAGTCCATGAAGTCAGGAGTTTCCTCGGGTTAGCAGGATATTATCGGAGATTCATACCAAATTTCTCCAAGCTTGCTAAGCCGATGACTGAACTGTTGAAAAAGGGGATCAAATATGTTTGGAGCTCAGCTTGTGAAGAAGCTTTCCAAGCATTAGTGAAGCATCTTACAACAGCCCCGGTGTTAGCTCAACCGGATACAACCAAGCCCTTCGACGTATATTGTGATGCGTCCGGTATCGGGCTTGGCTGTGTATTGATGCAAGGAGGAAGAGTGGTCGCCTATGGCTCACGTCAACTTCGTAACCACGAGCAGTACTATCCGACTCATGATCTTGAGCTCGCTGCTGTGGTATTGGCCTTGAAGATGTGGAGGCACTATTTGCTTGGGAACTTAGTGCACCTCTACACCGACCACAAAAGTCTGAAATATATATTCACTCAAAAGGAGATGAATATGCGGCAACGGAGATGGCTAGAACTGATCAAAGACTATGAGATCGAGATTCACTACCATCCCGGGAAGGCAAACGTGGTTGCCGATGCCTTAAGCCGCAAAGCTCATGTCAACAGTCTGTCCATCACCCCACTTGAAGAGGAGGAGCCGAGTCTGTACTTGGTTCCATATGGGGCATTGTATAATCTTGCTCTCGTCCCTACAATACGAGAGGAGATTATGGAAGCGCAGAAGAAAGACGTGGGAATGTCGCACATTCGGAGAAGGATGAAGAATGGCGAAATGAAATGCTTCCTAAGAGATGATAACGGTACACTATGGTTTAAAGACCGTATAGTGGTACCCCGCGACATGAAGCTTCGGAGGAAAATATTGGACGAAGCTCATTTGTCCAAGTATTCTATTCATCCGGGCAGCAACAAGATGTACCAAGATCTGAAAACAAAGTTTTGGTGGACGCGGATGAAAAGGGAAATCGCAAAGTACGTATCCGAATGTGATACGTGTCGGCGGGTGAAAGACGACCATATGCGTAAAGCCGGACAGCTGCAACCGTTGAACATTCCAGCGTGGAAGTGGGAGGATATCAGCATGGACTTCATAGTCGGATTACCTCTCACGTCTCACAAACATGACCTGATTTGGGTGATAGTCGATCGACTAACCAAGTCGGCTCATTTCATTCCCGTACATACCAGTTACGTGGCCAAGCAATATGCGGAGCTTTATATTGCAAGAATCTTATGCTTGCATGGTGTTCCCCGCTCCATTATTTCAGATCGCGGTGCGCTGTTTGTCTCTTGGTTTTGTGAACAGCTGCACGCATCATTGGGGACCAAACTGATCCGAAGCTTCGCGTATCACCCGCAGACAGATGGTCAAACTGAACGGGTGAATCAAGTGCTTGAAGACATGCTACGCGCTTGTGCCATTCACCACGGCAAGAATTGGGACAATCATTTGCCGTTGGCGGAGTTTTCTTACAACAATGGCTATCAAGCTAGCATAAAGATGGCGCCATATGAAGCTCTCTACGGCCGGAAATGTCGCACACCTCTCAACTGGTGCGAGTCCGGCGAGCGAGTCATCTACGGCATTGAACTGGTGAATGAAGCTGAAGAACAAGTGCGAGTGATACAAGCCAACCTCAAGGCTGCTCAATCTCGTCAGAAAAGCTATGCGGATAAAAGACGCCGTCCTCTCCACTTCAACATCGGGGACCATGTGTATGTCCGTGTGTCTCCGATGAAAGGAGTTCACTGTTTCGGAGTGAAGGGTAAACTTGCGCCGCGGTTCATTGGTCCGTTCACCGTTATTGAAAAATGCGGACCCGTGGCCTATCGCCTAGATTTACCGGCGTTGCTCGCAGGCATTCACAACGTCTTCCACATCTCTCAGCTGAGGAAATGCCTCAAACCCTCAGCTGAAATCCGCACTGAAGACATAGAAGTTCTTCAACCGGACCTCACGTACACGGAGTATCCAATCCGGATCATTGATGAAAAGACTCGTGCCACAAGAAACCGGACCTTATGGTTCTACAAGGTCTTGTGGAGTAACCATACCGCTGATGAGGCGACATGGGAAAGCGAGGATTATCTACGAGCGTATTATCCGGACTTGCTATCATCATATACCCGGTAAGGTTTGCCCCGCTTTACTTTTCCTTTGGAATCTCGGGACGAGATTCTTTTTAAGGGGGGAGGGATGTAAAATCCCCAAAAGTGGTAGCAAGAAAATTCAGCTCAGGTACACTTATGAAAAATGAGGGGAATTAAAACTTTGAATTATAATGGGGTAAGTTCAAAGTGAGGGTTTAGACTTCCCAAAACTTCCAAACATGGAGATCTAAATTCATAACTTGGATCTTCATAGTCCAAATATTCACCCTTCCAAATTTCAGCTCATTTGGAGGAGTTTCAATATTTGTTTGGGATTAAAAGGAAGAGCCCTCTAATCTGAATTTCAAATTCAGTTTCAAATTCCAATTCCCTCAATTTGCAAATTTGGTTCCACAAGTGTGTTCCTCACATTTGAATTAGCATCCATGCCAAAATTCAGAATTATTTGAGTTGATTTGCTATGCTTTTGGAACAATGCAAAAGGGAAGATTCAAATTCCAATTCAAATTCAAATAACCAAAGTCAGTTCAAATTCCACACTAGAATTTAAATCATTTGAATTAAAATATTTCAAACCATGACTTTGGGAGGAAGCAAAGGATTAAATTTGGAGAAAAATATCAGAGCTATTAGGTGGGGTGGGACCCACATGGCAGTGACACATGAAATAACAGGGGCAATTTGCCTCTGTGCCAGTGCTCCTCGAGCTGCCACCGCGCTGTGAATTTTCTTCCACCGAGCTGCTTGCAGAACTTGCTCCTGAAGGCAGCACTCCGTAGGTGGATTGCTATCACAGCAACAGCACAACTCCAGTTTTCATTCTCTGCCTCCAACCGAAGCTTCCCTCATCCTTTGCTCGAGCGCTCACTGAGAACAAGCACACGCGCTGCCTCCTGCTCATCGTTCAGCAGCCCTCCAGCCCCTCCTAGCACCGGTTGAGCCACCCAGGAGATGCGCCGGCGCCTCCTCAACGATTTCCACTGCTCCTGAGCTCATCCCCGAGCTCCCCTCACAGTGCCCGAGCCGTTCTTCACCGGGAGAACACAGAGCACGTCGCCCCTCACTGCTCCTCACGTTCCGGCCGCTACAACGCCTCTCCTGCACGTCCAGCACCTCCCTAAGGTGCGCCAAGGTGTGTAGATCATGCTACCGCAGTCCCCTTGCCCTTCCCCATCACTGTCTTGCCGGAATTTGAGTTTTGGCGTCGGTACACGTGAGGAACAGCCCCAATCCAAAACTGTAAATTCGACCAACGTGGTTGATCATCGGTTCTACAATTCAAGCCACAGAAACTAGTGACCCTAGCGCCCTCTCACGCCAAAGCACACATCAAACCGTCCACCACAGGCCCCGGGCGACGAGAAATCACCGGCGGCGGCAAAAACGGGTCGGTCCTCCGGTGAACCCTATGTTACAGCCGTTTGCTGCAAGGTTTAGCCTGCGTTCCATGTTCCCCGATCATTGGTGATGCTTTAGGGCAAGGTAGCTCGCCGGGAGAAGCTTTGGACGCGCCAGAACGCGTTGATGCCGAGCTCCCGAGCCGCTCCACCGGTGCCGGCCTGTTTTCGGCCGTTTTCATGCGTGGAAACCTTGCCCGGCAGCTGTGCCATGTTCCCAGGAGCATGTAGGGCGAAACCGGAGCTAATTTGGTGGAGAAATGAGGGAGAATGAGCCATGCCACGATTCGAACTGGTGTGCACGCGTGCCTCTGGCGGGAGGTTGAAGAAGGAGCTGAACAGTGGGCCCCCCTGTTAAGTCTGTGTAGATTTTAAACAGAGAGCTATCACAGTTTGAAAAATTCATAACTTTGTGTAGACAGCTCCAAAAAGGGTGAGACAAATTTTGTCTGAATCCTTAGGAGGATTACTTTACAGAGGAACAAATTGCATGCTATGAAAATGCCCAGGAATTTCTGTAGAATTGTTTTTATTAAATCTTTTAGGGATTTATTACAGGAGCAATTCTTTATGAAATATTCCCAAATTTTGGCAGCTAGACCTTTTCATAGTGCCTGACCTCCAGTAAAAATTTTAGGATTTTTGGAGCTTATTTAGAGGGCTTAATCAGTAGGTTATCTCAGGATTAAATAAATTATCTAAAAATCATAGAATTGATTTCCAGAAAATTGGTTCAAACTTCATACCTTCATAACTTTCTGTAGGGATGTTCAAAAGTTGTGAAACAAATTTTTTTGGATTTCTCTCAGTTAGTACTCTGCAGAAATGCAAAGAAATTGATCTGAAGATCTCTGGATATTTCTCCATGATTCATCAAAGTTAAATCTTTGGGAATTTAGTCCAGAATATCTCTGTTATGGAATTTCTTCAAATTTGGCCAGGAAGTTCCTAATGACATTACTGATCTCCAGTAAAAATTTGAGCTTCATTGGAGTTCATTTGCTAGGTCAAATTACCTTCCCAAATTCAGCCTTTATTTGGAAATTCAAATTTAAACAGAAATTGTTCAGCACTCCTGTCCAAACTTCAAAAATTCATATCTCTCTGATGGTAGCTCCAAAAATGGTGAAACAAGTTTTGTTAGAACCATGGAGACTTACCCTAATCAGATCTTCCATTTCTAGCTATATCAAAGCTCCTGATTTGGGCTCGAAATTCAGATAAGCATTGCACTTGTAGGAATTTTAAAGACTACATTATGCAATGACATGTCTCCAAATTTGGCTCAAATCATCCTTATAGGGCCTAGTATCCACTGTAAAATTCCCAAAACCAATTAAGGACCCTAGATAGCAATAGCTATGAATAGTAGTTCAATTCTTATAAATCCTTAATACTTATACATCTATTTTGCTACATTTCATTTAGTGACCGAAGTTGAGGACGCACCGGAGCCTTTGGACGTCCTGCCACCTGAAGTTGACTTCCCATCTAACTCGCAACCAGGCAAGCCCCGGTTTGCACTTAAGTACCTTTTATAAAATTCTTTATTTGTATCACTTATGTCTAGGGTGAATGTTTGCATTAGAGTTAAGGTGTTTAAAACCCCACTTGCATAACCTTTTAAATCCTATGAAGGGTTGGGTAGCTTACAGAGCCGACGAGTAGACAAGGCCCCGCTAATATGCTTAGGATCTCGGTAGAAGTCGAGTAGTTGGAATCTACTCGCGAGGTAAGGTTTATCACACGGTTTGGTCAGAATAGAAAATGGCTTAAGAGTGGTAAAAATGAGACCCAGCAGGGGGGGTAGGAAGCAGTGAGCGGAGGTCTCATGTGCGTAGCCCTGTTTGTGTCGATTGAGGACCGCGTCGTGTGCGGGCCTGCTGAACAAGTATCGAACAGTACCGGATGGCATACTGACATAAGCAGGAAACCGATGTAAATGGTTAACCTGGGTGCCGAGGCTTACCCAACCGTAAACAGGAGCGGGTTGAGGGTAGCAAGGTGTAAATCTGCCGGTGGGCACAGTCACGCTCCACGCGGGGACCTCCTGCCCGTTACGGATGGACCGGTTCGGTGTTTGGGTTGCCTTTGAAAGGTTGTTGCATACAACAGAGTAGGAAGGGGTGTGGAATCACGCTTCTGAAAGTGGGTGTATGCAACGTGTTGTCCGGGTGTCTCCTGATTGCAATCACCGTCCCTCGCGGTTATTTGAGTACCGCTTGTTCACTGTTTCGTGACGTAGTAATAAGTAAAGTAAGCCAGTTGAATGATAATATGCTGTGATGATAGAGTAATGTTTTGGAAACCATGTTTGCTGTAGATGTAGAGCTAATTAAGTTTACTTTTCGCTTTGGGCATCACCACATCGGCGGAAAGCGTTTCTTGTTTGATTGTGGACTTCCGATGTGAGGGCTGCCTAAGGCACATGAATTTGCTGCTATTAAACTGAAAGTAAGGATCAACTTATAGGCGTGTCTTTGTCGCAAATTCCTTTTCCTATCATACACCTCCCTGCATGTAGAGTTCCCTGCTAGTGTGTAGCGTCCCCGGGCTGGACGGCTGCACTTTTGCATAGTTAGGATGAGAGGCTACTAATGTACATTACTTCCGCTGTATAGTTATATTTTGTAAAAGACTTCCGCTGTTTTATAACCAATAAAAGTTTGTATGTTGTTCTTTATTCTTTTCGTGTGTGCTGTTGGGTGCCGCATCGTACGGCACCATCCTATGCGATCCTGGAGTGGGTGATCCACGGGGTGGTCCCCACAATAGTGACTAGCGTTCCACTTGTGATCCTGGAGGATTTGGAGAAATGCGCCCGACCATGAAGAATGGATTTTTGCTTTTCTTTCATGTGAACGGCCCTACCTGACTGAAGGGTTTGCTTAGGCGGTGGGTGGATCAATTTGTGTAAACGATCACTTACAAAATAGACAACTTCTACTTTATCAGATAGAAAGCACCCGCTTCCACAACCAGCTTGCACCAGATCATCCTATCAACTAGACAGACACAAGGAAGATTCTGGCTTTTCTGATGTAGCCATTCCAAAGTTTTTAATTAGTTTCCGGCTCTGTCCATTACCCTTCATGAGCCAAGCTTTTTCCGTTGCCTGCAGTATTCAGCGAGGGCTGCTGTCATTTCATTTCTATCACGTAATGCAAGAGAGCCAGCAGTATCCAATCCAAGTCGGCAGGGCGTTGAATCAACTGGACCTTATGCGAGAGAAAGTGATGCCATCAGAATCTTCTGGAGAGCTGCGAAAGAAGCCCATGGAATGGAGCGGTTCTTTTTCCTGACTAGCAAGTGAACAGGCTCTGATGGCCAGAAGACTGTGCTTTACCGAAGAAGGCGCACCGGTTAAAGCCAAGAAGTAGGCTGGCTTGTTGGTTTGTACTGCCCCTTCATTTTTTTCATGAAGGATTTCTAAGATTTTAGCCTGATCCATCCCATCTGCGGAAGTCAACTTGAGTTCCTTAATTACACTGTCAAAAACCCTTTGTTGAGGGGCAAAAAGCAGAGTGAGAAGGAAAGGTTCCCACACCATTATTGCTGGGGTGGGGCTCGGCCTCCGAACCGTACGTGGGATGATTTTCTAACATTCAAAGTGTTAGGGGGGCTGTAAGTTCAATAACTAGCTAATAGGCGCTGTCTGTATCCATGGCACCCAGCATCTTGCACTACACGTAGATCGGAAAAAGACGAGGCCAATAGTTGAGGTACCTGGATCCAGACAAAACTCCAAACATGGGGATCGTACCATTTGAGCCTTTTGACTCGAAATGGGAGCAGAGCAGGTTTGAATCCGCAGCTTTAGAGATAGGGGCGGCAGTGGCAGCATTGGCAGCAGTTAGCAGCCCCAGTACTGTACTGAAGTGGCTTCTTCACTCCAGCACAGAAGTATTCTGGTGATGCAAACTTGTCACTGTGAAGCATACTTTAGTCGATGTTAGACCCGTTGGTCAAAGAAAAGGGGGGGGGTCCAGATTCTAGGATGGAACCGTATGAGGGATGTGTAGGCGGTTCCTCCATTGCTCCAGGGGCACTCGCAGGCTAGGGAGATCCTATCCCAAAATCCGGCTACCCTCGGCCTTCAAAGGCTTAGCCGATTCTACATTATAGCCTGCAACTAATTCAGCTTCTGCTTCTGGGAGATCAGACAGAGCTCGATTAGTTTCTGCTAGACGAGGAATAAGGAACATAAACGGTACTTCGAACTTGGAACGAGCATGAGGAGATTAACGAGACTTCTTTCTCTTTTTAGGAAATCCAGACCCAAGAAAAGTTTATCGATTTCCATACCATCCGGGATGTGGGATAGAGTGAGCAGAGCCCTCGCCCGGAGGGGTGTTAAGTTCTCCTATCCCCGGCCCTGGGGCATGCTAGAGAAAACATCCTCCATCCGAACTTTGAGAAAAAAATGCTTTTTTATCAACCTCCTCCTCCCTTGATTCATGAAATTGCAGAATCTTGGATTTCAACCGTCAAAAGCAGATGCTTCGGCGAACTTATTCACTCTTTGAAGCCCCCACCACCTTCTTTCTTTGAGCTGAGCAGTTAACTTCGGCTGTGGTAAGTTTCTTGGTTGTGACAGAACCACTTATCTTTTCCTTCGCCATAAACATAAGATCCCTATGGTCAGGTTAGTGGAGTTCTTTTACCCGGAAAAACATTTTCCTCTCTTTTAGGTACACTAAGGCCGGAAAGATAAAACCAATAGAACCGCTCACATCACAGTAGTCGTAGTTGGAGCTCGGTCAGGGCATATCCTAAAGCCATTGCCTCCAGCCAGTAGTAGTGGTAGGTAAGAATCTTAAGTTAGGGGTGCCGTTGGTCCGATCCTACCATGGCGTGGAAAGTGTTGCTTTTTACTCATCAACTCCAAAAAAAGTACACCATCCTCTGGGTGTATTAAGGTTATTTATGGCAGGAAACTTCTCTTCCCAATATTTATGAGTGGTAGCTACTTTTGTAGCATCTCCTCTTGAAACCGAAACCTAGTCCTCGACTATTTTATAGTATAGTCAAAGTCTATCTGGGCACGGAAGCTAAGCGGGTGGCTTGCCTATAATCCCTTTCCTTGTCAGAAAAGCAATTTCACCCCTAACTTAAGATGCTTACCTACCACTACTACTGGCTGGAGGCAATGGCTTTAGGATATGCCCTGACCGAGGAGACGTGCAATCAGATTGAGAAATCTCGAAATCCTACGGACGAAGACCACGATGGGTCAGTTCGGGAAGGTCTTTACTCATTCTGAATGATCTCCCCAAGTAGGATTCGAACCTACGACCTGCCCTAGATAAACTACCCACCTTGCAGTGCCCCCCCTGAATGATCGGTGCGCCGAACTCCTTCCTTTCTCATTTCAGTCCTCGCCTTTTTCATCTTCAGTAGGGGCCTTGAGGCGAGCTACCCCAAATGAAGTAGCTGCTCACCTCTTCCAACCCTTTAGGAAAGGGGGGTTCGGGGGGGGGGGGGGGGGGGGGGGAAACCCTGCCCAGCATTCGAAGAGGCAGGCGTGGGAGTACTTCTTACTTCTTTACATCAGAAAGACAAGCGCTTACTTAGATATTGTTTTCAGAGGGATTAGTCTGCCATCAGTCTCCCCTACTGTCCATGATTAGCAGAAATATTCCCCCATGGCACACCCTGAATATGGGGCCAGAAATTGCAGAGGAGCAGGATCCGAAGTGGTGGCTGCTACAAGAATGGAGTTCGTGCTGCGGAACGAAGAAAATCCGCCTTTTCCGAGCTCTGCTCTTATGGCATGCATGGTAGGTGTCATTTTGGCTCATTTCTTAGGGTGCAGAAGGTGGCAGGGACATTTGTGAGTCCAAAAAAAAAGGTATACTTTTCACAACCGACAAGCTTCCATTTAAGCCCTAACGAACCAGATTCCTGGTGGACTTACTCACTCGATCGCCAGCTTTCAGAGGATTTTTTATTTATTGCTCATTTGTGTTTTACGTACCAAAGTAATTAATGAATTTTGAATAATGAATTTCTATCAAATAAATGTTGAGCCGGGCCCGGGTATGTAAGTTCAGCGATGTACAAACAAGAATTGATTTGACTTCAGCACCTAGGTTGGGGGTAGGTGAAGGTGGGGGGTTCTAAGCATCTAATCTAAGAGTTCATAAGAAATAATTATTCAAACAAAAGGTACCAGCTGAAATTCTGGAAAGGAAGCAAACTTGTCACTGTGAAGCATACTTTAGTCGATGTTACCAAGTCTCTTACTAATAATCGTTGAGATTGTACTAGTGGTCCAGGCTTTGAGGAACAAACTGTTTGCTTCGGATTTCTTTTGATGAACACCCTTGTTCCTCTCTCGCTCGCCGCTACTAACGGGGTCTCAGTTGATTTTCCTTCCTTAGCTACTCAGATGTTTCAGTTCGTCTTGCAGTGTCCCCCCCCCCCCCCCCCCGAATGATCGGTACGGCGAATCAGCTGAAGGAAGAAAGCCAGCACTTCGTGCCGAAATGCGCCACAAATCAAACTAAAAGACTACCTGATTAGCTTGACATCAGCCAACCGATTAAGTCAGAGCGGAAGAGAAGCATCTGACGACTCTTCCCTAGCTGTGGACTCAGACCTCTCACAAAAAAGAGAAAAAGCTAACGTGGCTACATCCGGGACGGACTCCTTCGTGCAAATTCCGGTACAGGACCCAGGAAGTCAACGAAGGCAGGGAAGCAAACTGAAAGAATGCAAGACACCTGATTTTTACCGAGTTCGGACCACCAGTACTACATCTCCGCCAACCACTCACCTTGCTACCGTGGTTGGTTGCCAACGGGGATCCCCCATTCCGGGTTGTTCGCCGCCTCAACACATTCCCCGGCATCGTCCCACAAAGAAAGAAAGAGCGTGGAGCTCCGGACCGACCTGTAAGTTCACCTTGCTGTGGACTGTGGAGAGAGCAGCTCTGCGAAGCTGGGCTTTGGCAAAGGAGGCATCCAGAAGAGAGGCTGTGGGCTATCCGAGAGGGTGGTTCAGGTGACTACCGGAGTCATTGATTAAGCAGGTCAGATGGGAATTTTCTTTTTCTCGTTCTATCTCACTGTATCCATTCATTCGATCTTGCTATCCGCTCTCGATTGAATCCCTTCTCTGTTGTCAACAGGTGTGTCCGCAATCGTTCGGACTTGGTAAAGGTTGTCACAGCACCTGTAGTAGGACAGAGGACTTATCGTGATGCCCGTGGACCAATTTATTGTGTCCAATTCTACACCAAAAAGTAGCACCGGATTCAATTCCCGAAAACCGGAAATCAGGCAAAATGGGTCAAAAAGTAGGTTCGATTCCTGCCGGATGCACTACCTCTTAAAGACAGAAACAGAGGAGGGAAAGAAAGTTAAGCCATTTACCTTTGATTTAAGGCTTTTATTCCCCTGTGGAGTCGCCTGCTGTACGCCCGTAAGAACCTGCCCTTGGGAGGGGAACCCATAGACAGGAATGGCTTCAACTAGAAGGGAGAAGAAAGGGCAGATTCCACAGCTGCTACTGTTGGAACTAATGAAGCAAATGATTGACCGAAAGATAGGAACAGATCTATTAACGCACTGTAGATGTAGAAAAAAGTATTTTTGCTTTCTTTTTTTGTGCGTGCTTTTCACCTGCCTTCCCAACCACGGATAGGCTACGGGGCTTTGCACTTCGGCCCCTGTGAATACCACATCAAGGTGACAGGATTCAAATCGACGGTTGAAACTTCCAGGAAAAAAACTTCGAATTGGGAGGGCGATCCTCCCGGTGAACTGACCGTACCCCAAACCAACACAGGTGAACAAGTAGTGGAAGATTCCGCAGCTACTGCAGCCCCTGCTTCTTCAGGCGGAACCCCGGGCTGAGGAGTTACTCGGAAATGACCACCACGTGCGTTTCATTTTCTTCGATCTTATCTTTGATTGCTTTTTATGAAGTCGCACTGGGAGCTAGTGCGGAAATAGATGAGGAGTGAAGTTGGATAAACTGGCGTGGAAGACCCTCTTGCCTACTCGATCTTCCTTCAGATACTAAAAGGAAAGTTTTAGCAGTGAAAAGAAATGGTTTATACAAAGATTCCTGCCTGACTTGATTGAGCGAGTGGCGGGTTGTGCAAGAACTATCTTTCTTTCCATTACTCCTTCGGCTTTGAAGTAGATATTGAAAGCGTATATGATACTTTCTAACTAGAATTACTCCAGCTAATCTTCTACTAATAGGTACTACAAAAGAGCGCTCTTAAAAAAAGAGTGTCATTTCGAAGAAAGGCAAGACGGGAAGCCTTCGAGATGATGGAATTCCGATACTTAAGAAATGGGTAAGCGAGGGCTGTGTCCATCTGCTGGTTTTTGGTCCATTGCGCGTTAGCGCATCCGTTTTCTTGCTTGGATTCAAAAAGAAAAGGAAGGTTGAAGAACCGATGTTTCCTTCCGCTTTTCTTCCCGGTAAATAGGAATTCTATATCCTCTAGCTCTTCATAAAAATCTTCTGGTAACCATGATGGATAGGATTTAATTTCTATCCTTTGGACTTGAACGATCCAATTTTGAATCTTGGACGATGTCGACAAAGCTGAATTTTTTAATGAAATAATAGACATTTGCAAGTGCTGGCCCCGGGGAATTGTCAGTAAATAAGGCGCCAGGAGGTTGACCCGAGGGAGCAGTTGAGGGGTTCCATATGCCGAGCCGAAGGGCAGAACTTCAGTGCGGGGTTTTGATAAGTCAGTAGTAGTAGTTGTTGCTTTCTTGGCGGGTTTAAATAAATTGTATCCTTGCTGGGTCTTCCACGGCAAAGAAGAAGAGTGACTGCATTCAAGCTAGCATTGGAATGATGAGGTATGAGACGAAAAAGGTAAAGAGATGAGCCTGTCATTGGTGCATAACAGATGATCATTCCTATCTTTCCCAGTGGCCTTTTGACTCGAAATGGGAGCAGAGCAGGTTTGAAAAAGGATCTTAGAGTTTCTAGGGTTGGGCCAGGAGGGTCATGTTCGACGCTATCAAAAATCATGCTGTAACACCCTCAAATTCATTTCCATGCATTGCATACATTTTTCATATAGAGAAACATTATTAAAGAAGTAGAAATGGAGAAAAGAACCGTATAAATGGAGAAAGAATCGTAAAAATGGTGGGGAATGGGAAAAAGATAGCGAAAATGAGCCAATTCCCATTTGTTGAAGTGTGCTGCCAACACTTCCCCGGGCCGCTGGACATATGGCGCCTTTGGAGCTCACCCTTGGGGAAGGGGTGACGTCCGGCCCCGCTGGACATGTGGCGCCTTCGGAGCTCACCCTTGCGGAAGGGGTGAGGTCCGGCCTCGCAGGACACGTGGCGCCTTCGGAGCTCACCCCTGCGGAAGGGGTGAGGTCTGGCCCCGCTGGACACGTGGTGCCTTCAGGGCTCACCCCTGCGGAAGGGGTGAGGTCCGGCCGCTGGACACGTGGCGCCCTCGGAGCTCGCCTCTGAGGAGAAGGGAGCTCCGGCACCGCTGGACACATGGCGCCCTCGGGGCTCACCTCTGAGGAGAGGGGAGGTCCGGCACCACTGGACATGTGGTGCCCTCGAAACTCGCCTCTGAGGAGAGGGGAGGTTCGGCACCGCTGGACACGTGGTGCCCTCGGAGCTCGCCCCTGCGGAGGGGGCGAGGCCCGGCTCCGCTAGCCGCGTAGCAGGCCCGGAGCTCGCCTCTGAGGAGGAGGGTGGCCCGGCCCCACTGGGCACAGGGCGCCTTCGGAGATCACCCCTGGGGAGGGGGCGAGGTCCCTAGGCGGTTTTTCTACTGTGCGCGGGGGTACCTGGTACTGAGGGTACCGACACAATTTCCCCAAATTTTCCCCACATTGCTGCCACACCTAACTGAAATGATAAGTTTGTTGAGATCCAAAATTGAGTAGGACTCTTATTTGAGCTCCAATTGGAGTATGACTCCTATTTTTCCCCTTATAAATAGAACCCAAAGCCCCCCCCTTTGGCCGTAACCCCTTTCCCTTTTTTCTTCCTGCCAAGTCGGCGACTTGGAGGCCCTAGCCCCCAACTCGCCGAGTTAAACACCCCCCCCCTCGCCGGAGTTCAGTCGCTGGTGAGCCCCCACTGCTGCCATTGCTAGGAGAAAGACCCTGCCACCAAAGGGAAGTGAGGTAGGTCTTCGTTACCCATCTTACAACGCCGTCACTGTTTCTACGCATCTGTTTTCTTCGCTCCTTTCGAAACAGAAACTTTTTCGTGTGGATAGATCACGTTTTGATCGGTTTTTGACAGTGGAATTGATCTAGATCTTGAGTCAAAATCATCACCACGTCCACACTTGATCCCTACACCCTTGTTAGTCATAAAACCCCATGAAAGCCCATTAAATCATGCAAGAACACGTACAAGCTGGTTTAATAAAACAGCACCATAGGATTTGCATTCATCTACACCATTGCATCTTGAGTAAAGTTTGTGCATGATGTTTGATTGCTGTAAATTTTGTATGTGCGTGTTCGTAAGTAGAAGGACAAGCTCAGGAAGCTATCTACGAAGAACTGCAGCACCAAGACTTCGAGATGCTCGGACAACAAGAATCACGGGAGCAAGACAAGTGCCCATTGACCATATTGATCCCATGTTTTGAAACTGTTTTGTTTGCGAAAACATGTACGCTTGAGTCAACTTGATGGGACACCCTTTATAGGAGTTTACTAGTTTTGTTAACCATCCTTGTCGCCGGGAAAGTTAATGAGTCGGGTATGGTCGTTTTTCCTTTTTGCTTCGCTTAATCTACGGGATACGGGAAGCTGAATTAAAACATGGTTAGCTACTGCACTCATACGAATAATGATAATGATAACTTGATGATGTTAATGAGCATAGAATCGGGGGAGATCTAGGCAAGCTTGGTTCGTGTATGTTGCTGAATGAGATGGTGGTTTACTTGCCGTAGATCTAAGGACCGGTTCATGCCAGCACATGCCAGGAAAACAGTGCCACCACAAGGCCAAATATGGATGCGGCTTAGCTGATTAATTAGGTGTGTTGCTAGCTTGTTATGGACCGTGGATGGCGCGTGGAATGGGAGTCGAGAGAGGACTTCTCTGGGAACTACATGGCACAAGAGGGGGCCCGTGGGTGAGAGAATGGTGATTCGAGCCTGCCGGTGAAACCTCAGTGAGTCCATACATCTAGTAGCCCCCTTTGTAAAGGCTATTTTGTGATCTATTGACCATACACCGACGGTTGTGTACTGGTATAATGGAGGTTTTGCAGTCGCCGACGGGTGACGAAATCACAAACTTGTGGGTAAAGTGGTGCCACCTCTGCAGAGTGTAAAACTATCATGATAGCCGTGCTTACGGTCACAAACAGATGATCAACTCACATGATTAGAAGGGGAAACTTGGGATGGTTATTCGGTATGGTTATGGTACGGTAATTGGGATTGGTTTTGGGACTGTTTTGAGTCATGAAAATGAGTTCGGTTTCAGTTATATGAATATGAGATGGTTATAAATTTTTATGAGTATGAGATGAATTCGAGAAAGGTTAATGGCTGGTTGAGACTTGAGAAAAGGGTGAATTATGATGGAGAAAATGATGCTGAATTACTTGGTCATGTTGGGATAAATATCACATAGAAATACTTGCTGTTTTTATCATGTTGTGAAATAAAATTTGCTTGCTGCAATGAGCCCTTTTTATTCCTACCTTGTTGTAAGCTACATGTCATACTTTTACCGCACTTGCTGAGTACGACATGTACTCACCCTTGCATCATCACATAAATATCAGCAACAGGAGAAGAGTACTTCGAGGACCGTGTGGAGTACTAGGCGTGCGAGCTACCGTCAACATGCCTGTGGAGTTGAAGATGGAGCCGCTGCTACTTAGTTATTTTCGCTGTCGTTTAGAGACTTCCGCTGCAAGAATAAGTTAGAGATTCATGAGTGAGACGTGAGTCGATGTAATAAAGTACTTAAACCCTATTTATTCATGGTTATATTCTGAATTAAGTTTGTGGATTACATGTGTATATGTGATGAACATCCTGGGCACACATATGCATTAACTTTGTTCTGTTTTCAGAACCGGGTGTCACAGATTGGTATCAGAGCCACGTTGACCGTACGACGCAAGCCTAGGTAGAATGGACACCCTAAAACACATAGGAACATCCCTCTAAACTGCTATTTTTAAAAAATTTCTTGCTGCTGCATTTTTCTTGTCAATTCAGCCACCGCAAAGTGCTATTTTCAGCCCCTCCTTTTCTCTTCTTTTGGACAACAACACTTTTGCTTTCTTGCTTCATAGCTTCTGAAGTTTTGAAGCATTTTCTTCCTTCTCTAAAGTTTCTCATGTCCTATTTGTAGATGCCGGTGATACGGAGCACGACACGCATAAGTACTCGTTCACCACCACGTGGGAGTGCACTTAACCCCATTGAGGTGTCGGATGGACCACCCCCGTCACACGGCGGGAACAACACCAGTTCACATGCTTAAGTTTAGGATTCCCATTGAATAAGCTGTAATAGGAACATTTAAATTGTAGTAGCGTGAATAGGAGTGGTGTGTTGAACTTTTGTGATTATTGCTTGTGTTTGTGTGCTAGTGTGAGTTGTGGGACGCTTCTGCGAAAGTCCACATCCACACATAGTAGAGATGTGAGATGCTTCAGCATGTGTTCACATCCTCACATAGGATGAAATTAATGAAAGAAGATATTTAGTTCATACACCTTGATGCATATAGTTGGTGGGATCAATCTAAACTTCTCTTTTCTATTCTACCCAACTCTCTCTCACAGATGGTGAGGGAAAACACCAGCCGTCAAAGGAGGAACGTTCGTGGCAACCATGAACCACAAGAGGATGGCAATGTTGAAGTTCCTGAAAATGCCAACCCCGGGGCTGATGCAAACAACCTTGAACGGTTGATGGATATGAAGAACCAGCTCGTGCAAACTATGATACAAACTTTGGGACAGCTGCAAGCCAACAACAACTACAATCCTAACCCCGTTCCTGCACCCCCCCACCACCACCGCCACCACTGCCGGCTCACAACAGATTGAGAGAGTTCATGAGGACTCGACCGCCTACTTTTGCACAAGCTAATGATCCCTTGGAGGCTGATGATTGGTTGATATTCATGGAAAAGAATCTTGCTATTGTTCAGTGCGATGATCGGGAGAAAGTTCTCTTCGCATCGCACCAACTCATGGGAGCAGCCGCTGACTGGTGGGACGCTCTCTGCAATGCTCATGACAACCAGGAGACAATCACTTGGGCTAAATTCAAGGAGAGTTTCCGCTCTCATTACGTCCCTGCTGGAGTCATGATGCTTAAAAGGCAAGAGTTCGAAGGTCTCCGCCAAGGAAAGAAGAGCGTGAATGAGTACCTCAACAAGTTTATGCAGCTGTCAAGGTATGCTCCCGAAGACGTCAACTCGGATCAAAGGAAGCAATATTTGTTCATCAGAGGATTGAACAATGAGATCCAAGTACAACTGCTCAACAATGATTATGCAAACTTCCATAAGCTCGTTGACAAAGCTATAGTGGTTGAGAGCAAGATCTGTGAGATCGAGCAAGAGGGCAAGAGGAAGATGCCATACCAGCCACAAGGGAGCAATGTACGTCCCCGTTTCATGCCCCCAGCTGCACCACAGTATGGCTCGTCAGCTTCTACTTTCCGCCCTGCAAACCTGAAAAAGCCCAAGAAAAGGGACTTGCAAAAATTTTTATGCACCTCACAACACAACAGTTTTGTTGTGGGTAGATTGTGAAATATTGTGAAGGGCAAGTGGCCTCCATCAAAGGAGTGATTAGAAGGGAAAGTCTTCACTTCCACAAAGTAGGGTTTACACACATATGATCACACATGGGAGGGAAATTTCAAACTGTTGCATTCAACTTCAGGATTTCAGCAGCTAAAACAAGGAGTAAAGGGCATACTTGGATTCCTCAGGTTCAAATTAGTGGGGAGGCAAAGTCTCAATAATTTTTGCAAGGGTTTGCTACCCAATGGTCCAAAAAGGAGCCAAATAGGCAAGAATACAAATATACATTTGAATTTGAGGGAAACTTGTCCAATCATGCAAATGTGGCTCAGTTTGAGACTGCAAACATTTGAATTACTCATTTGCCAAAAATTTGGAGATATTTTGGGGCAGAGGGGAGCTGTGGGCCCCACTGGTCAGTGAGAAGAGAGGGGAGAAGCTTACTGCCTAAGTTAATCGGTTCCACAGTTCACACTCGAGCGAGTTGCGTTCTCCCACCGGCTGCCACCGCACGGACAACCAACGAACCGAAGCACCTCCCGAGCTGCTTCGAGTGTCGGTTCCCCCGTGCCTTCATCTCCCCTACGCCGCGCTCTGTCGGCCACAACAACCCTCCCACGAGCCCTGTTATCTTTCCTCCCGAGCAAACAAGCCGCCGGCGCCGCGCCGGTTCGTCCCGATCCTAAGCCGGCATCGCGTCCCGACTGCTCAAGCGATCAATGCGAAAAAGGAGCGCCAGCGCGTGCACAAGAGTTTCCCCAGCTCAGCTCCGGCGTTCGGGGTTCCTGTCGGCCGTATTTCGAGTATCAGCACCGAAGCCGAGGTGCAACCGGTGGAAACCGACGTTGGGCTCCCATGGGCAGCTCACACCAACCAGTTTCACGACTGAGCGAGAGCACCCCAAGGTGAGCCAACTCCCTGCGCTGCTCCTCTCCAAATTTCAGAGCAATCCGTGCGACGTAGCTTCGGAATTTCGAGTTTTTCCCTCGGACGAGGAAAACCTAACCGCGGGTAAGAACTGTGGAAATTAACGCTTAATTCTCGGTTAAAGTTATTCATTTTGCGCACACCAGAGCTAGAGAGGATAGGGAACATTTTCCCTCCACAACCCTAGCTAGAAACTCCGTGGTTACAGCTAATTTTGAGCTTTTCGGTCGGCGGCCATGGCGGCAACACGCGGGCGCATGGTGACAACCGGTTTGCCGTCGTTTCCGAGCCAGGTTGAGGCCACGCCGAGATTTCCTGACCTCCACTGATGCTTTAGAGCGGATCCGCCGAGCTTTTGGCGGGCTAATGTGCTCGGGCGACGGTGCCGATCATCACCGAAGGCCGCGGCTCGTCGCCAGCCTACTTCCGGCCACCGGCAGCCCGAGCCAACCCCGTAGACTTGTTCCCCGACCCTGAAAACCCCCAGGCGGCGAGTCTCCGGCCGAAAGGTGGCCGGGAAGCCGGGTCCGGCGAGCTCCAGTACAGCGCCGGCGAGGGGGAGGCGCGGGAGCGAGAGGAAGAAGAAGACCCGCCGGGCCCACGTGTCAGCGGCTGAAGATTAAAACTCCGGATCAGCTGTGGCGTGTGATCCCGTGTGGTGGCGCGGGAAAAGGTCTGTGGCCCCGTGTGGCGTGATTCCGGCGGTTGACACGTGTAGGGTGGACCCACAGGCAGAGTTTGAACTTTTCCCGAATTAATTTGAATTCCAGAATTGGTTCAAACTTTGGAACTGCATAACTTTTGCTAGGGAGCTACAAATTTAGTGATTCAAATTGGGTTGGATTCATCTTGCCTAGCTTTGTCCAGATATACAACCCAATTTGTATGAAACCCATTAATTAATTCTGGAAAATTCTTTAAAGCTTTTCAGGAAAAGAATTTTAGAGGGAGTTTGGTCCATCCAAAAATCCCCAAATTTTGCCAGAATGTTCTTCAGGACATTAGTAAACCCCTGTAAAAGTTTCATACCATTTGGAGTTGATTTGGTCAGAGAAATTCAAATTGGAAGGTGCTGTGTTCATTTGAATGCAGAAACATTTTCAGAGAATTTCCAAAATTTGGAAATTCAATTCTGGGCAAACCTTAACTCCAAAAATACTAGAACAATTCATGCAAACTCTAGGAGCTATAATTGAAATTGTAGTTCACTAAGTTGGGTATGAACAGGGGTCTGACCTCAGAATTAATTCCTCCTTGTTTATTTGCTAAAGAAATTACCCTGAGCAAACCATTCCATGAAAAGTGCTAAGGTTTGGTCCAGAGAGTTTTCTTGTGACAAGGAACTCACACAAAAATTCTCAGCTCCATTGGAGCTCTAGATCACCCCTGTCCTGCGTAACCAATTAAGGGATTAATATGGAAAAGGGGGGAAAACCACTTAGCATTTAGCCATGTGATTAAGTCCAAACCAAACCACCAACACCAGTTCATAATTAAATTCTTAAACAAAGTTCCAGGTGTTAGAGGCTGGTTATTAGAACCAATAGTAGAAGTTTTACTCTAAAACTCACATTTGCATCTAAATTAACATGTAGTATTTCATTAACGTGTAGCCGTTGAAGAAGAGACCCCGGAAGTGCTGGACTTCCTTCTTCCGGACGAGGAACTAACTACTGACCAGCAGCAACAAGGCAAGCCCCGGTTTGCATTAACCTTTTTATAAGTCTTCTTTTGTTTACATGAGTCATGTGAAGTATGATTGTGCATTAGGTGTAGGATGAATGGAACCCCACTTGCATAACCAAAGGTTCCTAAAAGAGTGAGGGTAGTGTCTAAGACCTCGAGTAGACAGGCTATGCTTAATGAGTCATAGGACTTCGGTACAAGTCGAGTAGTTGGAATCTACTCGCGAGATAGGCAGTGGGACACACGGGTTCGGTTGAGCGACGCGAGATCACTTTAGTAATGAAAATGAGACTAGGCAGTGGCTAGGGCGCAGCAAGAGGGAGTCTTGTGTGCGCATCCCTGCCCGTGTCGATTGAGGACCGATCCGCGTGCGGCCCTGCTGAACAAGTATTGAACGTACCGAAGGCATATCGGATATATGGGCCCCGATAAACCGATGTAGCCTAAACCTCCGGGCGTCGAGGCATAGCACACCGATTTATAGGTGTAGGTTGAGGGCAGCAAGGTGGAAATCTGCCAACGGGCATAGAGAGATGCTCCGTGTGGGGAACCTCCTGCTCGTTTCGGTGCGACCGGTTCGACGTTCGGGCTGTTGGGTGAAAGGTTGTCCCGTACGACATCGAGTTAGCGTGCTGTGCAGCTCCACGGGTGGGCGTACATGACGTGCTTTTTGGGTTTCCCTGCAGGTGTATATCGAGTCGATTCGCCGTCCCTTGCGGTGACGAGTACCGCTTGTTCACTGCGTCGTAACGTAGACTAATGGATGAAATATGTTGATTCAATGATGCTGATTGATATAATTGTATTGCTACATGTGTGCCACCAAATACTGCTTACTAAATTTCAGATTTCATGAACTGTTAACTTGTTGCTAAAAGATGAACTAAGGATGAACTTGTAGGCGTGTCCTTTTGCTGAAATGTTACTATCCTATGTCCATTGTACCCCTCATGTAGAGTTTCATGCTTAGGTGAGTCGGTTAAGCCTTGCTGAGCCTTCGTGCTCACGGTTGCTTCTTAAGTGTTTTTCAGGTGAGGAGCCACCCACGGACTCGGAGTACGAGTCCACCGGCGAGGGTTACCCTCCGTCGGGGACCACGGCTGAGTGGGAGCCGTACACGCCGCGCTGAGCTGAGGAGTGCAGCTAGTGTGGGTCGCCCTAGGGCTGGGCAACCAACTTTTGCTAGATAAGCGGGCGTGAGTTGTGTAGTGTAAACTTCCGCTGTGTAACATAAACAATAGTTGTAACTAAAGTTTGTACCTGTTTGTACAGTTTCAGTTGTTTCCCATGTAATATATTATGTTCTTATGACGTGTGCTGTCGGGTGTCGCATCGCGCGGCACCACCCTCTGCGATCCTGGATGAGCGGATTCCGGTCCGCCACAGCCTGGTATCAGAGCTGCAGTGGGGATAGCACAGTACTAAAGGACTGCATTATGGGAAAAACTTAGGTATACGGTGAGGAATCGGTAGCTGCCCAAGTAAGGACTATATTAGCATAGTTACTTAAAGTGGCCAAGACTAACTTATGTGTTATAATTCTGAATTTCAATTATGTAACGACGCACCTACGCTCTGGTAAGTATGGTAAGGAACGCCACCGAAAGCGGTTCAATTTCGGTTAGCTCCCCCTGACGAGGAACGTGGTTCGGGGATTTGTCTCATAGCTTGGTGTGAGACGTTAATATGAATCTCTTGAACTCTTCATGTTCCTGAGTTCATATGAAACGCTGATCCCTAGCATGCATTAGGCAAGTAAGTGGAGACCCCATCGCGTGGTCAGTAACGCGAGAGTGTGTTCGTCTGGAAATAGCCCAGGAGAACATACGCAGCCTTGCCATCGGCGTGCCCTGCAGGGCAGTAGGTGGTATCTGTTGGGTTGATAACATTCCCAACCGTGACGACCCGTTCATGACATACTCGGGTTCCCCGTCGTGTGGTGTTGAAACACGATCACGTGCCTTGAGACGTGACTTAGCTCAAGGACGGCCGTATGACAATGATACGGGCGTTTGTATTTACTTTTAAATATGGAACTGCCTGAAATGAACAACCTTTGAGTGCACCATCATTGTGTGGTCTTCTGCAGGTACTAACCACGTATGTATCCGTGTAGAAAACGTGTGCGAGA
This sequence comes from Neostapfia colusana, assembly GCA_030760725.1. Classification (NCBI taxonomy): domain Eukaryota; kingdom Viridiplantae; phylum Streptophyta; class Magnoliopsida; order Poales; family Poaceae; genus Neostapfia; species Neostapfia colusana. The sequence goes on from JASWHV010000002.1 coordinate 18,929,806, forward strand.
GACCGTTTAGTGCCACACTTGAGGCGTATATGCCGGTATGATCCGGTTACGATTTTCTTTTGTGAGGAACGTAGTACCGAGATATTGTAGGCATATGCATGAGTATAATGATAACAAAGAATTAAAATCTATAGGTTCAACATTTAGGACCCTGGTTGGGTATAAGAATGGGGTAGTGATGATTGTAGTTCCAAAAAGACTGAAAAACAGAGTGCTCTGTTTTGAGACAGCAAGGTTGCTGATCTTCAACAGGGCATAGCTCGCAGGTCTTTTAGCCCAGGGAGGTGTGCTACATAGCTCTGGAAAGGTATTGAAGTACCCTACAACTTGGTTGTAGACTTCCAGAGCTGAAACTCGCCTTAAGATGGCTGAAATCCCAGAGGAATGTAAACTGTCCAAAACCAGGGCAGAGTAAAACATCCTCTGAACTGATCTGTTTTTCAAACATAACTCCCAGTAGAAAAATTTAAAATTGTCATATAATACATACTTAGAGAGAGTAGAAGATGTGTGACACCCTTGCAATTCAAAGTTCCTGAAATTTCAACACAGAATTTAGTGGAAATCAGGGTTGAAAACAGCCACTTCCAAGGGAGGTGCTGTTAAAATTCTTCCGGAAATTCTGCTGACTTTAAATTAGCATAACTTTTTAACCAAAGCTGATCTGGGGGCAAATGAGTACTCGTTGGAAAGATACTGAAGTTAAATTTAACTTTGGTTTTCAACTTGAGTCATGAAAATTCCCAGAACCAGATCAAAACGTGGAATGGGTAGAAACTGGTCATTCTGACGGAAGAATGACAATTGAACTCATTGGAGAGGGTGTTGTACCCTAAGGGTGGTATATGTAATGACAACGCGATAGTAATGTCTCGTAGAGACCAAACCCAGTTATGGTGAGCTTCCAAAGAGGGGGTTCATCAAGTTGGATTAAACTAACTTGTGTTTGGTCTGGTAATGGTGTAGCTTGTGCAAAGTTATTACATTATCTACTTACGGGATATTTCGCATATTTTGTTGTCATAATGTTTATACGCCCAGTTCTATTGGACTGCATGCAAAATGTTGCTGGACTGAGGTTTAATGTCGTATGGTTGCAGATGGTTCGTACTAGGACCACGCACGAGGTTGGTGGCTCTAGCCAAGGTGGAGGCGATGACTCCCAGCCACCGGCCTACGACAGCACCCCGCAGCAGCAGCCACCACCGCCGCCTCCGCTTACTCTAGCGGATGTGATAGCGGCATTGGTGGGAGGTCGTGAGGAGCAGACCGACCTGCTCCGCACGATCGTGCAGAATACGTCCCAGGCGGGAGGACGTCAAGAGCGAGGGCCTCGTGAGCCCCGCGAAGTGTCGTACTCGGATTTCATGAGTACGCACCCTCCAGTGTTCACCGAAGCTGAAGAACCACTGGAGGCGGACAACTGGCTGCGGACTATCGAGTCCAAGTTCGGGCTGCTCCAGTGTACGGAGCGGCAGAAGACATTGTTCGCAGCACAGCAGCTCCACGGTGCCGCTGGTGCGTGGTGGGCGAACTATGTCGCCTCACGTCCGGCTGGCCATGCCGTGGAATGGCAAGAGTTCCTGGAGGCATTCCGCGCCTATCACATCCCTCCCGGAATAATGAAGAGAAAGTTCCAAGAATTTTTGGAACTGAAGCAGGGCGGGAGGAGTGCCCACGACTACTCCCGTGCCTTCAACCATCTGGCGCAGTATGCGTCAGACTACGTCTCCACGGAGGAGAAGAAGAGGGAGCACTTCTATCGGGGGTTGCACCCCGAAATGAAGACCCACCTCGTACAATGGAACCGGGGCACATTCAACGACCTAGTCAATGCCGCCATGATGCAAGAGGACGCTCAGCGGGAATTAGCAGCTGAGCAGAGGAAGCGCAGCGCTCCACCTAGCAGCGGTGGGAGTGGCGCTCCCCAGAAGTACCGTATGGTGTATCGGACACCATCCGGGCAGCAGTGGCAACCACCGGCGCGACCGCAACGGTTCGGGGGACGTCCCTTTCAGGCACCTCCGTTCCGTCCGCCGATGCCACCACCAAGACATCAGCAGCAACAGACGGTACCCCGGGCGTTTCCACCGCCACAACGCGCCCCGGGATTCCGTCCACCGATTAGCGGGGGACAGCCCCGTTTCACCTGCTTCACGTGTGGCCAGGCGGGCCACTTCGCGAAGGACTGTCCCCAGGGGCAGCAGAGCAGCGGGCAAGCCCAACTCCAGGGCGGTGCTCGAGGCCGACCTCCGGTGAAGAAGGTTGGTCAGCGGACTGGAGGCGTCCGCAACCTCGACAGTGAGGACGCCCCAGAGGGAGATAACGTGCTGGCGGGTACGTTTACTCTCAATAATCAAGCCATCGTCATATTATTTGATTCTGGTGCAACCCACAGCTTTATAAGTGCATCCTATGTGGCTAAACATCAATTGCAAGTCTTCCCAACCGACTGCACTTATATGATATGCTCACCGGGAGGGAAGATTTCAGCTAATATGATGATTCTAAAGGCACCTCTGTGCTTAGGTGGGAAACTATATCCCACCACCTTGATAATCCTTATGGGACAAAAGATTGATGCAATCTTAGGGATGTCATGGCTACAATACCATGGCGCTGTCCTAGAGACTCGGACACGGACGGTTCACTTAAATTCTCCAGTCCACCATCCACATTCCATGGTATTAGACACGCCAATCCGGGAAGTTTTAGCAATTAATAATGCTGAAGTTCTCAAGCTAGAAGACATCCCCGTAGTCCGGGAGTATCCCGACGTGTTCCCGGACGATCTTCCGGGCATGCCACCTGAACGGGATGTCGAGTTCAAGATCGAGCTCGCACACGGGACGACGCCCATATCACGGAGACCATACAAGATGGCTCCAAAGGAGCTGGCGGAACTGAAAGAACAGCTCAATGATCTGTTGAGCAAGGGTTTCATTAGGCCGAGTTCCTCGCCTTGGGGATGCTCGGCGCTATTTGTAAAGAAGAAGGATGAAACCCTAAGGCTGTGTGTGGATTACCGGCCGCTCAACGCCGTCACCATCAAGAATAAGTACCCACTGCCCCGTATTGACATCTTGTTTGATCAACTCGTGGGGGCAAGTGTGTTCTCCAAGATGGACCTTCGCTCTGGATATCACCAGATCAAGATCCGGGCGGAGGATATCCCGAAGACGGCGTTCTCGACGAGATACGGCTTATACGAATATCTTGTCATGTCATTTGGTCTCACGAATGCTCCAGCCCATTTCATGTATCTCATGAACTCGGTGTTCATGCCGGAGCTGGACAAGTTCGTGGTAGTGTTCATCGACGATATCTTGGTTTATTCCAAGACAGAAGCCGAACATGCCAAACACTTACGGATCGTTCTACAACGATTGCGAGACCACAAGCTCTACGCCAAGTTCAGCAATGCGAATTTTGGATCAGCCAAGTGCCATTCTTGGGACATATCATCTCAGCTGAAGGCATTGCGGTTGACCCAAGTAAAATAGAGCAAGTGTTGAAATGGAAAGCTCCCACTTCAGTTCATGAAGTCAGAAGCTTCCTCGGGTTAGCGGGATACTACCGGAGATTCATTCCAAGCTTCTCCAAGCTCGCTAAGCCGATGACAGAGTTGCTGAAGAAAGGGACGAAATATGTTTGGAACACGGCGTGTGAAGAAGCGTTCCGAACATTGGTGAAGCATCTCACAACAGCCCCGGTGTTAGCTCAGCCGGATACAACAAAACCCTTCGACGTGTATTGTGACGCGTCCAGTATTGGGCTTGGCTGCGTGTTGATGCAGGAAGGACGTGTGGTCGCCTATGGCTCACGCCAACTTCGGAACCATGAGCAGCACTACCCGACTCACGATCTTGAACTTGCTGCCGTGGTGTTGGCGCTGAAAATGTGGAGGCACTATCTCCTGGGGAATTTGGTGCATCTCTACGCCGACCACAAGAGCTTGAAATATATTTTCACCCAGAAGGAGCTGAACATGAGACAGAGGAGGTGGTTAGAACTGATCAAAGATTATGAGATTGAGATCCATTACCACCCCGGCAAGGCGAATGTAGTTGCCGACGCGCTGAGTCGGAAATCACATGTCCATCACCTCACCATTACACCGGTGGAGGAGGAAGAGCTAAGTTTATACTTGGTTCCTTATGGATCGCTGTACAACCTTGCCCTCATCCCTACTATTAGGGAGGACATCATTGCAGCTCAGAAAACGGATAAAGGCATGGCACATCTCCGGAGGCGGATAGACAATGGAGAAATTAAATGTTTCCGGAAAGATGGTGAGGGGACGCTGTGGTTCAATGACCGCATAGTCGTACCCCGAGACATGGAGTTGAGGAAAAAGATCCTCGATGAAGCTCACTTGTCCAAATACTCCATTCATCCGGGCAGCAACAAAATGTACCAAGATTTGAAAAAGAAATTTTGGTGGACACGGATGAAGCGGGAGGTAGCTAAGTACGTATCCGAGTGTGATACGTGTAGACGAGTGAAAGCTGATCACATGAAGAAATCAGGGCTGTTGCAACCCCTGAAGATCCCGACATGGAAATGGGAAGATGTGAGCATGGATTTCATTGTGGGATTACCCCTAACAGCAAACAAGCATGATTCCATATGGGTAATCGTTGATCGGTTAACCAAGACGGCTCACTTCATTCCGGTAAATACACGTTACAATGCCGGCAAATATGCGGAGCTATACATAGCGAAGATTCTATGCCTATACGGGGTACCCAAGACCATTGTCTCAGATCGAGGTGCATTATTTGTATCTCGCTTTTGGGAGCAGCTACACGCTGCATTGGGTACTAAGTTGATCAGGAGCTCCGCCTATCACCCTCAGACAGATGGCCAGACAGAGAGGGTGAATCAAGTCCTAGAAGACATGTTGAGAGCATGTGCCATCCACCATGGTAGGAACTGGGATGATCACCTACCATTAGAGGAATTCTCGTACAACAACGGCTATCAGGCGAGTATCAAAATGGCACCTTACGAAGCTCTCTACGGTCGTAAATGCCGCACCCCATTAAATTGGTGCGAGTCCGGTGAAAGGGTCACATTCGGAGTTGATGTGGTGAACGACGTCGAAGAGCGCGTTCGGACAATTCAAGCCAATTTGAAGGCCGCTCAATCCCGACAAAAGAGCTACGCTGATAAGAGGCGTAGGCCGTTGCACTTTGACGTTGGGGAACACGTGTACTTCCGCGTGTCTCCAATGAAGGGCGTGCACCGATTCGGTGTGAAGGGGAAGCTCGCTCCCCGTTTTATTGGACCCTACGCTATCACCGAGAAGTGTGGACCAGCGGCGTATCGATTGGAACTACCGGCATCTCTGGCTGGTGTCCATGATATTTTCCATGTTTCGCAACTGCGAAAATGCTTGAAGCATACAGCTGCTGTTCCTACCAAAGACATCGGCGAGCTGAAACCGGATTTAACATATGATGAATATCTGGTGGGAATTCCTGATGAGAAAGCCAGAACCACACGCAGCAGAACGTTGTGGTTCTACAAAATACTCTGGAGCAACCACACCGCCGAGGAAGCGACGTGGGAGAGCGAGGAGTTCCTTCGCTCAAATTACCCGGAGTTCATGGCTTCTCAACACGGGTAAGTCCCTATTACATCGCTATCTCTTCTTTTATAATCTCGGGACGAGATTCTTTTAAGGGGGGAGGGATGAAAAAGCCCAAGAAAAGGGACTTGCAAAAATTTTTATGCACCTCACAACACAACAGTTTTGTTGTGGGTAGATTGTGAAATATTGTGAAGGGCAAGTGGCCTCCATCAAAGGAGTGATTAGAAGGGAAAGTCTTCACTTCCACAAAGTAGGGTTTACACACATATGATCACACATGGGAGGGAAATTTCAAACTGTTGCATTCAACTTCAGGATTTCAGCAGCTGAAACAAGGAGTAAAGGGCATACTTGGATTCCTCAGGTTCAAATTAGTGGGGAGGCAAAGTCTCAATAATTTTTGCAAGGGTTTGCTACCCAATGGTCCAAAAAGGAGCCAAATAGGCAAGAATACAAATATACATTTGAATTTGAGGGAAACTTGTCCAATCATGCAAATGTGGCTCAGTTTGAGACTGCAAACATTTGAATTACTCATTTGCCAAAAATTTGGATATATTTTGGGGCAGAGGGGAGCTGTGGGCCCCACTGGTCAGTGAGAAGAGAGGGGAGAAGCTTACTGCCTAAGTTAATCGGTTCCACAGTTCACACTCGAGCGAGTTGCGTTCTCCCACCGGCTGCCACCGCATGGACAACCGACGACCGAAGCACCTCCCGAGCTGCTTCGAGTGTCGGTTCCCCCGCGCCTTCATCTCCCCTACGCCGCGCTCTGTCGACCACAACAACCCTCCCACGAGCCCTGTTATCTTTCCTCCCGAGCAAACAAGCCGCCGGCGCCGCGCCGGTTCGTCCCGATCCTAAGCCGGCATCGCGTCCCGACTGCTCAAGCGATCAACACGAAAAAGGAGCGCCAGCGCGTGAACAAGAAATCCCCAGCTCAGCTCCGGCGTTCGGGGTTCCTGTCGGCCGTATTTCGAGTATCAGCACCGAAGCCGAGGTGCAACCGGTGGAAACCGACGTCGGGCTCCCGTGGGCAGCTCACACCAACCAGTTTCACGACTGAGCGAGAGCACCCCAAGGTGATCCAACTCCCTGCGCTGCTCCTCTCCAAATTTCAGAGCAATCCGTGCGACGTAGCTTCGGAATTTCGAGTTTTTCCCTCGGACGAGGAAAACCTAACCGCGGGTAAGAACTGTGGAAATTAACGCTTAATTCTCAGTTAAAGTTATTCATTTTGCGCACACCAGAGCTAGAGAGGATAGGGAACATTTTCCCTCCACAACCCTAGCTAGAAACGCCGTGGTTACAGCTAATTTCGAGCTTTTCGGTCGGCGGCCATGGCGGGAACACGCGGGCGCACGGTGACAACCGGTTTGGCGTCGTTTCCGAGCCAGGTTGAGGCCACGCCGAGATTCCCTGACCTCCACTGATGCTTTAGAGCGGATCCGCCGAGCTTTTGGCGGGCTAATGTGCTCGGGCGACGGTGCCGATCATCACCGAAGGCCGCGGCTCGTCGCCAGCCTACTTCCGGCCACCGGCAGCCCGAGCCAACCCCGTAGACTTGTTCCCCGACCCTGAAAACCCCCAGGCGGCGAGTCTCCGGCCGAAAGGTGGCCGGGAAGCCGGGTCCGGCGAGCTCCAGTACAGCGCCGGCGAGGGGGAGGCGCGGGAGCGAGAGGAAGAAGAAGACCCGCCGGGCCCACGTGTCAGCGGCTGAAGATTAAAACTCCGGATCAGCTGTGGCGTGTGATCCCGTGTGGTGGCGCGGGAAAAGGTCTGTGGCCCCGTGTGGCGTGATTCCGGCGGTTGACACGTGTAGGGTGGACCCACAGGCAGAGTTTGAACTTTTCCCGAATTAATTTGAATTCCAGAATTGGTTCAAACTTTGGAACTGCATAACTTTTGCTAGGGAGCTACAAATTTAGTGATTCAAATTGGGTTGGATTCATCTTGCCTAGCTTTGTCCAGATATACAACCCAATTTGTATGAAACCCATTAATTAATTCTGGAAAATTCTTTAAAGCTTTTCAGGAAAAGAATTTTAGAGGGAGTTTGGTCCATCCAAAAATCCCCAAATTTTGCCAGAATGTTCTTCAGGACATTAGTAAACCCCTGTAAAAGTTTCATACCATTTGGAGTTGATTTGGTCAGAGAAATTCAAATTGGAAGGTGCTGTGTTCATTTGAATGCAGAAACATTTTCAGAGAATTTCCAAAATTTGGAAATTCAATTCTGGGCAAACCTTAACTCCAAAAATACTAGAACAATTCATGCAAACTCTAGGAGCTATAATTGAAATTGTAGTTCACTAAGTTGGGTATGAACAGGGGTCTGACCTCAGAATTAATTCCTCCTTGTTTATTTGCTAAAGAAATTACCCTGAGCAAACCATTCCATGAAAAGTGCTAAGGTTTGGTCCAGAGAGTTTTCTTGTGACAAGGAACTCACACAAAAATTCTCAGCTCCATTGGAGCTCTAGATCACCCCTGTCCTGCGTAACCAATTAAGGGATTAATATGGAAAAGGGGGGAAAACCACTTAGCATTTAGCCATGTGATTAAGTCCAAACCAAACCACCAACACCAGTTCATATTTAAATTCTTAAACAAAGTTCCAGGTGTTAGAGGCTGGTTATTAGAACCAATAGTAGAAGTTTTACTCTAAAACTCACATTTGCATCTAAATTAACATGTAGTATTTCATTAACGTGTAGCCGTTGAAGAAGAGACCCCGGAAGTGCTGGACTTCCTTCTTCCGGACGAGGAACTAACTACTGACCAGCAGCAACAAGGCAAGCCCCGGTTTGCATTAACCTTTTTATAAGTCTTCTTTTGTTTACATGAGTCATGTGAAGTATGATTGTGCATTAGGTGTAGGATGAATGGAACCCCACTTGCATAACCAAAGGTTCCTAAAAGAGTGAGGGTAGTGTCTAAGACCTCGAGTAGACAGGCTATGCTTAATGAGTCATAGGACTTCGGTACAAGTCGAGTAGTTGGAATCTACTCGCGAGATAGGCAGTGGGACACACGGGTTCGGTTGAGCGACGCGAGATCACTTTAGTAATGAAAATGAGACTAGGCAGTGGCTAGGGCGCAGCAAGAGGGAGTCTTGTGTGCGCATCCCTGCCCGTGTCGATTGAGGACCGATTCGCGTGCGGCCCTGCTGAACAAGTATTGAACGTACCGAAGGCATATCGGATATATGGGCCCCGATAAACCGATGTAGCCTAAACCTCCGGGCGTCGAGGCATAGCACACCGATTTATAGGTGTAGGTTGAGGGCAGCAAGGTGGAAATCTGCCAACGGGCATAGAGAGATGCTCCGTGTGGGGAACCTCCTGCTCGTTTCGGTGCGACCGGTTCGACGTTTGGGCTGTTGGGTGAAAGGTTGTCCCGTACGACATCGAGTGAGCGTGCTGTGCAGCTCCACGGGTGGGCGTACGTGACGTGCTCTTTGGGTTTTCCCTGCAGGTGTATATCGAGTCGATTCGCCGTCCCTCGCGGTGACGAGTACCGCTTGTTCACTGCGTCGTAACATAGACTAATGGATGAAATATGTTGATTCAATGATGCTGATTGATATAATTGTATTGCTACTTGTGTGCCACCAAATACTGCTTACTAAATTTCAGATTTCATGAACTGTTAACTTGTTGCTAAAAGATGAACTAAGGATGAACTTGTAGGCGTGTCGTTTTGGCTGAAATGTTACTAACCTATGTCTTGGTATACCTCATGTAGAGTTTCATGCTTAGGTGAGTCGGTTAAGCCTTGCTGAGCCTTCGTGCTCATGGTTGCTGCTTAAGTGTTTTTCAGGTGAGGAGCCACCCACGGACTCGGAGTACGAGTCCACCGGCGAGGGTTACCCTCCGTCGGGGACCACGGCTGAGTGGGAGCCGTACACGCCGCGCTGAGCTGAGACGTGCAGCTAGTGTGGGTTGCCCTAGGGTTGGGCAACCGACTTTTGCTAGATAGGCGGGCGTGAGTTGTATAAAAGAAACTTCCGCTGTGTAATAAAAGACCCTAGTTTGTAACTGAGAGGTGTACTATTTTGTACATTCAGTTTGTTCTTCCCATGTAATATATTGTGTTCTTATGACGTGTGCTGTCGGGTGTCGCATCGCGCGGCACCACCCTCTGCGATCCTGGATGAGCGGATTCCGGTCCGCCACAAAACCCACCTCGCCCTAATCAACCACCGCAGCAACGACCTGTTATGCAAGCACCTCGTATGCCTTTGCCTCCTGCGCCCCATCCCAACATGGGCGCCTATGCTCAAAACCAGCCTCGCCCCAATGTTCCTGCTACTTTATGTAACAAAGCATGTTTTTCATGCGGAGAGGCAGGACACTTTGCAAGTCAATGCCCGAAGAAAGGCCTTGGACAGCTGACCAACGCACCAAAACAGAACCCACGGCCGAGTGGAGGAGCTACGCAAGGTAACCGGGGGCAGCAGAGCTACGCTCGTGGCTACGTGAATCATGTCTCCACTGAGGAAGCGCAACAAGCTGAGGACGTCGTGATTGTTATGTTCCTTGCCAACTCCAACCCAGCCTCTGTTTTATTTGATTCCGGAGCATCACATTCATTCATATCATTCACGTATGTTGCCAAGTATAATCTGCCCATATCACACATGAAACACACTATGTTGGTTAATTCTCCCGGTGGAGAGATGAGGACTAATATAGTATGTCCGAAAGTAAACCTTAAAATAAGGGGGGTAGACTTTCTTGCCATCCTTATTGTCTTGGATTCCCAAGGGATTGATATAATACTTGGAATGGATTGGTTAAGCAAGCACAACAGAGTAATTCAATGTGCTGAGAGGAGCGTGCAGTTGACCAATGAGCACGGTACTCGTATTCAGTTCGAGTCAGCCCAACCTGCAACCGAGAAGGCAACGTTGAACCACGTTGAAGAAGCAACATTGGAAAGCATTCCAGTGGTTCAAGAATTTTCAGATGTGTTCCCGGAAGAACTTTCTAGTATGCCACCTCACCGGGACATTGAATTTTCCATTGATTTAGTACCTGGAACTGCACCTATAGCGAAAAGGCCATATAGGATGCCCGCTAATGAACTAGTGGAACTTAAGAAGCAAATTAAGGAGCAGCTAGAAAAGGGTTTTATACGCCCAAGCTCGTCACCTTGGGTAGCCCCCGTGCTCTTTGTAGACAAGAAGGATGGGAGCCAAAGGATGTGTGTGTATTATATGTCTCTCAATGAGGTGACGATCAAGAATAAATACCCGCTGCCCCGTATAGAGGACCTGTTCGACCAAATGAAAGGTACCCGAATTCTCTGCAAGATTGATCTTCGGTCGGGATACTTCCAGCTGAAGATTAAGCCCTCCGACATACCCAATACTGCATTTCGAACACGGTATGGTTCGTATGAATATACCATTATGTCTTTTAGGTTAATAAATGCACCCGCATATTTTATGTACCTCATGAATAAGGTCTTCATGGAGTACTTGGACAAGTTCGTCGTGGTTTTCATCGACGATATCATGGTGTATTGAAAAAGCGAGGAAGAACATGAAGAACATTTGAGATTGACATTGCGGAAACTGCGAGAGCATCAGTTGTATGCCAAGTTCAGCAAGTGTCAATTTTGGCTAAAGGAGATATCGTTCCTAGGCCACATCATCTCCGAGAGAGGAGTATCGGTTGATCCCGGAAAAGTGGGAGATGTTCTGAAGTGGAACTAACGTCAGAATGTGAGAGATATTTAGAGTTTCCTTGGGATGGCTGGATACTACCGACGATTCATCAAGGATTTCTCCAAAATAGTGAAGCCTATGACTGAATAGCTAATGAAGGGAAAAGCATTTCAGTGCACTGTGACACCCTCAATTTCGATTTCTGCATGCATTCATATTTTATATAGAGAAAACATTTTAAAAGAAGTGGAAACAGAAAAAGAATCAAAAGGATAGCCTAAAAGAGCTAATTCCAGTTCACCGAGAAGCGCCGAAGACATTTCCCGTGGCCCGCTGGCCACGTGGTGCCTTCGGTGCTCATCCCCGCAAAGGGGGAGAGGTCCGCCGCTAACTGGCTACGTGGCAGGCTCGTAGCTTGCCTCTGAAGAAGGGGCAAGGTCCAGCCCCTTGGAACACGTGTTGCTCCCGGAGCTAGCCTCTACGGAGAAGCGAGGCCAGCCCCGCAGGACACGTATCGCCTTCGGAGCTAGTCACTGAAGAAAAGAGAGGACCAGCCGCGCGGGACACGTGTCGCTCTTGGAGCTCACCTCCGAGAGGTCCGGCACTACTGGACACATGTCACCTCCGGAGCTCACCTCCGGGAAGTCCGGTCTTACTGGACACGTGTCATCCTCGGAGCTCACTTCCGAGGAGAAGGCACTGCAGGACACGCGTCAGCCTCAGAGCTCACCTCCGAGAGGTTCCGCCCTGCTTGACACGTGTCGTCCTAGGAGCCCATCTCCGAGATGAAAGGAGGTCCGACGCTGTTGGACACGTGTCAACCTCGGAGCTCATTCCTGAGCAGAAAGGAAGTCCGGCGCTACTAGGACACAAGGCACTATCGGAGCTCACCTCCGAAGAGAGGGGAGGTCCGACACTGACACGTGGCGTACGCGGAGCTCGTCTCTGGAGAGAGGGGAGGTCCCGACCCACCAGACACATGGCGCACGCGGAGCTCGCCTCTGAGGGAGAGGGAGGTCCCGCCTGCCAGGACATGTGGCGCATGCATAGCTCGCCTCCGAGGAGACGGGAGGTCCCGCCCGCCTGACACGCGGCACAACTGGAGCCTCCTCTGCGGAAAAGGGAGGCCCGGCCTCTGCTAGACACGTGGAGCCTCCGGAGCTCATCACCGCGGAGGTGACGAGATCTTAAGCAGTTTTTCTCCTGTACGCGCGGGAATACCCAGTACTAAGGAAACCGACACGAATTCCACGTTGCTACTGCACTGAATCAATTGAAGATAAGTTGTTAAGATTCAAAAACAATTTGAATAGGACTCTTATTTGAAATCCAATCGGAGGAGGACTTTTCTTTTTCCGGTTATAAATAGAACCCGAAACAACCCCTTGGTACATCTTTTCTAAGCCGACAACTTAGAAGCCCTAGCCCCCAAACTCGCCGAGCTAAACCCCTTCACCGAAGTTTGACTACCAGAGAGATCGCCGACGAGCCTGGACCACGATCGCCATTGCCGGGGGCGAGCCGACGATTTATTTTTACTAGGAGGAAGGACCCGAAGGAAGTAAGGTAGATCTCCATTACCACCTTACGACGAGATCGCGGTTTTCTCTGCATCTGTTTTCTTCGATCCCTTCCAACAGAAGCTTTTTCATGGACAGATCACGTGTTGATCGGTTTGATCTAGATCTTGAGTCCAGATCATCACCATGTCCACATTTGATCCCTACACCTTTGTTCATCGTAAAACCCATGCAAGCCATGCAAGAACACGTACAAACTGATCTAATAAAACAGCACCATAGGATTAGCATGCATATGCACCATTGCATCTTGAGTAAAGTTTGTGCATGATGATTGATCTCTGTAAATCTTGTATATGCGTGATCGTGAGTAGAAGGACAAGCTCAGGGAGCAACCTACGAAATACTACAGCACAAGAACATTGAGACACAAGAGCAACAAGAGCCTCAGGAACAAGGCAAGTGCCCTTGACCATATTGATCCCATGTTTTTGGAACTGTTTTGTTTGTGAAAACTGTGTGTGCTTGAGTCAACTTGATGGGTGTAACACCCCAAAACCTGCTAAAGAGGGGAATTTAAAATTTTTGGACCTAATGCATGTGGTGAAGCAATTCAAATTCAAACTGGAATTCAAATTTCAATCAAAACAGAAAAAGAAAAGGAAAAGGAAAAAGAAAAACAGCCAGTGGGGCGAAACCCATCTCAGCCGGCTCAAAACCCCCGCGCGCCAGCCGGCCCAAAACGCGCATGCGCCCCCCCTTTCCCTCTCTCTGACGTTCGGGGCCCGCATGTCATCTCCTTCCCCGTGCGCCCCCAACCGACCCCACTACTCCCGCGCCCGATCGCACCCGCCGCTCCCGAAACCCGCGTTCGCAACCCCGATCTTCGGTCCCGGGCGCTCCAGCGTGATCTCAACCGACCCCGCCGCCCTCCCTAGCCATTTGTACGCCGAAAATCCGCCCCTTCCTCCCCGATCAGCCACACCCGATGCAAGGTGAGAACCACCGCCGCTGCTGCCCTTTTTCCAGCTCCCTCTTCCGTTCTTCCCCACGCTAACGTGCTTGCAGTGCTTGACCGCCTACAGAGAAGCCCATCGCCGAAGAAAATCCGAGGAGGATCGACCCCATTGCTCTCCCACCAAAGATCACCTTCGGTCGCCGCTCCTCGCCGCCGTTAAGCCCTCCCAACCCCTTCGGATCCAAGAAAACCGCACTGGTGAGCTCTCCTACCTCCCCTCTGCCGTTTGCTACCAAAAAGGGCGGGTGTTAGCGTCTGTAGATGAAGATCCGCGACCTCGCCGACGAGATCGCGTCTCTGCCGCTGTGCGCCGCCGAGCGTATGGGCGAACTCCAGCCAGGAGCGACGTGGCCTCTTGTGGGCCGTCTATTTTAAATCGTGTGGTGCATAATAGGAACCCGGCGTACCCCTTCGCAATCTAATCGTGACCCTCCATTTAAAATCGGATGGTCCATGTCGGCCCCGCATTATAAAGGCCGGGAATCTTACACGCTACCCCTGGGGATCTCAGAAAACACGAGCTAGCCCCGGAAACTTCTGATCTAGCCCCTGGACCTTCAAAAATTCATGTAAATTCATTTAAAAATCAGATTTAGCCCCTGGACTTAATAAAAATTAGGAAAACCTCTCTGTTTTGGGTAATTAGGCCCCTGAAAATTTAGGAAATAGCAAATTAGACCCTGCAGTAGGGTGGGTTTTCACTTCAGACCCTATAGGATATTAAATTCAGAAAATTGAACAGGTGATTAGGAGTTAAATTTAAATGGTGATGCAAACACATGTGCAAATACAAATTTAAATTTTCCTAGCACATGGAAAACCTTTAGAATGAGTTAAAAGCTAATTTTAGGCTGAAATGAGATTTGACTAAGTGCTGCCTACTTTTATTATTTCTGGAAATACATTTTTAGGCTAGGAAATTATTCTGAAAATGGGTAAAACAAATTTAAGTTGATCCCCACCAGAAGGGAAGTTCAAAAATATTTTATTGAATATTTTAGATCAGAACCTATTCTGTTTAGGTGATATGTCTTACTATTTTAATATTAAAGTTCACTTTTAGGCATAGAAATAAATCTGAAAATATAGGAAAATAAGTATGCATAATTAGAAAATGTTAAATGAGGTCTTTAATTTCAAAAACTTCAAATTAAGATTTTGTAGAAGATCTAAAAACCTATTTGGAGTAGGAAACTTTCTTTCATGCAAATTTTGTGGCTAAGGAGCGTATTAATTAAATATAGAGAATTTGTTCAAATTGAAAATTAATATATAGTGTGCAAATAGAAATCTGAATACAAAAGTTAGAAATAATATATATATATATGTTTAAAAGTGCATATAGGCCTAAGATCAACACATCTAGGGTAACCACAACACTTAGAAATGTGAATGACTTTCATATGTATGTATGTGTGGTTTGCATGAGTGAAAGTATGGCCTATGGCTTATGGATTGTTGTTTTCTTTTGCAATGTGTATTGGCATGAGTAGGTTCTCACCTTTCAAGACCAAGACTTTCCATTCCCAGAGCAGCAGGAAGAAGGCAAGTGTCCTTGACCACTTTGATCCTATACTAGGATGTGTAGCGAGAATTAATTTGCATTGTAATTTGGAATATAATACCCAAGCTAAGAAGTTTCCCTAGATTTTTATTATCTTATTTCCTTGTAGCCTGGGTTGGGATTTATTTTATTATGTCACTTATTTATATGCTTATGCTTAGCCATGCTTAGAATGGGATAAGTTGGATATGAGATCATCAACTTATTTACCTTACTATTGAATGAGATATTATGAGTTATGTAGAGGTAGGGATCGAGGCAAGTTGGATGATTTGGTTGGTGTTGGGTGCACGAGACTCGGGTTTGTGTTTAGTACTTGCCTGGATCCTAAGGACCGGTTCATGGAGCATGTAACCTGGCTTTACCATGCCAACCACATGCTGAGATGGGGCAGCTTGGCCAATTAATTAGGTGTATCCCCGGCGTAGTATGGGTGTTTTGGATGGTGCGGGGAATAGGTGTCAGCTGGACTACCATATGAACCGCAAGTCTCAAGAGGGGGCCACTGCAGCGGGGTTGGAGCCTCTTGTATGCTGTTAGGGGTGAAACCTCAGTGGGCCCACGCTCGTCGGGAATCCCTTTGTAAAGGCTTCGTAGTGATCTGCTAGCTACACACCTCGGAAGTGTGAACGTGGTTCGCAGCCACTGGCATAATGGAGGTTCTTTTAGTCCACCCGGCAACGGGGGATGAAATCACTACATGTAGGTACAGTGGTGCAAACTCTGCAGAGTCAAAACTTTCATGACAGCCGTGCTCACGGTCAAGAGCGGCTTGGACTTATTCATGACTAGAGGATGATGAATTGGGAAGTTGAGGATGTTAAGCGGGAAGCTTAACATTGGAGATGAGATTATGGTTACTTTATATTGATGATGGGTTGAGGGATTGGGACCATTTCATCTGTGTAGTAATGTAGGTGCTTAATAAGCTAAGGTGATAGGTATTAATTGCGTAGTGCTTTAACCAAGAGTTCAACCTCTCCTTGCTCTAGCCATGCATAACATAACTTTCCCACACTTGCTGAGTACCAACGGTACTCAAGCTTGCTTTTCTTTTGGTTTAAATTGCTGCTCAGGTCAAGGGGATGATGTGGTGTTCAATGACCAAGACTTCGGACCCGAAGAAGGATTCTAGGTTCACGGAGTCCCCCGGGCAACGCCTGTGATGGAGCCCACAAGATTTATATTTCCGCTGCTGTTTTATTTACATGTTATGAACATATTATTGTCCATCGAGATATTATGCTATGTAAGACTTATTTATATCCGAACACTTGGCTTGTAATAAAATGATGCTTCACTATTTTTACATCACATGTATGAGAGAATGATCCTGGCATACATGTGATATTCACTCGGTTGCTCTTCAGAGAAACCGGGTGTGACAGAAGTGGTATTAGAGCCAAGGTTGCCCGTAGGAACATGGACCTAGGTAGAAATGGACGTATTTAAGGACCATATTTTCTCAAAAACTATTTTACAAAGATGTGGGTTGAAATTGTTATTTAATGGGGTCACTTTATTCACCTTGTCCCAACTTTTATTCAAAATACAATCTTTATTTAATTCTTATCTAACTTAATTTTAAATGCTTTATGTTTTAGATGGTTCGCATGATCCGCACCGCCCGCAAGTCCACCGGAGGGAGAGTTCCTGTAGTTGCCCTTGCCTTGAGAGAGGAGAACCGTCCGGTGACGTACCACTCCTACGGGTTGGCAGTAGGAGGCTTATTGCGCGTCCGCTGATCATACACTACACTACAGCTCCACCAGGACCATCCGTGAGAAGCGGGAAGAATGGAGCTCAGAGATAAGAATTATCCATGAAAATCAGCTGCTCAAGATCCACTCTCCAGCTTGTCAGGCAACTTAGGTCGATGCTGAGAAGGATGCACCTGGGAGGCCATCACCTGCCAAAGTCACATCAACCGTCGCCACCTGGACAGGACTGAGTACATGTATGTTCTCCAACGTGAGAGTGGCACCGCGGAGTACAAGTACCCGCCGGTGCAGCAGGGGACTTCCGATGAGCACATGGACCTGTGCTTGGAGGATGCTGCTATGCTCAGCACTCAACTACAGGAGTGCCAGCAGGAGTTTCAGGATGTTCGTGACACCCTGGAGGAGACTGAGGCATTGCTTCACGCCAGCTTGAGGGTGAGAGAAAGAGGAGATGGGAATGAACTGTGTGTCACCGTGAATGACACGTGGACTCCTGACTCCCCAGACCGCCAGGCGAGCAAGCGTCGCCGCACTTCTCCACCAGCAGCTTCCCCACCTAAAGCGGAATCAGAGGGCAGCCACAATAATGAGGAAGACCCCGACGAGCCAGCTCAGTGATACGAGTTGTTTAGAGTCATTTCCCTTATTTCAGCAGGTTATCGAGTAGTCGAGTCAATACCCTATTTATTGGTGTGTTAATGTTTGGTGTGTGACGTGAGTTGTGGAAGCCATGGGCATTTGACCACAACCTCGTCTTTAGGTTGTTTTGCTTTGGTGTGTGAACCCCTATGAATCAATAGTATATTTTGTTTTCGCGTGAGACGTGACGCCCAAAGATCTACGTGAAATCTACAGAAATTGTTTAAGGCCTCAAAAGTTTAAGTTTAAACAAGCAATTTGGGAAGTTAATACGCAATGCTTTTAGTTAACATTTGGTTGATCATGATAGATGGCTGGAAGAGGAAAAGGTCGTGGTGCCAACCCCAATAACAACAACGATGAGGCCGGCAATCCTCACCTTTCTGGAGGACAAGAACGGGGTGGTCGCCGTGAAGGAGCTGATCCTATCTACCAGATGATCGAAAATCAGAATCAGCTCATCCAGAGTCTAGCCCAAGTGGTGGCCAACTTGTACCAAGCTCCACCCCCACAAGCTGCACCCCGTCAACCAAGGTTGAGTGAGTTTCTAGGGACTCAACCCCCAAAGTTTGCAAGTGCTGCTGAACCTCTGGAGGTAGATGACTGGCTAAAGACCATAGAGAGCAAGATGAGGATCATACAGTGCGAAGGGTATGAGAGGGTGCTGTTTGCCTCTCACCAATTGCATGGACCTGCTGCTGATTGGTGGACCGCTTACGTGGCAGCCCATCATGACCCCGAGAACATCACTTGGGAAGAGTTCAAGCGCAGTTTCCGCAACCACTACATACCAAGTGGTGAACTCAAAAACAAGAGAAAGGAGTTCTTGGGACTGCAGCAAGGCAACATGACTGTGAGGGAATACCTCACTAAGTTCACCCAACTATCACGTTATGCACCACGGGACATCGAAACCGATTAGCAGAAACAGGACTGTTTTGTGGAAGGACTTACCATGGAGATGCAATGTGCAATGTCCTCCAACGAGTATGAAAGCTTCCAAAAGATGGTAGACAGAGCATTTGTCGTGGAGAGGAAGTTGAAGGCCTTGGAGACTGAAAACAAGCGGAAGGTGGGATGGTCACACCAAGCATCAAGTAGCAACACATGCCCACGTCTGATGCAGCAACCTGCAGGGCAGACGAGTCGTGTTGTGGTACCCTACCCGACACCGAGAGGGTACAACCCGAACTTCAGGCCTCCATCAGCACCAGTACAGCCGCAGCGTCAGTTCGTGCAGCAGCCACGCCCCACATATCAACCTCGACCCGCAGGACAAGGGCCACCGAACCAACCCCAAGATAACAAAGGCCAGGCACCTAAAGTTGGGGTACAATGCTTCAACTGTGGTGAAGTGGGGCACTACGCCCATAAGTGCCCAAAGAAGAAGCCCACGCAGCCACCGCAGAAGAATGTGATGCGAGGACGGGTGAACCACGTGACCATGGAGGAAGCGCAAGAGGCACCTGATGTGGTAATTGGTAAGTTTCCTGTAAATTTACACATTGCAACCCTATTGTTCGATTCTGGTGCTACCCACTCGTTCATTGCACAAGGGTTTGTTAAGAAGCATGATCTAGCAATAACACAAATGAACCATATGTTAGTAGTGAACTCTCCAGGGGGAGAAATAAGGACAAGACAAGTGTGTCCCAGGGTGAATCTAGACATTAATGGGGTAGTATTTACTGCAAACCTCATAGTGATAGACTCACAAGGGATAGATATTATTTTGGGTATGGATTGGTTGACCAAACATAAAGGAATCATCCATTGTTCGACAAGAACGGTGGAACTAACTCACCCTAGCGGCACAAAAGTGAAGTTCATAGCCGTGCAAGAACCTAGGAGGGACATTAAACTTAATCAAGTTGAGGTGGAAGTGGAAGAGATAAGGACTATGAGGGAGTATCCAGATGTTTTTGCGGAGGAGTTGCCAGGTATGCCTCCCTACCTCGTGAAGTGGAATTCGCGATTGAACTAGTGCCCGGAACAGCCCCAATATACAAGAGGCCTTATCGGATGGACTCCAAACAGCTGGAAGAGCTCAAGGAACATTTAAGAGAATTGATAGAGAAAGGGTATATTCGTCCTAGTGGAAGACCATGGGGAGCTCCAGTGATATTTGTGCCCAAGAAGGACGGAACCCAAAGGTTATGCGTAGACTACCGTGCGTTGAACGAAGTAAACATCAAGAACAAGTACCCGTTACCCCGCATTGAAGACTTATTTGATCAGTTGAGGGGAGCTTGTGCGTTCTCAAAAATAGATCTCAGGTCGGGATACCACCAACTGAAGATAAGGCAAACTGACCTTCCAAAGACAGCTTTCGTATCTCGGTACGGGCTGTATGAATACACCATCATGCTGTTCGGGCTAACTAATGCCCCGGCATATTTCATGTATCTCATGAACAAGGTATTCATGGAATATCTGGACAAATTTGTGGTGGTTTTCATTGATGACATTCTCGTCTTCTCCAAAGATGAAGAACAACATGAGGGACATTTAAGATTGGTGTTGCAAAAGCTGAGAGAACACCAACTATATGCGAAGTTGAGCAAGTGTTAGTTTTAGATAAAGAGAGTTCCATTCTTAGGACATATAATCTCGGAGGGAGGAATCTCCGTAGATCCCACCAAGATCGAGGATGTGCAGAAGTGGAAGACCCCTGAAAATGTCGGGGAAATTCGAAGCTTCTTAGGATTGGCTGGGTATTATCGACGGTTCATTGAGGGTTTCTCCAAGATCTCAAGACCCCTCACCAAATTGTTAGAGAAGGGAATCACATTCACATGGACACCGGAGTGTGAGACGAGTTTTCAAGAACTAAATAAAAGATTGACAACAGCCCCAGTGCTAGTTATGCCAGATATGCAGAAGAATTTTTTTAGTGTATTGCGATGCATCTGGACACGGGTTGGGATGTGTTCTCATGCAAGAGGGGCATGTCGTGGCTTATGCGTCCCGGCAGCTCCGAAAACACGAGAAGAACTATCCTACGCATGAACTAGAGCTAGCCGCATTTGTACACGCATTGAAGATTTGGCGGCATTACTTGATGGGAAAGAGGACAGAGATATATACGGATCATAAGAGCTTAAAGTACATTTTCACACGGCCAGATCTCAACCTCAGACAAAGGAGATGGTTAGAGCTGATCAACGACTTTGATGTGGGCATCAACTATCATCATGGGAAAGCGAACGTCGTGGCGGATGCTTTAAACTGGAAAGTGCAGGTCAACATGTTGAGTTCAAAGGACATGCCTACAGAATTGAAGGAGGAGATTGCAAAACTCAATCTATGTCTGGTGAATAGTGGTGAGGCCATCGCCATGGAAGTGGACTCCACATTAGAGCAAGACATACGCAACGGTCAGAAGAATGACGAGAAGATACAAGAAATTAGAGAACTCATCAAAGAAAATAAAGCCCCTGGGTTCAGAGAGGATGAACAAGGTACGGTGTGGCATGGGAAAAGAATCTGTGTGCCTGAGGTGAAGGAGATCCGTGAATTGATTTTGAAGGAGGCTCATGATTCCGACTATTCCATTCATCCTGGGAGTACGAAGATGTATCATGACCTCAAGAGCAGATATTGGTGGTATGGCATGAAGCGGGATGTCGCGGAACATGTTGCCCTATGTGACACATGTCAGTTGGTGAAAGTAGAACATCAACGACCCGCGGGACTATTGCAACCACTCAAAGTGCCTGAATGGAAATGGGAAGAAATTGGCATGGACTTCATAGTGGGACTACCTAGGACCCAATCGGGATATGATTCGATATGGGTCGTCATCGACGGGCTAACTAAGGTAGCTCATTTCATCCCTGTGAAAGAAAGCTACAACAGATCCAAATTGGCGGAATTGTACATGTCAAGGATTGTGTGTTTTCATGGGGTGCCAAAGAAGATAGTGTCAGATCGAGGGACACAGTTCACCTCAAGGTTCTGGCAGAAGTTACATGAAACCATGGGAACTCATCTGAATTTTAGTTCTGCCTATCACCCCCAGACTGACGGGCAGACGGAAAGAACCAATCAGATCCTTGAGGATATGCTGAGAGCGTGTGCACTCAAGAACAATAGGAGTTGGGATAAGAACTTACCGTATGGGGAGTTCTCCTACAACAACAGCTATCAGGCTAGTATGAAGATGTCACCATTTGAGGCGTTGTGTGGGAGAAAGTGCAGGACTCCACTATTTTGGAACCAAACAGGAGAAAGTAAAGTGTTTGGGCCCGAGGTACTACAAGAAGCCGAGGCGAAAGTGAGGGAAATTTGCAACAACTTGAGGATAGCCCAGACCCGACAAAAGAGTTACGCCGATGTACGGAGAAGAGAGCTTATTTTCAACGTGGGGTACTATGTCTATCTCAAGGTGTCCCCTATCCGAGGACTTTGTCGATTCAAGGTGAAAGGGAAATTATCACCGCGATACATCGGACCCTTCCAGATTCTGGAGAGGAAAGGCGTAGTGGCATATCAACTAGAACTACCGGCTCGCCTATCAGATGTGCACGATGTATTCCATGTGTCACAGCTCAAGAAATGTTTAAGAATGCCCGAAGAGATGTTACCCATGAATGAGGTGGACGTACGAGAGGATCTTTCTTATGTCGAGCAACCGGTCAAGATTTTGGAGATAATGGAATGCCTCACAAGAAATAAAAGAATCCGGATGTGCAAGGTGCAGTGGAAGCATCACTCGAAAGCAGAAGCCACATGGGAGCAAGAAGACGAGCTTAAGGCACAGTTTCCAGATTTGTTTTCCTAGAATCACCAATCTCGAGGACGAGATTTCTTTTAAGGGGGGTAGAGTTGTAACACCCCAAAACCTGCTAAAGAGGGGAATTTAAAATTTTTGCATGTAATGTATGTGGTGAAGCAATTCAAATTCAAACTGGAATTCAAATTTAAATAAAAATAGAAAAAGAAAAGGAAAAGGAAAAATAAAAACGGCCAGTGGGCCGAAACCCATTTCAGCAGCCCAAAACCCGCGCGCGCCAGCCGGCCCAAAACCCGCGCGCCCCCCTCTCCCTCTCTCTGACGCGTGGGGCCCGCATGTCATCTCCTTCCCCGCGTGCCCCCAACCGACCCCGCTACTCACGCGCCCGATCGCACCCGCCGCTCCCGAAACCCGCGTTCGCAACCCCGATCTTCGATCCCGGGCGCTCCAGCGTGATCTCAACCGACTTGTAACACCCCAAAAATCTTGTTAAGACCCTAAATCATGTTAAGAGGGGAATTTAAAATTTTTTGTACGTGTTGCATGTTTTGCAACAATTTAAATTCAAACTGGAATTCAAATTAAACTCAAAACAGAAAAGAAATAGAAAAAGAAAAAGGAAAACAGAAAAAAACCGACCAGTGGGCCGAAACCCACCAGCAGGCCCAACCAGCACCCGCGCCAGCCCGCAGCCGCGCGCGCCCCCTTCATCCCACTGACAGGCGGGGCCCGCCAGCCCTTCTTCTACCTCGCGCCCGCGCCCGCGATCGGCCGGACTCTCTCTCTCACCCCGAATCCAAACCAACCCAGATTTCTGCGTATCCCAGCCCAATTTTGCTCGTGGGCGACGTAAACTCGATCTAAACCACCCCACCACCCTCCCCCGTCTATAAAAACCCCGGCCTCGTTCTGTTTTTTCCATGCGATCCGCCGTTTTTACTCCGGGTAGAACCCGAGCCTTCTCCGGCGAATTCTGGCCGATCTACGCTCGGAAATTCCGATCTAACTTGCTGGTCTTGATCCACCGCCTCTGGGGAACCCTGCAGGTGCAGAAAACTCGGTGACTTGCGGTTCAAACACAGCGCCGACGAGCATCGCCGTGGTTTCACTTCGGACCTCGTCGCCGACCGCCTTCCAGGACCTCCGAGCTGAAGAAAACCCCTGAGGTGAGATCCCCGACCTCCCCTCCACCGATCTATGCCATAAAATCACAATTCTAGGAAGAATTCCCGAAGATCCGAAACTCTCCGACGAGATTGCCGCCTCTCGCCGCCGTGCGCCGCCGGCAGCGCCGCCCGCGCTCGATCAGAGCGACGTGGCCGCGTGTGCGCCGTTTATTTTAAATCGCACGGTAGACTTTAAATCCCCGCGTACCGGTTCGACGTTATAATCTCAGCCGTCTGTTTTGAATCGGACGGTCCACGTCAGCCCCGCGTTATAAAGATTGGAAATCTTACGTGCTACCCCCTGGGGTTCTCGGGAAATAAGAGCTAGCCCCGGAAACTTCTGATCTAGCCCCTGGAACTTCAGAAAATCATGTAAATTCATTTAAAAATCAGTTTTAGCCCCTGGACTTAATAAAAATTAGGAAAAACTCCACTGTTATGTATAGCTAGACCCCTGAAAATTGTTAAAATAATATTATAGACCCTGTAGTGGAGTGAGTTTACCTTTTTAGCCATGTTTAATATTTAATTTAGGAAATTGAATATGTGGCTAGTGTTTAAAATTTAAAAAGTGGGACAAACATATTGTCAAAATTAAATTAAAAACTTTCTCAGTATTTAGAAAACTTTGGAGTGAGATAAAAATATATTTTGGGCTGAAATGAATCTGTTTAATTTATTATTCACATTTAGGGACACATTTTTAAGTAAAGAATAGTTCTGGAAAATAGGGAAAATAATTGTAAAATAGTTTACATCAGAGGAAAAGGTCAAAAATATATTAGTAAATATTTTAGATCAGAACCTATTCTGTTTAGATGATGTGTCTTGTTATTTTCATAATAAAGTTCACATTTAGGCATAGGAAATAAATCTGAAAATATAGCAACTAGTAAATGATGAATGAAGTTCTAAAATCCAAAGAATTCAGTTTAGGGTTGGTAGAAATTCGGAAGACACATATGGAGAAGGAAAATACCTTTCATGCATACTTGGTAGCTAAAAGGTGTAGTAATTGAATATAAGGAATTTATCTAAATTGGAAACTCATATATATAGTATGTAAGTATAAATGTGAACACAAAAGTAGGAATCATATACACATGATTAAAAGTGCATGCAAGCCACAAATCAACACACATAGAGTAACCACAAGACATATAATGGTGAATGACTTTCATAAATATGAATGTGTGGTTTGTATGAAGTGGAAGTGTGAACTATGTCTTATGGATTGTTGTTTTTCTTTTGCTCTGTGTGATGGTATGATATAGAACCTGCTCAAGAGCAAGTTATTCCATTCCAAGATCAGGACTACCCATTTCAAGAGAAGCAGGAAGGAGGCAAGTTTCCTTGACCACTTTGATCCTATGCTAGGATGTGTAGCTAGAATTATTTGCATTGTCAATTGAAATATGAAACCCATGCTAGGAAGTTTCCCTAGAATTGCATTACCTTGTTTCCTTGTAGCTTGGGTTGGTATTTATTTTATCATGTCATTTATTATTATGCATATGCTTAGCCATGCTTAGAATGGGATATTTGGGATATGAGATCATCAGTTTATTTTACCATACTCTTAAATGAGATATTGTGAGTTATGTAGAGGTAGGGATCAAGGCAAATTGGATGTTTTGGTTGTGTGCTGGGTGCACGAGACTTGGGTTTGTGTTTAGTACTTGCCTGGATCCTAAGGACCGGTTCATGAAGCATGTAACCTGGCTTTACCGTGCCAACCACATACTGAGATGGGGCAGCTTGGCCAATTAATTAGGTGTATCCCCGGCGTAGTATGGGTGTGTTGGATGGTGCGGGGAGTAGGTGTCAGCTGGACTACCATATGAACCGCAAGGCTCAAGAGGGGGCCACTGCAGCGGGGTTGGAGCCTCTTGTATGCTGTTAGGGGTGAAACCTCAGTGGGCCCACGCTCGTCGGGAATCCCTTTGTAAAGGCTTCGTAGTGATCTCCTGGCTACACACCTGGGAAGTGTGAATGTGGTTCGTAGACAGAGCATAATGGAGGTTCTTTTAGTCCACCCGGCAACGGGGGATGAAATCACTACATGTGGGTACAGTGGTACAAACTCTGCAGAGTCAAAACTGTCATGACAGCGTGCTCATGGTCAAGAGCGGCTTGGACTTATTCATGATTAGAGGATTGATGGTTTTGGAAGTTGTGGATGTTAAGCGGGGAGCTTAACATTGGAAATGATGTTATGGTTATTGGATTATGATGATGGGATGGGAGATTGGGACCATTTCACCTGTGTAGTAATGTAGGTGCTTAATAAGCTAAGGTGATAGGTATTAATTGTGTGGTGCTTTAACCATGAGTTCAACCTCTCCTTGTTCTAGCCATGCATGATATAATTTTCCCACACTTGCTGAGTACCATCGGTACTCAACCTTGCATATTTTGTTGGTTTATATTGCTGCTCAGGTCAAGATAATGAGGTGGTGTATAATGACCAAGACTTTGGACCCGAAGAAGGTTTCTAGGTTCATGGAGACCCCCGGGCAACGCCTGTGACGGAGCCCATGAGAATAATTATTCTGCTGCTAGTTTATTTACTTATGATGAACTTATTATTGTCCATCGAGACATTTGCTATGTAAGACTTATTTATATTCGACACCTGGCTTGTAATAAATGATGCTTCACTATTTGTCATCACATGTATGAGAAAATGATCCTAGCATACATGTGATATTCACTCGGTTGTTCTTTGGAAAAACCGGGTGTGACAGCCGTCCTCCCTTGCCATTTAAACGCCGAAAATCCGCCCCTTCCTCCCCGATCGACCACACCCGACGCAAGGTGAGAACCGCCGCCGCTGCTGCCCTTTTTCCAGCTTCCTCTTCTGTTCTTCCCCACGCTAACATGCTTGCAGTGCTTGACCGCCTCCAGAGAATCCCATCGCTGAAGAAAATCGGAGGAGGATCGACCCCATTGCTCTCCCACTGAAGATCACCTTTGGTCGCCGCTCCTCGCCGCCGTTAAGCCCTCCCGACCCCTTCGGATCCAAGAAAACCGCACTGGTGAGCTCTCCTACCTCCCCTCTGCCGTTTGCTACCAAAAAGGGCGGGTGTTAGCGTCTGGCGTACCCCTTCGTAATCTAATCGTGACCCTCCATTTAAAATCGGACGGTCCATGCCGGCCCCGCATTATAAAGGCCGGGAATCTTACGCGCTACCCCCTGGGGATCTCGGAAAACACGAGCTAGCCCTAGAAACTTCTGATCTAGCCCCTGGACTTTCAGAAATTCATGTAAATTCATTTAAAAATCAGATTTAGCCCCTGGACTTAATAAAAATTAGGAAAACCTCTCTGTTATGGGTAATTAGGCCCCTGAAAATTTAGGAAATAGCAAATTAGACCCTGCAGTAGGGTGGGTTTGTACTTCAGACCCTATAGGATATTAAATTCAGAAAATTGAACATGTGATTAGGAGTTAAATTTAAATGGTGATGCAAACACATGTGCAAATACAAATTTGAATTTTCCTAGCACTTGGAAAACCTTTAGAATGAGTTAAAAGCTGATTTTAGACTGAAATGAGATTTGACTAAGTGCTGCCTACTTTTATTATTTCTGGAAATACATTTTTAGGCTAGGAAATAGTTCTGAAAATGGGTAAAACAAATTTAAGTTGATCCCCACCAGAAGGGAAGTTCAAAAATATTTTATTGAACATTTTAGATCAGAGCCTATTCTGTTTAGGTGATATGTCTTACTATTTTAATATTAACGTTCACTTTTAGGCATAGAAAATAAATCTGAAAATATAGGAAAATAAGTATGCATAATTAGAAAATGCTAAATGAGGTCTTTAATTTCAAAAACTTCAAATTAAGATTTTGTAGAAGATCTAATAACCTATTTGGAGTAGGAAACTTTCTTTCATGCAAATTTTGTGGCTAAGGAGTGTATTAATTAAATATAGAGAATTTGTTCAAATTGGAAATTAATATATAGTGTGCAAATAGAAATCTGAATACAAAAGTTAGAAATAATATATATATGTTTAAAAGTGCATGTAGGCCTAAGATCAACACATCTAATGTAACCACAACACTTAGAAATGTGAATGACTTTCATATGTATGTATGTGTGGTTTGCATGAGTGAAAGTGTGGACTATGGCTTATGGATTGTTGTTTTCTTTTGCAATGTGTATTGGCATGAATACAACCAGCCCCAGAGCAGGTTCTCACCTTTCAAGACCAAGACTTTCCATTCCCAGAGCAGCAGCAAGAAGGCAAGTGTCCTTGACCACTTTGATCCTATACTAGGATGTGTAGCTAGAATTAATTTGCATTGTCAATTTGGAATATGATACCCAAGCTAGGAAGTTTCCCTAGATTTTCATTATCTTATTTCCTTGTAGCCTAGGTTGGGATTTATTTTATTATATCATTTATTTATATGCTTATGCTTAGCCATGCTTAGAATGGGATAAGTGGGATATGAGATCATCAACTTATTTACCTTACTCTTGAATGAGATATTATGAGTTATGTAGAGGTAGGGATCGAGGCAAGTTGGATGATTTGGTTGGTGCTGGGTGCACGAGACTCGGGTCTGTGTTTAGTACTTGTCTGGATCCTAAGGACCGGTTCATGGAGCATGTAACCTGGCTTTATCGTGCCAACCACATGCTGAGATGGGGCAGCTTGGCCAATTAATTAGGTGTATCCCCGGCGTAGTATGGGTGTTTTGGATGGTGTGGCGAATAGGTCTCAACTGGACTACCATATGAACCGCAAGGCTCAAGAGGGGGCCACTGCAGCGGGGTTGGAGCCTCTTGTATGCTGTTAGGGGTGAAACCTTAGTGGGCCCATGCTCATTGGGAACCCCTTTGTAAAGGCCTCGTAGTGATCTCCTGGCTACACACTTCGGAAGTGTGAAGGTAGTTCGCGGCCACTGGCATAATGGAGGTTCTTTTAGTCCACCCGGCAACGGGGGATGAAATCACTACATGTGGGTACAGTGGTGCAAACTCTGCAGAGTCAAAACTGTCATGACAGTCGTGCTCATGGTCAAGAGCGGCTTGGACTTATTCATAATTAGAGGATGATGAATTGGTAAGTTGATGATGTTAAGCGGGAAGCCAAACATTGGTGATGACATTATGGTTACTTGATATTGATGATGGGTTGAGGGATTGGGACCATTTTACCTGTGTAGTAATGTAGGTGCTTAATAAGCTAAGGTGATAGGTATTAATTGCGTAGTGCTTTAACCAAGAGTTCAACCTCTCCTTGCTCTAGCCATGCATAACATAACTTTCCCACACTTGCTGAGTACCAACGGTACTCAAGCTTGCTTTTCTGTTGGTTTAAATTGCTGCTCAGGTCAAGGGGATGATGTGGTGTTCAATGACCAAGACATCGGACCCGAAGAAGGATTCTAGGTTCACGGAGTCCCCCGGCAACGCCTATGAGGATCCCACAAGATTTATATTTCTGCTGCTGTTTTATTTACATGTTATGAACATATTATTGTCCATCGAGACATTATACTATGTAAGACTTATTTATATCTGAACACTTGGCTTGTAATAAAATGATGCTTCACTATTTGTCATCACATGTATGAGAGAATGATCCTGGCATACATATGATATTCACTCGGTTGCTCTTCAGAGAAGCCGGGTGTGACAATGGGAAACCCTTTTATAGGAGTTTACTAGTTTTGTTAACCACCCTTGTCACCGGGAAAGTTGATGAGTCAGGTATGGTTGATTTTCCTTTTTGCTTCGCTGAGTCTACGAGATATGGGAAGCGATAGAAGGTGTCTAGCTACTGCACTCATACAAATAAAGATAATGAGGACTTGATGTTGATAATGAACATGAGTCGGGGCAGATCTAGGCAAGCTCGGTTTGTGGATGAGGTAGAATGAGATGCTGGTTTACTTGCCGTAGATCTAAGGACCGGTTCATGCGAGCCATGCCAAGAATACAGTGCCACCACAAGGCCAAATATGGGTGCGGCTTAGCTTACTAATTAGGTAAGTTGCTAGATTGTTATGGACCGTGGAAGGCGTGGGGAATGGAAGTCGAGTGAGGACTGCCCTGGTAACTGCATGGCACAAGAGGGGGCCCATAGGTGGGAGAATTGGAGATTCTAGCCTGCTGGTGAAACCTTAGTGAGTCCATACATCTACTAGCCCCTTTGTAAAGGCTATTTTGTGATCTCTCGGCCATATACCGACGGTTGTGTACTGGTATAATGGAGGTTCTGTAATCGCCGATGGGTGACGAAATCACAAACTTGTGGGTAAAGTGGTGCTACCTCTGCAGAGTGTAAAACTATCATGATAGCCGTGCTTACGGTCACAAGCACCTGTCCAACTCATATGATTAGATGGGATGGTATTTGGTTTGGTTATTGGATTGGTGATAGTTTGGTTTTTGGATTTGGTTTTCGGGATGTTGAGTCTGGGTAATGAGATTGGTTGCATGACTGTTGAGTCATGGCAATGAGATTTGATCTCAGTTATGAGATGGAATTGAATATGAGATGAGATGGTAGTGAATACGAGATGGTATTCATGAGCATGTGAAAAGTTGAGAAATATAAATGTTCGGATGAGATATGAAAAGTGGTGAATCAGTATGGAGGTATGTTGATGTTTAAATACATGTTGGGATTACATTCACTTAAAGCTAGTTGCTGTTTTTATCATGATTTGTGAAATAAACTTTGCTTTTATGCAATGAACCTTTTTATACCTACCTTGTTGTAAGCTACATGTCATACTTTCCGCACTTGCTGAGTACGTCATGTACTCACCCTTGCATTATCATACATCATCAGCAACAGAAGAGGGGTACTATGAAGACCACATGGAGTATTAAGAGTGTAATCTACCCTCAACCTTGCCTGTGGAGTAGAGATGGAGCCGCTGCTGCTGCTTAGTTTGTTTCCGCTATAGTTTAGAAGACTTCCGCTGCAAGAATAAGACTTCCGCTGCTAAGATAAGACTTACGCTGCAATAAAGATTGATGTAATAAAGTACTTGAATCTATTCATTCATGGTTATATATATTCTGAATTCAGTTTGTGAATTATATGTGTATGTGTGATGAACATCCTAGGCACACATATGCATCAGTCCAGGTTTCGTGGTTTTTTCACAGAACCGGGGCATCACAGATTGGTATCAGAGCCACGGTTAATCATAGATCACACGCCTAGATAAGGTCACAGATTGGTATCAGAGCTACCACGGTTGGCTGTAGATCACAAGCCAAGATATAAATCACAGATTGGTCGTAGAATCACGGTTTACCGTAGGACCCAAGCCTAGTCGCAGATTGTATTAGGAGCCACGCTGAACATAGGATGCAAGCCTAGGAAGAATGCATAGATTGGCATTAGAACCTCATTGACCATACGACAAAGTCACGGATTGGTAGTCACAGATTGGTCAAAGATTGGTATCACCGTAAAAACACATAGGACTCCCATTGAGTAAGCCTTGAATAGGAGTTGTGTGCTGAACTTTTGTGATGATTGTTGGTTTGAGTGCTTAGTGTGAGTTGTGGGACGTTTCAGCGTTGTCCATATCCACATATAGTAGAGAGATGTGAGATGCTTCGGCACTTGTTCACATCCTCATATAGGATGATATATAGTCCATTCACCTTGATGCATATAGTTGGAGGGATCACTCTAAACTTCTAACCTCTATTCTACTCAACTCTCCCTCACAGATGGTGAGAGGAAACGCCGGCCGTCAAGGGAGGAACGTCCGTGGCAACCAAGAGGATGACCACGTTGAGGTTCTTGAGAATGACAACCCCAGAGCTGGTGCAAACAACCTGGAATGGTTGATGGCCATGCAGAACCAGCTTATGCAAACTATGATCGAAACTTTGGGTCAGCTGCAAGCCAACAACAACAACAACCCCGTTCCTGCACCACCGCCACCACCGCCGGCTCACAACCGACTGGGAGAGTTCATGAGGACTCGACCACCCACTTTTGCTCAAGCTAATGATCCCATGGAGGCCGATGATTGGTTGAAATCCATGGAGAAGAAGCTTGCCATAGTTCAGTGCAATGACCGAGAGAAAATTCTCTTCGCATCGCACCAACTCATGGGAACAACCGCTGACTGGTGGGATGCCCTTTGCAATGCTCATGACAACCCGGAGACTATTACTTGGACTGAGTTCAAGGAGAGTTTCCGCTCTCATTACGTCCCTATGGGAGTCATGATGCTCAAGAGGCAAGAGTTTGAAGGTCTCCGCCAAGGACAGAAGAGCGTGAATGAGTACCTTAACAAGTTCACTCAGCTGTCAAGGTATGCCTCCGAAGATGTCAACTCGGACCAACGGAAGCAGTACTTGTTCATGAGAGGGTTGAACAATGAGATCCAAGTTCAGCTTCTCAACAATGACTATGCAAACTTCCAGAAGCTAGTTGACAAAGCCATAGTGGATGAAAGCAAGATCAGAGAGATCGAGCAAGAGGGCAAAAGAAAGATGCCATACCAGCCACAAGGGAGCAACGTACGCCCCCGGTACATGCCCCCAGCTGCACCACAGTATGGAAGTCCGCTCCTACTTTTTGCCCTAATCAACTACCACAGCAACGTCCTGCCATGCAAGCACCTCTTGTGCCTTTGCATCCTACGCCCCGACCCAACATGGGCGTTCCTGTTCAAAACCCCCGCCCCAACGTACCTGCTGTCGTGGGAAACAAGGCACGCTTTGCATGCGTGGAGACGGGACACTTTGTGAGCCAGTGCCCGAAGAGAGGTCCTGGACAGCCAAGCAACATGCCCAAGCAGAACCCACGGCCGAACGGAGGAGCCAATCAAGGAAACTGTGGACAGCAGAACTACGCTCGTGGCAACGTGAACCATGTCTCTCCTGAGGAAGCGCAACAGGCTGAGTACATCGTGATTGGTATGTTCCTTGCCAACTCCAACCCAGCCACCATCTTATTTGATTCCGGAGCATCGCATTCATTCATATCATCCAAGTATGTTGCCAAGTATAATCTACCCATATCACACTTGAAATATACTATGTTGGTTAATTCTCCCGGTGGAGAGATGAGGACTAATATAGTATGTCCGAAAGTAAACCTTAAAATAAGGGGGGTAGACTTCCTTGCCAACCTCATTGTCTAGGATTCCCAAGGGCTTGACATAATACTTGGAATGGATTGGTTAAGCAAGCACAACGGAGTTTCCAATGTGCTAAGAGGAGCGTGCAGTTGACAAACGAGCATGGTACTCGTATCGAGTTTGAGTCAGCCCAACCGGCAACCGAGAAGGCAACGTTGAACCACGTCGAAGGAACAACATTGGACAATATTCTGGTGGTTCAAGAATTCTCGGACGTGTTCCCGGAAGAACTTCCAGGTATGCCACCTGACCGGGACATTGAGTTTTTCATTGACCTAGTACCCGGAACTGCACCTATAGCAAAGAGGCCCTATAGGATGCCCGTTAATGAACTAGTGGAGCTCAAGAAGCAAATTCAGGAGCAGCTAGAGAAGGGTTTTTATACGCCCAATTTCGTCACCGTGGGGAGCCCCCGTGCTCTTCGTGGACAAGAAGGATGGGACCCAACGGATGTGTGTGGATTATAGGTCTCTCAATGAGGTGACGATCAAGAACAAATACCCTATGCCTCATATAGAGGACCTGTTCGACCAAATGAAGGGATACTGAGTTTTATCCAAGATTGATCTTTGGTCGGGATACTTCCAGCTGAAGATTAAACCCTCTGACATATCCAAGACTGCCTTTCGAACACGGTATGGTTCGTATGAATATACCGTTATGTCTTTTGGGTTAACGAATGCACCCGCATACTTCATGTACCTCATGAACAAGGTCTTCATGGAGTACTTGGACAAGTTCGTCGTGGTTTTCATCGATGATATCATGGTGTATTCAAAAAGTGACGAGGAACATGAAGAACACTTGAGTTTGACATTGCAGAAGGTGCGAGAGCATCAATTATATGCCAAGCTCAGCAAATGTCAATTTTAGCTAAAGGAGATATCGTTCCTAGACCACATCATCTCCGAGGAAGGAGTATCAGTTGATCCCGGAAAAGTGGGAGATGTTCTGAAGTGGAACCAACCGCAAAATGTAAGGGATATTTGGAGTTTTCTTGGGATGGCTGGATACTACCGACGGTTCATCAAGGACTTCTCCAAGATAGCAAAACCTATGACGGAATTGCTAATGAAAGGAAAAGCCTTTCCATGGACACCTGTGTGCCAAGAAAGCTTTGAGGAGCTCAAGAAAAGGCTAACCACAGCACGGGTTCTAGTATTACCGGACGTAAGCAAGAGCTTTGACATATATTGTGACGCATCTAGACAAGGGCTTGGATGTGTGCTCATGCAAGAAGGACAAGTGGTAGCCTATGCGTCAAGAAAGCTCAAGAAACACGAGCTGAATTACCCCACACATGACTTGTAACTTGCAGCCGTGGTGCATGCATTGAAGATCTGGAGACATTATATCCTTGGCCACCGACGTGAGATCTATATTGATCATAAAAGCCTCAAGTACATATTCACCCAAACGGATTTGAATTTGAGGCAACGTCGATGGTTGGAGCTTATCAAGGATTATGATGTTGGAATCAACTATCACCCCGGAAAATCCAATGTAGTAGCTGATGCATTGAGCCGAAAGGGAGCATGTCACAATCTCACAGTTCGGGAGCTACCACCCGAGCTACTCAAGGAGTTCGAACGGTTACATCTCGGGTTCTTGAACGAGATGGAAGTGATGGAACTCCACTCTTCGCTGGAACAAGAGATAAGAGATGGCCAAGCAACGGATGAGGAAATCAAGGATATCAAGGAAAGAATCCGACAAGGCATAGAAAAGGACTTCAAGGAAGACGAGAAGGGTACGCTTTGGCTAGCAAAAAGGATTTGTGTGCCTAACGTGAATCACATCTGCGACAGGACATTAAAGGAGGCACATGACTCACCTTATTCCATACATCCCGGCAGTACAAAGATGTACAAGGACCTAAAGACTTGTTATTGGTGGGATGGTATGAAAAGGGACATAGCAGAGTATGTTGCCTTATGCGACACATGCCAACGGGTGAAGGCCAAACATCAAAGACCTGCTGGACTGTTGCAACCCTTAAAGGTACCCGAGTGGAAGTGGGAAGACATCAGTATGGATTTCATCGTCGGATTGCCACGTACTCGGTCGGGTTACGACTCCATCTGGGTTATCGTGGACCGATTGACGAAAACAGCCCATTTTCTTCCTGTTAAGACCGTGTACAACGTTGCACAACTAGCTGAGCTGTACATGGAGCAAATCGTGTGCTGTCATGGAGTCCCGAAGAGGATAGTTTCAGACCTGGGTACTCAGTTTACCTCTAGGTTCTGGAAGAAGCTGCATGAGGCCATGGGTACCCGACTGGATTTTAGCTCCGATTATCACCCGTAAACCGATGGGCAAACCGAGAGGACCAACCAAATTTTGGAAGACATGTTGAGAGCTTGTGCCTTGAAACATGGGCATAGATGGGATAGGAGCTTGCCGTATGCCGAATTCTCCTATAACAACAGCTATCAAGCTAGCTTGAAAATGTCACCTTTAAAAGCATTGTATGGTAGACGGTGTAAAACGCCGCTGTTTTGGAACGAGACCGGAGAGAACCAAGTGTTTGGACCCGAAGTGCTGCAAGAAGCTGAGAAGCAAGTCCAAACGTTATGGGAGAACATGAAGGCTGCTCAGTCACGACAGAAAGGCTATGCGGAAAATAGGTGAAGAAAGTTGACTTTCAATGTAGGAGACATCGTATACCTTAAGGTATCGCCTATCCGTGGCCAACAACATTTCAACGTCAAAGGCAAGCTAGCACCTCGCTATATCGGGCCATTTAAGATTTTGAGCAAGCGAGGAGAAGTAGCTTATCAACTAAAGCTCCTAATGCACCTCTCCGACGTGCATGACATGTTACACGTATCCCAGCTCAAGAAGTGCTTAAGAGTACCGGAAGAGCAAGTACCGATGGAAGAGCTCAAACTTCAAGAAGATCTGACCTATAAAGAGCACCCTGTCTGAATTTTGGACGTAAAGGAAAGGGTCACGAGGAACAAAGTGATCCGTTGGTGCAAGGTACAATGGAGCCGTCACACGGAAGCCGTAGCTACATGGGAGCGTGAAGATGACATCAAGGCAGAATTCCCTCATCTATTCTCCACTATCGAATCTAGAGGGCGAGATTCAATTTAAGTGGGGTAGGTTTGTGACACCCTCAATTTCAATTTCTGCATGCATTCATATTTTATATAGAGAAAACACTTTAAAAGAAGTGGAAACAGAAAAATAATCAAAAGGATAGCTGAAAAGAGCTAATTCCATTTCACCGAGAAGCGCCGAAGGCATTTCCCACGGCCCGCTGGCCACGTGGCGCCTTTGGAGCTCATCCCCGCAAAGGGGGAGAGGTCCGCCGCTAATTGGCTACGTGGCAGGCTCGTAGCTTGCCTCTGAAAAAGAGGCGAGGTCCGACCCCATGGGACACATGTTGCTCCCGGAGCTAGCCTCTGCGGAGAAGCGAGGCCAGCCCCGCAGGACAAGTGTCGCCTTCGGAGCTAGTCACTGCAGAAAAGAGAGGACCAGCCACGCGGGACACATATCGCTCTCGGAGCTCACCTCCGAGAGGTCCGGCACTACTGGACACGTGTCATCTCCGGAGCTCACCTTCGGGATATCCGGTCCTACTAGACACGTGTAATCCTCGGAGCTCACTTCCGAGGAGAAGGCACTGCAGGACACACGTCAGCCTCGGAGCTCACCTCTGAGATGTTCCGCCCTGCTTGACACGTGTCGTCCTCGGAGCCCATCTCCGAGATGAAAGGAGGTCTGACGCAGTTGGACACGTGTCAACCTCGGAGCTCATTCATTAGCAGAAAGGATGTCCGGCGCTGCTAGGACAAGTGGCACTATCGGAGCTCACCTCCGAAGAGAGGGGAGGTCCGGCACTGACACGTGGCGTACGCGGAGCTCGTCTCTAGAGAGAGGGGAGTTCCCGACCCACCAGACACGTGGCGCACGCGGAGCTCGCCTCTGAGGGAGAGGGAAGTCCCGCCCGCCAGGACATGTGGCGCACGCGGAGCTCACCTCTAAGGAGAGGGGAGGTCCCGCCCGCCTGACACGCGGCACAACCGGAGCTGCCTCTGTGGAAAAGGGAGGCCTGGCCTCTGCTAGACATGTGGAGCCTCCAGAGCTCATCACCGCAGAGGTGACGATATCTTAAGCAGTTTTTCTCCTGTACGCGCGAGAATACTCGGTACTAAGGAAACCGACACGAATTCTACGTTGCTACTACACTGAATCAATTGAAGATAAGTTATTAAGATTCAAAAACAATTTGACTAGGACTCTTATTTGAAATCCAATCGGAGGAGGACTTTTCTTTTTCCGGTTATAAATAGAACCGGAACACAATCCCTTGGTCGTAACATCTTTTCTAAGCCGACAACTTAGAAGCCCTAGCCCCCAAACTCGCCGAGCTAAACCCCTTCGCTGGATTTTTACCACCAGAGAGACCGCCGATGAGCCCGTACCACAATCACCATTGCCGGAGGAGAGCCGACGATCTGTTTTTGCTAGGAGGAAGGACCTGAAGGAAGTAAGGTAGGTCTCCATTACCACCTTACGACGAGATCGTGGTTTTCTTTGCATTTGGTTTCTTTGATCCATTCGAACAGAAGCTTTTTCATGGACAGATCACGTGTTGATCGGTTTGATCTAGATCTTGAGTCCAGATCATCACCACGTCCACATTTGATCCGTACACCTTTGTTCATCGTAAAACCCATGCAAGTCATGCAAGAAAACGTACAAACTGATGTAATAAAACAGCACCATAGGATTAGCATGCATATGCACCATTGCATCTTGAGTAAAGTTTGTGCATAATGATTGATCTCTGTAAATCTTGTATATGCGTGATCATGAGTAGAAGGACAAGCTCAGGGAGCTACCTACGAAGGACTACTGCACCAGAACATCGAGACACAAGAGCAACAAGAGCCATAGGAACAAGGCAAGTGCCCTTGACCATATTGATCCCATGTTTTTGGACTTGTTTTGTTTGCGAAAACTGTGTGTGCTTGAGTCAACTTGATGGGAAACCCTTTTATAGGAGTTTACAGTTTTGTTAACCACCTTTGTCGCCGGGAAAGTTGATGAGTCGGGTATGGTCGATTTTCCTTTTTGCTTCGCTGAGTCTACGGGATATGGGAAGCGATAGAAGGTGTCTAGCTACTGCACTCATACGAATAGAGATAATGAGAACTTGATGTTGATAATGAACATGAATCGGGGGAGATCTAGGCAAGCTTGGTTTGTGGATGAGATAGAATGAGATGGTGGTTTACTTGCCGTATATCTAAGGACCAGTTCATGAGAGCCATGCCAGGAATACAGTGCCACCACAAGGCCAAATATGGGTGCGGCTTAGCTGACTAATTAGGTAAGTTGCTAGATTGTTATGGACCGTGGAAGGCGCAAGGAATGGGAGTTGAGTGAGGACTGCCCTGGGAACTGCATGGCACAAGAGGGGGCCCGTAGATGGGAGAAACTGGAGATTCTAGGCTGCTGGTGAAACCTTAGTGAGTCCATACATCTACTAGCCCCTTTGTAAAGGCTATTTTGTGATCTCTTAGCCATACACCGACGGTTGTGTACTGGTATAATGGAGGTTCGGCAGTCACCGACGGGTGACGAAATCACAAACTTGTGTGTAAAGTGGTGCCACCTCTGCAGAGTGTAAAACTATCATGATAGCCATGCTTACGGTCACAAGCACCTGGACAACTCACATGATTAGATGGGATGGTTATTGGGATGGTATTTGGTTTGGTTATTGGTTTGGTGATGGTTTGGTCTTTGGATTTGGTTTTCTGGACTGTTGAGTCCGGGTAATGAGATTGGTTGCATGACTGTTGAGTCATGGCAACGAGATTTGATCTCGGTTATGAGATGGAATTGAATATGAGATGAGATGGTAGTGAATACGAGATGGTATTCATGAGCATTTGAAAAGTTGAGAAATATAAATGTTCAGATGAGATATGAAAAGTGGTGAATCATGATGGAGGTATGTTGATGTTTAAATACATGTTGGGATTACATTCACTTAAAGCTAGTTGCTGTTTTTATCATGATTTGTGAAATAAACTTTACTTTTATGCAATGAACCTTTTTATACCTACCTTTTTGTTAAGCTACATGTCATACTTTCCGCACTTGCTGAGTACGTCATGTACTCACCCTTGCATTATAATACATCATCAACAACAGAAGAGAAGTACTATGAAGACCACGTGGAGTATTAGGCGTGTAATCAACCCCCAACCTTGCCTGTGGAGTAGAGATGGAGCCGCTGCTGCTGCTTAGTTTGCTTCTGCTATAGTTTAGAAGACTTCTGCTGCTAGAATAAGACTTCCGCTGCTAAGATAAGACTTCCGCTGCAATAAAGATTGATGTAATAAAGTACTTGAATCTATTCATTCGTGGCTATATATATTCTGAATTTAGTTTGTGGATTATATGTGTATGTGTGATGAACATCCTGGGCACACATATGCATCAGTCCAGGTTCCGTGGTTTTTCCACAGAACTAGGGCGTCACATGCACACCATTGTGCCAAGAAAGCTTTGAGGAGCTCAAGAAAAGACTAACCACAGCGCCGGTTTTGGTATTGCTGGACGTGAGCAAGAGTTTCGATATATATTGTGACGCATCAAGACAAGGGCTTGGATGTGTGCTCATGCAAGGAGGACAAGTGGTAGCCTATGCGTCGAGGCAACTAAAGAAACACGAGCTGAATTACCCCACACATGACTTGGAAACTTGCAGCCGTGGTACATGCCTTGAAGATTTGGAGGCATTATATCCTTGGTCACCGATGTGAGATCTATAGGATCACAAAAGCCTCAAGTATATTGTCACACCCGGTTTTTCCGAAGAACAACCAAGTGAATATCACATGTATGCCAGGATCATTTTCTCATACATGTGATGACAAATAGTGAAGCATCATTTATTACAAGCCAGGTGTCGAATATAAGTAAGTCTTACATAGTAAATGTCTCGATGGACAATAATAAGTTCATCACAAGTAAATAAACTAGCAGCGGAATATTATTCTTGAGGGCTCCGTCACAGGCGTTGCCCGGGGGACTCCATGAACCTAGAAACCTTCTTCGGGTCCAAAGTCTTGATCATTATACACCACCTCATTATCTTGACCTGAGCAGCAATATAAACCAACAAATATGCAAGATTGAGTACCGATGGTACTCAGCAAGTGGGGGAAAGTTATGTCATGCATGGCTAGAAAACAAGGGGAGGTTGAACTCATGGTTAAAGCACTACGCAATCAATACCTATCACCTTAGCTTATTAAGCACCTATATTACTACACAGGTGAAATGGTCCCAATCTCCCATCCCATCATCATAATCCAATAACCATAACATCATTTCCAATGTTAAGCTCCCCGCTTAACATCCACAACTTCCAAAACCATCAATCCTCTAATCATGAATAAGTCCAAGCCGCTCTTGACCGTGAGCACGGCTGTCATGACAGTTTTGACTCTGCAGAGTTTGCACCACTGTACCCACATGTAGTGATTTCATCCCCCGTTGCCGGGTGGACTAAAAGAACCTCCATTATGCCAGTGGCTACGAACCACATTCACACTTCCCAGGTGTGTAGCCAGGAGATCACTACGAAGCCTTTACAAAGGGATTCCTGACGAGCGTGGGCCCACTGAGGTTTCACCCCTAACAGCATACAAGAGGCTCCAACCCCGCTGCAGTGGCCCCCTCTTGAGCCTTGCGGTTCATATGGTAGTCCAGCTGACACCTACTCCCCGCACCATCCAACACACCCATACTATGCCGGGGATACACCTAATTAATTGGCCAAGCTGCCCCATCTCAGCATGTGGTTGGCACGGTAAAGCCAGGTTACGTGCTTCATGAACAGGTCCTTAGGATCCAGGCAAGTACTAAACACAAACCCAAGTCTCGTGCACCCAGCACACAACCAAAACATCCAACTTGCCTTGATCCCTACCTCTACATAACTCACAATATCTCATTCAAGAGTATGGTAAAATAAACTGATGATCTCATATCCCAATTATCCCATTCCAAGCATGGCTAAGCATATGCATAATAATAAATGACATGATAAAATGAATCCCAACCCAAGCTACAAGGAAACAAGGTAATGCAATTCTAGGGAAACTTCCTAGCATGGGTTTCATATTTCATTTGACAATGCAAATAATTCTATCTACACATCCTAGCATAGGATCAAAGTGGTCAAGGACACTTGCCTCCTTCCTGCTGCTCTTGAAATGGGTAGTCCTGATCTTGGAAAGGAATAACTTGCTCTTGAGCAGGTTCTACATCATACCATCACACATAGCAAAAGAAAAACAACAATCCATAAGACATAGTTCACACTTCCACTTCATACAAACCACACATTCATATTTATGAAAGTCATTCACCATTATATGTGTTGTGGTTACTCTATGTGTGTTGATTTGTGGCTTGCATGCACTTTTGATCATATGTATATGATTCCTACTTTTGTGTTCACATTTATACTTACATACTATATATATGAGTTTCCAATTTAAATAAATTCCTTATATTTATTTACTACACCTTTTAGCTACCTAGTATGAATGAAAGGTATTTTCCTTCTCCATATGTGTCTTCATAATTTCTACCTACCCTAAACTGAATTCTTTGGATTTTAGAAACTCCATTTATCATTTATTAGTTGCTATATTTTCAGATTTATTTCCTATGCCTAAGTGTGAACTTTATTATAAAAATAACAAGACACATCATCTAAACAGAATAGGTTCTGATCTAAAATATTTGCTAATATATTTTTGACCTTTTCCTCTGATGTAAACTATTTTACAATTATTTTCCCTATTTTCTAGAACTATTCTTTACTTAAAAATGTGTCCCTAAATGTGAATAATAAATTAAACAGATTCATTTCAGCCCAAAATATGTTTTTATCTCACTCCAAAGTTTTTCTAAATACTGAGAAAGTTTTTAATTTAATTTTGACAATATGTTTGTCCCACTTTTTAAATTTTAAACACTAGCCACATATTCAATTTCCCAAATTAAATATTAAACAGGGCTAAAAAGGTAAACTCACCCCACTACAGGGTCTATACTATTATTTTAAGAATTCTCAGGGGTCTAGCTACTCATAACAGAGGAGTTTTTTCCTAATTTTTATTAAGTCCAGGGGCTAAAACTGATTTTTAAATGAATTTACATGATTTTCTGAAGTTCCAGGGGTTAGATCAGAAGTTTCCGGGGCTAGCTCTTATTTCCCGAGAACCCCAGGGGGTAGCACATAAGAATTCCAGTCTTTATAACGCGGGGTTGACGTGGACCGTCCGATTTAAAACAAACGGCTGAGATTATAACGCCGAACCGATTCACGGGGATTTAAACCCTACCGTGCGATTTAAAATAAACGGCGCACAAGCGGCCACGTTGCTCTGATCGAGCACGGGCGGCGCTGCCGGCGGCGGAAAGCGGCGATCTCGCCGGAGACTTTCGGATCTTCGAGAATTCTTCCTATAACTGTGATCTTATGGCATAGATCGGTAGAGGGGAGGTCGGGGATCTCACCTCGGGGGTTTTCTTGAGCTCGGAGGTCGTGGAAGGTGATCGGCAACGAGGTCCGAGGTGAATTCATGGCGAGGCTCGTCGGCGCTGTGTTTACACCGCAAGTCACCGAGTTTTCTGCACCTGCAAGGTTCCCCAGAGGCGGTGGATCAAGACCAGCGAGTTAGACCGGAATTTCCGAGCGTAGATCGGCCAGAATTCGCCGGAGAAGGCTCGGGTTATCACCGGAGTAAAAACAGCAGATCGCGTGGGAAAAACAGAACGAGGCCGGGGTTTTTATAGACGGGAGAGGGCGGCGGTGTGGTTTAGATCGAGTTCGCGTCGCCCCCGAGCGAAATTCGGCTGGGATTCGCAGAAATCCGGATCGGTTTGGATTCGGGGTGAGAGAGTCCGGCGCGGGCTCGAGGTAGACGAAGAACTGGCGGGCCCCGCCTGTCAGTGGGAGGAAAGGGGCGTGTGCGGCTGCGGGCTGGCGCGGGTTCTGGTTGGGCCGGCTGGTGGGTTGCGGCCCAATGGCTG
Organism: Neostapfia colusana; assembly: GCA_030760725.1. Taxonomy (NCBI): domain Eukaryota; kingdom Viridiplantae; phylum Streptophyta; class Magnoliopsida; order Poales; family Poaceae; genus Neostapfia; species Neostapfia colusana. The sequence goes on from JASWHV010000002.1 coordinate 18,972,659, forward strand.
GTTTTTTTCTGTTTTCTTTTTATATTTCTTTTCTGATTTGAGTTTAATTTGAATTCCAGTTTGAATTTGAATTTTCGCAAAACATGCAACACGTCCAAAAAATTTTAAATTCCCCTCTTAACATGATTTAGGGTCTTAACAAGATTTTTGGGGTGTTACATATATATTCACGCAAACAGGTCTGAATTTGAGGCAACGTCGATGGTTGGAACTCACTAAGGACTATGACGTTGGAATCAATTATCACCCCGGAAAGGCCAATGCAGTAGCTGATGCGTTGAGCCGAAAGGGAGCATGTCACCAACTCACGGTTCGGGAGCTACCGCCTGAGCTGCGCAAGGAGTTCGAACGGTTACGTCTCAGGTTCTTGAATGAAATGGAAGTGATAGAACTCGACTCTTCGCTGGAACAAGAGATACGAGATGTCCAAGCAACGGATGAGGAAATCAACGAAAGAATTCGACAAGGCATAGAAAAGGATTTCAAGGAAGACGAGAAGGGCCCACTTTGGTTAGGGAAAAGGATTTGTGTGCCTAACGTGAAGCACATCCGTGACACGATATTAAAGGAGGCACATGACTCACCTTATTCCATACATCCCGGCTGTACAAAGATGTACAAGGACCTGAAAACTTTCTATTGGTGGGATGGTATGAAAAAGGACATAGCTGAATATGTTGCTTTATGCGACACGTGCCAACGGGTGAAGGCCGAACATCAAAGACCTGCTGGACTGTTGCAGCCATTCAAAGTACCCGAGTGGATGTGGGAAGACATCAGCATGGATTTCATTGTCAGATTGCCACGTACTCGGACGGGTTACGACTCCATTTGGGTTATTGTGGACCGATTGATGAAAACAGCCCATTTCCTTCCGGTTAGAACCACGTACCGCGTCGCAGAACTAGCCGAGCTGTATATGGAGCAAATCGTGTGTCGCCATGGAGTTCTGAAAAGGATAGTTTCAGATCGGGGTTCTCAATTTACCTCTAGGTTCTGGAAGAAGCTGCATGAAGCCATAGGTACACGTCTGAATTTCAGCTCCACTTATCACCCGCAAACTGACGGGCAAACTGAGAGGACAAATCAAATTTTGGAAGACATGTTGAGGGCTTGCGCCTTGAAAAACATGGGCGCAGTTGGGATAGGAGCTTGCCGTATGCTGAATTCTCATACAAGAACAGCTATCAAGCAAGCTTGGAGATGTCACCTTTCTAAGCATTGTATGGTAGACGGTGTAGAACGCCACTGTTCTGGAATGAGACCGGAGAGAGCCAAGTGTTTGGACCCGAAGTGCTGCAAGACGCCGAAAAGCAAGTCCGAACGATACGAGAAAATTTAAAGGCGGCTCAGTCATGACAAAAAGGTTATGCAGACAATAGGCGAAGAAGATTGACCTTCGAAGTAGGAGACTTCGTGTACCTTAAGGTATCTCCTATCCGAGGCCAACGACGGTTCAACGTCAAGGGCAAATTAGCACCTCGCTACATCGGGCCATTTAAGATTTTGGGCAAGCGAGGAGAAGTAGCCTATCGACTAGAGCTGCCAACGCACCTCTCCGGCGTACACGACGTGTTTCACGTATCCCAACTCAAGAAGTGCTTAAGAGTACCGGAAGAACAAGTACCGATGGATGAGCTCGAGCTTCAAGAGGATCTGACCTATGTGGAGCACCCCATCCAAATTTTGGACGTGAAGGAAGGGGTCACGAGGAACAAAGTGATCCATTGGTGCAAGGTACAGCGGAGCCATCACACGGAAGCCGAAACTACATGGGAGCGTGAGGAAGACCTCAAGGCAGAATTCCCTCATCTATTCTCTACTCTATCGAATCTTGAGGGTGAAATTCAGTTTAAGGGGGGTACGTTTGTAACACCCTCAAATTCATTTCCATGCATTGCATACATTTTTCATATAGAGAAACATTATAAAAGAAGTAGAAATGGAGAAAAGACCCGTATAAATGGAGAAAGAATCATAAAAATGGTGGGGAAGGGAAAAAGATAGCGGAAATGAGCCAATTCCAATTTGTCGAAGTGCGCTGTTGACACTTCCCCAGGCCACTGGACACGTGGCACCTTTGGAGCTCACCCCTGCGGGAGGGGTGAGGTCCGGCCCCGCTGGATACGTGGCGCCTTCGGAGCTCACCCCTGCGGAAGGGGTGAGGTTCGGCCTCGCTGGGCACGTGGCGCCTTCGGAGCTCACCCCGTTGGAAGGGGTGAGGTCCAGCCCCGCTGGACACGTGGCGCCTTCGAGGCTCACCCCTGCAGAAGGGGTGAGGTACGGCCGTTGGGCACATGGCACCCTCGGAGCTCACCTCTGAGGAGAGGGGAGGTCCGGCACCACTGGACACGTGGCGCCCTCGGAGCTCGCCGCTGAGGAGAGGGGAGGTCCGGCACCACTGGACACATGGCGCCCTCGGAGCTCGCCTCTGAGGAGTGGGGAGGTCCAGCACCGCTGGACATGTGGTGCCCTCGGAGCTCGCCCCTGCGGAGGGGGCGAGGCCCGGCTCCGCTGGCCGCGTGGCAGGCCCGGAGCTCGCCTCTGAGGAGGAGGGTGGCTCGGCCCCGCTGGGCACATGGCGCTTTCGAAGCTCACCCCTGCGGAAGGGGCGAGGTCCCTAGGCGGTTATTCTACTGTGCGCGGGGGTACCGAATACTGAGGGTACCAATACAATTACCCCAAATTTTCCCCACATTGCTGCTGCACCTAACTGAAAAGATAAGTTTGTTGAGATCCAAAATTGAGTAGGAATCCTATTTGAGCTCCAATTGGAGTAGGACTCCTCTTTTTCCCCTTATAAATAGAACCCAAAACCCCCCTTTGGCCGTAACCCCTTTCTCTTTTTTCTTCCTCCCAAGTCGGCGACTTGGAGGCCCTAGCCCCCAACTCGCCGAGTTAAACCCCCCCTCGCCGGAGTTCAGTCGCCGGTGAGCCCCCGCTGCTGCCATTGCTAGGAGGAAGACCCTGCCACCAAAGGAAAGTGAGGTAGGTCTTCGTTACCCATCTTACGACGTCCTCGCTGTTTCTACGCATCCATTTTCTTCGCTCCTTTCGTAACAGAAACTTTTTCGTGTGGACAGATCACGTTTTGATCGGTTTTTGACGGTGGAATTGATCTAGATCTTGAGTCAAGATCATCACCACGTTCACACTTGATCCCTACACCCTTGTTCGTCATAAAACCCCATGAAAGCCCATTAAAACATGCAAGAACACGTACAAACTGGTTTAATAAAACAGCACCATAGGATTTGCATTCGTCTACACCATTGCATCTTGAGTAAAGTTTGTGTATGATATTTTATTGCTGTAAATTTTGTATGTGCATGGTCGTGAGTAGAAGGACAAGATCAGGAAGCCATCTACGAAGAACTACAGCACCAAGACTTCGAGGCGCTCGGACAACAAGAACCACGGGAGCAAGGCAAGTGCCCCTTGACCATATTGATCCCATGTTTTGAAACTGTTTTGTTTGCGAAAACATGTACGCTTGAGTCAACTTGATGGGACACCCTTTTATAGGAGTTTACTAGTTTTGTTAACCATCCTTGTCGCCAGGAAAGTTGATGAGTCGGGTATGGTCGTTTTTCCTTTTTGCTTCACTTAATCTACGGGATACGGGAAGCTGAATTAAAACATGGTTAGCTACTGCACTCGTACGAATAATGATAATGATAACTTGATGATGTTAATGAGCATGGAATCGGGGGAGATCTAGGCAAGCTTGGTTCATGGATATTGCTGAATGAGATGGTGGTTTACTTGCCGTAGATCTAAGGACCGGTTCATGCCAGCACATGCCAGGAAAACAGTGCCACCACAAGGCCAAATATGGGTACAGCTTAGCTGATTAATTAGGTGTGTTGCTAGCTTGTTATGGACCGTGGATGGTGTGGCGAATGGGAGTCGAGAGAGGACTGCCCTGGGAACTGCATGGTACAAGAGGGGGCCCGTGGGTGGGAGAATGGTGATTCGAGCCTGCTGGTGAAACCCCAGTGAGTCCATACATCTAGTAGCCCCTTTTTAAAGGCTATTTTGTGATCTCTTGACCATACACCGACGGTTGTGTACTGGTATAATGGAGGTTTTGCAGTCGCCGACGGGTGACAAAATCACAAACTTGTGGGTAAAGTGGTGCCACCTCTGTAGAGTGTAAAACTATCATGATAGCCGTGCTTACGGTCACAAGCACCTGGCCAACTCACATGATTAGAAGGGAAAACTTGGGATGGTTATTCGGTATGGTTATGGTATGGTCATTGGGATTGGTTTTGGGACTGTTTTGAGTCATGAAAATGAGTTTGGTTTCGGTTATATGAATATGATATGGTTATAAATGTTTATGAGTATGAGATGAACTTAATAAAGGTTAATGGCTGATTGAGACTTGAGAAAAGGGTGAATTATGATGGAGAAAATGATGCTGAATTACTTGGTCATGTTGGGATAAATATCACTTAGAAATAGTTGCTGTTTTTATCATGTTGTGAAATAAAATTTGCTTGCTGCAATGAGCCCTTTTTATTCCTACCTTGTTGTAAGCTACATGTCATACTTTTCCCGCACTTACTGAGTACGACATGTACTCACCCTTGCATCATCACATAAACATCAGCAACAGGAGAAGAGTATTTCGAGGACCATGTTGAGTACTAGGCGTGCGAACTACCGTCAACATGCCTGTGGAGTTGAAGATGGAGCCGCTGCTACTTAGTTATTTTCGCTGTCGTTTAGGGACTTCCGCTGCAACAATAAGTTAGAGATTCATGAGTGAGACAATGAGTCGATGTAATAAAGTACTTAAACACTCTTTATTCGTGGTTATATTCTGAATTCAGTTTGTGGATTACATGTGTATGTCTGATGAACATCCTGGGCACACATATGCATTAACTTGGTTCTGTTTTCGGAACCGGGTGTCACACATGCATTGGATGGATGCTCGAGCATTGAGAAGGAAGGATGCTTTCAGAGGCGAAAGGCCATGGGGAGAGAGAGCGTCTGTGATCCATGGATCTTCGATCAGGAAACTGCTGGATGTGACTCCAAGAGCCGAACGAGACTGAATACCACACAGAAGAGTCAAGACCAGGATCTCTAATAGAATGTTTAACCAGTCCATTCCGGATCGATCGAATTGGTATGGAAGTTGTCCATGGCACGGTACTCCGCTTCGGCAGTGGAAGGAGCAACTGGCAAATCTATGAACCTTCCCTGGGAAGGTATTGAATGGGTCAATGTCTGACCGTGGCTATTGAATTGTTGAGGTTCAAGGAAGACTAGCTTTGCCGTGGGATGCTTACCAATTGATGCGGTGGCTACTCGATCACCAGGCGGTATGGATGGGAGTCTAGCACGTGGTAGAGCGGTAGCGGGACCGAAGCATGAGTCCCTCGAGTCCGATCTAGGGATGGCGCTTCTTAGGCCAGGTCCTTCAAGTTCTTACGTTTCCCTTTGTTCAAAGTCTGTCCAGATAGATAGAAGGCTGTTGGCATGAATAAAGGGTGGGCACTCTTGTCACAGCCCTGTTACCACGCGGTGAGGGGCCACAGGACCTCGTTGGGTGGTGCCGTGATATGCGGCACCCAACAACACACGGGTCGATGGAAACACATCATATTACATAAATAGTTTGCGGAAGCGTACAAGAAAGTTTTACAAATACTTATATCAGAGTAAGCTACAGCGGAAGACTATCACTCTCACTACTCATTCTAAACTAGCAACAAAGAAACGGTCCAGCCCGCGGACGTTTCTTACTAGCAACACGAAGAACAATCTGCAGCAGCGAGGATGCTCTTTGAGTAACACTCGGAGGTTCCCGAGTCTCATCGGCATCCCTTCTCATAAGCATCGAGTCAAATACCTGCAAAACAACTCGGATAGCATCCGTGAGCATAACACTCAGCAAGATTTAACCGTCACCCTAAACATGAAACTCCATGTGAGGTTATGAACCTAAAGTAGGATGGCATAAGCATAATTAAACTCGCCTAAAAGTGAATCCTTACTTTCAGGTATTAATTACAGCATTTTAAGTAACCCTGGGCACGCCACATCGGGAGTCCACAATAAAACAAGAAACGCTTTCCCCCGATGTAAATTGCTCATGGCATAAAAGAATCGAGTTTGCACTAGCCTATTCATCGAGATCCAATACAACGCTAGTATAATACTTCACATCAATATGATCAGTTCCTTTCCCATGCAAGTTCTTACTACGTCACGACTGTGAGAACAAGTATGCTTGGTCCATTCCACGAGCGACGGTGATTCGAATCAATAACACCCGGACTACACGACACGTACGCCCGTACTCGACGTTGCCTACAACAACCATCACTGACGTCGTATGTGGCAGCCTTTCCCCCGTTTCACCCCCGCTGAATCGATCAAGTCGCCCCGTACAGTAGCTACTATCATGGTGCACCTACCGACATGAGATGTCATGAGAATATTCCCCACATACTGCACACCGGCCGTCCGCCTGAGGCGACCTGAAAAGTCCCAACGACAGCTTCCCGAGGTACATCGGTTTACTGGGTCCCATATAGCCAGCATGAGTCCGGTACACAACTCAAACTTGTTCAACAGAGCCGCATACGGATCAGTCCTTGACCGACACGGACAGGTCTACAGCACCCAGGCCCCTATGTCCTGCTGCCCCTACAACCTTCCGGTCTCAACTTTAACTTGCGAATTCACTTTTGACCCAATCCCGTATGCCCCTGTTGTACCTGAAACTGCGAGTAGCATCTCACCACTCGACTTCTACCGAACTGTACTTAAGCATGGCAGTTCTACACGGTGAAAGACACCTACCCAATACTCCATGTGTCATTTGGTTATGTAAGAGGACTATCAAACACTAGACCTAATGCACAGTTCAATTCTTAACCGAAAGTGAATACAAAATAAAAACTTAACAGCTGTTAAATGCAAACTGGAGCTTGCCTGTTTTGCAGGGTAGTCGTATATAAACAGTTAGTGTCCTTGCAGATCCATCCTTGATTCTCCGGAGCTTGATCCACTTCAATGAATCACTCCTTTGAATCCCCTTCGGTGTGGTTCCTATTGAAATGCATATGCACTTGTTTTATAGAAGGTAATGGAAAGAATTTATAGAATTAATCTCTTAGGAACAGAGGTTGTGCGGAAAAGCCAAGCATGGCTTGGTGTGCCTCTGTTGTGCAAAGAACAGAAACAAACTAATTTGTCCTAAAGGCCTTAGCTATACACTACTCATGTTCCCTAATGAACATAATAGATAAGCTGAAAGGATTTGAGTGCAACTGAAGAACAAGAACTCCAATGGCCTCAAAACTTTTACAGCAGATTCCATACTACCTAAGGATTTAGCTTGCCAAATTGCAGCTAATGTGGAGTCATAATGTGTCCTCCCTAATTCTCACAATATCTCTTATGTATTCCCACATATACACAAGTATGGAGAATAAGAATAGGGAGTTCAAGGACTCATCTTGGGCTGATAATTTACATATGAGTTATTGATCACATTAGAGTAATCTGGTCAAAAATTCAGCCCTTTTACTTAAGTAGTTCTCCCAGAACAATTCTTCAAACATTTGTGCTCAAAAGAATTAATTCTGAAGAAATGTGCATTTTCATGCTCAATTAAGTGAACTACAATTCCAAGTATGTCTCAGAGAGCTTGACTAAATTTTCCTATGATTTTTTGGAGCTATGGATTCCTCAGAACAGATTTTTGAAGTGGGAAACATTTTCTGAAAATTTTTCTGGACTCTTTTGAACACAGTAGTTTGCATTTAGCAAATTCCCACACAAATGATCTTCAAATGAGCTGAAAATTTGCTAGTAGGGCAATACCATGCTAAAGAATATCTTCAAAGAATTTTCCAGAATATAATATTAACTTTCATACAAATCTGAGTTCATATTTGGATAGAACTCAGAGAGATGAATCCAACCCAAGTGGAATCACTCAAATTGGAGGTTTCTACCAGGAGCTATGAATTTTCAAAGTTTGGGCCCTCACTGGAATTGTTTTCCTACAGAAAATCCCACTGGACCCGCTTATTTAAATTCCAACCAATCAGAACTGGGCCACACCGGGCCACGGGGTTTTTCGCGCCAGCACACGGGATCCCGGCCACACCCGATCCCGGATTTGAATTCTGAGCTGCTGACAGCCGGGGCCCACGGCTTTCTTCTACCTCCCGCCGCTCCTTCGCGGGCCCGCCGCCCAGCTCGCCGGCCCGACGTTGGAGCTCGCCGGCTTGCCGTTTCCGGCCACCGCCTGAGCCAAAACTAACCGCCAGGGGGTTCTTGACGTCAGGGAACACGATGGTGGGGCGTTCTAGGGCTGCCAGCGACCGGAAGATAGCTCGCGACGTGTGGTGGCCTCGGTTGCCCTTCGGCGCTGTCGGCCGTGGGTTCTATCCCGCAAAAAACTCGACCAGTGAGCTCTAAAGCATCAGTGGATGATCGCAAGGCTCGGCATGAACCCCAAATGGCTCTGGAACAGCCGCAAGCCGGTCGTCACCGTGCGGCCGATTGGGTCCGCCGCGATCACGCTCGGTAGAGCTTAAAATTCGTGGCTCCCAGTTAGTTTCATGCCACGCATGCTAAAGAGGATATGACCACCGGCTAGTCTAGCTTCTACGTGCAAAGTTTGACGACCTAGGGAGGATTAGAGAGTGGGAATTTGTCGAATCCGTACCGGAAGCTCGGAATGAGGTCGCCGGAGCAAAACTTCGAAATTCGCCGGCGATGCTTCACGGTTTGCTCCAAGAATTGGAGGAGAGAAGCACCACCGTTGCGCGCTTCTGTAACTGTGATCGCTCGGCCGTGAAACCCACTGTGGAGGGCTGTCCACGAGCGCCTGATCACGTTCTTGAGCTAGGTCGCCGCTGTAGCGGTTGGTCTCAGGTGGGGAAAGCGTAGCTCGAGGGTTTAGGCGCCGGGGAAGTGGAGTCCGAGCTCAGGACTCTGCCTAGCAGCTCCGGGAGGGAAGGACGCGATGATTTCTTCGGTTTCCCGATCGACCGAGAGGGCGGAGGGGAAAAATGGTGCGGTCCTGAGCGTGCGCTCGCGAGGAGAGGAAAACAATCCGGTCTTCGCTCGGCTGAGGAGGTGATAACACCGAAAAAACCGCCTCTGGGCTCCTGAGCGTGGGAGAACACAGCAAGAGATGGCCTTGCCAGCCCTCGGTGGCACCCCGGTGGGAGAGCTGCTCGTGGGTGTTGAATCACAGAGACAAGTCAATTGCTTCCGGTGTAAGTTTAATTTTTCCAGCTCACTGCCATGTGGGTCCCACCCCACATTGTTTTCCCAAATATCTTCTCATGTTGATCCCCTTAATTCCCAAAAATTCTGAGTTTAAAAAGGGTGGCTAGAATTTGAATTCTTCAAATTCAGTTTGAATGACAAATTTGAATTTGGCTAGAATTTGCAAATGCTTCTCTTAAACTCATTTTTGAGCCCACCCTATAGATGAAAAGTTTGTGATAGAACATTTCCCTATAACTCCAACTTTATAGCTGCATGTTTATTCAAAGTTTTTTTTAGTCACCACATGTGTGAACATTGAATCTCAAATCTGATTTTTAAACTTACATGCAAAGAGGTATTTAACTCCTTATTGGTTCAACACTTTTAAATAAAAATGTGATCCTCATTTTGGATGGTCATCCATGTATTACTTTGCATGAAGAAAAGTTTTAGCAAGTCCCATTTTCATGTCTTTGCCACACATATGAACTCAAACCTTGGTTTTTATTCATACACATTTTTGGGACTTTTACATTCCTCCCCCCTTAAAAGAATCTCGTCCCGAGATTACAAAAGAGGAACAAGACGAGAGAGGTAATTACAAACTGTACAATCCTAAAAATTCCGGATAGTTGGTGCGGAGGTAATCTTCACTTTCCCATGTCGCCTCTTCCGCGGTATGATTACTCCACAACACCTTGTAAAATTTGATCGTCCGGTTCCGGGTTACCCGGGCCTTTTCATCCAAAATCTGAACCGGTCGCTCGGTGTAGGTCAGGTCCGGTTTCAGTTCGTCGATTTCCTCGGTGCGAACAGCAGCGGTGAATTTGAGGCACTTCCGCAGCTGTGATACATGAAATACATCATGAACACCCGCTAGACTTGCCGGTAATTTCAGCCGGTAGGCTACGGGTCCGCACTTCTCCGTGATAGCAAAAGGACCAATAAAACGGGGGGCGAGTTTCCCCTTTGCACCGAACCGGTGAATTCCCTTCATCGGAGATACACGAAGATACACGTGCTCTCCGACGTCAAAATGCAAGGGTCTACGCCGTTGATCAGCGTAGCTCTTCTGTCGGTATTGTGCAGCTTTCAAGTTCTCTTGTATCAACCGAACTCGGTCTTCGGTTTCGTTCACAAGATCAATCCCAAACAAAACTCTTTCGCCGGACTCACACCAATTCAGCGGTGTGCGACACTTCCGGCCGTAGAGAGCTTCATACGGTGCCATTTTAATACTCGCTTGATAACCGTTGTTGTATGAAAACTCCGCCAGCGGTAGGTGATCGTCCCGATTCCAACCGTGGTGGTAGGTACACGCTCTCAACATATCCTCAAGCACTTGATTCACCCTCTCAGTTTGTCCATCGGTTTGAGGGTTATAAGCGGAGCTTCTAATCAGCTTGGTGCCCAACGAGGCATGCACCTGCTCCCAAAATCGAGCAACAAACAGCGCACCTCGATCTGAAATGATGGTCTTCGGTACACCATGTGAACATATAATTCTGGAGATGAATAACTCCGCATATTGCCTTGCTCGATAATGAGTGTTCACCGGTATGAAATGAGCCGACTTTGCAACCGGTCGATGATCACCCATATCGAGTCATGCTTCCGGGATGTGAGCGGTAATCCGACGATGAAGTCCATACTCACATCCTCCCATTTCCATGCTGGTATCTTCAAAGGTTGTAGCAGTCCGGCTTTCCGCATATGATCAGCCTTGACCCGTCTACACGTAACGCATTCAGATACGTATTTAGCGATTTCCCTCTTCATCCTCGTCCACCAAAATTTCTGTTTCAAATCTTGGTACATCTTGTTACTTCCGGGATGAATGGAAAACTTCGACAGGTGGGCTTCATCCAATATTTTCTTCCGGAGTTTCATTACGCGGTACCACTATACGGTCGTTAAACCATATCGTACCGTTTTCATCCTTCCGGAAACATTTCACCTCTCTGTTGCCTAGTCTCCTCCGTATGTGAGACATACCCCTGTCTCTTCTTTGAGCCTCAACAATCTCTTCACGGATTGTTGGAATGAGCGCGAGATTATAAAGCGCGCCATACGGAATGACACGGAGGCTTGGTTCTTCATCTTCCAACTCAGCAGCCGCTAAGTTGTGAATGTGGGCTTTCCGACTAAGCGCGTCGGCAACCACGTTTGCTTTTCCCGAATGATAGTGGATCTCAATTTCATAATCTTTTATGAGCTCCAACCATCTCCGTTGTCTCATGTTCAGCTCCTTTTGCGTGAAGATATACTTCAGGCTTTTATGGTCGGTGTAGAGGTGAACAACATTACCCAGTAGGTAATGCCTCCACATCTTCAACGCCAACACCACAGCAGCAAGCTCGAGATCGTGAGTTGGATAATGCTGCTCGTGGTTTTGCAGTTGACGAGACCCATAGGCGACTACATGCCCTTCTTGCATCAGAACACAGTCAAGACCGATGCCTGATGCATCACAGTATACATCGAATGGCTTCGTCGTGTCCAGCTGAGCAAGAACTGGAGCTGTTGTGAGATGTTTCACCAAAGTTTTGAATGCGGCTTCACATGCTGCATTCCACATGTATTTAGTGCCCTTCTTCAGCAGCTCCGTCATTGGTTTAGCGATCTTTGAGAAGCTCGGAATAAACCTCCGATAATACCCCACTAAACCCAGGAAACTTCGGACCTCGTGGACTGATTTGGGAGATTCCCACTTCAGCACCTGTTCAATCTTGCTGGGGTCCACGGCAATACCTTCTGCTGAAATAATATGGCCTAGGAAAGGCACTTGATCAATCCAGAACTCGCACTTGCTGAACTTGGCATATAATTGGTGCTCCCGTAACCGTTGTAGCACAATGCGCAGATGTTCAGCGTGCTCTTCTTCCGATTTGGAGTAAAACAAAATGTCGTCGATGAATACCACGATGAACTTGTCTAGCTCCAGCATGAACACAGAATTCATCAAGTACATGAAGTGTGCCGGAGCGTTGGTTAACCCAAATGACATGACGAGGTACTCATAGAGCCCGTATCTCGTCGAGAAAGCTGTCTTCGGTATGTCCTCCAGTCGGATCTTGATTTGATGATACCCTGACCGAAGATCCATCTTCGAAAATAACTTTGCACCCACATATTGATCGAACAGGATGTCGATGTGGGGCAAAGGATACTTGTTCTTTATTGTGACAGCATTGAGAGGATGGTAATCAACACATAGCCGTAGTGTTTCGTCCTTCTTCTTAACGAACAGCGCTGAGCAACCCCAAGGTGAAGAACTTGGTCGTATGAAACACTTGCTCATGAGTTCATTCAGTTGCTCTTTCAACTCAGCTAGCTCGTTAGGTTTAAGGCCTTCGTGAGATAGGCGTCGTTCCCGGTGCCAGTTCAATCTTGAACTCGACGTCCCGCTCGGGCGGCATGCCCGGTAATTCATTGGGAAATACGTCGGGATAATCACATACCACCGGAATATCTTCAAGCTTCAGCGCTTCCGTGTGGTAGGCCTCTACCATATCTGGGTCTTCGCTGTCTAAAAACAGCGTGTGCTGTCCGTGAATCGGCGAGTCAATCTGGACAGTCCGGTTACCGATATTGAGAACGGCACCATGATGATTTAACCAAGACATCCCCAATATAATGTCTATCTTCTGCCTATCCAACATAATCAGCGATGTTGGGTATATTTTTCCTCCCAAACACAAAGCCGCTCGGGACACAATCTGATTGGCAAATATATTTCCTCCCGGTGAACGTATGAGAAAACTCGTTGTGGGAGTATTGGTGGATAATTGGTGCTGATCCACGCATGATTTGCTTATAAAATTGTGGGTGGCACCAGAATCAAAAAGTACAAGAACAGGCACGTCTTTGAGAGTAAACATGCCCGCTAACACCGGTGCTCCCTCCGGGACATCCTCAATAGCAAGATGTTGCACACTCCCGGATTGCAATGCTGTTATGTTGACTGGAGCAGGTGGCGGCATACCACCTGATGATGATGGCTGTCTGGTGTTCACCAACTTCACCCGGCATTCTTGCCTAAAATGCCCTGAACGGTGGCAATAAGAACACGGAGGTCTCCCCGGTTCTTCGTTGACTTGTGGTTGAGAAGTTGATGTACTTGGCTGCAGCAATGATGCAACAGGTGTCATTTGTTGCTGAGGCAATGGTGTTGCTTCAAGACAAGACTCTTGAGCATGAAATCTGTATGGAGTTGATCTTACTGGTGCTTGCCATATCTCATCGGATGGTGTGTGATACACCACACAGTATTTACGAGGAACGACTGGTGTTTCCTCTTGCACACCCTCCCGGTCCCTCTTCTCTGCTTGACACTCAAGTGTCGCTTGTTCTTGCAGCAGAGCGGCCCTGATCAACTCGGTGTCACTGCCTTGATTGAACAAAGCTAACTTCTCTTTTAGTATGGCACTCAAGCCATAGAAAAAGTAGTCACACATTGCAGCTTCGCTGGTCGCATAAGCAGGAGCATATTGTGCCAGAAGGTTGAATCTTCTGACATAATCGAGGACACTCATGTCCCCCTGCTTCAAGTTTCTGAATTCTTGCTGTTGGGCCTTGATAAAACCCATAGGAATGTGACGAGCACGGAATGCTTCACGGAATTCCGTCCATTCCACTTGATGGCCTTCCGGAACGGTGGCCAGATAAGCGAACCACCAATTTCCGGCGGCTCCATGGAGCTGTTGAGCTGCAAATAATATCTTCTGATATTCGTCGCACTCAAACACTCCAAACTTGGACTCCATAACTCGAAGCCACTGATCAGCTTCCACTGGTTCATTGGCTTCCGTGAAGATTGGCGGTTGTGTCGCCAAGAAATCCAAATAGGCGTTCCGAGGTGGAACGTCCTGTTGTGTCCGTTGGAGTAAACCCTGTTGTACCAAGGCTTGGAGTAGTCTGGCGATATCTCGACTTGACTCGACCATCTGAGCCATGACATCCGCCCATACCGTTGATGGCGGTGCCCGTGGTGGAGTTGAGTCATCACCGTCTCGGCGAGAACCTTCAGTCCTACTCGGAGAATGAGTACGCACCATACTGCAAAATAATCATTTTTGAAGGGAGTCAAAACTTGATCTCATCAGTATGTGAAAATATGTAAAACATGAACATGCTAAAACTTTATGAAAGCATAACAAAATTTCATGTTTACACATCTTTCTAAAGCCAACATATTCAGTCCCTCATTCTGTACAGAACAGACCTTTCTGTACTTAACCCAGAATTTGATCCAGTTACTAGCATTTTCATAACTCAAGTTGAATACCAAAGTTAAATTTAACTTCAGTATCGTTCCAACGAGTACTCACATGCCCCTAGATCATTTCTGGAACAGAAGTTATGATTGTTCAAAACTGCCAGAATTTTCTGGATAATTTTTGCCAGCACCTCCTTTGTATGGGGCTGTTTTCATCACAGTTTTTCATACAAATAGGGTACAATTCTGAACAAACTATGAACTACAAAATCGTTGCAAATTTCCTGACCTTTCCAACGGTGTATCATATGACCATTAGAGATTTCCCTACAGACTGTTATGTCTAATTTACAGCAACATCCAGAGAAGTTTGCAGCTGCTCTGTTTTCTGAACAGTTTGTATTCATCTGGACATTCAACCAAGTTGGTGTCGGATTTGGCTCTGGAGTTCTACAGAAAAGTTGTAGAGCACCTAATAACCTTTCCAGAACTGCATCAAACACCTCCATTGGGTCAAGATAATCAGAGTTACACTCTGTTAAAGTCCAGAAAAATTTCTGTCTGAACAGAGCACTCTGTCTTTGAGATCAAAAGAAGCCTAACAAGTCTCTTCCTTGAAACTTAGTTCAAATGAAGAGCTCAGTAACTAATATGTGCTTTCTCACATCCATTTTTTAGTATGGAAGTTAGTCATGAATGATTTCTTCATAGGTAAGAATACTATTAAGTGTAGTACGGTGACAATGCACCATAAGACATATGACGGTACTACGTTGCCTCACCAAAGAAAAACCTAACCGGATTACACCGGCATATACGTATCCTTAGGTGCCACTAAACGATCACTCGCAAACGTGTTCTACACGTACTAAAGTTTTCGTGGTTAGTACCTACATAAGCCACACTCAATCATCAGGTCCGGCTGCACACCGAACCCGGTATCCATACAGTTCGTACACCCGACCGTCATCACTCGCCCAGGTGTTCTCAAGCCAAACACGCCTTGAGCTATGTGTTCATGTTACGGACCACGTGACGGGGTCTCCCAAATTGCACCACGCACGCCTAGGACAGACGCTGCTCGAATACCCCAAACAACATGAAGAGTCGTAGAGGATACTAAAGCGAGTCGGGTTACCTGCCACCCGTGAGGCTCCACCCTTCAGCTTGTGCGCACTGGTGGACAGCGCATACGTGCACCCCCCAAGACATAAACCGTCCCAAGATGCATGATTTTCCGACATAACAAATAAGTTAGGTTGCCACCTTCATTATATGCTAATAATAGTCCTTATGTGAGCCTAGTACCGTTATCTCAACGGATCCTAAGTTTTTGACATAATATAATGCTCAATCCGTGCTCTGTCCCCAACGCAGCTCTGATACCATGTGTCACAGCCCTGTTACCATGCGGTGAGGGGCCACAGGACCTCGTTGGGTGGTGCCGTGATATGCGGCACCCAACAGCACACGGGTCGATGGAAACACATCATATTACATAAATAGTTCGTGGAAGCGTCCAAGAAAGTTTTACAAATACTTATATCAGAGTAAGCTACAGCGGAAGACTATCACTCTCACGACTCATTCTAAACTAGCAACAAAGAAATGGTCCAGCCCGCGGACGTTTCTTACTAGCAAACACGAAGAACAATCTGCAGCGGCGAGGATGCTCTTTGACTAAACACTCGGAGGTTCCCGAGTCTCATCGGCATCCCTTCTCATAAGCATCGAGTCAAATACCTGCAAAACAACTCGGATAGCATCTGTGAGCATAACACTCAGCAAGATTTAACCGTTACCCTAAACATGAAACTCTATGTGAGGTTATGAACCTAAAGTAGGATGGCATAAGCATAATTAAACTCGCCTAAAAGTGAATCCTTACTTTCAGGTATTAATTACAGCATTTTAAGTAACCCTGGGCACGCCACATCGGGAGTCCACAATCAAACAAGAAACGCTTTCCCCCGATGTAAATTGCTCATGGCATAAAAGAATTGAGTTTGCACTAGCCTATTCATCGAGATCCAATACAACGCTAGTATAATACTTCACATGAATATGATCAGTTCCTTTCTCATGCAAGTTCTTACTACGTCACGACTGTGAGAACAAGTATGCTCGGTCCATTCCGCGAGCGACGGTGATTCGAATCAATAACACCCGGACTACACGACACGTACGCCCGTACTCGACGTTGCCTACAACAACCATCACTGACGTCGTACGTGGCAGCCTTTCCCCCGTTTCACCCCCGCTGAATCGATCAAGTCACCCCGTACAGTAGCTACTCTCATGGTGCACCTACCGACATGAGATTTCATGAGAATATTCCCCACATACTGCACACCGGCCGTCCGCCTGTGTCGACCCGAAAAGTCCCAACGACAGCTTCCCGAGGTACATCGGTTTACTGGGTCCCATATAGCCAGCATGAGTCCGGTACACAACTCAAACTTGTTCAACAGGGGCGCATACGGATCGGTCCTTGACCGACACGGACAGGTCTATAGCACCCAGGCCCCTATGTCCTGCTGCCCCTACAACCTTCCGGTCTCAACTTTAACTTGCGAATTCATTTTTGACCCAATCCCGTATGCCCCTGTTGTTCCTGAAACTGCGAGTAGCATCTCACCACTCGACTTCTACCGAACCGTACTTAAGCATGGCAGTTCCACACGGTGAAAGACACCTACCCAATACTCCATGTGTCATTTGGTTATGTAAGAGGAGTATCAAACACTAGACCTAATGCACAGTTCAATTCTTAACCGAAAGTGAATACAAATTAAAAACTTAATAGCTGTTAAATGCAAACCGGAGCTTGCCTGTTTTGCAGGGTAGTCGTATATAAAAGGTTAGTGTCCTTGCAGATCCACCCTTGATTCTCCGGAGCTTGATCCACTTCAATGAATTACTCCTTTGAATCCCTTTCTTTGTGGTTCCTATTGAAATGCATATGCACATGTTTTATAGAAGGTAATGGAAAGAAGTTATAGAATTAATCTCTTAGGAACAGAGGTTGTGTGGAAAATCCAAGCATGGCTTGGTGTGCCTCTGTTGTGCAAAGAACAGAAATAAACAAATTTGTCCTAAAGGCCATAGCTATACACTACTCATGTTCCCTAATGAACATAATAGATAAGCTGAAAGGATTTGAGTGCAACTGAAGAACAAGAACTCCAATGGCCTCAAAACTTTTACAGCAGATTCCATACTACCTATGGATTTAGCTTGTCAAATTGCAGCTAATGTGGAGTCATAATGTGTCCTCCCTAATTATCACAATATCTCTTATGTATTCCCACATATACACAAGTATGGAGAATAAGAATAGGGAGTTCAAGGACTCATCTTGGGCTGATAATTTACATATGAGTTATTGATCACATGAGAGTAATCTGGTCAAAAATTCAGCCCTTTTACTTAAGTAGTTCTCCCAGAACAATTCTTCAAACATTTGTGCTCAAAAGAATTAATTCTGAAGAAATGTGCATTTTCATGCTCAATTAAGTGAACTACAATTCCATGTATGTCTCAGATAGCTTGCCTAAATTTTCCTATGATTTTTTGGAGCTATGGATTGCTCAGAACAGATTTTTGAAGTGGGAAACATTTTCTGAAAATGTTTCTGGACTCTTTTGAACACAGTAGTTTGCATTTAGCAAATTCCTACACAAATGATCTTCAAATGAGCTGACAATTTGCTAGTAGAGCAATACCATTCTAAAGAATATTCTGGCAAAATTTGGGGATTTTTGGATAAACCAAACTCCCTCAATAATTCTTTTTCAGAATATATTCAAAGAATTTTCCAGAATATAATATTAACTTTCATACAAATCTGAGTTCATATTTGGATAGAACTCAGAGAGATGAATCCAACCCAAGTGGAATCACTCAAATTGGAGGTTTCTACCAGGAGCCATGAATTTCCAAAGTTTGGGCCCTCACTGGAATTGTTTTCCTACAGAAAATCCCACTGGACCCGCTTATTTAAATTCCAACCAATCAGAAGTGGGCCACACTGGGCCACGGGGTTTTTCGCGCCAGCACACGGGATCCCAGCCATACCCGATCCCAGATTTTTGAATTCTGAGCTGCTGACAGCCGGGGCCCACGGCTTTCTTCTACCTCCCGCCGCTCCTTCGCGCGCCCGCCGCCCAGCTCGCCGGCCCGACGTCGGAGCTCGCTGGCTTGCCGTTTCCGGCCACCGCCTGAGCCAAAACTCGCCGCCAGGGGGTTATTGACGTCAGGGTACACGATGGTGGGGCATTCTAGGGCTGCCGGCAACCGGAAGATAGCTCGCGACGTGTGGCGGCCTCGGTTGCCCTTCGGCGCTGTCGGCCGTGGGTTCTAGCCCGCCAAACACTCGACCAGTGAGCTCTAAAGCATCAGTGGATGATCGCAAGGCTCGGCATGGCCCCAAAATGGCTCTGGAACAGCCACAAGCCGGTCGTCACCGTGCGGCCGATTGGGTCCGCCGCGATCACGCTCGGTAGAGCTTAAAATTCGTGGCTCCCAGTTAGTTTCATGCCACGGATGCTAAAGAGGATATGACCGCTGGCTAGTCTAGCTTCTACGTGCAAAGTTTGATGACCTAGGGAGGATTAGAGAGTGGGAATTTGTTGAATACGTACCGGAAGCTCGGAATGAGGTCGCCGGAGCAAAACTTCAAAATTCGCCGGCGATGCTTCACGGTTTGCTCCAAGAATTGGAGGAGAGCAGCACCACCGTTGCGCGCTTCCATAACTGTGATCGCTCGGCCGTGAAACCCCCTGTGGAGTGCTGTCCACGAGCGCCCGATCACGTTCTTGAGCTAGGTCGCCGCTGTGGCGGTTGATCTCAGGCGGTGAAAGCCGTAGCTCGAGGGTTTAGGCATCGGGGAAGTGGAGTCCGAGCTCAGGACGCTGCCTAGCAGCTCGGGGAGGGAAGGACGCGATGATTTCCTCGGTTTCCCGATCGACCGAGAGGGCGAAGGGGAAAAACGGCGCGGTCCTGTGCGTGCGCTTGCGAGGAGAGGAAAACAATCCGGTTATCGCTCGGCTGAGGAGGTGATAACGCCGAAAGAACCGCCTCTGGGCTCCTGAGCGTGGGAGAACACAGCAAGAGGTGTCCTTGCCAGCCCTCGGTGGCACCCCGGTGGGAGAGCTGCTCGTGGGTGTTGAACCACAGAGACAAGTCAATTGCTTCCTGTGTAAGTTTAATTTTTCCAGCTCACTGCCATGTGGGTCCCACCCCACATTGTTTTCCGAAATATCTTCTCATGTTGATCCTCTTAATTCCCCAAAATTCTGAGTTTAAAAAGGGTGGCTAGAATTTGAATTCTCCAAATTCAGTTTGAATTGGTATGAAAATTTTGAATTTGGCTATAATTTGCAAATGTTTCTCTTAAACTCCTTTTTGAGCCCACCCTATAGATGAAAAGTTTGTGATAGAACTTTTCCCTATAATTCCAACTTTATAGCTGCATGTTTATTCAAAGTTTTTAGTCACCACATGTGTGAACTTTGAATCTCAAATCTGATTTTTAAACTTACATGCAAAGATGTATTTAACTCCTTATTGGTTCAACACTTTTAAATAAAAATCTGAGCCTCATTTTGGATGGTCATCCATGTATTACTTTGCATGAAGAAAAGTTTTAGCAAGTCCCATTTTTCATGTCTTTGCCACACATATGAACTCAAACCTTGGTTTTTATTCATAAACATTTTTGGGACTTTTACAACTCTCGGCTCAGAGGTAGGCACTCTCGTCTTTCAACCCCACCGTCACTTTGAATTTAGTGGGGCAGCATTCCGCTGGTCTTGTTCTTGCACCTGGAAAAAGTCTATGCATGTCAAGCACTGTCAGAAGCAGAGAGGCTGGTAAAAAAGAAGGAAGCAGGCTGGGTACACATGGTAATAGAACCCACTGGGGATCATTCAATCGGACGTCCCAGTCGCGCTGCGGTCACATCAATCCGTTATGGCTCGGACCCTCTTAGCAGCTGGATCCTTCGGGAAGCCATAGTCTGTTACGTTCCAGCCAGGACCACACTACAATTTTCAATCAAATAACCCCACTTCGCGCCTATGAGAAAATCACTGAAACAAAGGGACAAGTCTGGTTGTTCATCACAAGATACACATTTCTGACAGCCAGGACCAAGATCCCAACTATCATCGATGGATGAGACTGTGAGGTCTCGAGTTTGAGCAATGGGTGTGGTAAAATAGAGTAGAATCAAACATTGAAAAGATTAGTTGACAACAGTCAATCAAAAGATGGGGCGCCAATTTTTTTTGTATTCGATTTGCGCATCTTTCGCCCATCTGGTTTACCGAAAGGAGTAGGAATGCGATTCGCATGTCTCCTATCCTGGACTGCTTCACATCTTCCCATTCCTTCTGGAGCTTGGCAAGGTATGCACTAAGCAGAAGTCTAATTTTGAGCACAAAGCGAGGGTGTCGCAATCCTTGTTTGGAAGGAGTCAAAGAACCTTTGATCAACAATCCTTGAGTACACTGTTTCAAGAGGGGATGCAACGAAACTTGCTACAGCGCAATATATTTAGATCCTCAGGAGGGGGATACGATTATTCATCCCACAACCCAGCCCTATTAGGAAGCGATTCACTCACTCGGCAGCTGGAGAAGACTCAACTAGTTCAGGTGCCGACAGATTTTCTCAGCGGCGGGGCGAAATGCAAGTCTTTGCAGTGCCCGGGATTTGGTCCATAATTGATAAAGATCCTGTATATAGTGACGATATGAGCACGACGTCTCCGGTGATCAAAAGTGGCTGTAATTTTGACCCGAGAATCATGTATCTTGTATAAAGTCTTTGCTTTATCAATATATGTGAATATTGTGCAAATTTCTCATTCATCACTACAATACATACTGTTTTCAAGGATTTTAAGTATGACATGTGCTGATCAACGCTGTTTTGAATTTCAGAATGACTCCCACTCGCGCCAACCCAGAGGTTGGGGGTTCAAGTCAGGGGGGAGCTGCCTCCCAACAGCCTCCCAAGACTTCCTCGGGACAGCAGCAGCAACCACAGCCACCACCACCGCCAACGGTCACGTTGGCCGATATAGTTGCAGCAATGGCGGGCTCACACCAGCAGCACACAGAGTTGCTGCAGACCTTGATCGCGAATATGTCTCGTCCAGAGAAACGTCAAGACCGAGAAGAACGACAACAGAGTTCCGACATGGATTTCCTCGCGGCACATCTCCCAGCATTCTCACGGGCGGATGAGCACATCAATGCGGACAACTGGCTCCGCACGATGGAGATGAAATTTGGGCTGCAAAAGACACAATTGGTGGCCCAACAACTTATGGGGTCCGTGGGCGCTTGGTGGGCGAACTTATGCGCCTCCCAACCCACCGAGCGAGTATTAACTTGGGTGGAGTTCCGGACGGCCTTCAGGGCCTATCACATTCCACCAGGTCTCATGAAGAGGAAGACGCAAGAATTCCTCCATCTGCAACAAGGGAACCAGAACGCACTGGAGTATGCTTGTGTGTTCAATGATCTCGCTCTCTATGCTTTCCATCACGCCAATACGGATGAGAATAGGCGGGGTTTCTTTTACCAGGGGCTGAATCTGCTCCTGAAGGACAAGCTGGCGATGTTCAATCGTGGCAGTCTCAACGAGATGATTGATGCTGCGATTGTGCAGGAGGACACCGGCAAGGAATTGGCTGCAGCAGAAAAAAATGCAGCACGCCTCAGAGCAGCGGAGAGGGAGGTGGTCCTCTCCAGAAATATCAGATGGTGTATCGCACACCATCGGGTCAACGCTGGCAGTCACCACAGCGACCGATGCAGTTCCGCAATCGGCCGTATCCACAGCCAGCGTTCCGACCGACATTACCAGCCCCTCCGCAGCAACAACAGCAGCAGCGGGCGATGCCACGTGCGTTTGCACCTCAGCAATGCATGCCGAGCTTTCGCCCCCACCAGGCAGCAGCCAACCACCGTACGCGTGCTATACGTGCGGTCGTACGGGGCATTTTTCCAATAATTGCCCCGTGAAGCAAGGAAACCGAGCGGCACCACCGTTTCCGGGGAGAAATCAGCCCCGGATTCCCAATAATGCATGGCGGGCAAACCCCAAGCCCGGCAATGTCCACCAACTCGCCATTGAGGATGTGCCGGAGGGAGAACCCATCCTTGCGGGTATGTTCCAGCTCCACAAACATCCTGCCATAGTTCTATTTGATTCGGGTGTCATGTAAGGGCCTCAGTTTTCGACACATGCTTGAAGTGTTTATCACCACACACACACACACCTCATTTGAAGCAAGTTGATGAACACATTTGAAGAGCAAGTAACCACCATCAACATGCTCATTAGAGAACAAACTCACTTATTGCAAAAGTGGTATGTCCCACATGTAATATAGGGGCTGGACATATGAAGAACTCATACACATTGCTAGGACTGTCCATGCCAAGTTTCACCCAAATTCAAAACCTTTTGAGGTCATTTTGGGTATAGCTAGAAAGAGGGCAGTTTGAAACTACATTCAAATTCAAACTGTTTTTATCCCATGAATTCAAAAGTGGGAGGCATATTCTTACTCAGCACATTTTTGTGAGCTCACACACCAATTTTCACTCCATTTGGAGTTGATCTTGACATGAGCTAAGCGGGGCAAATTCAAACTTTATTTGAATTTCAAACGAAACAAGTGCTGAAATTTATCCAAACCAAACCCAATTTGAATTCTAACCAATTCAAATGGCTCAGAGGTAGATAATTTAAATCACCAGGGGCTTTGTGGGAACTACTGTTTACAACAGTGAATTTGAGTTAAGTTCAGAGGTTAAAATTGAAAGTGGGACCCACATGTCAGCCACTGAAGTGATTCAACCGACTGAGACTTTCTCACTCGGGTCCCCGAACTTCTCCCGAGAGCACCACCAAGGGAGGCCGCCGCGCCACCAGCAGCTTGCCCATGCACGCGCCCAGGGTCGGTTCCGGACCCCTTGTTAAGCCCCCCCTCCTCGGCCGAAGCCCTTGCCATTTTCTCCTCGCAAGAACACAGCGCCGGGAAATCTTCTCCGCCGCTCAGAACCGATCAGAGAGCTCCGATCACAGCCTCCCCGTTCCCTCCAGAGCTACGACAAGGTACTAGGAACCCTCCTCTTTCTTCCCCGTTGCTAGAACCTAGATGAAACCGGTCGATCTCGGCTATACCAAGAGTTCAATTCGGTGACCTAAAACCGCCGCACTTCGGGCTCCCGTGGACAGCCCAACCGGGAGGTGATCACGCCCGAGCCAAGGCACCCTTGGACGCGCTGGTGATCGGTGCTACTCACCCCCGAGCCACAGCCCGAATGCTTGCTCACCGGCGGCGAATTTCCAGTTTTCCCCTTCCTCGGTACCGACCGACCTTTGGGTGCGGTTCTGTCGAATTCATACTCTTGAAAGGATTAGAGGGACTCAATCCGCTCCCACACAAATTAGACCCGGTAGCGCACAATTTGCCTTCACAACCTTTGGCCTAAGAACCCCTGTACCCGGCGTGTTTCGAAGTTTGCCAACGGCAGAGCATGCGGGAAGCATCGGGCGCATGGTGAGGGCCTACTTTGCGCCTCCCCCGAGCTTCTTCAAGCTCATGTCGACCTTCCCTAAGGTCCACTGATGCTTCCCGACCGGTTGCTCGAGTGGTTGAGATGCTAAGGAGGTCGGCCGACACGGCCGAAGTCTTTCCGAGGCGGCTGCTCGTCGCCGACCATGTACCGGCCATTTTCATGGCGAGCTGAGCTCGGAATCGTGTTCCCCGAGTGAAAGTAGGCAGGGGCGGCTGGAATCATGGAGCTTGGAGCTCCACAGAGGCTGCCGGCGAGCTCTCCGGCGAGGTACCCCGGCGGCAGAGCGCGGGCGGCGGGAGGTAGAAGAAGGGGGTGGACCCCAGCTGTCAGCGGCTTAAAAATTCAAATCGGGATCGGGCTGTGGCTCGGATCCGGTGTGCTGGCGCGCAAATAACCCATAGACCCCGGTGTGCCGACGCCTCAGCACGCAACATGTGTCCCCGTGGCCCACCGGCAGATTTAAACTTTTCCCCGATTTTCAGATTTCATTCAAACTTCAAATCCTCATAACTTGGGCTAGGAAACTCCAAATGGAGTGAACCAAATTTTGTTGGATTCAGCTCTTTGAGCAATTTCCAGCAAATCAAGTTCCACTTCATGAAAATCCTTAATTCTCCATAATTAATTACTCAAAATTTAAACTGTTGTGGAATTTTAACTGGAGGATCCCTTGGAGGAAAATTCTGAAATTTTGCTGGGATGTTCACTGAAATATCCCTGAACTACCATAAAAATTTCAGATCCCTTTGAGCTAATTTGATCCACCTAATGGTGTGATTAGTGAAACTGTTCCAGAGAAATTAGAAAATGTTCAGAAACATTTTCAGAATTTTCTCTTAAATTGTTTAGCTCATATCTTTAGCTAGGAACCTTCAAATTAAGTGAAACCAACTCCATTAGAACCCCCTGAAAATCTAGTTTTCAGAAACTCATAGCTTGTTTTATGAAAATCCTTATAACACCCTAAAAGCCTTCAATTAAGGTCAACGGCATAATTAATTGTGGAGTGCTCAAATGAGCTTTGCTGCAATTAAAACTTGACCAAGTCTCTGTTAATTTTGTAACCAAGCCACAGTAAAAGTTTAACAGTCTTTGAGTAGGTCTAGTGAGACTTAGAAGGTTCACAAGTTTAACACTCAATTCAAATGCATTTAATTAATACATGTACTTCTTATATCATGTAGTCGCTAAGGTCGAGGAGGAACCCGAAGTCCTAGACTTCGTTACTCCGGAGGAGCAGCTAGCCTACGACCAAGAGCAGCAAGGCAAGCTCCGGTTTGCATTAACTTATTTACAAATTTTTATTGTTTTGAGCATTTTCTTTGAGTATCACTTATTTCCTTGCATTAGAGTCTTGTTTGGAAACCCAATTGCATAGCCAAGAAAACCATGGGTTAGGTTTAGGATTGCAAACCCCGTTAGCTACTGCAAAGCTAAGTTGGGGTAGGATTCGGTACAAGTCGAGTAGTTGGAACTACTCGCGAGCATAGGCCAGAGGCACTCGACTCGGGTAGAGATAGCACATGATACACATGGCAAGAAAGATGAGACCGAGCGGAGAGTAAGGGCAGCAGGACTTTGGGGCCTGTGTGCTGTAGCTCCGCTTGTGTTGATTGAGGACCGAGCCGTGTGCGGGCCTGTTGAACAAGCTAGAACAGTACCGAAGACCTACCGGCTATATGGGAACCGGGAAACTGACGTAACTCGGGTAGCTGGGTGTTGAGGCATAGCTGGTCGTTCAGAGGGTAGGTTGAGAGCTCGAGGTGTAAATCGGCTGGCGGCACTGAGATGCGCGTGCAGAGACCTCTTGCTCGGGACGATTGGACCGGTTCAACATCTGGCTGACGGGTGAAAGGTAGTTGCGTCCGGCGTCCGTGATGGTTGTTGTAGGCAACATCAAGTATGGGCGTATGTGACGGGTTGTTCGGGTAACCCTACAGGTGTAAATCGATTATAATCGCCGTCCCTCGCTGTCAGTGAGTACCACTTGTTCACTGTACCGTGACGTAGAAAGAACAGGCAAGTTACATGTTAAAATGTTGCTGATTGAAAGATGGACTTTGATTGTTAATGATTTGTTGTAGTTTAGAGCTAACTAAAGTTCCTTTCAACTTTGGGCAAAGTACATGAGAGAAATGTGTTTCTTGTTTGATTGCGGCTCTCTCATGTGCCTCAGCGTAAGGTTCTCCCCAACCTGCTGCTAAAACTTGAAAGTAAGGTTCCACTAATTAGGTGAGTCCTCTGCAACTTGTTTTTATCTCATGTACCCATCACCCCTCATGTAGAAGTTCCATGTTTAGGAGAGACGGGTCAGTCTTGCTGAGCCTTCGTGCTCACTGCTTGTGTTTGAAGCTTTTGCAGGGTTCTATGAGGAAGGGACAACTGAAGAGGAGGTGGAACCCCAGGAGGGGAACCCCGTCGAGTGGGAGTCATGCACACCGCCATGTTAGTGTGCGTGTGTGCTAGCAAGGACACGTTCACGGGCTGAACGTGAACTTGATGCGTAGTCTACGCCCATGAGTGTAGACTGGACCTATTTTGATGTAAAAATGTTCATAAACCACTTTATGTAATAAAAGTTTTTCTTCTGCTTTGTACCTTTGACGTGTGTTATCCGGTGCTGTGCAACGCAGCACCCCTCAACGTGATCCTGGCTCGACAAGACCGTGGGGTCGTGTCAGCGTTGGTATCAGAGCTCGCTTGAGGTTTAACGCACTAAAAAGGTCATCTTTTTCAAAAATCCAGTGAGGAACGAGTTAGTAGCCTGTATAAGGATGTTATTAGTGTATAGAAAGTGGCATACTAACCTATTTGTCTATGTCGGAAAATCGTGCATCTCGGGACATTTATGTCTTGGGGGGTGCACGTAAGCGCTGTCCACCAGTGCGCACAAGCTGAAGGGTGGAGCCCCACGGGTGGCAGGTAACCCGACCCGCTTTGGTATCCTCTACGACTATTCATGTCGTTTGGGGTATTCGAGCAACGTCTGTCCCTGGCGTTCGTGGTGCAATTTGGGAGACCCCGTCACGTGGTCTGAAACGTGAACACGTAACTCAAGGCGTGTTTGGCTTGAGAACATCCGGGCGAGTGATGACGGCCGGGTGTATGAACTGTATGGATACCGGACTCGGTGTGCAGCCGAGTCTGACGATTGTTTGAGTTTCTGAAGGTAGTCTAACCAAGAAACGGTAGATGTGTAGTATTCGTGTGCGAGTGGCGTTTAGTGCCACTGAACTAACGAAGCCGGCTAAGTCCGGTATAAGTTTTTCTTTGTGAGGACGTAGTACCGACATGATCTGGTGATGCATCGACGTCACACTCCACTAAATGAATAACTTCATTGTAAATCTTGAATGTTTTAATCCAGAGCACTAAAACTTTGATGTAACCCCTTCCCTTGATCAGGATATTCAAAGTTAACAAGTTTTTCAACTTATAGGTTGCTAAGGACAGAGCACCCTGTTTTCAGCTGAATCAAGGCTGAAGTTAATCAGGGGTTAGAGGTCGAGTTCTTTCTAGGTTGGGGTCATATGATACATTTATGGAAAGCTTTGGAAGAGCTTTACAACTTTTCTGTTGATGTCCAGAGGTGTTTCACCCATTAACCAATCGAAAAATGCAGTAGAGTTGAAACTGTCCAGAAAACAGGGCAGGGCAAAGACTCTCTGTAACTCTCTGTAAATTGAGTATAACTTCCTGCATAAAAATCCAAAAATAGAAAATGAGGTAGTTCTGGACAGCTTATGAGCTAGGTTACAACTTTGTAACAGAAAGTTTTGTCAGATTGGGAGCATAATAAACTGGAATTCTTGGATCAAATCAGTACCTAAAGCAGGGAGGTGCTGTCCAATTTTCTCCAGAAATTCTGTTAACTTTGACATCTCATAACGTTTTAACCAGGACAGATCTTAGGCCAAGCAAACACTTTCTGGAAATCTATTGAAGTTAGCTTTAACTTTTATGTTGAGCTCCAGAATTAGTTTTGCATTTAGTATGGCCTAAATCAGGTTGAAATGGAAACTGGTCAGGGCTGTCATGCAGACAGCAGATCAGCAGTCAAATTTGTTTAAATTTGAACTATATTTCCAAGTTTCATGGGTTCAATGACATGTCTTATGTTGTAACTCAATGGTTTACTGTTTAAATAAATATTTGACATTTCTAAAATATATTTTTACAGATGACAGCAGATAAACAGTTCGAAAACGGTTGGGTGGAATCTCACTATTCTCACCGCAGCGGCTATCCGGAAGCATTGAGGCAGATGCTTCAATATTTTGGATACAACCAAATGCCGCAGTACTTCGCCATGGAAGAAGGCGAGGAGGGGAACAAGATGTGGACGATCCATGTCGAAGTCCCTGCAGGACCTACGCCACCCGGTTGGGTGCCGTTCACCGTCACGGTTTGAGGTAGGCAACCGGAAGGGATGTGGCAAGTGGCAGCCCGTGACACCATGTCACGTTTCTGCCAACTACACGTGAGAGCGATGGAGGGAACTCCATACGCGCTCGTTCCAGTGGAGGGACGGGCTCATCATGTGTGCGAAGGGAGGTACCGGGAGGCAATAGACCCGAGTTGCCCAAGGTACAACCCCGCGGAGGTAAATCTCAGCCTCCAGATGAGGGCGGGAAACGCCGTGATGGACAGCCAAGCTGTTCATACGGAGCATCTCGCCGCAAGGCTCAAGGAGAGCACAAGCCATGGAGACCATTTTGAGAGTGCTCACAGCGCACTCCGCAATGTGCTCCTTCCGACGATCAAGCGACTGAACGAACAGCATAATCAGTTGCATCGTCTGAAGAAGGCGAAGAAGAAAAGCCATGTCGACATCACGGCATTACAAGAGTTGGTGCAGACTTTAACCCAACAAAATGAGGACCTTACTCAAGAGCGGGATGAAGCTATTGAGGAAGGGCAAGGCTGGGAAGAAGACTACAACCAGGCCATGGACTAGGTGTATGAATTGCAGGACCTCGTACCTCAGGTATTGGGCATACCGGTGGTCTTGGGTCTTCCAGCAAGGGAGAACCCGAGATGGCAGAAGAGGTGGTAGATCCGGAGCCACCAGCAGAGGTACCGGAGAAGGACGACCCACAGGAGGTCGAGTTCTACTCCGAGTAGGGGGTTACAGTTGCCAAGTAGGGCAGCTAGGATAGGGTAACCCAAACTTTTGTAATCGGTGACATCCGTGTAGACAGTAGCGTATGTATAGGTAGTGATGACATGAGCACGACTTCTCGGAGACCGAGAATAATGTATCTTGTATAAAGTTTATGCTTTATCAATATATGTGAATGTTGTGCAAATTATTTATGTGTCACTTCAATACCTACTGTTGCATATGAAATTTTATGTATGACATGTGCTAATCACTGCTGTTTTGAATTTCAGAATGACTCGTACTCATGCCAACCCGGATGTTGGGGGTACCAGCCAAGGGGGAGAGACCTCCCAACAGCCTCCCGAGGACTCCTCGGGACAGCAGCAGCAACAGCAGCAACAGAAACAGCAAACACCGCCACCGCCACTGCCAACGGTTACATTGGCCGACATCGTCGAGGCAATGGCGGGTTCTCATCAGCAGCACACGGAGTTGCTGCAAACTCTCATCGCTAATACGTCTCGCCCAGAGAGACGTGAAGACCGGGAGGAGCATCAACAGAGCTCCTACTCCGACTTCCTAGCAACTCATCCCCTGGTATTCTCAAGGGCGGATGAACCTCTCGACGCGGACAACTGGCTCCGCGCGATAGAGATGAGGTTCGGGCTGCTCCAAATAAGTGAGCAGCGCAAGACTCAGTTCACGGTCCAGCAGCTCCAAGGATCCGCGAGCGCGTGGTGGGCAAACTTCTGTGCTTCACAGCCCACCGACCGAGTAATGACCTGGGCGGAGTTCCGGACGGCTTTCAGGGCCTATCACATACCGCCAGGTCTGATGAAGAGGAAGACGCAGGAGTTCCTACACCTGCAGCAAGGGAGCCGGAACGCGCTGGAATACTCCAGGGCGTTCAACGATCTCGCGCTCTACTCGTCGTATCACGCCGATACCGACGAGAAGCGGCGGAACCACTTTTACCAGGGGCTTAACCAGCTCCTGAAGGACAAATTGGCGATGTTCAATCGTGGCAGCCTCAACGACATCATTGATGCTGCGATTGTCCAGGAGGACTCCGGCAAAGAGTTATCGGCGGCGGAGAGAAAGCGAAGCGCGCCGCAAAGCAGCAGAGAAGGAGGCGGTCCTTCTCAAAAATTTCGCATGGTGAATCGCCCACCATCAGGTCCCCGATGGCAACCACCCCAGAGGCCGATGCCGTTCCGCAGTCGACCGCATTCTTCACCGGCATTCAGGCCGGCACTGCCAGCACCACCTCCACAACAACAACAGCAGCAGCAGGCGATGCCGCGTGCGTATGCACCTCAGCAGCGCTTGCCGGGCTTTCGTCCCCCGAGCACCGCACAAGCAGCGGCCACATGTTACAAGTGTGGTCGTCCAGGACACTTCGCCAGCAGTTGTCCGGAGAGGCAAGGCAGCGGAGTTGCACTGCAGTTTCCTGGGAGGAATCAACCATGGAACCCTACTAATGCGCGGTGGGCGAACCCGAGGCCCGGCACTGTCCACCAACTTGCCATAGAGGACGTGCCGGAGGGTGAGCCAATCCTTGCGGGTATGTTCCAACTCCACCAGCATCCTGCCATAGTATTGTTTGATTCAGGCGCCACACATAGCTTCATTAGCCAAGCTTTCATTGATAGATATAGCTTGCAAATACTACCCACCGATAGTCCTTATGTGATCTGTTCACCGGGTGGGAAAATTTCAGCAAGCATGATGGTCCCAAAAGCACCATTGTGCTTGTAGGGTAGAGTATACCCTACGTCTCTCATAATTTTAGAGGGACAAAAGGTCGATGTCATCTTAGGGATGTCATGGTTAACCCGCCACGGTGCTGTTTTAGACACCGTCCTCCAAATCGTGCATTTGAATTCAGAAGTGCACGAATCTCATTCTTTATTTCTGGACAGTACAGAAATAAAACTTCCAAGCGTCTATCCGTCCACCACCATCAGATTGGAAGATATTCCAGTGATCCGAGAGTTCCCTGACGTATTCCCAGATGAATTGCCGGGGATGCCGCCTGATAGAGAGGTGGAGTTCAAGATTGAACTTGCATCGGGAACCATGCCAATATCCCGAAGGCCATATAAGATGGCGCCCAAGGAATTGGCTGAATTGAAGACCCAGCTAACGAACCTGCTGGAAAAGGGTTTTATTAGGCCGAGCTCCTCACCATGGGGCTGTTCGGCATTATTTGTAAAGAAGAAGGATGAGACGTTGCGGCTTTGCATGGACTATCGTCCATTAAATGCCGTAACCATCAAGAACAAGTACCCGTTGCCACGGATCGACATGTTGTTTGATCAGTTGGTCGAAGCAAAGATCTTTTCCAAGATGGATTTAAGATCCGGGTACCACCAGATTAAAATACAGGCTGAGGACATTCCGAAGACGGCTTTCTCGACGAGGTACGGACTTTATGAGTACCTGGTCATGTCCTTCGGCCTCACCAATGCTCCAGCTCACTTCATGTATTTGATGAACTCGGTATTCATGCCGGAGCTGGACAAGTTTGTCGTGGTCTTCATCGACGACATACTGGTATATTCCAAGTCGGAGGAAGATCACAAGAAGCATCTGCGTATAGTCTTGCAATGGCTGCGGGATCACAAACTATACGCGAAATTCAGCAAGTGCGAATTCTGGATATCAAAAGTGCCTTTTCTCGGGCATATCATCTCAGCGGAGTGTATCGCTGTAGACCCGAGTAAGATCACACAAGTGCTGAATTGGAAGTCCCCGAGAACTGTTCACGAGGTACAGAGTTTCCTCGGACTCACGGGATATTATCGGAGGTTCATTCCGAACTTCTCAAAGATTGCCAAGCCGATGATGGAGCTGCTGAAGAAGGCTAGCAAATATGTTTGGAGTCCAACATGTGAAGCAGCATTCAAGGCGTTAGTCAAGCACCTAACATCAGCACCGGTTTTGGCGCAGCCAGACACAACAAAACCGTTCGATGTGTACTGTGATGCATCCGGCATTGGGCTCAGATGTGTGCTGATGCAAGACCGAAGAGTGGTCGCGTATGGATCATGGCAGCTTAGAAACCATGAGCAGAATTATCCAACCCACGACTTGGAGCTCGCTGCCGTGGTACTTGCACTGAAAATGTGGAGGCACTACCTACTCGGTAACCTCGTGCATTTATATACCGACTACAAGAGCCTCAAGTACATATTCACTCAGAAGGAACTGAACATGAGGCAGCGAAGATGGTTAGAATTGATAAAGGATTAGGAAATAGAAATCCATTATCACCCGGGCAAGGCAAACGTAGTGGCAGATGCGCTGAGCCGCAAGTCACACGTCAACAATCGGACCATCACACCGTTGGAAGAGAGCGAACCACAACTGCATGTGATTCCACATGGGGCTCTCTACAACTTAGCTTTAATCTCCACCATCCGTGAATAAATAGCGGCAGCTCAGAAACATGACAAGGGCATGTCACATTTGCGGAGGTGGGTAGATAGTGGGGAGCTTAAATGTTTCCGAAAGAACGGAGACGGCGTCCTATGGTTCAAGGACCAGATCGTCGTACCCCGTAACCCGGAGTTACGAAAGAAAATTTTTGATGAGGCTCACTTATCAAAATTTTCTATTCACCCCGGCAGCAACAAAATGTATCAAGAACTCAGAAACAAGTTTTGGTGGACACGGATGAAGCGGGAGATCGCGAAGTACATGTCCGAGTGTGATACATGTCGAAGGGTGAAGGCAGATCATATGCGGAAACCGGGACTGCTACAACCACTGGGCGTTCCTGCCTGGAAGTGGGAGGATGTGAGCATGGACTTCATCGTCGGTTTACCCACCACCTTTCAGAAACATGATTCTGTGTGGGTGATCATTGACCGGCTCACCAAAGTCGCCCATTTTATCCTGGTCAACACCAACTACAACGCCAAGAAGTACGCTGAACTGTACATCTCATGGATCCTATGCTTGTACGGCGTACCCCGCACCATCATATCGGATCGGGGCACTTTATTTGTGTCCCGTTTTTGGGAGCAGCTGCACGCTGCATTGGGGACAAAGCTGATCCGTAGTTCAGCATACCACCCGCAGACGGATGGGCAAACCGAGCGGGTAAATCAGATCTTAGAAGACATGCTACGAGCTTGCGCTATCAACCACGGCAAGAATTGGGATGATCACTTGCCTTTAGCCGAGTTCTCATACAACAATGGGTACCAATCCAGCATAAAAATTGTGCCCTACGAGGCGCTATACGGGCGGAAATGCCGCACACCACTGAATTGGTGTGAGTCTGGCGAAAGGGTCACCTTCGGGATTGACCTTGTCAACAACGCGGAAGAAAAGGTTCGACTGATTCAAGCGAACCTAAAAGCCACCCAATCCCGTCAGAAACAGTATGCGGACCGGAGAAGACGCCCATTACAATTCGAAGTCGGGGATCACGTATATCTACGTGTGTCTCCAATGAAGGGCGTAAACAGATTTGGGGTGAGAGGAAAGTTGGCACCCTGATTCATCGGTCCATTCCAGATTACCGAAAGATGTGGATCAGTAGCATACCGGCTGAAACTACCAGAAGCACTTTCCGGTTTGCACGACGTCTTTCATATTTCCCAGCTGAGGAAGTGTCTCAAGCTATCAACTACCGTTCGCTGGAGGACATTGAAGAACTGAAACCGGATCTCACCTATCGGGAGGAACCGGTTCAGATTATTGATGAGAAGGCCCGAACCACACGCAACCGCACGTTGTGGTTTTACAAAGTTCTATGGAGTAATCACTCCGTGGATGAGGCGACATGGGAAAGCGAAGGATTTCTTCGCACTAACTACCCCGACTTTTTCACGTCGCATATCCGGTAATTTTCTACCGTCCTCTCTCTCATTTTCACCATATAATCTCGGGACAAGATTCTTTTAAGGGGGGAGGAATGTAAGGGCCTCAGTTTTTGACACATGCTTGAAGTGTTTATCACCACACACACACACCTCATTTGAAGCAAGTTGATGAACACATTTGAAGAGCATGTAACCACCATCAACATGCTCATTAGAGAACAAACTCACTTATTGCAAAAGTGGTATGTCCCACATGTAATATAGGGGCTGGACATATGAAAAACTCCTACACATTGCTAGGAATGTCCATGCCAAGTTTCACCCAAATTCAAAACCTTTTGAGGTCATTTTGGGTATAGCTAGAAAGAGGGCAGTTTGAAACTACATTCAAATTCAAACGGTTTTTATCCCATGAATTCAAAACTGGGAGGCATATTCTTACTCAGCACATTTTTGTGAGCTCACACACCAATTTTCACTCCATTTGGAGTTGATCTTGACATGAGCTAAGTGGAGCAAATTCAAAAAAAATTTGAATTTCAAACTCAATATGTGCTGAAATTTATCCAAACCAAACCCAATTTGAATTCTAACCAATCCAAATGGCTCAGAGATAGATAATTTAAATCACCAGGGGCTTTGTGGGAACTACTTTTTACAACAGTGAATTTGAGTTAAGTTCAGAGGTTAAAATTGAAAGTGGGACCCACATGTCAGCCACTGAAGTGATTCAACTGACTGAGACTTTCTCACTCGGGTCCCCGAGCTTCTCCAGAGAGCGCCACCGAGGGAGGCCGCCGCGCCACCAGCAGCTTGCCCACGCGCGCGCCCAGGGTCGGTTCCAGACCCCTTCTTAAGCCCCCCCTCTCCTCGGCCGAAGCCCTCGCCATTTTCTCCTCGCAAGAACACAGCGCCGGGAAATCTTCTCCGCTGCTCAGAACCGATCGGAGAGCTCCGATCACAGCCTCCCCGTCCCCTCCAGAGCTACGACAAGGTACTAGGAACCCTCCTCTTTCTTCCCCATTGCTAGAACCTAGCTGAAACCGGTCGATCTCGGCTATACCGAGAGTTCAATTCGGTGACCTAAAACCGACGCACTTCGGGCCAAGGCATGCTTGGACGCGCTGGTGATCGGTGCTACTCACCCCCGAGCCACAGCCCGAGTGCTTGCTCACCGGCGGCGAATTTCCAGTTTTCCCCTTCCTCGGTACGTACCGACCTTTGGGTGCAGTTCTGTCGAATTCATACTCTAGAAAGGATTAGAGGGCCTCAATCCGCTCCCACACAAACTAGACCCGGTAGCGCACAAGTTGCCTTCACATTATTTGGCCTAAGAACCCCTGTCCCCGGCGTGTTTCGAAGTTTGCCAACGGCAGAGCATGCGGGAAGCATCGGGCGCATGGTGAGGGCCAACTTTGGGCCTCCCCCGAGCTACTTCAAGCTCATGTCGACCTTCCCTAAGGTCCACTGATGCTCTCCGACCGGTTGCTCGAGTGGTTGAGATGCTAAGGAGGTCGGCCGACACGGCCGAAGTCTTTCCGAGGCGGCTGCTCGTTGCCGACCATGTACCGGCCATTGTCATGGCGAGCTGAGCTCGGAATCGTGTTCCCCGAGTGAAAGTAGTCAGGGGCGGCTGGAATCATGGAGCTTGGAGCTCCACAGAGGCTGCTGGCGAGCTCTCTGGCGAGGTACCCCGGCGGCACAGCGCGGGCGGCGGGAGGTAGAAGAAGGGGGTGGACCCTATCTGTCAGCGGCTTAAAAATTCAAATCCGGATCGGGCTGCGGCTTGGATCCGGTGTGCGGGTGCGCAAATACCCCGCGGACCCCAGTGTGCCGACGCCTTAGCGTGCAACACGTATCGCCGTGGCCCACCGGCAGATTTAAACTTTTCCCCGATTTTCAGATTTCATTCAAACTTCAAATCCTCATAACATGGGCTAGGATACTCCAAATCGAGTGAACCAAATTTTGTTGGATTCAGCTCTTTGAGAACTTTCCACCAAATCAAGTTTCACTTCATGAAATCCTTAATTCTCCATAATTAATTCCTCAAAGATTAAACTGTTGTGGAATTTTAACTGGAGGATCCATTGGAGGAAAATTCTGAAATTTTGCTGGGATGTTCACCAATATATCCCTGAACTACCATAAAAATTTCAGATCCATTTGAGCTCATTTGATCCATCTAATGGTGTGATTAGTGAAACTGTTCCAGAGAAATTAGAAAATGTTCAGAAACATTTTCAGAATTTTCTCTGAAATTGTTTAGCTCATATCTTTAGCTAGGAACCTTCAAATTAAGTGAAACCAACTCCATTAGAACCCTCTGAAAATCTAGTTTTCATAAAGTCATAGATTGTTTTATGAAAATCCTTAGAACACCCTAAAAGCCTTCAATTAAGGTCAAGGACATAATTAATTGTGGAGGGCTCAAATGAGCTTTGCTGCAATTAAAACTTGACCAAGTCTCTGTTTAGTTTGTAACCAAGCCACAGTAACAGTTTCACAGTCTTTGAGTAGGTCTAGTGAGACTTAGAAGGTTCACAAGTTTAACACTCAATTCAAATGCATTTAATTAATACATGTACTTCTTATATCATGTAGTCGCTAAGGTCGAGGAGGAACCCGAAGTCCTAGACTTCGTTACTCCGGAGGAGCAGCTAGACTACGACCAAGAGCAGCAAGGCAAGCTCCGGTTTGCATTAACTTATTTACAAATTTTTATTGTTTTGAGCATTTTCTTTGAGTATCACTTATTTCCTTGCATTAGAGTCTTGTTTGGAAACCCAATTGCATAGCCAAGAAAACCATGGGTTAGGTTTAGGATTGCAAACCCCGTTAGCTACTGCAAAGCTAAGTTAGGGTAGGATTCGGTACAAGTCGAGTGGTTGGAACTACTCGCGAGCATAGACTAGAGGCACTCGACTCAGGTAGAAATAGCACATGATACAGATGGCAAGAAAGATGAAACCGAGCGGAGAGTAAGGGCAGCAGGACTTTGGGGCCTGTGTGCTGTAGCTCCGCTTGTGTCGATTGAGGACCGAGCCGTGTGCGGGCCTGTTGAACAAGCTAGAACAGTACCGAAGACCTACCGGCTATATGGGAACCGGGAAACTGATGTAACTCGGGTAGCTGGGTGTTGAGGCATAGCTGGTCGTTCAGAGGGTAGGTTGAGAGCTCGAGGTGTAAATCGGCTGGCGGCACTGAGATGCACGTGCATGGACCTCTTGCTTGGGATGATTGGACCGGTTCAACATCTGGCTGATGGGTGAAAGGTAGTTGCGTACGGCGTCCGTCATGGTTGTTGTAGGCAACATCGAGTACGGGCATACGTGATTGTTCGGGTAACCCTGCAGGTGTAAATCGATTATAATCGCCATCCCTCGCGGCCAGTGAGTAGCACTTGTTCACTGTACCGTGACGTAGAAAGAACAGGCTAGTTACATGTTAAAATGTTGCTGATTGAAAGATGGACTTTGATTGTTAATGATTTGTTGTAGTTTAGAGCTAACTAAAGTTACTTTCAACTTTGGGCAAAGTACATGAGAGAAATGCGTTTCTTGTTTGATTACGGCTCTCTCATGTGCCTTAGCGTAAGGTTCTCCACAACCTGCTGCTAAAACTTGAAAGTAAGGTTCCACTGATTAGGTGAGTCCTCTGCAACTTGTTTTTATCTCATGTACCCATCACCCCTCATGTAGAAGTTCCATGTTTAGGAGAGACGGGTCAGTCTTGCTGAGCCTTCGTGCTCACTGCTTGTGTTTGAAGCTTTTGCAGGATTCTATGAGGAAGGGACTCCCGAAGAGGAGGCGGAACCCCAGGAGGGGAACCCTGTCGAGTGGGAGTCGTGCACGCCGCCGTGTTAGTGTGCGTGTGTGCTAGCAAGGACACGTTCACGGGCTGAACGTGAACTTGATGCGTAGTCTATGCCCGTGAGTGTAGACTGGACCTATTTTGATGTAAAAATGTTCATAAACCACTTTATGTAATAAAAGTTTTGCTTCCGCTTTGTACCTTTGACGTGTGTTATCCGGTGCTGTGCAACGCAGCACCCCTCAGCGTGATCCTAGCTCGACAAGACCGTGGGGTCGTGTCATGTCACGCATAATTTCATTAACCAAGCTTATGTTGCTGATCATAGTTTGCAAATACTACCCACCGAGACTCCTTATTTGATTTGTTCACCGGATGGGAGAATTTCAGCAAGCATGCTGGTTCCAAAAGCACCATTGTGCCTACGGGGAAAAGTATACCCTATGTCTCTCATAGTTTTAGAGTGACAAAATGTCGATGTCATCTTAGAAATGTCGTGGCTAAACCGCCACGGTGCTGTTCTAGGCACCGTCCTTCGAGTCGTGCATTTGCACCCATAAATGCACGAGTCTCATTCTTTATTTCTGGACAGTTCAGAAATAAAACTTCCAGCCGTGTACCAATCCACCACCATCAGCTTGGAAGACATTTCAGTAGTCCGTGAGTTCCCCGACGTATTCCCGGATGACTTACCGGGTATGCCGCCAGACCGGGAGGTGAAGTTCAAGATTGAACTGGCACCGGGAACAATGCAAATATCCCAAACGCCGTACAAAATGGCGTCAAAGGAGTTAGCAGAATTAAAAACACAATTGACGGATCTGCTGGGAAAGGGTTTATCAGGCCGACCTCCTCGCCATGGGGCTATTCGGCATTATTCGTCAAGAAGAAGGACAAAACATTGCGGCTTTGTGTGGACTATCGTCCACTGAACGCCGTTAAAATCAAGAACAAGTACCCATTGCCACGGATCAACATGTTGTTTGATCATTTGGTTGAAGCAATGATCTTTTCCAAGATGGACTTAAGATCATGGTACCATCAGATTAAGATACGGGTTGAGGATATTCCGAAGACGGCTTTCTCGACGAGGTACGGGCTCTATGAGTACCTTGTCATGTCCTTCAGTCTCACCAGCGCTCCAGCTCATTTCGTGTACTTGATGAACTCTGTATTCATGCCGGAGCTGGAAAAGTTTCTCGTGGTCTTCATCGACGACATATTGGTATATTGCAAGTCGGAGGAAGAACACGTGAAGCACCTGCATATAGTTTTGCAATGGCTGCAAGATCACAAGCTGTACGCGAAATTCAGCAAGTGTGAATTCTGGATATGCAAGTACCCTTCCTCGGGCATATTATCTCAGTGGAGGGCATCGCTGTAGATCCGAGCAAGATTGTACCAGTGCTGAATTCAAAATCCCCGAGGTCTGTCCACGAGGTACGGAGTTTCCTCGGACTCGCGGGATATTATCAGAGGTTCATTCCAAACTTCTCAAAGATTGCAAAGCCAATGACCGAATTGCGAAAGAAGGCTACCAGATATGTTTGGAGTCCCACATGTGAAGCGGCATTCAAGGCTGGCTTTGGTGGAGCACTACGTCAGCACCGGTTTTGGCGCAGCCAGATGCAACAAAACCGTTCGATGTGTATTGCGATGCATCCGGCATTGGGCTCGGATGTGTGATGATGCAAGACCAAAGAGTGGTCACGTATGGATCACGGAAGCTCTGGAATCATGAGTAGAATTATCCCACTCATGACTTAGAACTCGCTGCCGTCATACTCGCACTTAAGATGTGGAGGCATTACCTACTCGGTAACCTCGTACATATATATACCAACCACAAGGGCCTCAAATATATCTTCACTCAGAAGGAGCTGAACATGAGGAAAAGAAGATGGTTAGAGCTGATAAAGGATTGTGAAATAGAGATCCATTATCATCCTGGGAAGGCAAATGTGGTGGCGGATGCGCTAATTGGAAGTCACACGTACATAATCTGACCATCACACCGGTTGAATGGAGTGAACCACCCTTGTATGTGGTTTCCCATGGAGCTCTCTATAACCTAGCTCTTATCACCACCATCCGTGAAAAGATAGCGGCAGCCCAGAAAAATGACAAGGGTATGTCACATTTGCGGACACGTGTAGACAGTGGGGAGTTGAAGTATTTCTGGAAGGACGGAGATGATATTCTGTGGTTCAAGAACAGGATAGTCATACCCCATAACCCGGAATTGAGGAAGAAAATCTTTGATTAGGCTCACTTGTCAAAGTTTTCTATTCACTCTGGCAGCAACAAGATGTATCAAGAGCTTAAAAGCAAATTTAGGTTGACATGGATGAAGTGAGAGATCGCTAAATATGTTTCCGAGTGTGATACATGCCGTAGGGTGAAAGCTAACCATATGTAGAAACCGGGATTGTTGCAACCGCTAGGCATTCCTGCCTGGAAATAGGAGGACGTGAGCATGGATTTCATTGTCGGGTTACCCACCACTTTTCAGAAACATGATTCAGTGTGGGTAATAGTCGATCAGCTCATGAAGTCTGCCAATTTTATCCTGGTCAACACAAATTACAACGCCAGGAAGTATGCTGAATTGTACATCTCACAGTTCTTATGTTTACATTACGTACCCCGTGTGGCGGACCGGAATCCGCTCATCCAGGATCGCAGAGGGTGGTGCCGCGCGATGCGACACCCGACAGCACACGTCATAAGAACATAATATATTACATGGGAAACAACTGAAACTGTACAAACAGGTACAAACTTCAGTTACAACTATTGTTTATGTTACACAGCGGAAGTTTACACTACACAACTCATGCCCGCTTATCTAGCAAAAGTTGGTTGCCCAGCCCTAGGGCAACCCACACTAGCTGCACTCCTCAGCTCAGCGCGGCGTGTACGGCTCCCACTCAGCCGTGGTCCCCGACGGAGGGTAACCCTCGCCAGTGGACTCGTACTCCGAGTCCGTGGGTGGCTCCTCACCTGAAAAACACTTAAGCAGCAACCGTGAGCACGAAGGCTCAGCAAGGCTTAACCGACTCACCTAAGCATGAAACTCTACATGAGGGGTACAATGGACATAGGATAGTAACATTTCAGCAAAAGGACACGCCTACAAGTTCATCCTTAGTTCATCTTTTAGCAACAAGTTAACAGTTCATGAAATCTGAAATTTAGTAAGCAGTATTTGGTGGCACACATGTAGCAATACAATTATATCAATCAGCATCATTGAATCAACATATTTCATCCATTAGTCTACGTTACGACGCAGTGAACAAGCGGTACTCGTCACCGCGAGGGACGGCGAATCGACTCGATATACACCTGCAGGGAAACCCAAAAAGCACGTCACGTACGCCCACCCGTGGAGCTGCACAGCACGCTCACTCGATGTCGTACGGGACAACCTTTCACCCAACACCCCAAACGTCGAACCGGTCGCACCGAAACGAGCAGGAGGTTCCCCACACGGAGCATCTCTCTATGCCCGTTGGCAGATTTCCACCTTGCTGCCCTCAACCTACACCTATAAATCGGTGTGCTATGCCTCGACGCCCGGAGGTTTAGGCTACATCGGTTTATCAGGGCCCATATATCCGATATGCCTTCGGTACGTTCAATACTTGTTCAGCAGGGCCGCACACGGATCGGTCCTCAATCGACACGGGCAGGGCTGTGCACACAAGACTTCTTCTTGCTGTGCCCTAGCCCCTGCCTAGTCTCATTTTCCTTACTAAGGTGATCTCACATCACTCAACCGAACCCGTATGTCCCACTGCCTATCTCGCGAGTAGATTCCAACTACTCGACTTGTACCGAAGTCCTATGACTCTTTAAGCATAGCCTGTCTACTCGAGGTCCTTGACACTACCCTCACTCTTTTAGGAACCTTTGGTTATGCAAGTGGGGTTTCATTCATCCTATACCTAATGCACATACATACTTCATATGACACATGTATACAAAGGAAAAATTATAAAAGGGTTAATGCAAACCGGGGCTTGCCTTGTTGCTGCTGGCCAGGAGTTAGTTCTTCATCCGGAAGAAGGAAGTCCAGCACTTCCGGAGTCTCTTCTTCAACGGCTACACGTTAATGAAATACTACATGTTAATTTAGATGCAAATGTGAGTTTTAGAGTAAGACTCCTACTATTAGTTATAATAACCAGCCTCTAACACCTGGAACTTTGTTTAAGAATTTAAATATGAACTGGTGTTGGTGGTTTGGCTTGGACTTAATCACATGGTTAAATGCTAAGTGGTTTTCCCCCTTTTCCATATTAATCCCTTAATTGGTTAAACAGGACAGGGGTGATCTAGAGCTCCAATAGAGCTGAGAATTTTTGTGTGAGTTC
The DNA here is from genome assembly GCA_030760725.1 of Neostapfia colusana. Lineage (NCBI taxonomy): Eukaryota > Viridiplantae > Streptophyta > Magnoliopsida > Poales > Poaceae > Neostapfia > Neostapfia colusana. Next base: position 19,014,865 of record JASWHV010000002.1, read on the forward strand.
CTTGTCACCAGAAAACTCTCTGGACCAAACATTAGCACTTTTCATGGAGTGGTTTGCTAAGAATAATTCTCTTGGCAAATCAGCAAGGAAGAAATTATTCTGAGGTAATACCCCTGTTCATGCTCAACTTAATGAACTACAATTTCAATTATAGCTCATAGAGTTTGCATGAATTTTCCTAACATTTTTGGGGTTAAGATTTGCCCAGAACTGAATTTCCAAGTTTTGGAAATTCTCTGAAAATGTTTCTGGATTCAAATGAACACAGCACCTTCCAATTTGAATTGCTCTGACCAAATCAACTTCAAATGGTCTGAAACTTTTACAGGGGTTTACTAATGTCCTAAAGAACATTCTGGCAAAATTTGGGGATTTTTGGATGGACCAAATTCCCTCTAAAATTCTTTTACTGAAAAGCTTTAAAGAATTTTCCAGAATTAATTAATGGTTTTCGTACAAATTGGGTTGTATATCTGGACAGAGCTAGGCAAGATGAATCCAACCCAATTTGAATCACTAAATTTGGAGCTTCCTAGCAAAAGTTATGGGGTTCTAAAGTTTGCACTAAAACTGGAAATTCCAGAAATGTTTAAATCCTGCGGGTGGGTCCACGTACACGTGTCGACCGCTGGAGCCGAGCCACACGGGGCCACAGACTACTTCCCGCGCGGCTGCACTGGATCCTGGACCACAGAGAATCCCACCCATTTATCTCCAGCCGCTGACGCGTGGGGCCTACCCCTTCGTCCTCCTCCGGCCACCCGCGCGACCCCGCCGCCAAGCTCGCCGGAGCTCTCGCCGGAGACGGGTTCCGGTCCTCGGAGCTTGCTGAATCTCGCCGCCAGTGCCTATCTCGGCCTGAGGAACACGGTGGTGCCCTCCCCAGAACTTGACAACCACCGGAACAGTGCTCCCGACGGCAACAGCGGCCGGGAGCTCACCGGCGACGTCCAACTCGGCATCCCACGCACCTTTTTCGATGCGGTTTGCTCGGGGAGCTCCGCTGACACCTGCTGGTCACGGACATGGACACCGATCCCCGTGAAAACGGCGGTAACTACGACCTCACCGGCGACCTAGGCCGGATATCGGCTGTGCTTCAGAAAACTTCAAAGAACCGTAAACCTAGCCCACGGTTTTTACTGGTTTTCGATCCTAGGTGGTCGTGGCCGTGTATAGAGCGTGTGCATGACTCGGTTTGCCCGGTGATGAGCTAACCCCCACGAATTTTGGGATTTTGTGGGAGCTCGGTCTCAAGACACCCGAAGCTTTCCCGGCGAAATACTCCCTCGACAGCCCATGAAATGAAGAACGGTAGGGACTAGAAGAATCAGCACCTTAAGGCGGTCCTTTCTTGTGTGGCTCGTCGGGCACGAGAGCGCCTGTGCTGGCCGGACGCCGGCGATCAGAGAGGGCGGCGTTTCTGTGCTCGCGCGGAAACGAGGAAGGAGCTCGGTAGGGGGGGTTCTCGTTTGGAAAGCAGGAGGAAGGCGGCGTGGGCTGTGCGCTGGCCTTTAAGCCGCGGTTTGGCACCGTGAGGTGGCCGATTGCTGCCTCGGTGGCTCGCCGCCGTTCCCTGGCTTGCGCGCGAAGTCGGGGTCGGCTGTAGCAACCGACTGCCCCTCATGTGTGCCACTAACCTGTGGGCCTCCCCCTTTCTTCTTTTTCCCTAATATTTCTTTTCTGTTTTTGTTAATTATCCCACCAGCTACTCACAATTTAATGTGAGACTTAGCTCCCAAGTCTTTGTTTGAATTTGAATTCTCAAATTCAAACTTTGTTTGGTTAAATGTGCTTCATATTTAAACTGAAATTCAAATTCAGTTTTGAATTCTTGCAAATTTAGCTCTTGACAAGATGAGCTCCAATGGGGATGAAAATTGGTGAGCTTACTCAGAAAAATGTGCTGAGTATAGATATGGAGCTAACTTTTGAATTTGGATGATGAAAGTTGCTGCAATTTGAATTTACATTCAAATTGGCCTCTTTTTGAAATAACCCAAAAGTGCCTCAAAAATTGTTGAATTTGCATGAGCTTTGGACTGAACCTTCCCAAGACTTTTTAAATCCTAGGGGTGAGCTCAACCTCTCATGCTCATGTGTAGAAACCCTACATTGTGAAAGTGAAGGCTTTCCCCTCTAATCATTCTTTTGATGGAGGTTACTTGCTCTGCACAACATTTCCTATGGTGTCCACAATAAAAACTGTGGTGTTGTGAGGTGAAGAAAAAGTTTTTGCAAGTCCCTTTTCTTGGGCTTTTACATCCCTCCCCCCTTAAAAGAATCTCGTCCCGAGATTACAAAAGAAGAGATAGCGATGTAATAGGGACTTACCCGTGTTGAGAAGCCATGAACTCCGGGTAATTTGAGCGAAGGAACTCCTCGCTCTCCCACGTCGCTTCTTCGGCGGTGTGGTTACTCCAGAGTATTTTGTAGAACCACAACGTTCTGCTACGCGTGGTTCGGGCTTTCTCATCAAGAATGGCCACCGGATACTCATCATATGTTAAATCCGGTTTCAATTCGCCGATGTCTTCGGTAGGAACAGCAGCTGTATGCTTCAAACATTTTCGCAGTTGCGAAACATGGAAAACATCATGGACACCCGCAAGAGATGCCGGTAGTTCCAATCGATACGCCGCTGGTCCGCACTTCTCGGTGATAGCATAGGGTCCAATGAAACGAGGAGCGAGCTTCCCCTTCACACCGAACCGGTGCACGCCCTTCATCGGAGACACCCGGAGGTACACGTGTTCCCCAACGTCAAAGTGCAGCGGCCTACGCCTCTTATCAGCGTAGCTCTTCTGTCGGGATTGCGCGGCCTTCAAATTGGCTCGAATTGACCGAACGTGCTCTTCGGCGTCGTTCACCACATCAACCCCGAATGTGACCCTTTCACCGGACTCGCACCAATTTAATGGGGTGCGGCATTTACGACCGTAGAGAGCTTCATAGGGTGCCATCTTGATACTCGCCTGATAACTGTTGTTGTACGAGAATTCCGCCAATGGTAGGTGATCATCCCAGTTCCTACCATGGTGGATGGCACATGCTCTCAACATGTCTTCCAGGACTTGATTCACCCTCTCTGTCTGGCCATCTGTCTGAGGGTGATAGGCGGAGCTCCTGATCAACTTAGTACCCAATGCAGCGTGTAGCTGCTCCCAAAAGCGAGATACAAATAATGCACCTCGATCTGAGGCAATGGTCTTGGGTACCCCGTATAGGCATAGAATCTTCGCTATGTATAGCTCCGCATATTTGCCGGCACTGTAACGTGTATTTACCGGAATGAAGTGAGCCGTCTTGGTTAACCGATCAACGATTACCCATATGGAATCATGCTTGTTGGCTGTTAGGGGTAATCCCACAATGAAATCCATGCTCACATCTTCCCATTTCCATGCCGGGATCTTCAGGGGTTGCAACAGCCCTGATTTCTTCATGTGATCAGCTTTCACTCGTCTACACGTATCGCACTCGGATACGTACTTAGCTACCTCCCGCCTCATCCGTGTCCACCAAAATTTCTTTTTCAAATCTTGGTACATTTTGTTGCTGCCCGGATGAATGGAGTATTTAGACAAGTGAGCTTCATCGAGGATCTTTTTCCTCAACTCCATATCTCGGGGTACGACTATGCGGTCATTGAACCACAGCGTCCCCTCATCATCTTTCCGGAAACATTTAATTTCTCCATTGTCTATCCGTCTCCGGAGATGTGCCGTGCCTTTATCCGTTTTCTGAGCTGCCATGATGTCCTCCCTAATAGTAGGGATGAGGGCAAGGTTGTATAGCGATCCATAAGGAACCAAGTATAAACTTGGCTCTCCCTCCTCCACCGGTGTAATGGTGAGGTGATGGACATGTGACTTCCGACTCAGCGCGTCGGCAACCACATTCGCCTTGCCAGGGTGGTAATGGATCTCAATCTCATAATCTTTGATCAGTTCTAACCACCTCCTCTGCCTCATGTTCAGCTCCTTCTGGGTGAAAATGTATTTCAAGCTCTTGTGGTCGGTGTAGAGATGCACCAAGTTCCCCAGGAGATAGTGCCTCCACATTTTTAGCGCCAACACCACGGCAGCAAGTTCAAGATCGTGAGTCGGGTAGTGCTGCTCATGGTTCCGAAGTTGGCGTGAGCCATAAGCGACCACACGTCCTGCCTGCATCAACACGCAGCCAAGCCCAATACCGGACGCGTCACAATACACGTCGAAGGGCTTTGTTGTATCCGGCTGAGCTAACACCGGGGCTGTTGTGAGATGCTTCACCAATGTTCGGAACGCTCCTTCACACGCCGTGTTCCAAACATATTTCGTCCCTTTCTTCAGCAACTCTGTCATCGGCTTAGCGAGCTTGGAGAAGCTTGGAATGAACCCCCGGTAGTATCCCGCTAACCCGAGGAAGCTTCTGACTTCATGGACTGAAGTGGGAGCTTTCCATTTCAGCACTTGCTCTATTTTGCTTGGGTCAACCGCAATGCCTTCAGCTGAGATGATATGTCCCAAGAATGGCACTTGGCTGATCCAAAATTCGCATTTGCTGAACTTGGCGTAGAGCTTGTGGTCTCGCAATCGTTGAAGAACGATCCGTAAGTGTTCGGCATGCTCGGCTTCTGTCTTGGAGTAAACCAAGATATCGTCGATGAACACTACCACGAACTTGTCCAGCTCCGGCATGAACACCGAGTTCATGAGATACATGAAATGGGCTGGAGCATTTGTGAGACCAAATGACATGACGAGATATTCGTATAAGCCGTATCTCGTCGAGAACGCCGTCTTCGGGATATCCTCCGCCCGGATCTTGATCTGGTGATATCCAGAGCGAAGGTCCATCTTTGAGAATACACTTGCCCCCACAAGTTGATCAAACAAGATGTCAATACGGGGCAGTGGGTACTTATTCTTGATGGTGACGGCGTTGAGCGGCCGGTAATCCACACACAGCCTCAGGGTTTCATCCTTCTTCACGAACAACGCCGAGCATCCCCAAGGCGAGGAACTCGGCCTAATGAAACCCTTGCTCAACAGATCATTGAGCTGTTCTTTCAGTTCAGACAGCTCATTTGGAGCCATCTTGTATGGTCTCCGTGATATGGGCGTAGTCCTGGGTGCGAGCTCGATCTTGAACTCGACATCCCGCTCAGGTGGCATGCCCGGAAGATCATCCGGGAACACGTCGGAATACTCCCGAACTACGGGGATGTCTTCTAACTTGAGAACTTCAGCATTATTAATTGCTAAAACTTCCCGGACTGGCGTGTCTAACACCATGGAATGCGGACGGTGGAATGGAGAATTTAAGTGAACCGTCCGTGTCTGAGTCTCTAGGACAGCGCCATGGTATTGCAGCCATGACATCCCTAAGATTGCATCAATCTTTTGTCCCATAAGGATTATCAAGGTGGTGGGATATAGTTTCCCACCTAAGCACAGAGGTGCCTTTGGAATCATCATATTAGCTGAAATCTTCCCTCCCGGTGAGCATATCATATAAGTGCAGTCGGTGGGGAAGACTTGCAATTGATGTTTAGCCACATAGGATGCACTCATAAAGCTGTGGGTTGCACCAGAATCAAATAATATGACGATGGCTTGATTGTTGAGAGTAAACGTACCCGCCAGCACGTTGTCTCCCTCTGGGGCATCCTCATTGTCGAGGTTGTGGACGCCCCCAGTCCGCTGACCAACCTTCTTCACCGGAGGTCGGCCTCGAGTACCGCCCTGGAGCTGGGCTTGCCCGCTGCTCTGCTGCCCCAGGGGACAGTCCTTCGCAAAGTGGCCCGCCTGGCCACACGTGAAGCAGGTGAAACGGGGCGGTCCCCCGCTAATCGGTGGACGGAAACCCGGGGCGCGTTGTGGCGGTGGAAACGCCCGGGGTACCGTCTGCTGCTGCTGCTGTCTTGGTGGTGGCATCGGCGGACGGAACGGGGGTGCTTGGAATGAACGTCCCCCGAACTGTTGAGGTCGCGCCGGTGGACGCCACTGCTGCCCGGATGGTGTCCGATACACCATGCGGTACTTCTGGGGCGCGCCACCACCGCTGCTAGGTGGAGCGCTGCGCTTCCTCTGCTCAGCTGCTAACTCCCGCTGAGCATCCTCTTGCATGATGGCGGCATTGACTAGGTCGTTGAATGTGCCGCGGTTCCACTGTACGAGGTGGGTCTTCATTTCGGGGTGTAACCCCCGATAGAAGTGCTCCCTCTTCTTCTCCTCCGTGGAGATGTAGTCTGACGCATACTGCGCCAGATGGTTGAAGGCACGGGAGTAGTCGTGGGCACTCCTCCCGCCCTGCTTCAGTTCCAAAAATTCTTGGAACTTCCTCTTCATTATTCCGGGAGGAATGTGATAGGCGCGGAACGCCTCCCGGAACTCTTGCCATTCCACGGCATGGCCAGCCGGACGTGAGGCGACATAATTCGCCCACCACGCACCAGCGGCACCGTGGAGCTGCTGTGCTGCGAACAGGGTCTTCTGCCGCTCCTTACACTGGAGCAGCCCAAACTTGGACTCGATGGTCCGCAGCCAGTTGTCAGCCTCCAGTGGTTCTTCAGCTTCGGTGAACACTGGAGGGTGCGTACTCATGAAATCCGAGTACGACACTTCGCGGGGCTCACGAGGCCCTCGCTCTTGACGTCCTCCCGCCTGGGACATATTCTGCACGATCGTGCGGAGCAGGTCGGTCTGCTCCTCACGACCTCCCACCAATGCCGCTATCACATCCGCTAGAGTAAGCGGAGGCGGCGGTGGTGGCTGCTGCTGCGGGGTGCTGTCGTAGGCCGGTGGCTGGGAGTCATCACCTCCCTGTTGGCTAGAGCCACCAACCTTGTGCGTGGTCCTAGTACGAACCATCTGCAACCACACGACATTAAACATCAGTCCCGCAACATTTTGCATGCAGTCTAAATGAAATAGGTGTAAAACACAATGACAATGAAAACATGCGATACATCTCGTAAGTAGATAGTGTAATAACTTTGCACAAGCTACACCATTACCAGACCAAACACAAGCTAGTTTAATCCAACTTGATGAACCTCCACTTTGGGAGCTCAACATAACTAGGTTTGGTCACTACGAGACATTACTATCGCGTTGTCATCACGCATACCACCCTTAGGGTACAACACCCTCTCCAATGAGCTCAACTGTCATTCTTCTGTCAGAATGACCAGTTTCTACCTATTCCAAGTTTTGATCTGGTTCTGTGCATCTTCATGACTCAAGTTGAATACCAAAGTTCAAGTTAACTTCAGTATCTTTCCAACGAGTACTCATTTGCCCCCAGATCAGCTTTGATTAAAAAGTTATGCTAATTCAAAGTTAGCAGAATTTCTGGAAGAATTTTAACAGCACCTCCCTTGGAAGTGGCTGTTTTCAATCCTGATTTCCACTAATTCTGTGCTGAAATTTCAGGAACTTTGAATTGCAAAGGTGTCACACATCTTCTACTCCTTCTAAGGATGTATTATATGACAATTTTAGATTTTTCTACTGGGAGTTATGTTTGAAAACAGATCAGTTCAGAGGATGTTTTACTCTGCCCTGGTTCTGGACAGTTTACATTCCTCTGGGATTTAAGCCATCTTACGGTGAGTTTCAGCTCTGGAAGTCTACAACAAAGTTGTAGAGGACTCGAATACCTTTCCATAACTATATAGCACACCTCCCTGGGCTAAAAGACCTGTGAGTTATGCCCTGTTGAAGATCAGCAATCTTGCTGTCCAAAACAGAGCACTCTGTTTTTCATCCCTTTAGCTATCCTGGTCCACTATCCCATTCTTATACCCAACCAGAGTCTTAATTGTTGAACCTAATGATTTTAGTTCCTGGTTCTCAATATTTTCATGTATATGCCTACAATGTCTCGGTACTACGTTCCTCACCAAAGAAAATCCTAACCGGATCATACCGGCATGTACGTCTTAAGTGTGGCACTACACGGTCTCTCACACACGTTTTCTACACGGATACATACGTGGTTAGTACCTGCAGAAGACCACACAACGATGGTGCACTCAAAGGTTGTTCATTTCAGGCAGTTCCATATTTAAAAGTAAATACAAACACCCATATCATTGTCATACGGCCGTCCTTGAGTTAGGTCACGTCTCAAGGTACGTGATCGTGTTTCAACACCACACGACGGGGAACCCGAGTATGTCATGAACGGGTCGTCACGGTTGGGAATGTTATCAACCCAACAGATACCACCTACTGCCCTGCAGGGCACACCGATGGCAAGCGCTGCGTATGTCCTCCTGGGCTATTTCCAGACGAATACACTCTCGCGTTACTGACCACGCGATGGGGTCTCCACTTACTTGCCTAATGCACGCTAGGGATCAGCGTTTCATATGAACTCAGGAACATGAAGAGTTCAAGAGGTTCATATTGACGTCTCACACCAAGCTATGAGACAAATCCCTGAACCACGTTCCTCGTCAGGGAGAGCTAACCGAAATTGAACCGCTTTCGGTGGCGTTCCTTACCACACTTACCAGAGCGTAGGTGCGTCGTTACATAATTGAAATTCAGAATTATAACACATAGGTTAGTCTTTGCCACTTTAAGTAACTATGCTAATATAGTCCTTACTTGGGCAGCTACCGATTCCTCACCGTATACCTAAGTTTTTCCCATAATGCAGTCCTTTAGTACTGTGCTATCCCCACTGCAGCTCTGATACCAGGCTGTGGCGGACCGGAATCCGCTCATCCAGGATCGCAGAGGGTGGTGCCGCGCGATGCGACACCCGACAGCACACGTCATAAGAACATAATATATTACATGGGAAACAACTGAAACTGTACAAACAGGTACAAACTTCAGTTACAACTATTGTTTATGTTACACAGCGGAAGTTTACACTACACAACTCACGCCCGCTTATCTAGCAAAAGTTGGTTGCCCAGCCCTAGGGCGACCCACACTAGCTGCACTCCTCAGCTCAGCGCGGCGTGTACGGCTCCCACTCAGCCGTGGTCCCCGACGGAGGGTAACCCTCGCCGGTGGACTCGTACTCCGAGTCCGTGGGTGGCTCCTCACCTGAAAAACACTTAAGCAGCAACCGTGAGCACGAAGGCTCAGCAAGGCTTAACCGACTCACCTAAGCATGAAACTCTACATGAGGGGTACAATGGACATAGGATAGTAACATTTCAGCAAAAGGACACGCCTACAAGTTCATCCTTAGTTCATCTTTTAGCAACAAGTTAACAGTTCATGAAATCTGAAATTTAGTAAGCAGTATTTGGTGGCACACATGTAGCAATACAATTATATCAATCAGCATCATTGAATCAACATATTTCATCCATTAGTCTACGTTACGACGCAGTGAACAAGCGGTACTCGTCACCGCAAGGGACGGCGAATCGACTCGATATACACCTGCAGGGAAACCCAAAAAGCACGTCATGTACGCCCACCCGTGGAGCTGCACAGCACGCTAACTCGATGTCGTACGGGACAACCTTTCACCCAACAGCCCGAACGTCGAACCGGTCGCACCGAAACGAGCAGGAGGTTCCCCACACGGAGCATCTCTCTATGCCCGTTGGCAGATTTCCACCTTGCTGCCCTCAACCTACACCTATAAATCGGTGTGCTATGCCTCGACGCCCGGAGGTTTAGGCTACATCGGTTTATCGGGGCCCATATATCCGATATGCCTTCGGTACGTTCAATACTTGTTCAGCAGGGCCGCACACGGATCGGTCCTCAATCGACACGGGCAGGGCTGCGCACACAAGACTTCTTCTTGCTGCGCCCTAGCCCCTGCCTAGTCTCATTTTCCTTACTAAGGTGATCTCACATCACTCAACCGAACCCGTGTGTCCCACTGCCTATCTCGCGAGTAGATTCCAACTACTCGACTTGTACCGAAGTCCTATGACACTTTAAGCATAGCCTGTCTACTCGAGGTCCTTGACACTACCCTCACTCTTTTAGGAACCTTTGGTTATGCAAGTGGGGTTTCATTCATCCTATACCTAATGCACATACATACTTCATATGACACATGTATACAAAGGAAAAATTATAAAAGGGTTAATGCAAACCGGGGCTTGCCTTGTTGCTGCTGGCCAGGAGTTAGTTCTTCGTCCGGAAGAAGTCCAGCACTTCCGGAGTCTCTTCTTCAACGGCTACACGTTAATGAAATACTACATGTTAATTTAGATGCAAATGTGAGTTTTAGAGTAAGACTCCTACTATTAGTTATAATAACCAGCCTCTAACACCTGGAACTTTGTTTAAGAATTTAAATATGAACTGGTGTTGGTGGTTTGGCTTGGACTTAATCACATGGTTAAATGCTAAGTGGTTTTCCCCCTTTTCCATATTAATCTTTTAATTGGTTAAACAGGACAGGGGTGATCTAGAGCTCCAATAGAGCTGAGAATTTTTGTGTGAGTTCCTTGTCACCAGAAAACTCTCTGGACCAAACATTAGCACTTTTCATGGAGTGGTTTGCTCAGAATAATTCTCTTGGCAAATCAGCAAGGAAGAATTTATTCTGAGGTAATACCCCTGTTCATGCTCAACTTAATGAACTACAATTTCAATTATAGCTCATAGAGTTTGCATGAATTTTCCTAACATTTTTGGGGTTAATATTTGCCCAGAACTGAATTTCCAAGTTTTGGAAATTCTCTGAAAATGTTTCTGGATTCAAATGAACACAGCACCTTCCAATTTGAATTGCTCTAACCAAATCAACTCCAAATGGTCTGAAACTTTTATAGGGGTTTACTAATGTCCTAAAGAACATTCTGGCAAAATTTGGGGATTTTTGTATGGACCAAATTCCCTCTAAAATTCTTTTACTGAAAAGCTTTAAAGAATTTTCCAGAATTAATTAATGGTTTTCATACAAATTGGGTTGTATATCTGGACAGAGCTAGGAAATATGAATCCAACCCAATTTGAATCACTAAATTTGGAGCTTCCTAGCAAAAGTTATGGGGTTCTAAAGTTTGCACTAAAACTGGAAATTCCAGAAATGTTTAAATCCTGCGGGTGGGTCCACGTACACGTGTCGGCCGCTGGAGCCGAGCCACACGGGGCCACAGACTACTTCCCGTGCGGCCGCACTGGATCCTGGACCACAGAGAATCCCACCCATTTATCTCCAGCCGCTGACGCGTGGGGCCTACCCCTTCGTCCTCCTCCGGCCACCCGCGCGACCCCGCCGCCAAGCTCGCCGGAGCTCTCGCCGGAGACGGGTTCCGGTCCTCGGAGCTTGCTGAATCTCGCCGCCAGTGCCTATCTCGGCCTGAGGAACACGGTGGTGCCCTCCCCAGAACTTGACAACCACCGGAACAGTGCTCCCGACGGCAACAGCGGCCGGGAGCTCACCGGCGACGTCCAACTCGGCATCCCACGCACCTTTTTCGATGCGGTTTGCTCGGGGAGCTCCGCTGACACCTGCTGGTCACGGACATGGACACCGATCCCCGTGAAAACGGCGGTAACTACGACCTCACTGGCGACCTAGGCCGGATATCGGCTGTGCTTCAGAAAACTTCAAAGAACCGTAAACCTAGCCCACGGTTTTTACTGGTTTTCGATCCTAGGTGGTCGTGGCCGTGTATAGAGCGTGTGCATGACTCGGTTTGCCCGGTGATGAGCTAACCCCCACGAATTTTGGGATTTTGTGGGAGCTCGGTCTCAAGACACCCGAAGCTTTCCCGGCGAAATACTCCCTCGACAGCCCATGAAATGAAGAATGGTAGGGACTAGAAGAATCAGCACCTTAAGGCGGTCCTTTCTTGTGTGGCTCGTCGGGCACGAGCGCGCCTGTGCTGGCCGGACGCCGGCGATCAGAGAGGGCGGCGTTTCTGTGCTCGCGCGGAAACGAGGAAGGAGCTCGGTAGGGGGGGTTCTCGTTTGGAAAGCAGGAGGAAGGCGGCGTGGGCTGTGCGCTGGCCTTTAAGCCGCGGTTTGGCACCGTGAGGTGGCCGATTGCTGCCTCGGTGGCTCGCCGCCGTTCCCTGGCTTGCGCGCGAAGTCGGGGTCGGCTGTAGCAACCGACTGCCCCTCATGTGTGCCACTGACCTGTGGGCCTCCCCCTTTCTTCTTTTTCCCTAATATTTCTTTTCTGTTTTTGTTAATTATCCCACCAGCTACTCACAATTTAATGTGAGACTTAGCTCCCAAGTCTTTGTTTGAATTTGAATTCTCAAATTCAAACTTTGTTTGGTTAAATGTGCTTCATATTTAAACTGAAATTCAAATTCAGTTTTGAATTCTTGCAAATTTAGCTCTTGACAAGATGAGCTCCAATGGGGATGAAAATTGGTGAGCTTACTCAGAAAAATGTGCTGAGTATAGATATGGAGCTAACTTTTGAATTTGGATGATGAAAGTTGCTGCAATTTGAATTTACATTCAAATTGGCCTCTTTTTGAAATAACCCAAAAGTGCCTCAAAAATTGTTGAATTTGCATGAGCTTTGGACTGAACCTTCCCAAGATTTTTTAAATCCTAGGGGTGAGCTCAACCTCTCATGCTCATGTGTGGAAACCCTACATTGTGAAAGTGAAGGCTTTCCCCTCTAATCATTCTTTTGATGGAGGTTACTTGCTCTGCACAACATTTCCTATGGTGTCCACAATAAAAACTGTGGTGTTGTGAGGTGAAGAAAAAGTTTTTGCAAGTCCCTTTTCTTGGGCTTTTACACCCTGCACCATCATCTCGGATCAAGGCAATTTATTTGTGTCTTGTTTTTGGGAGCAGCTTCATGTCGGAGTGTGAGCTGCGACGCTCCTCCCGGCCTGCTCGGAAGCAGCCCGCAAGGTTCTTTTTTTTTTGGAGGGGGCTTGGCGCCCTACGTGACCTGGGCTCGAGAGAGCTGATGGACACCGAGATTTACGTGGTTCGGGGCGCCGGAGCGTAATACCCTACATCCACGGGAGTGATTGTTCTATTGCTTGAGCGTGAGTGCTTGTGCGTTGTGGGATCTGGGATGCGAAATCAGGGAACCCTCTGCAGGGTGGTCACCTCGGACCTTTTATAGTTCAAGGCTGGGGTGGTTACAATGGGGCCTGGGGCCCGACAGGTGGCCCCAGAGCTAAGTGAACCCTATACACAATCTAGAGCTTCGTCCTCTGAGTAGAGTGGCCGGCGGGAGAGTTAAGTCCCGTCGTCCGCATGCTGAACACCCTGTAAAGGCCCAAGTTTTTAACTTGCTAGAAGTTTTCATCACATCCACACCTCATCTTCTAGTCTCGTAATAGATCTTTTGGACATGACTCTTTTGGACATGGCTATCTATGTTTTATGTTTTATGCATGCCTATCTTTTGTGTAACACTACGTGTTGGATTTTATGGCTGTTTTATGCTTATTGTCTTATCACATTTTTAATTTTGAGCACAACACGTATGCACCCCACCATAACATGTGAATGTATGCCAACTCCCCTCTTTTACTCTTGCATACATTCAGGGGGAGTTTTGCATACGTACACATGTTATAAAAATAAATTTTTTACCTCTTATGTTGAAACTTAATGTGTTGTCATCAATCACCAAAAAGGGGGAGATTGTAAGTGCATCTAGGCATCCCCGTGGGTTTTGGATGATTGATGATGACAAATTAAGAGACTAATGAGCTGAGATGATCATAAGCACAGGACATTTCAAGGCGGGCACCTAAAACTCTCAAAAAAGTAAAAAAGATGAAGAACGGCGTCGAAAACGCGAAGAGTAGAAATTAGGGTTTCACTTGAGTCTTTAGTAGGCTAGCCGTGTAAAAGAAAGAGTGTGTGTGTCAAGTGCATTGAGATCATAGAAGAGAGCTCAAAGCGTTACAAGTGTCAAATCCTTAGTAGAGAGAGGTAGAGAGGTAAAGTTGGGCAGGCTGGACTTGTCCGGGGGAAGAGGCCGGACTAGTCCGGAAGTCCTACGGCTTAGTCCGTTTTAGGGTGGACTAAGAGTTCCTGACTGAGATCGGACCTGTCCATTTTTGACGGACTAGTCCGTTTCTCTCTAGGTGAGAGTGTTTTTGGGGCTAAGTCCTGGTAGACTGGACTTATTCGCCTGAATGGCCGGACTAGTTCGGGCTAGCCAGACTTGTCCGTTTTCACATGGACTAAGAGTTCCTGGGTGAGTTCTGGCTAGTCCGTTCTAAGGTGGACTAGTCCGTATGGGTGTGAGATGAGAGCTCCCACGGTTAAGTCTTGGTGGACCGGACTTGTCCGCCTTAGTGGCCGGACTAGTCCGGGTCCTCCAGACTTGTCCGTTCTCACCCGGACAAATAGTTCCTGTGTGAGATCGGACTAGTCCGGTGTGAGACGGACTAGTCCGAACTTTCGGTAGGTGGCAACGGTTGGCTTTGGGACTTCTATAAAAGGAGATGCCCTGACGTCATTTAAAAAGATCTGGAACCCTAGCGCCGCCACAGCGATCCAAGAGTCCCCCCTAATCCTTCTCTCTTGTCTACTCACCCTCTAGAGCCAATTCTTAAGTGAATTTGGGTGTGTGAGAAGAGGAGAAGGAAGAACTTTGCGTTTAGGCTCTTGGAGTGATCTCGTGCACTTGGTGTGATCTGTGACTTGTGAGATCTGTGAAGTTTGTGGAAGTGATCAAGTGGGAGCCTCAGATTGTGAGCAACCCCAAAACTTTGTAAGTTCACCCTTGAGATAGTGAAGAACCGGGTTGGCCTTAGTGGTGACTTGGTGAGGAAAGGGTTGTTAGATCCGGTCCTTTGTGGACTCCTCAACGGGGACGTAGATTCCTGAGTGGAATCGAACCTCGAGAAAAAAATCCTCAGTGTCTCTCTTGCATGTACATTTCTTTGAAGATCAAGATTGCTTAGGGTTTGTTTTAATTATTTCGCTATACATCGTCACACTCTTGCAATTCGTTTCAATATTCTGTAAAATCCCAAGAAAAGGGAGTTGCAAAAACTTTTCATCACCTCACAACACTACAGTTTTTGTTGTGAATATCTTGTGAAGAATTGTGAAGAGCAAGTAACCTCCATCAAAAGGAGGGTTAGTGGGGAAAGCCCTAACATTCACAAAATAGGATTTCTACACATGAACATGGGAGGTTGAGCTCACCCCTAGGACTTGAAAAATCTTGGGAAGGTTCATGCCAAATTTCATGCAAATCCAACACCTTATGAGGCACTTTTGGAGACAATTCAAAAAGAGGCCAATTTGAATGTAAATTCAAATTGCAGCAGCTTTCGTCAGTCAAATTCAAAAGTTAGCTTCATATTCAAACTCAGCACATTTTTCTGAGTTAGCCCACCAATTTTCATCCCCATTGGAGTCCATCTCGTCGGGAGCTAAATTTGCAAGAATTCAAAACTGAATTTGAATTTCAGTTTAAACATGAAGCCAATTTAGCCAAACAAAGTTTAAATTTGAGAACTCAAATTTAAACCAACACTTGGGGGCTAAGTCTCACATTCAATGGTGAGTAGCTGGGGATATATTCAGCAAAAACAGAAATGAATAGTGGGAAAAAGAAATTAGAGAGGAGGCACACATGTCAGCAGACTTCACTCTGAAGTTTTCCCTCGGGTGATATTTCTTCGGCCGAAGCCGCGCGCGTGCCAGCACGACTGCGCCCCAACCGCCAGCGACGGTCGGACGTCCACCTCACGGTGAAAAATCGCGGCTCAAAGGCCAGCGCACACGCTACTCCCCTCTTCCTTCTGTTTCCCGAGCGAGAACGGCCACACTCCAAGCTCTTTTCCCGGTTCCGCGCAAGAACAGAACACCGACCTCCTCTGATCCCGGCTTCCGAAGCTAGGATCTGTTTCGTGCCCGGTGAGCTACACGAAAAAGGTCCACTCCAAGGTGCATGACACGCTCGTACCGACCGCTCCTCCTCTCGTGCTTCGTCGGGGTAGTAATTGTCCGTTTAGTCATTCAGTGTTCAAAGTACCGCATGATACAAAACACGGAAATTCGGAGTGGGTAGTTCACCACCGGGGATTCCGAGCTACACACACGTTCTTCACTGGTACACGACCACCTAGGATCAAAAACCAGCGAGAACCATGGGCTAGGGTTACGGTTCTTCGAAATTTTCGGGGCACAGCCGATATCGGGCCTAGGTCGACGGTGAGCACATAGCTCCAGCCATTTCCATGGCCAACCGAGCTCATATTCGTGCTGAGCATGCCACAGCGGAGCTGTAGGAGCAAACCGTTTGAAGAATAAGGCCCTGAGTAGTCCGGGCGACATCGCCGGAGTAGAGAGAACCACTGTCACCGTCACGGCCATGGTTCCGGCCATCGCCGAGCTTCGGTGAGGGCACCAGCGTGTTCAGCATGTGGAACTAGGCCCTGGCGGCGAGGGAGAGCGCGGGAGCTGGCCGGACGACAAAAATCGGCGCGGCTCCGACGAGCCAGGCGGCGCGCAGGAGCGCGAGGAAGAAGACGAGCTGGCCGGGCCCGCTCGTCAGTCCCTCAGTAAATAGTGTGGGGATTTTCTGTTGCACCGGATCGTCTGTGACAGTGAGAGGAACAGTCCTGTGGCCCCGTGTGGTGTAGCTGACGGGGTGACACGTGTGGGCCGGACCCGCTGTCAGGGATTTGAACTTTCCCCGGTTAATTCAAATTCCAGAATCTCCCCAAACTTTAGAACCTCATAACTTTTGTTAGGAAGCTCCAAATTTAGTGATTCAAATTGGGTTGGATTCATTTTGAATAGCTCTATCCAAATATGCAACCCAATTTGTATGAAACCCATTATTTAATTCTTGAAAATTATTTAAATCTTTTCAGCAAAATAATTTTAGAGGGAGTTTGGTTAATCCAAGAATCCTCAAATTTTGCCAGAATATTCCGTAGGATGTTAGTGGACTCATGTAAAAGTAGACCATTTGGAGCTGATTTGATCAGGGCAATTCAGATTTGAAGGTGCTGTGTTCAATTGAATACATAAACATTTTCAGAGAATTTCCAAAACTTGGAAATTCTGTTCTGGGCAAATCTTAGCTCCAAAAATGCTAGGAAAATTAATGCAAACTCTATGAGCTATAATTGAAATTGTAGTTCACTAAGTTTGGCATGAACATGGGTGTTATCTCAGAATTATTTTTTCTTTGCTTAATTGCTTAGAAAATCATTCTAAACAAACCACTCAATGAAAAGTGCTAATTTTTGGTCCAAAAGACTTTCTGGTGACAAGGAACCCACATGAAAAGTCTCAGCTCCATTGGAGCTCTGGATCACCACTGTTCTGTTTAACCACTTGAGGTGATCAATATAGAAGATGGAGAAAACCACTTAGCACTTAATCATGTGCTTAGGTCCAAACCCAAACCAACAGCACCAGTTTCATTTTAAATTCTTAAACAGAGTTCCAATTTTTAAAAACTTTTTAGTAGAACTTGTAGCAGAATCTTTACAATTAATCTTATGTGCATATTCATTAACGTGTAGTCGCTGAAGGCGAGGAGACTCCGGAAGTGCTCGACTTCCTCCTTCCGGAAGAAGACCTAACCACTGACCAGCAGCAACAAGGCAAGCCCTGGTTTGCATTAAGCCTTTTATAAAGTTTTACTTGTTTACATATGTAGTGTGAAGTATGTATGTGCATTAGGTGTAGGATGGATGAAAACCCAACTGCATAACCAGAATTTTTCCCCCAAGAGTGAGGGTAGTGTCTAGGGCCTCGAATAGACAGGCTATGCTTAATGATTCATAGGACTTCGGTACAAGTCGAGTAGTTGGAATCTACTTGCGAGTTAGGCTTGGGACACACGGGATTGGTTCGAGTGATGTGAGATCGCCTTAGTAATAAAAATGAGACTTGGCAGGGGCTAGGGCGCAGCAAGAGGAAGTCTTGTGTGCGCAGCCCTGTCCGTGTCGATTGAGGACCGATCCGTGTGCAGCCCACGCTGATCAAGTTTGAACATACCGAAGGCATATTGGATATATGGGCCCCGATAAACCGATGTAAACTAAACCTCAGGGCGTCGAGGCATAACGCACCGGTGGAAATCTGCTAACGGGCATAGAGATATGCTCCGTGTAGGGAACCTCCTGCTCGTTTCGGTGCGACTGGTTCGACGTTTGGGCTGTTGGGTAAAGGTTGTCCCGTACGACATCGAGTGAGCGTGCTGTGCAGCTCCACGGGTGGGCGTATGTGACGTGCTCTTTGGGTGTCCCTGCAGGTGTATATCGAGTCAATTCGCCGTCCCTCGCGGTGAAGAGTACCACTTGGTCACTGAGTCGTGACGTAGGCTAATGTATGAAATGTGATGATTCAATATTGCTGATGTGATATAATTGTGTTGCTACATGTGTGCCACCAAATATTGCTTACTAGATTTCACATTCCTGAACTTTTAACTTGTGGTTAAAAGATCAACTAAGGATGAACTTGTAGGCGTGTCCATTTGCTGCAATGTTACTATCCTATGTTCATTGTACACCTCATGTAGAGTTTCATGCCTAGGTGAGTCGGTTAAGTCTTGTTGAGCCCTCGTGCTCACGGTTGCTGCTTAAGTGTTTTTCAGGTGAGGAGCCACCCACAGACTCGGGTTACGAGTCCACTGGCGAGGGTTACCCTCCGTCGGGGACCACGGCTGAGTGGGAGCCGTACATGCCGCGCTGAGCTGAGGAGTGCAGCCAGTGTTGGTTGCCCTAGGGCTGGGCAGCCGACTTTTGCTAGATAGGCGGGCGTGAGTTGTATAGTGTAGACTTCCGCTGTGTATTATAAATAATAGTTGTAACTGAAGGTTGTACCTGTTTGTACAGTTCAGTTGGTTTCCCATGTAATCAAAAGGTGTCCTTATGAATGTGTGCTGCTAGGTGTCACATCGTGCGGCACCACCCTCTGCGATCCTGGATGAGCGGATTCCGGTCCGCCACATATTCTGTCACACTTGTCGTATAGAAGTGCTAGTTGTCTCATCCACATTTTGTTAAACTAAAATCTGGAGAAAAACCCTTAAAAATCAAGACGTTACCCCGTAGCAAGCCATTCTACTTCATCGTAATGCTCAAGCAGTTGAGGTGATCACCTCATCCTTGACTCGAGAAGAGTTCAACCGAGTCGATGGATTAGAGGTGGCCAAAGACATATGGGACACACTCAAGACAGCGCATGAAGGAAACCGAGTCATTAGGGAAGGCAAGATCGAGATGATTGAAGGGGAGCTTGGGAGGTTCACCATCATGGATGGTGAGTCCCCTCAAGACATGTACAACCATCTCAAGATCCTTGTCAACAAGATCCGATCTTATGGATGCACCCGGTGGACGGATCATGAGGTGGTGAAGAGGATTCTTCGGGCATTCATGCCTCGAAACATTGCTCTTTGCTCCTTGATCCGTCAGAGCCCGGTGAAAGCATCTAGGCCCCCGTGAGATATGGTTTTGGTGATTAATGACAACCGTTCGTTATTACTAATGAGTTTGTGGATGCGAGATTTCACATATATCACATCAACCGTTAATGAACTATCTATTCACACCATCTACTGCTCATTGGATACAAATGGATACCCCTCAACGATCCATTCTAAGGGGTTATTCGATACTCATGAAAACTAAATGAAGAAATCATACAACGACTCTACTTTATCAAAATTGGCAACACAAGGAGCTCACACCTCATCGTAATATCATTTCAAACAAGTGTCAAAGAGGTCACTCGAGAGGATTCTAAAAGATCAACTCAAAACAACTCGAAGCAAACAAGTTGCATTCACCGGATCATCCGATGTCTTGCAAAATGGCTACATCGGTCGAGTTTGAGTTGGCAGAAGAAGAAGACCTCAGATCCCAGTACTCACCGGATCATCCGATGTGAAGGAAGTGGCACATCGGTTGTAAGGGCCTCAGTTTTTGACACTCATTTGCAGTGTTCATCACCACACCACACACCTCATTTGAGGAAAAATGATGAACACAAATAAAGAGCAAGTAACAATTATCAACATGCTCATTAGGGAACAAACTCACACATTGCAAAAGTGGTACTTCCCACATGTGATATAGATGGGCTGGACATATGAAAACTCCTACACTTTGCTAAGGATGTCCATGCCAAGTTTCACCCAAATTCAAAACATTTTTGAGGTCATCTTGGGTGTAGATAGGAAAGGGGCAGTTTGAAAACATATTCAAATTCAAACTGTTTTCACCCACTGAATTTAAAAGTGGAAGGCATATTCTTGCTCAGCACATTTTTGTGAGCTCACACACCAATTTTCACTCCATTTGGAGTTGATCTTGACATGAGCTAAGGGGGAGAAATTCAAACTTTATTTGAATTTCAAACTGCACTTGTGCTGAAATTCATTCAAACCAAACCTCATTTGAACTTTGGTCAATTCAAATGGCTCTTGGGTGAATAATTTGAGTTGCCAAGGGTAGAATAGGGTTCACTGTTTACCACAGCTGTTAGGAATAAATTTCAGAGGTTAAAAGAGGAGTGGGACCCACATGTCAGCCTCAGCCTCAAAGCAAACCGACTGAACCACAGTTCAGTCGGTTCCCGGCTGTTGTGCGCGCGCGCCACCGAAGGGGCCGGCCGGCGCCAGCTCCTGCTGCGTGCCCCAAGCCGGAGGCCAGCCGGCCGAGCTATTTATTCCCTCCCCGGCGTGCCTCAGTCACCATTTCCCCGAGCTACCGACGTGCGCGACTGCTTTTCCCACTGCCATCGCCGCCGCTCGAGTTCCTGCTTGATCAAGCCGATCGCAGCTCCCTCTTTCCATTCCAAGGTCCCAGCAAGGTACTAGCAACCATCCTCCATCCTTCCCATTGATAGAAATCGATTGAAACCGAGTGATATCGGCTGTGCCGAAAGATCAAACTCGGAACTGGAAACCGCCGCACCTCGGGCTCTCGTGGACAGCCCAACCTGGGCGTTGTCACGCCCGAGCCAAGGCACCCTTGGACGCGCAAGTGATCGGTGCTGCTCATCCCCGAGCCACAGCTCGAGTGGTTGCTCACCGGCGGCGAATTTCCACTTTTCCCCTTTCTGTGTGCAGAACGACCCTCGGGTACGATTCTGTTTAATTCGTGCTCTAGAAAGGATTAGAGGGCCTCAGGCCACTCCCACACGAGCTAGACACGGTGACGCACAAGTTGCCTTCACAACTCTGAGCCGGAGAACCTCTGTGCCCGGCGTAATTCAAGGTCTACTAATGGCGGAACGAACGGGGGGTATCGGGCGCACGGTGAGGACCTATTTCGGGCCTTCCCCGAGCTGCCCCGAGTTCATGTCGACCTTCTCTGAGGTCCACTGATGCTCCCCGACCGGTTTCCCAAGTAGCTGAGGCACTAGGAGCATCAGCCGACATGGCCGAAGTCGTTCCGATATGGCGGCTCGTCGCCGACCATGCTCCGGCCGTTGTCATGAGCAGCTGACCCTCGGATCATGTTCCCCAAGTAAAAGTAGGCAGGGGCGGCCAGAATCAAGAAGTTTGAAGCTGTACAGCAGCCGGCGGCGAGTCCTCCGGCGAGGTCCCTCGGCGGCAGGGCGCGGGTGTCGCGAGGTTGAAGAAGGGGGTGGACCCCAGCTGTCAGCGGCCGATATTTTGAATCGGGATCCGGCTGCGGCCGGGATCGGGTGTGCTGGCGCGCAAAAGCCTTGTGGGCCGCGGTGTGCTGTCGCTTCGGCGTGCGACGCGTGTCCCCTGGGCCCACGCGCGAGTTTAAACTTTTCCCCGATTTTCAGATTTCCTTCAAACTTCAAATCCTTATAACTTTGGCTAGAAAGCTCCAAATTGAGTGAACCAAATTTTGCTGGATTCAGCTCTTTGAGTACTTTCCAGAAAATCAAGTGTCACTTCATGAAATTCCGTAATTCTCCAGAATTAATTCCTTAAAGTTTAAACTGTTAGGAATTTTAACTGGAGAATCATTTGGAGGAAAATCCTGAAATTTTGCTGAGATGTTCACCAAAATATCCTTGAACTACCATAAAAATTTCAGATCCATTTGAGCTCATTTAGTCCACCTAATGGTGTGATTAGTAAAACTGTTCCAGAGAAAATAGAAAATGTTCAGAAACATTTTCAGAATTTTCTCTGAAATTGTTTAGCTCATATCTTTAGTTAGAGACTTCCAAATTAAGTGAGACCAATTCCATTAGAACCCTCTGAAAATCTAGTTTTCAGAAAGTCATAGTTTGTTTCATGAAAATACCTAGAACACCCTAAAAGCCTTTAATTAAGGTCAAGGACATAATTATTTGTGGAGGGCTCAAATGAGCTTTGCTGCAACTAAAACTTGACCAAGTCTCTGTTTAGGTTGTAACCAAGCCACAGTAAAAGTTTCACAGTCATTAGGTCTATCTAGTAAAGGTTATAGACTTCACAACTTCAAAGTTAATACAAAAGCATTTAATTAATACATACATTGTTCTTATCATGTAGTCGCTAAGGTCGAGGAGGAACCCGAAGTCCTAGACTTCGTTACTCCGGAGGAACAGCTAGCCTACGACCAAGAGCAGCAAGGCAAGCCCCGGTTTGCATTAACCTTTTTACAAATTTTTATTGTTTTGAGCACATAATTGTTTTCTTTGTTCTTTGCATTAGAGTCTTGATTGGAAACCCAACTGCACAGCCAAGAAAACCATGGGTTGGGTTTAGGATTGCAAACCTCGTTAGCCACCGCATTGCTAGGATAGAGTAGGATTCGGTACAAGTCGAGTAGTTGGAACTACTCGCGAGAATAGGCTAGAGGCACATTGCTCGGGTAGAGATAGCACATGATACACATGGCAAGAAAATGAGACCGAGCGGAGAGTAAGGGCAGCAGGACTTTGGGGCCTGTGTGCTGTAGCTCCGCTTGTGTCGATTGAGGACCGAGCCGTGTGCGGGCCTGTTGAACAAGCTAGAACAGTACCGAAGACCTACCGGCTATATGGGAACCGGGAAACTGATGTAACTCGGGTAGCTGGGTATTGAGGCATTGCCCGTCGTTCAGAGGGTAGGTTGAGAGCTCGAGGTGTAAATCAGCTGGCGGCACAGAGATGCGCGTGCAGGGACCTCTTGCTCGGGACGATGGGACCGGTTCAATATTTGGCTAACGGGTGAAAGGTAGTCGCGTACGGCGTCCGTGATGGTTGTTGTAGGCAACATCGAGTACGGGCGTACGTGACGGGTTGTTCGGGTAACCCTGCAGGTGTAAATCGATTATAATCGCCGTCCCTCGCGGTCAGTGAGTACCACTTGTTCACTGTACCGTGACGTAGAAAGAACAGGCTAGTTACATGTTAAAATGTTGCTGATTGAAAGTTGGATATTGATTGTTAATGATATGTTGTAGCTTAGTGCTAACTAAAGTTCTTTTCAACTTTGGGCAAAGTACATGAGAGAAATGCGTTTCTTGTTTGATTGCGGCTCTCTCATGTGCCTTAGCGTAAAGTTCTCCACAACCTGCTGCTAAAACTTGAAAGTAAGGTTCTACTAATTAGGCGAGTCCTTGCAAATGATTTTTACCTCATGCAACCCATCACCCTCATGTAGAAGTTTCATGTTTAGGTGAGACGGGTCAGACTTGCTGAGCCTTCGTGCTCACTGCTTGTGTTTGAAGCTTTTGCAGGGTTCTATGAGGAAGGGACTCCCGAAGAGGAGACGGAACCCCAGGAGGGGAACCCCGTCGAGTGGGAGTCGTGCACGCCGCAGAGTTAGTGTGCGTGTGTGCTAGCAAGGACACGTTCGAGGGCTGAACGTGCACTTGATGCTTAGTCTACGCCCGCGAGTGTGGACTAAACTTATTTTGATGTAAACATGTTGATAAACTTGTTTATGTAATAAAGCTTCCGCTTCCGCTTTGTACCTTTGACGTGTGTTATGCGGTGCTGTGCAACGCAGCACCCCTCAGCGTGATCCTGGCTCGACAGGACCCAAAGGGGTCGTGTCAGCGTGGTATCAGAGCTCGCTTGAGGTTTAACACAGTACAAAGGTCTTCTTTTTCAAAAATCCAGTGAGGAACGAGTTAGTAGCCCGTATAAGGATGTTATTAGTATATAGAAAGTGGCTTAGTAACCTATTTGTTATGTCGGAAAATCGTGCATCTCGGGACGTTCATGTCTTGGGGGGTGCACGTAAGCGCTGTCCACCAGTGCGCACAAGCTGAAGGGTGGAGCCCCACGGGTGGCAGGTAACCCGACCCGCTTTAGTATCCTCTACGACTCTTCATGTCGTTTGGGGTATTCGAGCAACGTCTGTCCCTGGCGTGCGTGGTGCAACATGGGAGACCCCGTCACGTGGTCTGAAACGTGAACACGTAACTCAGGGCGTGTTTGGCTTGAGAACATCCGGGCGAGTGATGACGGCCGGGTGTACAAACTGTATGGATTCCGGGCTCGGTGTGCAGCCGAGTCTGATGATTGTTTGAGTTTCTGCAGGTAGCCTTACCACGAAACGGTAGACGTGTAGCATCCGTGTGCGAGTGACGAGTAGTGCCACTGAACTAACGAAGCCGGCTAAATCCGGTATAGGTTTTTCCTTTGTGAGGACGTAGTACCGACATAATCTGGTGACGCCTCGACGTCACACCCAACTAAATGAACAACTTCATTTAAAAACTTGAAGGTTTTGATCCAAAGTAGTAAAACTTGATGTAACTCCTTCCCTTGAACAGGATATTCAAAGTTAATAAGTTTTCAACTTATAGGATGTTAAGGACAGAGCACTCTGTTTTCAGCTAAATCAAGGCTGAAGTTAATCAGAGGTTAGAGGTTGAGTTCTTTCGAGGTTGGGGTCGTATGATACATTTCTGGAAAGCTTTGGAGGAGCTTTACAACTTTTCTGTTGAGTTCCAGAGGTGTTTCATCCCTTAACCACTCGAAAAATGCAGTAGAGTTGAAACTGTCCAGAAAACAGGACGGAGCAAAGACTCTCTGTAGACTCTCTGTAAATTAAGCATAACTTCCTGCATAAAAATCCAAAAATAGAAAATGAGGTGGTTCTGGGAAGCTTATGAGATGGGTTACAACTTTGTAACAGAAAGTTTTGTCAGATTAGGAACAGAATTAACTGGAATTCTTGGATCAAATCAGTACCTAAGGCAGGGAGGTGCTGTCCAATTGTTCCCAGAAATTCTGTTAACTTTGACATCTCATAACTTTTGAACCAGAGCAGATCTTAGGCCAACCAAATACTTTCTGGAAAGCTATTGAAGTTAACTTTAACTTTGATGTTGAGCTCCAGGACTGGTTTTGCTTTTAACCTGGCCTAAATCAGATTGATATGGAAACTGGTCAGGGCTGTCATGGGAACAGCAGATCAGCAGTCAAATTTGTTTAAAAATTTGAACTATGTTTCCAAGTGTTAAGGGTTCAATGACATATCTTATGTTATAACTCAATGGTTTACTGTTTAAATAAA
This sequence comes from Neostapfia colusana, assembly GCA_030760725.1. Classification (NCBI taxonomy): domain Eukaryota; kingdom Viridiplantae; phylum Streptophyta; class Magnoliopsida; order Poales; family Poaceae; genus Neostapfia; species Neostapfia colusana. The sequence goes on from JASWHV010000002.1 coordinate 19,040,188, forward strand.
TATTTGACATTTCTCAAATATATTTTTACAGATGGCAGCAGATAAACGGTTGGAGAACGGGTGGGTAGTTTCCCACTGCTCTGACCGTAGCGGCTACCCGGAAGCATTGTGGCAAATGCTCCAATATTTCGGGTACAACCAGATGCCGCAATACTTCGCCAAGGAAGAAGGCGAAGAGGGGAACAAGACGTGGACGATCCATGTCGAGGTTCCTGCAGGACCTATGCCACCCGGTTGGGTGCCATTCACCGTCACGGTGAGAGGAAGACAACCGGTAGGGATGTGGCAAGTGGCAGCCCGTGACACTATGTCACGTTTCTGCCAACTACACGTACAGGCTATGGAGGGAACTCCATACGCACTCGTTCCGGTGGAGGGACGAGCTCAGCATGTGTGGGAAGAGAGGTACCTAGAGGCAACAAACCCGAGTTGCCCAAGGTACAACCCCGCGGAGGCAAATCTCAGCCTCCAAATGAGGGCGGGAAACGCTGTGATGGATAGCCAAGCTGTTCATACGGAGCATCTCGCCAACAAGCTCAAGGAGAGCACAAGCCGTGGAGATCATTTCGAGGGTGCTCACAGCGCACTCCGCAATGTGCTCCTTCCGACGATCAAGCGACTGAATGAACAACACAATCAGTTGCGTCGTCTGAAGAAGGCAAAGAAGAAGAGCCGTGTTGACATTGCGGCGTTGCAAGAGCTGGTGCAGACCCTAACCCAGCAGAATGAGGACCTTGCTCAAGAGCGGGACGACGCTATTGAGGAAGGACAAGGCTGGGAAGAGGACTACAACCAGGCTATGGACGAGGTGCATGCATTGCAGGACCTCGTGCCCCCGGTGTTAGGCATACCGGTAGTCTTGGGTCTTCCAGCAATGGGAGAACCCGGAATGGGAGAAGAGGTGGTAGATCCAGAGCCACCAGCAGAAGTACCGGAGGAGGACGACCCACAGGAGGTCGAGTTCTACTCCGAGTAGGGGGTTACGGTTGCCAAGTAGGGCAGCTAGGGTAGCGTAACCCAACTTTTGTAATCGGTGACATGTCGTGTAGACAGTAGCGTATGTATAGGTAGTGACGACATGAGCACGACTTCTCGGAGACCCGAGAATAATGTATCTTGTATAAAGTTTATGCTTTATCAATATATGTGAATGTTGTGCAAGTTAATCATGCGTCGCTTCAATACCTACTGCTGTTTATGGAATTTGGAGAAGACATGTGCTAATTGCTGCTGTGTTGAATTTCAGAATGACGCGTACTCGTGCCAACCCTGATGTTGGAGGTACTAGCCAAGGGGGAGAGACCTCCCAACCACCTCCCGAGGACTCCTCGGGACAGCAACAGCAACAGCAAACACCGCCACCGCCACTGCCAACGGTTACATTGGCCGACATTGTCGCGGCAATGGCGGGTTCACATCAGCAGCACACAGAGCTGCTGCAAACGTTAATTGCGAATACGTCTCGCTCCGAGAGACGTCAAGATCGTGAGGAGCGCCAACAGAGCTCCTACTCCGACTTCCTGGCGACTCATCCCCCTGTATTCTCAAGGGCGGATGAACCACTTGACGCGGACAACTGGCTCCGCGCCATAGAGATGAAGTTCGGGCTGCTCCAAATCAGCGAGCAGCGCAAGACTCAGTTCGCGGTCCAGCAGCTCCAAGGATCCGCGAGCGCGTGGTGGGCCAACTTTTGTGCTTCACAACCCACCGACCGAGTGATGACCTGGGCGGAGTTCCGGACGGCCTTCCGGGCCTATCATATACCGCCCGGTTTGATGAAGAGGAAGACGCAGGAATTCCTACACCTGCAACAAGGGAGCCGGAACGCGCTGGAGTACTCCAGAGCGTTCAACGATCTCGCACTCTACGCGTCGTATCACGCAGATACGGACGAGAAGCGGCGGGACCACTTTTACCAGGGGCTTAACCCGCTCCTGAAGGACAAGCTGGCGATGTTCAATCGCGGCAGCCTCAACGACATAATTGATGCTGCGATTGTTCAGGAAGACTCCGGCAAGGAGTTGGCGGCGGCAGAGCGAAAGCGAAGCGCGCCGCAGAGCAGCGGAGAAGGAGGCGGTCCTTCTCAGAAGTTTCGGATGGTGAATCGCCCACCATCAGGTCCGCGCTGGCAGCCACCACAGCGGTCGATGCCGTTCCGCGGTCGGCCGTATTCTTCACCGGCATTCCGGCCGGCACTGCCAGCACCACCGCAACAACAACAGCAGCAGCGGGCGATGCCGCGTGCGTTTGCACCTCCGCAACGCATGCCGGGCTTTCGTCCCCCGAGTACTCCACCAGCAGCGGCCACATGTTACAAGTGTGGTCGTCCAGGACACTTCGCGAGCAGTTGCCCGGAGAGGCAAGGCGGCGGAGTGGCACCACAGTTTCCGGGGAGGAATCAACCCCGGAACCCTACTAATGCGCGGCGGGCAAACCCTAGGCCCGGTACTGTCCACCAGCTTGCCATTGAGGACGTGCCGGAGGGCGAGCCAATCCTTGCGGGTATGTTCCAACTCCACCAGCATCCCGCTATAGTACTATTTGATTCAGGCGCCACGCATAATTTTATTAGCCAAGCTTTCATTGCTAAACACAGCTTGCCAATACTACCCACCGATAGTCCATATTTAATTTGTTCACCGGGTGGGAAGATTTCAGCAAGCGTAATGGTCTCCAAAGCACCATTATGCTTAGCGGGTAGAGTGTACCCCACGTCCCTCATTATCTTAGAGGGACAGAAGGTCGATGTCATCCTAGGGATGTCGTGGTTAACCCGCCACGGCGCTGTTTTAGACACCGTCCTTCGAGTCGTGCACTTAAACTCAGAAGTGCACGGTTCTCACTCATTATTTCTGGACAGTCCAGAAATAAAACTTCCAAGTGTCTATCAAGCCACAACCATCAGATTGGAAGACATTCCAGTGGTCCGAGAATTCCCTGATGTATTCCCGGATGATTTGCCGGGGATGCCACCCGATAGAGAGGTGGAGTTCAAGATTGAACTTGCACCGGGAACCATGCCAATATCCCGAAGGCCGTACAAGATGGCGCCCAAGGAGTTGGCTGAACTGAAGACTCAGCTCACGGACCTTCTGGAGAAGGGTTTTATTAGGCCGAGCTCCTCGCCATGGGGCTGTTCGGCATTATTTGTCAAAAAGAAGGATGAAACGTTGCGGCTTTGCGTGGACTACCGTCCATTAAATGCCGTAACCATCAAGAACAAGTACCCGTTGCCACGGATCGACATGTTGTTTGATCAGTTGGTCGAAGCAAAGGTCTTTTCCAAGATGGATTTAAGATCCGGGTACCATCAGATTAAGATCAGGGCTGAGGACATTCCAAAGACAGCTTTTTCGACAAGGTACGGACTTTATGAGTACCTGGTCATGTCCTTTGGCCTCACCAATGCTCCAGCTCACTTCATGTACTTAATGAACTCGGTGTTCATGCCGGAGCTGGACAAGTTTGTCGTGGTCTTCATCGACGACATCCTGGTATATTCCAAGTCGGAGGAAGATCACAAGAAACATCTGCGTATAGTCTTGCAACGGCTGCGGGATCACAAGTTATACGCAAAGTTCAGCAAATGCGAGTTTTGGATATCGCAAGTGCCTTTCCTCGGGCATATCATCTCGGCGGAGGGTATCGCTGTGGACCCGAGCAAAATCACGCAAGTGCTGAATTGGAAATCCCCGAGAACTGTTCATGAGGTACGGAGTTTCCTCGGACTCGCGGGATATTATCGGAGGTTCATCCCGAACTTCTCGAAGATTGCCAAGCCAATGACGGAGCTGCTGAAGAAGGCTACCAAATATGTTTGGAGTCCAGCATGTGAAGCAGCATTCAAGGCTTTAGTCAAGCACCTAACATCAGCACCGGTTTTGGCGCAGCCAGACACAACAAAACCGTTCGATGTGTACTGCGATGCATCCGGCATTGGGCTCGGATGTGTACTGATGCAAGACCGAAGAGTGGTTGCGTATGGATCACGACAGCTTAGGAACCATGAGCAAAATTATCCAACTCACGATTTGGAGCTCGCTGCCGTGGTACTTGCACTGAAAATGTGGAGGCACTACCTACTCGGTAACCTCGTACATTTATATACCGACCACAAAAGCCTCAAGTACATCTTCACTCAGAAGGAGCTGAACATGAGGCAACGAAGATGGTTGGAACTGATAAAGGATTACGAGATAGAGATCCATTATCATCCGGGCAAGGCAAACGTTGTGGCAGACGCGCTAAGCCGCAAGTCACACGTCAATAATCTGACCATCACACCGTTGGAAGAGAGCGAACCACCACTACATGTGATTCCACATGGAGCTCTCTACAACCTAGCTTTGATCCCCACCATCCGTGAAGAGATAGCGGCAGCCCAGAAGAATGACAAGGGCATGTCACATTTGCGGAGACGTGTAGACAGTGGGGAGTTGAAATGTTTCCGGAAGGACGGAGACGGCGTCCTATGGTTCAAGGACCGGATCGTCGTACCCCGAAACCCGGAGTTACGGAAGAAAATCTTTGATGAGGCTCACTTATCAAAGTTTTCTATTCACCCCGGCAGCAACAAGATGTATCAAGAACTCAGAAGCAAGTTTTGGTGGACACGGATGAAGCGAGAGACTGCAAAATACGTGTCCGAGTGTGATACATGTCGACGGGTGAAGGCAGACCACATGCGGAAACCGGGACTGCTGCAACCACTGGGCATTCCTGCCTGGAAATGGGAGGACGTGAGCATGGATTTCGTCGTGGGTTTACCCACCACCTTACAGAAACATGATTCTGTGTGGGTGATCGTCGATCGGCTCACCAAAGTTGCCCATTTCATCCCGGTCAACACCAACTACAACGCCAAGAAGTACGCTGAACTGTACATCTCACGGATCCTATGCTTATACGGCGTACCCCGTACTATCGTATCGGACCGGGGCACTTTATTTGTGTCCCGTTTTTGGGAGCAGCTCCACGCTGCCTTGGGGACGAAGCTGATCCGTAGTTCAGCCTACCACCCGCAGACGGATGGGCAAACGGAGCGGGTAAATCAAATCCTAGAAGACATGCTACGAGCTTGCGCTATCGACCACGGCAAGAATTGGGATGATCACTTGCCATTAGCCGAGTTCTCGTACAACAATGGGTACCAAGCCAGCATCAAGATGGCGCCCTACGAGGCGCTATACGGCAGGAGATGCCGCACACCACTGAACTGGTGTGAGTCTGGCGAGAGGGTTACCTTCGGGATTGATCTTGTCAACAACGCGGAAGAAAAGGTTCGATTAATTCAAGCGAACCTAAAAGCCGCTCAATCCCGACAGAAACAGTATGCGGACCGGAGGAGGCGCCCATTACAATTCGAAGTTGGAGATCACGTATACCTACGAGTGTCTCCAATGAAGGGCGTAAACAGATTTGGGGTGAGAAGAAAGTTAGCACCCCGATTCATCGGTCCATTCCAGATTACCGAAAGATGTGGATCGGTGGCATACCGGCTAAGATTACCAGAAGCACTTTCCGGTGTGCACGACGTCTTTCACATTTCCCAGCTGAGGAAGTGTCTCAAGCTATCAACTACCGTTCAGCTGGAAGACATTGAAGAACTGCAACCGGATCTCACCTATCGGGAGGAACCGGTGCAGATTATTGATGAAAAGGCCCGAACCACACGCAACCGTACGTTGTGGTTCTACAAGGTTCTATGGAGTAATCACTCCATGGACGAAGCGACATGGGAGAGCGAAGAATTCCTTCGCACTAACTACCCCGACTTTTTCACATCGCATATTCGGTAAAATTTCCACCGTCCTCTCTCTCATTTCACCTTATAATCTCGGGACGAGATTCTTTTAAGGGGGGAGGAATGTAAGGGCCTCAGTTTTTGACACTCATTTGCAGTGTTCATCACCACACCACACACCTCATTTGAGGAAAAATGATGAACACAAATAAAGAGCAAGTAACAATTATCAACATGCTCATTAGGGAACAAACTCACACATTGCAAAAGTGGTACTTCCCACATGTGATATAGATGGGCTGGACATATGAAAACTCCTACACTTTGCTAAGGATGTCCATGCCAAGTTTCACCCAAATTCAAAACATTTTTGAGGTCATCTTGGGTGTAGATAGGAAAGGGGCAGTTTGAAAACATATTCAAATTCAAACTGTTTTCACCCACTGAATTTAAAAGTGGAAGGCATATTCTTGCTCAGCACATTTTTGTGAGCTCACACACCAATTTTCACTCCATTTGGAGTTGATCTTGACATGAGCTAAGGGGGAGAAATTCAAACTTTATTTGAATTTCAAACTGCACTTGTGCTGAAATTCATTCAAACCAAACCTCATTTGAACTTTGGTCAATTCAAATGGCTCTTGGGTGAATAATTTGAGTTGCCAAGGGTAGAATAGGGTTCACTGTTTACCACAGCTGTTAGGAATAAATTTCAGAGGTTAAAAGAGGAGTGGGACCCACATGTCAGCCTCAGCCTCAAAGCAAACCGACTGAACCACAGTTCAGTCGGTTCCCGGCTGTTGTGCGCGCGCGCCACCGAAGGGGCCGGCCGGCGCCAGCTCCTGCTGCGTGCCCCAAGCCGGAGGCCAGCCGGCCGAGCTATTTATTCCCTCCCCGGCGTGCCTCAGTCACCATTTCCCCGAGCTACCGACGTGCGCGACTGCTTTTCCCACTGCCATCGCCGCCGCTCGAGTTCCTGCTTGATCAAGCCGATCGCAGCTCCCTCTTTCCATTCCAAGGTCCCAGCAAGGTACTAGCAACCATCCTCCATCCTTCCCATTGATAGAAATCGATTGAAACCGAGTGATATCGGCTGTGCCGAAAGATCAAACTCGGAACTGGAAACCGCCGCACCTCGGGCTCTCGTGGACAGCCCAACCTGGGCGTTGTCACGCCCGAGCCAAGGCACCCTTGGACGCGCAAGTGATCGGTGCTGCTCATCCCCGAGCCACAGCTCGAGTGGTTGCTCACCGGCGGCGAATTTCCACTTTTCCCCTTTCTGTGTGCAGAACGACCCTCGGGTACGATTCTGTTTAATTCGTGCTCTAGAAAGGATTAGAGGGCCTCAGGCCACTCCCACACGAGCTAGACACGGTGACGCACAAGTTGCCTTCACAACTCTGAGCCGGAGAACCTCTGTGCCCGGCGTAATTCAAGGTCTACTAATGGCGGAACGAACGGGGGGTATCGGGCGCACGGTGAGGACCTATTTCGGGCCTTCCCCGAGCTGCCCCGAGTTCATGTCGACCTTCTCTGAGGTCCACTGATGCTCCCCGACCGGTTTCCCAAGTAGCTGAGGCACTAGGAGCATCAGCCGACATGGCCGAAGTCGTTCCGATATGGCGGCTCGTCGCCGACCATGCTCCGGCCGTTGTCATGAGCAGCTGACCCTCGGATCATGTTCCCCAAGTAAAAGTAGGCAGGGGCGGCCAGAATCAAGAAGTTTGAAGCTGTACAGCAGCCGGCGGCGAGTCCTCCGGCGAGGTCCCTCGGCGGCAGGGCGCGGGTGTCGCGAGGTTGAAGAAGGGGGTGGACCCCAGCTGTCAGCGGCCGATATTTTGAATCGGGATCCGGCTGCGGCCGGGATCGGGTGTGCTGGCGCGCAAAAGCCTTGTGGGCCGCGGTGTGCTGTCGCTTCGGCGTGCGACGCGTGTCCCCTGGGCCCACGCGCGAGTTTAAACTTTTCCCCGATTTTCAGATTTCCTTCAAACTTCAAATCCTTATAACTTTGGCTAGAAAGCTCCAAATTGAGTGAACCAAATTTTGCTGGATTCAGCTCTTTGAGTACTTTCCAGAAAATCAAGTGTCACTTCATGAAATTCCGTAATTCTCCAGAATTAATTCCTTAAAGTTTAAACTGTTAGGAATTTTAACTGGAGAATCATTTGGAGGAAAATCCTGAAATTTTGCTGAGATGTTCACCAAAATATCCTTGAACTACCATAAAAATTTCAGATCCATTTGAGCTCATTTAGTCCACCTAATGGTGTGATTAGTAAAACTGTTCCAGAGAAAATAGAAAATGTTCAGAAACATTTTCAGAATTTTCTCTGAAATTGTTTAGCTCATATCTTTAGTTAGAGACTTCCAAATTAAGTGAGACCAATTCCATTAGAACCCTCTGAAAATCTAGTTTTCAGAAAGTCATAGTTTGTTTCATGAAAATACCTAGAACACCCTAAAAGCCTTTAATTAAGGTCAAGGACATAATTATTTGTGGAGGGCTCAAATGAGCTTTGCTGCAACTAAAACTTGACCAAGTCTCTGTTTAGGTTGTAACCAAGCCACAGTAAAAGTTTCACAGTCATTAGGTCTATCTAGTAAAGGTTATAGACTTCACAACTTCAAAGTTAATACAAAAGCATTTAATTAATACATACATTGTTCTTATCATGTAGTCGCTAAGGTCGAGGAGGAACCCGAAGTCCTAGACTTCGTTACTCCGGAGGAACAGCTAGCCTACGACCAAGAGCAGCAAGGCAAGCCCCGGTTTGCATTAACCTTTTTACAAATTTTTATTGTTTTGAGCACATAATTGTTTTCTTTGTTCTTTGCATTAGAGTCTTGATTGGAAACCCAACTGCACAGCCAAGAAAACCATGGGTTGGGTTTAGGATTGCAAACCTCGTTAGCCACCGCATTGCTAGGATAGAGTAGGATTCGGTACAAGTCGAGTAGTTGGAACTACTCGCGAGAATAGGCTAGAGGCACATTGCTCGGGTAGAGATAGCACATGATACACATGGCAAGAAAATGAGACCGAGCGGAGAGTAAGGGCAGCAGGACTTTGGGGCCTGTGTGCTGTAGCTCCGCTTGTGTCGATTGAGGACCGAGCCGTGTGCGGGCCTGTTGAACAAGCTAGAACAGTACCGAAGACCTACCGGCTATATGGGAACCGGGAAACTGATGTAACTCGGGTAGCTGGGTATTGAGGCATTGCCCGTCGTTCAGAGGGTAGGTTGAGAGCTCGAGGTGTAAATCAGCTGGCGGCACAGAGATGCGCGTGCAGGGACCTCTTGCTCGGGACGATGGGACCGGTTCAATATTTGGCTAACGGGTGAAAGGTAGTCGCGTACGGCGTCCGTGATGGTTGTTGTAGGCAACATCGAGTACGGGCGTACGTGACGGGTTGTTCGGGTAACCCTGCAGGTGTAAATCGATTATAATCGCCGTCCCTCGCGGTCAGTGAGTACCACTTGTTCACTGTACCGTGACGTAGAAAGAACAGGCTAGTTACATGTTAAAATGTTGCTGATTGAAAGTTGGATATTGATTGTTAATGATATGTTGTAGCTTAGTGCTAACTAAAGTTCTTTTCAACTTTGGGCAAAGTACATGAGAGAAATGCGTTTCTTGTTTGATTGCGGCTCTCTCATGTGCCTTAGCGTAAAGTTCTCCACAACCTGCTGCTAAAACTTGAAAGTAAGGTTCTACTAATTAGGCGAGTCCTTGCAAATGATTTTTACCTCATGCAACCCATCACCCTCATGTAGAAGTTTCATGTTTAGGTGAGACGGGTCAGACTTGCTGAGCCTTCGTGCTCACTGCTTGTGTTTGAAGCTTTTGCAGGGTTCTATGAGGAAGGGACTCCCGAAGAGGAGACGGAACCCCAGGAGGGGAACCCCGTCGAGTGGGAGTCGTGCACGCCGCAGAGTTAGTGTGCGTGTGTGCTAGCAAGGACACGTTCGAGGGCTGAACGTGCACTTGATGCTTAGTCTACGCCCGCGAGTGTGGACTAAACTTATTTTGATGTAAACATGTTGATAAACTTGTTTATGTAATAAAGCTTCCGCTTCCGCTTTGTACCTTTGACGTGTGTTATGCGGTGCTGTGCAACGCAGCACCCCTCAGCGTGATCCTGGCTCGACAGGACCCAAAGGGGTCGTGTCATCGGTTGAGTTCACCCGAAGGATGATATTTGAGTTATTCTGAAGATATACACACCGGATCATCCGATGAGAAAGTAAGTGTACATCGGTCAAATTCAACAGAGACAATAGTTCTGACCCAATTCTGAAGATCAACTCACCGGATCATCCGATGATAAATTGAAGTAACATCGGTCGATTAAAAAATCCAACGGTTATATCCAACGGTCACATCTGACACGTGACATCAGCTAATTTGGAATTCGACCGATGATCTTATAAAGGGGTGCATCGGAGGATCCAATGTTAACTGACAAAGTCTGCCCACTTTTCCAACGGCTATCTCGTGTGGGCTGGCTATAAATACCCCTCCAACCGGCCATTTCGACAAGTCTTGATCTCCAGAGCCTCACTACACATTCTCAAGCATTCAAGACCAAGAGCTACCACTTCCACACTTCAAAACCTCTTGTAATCCAACTATAGGTTATATCTAGCTAGAGAGAAGCTTGTGTGCGTCCATTCTTGGTGATTGGAATCTCTAGGCTAGTGAGAGAGAGTGTCTTGGTGACTTCTCTCACCTTGTAAACGTTGGAGGAAGAAGAGATCACTCCGGAGCTTACCAAGGTGTTTGTGGAAGCCCGGAGGATCACCGTTGTACAAGGCTTGAGCTCCACCTTGCCGGAGAGGGCGAACGGAGAAAGATAGTGGATTCCCTCGTCTTGGTGACTTGGGAGTGGCTATACCCTTTGGTGGGTGCCACAACGTGGACGTAGGAAGATTTTTATGATCTTACCGAACCACGGGAAAAATCGCCGTGTCTCCGAGTCTCCGCGGGAGTTTGCATTTCTCTCCTCACCCCTTACTATTACGCTTTTACAATTCCGCACTTAACTCTCTTACTTGCGTACTTAGTTTGCATAGGGAATTGGGCTTCAACCATTAAAGTTTTAAATTGCTCTAAAATTTTAAAAAGCCCAATTCACCCCCCCTCTTGGGCGTTTCGATCCTTACAATTGGTATCAGAGCTTGGTTGCTCATTGGATCATTCTAGCTTCACCGCTAGAGAGCAAAAATGGCCAAGAATGGGGGTTCGGTTCCTACCTTCGAGGGCAAGAATTTTGCTTATTGGAAAGCACGCATGCGCGCTTACCTTGAGGCAATTGCTCCCGAAGTGTGGGAAGCGACCCATGCGGGGTTTGGAAATCTTGACTATGTTGGAGACCAATTAAAATGGGATGCTAAGGCTAGAAATGCCATATATGAATGCATTAGTCAAGATGTTTTTGCTAGGATTGCTAGCAAGGAAAAAGCATGTGAAATTTGGGCATGTCTAGTTGAAATACATGAGGGCTCATCTCGTGTCAAAGAACTCAAATATCACATGCTTAAATCAAAATATGATGAATTTAAGATGTTTCCTCATGAAAATGTTAATCAAATGTTTTCTCGTTTAAATGTGCTCATTGAGGAAATTAACGCACTTGATATCGCTTCTCTTGGCAAGGGACTTATAAATCGCAAGATCCTCATGCTTCTACCCAAGCCCAAGTACAACATTATCAATTCAATGCTCCAAAAAGAGTCACTAGACAACATTGAAGTTTCGGAGCTCATTGGAGAAATCCATGCTCATGAGATGAGCGTACTTGGAATGATGGAGGAGTCATCATCAAAAACCATTGCTCTCAAAGCTTCAACCAAGAAGACAACTCCCAAGAAGAAGAAAATGGTTGAGCCTAGCTCAAGTGAAGAAGAGCAAGAAACAAGCGAAGATGATGATGATGAGCTTGCTTTGATGATGAGAAAATTCTCACGCCTCAACTCCAAGATTGCAAAGAAGGGATACTCTTTTGATCCCAAAAAGAAAGCCTTCTTGCCAAGAAAAGATGAAAACAAAACGTGCTACAATTGTGGTGATCTAGGCCACATATCATATGACTGTCCAAGACCGGGCAAAAGAAAGGAAATTGGCAAGCATCACAAGCTAGAAGAAAGTGATGATGAAGAGGAGGTCAAGCCCAAGCGCTCCTTTGGAAAGAAGAAATTCGACAAAGGAAAGAAAACCAAGCTCTTTCCAAAGAAAAGAAGAGGGCCCCAAAAGGTCTTCATGTGTGAAGCAAATGAGTGGATCACGGATGAAGAGTCAAGCGACGAAGATAGTGAGGATGAAGAAAACTTGGCGGGCCTCGCCATCGTCAACAAGGATGACTCACCTCTTCGTCCACCTCCTATGTGCCTAATGGTGAAAGGTAACTCAAAGGTATGTGAAGATTCTAGCGATGATGATGATGAGCTTTCACCCGATGAATTAGCATCTATGATTAATGAATATCATGCCATTATAAAAAGGGAAAAGGCTAAGGTTAAGGCTCTTGAGCTAGCTCGAGCTAAGCTTGAAAGTGCCAACCTCGATTTGCATGATAAGTATGTAACCATACTTAAAGAGCATGACACGCTCAAATCAAATGTTAAGCAAATCGAGGAGGAGAATGCTCAAATCAAGCTTATGAGCTTGACTTAGCTAACTTAGCACTCTTGGCAAAGCACAATGAGTTGGTTCAAGAACATGAAGTGCTTAACCTTGCTTATGAAGCGATTGAACTTAAAGTGAAAAACACAAAGAAAGAAACCCTTGATGGCAAAATATCACCTAATTCGCATGCCACTAATATTTTGGATAAGTCTTTGCCTTTGAAAGCAAGCCCTAGGGAGAAGGAGCTAATGGACGAAATTGAAAGTCTTCGCACTAGTGTGGCAAGACTTTCTAAGGGAGAGGACAAGCACAAGGAAATCCTCTACCAACAAGCTAAAGGCTTTCACAAGAGGGGACTTGGATCCTTCCCGGTGCCCAACAAAGGAAAGGTGCCCTCACCGGAGCTTAGGACAAGCTTCATCAAGGAAGTTGGTTCCTATTGCCAACATTGTGAGGTCACCGGACATCACACGAGGGAGTGTCCTCTTCCCAACCGTCCTTCTCCCAAATTGCCTCCTAACTACAAATCTACTTTCAATGATTATCACTATCTATTGAGCAAAGTAGGTGGAAAGGTGAAGGCAAGGTTCATCGGCAAAGACATCAAGGGCATGAAGGGGAAGCTCCCCAAGCAACTTTGGGTCCCAAAATCACTTGTATCACACATACAAGGACCTAAGTTGGCTTGGGTTCCTAAACTCAAAAACTAACTTCATGTGTGTAGGTGAACTACAAAGCCGGAGGAAAGCATTGGGTACTCGATAGTGGGTGCACTCAACATATGACCGGCAATGATGGTATGTTCACCTCCATAGAGAACCCCGGCAATCATGAACAAGTCACCTTTGGTGATAACTCAAAGGGGAAGGTAATTGGTTTGGGTAAAATTGCTATTTCTCATGATTTGTCTATCTCTAATGTGCTTTACGTTAAGTCTCTTAGTTTCAATTTACTTTCTATTGCACAATTATGTGATCTTGGACTAACGTGCACATTTGACAAGAATGGTGTTGTAGTGACTAGTGAATCAAGCAAAGAACTAATATTCAAAGGTTTTCGGCATGGACATCTTTACTTGGTGGACTTCTCCAACAAGGATGCTAGCTTGACCACTTGTCTTTTCACCAAGACAAGTTTGGGATGGCTATGGCATCGGCGCATTGCTCACATTGGGATGAGCAAGCTCAAAAAGTCATTCAAGCTTGGGATGGTGACCGGCGTGAAGGATGTCACATTCGAAAAGAACAAGCTTTGTAGCGCATGTCAAGCCGGGAAGCAAGTTGCCTCACACCATCCGATGAAGACAATGGTGTCAACCTCCAAGCCACTTGAACTACTTCACATGGACCTCTTCGGACCGTCCACATACCAAAGCCTTGGCGGTAACCTTTATTGTCTTGTCATTGTTGATGACTACTCTCGGTATGCTTGGACACTGTTTCTAGGTGACAAGGGTGAAACTCCGGAAATCTTCAAGACCTTCGCTAAACGAGCGCAAAGGGAATTTCAACTTCCTATCATCAAGGTCCGGAGTGACAACGGCACCGAGTTCAAAAACTACAACATTGGGGAGTGGTGTGATCATGAAGGCGTGAAGCACGAGTTTTCGGCCACATACACCCCTCAACAAAATGGTGTCGTTGAAAGGAAGAACAAGACTCTCATCACCCTTGCAAGAGCAATGCTTGATGACTATGGCACGTCGGAAAAGTTTTGGGCCGAAGCAATCAACACGGCGTGCCATGCCGCAAATAGGGTCTACCTTCATCGACTACTTCAAAAGACCCCATATGAGCTCCTCATTGGGAGAAAGCCCAACATCTCCTACTTCCGAGTCTTCGGGTGCAAGTGCTACATCTACCGCAAGAAAAGGCTCGGTAAGTTTGAAAGAAGGTGTGATGTTGGCATCTTTCTAGGTTATGCGTCAAACTCAAAAGCATATCGAGTATTCAACCAAACCTCCGGGTTAGTTGAAGAAAGTTGTGATGTTGAGTTTGATGAGACTAATGGCTCCCAAGAGGAGAGTTTTGGTCATGATGATATAGATGATGAGCCTCTACGAGAAGCTATGAAGAACATGACCATAGGAGACATCAAGCCCGAAGTTAGAGAGAGCCATGATCAAGGGGGAGCCTCAAGTTCCAACATCAACACTTCCATGGCGCCTCAAATTGATGAAGAAGAAGAGAAAAATGATCAACTGCCAATGCAAGATTCACATGCCACACAACACCAAGAAGAAGAAGAAGTCCAAGGTCAAGTCCAACCACAAGACGAGCAAGATGCCTCACTACCACCAAGTGCCTCACAACCTCTTATGAGGCATGGGCGCATCTCCAAGGCACATCCGATGGATCAAATCATCGGAAGTCCGTCACGGGGAGTAAGTACTCGTTCTCGCCATGTTGCTTCATTTTGTGAGCACTACTCTTTTGTTTCGTGTGTAGAACCCACAAATATTGAGGAAGCACTCCAAGATCCCAATTGGGTGATGGCTATGCAAGAAGAACTCAACAACTTCACCCGAAATGAAGTTTGGGTATTGGAGGAGCGACCCAAGAACAAGAACGTCATCGGAACAAAGTGGGTGTACCGCAACAAGCAAGACGAGAATGGCGTGGTGGTCCGCAACAAGGCAAGGCTTGTGGCCAAGGGTTTTTCACAAGTAGAAGGACTAGATTTTGGAGAGACTTTTGCCCCGGTCGCACGGTTAGAAGCTATTCGCATACTCCTAGCTTTTGCTTCACATCACAATATTATGCTTTATCAAATGGATGTGAAAAGTGCCTTCCTCAATGGTTATATTAACGAGCTTGTTTTCGTTGAGCAACCTCCCGGGTTTGAAGATCCGAGGAATCCTAACCATGTGTATAGGTTACACAAGGCGCTCTACGGGCTCAAGCAAGCACCTAGAGCATGGTATGAACGCCTAAGGGATTTCCTAGTCATGCAAGGTTTCAAGATCGGGAGGGTGGACACCACACTTTTCACCAAGGACATCAACGGGGATTTATTTCTTTGTCAAATATACGTTGATGACATTATTTTTGGCTCAACTAACAAATCTCTTAGTCTTGAGTTTGGCACCATGATGTCTAGGGAGTTCGAGATGTCAATGATTGGAGAACTCAATTTCTTCCTAGGATTTCAAATCAAGCAACTTCAAGAGGGGACTTTCATCTACCAAGAAAAGTACACCAAAGACCTCTTGAAGAAGTTTGAAATGGAAGATTGCAGCTCAAGAAGTACTCCAATGGCAACAAATTGTCATCTCGACGCGGACATGGACGGTAAACCTATTGATCAATCTCATTACCGTTCCATGATTGGTTCATTATTATATCTTACCGCATCTAGGCCCGATATCATGTTTAATGTGTGCTTGTGTGCTCGCTTTCAAGCGGCACCTAAAGAATCGCATCGTAAGGCGGTCTTTAGGATACTTAGGTATCTCAAGCATACCCCAAGTGTAGGTTTGTGGTACCCCAAGAACGCTAGTTTTCATCTCTTGGGTTACTCGGATTCGGACTTTGCCGGATGCCGTGTGGATCGCAAGAGTACATCCGGTGGGTGCCACTTACTTGGGCGTTCCCTAGTATCTTGGTCGAGCAAAAAGCAAAACTCCGTGGCTTTGTCCACCGCGGAGGCAGAATATATAGCGGCCGGTGCATGTTGTGCCCAAATTCTATATATGAAGCAAACCCTTTTGGACTTTGGAATTAAGTTTGATTGTGTGCCTCTCCTTTGTGACAATGAAAGTGCGGTTAAGATAGCTAGAAACCCCGTTCAACACTCCCGCACTAAGCACATTGATATTCGCCATCACTTCTTGCGGGACCATGAGGCTAAAGGAGACATCTCTTTGCAAGGTGTAAGGTCCGAAGAACAATTGGCGGATATCTTCACTAAACCACTTGATGAGAAAACTTTTTCTAGACTAAGAAGTGAATTAAATGTGCTAGATGCATCTAACGTCATGTAAGTTGCCATGTTCATGTAAGGTTGCATATCAAATAGGTCTTGTCTAACTCCCAAAGGATAGGGGCAAGCTAGAAATAGCTTTTCCTGAGGAAGCCTTTGGCAGGTTTAAACTTGGCAAGATAGATTTACATTACGCCTTGCATGATTCCTGCCATATAGACTTGCACTCATTCAATATCTTGCATCATTTTAGTTGGCATTGCATACGGTAGATTGTCACAAAGGGAAACCACATCATGAGAAGGAGACTTGTTCAAAATGCAATATCTCAACTCATATGATGAGGATAGAGCAAAATTCTAAAGGTACATGCTTTAAAGAGATAGAAGTTTTCCATACTCTAGCTCACAAAGCATGGGCCTTACATTTTTGTGATTTCCCTCCTAACCTTGTGTGTTTTCTTTGCTTAAGGGCTTAGCCAATATGTGGCACTATATTTAAAGCCTTATATTAGAGGTTAGGAGTTGCCCAAAAAGTCCTAGGACCAATCCTTATCCTTGTGTGCTTAAGTCCAAGGACATATATGGGCAGTCTTAGACTTTCTGTAGTCATCGGATTATCCGATGCTAGGGCCAGCAGATCATCGGATCAATTGGTGCTTCAGCTCAGTGCTCAGATCAAGTCAGATGTCACAAATCAACCGATGAGTTCATTTCAGAAGACATCGGAGCATCCGGTGTCCAGCTTTCTGGTGCCCTGCAGAAATAGACCGATGATCGCCACTTCAGCGTCGGTCCATCCGGTGTTCAAAGAGAGTTTTTGGAACAACTCTCTGTTGAACTCGACCGATGGATCCTCCGATGATCATCGGTCCATCCGGTGCTTTGTGCACGGCTAGGGTTTGCCCGTACGGTTTATATTGCGGCTCGGCCGCCTCTCTTTTTCTTTTCTTCTCTTCCCCGACCTCCGCCGCCGCCCGACGCCCTCGCCTCCCAGTCACCGCCGCCGTCTCCCAGCCGCCGCCGCAGCCTTCCAGGGGCCGCCGTCGCCGCCTCCCAGGCGCCGCCGCCGCCGCCACGCGCGCCACCTCCCAGCCGCCGCCGCCGCCCTTTGGCCGCCGCCGCCTCCCAGGGGCCGCCGCCGCCGCCGCCTCCAAGGCGCAGCCACCGCCGCCTCTCCCACGCACGCCACCTCCAGTCGCCGGGCGCCGCCTTCCAGTCGCCGCCACCGGCTCTCCCGCGAGCGCCGCCGCTGTTCCAACGCACTGCCGCGCCTCCCTCGCCGTCTCCCCTCCACCACTCGCCGCCGGCTCGCATCACCCTCTCCGCTAGGGTCTCGTCGAGCTTCGCCGTTCATCGCTAAGGTTTGCTCCGTGCCGCGCGACGTCCTTCGTTGTTTTTCGTCGTCAATTTCAACCGTCGCTAACCCTAGCTCTCAAATTGCATCAAGATGGGTCGCGATCGCAAAGGAAAAGGCAAGGCAATTGAGGAGCCCACCGCGAAGAAGCGCAAGATGTCCAAGGACGCTCGTCGTGCGGAGTTGGCCGCTCGCGCCGCCGAGGAGCGTGAGCGCGGCCATCGCGGTTCCTTACGGATCCGCGAGTCCCGGCAGAGGCAGGAGCAGCCTCCGATCCAGCCGGTGCCTCCCGAGGGCTCCGACGAGGAGGAGACTGAGGTGCAGCCTCTCATCCGCCGGCGCACCCCGAGGACTCGTGGGGGTGGACAGACTCCTACGGCGAGTCGGCGTCCCTCTGCGGCTGACCGCGCCGAGGACAGAGAGGCCGAAAGGGCCATCCACCTGATGGACACAGCAGTCCGAGTTGCCGAAGATGTCAGACTCACTGACTACAGAAAGATGAAGGCAAGGCAACTAAAGAAGCTCAGATGGTCAGCATTGATTGAGGAGTGGTTCCCGCGGCCTAGGGATGCTCGAGTTGACTCCCGGTTCTGGACCCTGACACAGGCGTCACTGTACGAGACTTACAGGCGTCGGGGTCACAAGCTATTCCAGCATAACAGCATTGACTGGGATCAGCTTGCAGTGGCAGCAGGACACGGAATCAGGCCCCTTTTTGAGAGATACAGAGGACTGGTGGACTTGCTCTCACACCCGAGGAGTGCTTACGTCGAGGAGTGGGTCAGAGTGTTCTACGCGACACTCTACGTCTCTGAGGGCCGTCGCTCGATTCACTTCATGTTCATGGGGCGGATCCACGACGTATCTCGAGACCTGTTGGGCAGACTGCTTGGTGTGGAGCTCTCCACTACGTGCCTGCACCAGATAGTCTACGGAGACGCAGACCCGCCGAGGAGGCCACTGACTGGAGGAGTGGCACCGCCCTTCGAGGAGATCAGAGGTCTGTTCACACAGCCATTCACACCTGACCAGCCGAGGGTGCCAGCGCTTCTCACCCCAGCAGCCCGGACAGTTCACCACGTCCTCAGGCGTACTCTGCTACCGAGGTCTGGCTACTTGGAGGGATTCATGAGCCTTCAGCAGACCATCCTGTTCTATGTGATGAACGGGATGGAGTTCGACATAGTAGACATTCTGATCTGTGAGATGGAGGACGTGATCACCGATGGAGTTGGGATGCTACGACAGCTGGTCTTCGGTCACTGGATCTCTCACCTTCTTCACCAGCTGGTTCCAGAGGACACTCCAGGAGTCTCTCAGCTGACGGAGATGCACGTGACCCGGTTCAGCCACTACCGAGTCCCCACTCCGGGAGACCGCCGCCTTGGCCGTCCCGTCGAGCGTGAGGTTCGAGCCAGACTGTCAGAGGAGGACTGGGCAGAGCTGACTCAGGAGGACGCAGAGCTAGCACAGGCAGAGGCTCAGGGAGGAGACCTACAGCACGTATGGTCGGATAGCGACACTAGTGACAGTGTCGAGGAGTACTTCCCTCCTGCTCCTCCCTCACCGAGGCAGCACGACGCAGAGGCAGGAGGCTCAGCTGCTCCACCACCTTCACCTCCTCCAGTGTCAGAGGCTCAGGTGACTCAGCCGTCAGAGCTCACTGCTTTACTTCAGCGGATGGCTCAGCAGCAGGAGCAGCAGGCAGCTCGACAGGAGGAGCTTCAGAGGCAGCAGCAGGAGATGCAGCTGGAGATCGCCCGTCAGAGGCGAGAGGACACCGACAGGTTCACCAACCTTGTCGATCAGATGACGCGGCGCACTCTGGACCAGCAGCAGCAGACTCAGCAGATGCTGTTGGGCATCCTGGGGTTGGTCACCAACCTCTACCAGCAGACTGGAGTGGCTCTTCCACCTCAGCACTTGGGACTCAGTCAGGCTCCAGGTGCACCCCCACTGGCACCAGCTCCAGTACTGCCACCGACGTCGCTCCAGTCCTCACCTCTTCCGGCAGTACCTCCACCGGCGCCAGCAGTCTCAGCGGATCCCCCAGCAGCTCCAGCTCCAGCTCCAGCCCCCACAGCAGCTCCAGCTCCTCCCGCTCCAGCTCCAGCACCAGCGACCTCCACCTCCAGCAGCTCCGACGACAGCACCGTCGACGCCGACCGCTTCACCATCGCCAGGAGCGCGCCTGAGTCGTAGTCACTCAACTTCCCTTTTTGGTGTCTTGATGCCAAAGGGGGAGAAGAGTTAGAGTCAGGGGGAGGGTTAGCTCAGTTCTAGGGGGAGTGTCTATGTCTATACTTTTGCTACTATATCTGAGATTGTCCATCCTTTTGCTACTTTATTTGAGATTGACCGTTATTATTATTTGCTATTATTGTACTCCGTGTGCTACTCTGTGCTCTTACGCTTTATCGTTTATTATTTGAGCCTTCGAGCCACTTGTGTTGCAACTTGTACCTGTTATATTTCTTTTGGAGCATTGTGTTTTAATTCAATTCTATGCTCTACTCGTTGTGTTGTCATCAATCACCAAAAAGGGGGAGATTGAAAGCATCTAGGCCCCCGTGAGATATGGTTTTGGTGATTAATGACAACCGTTCGTTATTACTAATGAGTTTGTGGATGCGAGATTTCACATATATCACATCAACCGTTAATGAACTATCTATTCACACCATCTACTGCTCATTGGATACAAATGGAGACCCCTCAACGATCCATTCTAAGGGGTTATTCGATACTCATGAAAACTAAATGAAGAAATCATACAACGACTCTACTTTATCAAAATTGACAACACAAGGAGCTCACACCTCATCGTAATATCATTTCAAACAAGTGTCAAAGAGGTCACTCGAGAGGATTCTAAAAGATCAACTCAAAACAACTCGAAGCAAACAAGTTGCATTCACCGGATCATCCGATGTCTTGCAAAATGGCTACATCGGTCGAGTTTGAGTTGGCAGAAGAAGAAGACCTCAGATCCCAGTACTCACCGGATCATCCGATGTGAAGGAAGTGGCACATCGGTTGAGTTCACCCGAAGGATGATATCTGAGTTATTCTGAAGATATACACACCGGATCATCCGATGAGAAAGTAAGTGTACATCGGTCAAATTCAACAGAGACAATAGTTCTGACCCAATTCTGAAGATCAACTCACCGGATCATCCGATGATAAATTGAAGTAACATCGGTCGATTAAAAAATCCAACGGTTATATCCAACGGTCACATCTGACACGTGACATCAGCTAATTTGGAATTCGACCGATGATCTTATAAAGGGGTGCATCGGAGGATCCGATGTTAACTGACAAAGTCTGCCCACTTTTCCAACGGCTATCTCGTGTGGGCTGGCTATAAATACCCCTCCAACCGGCCATTTCGACAAGTCTTGATCTCCAGAGCCTCACTACACATTCTCAAGCATTCAAGACCAAGAGCTACCACTTCCACACTTCAAAACCTCTTGTAATCCAACTATAGGTTATATCTAGCTAGAGAGAAGTTTGTGTGCGTCCATTCTTGGTGATTGGAATCTCTAGGCTATTTAGAGAGAGTGTCTTGGTGACTTCTCTCACCTTGTAAACGTTGGAGGAAGAAGAGATCACTCCGGAGCTTACCAAGGTGTTTGTGGAAGCCCGGAGGATCACCGTTGTACAAGGCTTGAGCTCCACCTTGCCGGAGAGGGCGAACGGAGAAAGATAGTGGATTCCCTCGTCTTGGTGACTTGGGAGTGGCTATACCCTTTGGTGGGTGCCACAACGTGGACGTAGGAAGATTTTTATGATCTTACCGAACCACGGGAAAAATCGCCGTGTCTCCGAGTCTCCGCGGGAGTTTGCATTTCTCTCCTCACCCCTTACTATTACGCTTTTACAATTCCGCACTTAACTCTCTTACTTGTGTACTTAGTTTGCATAGGGAATTGGGCTTCAACCATTAAAGTTTTAAATTGCTCTAAAATTTTAAAAAGCCCAATTCACCCCCCCTCTTGGGCGTTTCGATCCTTACACCCGGGATATGCTCAAATGACCCCGGAGGAAGTGCTTGGAAGAATCATCAACAACGAGATGATGGAGAAGGAAACCATGTTCTACAGCGACCTCCAAAGGCTCGCCTCCTCAAAGAAGAAAGATGTTGCTTTCAAAGCAACATCCTCATCACAAGACTTCAAAGCAAGTGATGACAAGGGTCTCGACACCGATGAAGAAGAGGCGCTCTTCATCAACAAATTCAAGAGGATGATGAGAAGAAGGAAGGGGAGCAACCATTATGAGAACAAGAACAAGGAAAGATCCAAGCCCAAGACGAAAAGAGCATGCTACAAATGTGGTGAATATGGACACTTCATTGTGGATTGTCCATATGAAGAGAGTAAGAAGAAGAAAGATGGCAAGTCTCAAGAGAAGAAATTCTTCAAGAAGAAGAAGCCATCAGGACATGCTCACCTTGGGAAGGATTGGGACTCAATCAAAGACTCATCCTCCGAGGATGAAGAGAAAGTGGCAACACTTGCCATTGGAAGGAGCAAGCTCTTCTCAACAATTGAACACTTCAAGTCTACATGTCTCATGGCTAAGGAGGGAAGAAGAAAGGTTAAATCTAAACTATCCTCCTCTACCTCTTCACTTGATAGCTTTGATAGTAGTAGTGATAATGAATCCATGCTTAAGGATCTAAGTAGGAGCACCTTGAAAAAGATGAGATTGTTGTAGGAAGAAATCTTTGAGAAGGATGAACTCATCATCCGTCAAGAAGACATGCTCATCCTTGAAAAGGAGAGATGTCATTTGCTTGAAGAGCTCCTTGAGGTTGAAACGGAAAGAAGCAAGGCACTTGAGCGTGAACTCACTTTGAGCAAGGAAACTTGCTCAAATCTTGAAGACACAACTGTTGTGCTCAAGGTTGAAATTGTTAACTTGACAAAAGTCAACAAGATCCTTGAAACACAAGTTGAGTATCTCAAGATCAATGCACCTTCTTCATCTATGATTTCACCCTCCTCAAAGAAATCTCCCGAAGCAACTTAAAATTGCAAGTTCTCAAACTTAATCCTAAAACTCAAAGATGAACTTAAGTTGGCACAAAACAAGCAGTCACCGAAAGGTGGTATCTTTGACAAGGAAAAAGTGGCATATGCACAAAGTGCATATACCAATGTAAGACCTCCACATGTCAAAGATGGCCTTGGCTATTCTTGGGAGTGGAGGCAACATGATAAAACTCCCAAGAAGAGAAAAGACTTGATTGTTTTTGTCAAGGAAGGTTCATCCAACAAAGAAAATATAAAGAACAATGCAAACTCATCTAACATGCCTAAAAATAAACCTCATCCTTTGTTTTATATATTTTATTGAGAAACAAATTTGGAAAGGTCTATGCTAGGTATGTTGGGCCACTCCGCAAGAGTCCAAAACCTTGTGTGTGGGTGCCCAAGTGCCCCTTGACTAACATGAAAGGGCCCAACCCCGCTTGGGTACCAAAAGGTAAGGCATAACTCTATTTTGTAGGCATACTCCTCCGGTGGATCAAAATGGGTGCTTGACAGTGGATGCACAAACCATATGACCGGAGAGAGATGGATGTTTGTTGAATATGAGGAAAACGAAGATCCAAGTGAAGGAATATATTTTGGGGACAATAGCCAAGGGAAAATTCTTGGCACCGGTAAAATTGCTATCTCTCCCCATCATACTCTCTCAAATGTTTTGCATGTTGACTCCCTTGATTATAACCTTCTATCCATATCCCAACTATGTGATAAAGGTTATAATTTTATTTTCACTAACGAGGGTGTGACTGTCTTGAGAAGAAGCAATGACTCAATCGCCTTTAAGGGTGTGCTCAAGGGAAAGCTTTACCTTGTGGATTTTACCACGGATAAAGCTCAACTTGACACATGCTTAATGGCAAAGACTAACATGGGATGGATTTTCCATAGAAGGCTAGCCCATGTTGGGATGATGAACTTGCAAAAACTTCTCAAGGGAGAACACATTCGAGGCTTGAAAAATGTTGTTTTTGATAAGGACAGGCCATGTAGTGCTTGTCAAGCCGGAAAGCAAGTTGGAGCTCAACATCCATCCAAAAATGTCATGACGACCACAAGACCCTTGGAGCTACTTCACATGGATCTTTTCGGCCCAATCGCCTACATAAGCATCGGCGGTAACAATTATGGTCTTGTTGTTGTAGATGATTATTCTCGTTTCACTTGGGTGTTCTTTTTGCATGACAAAGGAGAAACTCAAGGTTTGCTCAAGAAATTCTTGAGAAGAGATCAAAACGATTTCTCCTTAAGAATTAAGAACATAAGGAGCGATAACGGCACCGAGTTTAAGAACACTCAAGTGGAAGAGTACTTGGATGAAGAAGGCATCAAGCATGAGTTTTCAGCCCCTTACTCCCCTCAACAAAATGGGGATGCTGAGAGGAAGAATAGAAGTCTCATTGAAATGGCAAGAACCATGCTTGATGAGTATAAGACGTCGGACCGGTTTTGGGCGGAAGCGGTTAACACTGCTTGCCATGCCATAAACCGGTTGTATCTTCATCGACTTTTGAAGAAGACGTCTTACGAACTTCTAACCAGTAACAAACCAAATATCTTGTATTTTCGTGTCTTTGGGAGCAAGTGTTATATTCTCAACAAGAAGCCTAGGACTTCGAAGTTTGCTTCAAAGTCCGATGATGGTTTCTTGCTTGGTTATGACTCAAACACCTATGCCTATCGTGTTTTCAACAAAACTTCAGGAATTGTTGAAATAGCGAGAGACATAGTGTTTGATGGGACTAATGGCTCCCAAGTGGAGCAAGTTGATCAAAGTGTGCTAGATAAAGAAGAGGCTCCACAAGAAGCACTTAAAAGGATCGCACTTGGAGAAATTTTTCCTCAAGTATATCCTCAAGACTCAAATGATCATCCAACAAACGAAAATATGTCTCCCTCCCATGATCAAGCTCAACATGAGCAAGGCCAACCTCAACAAGATCTAAACGATCAAAGTCAAGATAGAGGATTGGATCAAGGGGGAGATGAAGAAAAGAGTGACAATGAATATGAAGATCAAAGAGTTCAACTATCTCATCCAAGAGTGCACCAAAGTGTTCAACAGGATCATCCCGTCGATAACATACTAGGAGATATCTCCAAAGTGGTGACCACTCGCTCTCGAATGGCTAATTTTTGTAAACATTACTCTTTTGTTTCCTCTTTGGAGCTCCGCAAGGTATAAGAAGCACTACAAGATCTAGATTGGGTGGTGGCCATGCAAGAGGAACTCAATAATTTTGAAAGAAATCAAGTGTGGGAACTTGTAAAGCGACCCAACACAAATGTTGTGGGAACCACGTGGGTATTCCGCAACAAGCAAGACGAGCATGGGGTTGTAACAAGAAACAAGGCAAGACTTGTTGCAAAGGGATATGCACAAGTGGAAGGTTTTTATTATGATGAAACTTTTGCTCCCGTAGCTAGGCTTGAATCAATTCGTATCTTACTTGCTTTTGCAACTCACCATGATTTCAAGCTATACCAAATGGATGTGAAAAGCGCTTTCCTCAACGGTCCAATCAAGGAGGAAGTGTACGTGGAGCAACCACCCGGATTTGAGGACGATATGTATCCTAACCATGTCTTTAAACTTCGGAAAGCCCTCTATGGCCTCAAACAAGCTCCTAGAGCTTGGTATGAGTGTCTTAGAGATTTTCTTATTAAAAATGGTTTTGGGATAGGAAAAGCAGACTATACACTCTTCACTAAGCATTTTAACGATGATTTCTTTGTGTGACAAATATATGTCGATGACATTATATGTGGTTCTACTAACAAAGCTTTTTGTGATGAGTTTTCAAAGATAATGACTGAAAGGTTTGAGATGTCAATGATGGGGAATGGAAGTTCTTCCTAGGATTCCAAGTCAAACAACTCAAGGAAGGAACGTTCAAAAGTCAAACCAAGTATACTCAAGACATACTTAAGAGGTTTGACATGGACAAAGCCAAACCCATCAAGACTCCCATGGGAACCAACGGACATCTTGACCTTAATGAAGATGGTCCAAGTGTGGACCAAAAGGTATTTCCTTCCATGATAGGCTCCTTACTTTACTTTTGTGCATCTAGGCCCAACATAATGCTTAGTGTGTGTATGTGTGCACGGTTCCAAGCAGCTCCTAAGGAGTGCCACTTGACGGCCGTTAAGCGAATTGTTAGATAATTTGGTTCACACTCCTAACCTAGGACTTCGGTATCCCAAGGGATCCAAGTTCAATCTCATTGGATACTTCGATGCCGATTATGCTGGTTGTAAGGTAGATAGGAAAAGCACGTCATGGACTTGTTAATTTCTTGGTAGGTCCTTGGTTTCGTGATCTTCAAAGAAACAAAACTCCATTGCCCTATCCACAGCCAAAGCGGAGTACGTCGCAGTCGGGAGTTGTTGTGCACAACTTCTATCGATGCGACAAACTCTTAGGGACTATGGTTACACTTTGAGCCATATTCCACTCCTATGTGACAATGAGACTGCCATCAAGATTGCTGACAATCCCGTGGAGCATTCTAGAACCAAACATATTGATATCCGTCACCATTGCCTGAGAGATCACTCTATCAAGGGAGATATCGTTATCTCTCATGTTAGGAGTGAAAAGCAATTGGTGGACATCTTCACAAAACCCCTTGATGAGAAACACTTTGTGACCTAAGGAGTGAACTGAATATCCTAGATTCTCGAAATGTTGCTTGAAGTGTGCACATCTGTTTGTTGCTTGTTTATAAACTTCAAAAACCGCATGTTTTCAACATACTACCCTAATCTCTCTTACTCTATGAAAACTATGTTCAAAAGGACCCTTTGTCAAATATGGTCATTGTTTGTTTGATGTATGCTTACTGACCATGTTTGCCAAAGATATTTGCAAAAACTTGTCCAAAAGGATTATATTCTTGAACTAAAACTCAAATTATATGAATTTCAGCTTGTAGTCGGACTAGTCCGCCTATGAGAGAAGTCCGGCTCTGGTCTGTCAAACGGACTTGTCTAGACACCGAACTCGGACTAGTCCGGCCCCGCCAGACACATGTCACCACCAGAGCTCACCCTGTGGAAGGGATGAGGTCCGGGCCCGCAAGACACCTGTCGCCACCGGAGCTCACGCCTGTGGAAGGGATGAGGTCTGGCCCCGCCAGACACATGTCACCACCAGAGCTCACCCCTGTGGAAGGGATGAGGTCCGGCCCCACGGGACACGTGTCGTCACCGGAGCTCACCTCTGTGGAAGGGATGAGGTCCAGCCCCGCGGAACACGTGTCGCCACTGGAGCTCACCCCTGTGGAAGGGATGAGGTCCAGTCCCACGGGACACGTGTCACCACCGGAGCTCGCCTCTGAGGAGAGGAAAGGCCCCAGCCCGCTGGACACGTGTCGCCACGGGAGCTCGCCTCCAAGGAGAGGAAAGGCCCCGGCCCGCTGGACACGTGTCGCCACGGGAGCTCGCCTCTGAGGGGAGGGGAGGTCCGGCCCCAACGGACACATGGCATCCTCGGAGCTCGCCTCTGAGCAGAGAGGAGGTCCGGCCCCGCCGGACACGTGGCGCCCTCGGAGCTCACCTCTGAGGAGAGGGGAGGTCTGGCCCCGCCGGACACGTGGCTCCCTCGGATCTTGCCTATGTGGAGAGGGGAGGCCCGGCCCCGCTGGACACATGGTGCCTTCGGAGCTCACCCTAGCAGTGGCCACGTGGAAAGGTCGGACTTCGCAGCGGACAAGTCCAAACCAGACTAGTCTGCCTGGGGAGGCCGGACAAGTCCGATCCAAGAGAAGTCCAGCTCTGGTCCGCCAACCGGACTTGTCCGGACACTTAACCCGGACTAGTCCGGACCCTGGGGACTTAACCTCCCAGGGGCAGCCAAACTTCTCTCTTCACAGACTAGTCCGCTCACACCCTCTCTGAAGCCGGAAGCGCCCCCAAATTGGCGATTTTCGCTTTCCTCCACCAAAAATCTTGTCCAATCCACGGATTGGAGACCTAAGGAGTGCGGAAACCCTTCAAGTATGACTGGAGCATTGAGGTAATTGTGCAGTTTTACACCGCTGTGTACTTATCCACCTACGATGACCGGAAAATCACCTGGATGACTCATGGAGAGCAGTACTCAGTCACCTATGAGAGGTTTGCACAGATACTTGGCCTTGAGGAGCACTTGGATCATGAGATTATCATTTCCAATCTCAAGGCAGTGGACAGGGATAAGCTTTACTATATGTATCCTAGTCATGTTCCCTATGAGGCTGGGCTTGCTTGGATCATCAAGCTGTTCTATAGCATCCTCAACCGGATTCTAAGGAGGACCATTGCCCCCAAGGATGGAGATGCAGGGGTAATTCAAGGAAACTTAAGGCATCTCCTCTTGATAGAAGGTGAAGAGAAGTTCAACCTTGTTGAGCATATTTATGATGACATCTTCAACATCTCTCACACTCCCAACCGCACATGTGGTTATGCACCGTACATCATGTGCCTAATTGAGAAGGTGTCGGAGATAATCTTTGTCAAGGATGTCACTCATCGACCACTCCGTCCTCAGCTACCCCCCATTCTGCCAGAACCCTCAAGGAGAAAAAATACTCAACCTCCATCCATCTCAGCGTCCCCTTCTAGCTCAGCGGCTCCCCCATCATCTCCTCCTCCGCAGTCCATGAGCGGATTCTTCAAGTTCTTCAATGCACTTTTCGCCTCCTGTCGGCGTGTGGAGGTCCGGACTTGACACATGGAGAGACGTCAGGAGAAGTACCTCAAGGCTGTGTGTGACAAGCTTGAGGTACCCATTTCTCCCCCTGAGGAGAGTGATGGGAACTCACTCCATATCCAGCCGCTGATGAGCTCGCCTAGTTCAGGGAAGATGGAAGCTCTTCCAAGGCCGTGCCTCCATCCACCACCGCCGATGAAGAAGAAGAGGATACGGAGGCTACGGAGAGCGATGAAAATGGCGATGAAGAAGAAGACGAAGAAGATGACGACTAGGCTTAGGCGTATCTTCCTCCCTCCTTTCCTTTTTGGTTCCTTGATGCCAAAGGGGGAGAAATGTGAAAAGGATGTCCTATTTTTTATCATCTTCTAGTCTCGTAATAGATCTTTTGGACATGGCTATTTATGTTTTATGTTTTATGCATGCCTATCTTTTGTGTAACACTACATGTTGGATTTTATGGCTGTTTTATGC
Source organism: Neostapfia colusana (assembly GCA_030760725.1). Taxonomy (NCBI): domain Eukaryota; kingdom Viridiplantae; phylum Streptophyta; class Magnoliopsida; order Poales; family Poaceae; genus Neostapfia; species Neostapfia colusana. Next base: position 19,069,067 of record JASWHV010000002.1, read on the forward strand.
TTATTGTCTTATCACATTTTTAATTTTGAGCACAACACGTAGGCACCCCACCATAACATGTGAATGCATGCCAACTCCCCTCTTTTACTATTGCATACATTCAGGGGGAGTTTTGCATATGTACACTTGTTATAAAAATAAATTTTTTACCTCTTATGTTGAAACTTAATGTGTTGTCATCAATCACCAAAAAGGGGGAGATTGTAAGTGCATCTAGGCATCCCCGTGGGTTTTGGATGATTGATGACGACAAATTAAGAGACTAATGAGCTGAGATGATCATAAGCACAGGACATTTCCAAGGCGGGCACCTAAAACTCTCAAAAAATGGAAAAAGATGAAGAACGGCGTCGAAGACTCGAAGAGTAGAAATTAGGGTTTCACTTGAGTCTTTAGTAGGCTAGCCGTGTAAAAGAAAGAGTGTGTGTGTCAAGTGCATTGAGATCATAGAAGAGAGCTCAAAGCGTTAGAAGTGTCAAATCCTTAGTGGAGAGAGGTAGAGAGGTAAAGTTGGGCAGGCCTTACTTGTTCGGGGGAAGAGGCCGGACTAGTCCGGAAGTCCTATGGCTTAGTCCGTTTTAGGATGGACTAAGAGTTCCTGACTGAGATTGGACCTGTCCATTTTGGACGGACTAGTCCATTTCTCTCTAGGTGAGAGTGTTTTTGGGGCTAAGTCCTGGTAGACCGGACTTATCCGCCTGAGTGGCCGGACTAGTCCGGGCTAGCCAAACTTGTTCAGTTTCACACGGACTAAGAGTTCCTGTGTGAGTTTGGGCTAGTCCGTTCTAAGGCGGACTAGTCAATATGGGTGTGAGATGAGAGCTCTCACGGCTAAGTCTTGATGGACTGGACTTGTCCACCTTAGTGGCCGGACTAGTCCGTGTCCTCCAGACTTGTCCGTTCTCACCCAAACAAATAGTTCCTGTGTGAGATCGGACTAGTCCGGTGTGAGGCGGACTAGTCCGGATTTTCGGTAGGTGGCAATGGTTGGCTTCGGGACTTCTATAAAAGGAGATGCCCCGATGTCATTTAAAAAGATCTGGAACCCTAGAGAAGCCACAGCGATCCAAGAGCCCCCCTAATCCTTCTCTCTTGCCTACTCACCCTCTAGAGCCAATTCTTAAGTGAATTTGGGTGTGTGAGAAGAGGAGAAGGAAGAACTTCGCGTTTAGGCTCTTGTTGTGATCTCATGCACTTGGTGTGATCTGTGGCTTGTGAGATCTGTGAAGTTTGTGTAAGTGATCAAGTGGGAGCCTCGGATTGTGAGCAGCCACAAAACTTTGTAAGTCCACCTTTGAGATAGTGAAGAACCGGGTTGGCCTTAGTGGCGACCTGGTGAGGAAAGGGTTGTTAGACCTGGTCCTTTGTGGACTCCTCAATGGGGACGTAGATTCCTGAGTGAAATCGAACCTCGGGGAAAAATCCTCAGTGTCTCTCTTGCATGTACATTTCTTTGAAGATCAAGATTGCTCAGGGTTTGTTTTAATTATTTTGCTATACATCGTCACACTCTTGAAATTCATTTCAATATTCTGTCACACTTGTCATATAGAAGTGCTAGTTATCTCATCCACATTTTGTTAAACTATTTGGAGAAAAATCCTTAAATATCAAGTTTTAGATCTTTCCGGCAGTTTGACCAGACTAGTCTCCCTCCAAGGCAGACTAGTCCGGCCTTTTAGGCCTTTCCAGCAGGTTGATCGGACTAGTCCGCTGCTGAGCCAGACTAGTCCGAATCTTGAGTTCTAATCTCGTTTAATTAAGTCATTTCAGGTATTTTAGCCTATTCACCCCCCTCTAGGAAATTTCACAGGGGTATTAGGGTCCCCAAAATAAAGAGAGTAAGAATTCAAGTTTTTGGGACAAAATTTGAGCTGTGGGGCCCCTTTGGCAGTCACACAAGAGTTCTAACCGATTGAAGACTCGGTTCCTCGGTGTCGGTACCCTCAATACCCGTTACCCCCGTGCACAGGGTGAAACCGCCTAAGGACCTCGCCCCTTTCGCAGGGACGAGCTCCGAAGGCGCCACGTGTCCGACAGGGCCGGTGCCCTCCTCTCCTCAGAGGATAGCTTCGGGCCTGCCACATGGCCCAGAAGGCCGGACCTCTCCCCCTCCGCCGGGGCGAGCTCCGAAGGAGCCACATGTCCAGTCGGGCCGGAGCTCCCCTCCCCTCGGAGGATAGCTCCGGGCCTGCCACGTGGCCCAGAAGGCCGGACCTTGCCCCCTCCACCGGGGGCGAGCTCCGAAGGAGCCATGTGTCCTATAGGGCTGGAGCTCCCCTCCCCTCGGAGGATAGCTCGGGCCTGCCACGTGGCCTAGAGGGCCAGACCTCGCCCCCTCCGCGGGGGTGAGCTCTGAAGGCTCCACGTGTCCGGCGGGGCCAGAGCTCCTCCTCTCCTCACAGGAGAGCTCCGGACCCGACACGTGGCCAGCAGAGCAGCCCTGTCTGCCCAGTGCTGTAGGCAGCAGGAGTAAAGGCGCGCCATGCCTTTACCGTACAAAGAATTCAAGACCCACGCCTTCCCAAGACGCGGAGGCGCGGCGCACGCCAGACAGGCGCCACTGTGACCAGTCACAGTCAAGATAGGCACACAGTGTCAGAAGCTGCAGTCCATTGAAGGCAGCGACAAGACACGGACAAGACATGGCCTACCGTCCCTGCCATCACCAACGTCTGCACGCTACACCTAGCCTGCAGCATGGGCAGGGTGGCGGGACGAGGACCTCGACGCCAGCGCCAAGACATAGAAGCTGGTAGGAAATCACCCCGGGGCCACTTGTCGGGTCCCCAGGGCCCACCTTGTAAGCCGCCCAAGCCTTGGACTATAAAAGGCTCGGGTAGGCAACGTTACAAAGGGTTCGCCTCTTATGCACCCTCGCACTCTAGCCATTCGACATCTTACACCCTCAAGCTGAGGACTCCGGTTCTGAGCAGCAAGCAAAACAGCGAGCAACTCTGCTCACCGTGGACGTAGGGTTTTACGCTCCGGCGGCCTGAACCACGTAAAAATCCCCGTGTCAAGCTTCTCCCTCAATCGTCCCTAACGCTGAAGCTCTCCGTGAGTGACTAGGCCCTCCGAAAAAGAACCTCCGTGGGCTGCCCAGAGCAGGCCCGGGGGAAGTGTCGGCTACACACTTCGACATTTGGCGCGCCAGGTAGGGGGCTTTTCCCTTGCGCGACGAGCTTTCACCGATGAAGATGACGAAGCTTCCGTCAGCGGCAAGCTCTCCCCGCCCACGTTCACGACGAACGGTGACCAGCGGGGACTACGTCTCGACACGCTCAGGAAGGAGTGTGTCAGTGCAAGCTGGAGGCCAGCAGCCGACTCCGGCAGCGCCGACTCCAGCAAGCCCAAGATCTGCCGCAGCACCGAGTGACTCCCAAGCAAGCGCGCTAGCCGCCAAAAAAGCGCTCCCGGACTATCCGCCTGCTGAAGACGCCCTCCAAGGGGCCACCTAGCAGTGGATCCGTGACGTCAACGACCTCGACACTGCTGCCGTCGATCCTCCGCTCCAGATCGTGCGGTATCGGTAGACGCCCTGGCGCCACCGGTCCGTGCATGGGAGCCACAGACAGGCGCTCCGGCGCTACCCCAGTAAGTTCACCATGCTTACTTAGGTGTTCATTTAAATTTTGCATTGATTTATATGATCACCTCCCCATGCTCTAGACAGTGTACACCCATTGTACACTCGGTTCCTCTTTCCTACTCTCGTCCATAGTAGATATTTGCCATCCTGCCGAAGGCGGTAGTGCTTGGGGTACCTGCCAGAGGTCCGGAGGCCTTCTGGACCTCCCCCTGTAAGGGTACTTTAACGCCAGTTGGTCTCCTCCAGGAAAATCCCTACGCCAGACCGGGGGGTCAGGAGCCTTGCTTTGCCCGGTCCTACACCCAAAACATGCGCACTCTGCCTCCACGGCGCTACGGTCTGAGTACTAGGGGGCCAGGCGGTTACACCGTGACTAGGGATGGGGGCCAGACCTCCGGGACCAAGTGCACTGGATTACCCAAGCCTCGTATTCCGGTCCGGGATAGTAAGCCAAATAAGACTAAGCGACAGGGAAGGGAGGGCCCCTGAGGAGAACCGGACCTCGTCTCCCTCTCCTCAGAGACGAGCTTCGATGCCGGACTTCATCCCTTCTGCAGGGATGAACCCCGAAGCCGGATCGTGCGCCCTACACTGGGCTAAGGTCTGATGCCGAACGATACCCCTATTGCAGGGGCGATCTCCGAAGCCGGTCGCCACCCCAGGGGTGAACACCGAAGCCGGACTGTGCGCCCTACACTGGGCTAAGGTCCGATGCCAGATGATACCCCTATCGCAGGGGCGATCTCCGAAGTCGGTCGCCACCCCCAGGGGTGAACACCGAAGCCCGACCGTGCGCCCTACACTGGGCTAAGGTCCGATGCCGGACGATACCCCTATCGCAGGGGCGATCTCCGAAGCCGGTCGCTACCCCCAGGGGTGAACACCGAAGCCGGACCATGCGCCCTACACTGGGCTAAGGTCCGATGCCGGACGATACCCCTATCGCAGGGGCGATCTCCGAAGCCAGTCGCCGCCCCCAGGGGTGAACACCAAAGCCGGACCGTGCACCCTACATTAGGCTAAGGTCCAATGCCGGACGATACCCCTATCGCAGGGGCGATCTCCGAAGCCGGTCGCCGCCCCTAGTGGTGAACACCGAAGCCGGACCGTGCGCCCTACACTGGGATAAAGTCCGATGCCAGACGATACCCCTATCGCAGGGGCGATCTCCGAAGCCGGTCGCCACCCCTAGGGGTGAACATCGAAGCCGGACCGTGCGCCCTACACTGGGCTAAGGTCCGATGCCGGACGATACCCCTATCGCAGGGGCGATCTCCGAAGCCGGTCGCCACCCCCAGGGGTGAACACCAAAACCGGACCGTGCGCCCTACACTGGGCTAAGGTGCGATGCCGGACGATACCCCTATCGCAGGGGCGATCTCCGAAGCCGGCCGCCGCCCCCAGGGGTGAACACCGAAGACGGACCGTGTTCCCTACACTGGGCTGAGGTCCGATGCCGGACGACACCCCTACCGTAGGGGTGACCTCCGAAGCCGGTCACCACCCCGTCAGCAGGGGTGAACACCAAAGTCAGACCTTGCACCCTACACTGGGCTGAGCTATGAAGACGCACATCACCCCTCGGCAGGGGTGAGCTCCGATGCCGGACCTCCCCTCATCTCAGAGGCGGAGCTCTGATGACCTTCGAGCCCTCGCCCTCTTTTCAGAGGCGAGCACTGATGCCGGACCTCACGCCCTCCGTGGGCCTGAGCTCCGATGACTTCCGGACCTCCGCCCCCACAGCTGGGCCAAGCTCCGATGCCAGCCCTCGCCCTCTTTTTAGAGGCGAGCCCTTATGCCGGACCTCACGCCCTCCGTGGGCCTGAGCTCCAATGACTTCCGGACCTTCGCCCCCACAGCTAGGCCGAGCTCTGATGCCAGCCCTCGCCCTCTTCTCAGAGGCAAGCCCTGATGCCGGATCTCACACCCTCCGTGGGCCTGAGCTCCGATGACTTCCGGACCTCCGCCCCCACAGTTGGACCGAGCTCCGGCCAGGGTTCACCCTCTCCTCAGAGGCTGAACTCCGAAGCCGCCGAGACCCTATCAGCACAGGGAATACTCAAGACAAGGAAGTGCACGGAAAGAAGAAGGCCCCACCCCGGGATCCTTACCTCCCCCGAGGTGGGCCCGGGGGCCACTGTCGGTACCCTCAATACTGGGTACCCCTACGCACAGGGTGAAACCGCCTAAGGACCTCGCCCCCTCCGCAGGGACGAGCTCCGAAGGCGCCACGTGTCCGGCAGGGCCGGAGCCCTCCTCTCCTCAGAGGATAGCTCCGGAGCCGGACCTCCCCCTTTCACAGGGCTGAGCTCCGATGGCAGGGTTCAACCTCTCCTCAGAGGCTGAACTCCGAAGCCGTCAAGACCCTATCAGCACAGGGAATACTCAAGACAAGGAAGTGCGCGGAAAGAAGAAGGCCCCACCCCGGGATCGTTACCTCCCCCGAGGTGGGCCCGGGGGCCACTGTCGGTACCCTCAATACCGGGTACCCCCGCGCACAGGGTGAAACAGCCTAAGGATCTGGCCCCCTCCTCAGGGACGAGCTCCGAAGGCGCCACGTGTCCGGCAGGGCCGGAGCCCTCCTCTCCTCAGAGGATAGCTCCGGGCCTGCCACGTGACCCAGAAGGCCGGACCTCGCCCCCTCCGTCGAGGCGAGCTCCCAAGGAGCCACGTGTCCAGTAGGGCTGGAGCTCCCCTCCCCTCGGAGGATAGCTTCGGGCCTGCCACGTGGCCCAGAAGGTCGGACCTCGCCCCCTCCGCCGGGGCGAGCTCCGAAGGAGCCACGTGTCCAGTAGGGCCGGAGCTCCCCTCCCCTCGGAGGATAGCTCCGGGCCTGCCATGTGGCCTAGAAGGCCAGACCTCGCCCCCTCCGCGGGGGTGAGCTCCGAAGGCTCCACGTGTCCGGCAGGGCCAGAGCTCCTCCTCTCCTCTGAGGAGAGCTCCGGGCCTGACACGTGACCAGCAGAGCAGCGCTGTCCGCCCAGTGCGGTAGGCAGCAGGAGTAAAGGCGTGCCATGCCTTTACCGTACAAAGCATTCAAGACCCGCGCTTTTCCCATGACGCGGAGGCGCAGCGCACGCCAGGCAGGCGCCACTGTGACCAGTCACAGTCAAGACAGGCACACAGTGTCAGAAGCTGCAGTCCATTGAAGGCAGCGACAAGACACGGACAAGACATGCCCTACCGTCCTTGCCATCACCAACGGCTGCACGCTACACCTAGCCTACAGAATGGGCAGGGTGGCGGGACGAGGACCTCGACGCCAGCGCCAAGACATAGAAGCTGGTAGGAAATCACCCCGGGGCCACCTGTCGGGTCCCCGGGGCCCACCTTGTAAGCCGACCAAGCCTTGGACTATAAAAGGCTCGGGTAGGCAACGTTACAAAGGGTTCGCCTCTTACACACCCTCGCACTCTAGGCATTAGACATCTTACACCCTCAAGCTCAGGACTCTGGTTCTGAGCAGCAAGCAATACAACGAGCAACTCTGCTCACCGTGGACGTAGGGTTTTACGCCCCGGCGGCCTGAACCACGTAAAAATCCCCGTGTCAAGCTTCTCCCTTAATCGTCCCTAACGCTGAAGCTCTCCGTGAGTGACTAGCCCCTCCGAAAAAGAACATCCGCGGGCTGCCCAGAGCAGGACCGGGGGAAGTGTCGGCTACACACTTCGACACTCGGTTTCTCGGGCTGGCGCTGTGATCGCCACCGAGCCAAAGCCGGCGCCACCTCCTGTTTCGCGCGCGCTGGAGACCTGTCCGGCTACTTCACTCCACAAGGCGATCTTTTGCACACAAACAGCACCAAACCCACTTTGCTTCCTCCTCGCGTGCATGAACAGAGCCGCCACTGCCGCTTCCGTCGAGCGATCGGACGCCGGCAAAACCTCTGTGCACCCAGCATCCCTGAGCTTCCAAACGGTACTCTAGTTTCTCCTCCTACCTCCCTGTCAAGAAAACAAACCGAGTTCGGCTTCCCTCGACCACAACCAAAAGTTTTCGCGGTGACCAAAAGTTTTCCGCACCTCGGGCTCTCGTGGACAGCCCTAACGGGAACTTGTCACGTCCAAGCAAAGGCATCCCTAGACGCGTTAGGACTTCGTGCTGCTCACCTCCAAACCGTAGCCCGAGTGGTTGATTGCCGGCGACGAATTTCAGGTTTTTCTTCCAATCGGTGTAAACTGACCTTCGGGTAAGGTTTAGAGAAATTCACAACCACGGATCGTTTAGAGTTCCTCAAACTGCATACACATGAGCTAGACTCAATAGTGAATAACGTCTCTTCATAACCCTAGCGTGAAAACCCCTGTAGACAGCCTATTTCGAGTTTTGCTAACGATGCCAATGGCGGAAGTCATCGGGCGCACGGTGCAAGCTCACTTAGAGCCTCTCCCGAGCTAACTTGAGTTCATGTCGAGCATCCACATGTCACACCAGTGCTGTAGGGCTTGAAAACTGAGTCTTTGATGGGCTAGAGGTGGCGGGCGAAGCTGCCGGAGTGAAGCCGAGCCGCTGCACCGTCGCGGACTAGGTTGGAGACCTTGCCAGCTCGGGGAAACTTCACCAAAGGGCTTAGCACATCGGATTAATCCTTGGCGGCGAGTCGGAACTCAGGAGATGGCCAGGAGGTCGGTTTCCGGCGAACTCCGGCGAGCTCAGGCGCGGGCGCGCGCGGGAAGGCGGGAGGTTGAAGACGACCCCCCAGCCCACGCGTCAGCCACTCGGGAATTAAATCAGATTCTCTGTGGATCGGGACCCAATTGTGGCTACGCAGCGAAACTCAGTGGCCCCGTGTGGCATTGGCTGAGGAGCCGACACGTAGCCCCAGACCCACCGGCAGGATTTTAACATTTCTCCGATTTTTAGGTTTTAGTTCAAACTTTAAACTCACACAACTTTTGCTGGGAAGCTCCAAATTGAGTGAACAAAATTTTTTTGGATTCAGCTCTCTGAATACTTTCCAGCAGATCAAGTTTCACTCCATGAAACCTTTATTTCTACAGAATTAATTCTCCAAATTTCAAACTGTTTAGAATTTTAACTGGAAAACCCTTTAGTGGAATATTCTGAAATTTGGCCAGGGTGTTCCTTGTAATATCCCTGAGCTACCATAAAATTTTCAGATTCATCCGAGCATATTTGATCCACCTAATGGTGTGATTAAGGAAACTGGTCCAGAGAAAAAGAAAAATGTCCAGAAACATTTTTCAGATTTTCTCTGAACTTGTGTAGCTCATATCTTTTGCTAGGATGCTTCAAATTAGATGAAACCAATTCCATTAGAACCATCTAAAAATCTAGTTTCCAGAAAGTCATGGCTGGCTCCATGAAAATCTTTAGAAAACCATAAGAGCTCTAATTAGGGCCAAATACACATTTGTTTGTGCAGGGATCAAATGAGCTTTGCTTCAAATGAAATTTGGCCAGGTTCCTGCTTAGGTTGTATCCAAACCATAGTAAAGATTTTAGAGTTAATAGGACTGTCTATCTATACTTATAGCCTTCACATTATCAAATTCAATCAAATGCATTTAAATTGACACGCATTATATGTTTATTTCGTGTAGTCTCTAAGATCGAAGAAGGCCCGGAGGTTTTGGATTTCATTACTCCGGAGGAACAACTAGCTTACGACAGCAGCAAGGCAAGCTCCGGTTTGCATTAGCCGTTTCATAAAGTCTTTTGTTTTGATAACTTACTTTATGTATTTCTTACAATTGTGCATTAGAGTCTTGTTTGAAAACCCAAATGCATAGCTAAGAGAACCAGGGTTTTGGGCTTAGGTTTAACCCTCGAGTAGCCACTGCAATGCTAAACTGGTGTAGGATTTGGTACAAGTCGAGTAGTTGGAACTACTCGTGAGAATAGGCTAGAGACACACAACTCGGATAGAGATAGCAAATGAATCACATGGAAAGAAAATGAGACCGACCGGAGAGTAAGGGCAGCAGGACTTTGGGACCTGGGTGCCATAGCTCTGCTTGTGTCGATTGAGGACTGGGCCGTGTGCGGTCCTGTTGAACAGGCTAGAACAGTACTGAAGACCTACCGGATATATGGGAACCGGGAAACCGATGTAATTCGGGTAGCGATCTGTTGAGGCATTGCTTGTCATCCAAAGGGTAGGTTGAGAGCAGCGAGGTGTAAATCGGCTGGAGGGCACTATGGATGCTCCACGCAGAGACCTCCTGCTCAGGACGATAGGACCGGTTCAACACTTGGCTAACGGATGAAAGGTGGTTGTGTACGACGTCTATGGTGGTTGCTGTAGGCAACATCGAGTACGGGCATACGTGACGGGTTATTCGGGTAACCCTGCAGGTGTAAATCAATTATATCGCCGTCCCTCATGGTTAGTGAGTACCACTTGGTCACTGTACCGTGACGTAGAAAGAACATGCTAGTGTCATGTTAAAAGATTGCTGGTTGAAAGATTTACATTGCTTGTTAATGGTATGCTTTAGTTTAGAGCTAATCAAAGTTCTTTTCAACCTTACGCAAAGCACACAAGAGAAATGCATTTCTTGTTTTATTGTGGCTTTCTTATGTGTCTTAGCACGAGGTTTCCACTGTCCTGAGGCTAAAACTTGGAAGTAAGGTTTAACTAATTAGGCGTGTCTTCCGCAACATGTTTTCCTACTATACACTGCAAATCCAGCATGTAGAGTCTCATGTGTCGGTAAGACGGGTCAATCTTGCTGAGCCATCGTGCTCACTGCTTGTGTTTGAAGCATTTGCAGGGTGCTATGAGGAGGAGGCTCCCGAGGAGGAGACGGACCCCCAAGAGGGAATCACCGTCGAGTGGGAGCCTTGCACGCCACCGTGTTAGTATGCGTGTGTGCTAGTGAAGACACGTTCATGGTCTGAACATGAACTTCTTTTGCTTAGTCTATGCCCATGAGTGTAGACTTAACGTTATTTTGTTGTAACTATGTTCATAAACACTCTTATGTAATAAAATTTTTGCTTTCGCTTTATACCTTTTATGTGTGTTATCCGGTGTTGTGCAATGCAGCACCCTTCAGCGTGATCCTGGCTAGCCGAGACCGTCGGATCCTCGCAGCATGGTATCAGAGCTCCGTTGAGGTTTAACACACTTAAAAAGGTTAAATTTTAAAAAACTCGGTGAGGAATGAGTTAGTAGCCTATATAATGATGTTATTAGTGTATAGAAAGTGGCAATACTAGCCAATTTGCTTATGTCGGAAAATCATGCATCTAGGGACTTCATATGTCTTGGGGGTGCATGTAAGCGCTGTCCACTAGTGCACACAAGTTTAAGGGTGGAGCCTCACGGGTGGCAGGTAACCTGACTAGTTTTAGTATCCTCTATGACTTTTCATGCCGTTTGGGGTATTCGAGCAACGCCCTTCCCTGGTGTGCTATGGGTGAGTATGGGAGACCCCGTCACGTGGTTAGTAACATGAACACGTAGCTCAAGGCGTGCTTGGCTTGAGAACAACCGTGCGAGTGATGACGGATGGTTGTATGGGACCGGGTTCGGTGTGCAGCCGAAACTGACGATTGTGTGGTTTAATTGCAGGTAGTCTAACTACAGATCGGTAGACGAGTAGCATACGTGTGTGAGAGACATTTAGTGCCACTGAATTAACAAAGCCGGCTAAGTCCGGTATAGGTTTTCTTCGTTAGGTACGTAGTACCGGCATGAATTGGGTGACGCTTCAACGTCACACTCCACTAAATGATCAAAATCATTGTTGAACTTGAATGTTTTGATCCGTAGCACTAAAACTTTGATTTAACTCCTCCCCTTAATCAGGATGTTCAAAGTAAGCAAGTTTTCAACTTATAGGATATTAGGAACAGAGTCCTCTGTTTTCAGCTGAAATAATGCTGAAGTTATCCAGAGGTTAGAGGTCGAGTTCTTTCGATGTTGGGGTCGTATGATACATTTATGGAAATCTTTAGAAGAGCTTTACAACTTTTATATTGAGGTCCAGAGGTGTTTCATCCCTTAACTAGTCGAAAAATGCAGTAGAGTTGAAACTGTGCAGAAAACAGAGCAGAGCAATTACTCTCTGTAACTCTCTGTAAATTGAGCATAACTTCCTGCATCAAACTACAAAAATAGAAAATGAGGTAGTTATTAAAAGTACATGAGATAGGTTACAACTTTGTAACAGAAAGTTTTGTCAAATTCTAGGTAGAATTAACTGGAATTCTTGGGTCAAATCAGTACCTCAAGCAGGGAGGTGCTGTCCAATTTTCTCCAGAAATTCTGGCAACTTTGACATTTCATAACTTTTGAACCAGGACATATCTGAGGGCAAAAAAAATACATTCTGGAAAGCTATTGAAGTTAACTTTAACATTTATGTTGAGCTCAAGAACTGGTTTTGCCTTTAGCATGGTTTAAATCAGATTAAAAGTGAAACTGGTCAAGGCTGTCAGTTTGGGCAGCAAACCAGAAATCAAATTTGTTCTAAGTTTGATTTGTGTTTCCAAGTTTTATGAGTTCAATGACATGTTTTATGTTATAACTCAATGATTTACTGTTAAAATAAATATTTGACCTTTTTTCAAATATGTTTCTACAGATGGCAGAGGATAAACAACTGGAGAATGGATGGGTGGTATCCCATTGTTCTCAACGCAGCGGGTATCCGGAATTGTTGAAGCTAATGCTTCAATATAGGTATGTGGAGATGCTGTGTTACCTTGCCAAGTAAGAAGGCGAGGAGGGATTTAAGACATGGACTGTTCATGTCGATGTTCCAACAACACCGACGCCACCGGGTTGGGTACCGTTCACTGTCACGGTGAAAGGGAGACAACCGGAAGAGATGTGGCAAGTAGCAGCCTGTGACACCATGTCGCGTTTCTGCCAGCTACACGTGAGGGCTATGGAGGCACTCCGTACGCGCTTATCCCGGTGGAGGGACAAGCTAATCATGTGTTGAGGGAGAGGTACGTTGTGGCAACTGATTCGAGTTGCCCAAGGTACAACCCCGCGGAGGCGAACCTCAGCCTCTAGTTGATGGCAGGGAAGAACGTAATGGACAGCCAAGCTGTCCATACGGCTCGACTTGCTGTGGAGCTCAAGGAGAGAACCAGCCGCCGAGACCATTTTGAGAGTGCTCACAGAGCACGCTGTATTGTGCTCCTTCCGACGATCAAGCGACTGAATGAACAACACAATCAGTTGCGTCGTCTGAAGAAGGCGAAGAAGAAAAGCCGTGTCGACATCACGGCTTTGCAGCAGCAAGTACAGGCCTTGACCTAGCAGAACGAGGTCCTTACTCAAGAGCGTGATGACGCTATTGAGGAGGGGCAGAACTGGGAGAAAGAATACAACCAGGCCATGGATGAGTTGCATGCTTTGCAAGACCTCGTGCCTCAGGTAGTGGGCCTAATGATGGTAGATACAGTACCCGTGGTTTTAGGCATCCCGGCGATGCCGGAACCTGAACCCGAAGAGGAGGTCATGGACCCTGAGCCACCAGCAGAGATAGCGGAGGAGGATGACCTGCAGGAGGTCGAGTTCTACTCCGAGTAGTGAGTTTACCGTTGCCAAGTAGGGCAGCAAGGTTGGTGTGTAAGAACTTTTGTAATAGTGACATGTCGTGTAGACAGTAGCGTGTGTATATGTAGTGACGACATGAGCACGACTTCTCGGAGGTCCGAGAATAATGTATCTTGTATGAAGTTTATACTTTATCAATATATGTGAATGTTGTGCAATTTTCTCCATGTGTCACTGCAGTACCTACTGTTGCTATGGAATTTTGAGTATGACATGTACTGATCGTTGTTGTTTTGAATTTCAGAATGACTCGTACACATGCCAATCCTGAGGTTGGTGGTTCAAGTCAGGGGGGAGAGGCCTCCCAACAGCCTCCCGAGACTTCCTCGGGACAGCAGCAGCAGCAACAGCAACCTCAACCACCGCCACCACCAATGGTCACGTTGGCTGATATTGTTGCGGCCATGGCGGGCTCGCACCAGAAGCACAACGAATTGCTGCCGATGCTGATAGCTAATACGTCTCGACCAGAGAGGCGTCAAGACCGAGAGGAATGCCAACAAAGTTCCTACTCAGATTTCCTTGCTACCAATCCCCCAGTATTCTCAAGGGCGGATGAACCCCTCGATGCGGTCAACTGGCTCCGTACGATGGAGATGAAATTTGGGCTGCTCCAAGTTAGTGAGCAGCGGAAGACTCAGTTCACAGCCCAGCAACTTCAAGGGTCCGCGAGTGCTTGGTGGGCCAATTTCTGCGCCTCGCAAGCCACCGAGCGAGTGCTGACCTAGGCGGAGTTCCGGACGGCCTTCAGGGCCTATCATATACCGCTGGGTATGATGAAGAGGAAGACGCAAGAATTCCTCCACCTGCAGCAAGGCAACAGGAACACACTGGAGTTCTCCAGAGCATTCAATGATATCGCGCTCTATGCTTCCTATCACACCGATACGGATGAGAAGTGATGGGATCACTTTTACCAGGGGCTAAATCCGCTCCTGAAGGACAAGCTTGCAATGTTCAGTCACGGCAGCCTCAATGACATAATTGATGCTGCGATTGTACAAGAGTACTCCGGCAAGGAGTTAGCGGCAGCGGAGAAGAAGTGAAGCGCGCCGCAAAGCAGCGGAGAGGGAGGCGGTCCTCCCCAGAAATACCGGATGGTGTATCGCTCACCATTGGGTCAACGCTGGCAGCCACCGCAGCAGCCTATGCAATTTCGCAATCGGCCGTATCACCACCGGCGTTCTGACCGGCCTTATCAGCACCTCCACAGCAACAGCAGCAGTGGGTGATGCCGCGTGCTGTTTGCACCTCAGCAGCGCATGCCGGGCTTTTATCCCCCAAGCACCGGCCAGCCATCGACCACATGTTTCAAGTGCAGTTGCCAAGGACATTTCACCAACAACTGCCCCGAGAGGCAAGGCGGCGGAGTGGCACAACAGTTACCGGGGAGGAATCAGCCCCAGAATCCCATTTATGCGCGGTGGGCAAACCCTAAGCCTGGCACCGTCCACCAACTCGCCATAGAGAACGTGCCGGATGGAGAACCCATCCTTGCTGGAATGTTCCAACTCCACAAGCATCCCACAGTAGTTTTATTTGATTCAGGCGCCACACATAATTTTATTAGCCAAGCTTATATTGCTGAACATAGATTGCAGATACTACCCACCAAAAGTCCTTACTTGATTTGTTCACCGGGTGGGAAATTTTCAGCAAGAATGATAGTTCCAAAAGCGCCATTATGCTTAGGGGGTAGAGTGTACCCTACGTCTCTCATAGCTTTAGAGGGACAAAAGGTTGATGCCATTCTAGGGATGTCGTGGTTAACCCGCCACGGCGCTGTTTTAGACACTGTCCTACGAGTCGTGCATTTGCACCCAGAAATGCACGAGCCTCATTCATTATTTCTGGACAGTCCAGAAATAAAACTTTCAACTGTATACCAATCCACCACCATCAGATTCGAAGATATTCCAGTAGTCCGTGAGTTCCCTGACGTGTTCCTGGATGATTTACCGGGGATGCCGCCCGACTGTAAGGGCCTCCGTTTTGACACACATTTGCAGTGTTCATCACCACACACCTCATTTGGGGAAGGATGATGAACACAAATGAAGAGCAAGTAACAATTATCAACATGCTCATTAGAGAACAAACTTACACATTGCAAAAGTGGTATTTCCCACATGTGATATAGATGGGCTGGACATATGAAAACTCCTACACTTTACTAAGGATGTCCATGCCAAGTTTCACCCAAATTCAAAACCTTTTTGAGGTCATTTTGGGTATAGTTAGGAAGAGGGCAGTTTGAAACCATATTCAAATTCAAACTGTTTTTATCCCATGAATTTAAAAATGGGAGGCATATTCTTACTCAGCACATTTTTGTGAGCTCACACACCAATTTTCACTCCATTTGGAGTTGATCTTGACATGAGCTAAGTGGGAGAAATTCAAACTTTATTTGAATTTCAAACTGAACTTGTGCTGAAATTCATTCAAACCAAACCTCATTTGAACTTTGATCAATTCAAATGGCTCATGGGTGAATAATTTGAATTGCCAGGGGTACTATGGGGTTCACTGTTTACAACAGTGATTAGGAGTAAATTTCAGAGGTTAAAACTGGAAGTGGGACCCACATGTCAGCCACTGCTCAGATCAAACCGACTGAGACTTTTTCACTCGGGTCGCCGAGCCGCAGCGGTGATCGCCACCGAGGGCAGCCGCCGCGCCAGCAGCTGCTTGCCCACGCGCGGGCATGAGGCGGTGCAGAGCCTTCTTAAGGCGCCTGCCCCTCCCCGGCCCAGGCACCGCCGTTCTTCCCCGCAAGAATTCAGCGCCGGCCGAAAATTTCCGCAGCTCGGAATCGATCGTAGAACGCCGATCGCAGCTCCCTCCGTCCACTCCAGAGCCCCAGCAAGGTACTAGAGACCTTCCTCCGTCCTCCCCGTTGCTAGAATTCGGTTGAAACCGATTGATATCGGCTGTGCCGAACGATCAAATTCGGGA
The DNA here is from genome assembly GCA_030760725.1 of Neostapfia colusana. Lineage (NCBI taxonomy): Eukaryota > Viridiplantae > Streptophyta > Magnoliopsida > Poales > Poaceae > Neostapfia > Neostapfia colusana. The sequence continues at coordinate 19,085,158 of JASWHV010000002.1, forward strand.
CTTGGGACCGCCGCACCTCGGGCTCCCGTGGACAGCCCAACCAGGGCGTTGTCACGCCCGAGCCAAGGCACCCTTGGACGCACTGGTGACCGGTGCTGCTCATCCCCGAGCCACAGCTCGAGTGGTTGCTCACCGGCGGCGAATTTCCACTTTTCCCCTTTCTGTGTGCAGAACGACCTTCGGGTACGATTCTGTTTAATTTGTGCTCTAGAAAGGATTAGAGGGCCTCAAGCCGCTCTCACATGAGCTAGACACGGTAACGCACAAGTTGCCTTCACAACTCTGGGCCGGAGAACCTCTGTACCCGGCGTAATTTGAGGTCTACCAATGGCGGAATGAACGGGCGGCATCGGGCGCACGGTGAGGACCTATTTTGGACCTTCCCCGAGCTGCCTCGAGCTCATGTCGACCTTCTCTGAGGTCCACTGATGCTCGCCGACCGGTTTCCCAAGTAGCTGAGGTGCTAGAGAAGTCAGCCGACATGGCCGAAGTCGTTCCGAGGTGGCGGCTCGTCGCCGACCATGCTCCGGCCATTGTCATGAGCAGCTGACCCTAGAATCATGTTCCCCGAGTAAAAGTAGGCAGGGGCGGCCAGAATCGAGAAGTTTGGAGCTGTACAGAAGCCGGCGGCGAGCTCTCCGGTGAGGTCCCTCGGCGGTGGAGCGCGGGCGTCGCGAGGTTGAAGAAGAGGTGGACCCCAGCTGTCAGCGGGAGATATTTTGAATCGGGATCCGGCTGCGGCCGGGATCGGGTGTGCTGGCGCGCAAAATCATTGTGGGACGTGGTGTGCTGTCGCCTCGGCGTGCAACGCGTGTCCCCTGGGCCCACGCGCGAGTTTAAACTTTTTCCCGATTTTCAGATTTCCTTCAAACTTCAAATCCTCATAACTTTGGCTAGAAAGCTCCAAATTGAGTGAACCAAATTTTACTGGATTCAGCTCTCCGAGTACTTTCCAGCAAATCAAGTTTCACTTCATGAAAACCCTAAATTTTCCAGAATTAATTCCCCAAAATTTAAACTGTTAGGAATTTTAACTGGAGAATCCTTTGGAGGAAAATCCTGAAATTTTGCTGGGATGTTCACCAAAATATCCCTGAAGTACCATAAAAATTTCAGATCCATTTGAGCTCATCTGATCCACCTAATGGTGTGATTAGTGAAACTGTTCCAGAGAAAATAGAAAATGTTCAGAAACATTTTCAGAATTTTCTCTGAAATTGTTTAGCTCATAACTTTAGCTAGGAACCTTCAAATTAAGTGAGACCAACTCCATTAGAACCCTCTGAAAATCTAGTTTTCTGAAAGTCATAGTTTGCTTCATGAAAATTCCTAGAACACCCTAAGAGTTCTAATTAAGGTCAAGGACATAATTAATTGTGGAGGGCTCAAATGAGCTTTGCTGCAACTAAAACTTGACCAAGTCTCTGTTTAGGTTGTAACCAAACCACAGTAAAAGTTTCACAGTCATTAGGTCTGTCTAGCAAGGGTTATAGATTTCACAACTTCAAGGTTAATACAAATGCATTTAAATTGATACATATATTGCTCTTATCATGTAGTCGCTAAGGTCGAGGAGGAACCCGAAGTCCTAGACTTCGTTACTCCGGAGGAACATCTAGCCTACGACCAAGAGCAGCAAGGCAAGCTCCGGTTTGCATTAACCTTTTTACAAATTTTTATTGTTTTGAGCACATACTTGATTACTTTATTCTTTGCATTAGAGTCTTGTTTGAAAACCCAATTGCATAGCCAAGAAAACCTTGGGTTGGTTTTAAGATTTCAAACCCCGTTAGCTACTGCATTGCTAGGATAGAGTTCGGTACAAGTCGAGTAGTTGGAACTACTCGCGAGAATAGGCTAGAGGCACATTGCTCGGGTAGAGATAGCACATGATATACATGGCAAGAAAGATGAGACCGAGCGGAGAGTAAGGGCAACAGGACTTTGGGGCCTATGTGCTATAGCTCCGCTTATGTCGATTGAGGACCGAGCCGTGTGCGGGCCTGTTGAACAAGCTAGAACAGTACCGAAGACCTACCGGCTATATGGGAACCGGGAAACTGATGTAACTCGGGTAGCTGGTTATTGAGGCATTGCCCGTCGTTCAGAGGGTAGGTTGAGAGCTCGAGGTGTAAATCGGCTGGCGGCACGGAGATGCACGTGCAGAGACCTCTTGCTCGGGACGATGGGACCGGTTCAATATTTGGCTAACGGGTGAAAGGTAGTCGCGTACGGCGTCCGTGATGGTTGTTGTAGGCAACATCGAGTACGGGCATACGTGACGGGTTGTTCGGGTAACCCTGCAGGTGTAAATCGATTATAATCGCCGTCCCTCGCGGTCAGTGAGTACCACTTGTTCACTGTACCGTGACGTAGAAAGAACAGGCTAGTCACATGTTAAAATGTTGCTGATTGAAAGCTGAACATTGATTGTTAATGATATGCGGTAGCTTAGAGCTAACTAAAGTTCTTTTCAACTTTGGGCAAAGTACATGAGAGAAATGCGTTTCTTGTTTGATTGCGGCTCTCTCATGTGCCTTAGCGTAAGGTTCTCCATAACCTGCTGCTAAAACTTGAAAGTAAGGTTTTACTAATTAGGCGAGTCCTTGCAACTGAATTTTTTTCCTCATGTAACCCATTACCCTCATGTAGAAGTTCCATGTTTAGATGAGACGGGTCAGACTTGCTGAGCCTTCGTGCTCACTGCTTGTGTTTGAAGCTTTTGCAGGGTTCTATGAGGAAGGGACTCCCGAAGAGGAGACGGAACCCCAGGAGGGGAACCCCGTCCAGTGGGAGTCGTGCATGCCGCAGAGTTAATGTGCGTGTGTGCTAGCAAGGACACGTTCGAGGGCTGAACGTGCACTTGATGCTTAGTCTACGCCCGCGAGTGTAGACTGAACTTATTTTGTTGTAAACTTGTTCATAAACTTGTTTATGTAATAAAATTTTCGCTTCCGCTTTGTACCTTTGATGTGTGTTATCCGGTGCTGTGCAACGCAGCACCCCTCAGCGTGATCCTGGCTCGACAGGGCCAATGGGGTCGTGTCAGCGTTGGTATCAGAGCTCGCTTGAGGTTTAACATAGTACAAAGGTCTTCTTTTTCAAAAAAATCCAGTGAGGAACGAGTTAGTAGCCCGTATAAGGATGTTATTAGCATATAGAAAGTGGCATATTAACCTATTTGTTATGTCGGAAAATCGTGTATCTCGGGACGTTTATGTCTTGGGGGGTACACGTAAGCGCTGTCCACCAGTGCGCACAAGCTGAAGGGTGGAGCCCCACGGGTGGCAGGTAACCCGAACCGCTTTGGTGTCCTCTACGACTCTTCATGTCGTTTGGGGTATTCGAGCAACGTCTGTCCCTGGCGTGCGTGGTGCAACTTGGGAGACCCCGTCACGTGGTCTGAAACGTGAACACGTAACTCAAGGCGTGTTTGGCTCGAGAACATCCGGGTGAGTGATGACAGCCGGGTGTACGAACTGTATGGATTCCGGGCTCGGTGTGCAGCCGAGTCTGATGATTGTTTGAGTTTCTGCAGGTAGCCTCACCACGAAACGATAGACGTGTAGAATCCGTGTGCAAGTGACGTTTAGTGCCACTGAAATAACGAAGCCGGCTAATTCCGGTATAAGTTTTTCTTTGTGAGGACGTAGTACCGACATAATCTGGTGACGCATCGACGTCACACCCAACTAAATGAACAAATTCATTTAAAACTTGAAAGTTTTGATCCAAAGTATTAAAACTTGATGTAACTCCTTCCCATGAACAGGATATTCAAAGTTAACAAGTTTTCAACTTATAGGTTGTTAAGGACAGAGCACTCTGTTTTTAGCTGAATCAAGGCTGAAGTTAATCAGAGGTTAGAGGTCGAGTTCTTTCGAGGTTGGGGTCGTATGATATATTTCTGGAAAGATTTGGAAGAGCTTTACAACTTTTCTGTTGAGGTCCAGAGGTGTTTCATCCCTTAACCACTCGAAAAATGCAGTAGAGTTGAAACTGTCCAGAAAACAGGACAGAGTAAAGACTCTCTGTAAATTGAGCATAACTTCCTGCATAAAAATCCAAAAATAGAAAATGAGGTAGTTCTGGAAAGCTTATGAGATGGGTTACAAATTTGTAACAGAAAGTTTTGTCAGATTAGGAACAGAATTAACTGGGATTCTTGGATCAAATCAGTACCTAAGGCAGGGAGGTGCTGTCCAATTGTTTCCAGAAATTCTGTTAACTTTGACATCTCATAACTTTTGAACCAGGACGGATATTAGGCCAAGAAAATACTTGCTGGAAAGCTATTGAAGTTAGCTTTAACTTTGATGTTGAGCTCCAGAATTAGTTTTGCTTTAACCCGGCCTAAATCAGGTTGGAGTGGAAACTGGTCAGGGCTGTCATGGGAACAGCAGATCAGCAGTCAAATTTGTTTAAAATTTGAACTATGTTTCCAAGTTTTATGGGTTCAATGACATGTCTTATGTTACAACTCAATGGTTTACTGTTTAAATAAATATTTGACATTTCTCAAATATATTCTTACAGATGGCAGCAGATAAACAGTTGGAGAACGGGTGGGTAGTTTCCCACTGTTCTGACCGTAGCGGTTACCCGGGAGCATTGTGGCAAATGCTCCAATATTTCGGGTACAATCAGATGCCGCAGTACTTCGCCAAGGAAGAAGGCGAGGAGGGGAACAAGACGTGGACGATCCATGTCGAGGTTCCTGCAGGACCTATACCACCCGGTTGGGTGCCGTTCACCGTCACGGTGAGAGGAAGACAACCGGAAGGGATGTGGCAAGTGGCAGCCCGTGACACTATGTCACGTTTCTGCCAACTACACGTGCAGGCTATGGAGGGCACTCCATACGCACTCGTTCCGGTGGCGGGACGAGCTCAGCAGGTGTGGGAAGAGAGGTACCTGGAGGCAATGGACCCGAGTTGCCCAAGGTACAACCCCGCGGAGGCAAATCTCAGCCTCCAGATGAGGGCGGGAAACGCCGTCATGGACAGCCAAGCTGTTCATACGGAGCATCTCGCCACAAAGCTCAAGGAGAGTACAAGCCGTGGAGATCATTTCGAGAGTGCTCACAGCGCACTCCGCAATGTGCTCCTTCCGACGATCAAGCGACTGAATGAACAACACAATCAGTTGCGTCGTCTGAAGAAGGCAAAGAAGAAGAGCCGTGTTGACATCGCGGCGTTGCAAGAGCTGGTGCAGACCCTAACCAGCAGAATGAGGACCTTGCTCAAGAGCGGGACGACGCGATTGAGGAAGGACAAGGCTGGGAAGAGGATTACAACCAGGCTATGGACGAGGTGCATGCGTTGCAGGACCTCGTACCTCCGGTATTGGGCGTACCGGTGGTCTTGGGTCTTCCAGCAATGGGAGAACCCGGAATGGGAGAAGAGGTGGTAGATCCATAGCCACCAGCAGAGGTACCGGAGGAGGACGACCCACAGGAGGTCGAGTTCTACTCCGAGTAGGGGGTTACGGTTGCCAAGTAGGGCAGCCAGGGTAGCGTAACCCAACTTTTGTAATCGGTGACATGTCGTTTAGACAGTAGCGTATGTATAGGTAGTGACGACATGAGCACGACTTCTCGGACATCCGAGAATAATGTATCTTGTATAAAGTTTATGCTTTATCAATATATGTGAATGTTGTGCAAATTAATCATGCGTCGCTTCAATACCTACTGTTGCTTATGGAAATTTTAAGTAAGACATGTGCTAATCGCTGCTGTTTTGAATTTCAGAATGACGCGTACTCGTGCCAACCCTGACGTTGGGGGTACCAGTCAAGGGGGAGAGACCTCCCAACCACCTCCCGAGGACTCCTCGGGACAGCAGCAGCAACAGCAATAGCAAACACCGCCACCGCCACTGCCAACGGTTACATTGGCCGACATTGTCGCAGCAATGGCGGGCTCGCATCAGCAGCACACAGAGTTGCTGCAGACTCTCATCGCCAATACGTCTCGCCCAGAGAGACGTCAAGACCGTGAGGAGCGTCAACAGAGCTCCTACTCCGACTTCCTGGCAACTCATCCCCCGGTATTCTCAAGGGCGGATGAACCACTCGACGCGGACAATTGGCTCTGCGCCATAGAGATGAAGTTCGGGCTGCTCCAGATCAGCGAGCAGCGCAAGACTCAGTTCGCGGTCCAGCAGCTCCAAGGATCCGTGAGCGCGTGGTGGGCCAACTTCTGTGCTTCACACCCACCGATCGAGTGATGACCTGGACGGAGTTCCGGACGGCCTTCAGGGCCTATCATATACCGCCAGGTTTGATGAAAAGGAAGACGCAGGAGTTCCTGCACTTGCAGCAAGGGAGCCGGAACGCGCTGGAATACTCCAGAGCGTTCAACGATCTCGCGCTCTACGCGTCGTATCACGCAGATACAGACGAGAAGCGGCGAGACCACTTTTACCAGGGGCTTAACCCGCTCCTGAAGGACAAGTTGGCGATGTTCAATCGCGGCAGCCTCAACGACATCATTGATGCTGCGATTGTGCAGGAGGACTCCGGCAAGGAGTTAGCGGCAGCGGAGAGAAACCGAAGCGCGCCGCGGAGCAGTGGAGAAGGAGGCGGTCCTTCTCAGAAGTTTCGGATGGTGAATCGCCCACCATCAGGTCCACGCTGGCAACCACCACAGCGGTCGATGCCGTTTCGCAGTAAGCCATACTCTTCACCGGCATTCCGGCCGGCACTGCCAGTACCACCGCAACAACAACAGCAGCAGCGGGCGATGCCGCGTGCGTTTGCACCTCAGCAACGCATGCCGGGCTTTCGTCCACCAAGCACTCCACCAGCAGCAGCCACATGTTACAAGTGTGGTCGTCCAGGACACTTCGCGAGCAGTTGCCCGGAGAGGCAAGGCGGCGGAGTGGCACCATAGTTTCCGGCGAGGAATCAACCCCGGAACCCTACTAATGCGCGGCGGGAAAACCCTAGGCCCGGCACTGTCCACCAACTTGCCATTGAGGACGTGCCGGAGGGCGAGCCAATCCTTGCGGGTATGTTTCAACTCCACCAGTATCCCGCTATAATACTATTTGATTCAGGCGCCACGCATAGCTTCATTAGCTAAGCTTTCATTGATAAACATAGCTTGCAAATACTACCCACCGATGGTCCTTATGTGATCTGTTCACCGGGTGGGAAAATTTCAGCAAGCATGATGGTCCCAAAAGCGCCATTGTGCTTAGCGGGTAGAGTTTACCTTACGTCAGTCATAATCCTGGAGGGACAAAAGGTCGATGTCATCTTAGGGATGTCATGGTTAACTCGCCACGGCGCTGTTTTAGACACCGTCCTTCGAGTCGTGCACTTAAACTCAGAGGTGCACGGTTCTAACTCATTATTTCTGGACAGTCGGGAAATAAAACTTCCAAGTGTCTATCAAGCCACAACCATCTGGTTGGAAGATATTCCAGTGGTCCGAGAATTCCCTGACGTATTCCCGGATGATTTGCCGGGGATGCCACCCGATAGAGAGGTGGAGTTCAAGATTGAACTTGCACCGGGAACCATGCCAATATCCCGAAGGCCGTACAAGATGGCGCCCAAGGAGTTGGCTGAACTGAAGACTCAGCTCACGGACCTTCTGGAGAAGGGTTTTATTAGGCCGAGCTCCTCGCCATGGGGATGTTCGGCATTATTTGTCAAGAAGAAGGATGAGACGTTGCGGCTTTGCGTGGACTACCGTCCATTAAATGCCGTAACCATCAAGAACAAGTACCCGTTGCCACGGATCGACATGTTGTTTGATCAGTTGGTCGAAGCAAAGATCTTTTCCAAGATGGACTTAAGATCCGGGTACCATCAGATTAAGATAAGTGCGGAGGACATTCCAAAGACAGCTTTCTCGACAAGGTACGGACTTTATAAGTACCTGGTCATGTCCTTCGGCCTCACCAATGCTCCAGCTCACTTCATGTACTTGATGAACTCGGTATTCATGCCGGAGCTGGACAAGTTTGTCGTGGTCTTCATCGACGAAATCCTAGTATATTCCAAGTCGGAGGAAGATCACAAGAAACATCTGCGTTTAGTCTTGCAACGGCTGCGGGATCACAAGTTATACGCAAAATTCAGAAAATGCGAGTTTTGGATATCGCAAGTGCCTTTTCTCGGGCATATCATCTCAGCGGAGGGTATCGCTGTGGACCCAAGCAAGATCACGCAAGTGCTGAATTGGAAATCCCCGAGAACTGTTCATGAGGTACGGAGTTTCCTCGGACTCGTGGGACATTATCGGAGGTTCATTCCGAACTTCTCGAAAATTGCCAAGCCAATGACAGAGCTGCTAAAGAAGGCTACCAAATATGTTTGGAGTCCAGCATGCGAAGCAGTATTCAAGGCTTTAGTCAAGCACCTGACATCAGCACCGGTTTTGGCGCAGCCAGACACAACAAAACCGTTCGATGTGTACTGCGATGCATCCGGCATTGGGCTCGGATGTGTGCTGATGCAAGACCGAAGGGTGGTCACGTATGGGTCACGGCAGCATAGAAACCATGAGCAAAATTATCCAACTCACGATTTGGAGCTCGCTGCCGTGGTACTTGCACTAAAAATGTGGAGGCACTACCTACTCGGTAACCTCGTACGTTTATATACCGACCACAAAAGCCTCAAGTACATATTCACTCAGAAGGAACTGAACATGAGGCAACGAAGATGGTTAGAACTGATAAAGGATTACGAGATAGAGATCCATTATCATCCGGGCAAGGCAAACGTAGTGGCAGATGCGCTGAGCCGCAAGTCACACGTCAATAATCTGACCATCACACCGTTGGAAGAGAGCGAACCACCACTACATGTGATTCCACACGGAGCTCTCTACAACCTAGCTTTGATCCCCACCATCCGTGAAGAGATAGCGGCAGCCCAGAAGAATGACAAGGGCATGTCACATTTGCGGAGACGTGTAGACAGTGGGGAGTTGAAATGTTTCCGGAAGGACGGAGACGGCGTCCTATGGTTCAAGGACCGGATCGTCGTACCCCGAAACCCGGAACTACGAAAGAAGATCTTTGATGAGGCTCACTTATCAAAGTTCTCTATTCACCCCAGCAGCAACAAGATGTATCAAGAACTCCGAAGAAAGTTTTGGTGGACACGGATGAAGCGCGAGGTTGCAAAATACGTGTCTGAGTGTGATACCTGTCGAAGGGTGAAGGCAGATCATATGCGAAAACCGGGACTGCTACAACCACTGGGCATTCCTGCCTGGAAGTGGGAGGATGTGAGCATGGACTTCATCGTCGGTTTACCCACCACCTTGCAGAAACATGATTCTGTGTGGGTGATCATCGATCGGCTCACCAAAGTTGCCCATTTCATCCCGGTCAACACCAACTACAACGCCAAGAAGTATGCTGAACTGTACATCTCACGGATCCTATGCTTGTACGGCGTACCCCGTACCATCATATCGGATCGGGGCACTTTATTTGTGTCCCGTTTTTGGGAGCAGCTGCACGCTGCCTTGGGGACGAAGCTGATCCGTAGTTTAGCCTACCGCCCGCAGACTGATGGGCAAACGGAGCGGGTAAATCAAATCTTAGAAGACATGCTACGAGCTTGCGCTATCGACCACGGCAAGAATTGGGATGATCACTTGACGTTAGCTGAGTTCTCGTACAATAATGGGTACCAAGCCAGCATCAAGATGGCACCTTACGAGGCGCTATACGGTAGGAAATGCCGCACACCATTGAACTGGTGTGAGTCTGGCGAAAGGGTTACCTTCGGGATTGACCTTGTCAACAACGCGGAAGAAAAGGTTCGACTAATTGAAGCGAACCTAAAAGCCGCCCAATCCCGTCAAAAACAGTATGCGGACCGGAGAAGGCGCCCATTACAATTCGAAGTTGGAGATCACGTATACCTACGGGTGTCTCCAATGAAGGGCGTAAACAGATTTGGGGTGAGGGGAAAGTTGGCACCCCGATTCATCGGTCCATTCCAGATTACCGAAAGATGTGGGTCAGTGGCATACCGGCTGACATTACCAGAAGCACTTTCCGGTGTGCACAACGTCTTTCACATTTCCCAGCTGAGGAAGTGTCTCAAGCTATCAACTACCGTTCAGCTGGAAGACATTGAAGAACTGCAACCGGATCTCACCTATCGAGAGGAACCGGTGCAGATTATTGATGAAAAGGCCCGAACCACACGCAACCGTACGTTGTGGTTCTACAAGGTTCTATGGAGTAATCACTCCATGGACGAAGCGACATGGGAGAGCGAAGAATTCCTTCGCACTAACTACCCCGAATTTTTCACGTCGCATATCCGGTAATTTTCCACCGTCCTCTCTCACATTTTCACCTTATAATCTCGGGACGAGATTCTTTTAAGGGGGGAGGAATGTAAGGGCCTCAGTTTTGACACACATTTGCAGTGTTCATCACCACACCACACACCTCATTTGAGGAAGGATGATGAACACAAATGAAGAGCAAGTAACAATTATCAACATGCTCATTAGAGAACAAACTTACACATTGCAAAAGTGGTATTTCCCACATGTGATATAGATGGGCTGGACATATGAAAACTCCTACACTTTACTAAGGATGTCCATGCCAAGTTTCACCCAAATTCAAAACCTTTTTGAGGTCATTTTGGGTATAGTTAGGAAGAGGGCAGTTTGAAACCATATTCAAATTCAAACTGTTTTTATCCCATGAATTTAAAAGTGGGAGGCATATTCTTACTCAGCACATTTTTGTGAGCTCACACACCAATTTTCACTCCATTTGAAGTTGATCTTGACATGAGCTAAGTGGGAGAAATTCAAACTTTATTTGAATTTCAAACTGAACTTGTGCTGAAATTCATTCAAACCAATCCTCATTTGAACTTTGATCAATTCAAATGGCTCATGGGTGAATAATTTGAATTGCCAGGGGTACTATGGGGTTCACTGTTTACAACAGTTATTAGGAGTAAATTTCAGAGGTTAAAACTGGAAGTGGGACCCACATGTCAGCCACTGCTCAGATCAAACCGACTGAGACTTTTTCACTTGGGTCGCCGAGCCGCAGCGGTGATCGCCACCGAGGGCAGCCGCCGCGCCAGCAGCTGCTTGCCCACGCGCGGGCATGAGGCGGTGCGGAGCCTTCTTAAGGCGCCTGCCCCTCCCCGGCCCAGGCACCGCCGTTCTTCCCCGCAAGAATTCAGCGCCGGCCGAAAATTTCCGCAGCTCGGAATCGATCGGAGAACGCCGATCGCAGCTCCCTCCGTCCACTCCAGAGCCCCAGCAAGGTACTAGAGACCTTCCTCCGTCCTCCCCGTTGCTAGAATTCGGTTGAAACCGATTGATATCAGCTGTGCCGAACGATCAAATTCGGGACTTGAAACCGCCGCACCTCGGGCTCCCGTAGACAGCCCAACCAGGGCGTTGTCACACCCGAGCCAAGGCACCCTTGGACGCGCTGGTGACCGGTGCTGCTCATCCCCGAGCCACAGCTCGAGTGGTTGCTCACCGGCGGCGAATTTCCACTTTTCCCCTTTCTGTGTGCAGAACGACCTTCGGGTACGATTCTGTTCAATTCGTGCTCTAGAAAGGATTAGAGGGCCTCAAGCCGCTCTCACATGAGCTAGACACGGTAACGCACAAGTTGCCTTCACAACTCTGGGCCGGAGAACCTCTGTACCCGGCGTAATTTGAGGTCTACCAATGGCGGAATGAACGGGCGGCATCGGGCGCACGGTGAGGACCTATTTCGGGCCTTCCCCGAGCTGCCTCGAGCTCATGTCGACCTTCTCTGAGGTCCACTGATGCTCCCTGACCGGTTTCCCAAGTAGCTGAGGTGCTAGAGAAGTCAGCCGACATGGCCGAAGTCGTTCCGAGGTGGCGGCTCGTCGCCGACCATGCTCCGGCCATTGTCATGAGCAGCTGACCCTAGAATCCTGTTCCCCGAGTAAAAGTAGGCAGGGGCAGCCAGAATCGAGAAGTTTGGAGCTGTACAGAAGCCGGCGGCGAGCTCTCCGGCGAGGTCCCTCGGCGGTGGAGCGCGGGCATCGCGAGGTTGAAGAAGGGTGGACCCCAGCTGTCAGCGGGAGATATTTTGAATCGGGATCCGGCTGCGGCCGGGATCGGGTGTGCTGGCGCGAAAAATCATTGTGGGCCGCGGTGTGCTGTCGCCTCGGCGTGCGACGCGTGTCCCCTGGGCCCACGCGTGAGTTTAAACTTTTTTCCGATTTTCAGATTTCCTTCAAACTCCAAATCCTCATAACTTTGGCTAGAAAGCTCCAAATTGAGTGAACCAAATTTTGCTGGATTCAGCTCTCCGAGTACTTTCCAGCAAATCAAGTTTCACTTCATGAAAACCCTAAATTTTCCAGAATTAATTCCCCAAAATTTAAGCTGTTAGGAATTTTAACTGGAGAATCCTTTGGAGGAAAATCCTGAAATTTTGCTGGGATGTTCACCAAAATATCCCTGAACTACCATAAAAATTTCAGATCCATTTGAGCTCATCTGATCCACCTAATGGTGTGATTAGTGAAAGTGTTCCAGAGAAAATAGAAAATGTTCAGAAACATTTTCAGAATTTTCTCTGAAATTGTTTAGCTCATAACTTTAGCTAGGAACCTTCAAATTAAGTGAGACCAACTCCATTAGAACCCTCTGATAATCTAGTTTTCAGAAAGTCATAGTTTGCTTCATGAAAATTCCTAGAACACCCTAAGAGTTCTAATTAAGGTCAAGGACATAATTAATTGTGGAGGGCTCAAATGAGCTTTGCTGCAACTAAAACTTGACCAAGTCTCTGTTTAGGTTGTAACCAAACCACAGTAAAAGTTTCACAGTCATTTGGTCTGTCTAGCAAGGGTTATAGATTTCACAACTTCAAGGTTAATACAAATGCATTTAAATTGATACATATATTGCTCTTATCATGTAGTCGCTAAGGTCGAGGAGGAACCCGAAGTCCTAGACTTCGTTATTCCGGAGGAACAGCTAGCCTACTACCAAGAGCAGCAAGGCAAGCTCCGGTTTGCATTAACCTTTTTACAATTTTTTATTGTTTTGAGCACATACTTGATTACTTTATTCTTTGCATTAGAGTCTTGTTTGAAAACCCAATTGCATAGCCAAGAAAACCTTGGGTTGGTTTTAGGATTTCAAACCCCGTTAGCTACTGCATTGCTGACACGACCCCACTGGTCCTGTCGAGCCAGGATCACGCTGAGGGGTGCTGCGTTGCACAACACCGTATAACACACGTCAAAGGTACAAAGCGGAAGCGGAAGCTTTATTACATAAACAAGTTTATTAACATGTTTACATCAAAATAAGTTTAGTCCACACTCGCGGGCGTAGACTAAGCATCAAGTGCACGTTCAGCCCTCGAACGTGTCCTTGCTAGCACACTCGCACACTAACTCTGCGGCGTGCACGACTCCCACTCGACGGGGTTCCCCTCCTGGGGTTCCGTCTCCTCTTCGGGAGTCCCTTCCTCATAGAACCCTGCAAAAGCTTCAAACACAAGCAGTGAGCACGAAGGCTCAGCAAGTCTGACCCGTCTCACCTAAACATGAAACTTCTACATGAGGGTGATGGGTTGCATGAGGTAAAAATCATTTGCAAGGACTCGCCTAATTAGTAGAACCTTACTTTCAAGTTTTAGCAGCAGGTTGTGGAGAACCTTACGCGAAGGTACATGAGAGAGCCGCAATCAAACAAGAAACGCATTTCTCTCATGTACTTTGCCCAAAGTTGAAAAGAACTTTAGTTAGCTCTAAGCTACAGCATATCATTAACAATCAATGTCCATCTTTCAATCAGCAACATTTTAACATGTAACTAGCCTGTTCTTTCTACGTCACGGTACAGTGAACAAGTGGTACTCACTGACCGCGAGGGACGGCGATTATAATCGATTTACACCTGCAGGGATCACCCGAACAACCCGTCACGTACGCCCGTACTCGATGTTGCCTACAACAACCATCACGGACGCCGTACGCGACTACCTTTCACCCGTTAGCCAAATATTGAACCGGTCCCATCGTCCCGAGCAAGAGGTCCCTGCACGCGCATCTCTGTGCCGCCAGCTGATTTACACCTCGAGCTCTCAACCTACCCTCTGAACGACGGGCAATGCCTCAACACCCAGCTACCCGAGTTACATCAGTTTCCCGGTTCCCATATAGCCGGTAGGTCTTCGGTACTGTTCTAGCTTGTTCAACAGGCCCGCACACGGCTCGGTCCTCAATCGACACAAGCGGAGCTACAGCACACAGGCCCCAAAGTCCTGCTGCCCTTACTCTCCGCTCGGTCTCATTTTCTTGCCATGTGTTTCATGTGCTATCTCTACCCGAGCAATGTGCCTCTAGCCTATTCTCGCGAGTAGTTCCAACTACTCGACTTGTACCGAATCCTACTCTATCCTAGCAATGCAGTGGCTAACGAGGTTTGCAATCCTAAACCCAACCCATAGTTTTCTTGGCTGTGCAGTTGGGTTTCCAATCAAGACTCTAATGCAAAGAACAAAGAAAACAAGTATGTGCTCAAAACAATAAAAATTTGTAAAAAGGTTAATGCAAACCGGGGCTTGCCTTGCTGCTCTTGGTCGTAGGCTAGCTGTTCCTCCGGAGTAACGAAGTCTAGAACTTCGGGTTCCTCCTCGACCTTAGCGACTACATGATAAGAACAATGTATGTATTAATTTAGATGCATTTGTATTAACTTCGAAGTTGTGAAGTCTATAACCTTTGCTAGATAGACCTAATGACTGTGAAACTTTTACTGTGGCTTGGTTACAACCTAAACAGAGACTTGGTCAAGTTTTAGTTGCAGCAAAGCTCATTTGAGCCCTCCACAAATAATTATGTCCTTGACCTTAATTAAAGGCTTTTAGGGTGTTCTAGGTATTTTCATGAAACAAACTATGACTTTCTGAAAACTAGATTTTCAGAGGGTTCTAATGGAATTGGTCTCACTTAATTTGGAAGTCTCTAACTAAAGATATGAGCTAAACAATTTCAGAGAAAATTCTGAAAATGTTTCTGAACATTTTCTATTTTCTCTGGAACAGTTTTACTAATCACACCATTAGGTGGACTAAATGAGCTCAAATGGATCTGAAATTTTTATGGTAGTTCAAGGATATTTTGGTGAACATCTCAGCAAAATTTCAGGATTTTCCTCCAAATGATTCTCCAGTTAAAATTCCTAACAGTTTAAACTTTAAGGAATTAATTCTGGAGAATTAAGGAATCTCATGAAGTGACACTTGATTTTCTGGAAAGTACTCAAAGAGCTGAATCCAGCAAAATTTGGTTCACTCAATTTGGAGCTTTCTAGCCAAAGTTATAAGGATTTGAAGTTTGAAGGAAATCTGAAAATCGGGGAAAAGTTTAAACTCGCGCGTGGGCCCAGGGGACACGCGTCGCACGCCGAAACGACAGCACACCGCGGCCCACAAGGCTTTTGCGCGCCAGCACACCCGATCCCGGCCGCAGCCGGATCCCGATTCAAAATATCGGCCGCTGACAGCTGGGGTCCACCCCCTTCTTCAACCTCGCGACACCCGCGCTCCGCCGCCGAGGGACCTCGCCGGAGAGCTCGCCGCCGGCTGCTGTACAGCTTCAAACTTCTTGATTCTGGCCGCCCCTGCCTACTTTTACTTGGGGAACATGATCCGAGGGTCAGCTGCTCATGACAACGGCCGGAGCATGGTCGGCGACGAGCCGCCATATCGGAACGACTTCGGCCATGTCGGCTGATGCTCCTAGTGCCTCAGCTACTTGGGAAACCGGTCGGGGAGCATCAGTGGACCTCAGAGAAGGTCGACATGAACTCGGGGCAGCTCGGGGAAGGCCCGAAATAGGTCCTCACCGTGCGCCCGATACCCCCCGTTCGTTCCGCCATTAGTAGACCTTGAATTACGCCGGGCACAGAGGTTCTCCGGCTCAGAGTTGTGAAGGCAACTTGTGCGTCACCGTGTCTAGCTCGTGTGGGAGTGGCCTGAGGCCCTCTAATCCTTTCTAGAGCACGAATTAAACAGAATCGTACCCGAAGGTCGTTCTGCACACAGAAAGGGGAAAAGTGGAAATTCGCCGCCGGTGAGCAACCACTCGAGCTGTGGCTCGGGGATGAGCAGCACCGGTCACCTGCGCGTCCAAGGGTGCCTTGGCTTGGGCGTGATAACGCCCAGGTTGGGCTGTCCACGAGAGCCCGAAGTGCGGCGGTTTCCAGTTCCGAGTTTGATCTTTCGGCACAGCCGATATCACTCGGTTTCAATCGATCTCAAGCAATGGGGAGGATGGAGGATGGTTGCTAGTACCTTGCTGGGACCTTGAAATGGAAAGAGGGAGCTGCGATCGGCTTGATCAAGCAGGAACTCGAGCGGCGGCGATGGCAGTGGGAAAAGCAGTCGCGCACGTCGGTAGCCCGGGGAAATGGTGACTGAGGCACGCCGGGGAGGGAATAAATAGGCCGGTCGGCCGGTCTCCGGCTTGGGGCACGCAGCAGGAGCTGGCGCCGGCTGCCCCCTTCGGTGGCGCGCGCGCACAACAGCCGGGAACCGACTGAACTGTGGTTCAGTCGGTTTGCTTTGAGGCTGAGGCTGACATGTGGGTCCCACTCCTCTTTTAACCTCTGAAATTTATTCCTAACAGCTGTGGTAAACAGTGAACCCTATTCTACCCTTGGCAACTCAAATTATTCACCCAAGAGCCATTTGAATTGATCAAAGTTCAAATGAGGTTTGGTTTGAATGAATTTCAGCACAAGTGCAGTTTGAAATTCAAATAAAGTTTGAATTTCTCCCCCTTAGCTCATGTCAAGATCAACTCCAAATGGAGTGAAAATTGGTGTGTGAGCTCACAAAAATGTGCTGAGCAAGAATATGCCTTCCACTTTTAAATTCAGTGAGTGAAAACAGTTTGAATTTGAATATGTTTTCAAACTGCCCCTTTCCTATCTACACCCAAGATGACCTCAAAAATGTTTTGAATTTGGGTGAAACTTGGCATGGACATCCTTGGCAAAGTGTAGGAGTTTTCATATGTCCAGCCCATCTATATCACATGTGGGAAGTACCACTTTTGCAATGTGTGAGTTTGTTCCCTAATGAGCATGTTGATAATTGTTACTTGCTCTTTATTTGTGTTCATCATTTTTCCTCAAATGAGGTGTGTGGTGTGGTGATGAACACTGCAAATGAGTGTCAAAAACTGAGGCCCTTACATTCCTCCCCCCTTAAAAGAATCTCGTCCCGAGATTATACGGTGAAATGAGAGAGAGGACGGTGGAAAATTACCGAATATGCGACGTGAAAAAGTCGGGGTAGTTAGTGCGAAGGAATTCTTCGCTCTCCCATGTCGCTTCGTCCATGGAGTGATTACTCCATAGAACCTTGTAGAACCACAACGTACGGTTGCGTGTGGTTCGGGCCTTTTCATCAATAATCTGCACCGGTTCCTCCCGATAGGTGAGATCCGGTTGCAGTTCTTCAATGTCTTCCAGCTGAACGGTAGTTGATAGCTTGAGACACTTCCTCAGCTGGGAAATGTGAAAGACGTCGTGCACACCGGAAAGTGCTTCTGGTAATCTTAGCCGGTATGCTACCGATCCACATCTTTCGGTAATCTGGAATGGACCGATGAATCGGGGTGCTAACTTTCCTCTCACCCCAAATCTGTTTACGCCCTTCATTGGAGACACTCGTAGGTATACATGATCTCCAACTTCGAATTGTAATGGGCGCCTCCTCCGGTCCGCATACTGTTTCTGTCGGGATTGAGCGGCTTTTAGGTTCGCTTGAATTAATCGAACCTTTTCTTCCGCGTTGTTGACAAGATCAATCCCGAAGGTAACCCTCTCGCCAGATTCACACCAGTTCAGTGGTGTGCGGCATCTCCTGCCGTATAGCGCCTCGTAGGGCGCCATCTTGATGCTGGCTTGGTACCCATTGTTGTACGAGAACTCGGCTAATGGCAAGTGATCATCCCAATTCTTGCCGTGGTCGATAGCGCAAGCTCGTAGCATGTCTTCTAGGATTTGATTTACCCGCTCCGTTTGCCCATCCGTCTGCGGGTGGTAGGCTGAACTACGGATCAGCTTCGTCCCCAAGGCAGCGTGGAGCTGCTCCCAAAAACGGGACACAAATAAAGTGCCCCGGTCCGATACGATAGTACGGGGTACGCCGTATAAGCATAGGATCCGTGAGATGTACAGTTCAGCGTACTTCTTGGCGTTGTAGTTGGTGTTGACCGGGATGAAGTGGGCAACTTTGGTGAGCCGATCGACGATCACCCACACAGAATCATGTTTCTGTAAGGTGGTGGGTAAACCGACGACGAAATCCATGCTCACGTCCTCCCACTTCCAGGCAGGAATGCCCAGTGGTTGCAGCAGTCCCGGTTTCCGCATGTGGTCTGCCTTCACCCGTCGACATGTATCACACTCGGACACGTATTTTGCAGTCTCTCGCTTCATCCGTGTCCACCAAAACTTGCTTCTGAGTTCTTGATACATCTTGTTGCTGCCGGGGTGAATAGAAAACTTTGATAAGTGAGCCTCATCAAAGATTTTCTTCCGTAACTCCGGGTTTCGGGGTACGACGATCCGGTCCTTGAACCATAGGACGCCGTCTCCGTCCTTCCGGAAACATTTCAACTCCCCACTGTCTACACGTCTCCGCAAATGTGATATGCCCTTGTCATTCTTCTGGGCTGCCGCTATCTCTTCACGGATGGTGGGGATCAAAGCTAGGTTGTAGAGAGCTCCATGTGGAATCACATGTAGTGGTGGTTCGCTCTCTTCCAACGGTGTGATGGTCAGATTATTGACGTGTGACTTGCGGCTTAGCGCGTCTGCCACAACGTTTGCCTTGCCCGGATGATAATGGATCTCTATCTCGTAATCCTTTATCAGTTCTAACCATCTTCGTTGCCTCATGTTCAGCTCCTTCTGAGTGAATATGTACTTGAGGCTTTTGTGGTCGGTATATAAATGTACGAGGTTACCGAGTAGGTAGTGCCTCCACATTTTCAGTGCAAGTACCACGGCAGCGAGCTCCAAGTCGTGAGTTGGATAATTTTGCTCATGATTCCTAAGCTGCCGTGACCCATACGCGACCACCCTTCGGTCTTGCATCAACACACATCCGAGCCCAATGCCGGATGCATCGCAGTACACATCGAACGGTTTTGTTGTGTCTGGCTGCGCCAAAACCGGTGCTGATGTCAGGTGCTTGACTAAAGCCTTGAATGCTGCTTCACATGCTGGACTCCAAACATATTTGGTAGCCTTCTTCAGCAGCTCTGTCATTGGCTTGGCAATCTTCGAGAAGTTCGGAATGAACCTCCGATAATATCCCGCGAGTCCGAGGAAACTCCGTACCTCATGAACAGTTCTCGGGGATTTCCAATTCAGCACTTGCGTGATTTTGCTCGGGTCCACAGCGATACCCTCCGCTGAGATGATATGCCCGAGGAAAGGCACTTGCGATATCCAAAACTCGCATTTGCTGAACTTTGCGTATAACTTGTGATCCCGCAGCCGTTGCAAGACTATACGCAGATGTTTCTTGTGATCTTCCTCCGACTTGGAATATACCAGGATGTCGTCGATGAAGACCACGACAAACTTGTCCAGCTCCGGCATGAACACCGAGTTCATTAAGTACATGAAGTGAGCTGGAGCATTGGTGAGGCCAAAGGACATGACCAGGTACTCATAAAGTCCGTACCTTGTCGAAAAAGCTGTCTTTGGAATGTCCTCAGCCCTGATCTTAATCTGATGGTACCCGGATCTTAAATCCATCTTGGAAAAGACCTTTGCTTCGACCAACTGATCAAACAACATGTCGATCCGTGGCAACGGGTACTTGTTCTTGATGGTTACGGCATTTAATGGACGGTAGTCCACGCAAAGCCGCAACGTTTCATCCTTCTTTTTGACAAATAATGCCGAACAGCCCCATGGCGAGGAGCTCGGCCTAATAAAACCCTTCTCCAGAAGGTCCGTGAGCTGAGTCTTCAGTTCAGCCAACTCCTTGGGCGCCATCTTGTACGGCCTTCGGGATATTGGCATGGTTCCCGGTGCAAGTTCAATCTTGAACTCCACCTCTCTATCGGGTGGCATCCCCGGCAAATCATCCGGGAATACATCAGGGAATTCTCGGACCACTGGAATGTCTTCCAATCTGATGGTTGTGGCTTGATAGACACTTGGAAGTTTTATTTCTGGACTGTCCAGAAATAATGAGTGAGAACCGTGCACTTCTGAGTTTAAGTGCACGACTCGAAGGACGGTGTCTAAAACAGCGCCGTGGCGGTTTAACCACGACATCCCTAGGATGACATCGACCTTCTGTCCCTCTAAGATAATGAGAGACGTGGGGTACACTCTACCCGCTAAGCATAATGGTGCTTTGGAGACCATTACGCTTGCTGAAATCTTCCCACCCGGTGAACAAATTAAATATGGACTATCGGTGGGTAGTATTGGCAAGCTGTGTTTAGCAATGAAAGCTTGGCTAATAAAATTATGCGTGGCGCCTGAATCAAATAGTACTATAGCGGGATGCTGGTGGAGTTGGAACATACCCGCAAGGATTGGCTCGCCCTCCGGCACGTCCTCAATGGCAAGCTGGTGAACAGTACCGGGCCTAGGGTTTGCCCGCCGCGCATTAGTAGGGTTCCGGGGTTGATTCCTCCCCGGAAACTGTGGTGCCACTCCGCCGCCTTGCCTCTCCGGGCAACTGCTCGCGAAGTGTCCTGGACGACCACACTTGTAACATGTGGCCGCTGCTGGTGGAATACTCGGGGTCTACCACCTCTTCTCCCATTCCAGGTTCTCCCATGGCTGGAAGACCCAAGACTACCGGTACGCCCAATACCGGGGGCACGAGGTCCTGCAATGCATGCACCTCGTCCATAGCCTGGTTGTAGTCCTCTTCCCAGCCTTGTCCTTCCTCAATAGCGTCGTCCCGCTCTTGAGCAAGGTCCTCATTCTGCTGGGTTAGGGTCTGCACCAGCTCTTGCAACGCCGCAATGTCAACACGGCTCTTCTTCTTTGCCTTCTTCAGACGACGCAACTGATTGTGTTGTTCATTCAGTCGCTTGATCGTCGGAAGGAGCACATTGCGGAGTGCACTGTGAGCACTCTCAAAATGATCTCCACGGCTTGTGCTCTCCTTGAGCTTGGTGGCGAGATGCTCCGTATGAACAGCTTGGCTGTCCATCACAGCGTTTCCCGCCCTCATTTGGAGGCTGAGGTTGGCCTCCGCGGGGTTGTACCTTGGGCAATTCGGGTCTGTTGCCTCCAGGTACCTCTCTTCCCACACATGCTGAGCTCGTCCCTCCACCGGAACGAGTGCGTATGGAGTTCCCTCCATAGCCTGTACGTGTAGTTGGCAGAAACGTGACATAGTGTCACGGGCTGCCACTTGCCACATCCCTTCCGGTTGTCTTCCTCTCACCGTGACGGTGAATGGCACCCAACCGGGTGGCGTAGGCCCTGCAGGAACCTCGACATGGATCGTCCACGTCTTGTTCCCCTCTTCGCCTTCTTCCTTGGCGAAGTATTGCGGCATCTGGTTGTACCCGAAATATTGGAGCATTAGCCACAATGCTCCCGGGTAGCCGCTACGGTCAGAGCAGTGGGAAACTACCCACCCGTTCTCCAACCGTTTATCTGCTGCCATCTGTAAAAATATATTTGAGAAATGTCAAATATTTATTTAAACAGTAAACCATTGAGTTATAACATAAGATATGTCATTGAACCCTTAACACTTGGAAACATAGTTCAAATTTTTAAACAAATTTGACTGCTGATCTGCTGTTCCCATGACAGCCCTGACCAGTTTCCATAACAATCTGATTTAGGCCAGGTTAAAAGCAAAACCAGTCCTGGAGCTCAACATCAAAGTTAAAGTTAACTTCAATAGCTTTCCAGAAAGTATTTGGTTGGCCTAAGATCTGCTCTGGTTCAAAAGTTATGAGATGTCAAAGTTAACAGAATTTCTGGAAACAATTGGACAGCACCTCCCTGCCTTAGGTACTGATTTGATCCAAGAATTCCAGTTAATTCTGTTCCTAATCTGACAAAACTTTCTGTTACAAAGTTGTAACCCATCTCATAAGCTTTCCAGAACTACCTCATTTTCTATTTTTGGATTTTTATGCAGGAAGTTATGCTTAATTTACAGAGAGTCTACAGAGAGTCTTTGCTCCGTCCTGTTTTCTGGACAGTTTCAACTCTACTGCATTTTTCGAGTGGTTAAGGGATGAAACACCTCTGGAACTCAACAGAAAAGTTGTAAAGCTCCTCCAAAGCTTTCCAGAAATGTATCATACGATCCCAACCTCGAAAGAACTCAACCTCTAACCTCTGATTAACTTCAGCCTTGATTTAGCTGAAAACAGAGTGCTCTGTCCTTAACATCCTATAAGTTGAAAACTTATTAACTTTGAATATCCTGTTCAAGGGAAGGAGTTACATCAAGTTTTACTACTTTGGATCAAACCTTCAAGTTTTTAAATGAAGTTGTTCATTTAGTTGGGTGTGACGTCGAGGCGTCACCAGATCATGTCGGTACTACGTCCTCACAAAGGAAAAACCTATACCGGATTTAGCCGGCTTCGTTAGTTCAGTGGCACTACTCGTCACTCGCACACGGATGCTACACGTCTACCGTTTCGTGGTAAGGCTACCTGCAGAAACTCAAACAATCATCAGACTCGGCTGCACACCGAGCCCGGAATCCATACAGTTTGTACACCCGGCCGTCATCACTCGCCCGGATGTTCTCAAGCCAAACACGCCTTGAGTTACGTGTTCACGTTTCAGACCACGTGACGGGGTCTCCCATGTTGCACCACGCACGCCAGGGACAGACGTTGCTCGAATACCCCAAACGACATGAAGAGTCGTAGAGGATATCAAAGCGGGTCGGGTTACCTGCCACCCGTGGGGCTCCACCCTTCAGCTTGTGCGCACTGGTGGACAGCGCTTACGTGCACCCCCCAAGACATGAACGTCCCGAGATGCACGATTTTCCGACATAACAAATAGGTTAATATGCCACTTTCTATATGCTAATAACATCCTTATACGGGCTACTAACTCGTTCCTCACTGGATTTTTGAAAAAGAAGACCTTTGTACTGTGTTAAACCTCAAGCGAGCTCTGATACCACGCTGACACGACCCCACTGGTCCTGTCGAGCCAGGATCACGCTGAGGGGTGCTGCGTTGCACAACACCGTATAACACACGTCAAAGGTACAAAGCGGAAGCGGAAGCTTTATTACATAAACAAGTTTATTAACATGTTTACATCAAAATAAGTTTAGTCCACACTCGCGGGCGTAGACTAAGCATCAAGTGCACGTTCAGCCCTCGAACGTGTCCTTGCTAGCACACTCGCACACTAACTCTGCGGCGTGCACGACTCCCACTCGACGGGGTTCCCCTCCTGGGGTTCCGTCTCCTCTTCGGGAGTCCCTTCCTCATAGAACCCTGCAAAAGCTTCAAACACAAGCAGTGAGCACGAAGGCTCAGCAAGTCTGACCCGTCTCACCTAAACATGAAACTTCTACATGAGGGTGATGGGTTGCATGAGGTAAAAATCATTTGCAAGGACTCGCCTAATTAGTAGAACCTTACTTTCAAGTTTTAGCAGCAGGTTGTGGAGAACCTTACGCGAAGGTACATGAGAGAGCCGCAATCAAACAAGAAACGCATTTCTCTCATGTACTTTGCCCAAAGTTGAAAAGAACTTTAGTTAGCTCTAAGCTACAGCATATCATTAACAATCAATGTCCATCTTTCAATCAGCAACATTTTAACATGTAACTAGCCTGTTCTTTCTACGTCACGGTACAGTGAACAAGTGGTACTCACTGACCGCGAGGGACGGCGATTATAATCGATTTACACCTGCAGGGATCACCCGAACAACCCGTCACGTACGCCCGTACTCGATGTTGCCTACAACAACCATCACGGACGCCGTACGCGACTACCTTTCACCCGTTAGCCAAATATTGAACCGGTCCCATCGTCCCGAGCAAGAGGTCCCTGCACGCGCATCTCTGTGCCGCCAGCTGATTTACACCTCGAGCTCTCAACCTACCCTCTGAACGACGGGCAATGCCTCAACACCCAGCTACCCGAGTTACATCAGTTTCCCGGTTCCCATATAGCCGGTAGGTCTTCGGTACTGTTCTAGCTTGTTCAACAGGCCCGCACACGGCTCGGTCCTCAATCGACACAAGCGGAGCTACAGCACACAGGCCCCAAAGTCCTGCTGCCCTTACTCTCCGCTCGGTCTCATTTTCTTGCCATGTGTTTCATGTGCTATCTCTACCCGAGCAATGTGCCTCTAGCCTATTCTCGCGAGTAGTTCCAACTACTCGACTTGTACCGAATCCTACTCTATCCTAGCAATGCAGTGGCTAACGAGGTTTGCAATCCTAAACCCAACCCATAGTTTTCTTGGCTGTGCAGTTGGGTTTCCAATCAAGACTCTAATGCAAAGAACAAAGAAAACAAGTATGTGCTCAAAACAATAAAAATTTGTAAAAAGGTTAATGCAAACCGGGGCTTGCCTTGCTGCTCTTGGTCGTAGGCTAGCTGTTCCTCCGGAGTAACGAAGTCTAGAACTTCGGGTTCCTCCTCGACCTTAGCGACTACATGATAAGAACAATGTATGTATTAATTTAGATGCATTTGTATTAACTTCGAAGTTGTGAAGTCTATAACCTTTGCTAGATAGACCTAATGACTGTGAAACTTTTACTGTGGCTTGGTTACAACCTAAACAGAGACTTGGTCAAGTTTTAGTTGCAGCAAAGCTCATTTGAGCCCTCCACAAATAATTATGTCCTTGACCTTAATTAAAGGCTTTTAGGGTGTTCTAGGTATTTTCATGAAACAAACTATGACTTTCTGAAAACTAGATTTTCAGAGGGTTCTAATGGAATTGGTCTCACTTAATTTGGAAGTCTCTAACTAAAGATATGAGCTAAACAATTTCAGAGAAAATTCTGAAAATGTTTCTGAACATTTTCTATTTTCTCTGGAACAGTTTTACTAATCACACCATTAGGTGGACTAAATGAGCTCAAATGGATCTGAAATTTTTATGGTAGTTCAAGGATATTTTGGTGAACATCTCAGCAAAATTTCAGGATTTTCCTCCAAATGATTCTCCAGTTAAAATTCCTAACAGTTTAAACTTTAAGGAATTAATTCTGGAGAATTAAGGAATCTCATGAAGTGACACTTGATTTTCTGGAAAGTACTCAAAGAGCTGAATCCAGCAAAATTTGGTTCACTCAATTTGGAGCTTTCTAGCCAAAGTTATAAGGATTTGAAGTTTGAAGGAAATCTGAAAATCGGGGAAAAGTTTAAACTCGCGCGTGGGCCCAGGGGACACGCGTCGCACGCCGAAACGACAGCACACCGCGGCCCACAAGGCTTTTGCGCGCCAGCACACCCGATCCCGGCCGCAGCCGGATCCCGATTCAAAATATCGGCCGCTGACAGCTGGGGTCCACCCCCTTCTTCAACCTCGCGACACCCGCGCTCCGCCGCCGAGGGACCTCGCCGGAGAGCTCGCCGCCGGCTGCTGTACAGCTTCAAACTTCTTGATTCTGGCCGCCCCTGCCTACTTTTACTTGGGGAACATGATCCGAGGGTCAGCTGCTCATGACAACGGCCGGAGCATGGTCGGCGACGAGCCGCCATATCGGAACGACTTCGGCCATGTCGGCTGATGCTCCTAGTGCCTCAGCTACTTGGGAAACCGGTCGGGGAGCATCAGTGGACCTCAGAGAAGGTCGACATGAACTCGGGGCAGCTCGGGGAAGGCCCGAAATAGGTCCTCACCGTGCGCCCGATACCCCCCGTTCGTTCCGCCATTAGTAGACCTTGAATTACGCCGGGCACAGAGGTTCTCCGGCTCAGAGTTGTGAAGGCAACTTGTGCGTCACCGTGTCTAGCTCGTGTGGGAGTGGCCTGAGGCCCTCTAATCCTTTCTAGAGCACGAATTAAACAGAATCGTACCCGAAGGTCGTTCTGCACACAGAAAGGGGAAAAGTGGAAATTCGCCGCCGGTGAGCAACCACTCGAGCTGTGGCTCGGGGATGAGCAGCACCGGTCACCTGCGCGTCCAAGGGTGCCTTGGCTTGGGCGTGATAACGCCCAGGTTGGGCTGTCCACGAGAGCCCGAAGTGCGGCGGTTTCCAGTTCCGAGTTTGATCTTTCGGCACAGCCGATATCACTCGGTTTCAATCGATCTCAAGCAATGGGGAGGATGGAGGATGGTTGCTAGTACCTTGCTGGGACCTTGAAATGGAAAGAGGGAGCTGCGATCGGCTTGATCAAGCAGGAACTCGAGCGGCGGCGATGGCAGTGGGAAAAGCAGTCGCGCACGTCGGTAGCCCGGGGAAATGGTGACTGAGGCACGCCGGGGAGGGAATAAATAGGCCGGTCGGCCGGTCTCCGGCTTGGGGCACGCAGCAGGAGCTGGCGCCGGCTGCCCCCTTCGGTGGCGCGCGCGCACAACAGCCGGGAACCGACTGAACTGTGGTTCAGTCGGTTTGCTTTGAGGCTGAGGCTGACATGTGGGTCCCACTCCTCTTTTAACCTCTGAAATTTATTCCTAACAGCTGTGGTAAACAGTGAACCCTATTCTACCCTTGGCAACTCAAATTATTCACCCAAGAGCCATTTGAATTGATCAAAGTTCAAATGAGGTTTGGTTTGAATGAATTTCAGCACAAGTGCAGTTTGAAATTCAAATAAAGTTTGAATTTCTCCCCCTTAGCTCATGTCAAGATCAACTCCAAATGGAGTGAAAATTGGTGTGTGAGCTCACAAAAATGTGCTGAGCAAGAATATGCCTTCCACTTTTAAATTCAGTGAGTGAAAACAGTTTGAATTTGAATATGTTTTCAAACTGCCCCTTTCCTATCTACACCCAAGATGACCTCAAAAATGTTTTGAATTTGGGTGAAACTTGGCATGGACATCCTTGGCAAAGTGTAGGAGTTTTCATATGTCCAGCCCATCTATATCACATGTGGGAAGTACCACTTTTGCAATGTGTGAGTTTGTTCCCTAATGAGCATGTTGATAATTGTTACTTGCTCTTTATTTGTGTTCATCATTTTTCCTCAAATGAGGTGTGTGGTGTGGTGATGAACACTGCAAATGAGTGTCAAAAACTGAGGCCCTTACAATTGCTAGGATAGAGTAGGATTCGGTACAAGTCGAGTAGTTGGAACTACTCGCGAGAATAGGCTAGAGGCACATTGCTCGGGTAGAGATAGCACATGATATACATGACAAGAAAGATGAGACCGAGCGGAGAGTAAGGGCAACAGGACTTTGGTGCCTGTGTGCTATAGCTCCGCTTGTGTCGATTGAGGACCGAGCCGTGTGCGGGCCTGTTGAACAAGCTAGAACAGTACCGAAGACCTACCGGCTATATGGGAACCGGGAAACTGATGTAACTCGGGTAGCTGGTTATTGAGGCATTGCCCGTCGTTCAGAGGGTAGGTTGAGAGCTTGAGGTGTAAATCGGCTGGCGGCACGGAGATGCGCATGCAGAGACCTCTTGCTCAGGACGATGGGACCGGTTCAATATTTGGCTAACGGGTGAAAGGTAGTCGCGTACGGCGTCCGTGATGGTTGTTGTAGGCAACATCGAGTACGGGCGTACGTGACGGGTTGTTCGGGTAACCCTGCAGGTGTAAATCGATTATAATCGCCGTCCCTCGCGGTCAGTGAGTACCACTTGTTCACTGTACCGTGACGTAGAAAGAACAGGCTAGTCACATGTTAAAATGTTGCTGATTGAAAGCTGGACATTGATTGTTAATGATATGCGGTAGCTTAGAGCTAACTAAAGTTCTTTTCAACTTTGGGCAAAGTACATGAGAGAAATGCGTTTCTTGTTTGATTGCGGCTCTCTCATGTGCCTTAGCGTAAGGTTCTCCACAACCTGCTGCTAGAACTTGAAAGTAAGGTTCTACTAATTAGGCGAGTCCTTGCAACTGAATTTTTTTCCTCATGTAACCCATTACCCTCATGTAGAAGTTCCATGTTTAGATGAGACGGGTCAGACTTGCTGAGCCTTCGTGCTCACTGCTTGTGTTTGAAGCTTTTGCAGGGTTCTATGAGGAAGGGACTCCCGAAGACGAGACGGAACCCCAGGAGGCGAACCCCGTCGAGTGGGAGTCGTGCACGCCGCAGAGTTAGTGTGCGTGTGTGCTAGTAAGGACACGTTCGAGGGCTGAACGTGCACTTGATGCTTAGTCTACGCCCGCGAGTGTAGACTGAACTTATTTTGCTGTAAACTTGTTCATAAACTTGTTTATGTAATAAAATTTTCGCTTCCGATTTGTACCTTTGACGTGTGTTATCCGGTGCTGTGCAACGCAGCACCCCTCAGCGTGATCCTGGCTCGACAGGGCCAATGGGGTCGTGTCACCGTCCGAGAGGTGGAGTTCAAGATTGAGCTTGTACCGGGAACTATGCCAATATCCAGAAGGCCGTACAAGATGGCGCCAAAGGAGTTGGCGGAATCGAAAACGCAGTTGGCGGACCTGCTGGAAAAGGGTTTTCTTAGGCCGAGCTCCTCGCCATGGGGCTGTTCGGTATTATTTGTGAAGAAGAAATATGAAATGTTGCGGCTTTGTGTGGACTATCGTCCACTAAACGCCGTGACTATCAAGAACAAGTAACCGTTGCCACGGATCGACATGTTGTTTGATCAGTTGGTCGAAGCATCTTCTCCAAAATGGACTTAAGATCAGGGTACCATCAGATTAAGATACGGGCTGAGGACGTTCTGAAGACAGCTTTCTCAACGAGGTACGGGCTTTATGAGTACCTGGTCATGTCCTTCGGCCTCACTAACGCTCCAGCTCATTTCATGTACTTGATGAACTCGGTATTCATGCCGGAGCTGGACAAGTTTGTCGTGGTCTTCATCGACGACATATTGGTATATTCCAAGTCGGAGGAAAAACACGCGAAGCACCTGCGTATAGTCTTGCAACGGCTGCGGGATAACAAGCTATACGCGAAATTCAGCAACTGCAAATTCTGGATATCGCAAGTACCTTTCTTCGGGCATATTATCTCAGCGGAGGGCATCGCTGTAGACCCGAGCAATATTACACAAGTTCTGAATTGGAAGTCCCCGAGGTCTGTCCAAGAGGTACGGAGTTTCCTCGGACTCCCGGGATTTTATCGGAGGTTAATTCCGAACTTCTCAAAGATTGCCAAGCCTATGACCGAGCTGCTGAAGAAGGCTACCAAATATGTTTGGAGTCCAGCATATGAAGCAGCGTTCAAGGCATTAGTGAAGCAACTAACATCAGCACCGGTGTTGGCGCAGCCAGACACAACAAAATCGTTCGATGTGTACTGCGATGCATCCAGCATTGGGCTCGGATGTGTGCTGATGCATGACATAAGGGTGGTCACGTATGGATCATGGCAGCTCAGGAATCATGAGCAAAACTATCCAACTCATGACTTAGGACTCGCTGCCGTGGTACTTGCACTCAAAATGTGGAGCGCTATCTACTCGGTAACCTCGTACATTTATAACCTCATACATTTATATACCGACCACAAGAGCCTCAACTACATATTCACTGAGAAGGAGTTGAACATGAGGCAGATGAGATGGTTAGAACTGATAAAAGATTATGAAATAGAGATCCATTATTGACGGGGACCCAGTGCCCGTGTCACGGGGCCGTGCCGCTCGCCCGGGAATCGCATTGGGTGGTGCCGTGTTATGCGGCACCCAACAGCACACATATAAGGAAACTGCATTACATAAATCAAAAGCGGAAGCTTACAAATGTTCTTTGTAAATAATGTACATTAAATAGCTTCAGCGGAAGACTATGATCCACTCACGTCGAATAACTAATGAGCACTCTAGAAGAGGTCCAGCCCGCGGACTCCTCTCGCTAGCAACACGAAGATATGGCAGCGGCTGGTTTCCCAAGTGTTACATGACTCAGAGTCTCCAAGTCTCACCGGACAACCTTATTCATACACGTCTATGTTAACCTGCAAAACCACACATATAGAAAGAGTGAGCACAAAGGCTCAGCAAGACTTAACCGTCTCTCCTAAAGCATGCAACTCTACATGAAGGTAACTTAAGACAGTAAACAATTAAGTTGCATAAAGACTCGTCTACACGTTCATCCTTAACTTTCAGATTTTAGCCATCGTAATAGTGACCTTGCACCGAGCAACATTGGAACTCCACAATCAAACAAGAAACGCTTCACTCCAATGTTACTTGTCCCAAGGTGGAAAGTAACTTTAATTTGCTCTATCACTACTTCATACATTGTTTTCATGCAAATCCAATTATCATAGAAGCATTTAAAACTTGCAAACTGTTACCATACAACTTGATTATTACGTCACAGCGCAGCGAGCAAGCGGTACTAATATTCACGAGGGACGGTAATTCGAATCAAACACTGCCCGGATAACTCGACACATACACCCGCCTCCGAATACCCAAATCTGGCGTCCTTCATTACGTCGTATGTGGCAACCTTTCGCAGGACACCCGACTATAGAACCGGTCGCGCCGTCTCGGGCTCATAGGTCTAACGAGATGATGTGGTATGCCTCTACAATCCAGTTAACCTGGTACATCAGTTTCCTAGGTCCCATATAGCAGTAAGCATCCAGTACACAACTCAATACTTGCTCGCAGGGCCGCACACGGCTTGGTCCTTAACCGACACAGGCAGAGCTACTCGACCAAGGCCTCGTCTTGTCGCTGCCTAACCCTCCTGCCCGGTCTCATCTTTGGAAACATAAACTTTAGTTTGCCTCATTAAACCACAACCGTGTGATCCCGAACTATAGCTCGCGAGTAGATTCCAACTACTCAACTTCTACCGGATGTTACCACCTATTTAGCATGGCAATATTCTACAGCGGGGGAATGAGAGGGCCCCACCGTCCCGATCACGTCACGGGGACGGGGCACCTTGCCCGGGAATCGCATTGGGTGGTGCCGTGTTATGCGGCACCCAACAGCACACATTTAAGGAACAATGTATTACATAAATCAAAGCGGAAGCTTACAATTGTACTTTGTAAATAATTTACATAAATTAACTACAGCGGACATCTATAAACAGCTCACGTCGAGTAACTAAGAAGCACCCGACACCCGAGAAGAGGTCCAGCCCGCGGACTCCTCTCACTAGTAACACGAAGACATGGCAGCGGCTAGGTTCTCCAAGTGTGACATGACTCGGAAGTTTCCGAGTCTCACCGGACAACCTTCTTTATAGCGTCAATGCTTACCTGCAAAACCACTTATATAGCAAGAGTGAGCACAAAGGCTCACCAAGACTTAACCGTCTCTCCTAAGACATGAAAGTAACCTAAGACTTAAGGCTGTCACTTGCAAAAAGACTCGCCTACGAGTTCATCCTTAACTTTCAGATTTTAGCCATAATAGTAGTGACCTTGCGCCCAGCAACATTGGAACTCCACAATCAAACAAGAAACGCTTCATTCCAATGTTGCTTGTCCAATGTAGAAAAATAACTTTAGTTTGCTCTATCTCTACTGCAAACATGGTTTTCATGCAATTCACAATTATCATAACAGCATTTAAAACATTGCAAACTATTTCCACACAACTTGATTACTACGTCACAACACAGGGAGCAAGCGGTAATCAATAACCGTGATGGACGGTGATTCGAATCAAACACTACCCCGATAACTCGACACATACGCCCGCCTCTGAAGACCCAACTCTGGCGTCCTTCATTACGTCGTATGTGGCAACCTTTCTCAGGACACTAGACTGTAGAACCGGTTGTGCCGTCTCGGGCTCATAGGTCTAACGAGACGATGTAGTATGCCTCTACAACCCAGTGAACCTGGTACATCGGTTTCCTGATTCCCATATGTCAGTAAGCATCCGGTACACAACTCAATACCTGCTCCTGGGTGCCGCACACGCATCGGTCCTCAACCGACACAGGCAGAACTACTCGACCAAGACCTCGTCTTGTCGCTGACTAACCCTCCTGCCCGGTCTCATCTTTGGAAATGTAAACTTTAGTCTACCCTCTTTTTCCATCTACACCGAGGTAGTCCCGTCTATAGCTCGCGAGTAGATTCCAACTACACGACTTCTACCGGATGTCCTAAGCTATTTAGCACGGCATTCTTCTACAGCGGTGACACTTTTCTACCCTCAACTCCAGGGTTCATTTGGTCATGCATTTGGAGTGTAAAACATCCTGGACCTAATGCACATACAAACTCTATACCATAAATGTGAACAAAGTAAAAACTTTATAAATAACTTAAATGCAAACCGGAGCTTGCCTTGGTTTTGCAGGTGACTAAAGTCAGATGATATGAAGTTAGTTGCTGATGACTTGAAGTTCAATTCCTGCCCTTCTTGCTCCTTGATCCAAGCTTAACTTCTCTTCCACTCTTCCACGTTTAATCACTAGACGTTATGAACATGCACATATGTTTAATTATAAAACTTTTGCTAACAAGTTCTAAAGACAAGTTTGAAACTGGGACTTTGTTTAAGAATTTAAAATGACACTGGGGCTGGTGGTGTGGGTGTGTGTTTAAGCACTATCATCAAGTGAGAAGTGAGGCTCATCCCTTGGGTGGTGATCACCTAATTTGTTGAACAGAACACTACTGATCCAGGGCTCCATTGGAGCTAGAAATTTTCTTGTGGATTCCTTGTCACAAGAGAGTCCTCTGGACCAAAATTCAGAATGTTTCACTGATTAGGTCACCCAGAACAATTCCCTAAGCATTTAGGCATAAAGGAATTAATTCGGATTAAACTTGCACTTTCATGCAAATCCAAGTGAACCATAATTTCATACATAGCTCAGGGAGTATGCTTGAATTGTACTAGGATTTTTGGATCTAAGGAATGGCCAGAACTGAATTTCCAAGTTTTGGAAATTTCCTGAAAATGTTTCTGTATTTATTTGAATGCAGAAATTTTGAATTAGAATTACCCTAACTAAATCAACTCCAAATGAGCTGAAACTTTTACAGGAGTCTCCTAATATCCTAAAGAATATCCTGGCAAAATTTGGGGAATTTTGGATGAACCAAACTCCCTCTAAAATTCTTTTGCTGAAAGTCTTTAAAGAATTCTCCAGAATTTTCTATTGGTTCTCATGCAAATTGGGTTGCATATTGAATAGAGATTTTCATCCTGAATCCAACCCAATTTGAATCACTAAATTTGTAGCTTCCTAGCAAAAGTTATGAGGTTCTAAAGTTTGAACTAAATCTGGAATTCAAATCAATTCGGGAAATGTTCAAACTCTGACGGTGGGTCCCTTCTGCACGTGTCGGTTGCCGGAGTTAAGCCACACGGGGCCACAGAATACTTCCCGCGCTGTCGCAAAGGATCCCGGGGCCACAGCTGATCAGCAGTTTAAACCCCCCGTCACTGACACATGGGGCCCGCCGGACCTTCTTCCTCCTCGGGCGGTTTTCTTTCCCGCGCCGCCCCCTCGCCTGAAGCTTGTCGGAGCTCGCCGGAGTCAGCTTCTCGGCCGTCTCCCGGCTCGGTACTTGCCGCCTGGGGGTTTTCAGCTACGAGGAATCAAACGGTGCATTGATCTCAGGCTGCCGGTAACCGGAAACCGGTCGGCGACGTGCGCACACCTCGGTGAGGCTTCGGCGCCGTGGCACGAGCACCCTAGCCCGCCAAAAGTTCAGCGGACACGCTCTAAAGCAGCAGTCGAGGTTAGGCTAACTCGGCACGGCCTCAAACTGGCTCGGAAACGGCGGCAAGTGGGGGTTCACCGTGTGCCCGGCGGTTCCCGCCATGATCGCCGCTCGAAAACTTCAAAATGGTCTGCTAATATGGGGTTTCAAGCCAGGATTGGGGAGGGGATCGGGTCGCCCTCGAGTCTAGGTCCTCTGAGCACAGTTTAGTGACCTAAAGACGAGAAGGGAG
The DNA here is from genome assembly GCA_030760725.1 of Neostapfia colusana. NCBI lineage: Eukaryota > Viridiplantae > Streptophyta > Magnoliopsida > Poales > Poaceae > Neostapfia > Neostapfia colusana. The sequence continues at coordinate 19,119,170 of JASWHV010000002.1, forward strand.
GGGAAATTTGGAGAATTCATACTGGAACGTCGTTCTGTGGCCGCCGGCGAAGTTTCTCCGAATTCTTGCTCGGTGGTTCACGGGTCGCGTTGTGGTTTGGGTGGAAGCAGAAGTGAAAAGCAGCGCACCGATGGCCGTCCTCGCTTGGTTAGAAAAATCCATGGAGTGGGCTGTCCACGGGAACAACGAGCTGCTGTGCAGTTCGGTTGCCGCGGAAACGAGCTTTGCTAGGGAAGGGAGGCCGGAACCTGACTGCCCTTGTGTCACACCCGGTTTTTCCGAAGAACAACCAAGTGAATATCACATGTATGCCAGGATCATTTTCTCATACACGTGATGACAAATAGTGAAGCATCATTTATTACAAGCCACGTGTCGAATATAAATAAGTCTTACATAGTAAATGTCTCGATGGACAATAATAAGTTCATCACAAGTAAATAAACTAGCAGCGGAATATTATTCTTTAGGGCTCCGTCACAGGCGTTGTCCGGGGTCTCCATGAACCTAGAAACCTTCTTCGGGTCCAAAGTCTTGGTCATTATACACCTCCTCATTTTCTTGACCTGAGCAGCAATATAAACCAACAAAATATGCAAGGTTGAGTACCAATGGTACTCAGCAAGTGTGGGAAAATCATATCATGCATGGCTAGAACAAGGATAGGTTGAACTCATGGTTAAAGCACTACGCAATTAATACCTATCACCTTAGCTTATTAAGCACCTACATTACTACACAGATGAAATGGTCCCAATCTTCCATCCCATCATCATAATCCAATAATCATAACATCATTTCCAATGTTAAGCTCCCCGCTTAACTTTCAAAACCATCAATCCTCTAATCATGAATAAGTCCAAGTCGTTCTTGACCGTGAGCACGGCTGTCATGACAGTTTTGACTCTGCAGAGTTTGTACCACTGTACCCACATGTAGTGATTTCATCCCCCGTTGTCGGGTGGACTAAAAGAACCTCCATTATGCCAGTGGCTACGAACCACATTCACACTTCCCAGGTGTGTAGCCAGGAGATCACTACGAAGCCTTTACAAAGGGATTCCCGACGAGCGTGGGCCCACTGAGGTTTCACCCCTAACAGCATACAAGAGGCTCCAACCCCGCTGCAGTGGCCCCCTCTTGAGCCTTGCGGTTCATATGGTAGTCCAGCTGACACCTACTCCCCGCACCATCCAACACACCCATACTACGCCGGGGATACACCTAATTAATTGGCCAAGCTGCCCCATCTCAGCATGTGGTTGGCACTGTAAAGCCAGGTTACATGCTCCATGAACCAGTCCTTAGGATCCAGGCAAGTACTAAACACAAACCCAAGTCTCGTGCACCCAGCACACAACCAAAACATCCAACTTGCCTTGATCCCTACCTCTACATAACTCACAATATCTCATTCAAGAGTATGGTAAAATAAACTGATGATCTCATATCCCAAATATCCCATTCTAAGCATGGCTAAGCATATGCATAATAATAAATGTCAAGATAAAATAAATCCCAACCCAAGCTACAAGGAAACAAGGTAATGCAATTCTAGGGAAACTTCCTATCATGGGTTTCATATTTAAATTGACAATGCAAATAATTCTAGCTACACATCCTAGCATAGGATCAAAGTGGTCAAGGACACTTGCCTCCTCCTTGCTGCTCTTGAAATGGGTAGTCCTGGTCTTGGAAAGGAATAACTTGCTCTTGAGCAGGTTCTACATCATACCATCACACATAGCAAAAGAAAAACAACAATCATAAGACATAGTTCACACTTCTACTTCATACAAACCACACATTCACATTTATGAAAGTTCTTTACCATTATATGTGTTGTGGTTACTTTATGTGTGTTGAGTTGTGGCTTGCATGCACTTTTAACTATGTGTATATGATTCCTACTTTTGTGTCCACATTTATACTTACATACTATATATATGAGTTTCCAATAAATTTCTTATATTCAACTACTACACCTTTTCACTACCAAGTGTGTATGAAAAGTATTTTTCTTCCCCATATGTGCCTTCATAATTTCTACCAACCCTAAACTGAACTCTTTGGATTTTAAAAACTCCATTTATCATTTACTAGTTGCTATATTTTCAGATTTATATTCCTATGCATAATTGTGTATTTTATTATGAAATTAGTAATACACATCATTTAAACAGAATAGGTTCTGGTCCTAAATAATTTAATAACATATTTTGACCTTTGCCTCTGATGTAAACTATTTCATAATTATTTTCCCTATTTTCTAAAACTATTTATTACTTAAAAATGTGTCCCTAATTGTGAATAATAAATTAAACAGATTCAATTCAGTCCAAAATATGTTTTTATCTCACTCCAAAATTTTCTAAACACTGAGAAAATCTTTAACTTAATTTTGACAATATGTTTGTCTCACTTTTTAATTTTTAAACACTAGTTACATATTCAATTTTCTAAATTAAATACTAAACAGGGCTAAAATGATGAACTCACCCCATTACAGGGTCTATAATATTATTTTCAGAATTTCCAGGGGTCTAGCTACACTTATCAGAGGTGTTTTTCCTAATTTTTATTAAGTCTAGGGGCTAAAACTGATTTTTAAATGAATTTACATGATTTTCTGGAGTTCCAGGGGCTAGATCTGAAGTTTCCGGGGCTAGCTCTTATTTCCCGAGAACCCCAGGGGGTAGCACGTAAGATTTCCAGTCTTATAACGCGGGGCTGATGTGGACCGTCCGATTTTAAACCGACGGCTGAGATTATAACGCCGAACCGGTACGCGGGGGTTTAAACCCTACCGTGCGATTTAAAATAAACGGCGCACAAGCGGCCACGTCGCTCTGATCGAGCGCGGGCGGCGCTGCCGGCGGTGCACGGCGGCGGGAAGCGGCGATCTCGCCGGAAACTTTCGGATCCTCGAGAATTCTGCCTAGAACTGTGTGATCTTATGGCATAGATCGGTAGAGGGGAGGTCGGGGATCTCACCTCGGGGGTTTTCTTGAGCTCGGAGGTCCTGGAAGGTGATCGGCGACGAGGTCCGAGGCAAAACCACGGCAAAGCTCGTCGGCGCTGTGTTTACACCGCAAGTCACCGAGTTTTCTGCACCTGCAAGGTTCCCCGGAGGCGGTGGATCAAGACCAGCGAGTTAGATCGGAATTTCCGAGCTTAGATCGGCCAGAATTCGCCGGAGAAGTCTCGGTTCTCACCGGAGTAAAAATCAGCGATTGCGGGGGAAAAACAGAACGAGGCCGGGGTTTTTATAGACGGGGGAGGGCGGCGGGGTGGTTTAGATCATGTCCGCGTCGGCTACGAACAGAACTCAGCGGGGTTTACGTCGAAATCCCGATCGGTTTCGATTCGGGTGCGGGGGAGTTCGGCGCGGCGCGAGGTAGACGAAGATCTGTGAGTCCCGCCTCTCAGCGTGAGAAAGCACGGGCGCGTGGCTGCGGGCTGGCGCGGGGTAAGTTGGGCCGGCTGGTGGGTTTCGGCCCACTGGCCGATTTTTTTCTGTTTTCTCTTTTTCTTTTTCCATTTCTTTTCTGATTTGAGTTTAATTTGAATTCCAGTTTGAATTTGAATTTTTGCAAAACATGCAACACGTCCAAAAATTTTTAAATTCCCCTCTTAACATGATTTAGTGTTTTGAATCAAAATTTTGGGGTGTTACACCTTGCGCTGAGGACGTGTGAGGAGCTCCCTCAGGACTACCTTGCAGCTCCGTGGGTGGAGGGTGTGAAGTGGAATCGGTTCCCGTCGATCACCGAGGAGGCGGCGGCGAACTGTCAAATTTTGTTCTTGCGGGACGGGGAAAAACATGAGCTGTGGTTCGGCCCCGGGGAACGGATCGCGCCGATGGTTGAGGCAGCCACGAGCAGCTCTCCAGCGCTGCTACTTCGGTGAGGAGGTGGCAGTAGCTTGCGCTCGGTGTCGCCTGGAGCTCGGGCGGCAGTTCGGTTGTGAGCCGATAAGCAGGGACTGAAGACTTAGGCAGTAAGTTTTTAACCCCACCTCTCAATGACAATTGGGGCCCACAGCCCCTCTCTGCCCCAAAAGATCTTCAATATTTGGCCTAGTGCAAATTCAGCCATGTGGAACTCAATTCAAAAGTTATTTTGGCAAATTGACAAGTTGTGCCACAGTTTCATTTGAATTCAAATTTGGATGGAATTCACAAGTTCCTTTGATATTCATATCAAAGCCCCTCCAAATTTGCTCAAAACTTGGCTCCCTCATGATTTGGACCTGAGGAACTCAAATATATCCTTTGATCTTTGAGTTGGCTATTGCAAATACAACTTCTCAAACAACAGTTTGATTTTTTTTCCTTTTTGGAGATGGCCCTCCTCTTTTTGGAAGTGACCCTCTTAGTTCGAACTGAATTTAGAGTTTTATTGCACATGCCAACACTTTCATGAGTATACAAAAGTTTTTGTAAATCCCATTTCTTGAATATAAACTCCACTTTTATTCATAGCTCAAGTTTTCTATTTACAAGTTTTGGGACTTTTACATTCCTCCCCCCTTAAAAAGAATCTCGTCCCGAGATTCATGATTAAGGACAAAATGGAGAGGACAACTACTAAGTATAAGCCTCTAACAACTCCGGATGATTGCGTTGTAAATACTCCTCGCTTTCCCATGTAGCTTCGTCGGATGTGTGATTTTCCCATAGCACCTTGAAAAATCGCAGCGTCCGATTTCTGGTTTCACGAGTCTTTTCATCGATTATCCGGGTTGGATGCTCAACATAAGTGAGGTCCAGCTTCAGATCTTCTATGTCTCCCGTGAGAATCTCGGTTGGAACATTCAAACACTTCCGCAACTGAGATATGTGGAAGACGTTATGAACTCTGGCTAAGGCTGCCGGCAGCTCCAAACGGTATGCCACGGGTCCACACCTTTCAATGATGACGAAGGGACCGATGAAACGCGGAGCTAATTTTCCTCTCACTCTGACTCGGTGAATGCCCTTCATAGGAGATACGCGGAGGTATACGTGGTCCCCAACTTGAAATTCCAGAGGACGATGCCTCTTATCCGCATAGCTCTTTTGTCTGGACTGAGCGGCTTTAAGATTTGCTTGAATAAGCCTTACCCGCTCTTCAGCCTCCTTCACGAGATCAATCCCGTAAATAACTCTCTCGCCGGATTCGCACCAGTTCAAGGGTGCGCGGCACCTCCGGCAGTAGAGAGCTTCATAAGGCGCCATTTTGATACTTGATTGATACTCGTTGTTATATGAGAACTCTGCCAACGGTAAGTGATCATCCCAGCTCTTACCGTGATGGATGGCACATGCTCTCAGCATATCTTCAAGTATTTGATTCACCCTCTCCGTTTGCCCATCGGTTTGAGGGTGATACGCGGAGCTTCGAATCAATTTGGTTCCCAAGGATGCGTGTAGCTGCTCCCAGAAACGAGCAACAAACAACACGCCTCGATCGGAGATGATCGTCCGGCGAACTCCATGTAGGCACAAGATCCGTGCTATGTATAACTCCGCATACTGCTTGGCGGTGTATCTGGTATGCACGGGGACGAAGCGTGCCGATTTGCTCAACCGGTCCACGAATACCCAAATCGAGTCATGGTGGTGGGAGGTCATCGGCAACCCAACGATGAAATACATACTCAAGTCTTCCCACTTCCATGCCGGTATCTGTAGCGGTTGCAGCAGGCCCGACTTCTTTACGTGGTCGGCCTTAATTCTTCAACACGTATCACATTCTGAAACGTATTTTGCAACTTCACGTTTCATACGTGTCCACCAAAACTTCTTCCGGAGGTCTTGGTACATTTTATTGCTGCCCGGGTGAATAGAAAATTTGGATAAGTGAGCCTCATCCAAAATTTTCTTCCGCAGCCTCAAATCACGGGGTACGACTATCCGGTCCTTGAACCATAGGGTGTCTTCATTATCTAACCAGAAACATTTCATCTCCCTGTTCTTCAACCTCCTTTTGATATGAGCCATGCCCTTGTCTTTCTTTTGAGCTTCCATAACCTCCTCTTTTATTGTAGGTATGAGAGCCAGATTATGTAGAGCTCCATATGGAACCAAGTAGAGACTTGGTTCTTCCTCTTCTATTGGCGTAATGGTCAGATTATGAATATGAGACTTCCGGCTGAGTGCATCGGCAACCACATTTGCCCTGCCCGGATGATAATTAATTTCAATCTCATAGTCCTTGATCAGCTCCAACCATCGCCGTTGTCGCATATTCAACTCTTTCTGAGTGAATATGTACTTCAAACTTTTGTGGTCGGTGTAGAGATGAACCAGATTTCCCAATAGGTAATGTCTCCACATCTTCAAAGCTAGTACCACGGCAGCAAGCTCGAGATCATGAGTTGGATAATGTTGCTCATGATTCCGTAATTGCCGTGATCCATATGCGACCATGCGTCCTCCTTGCATGAGTACACAACCAAGTCCGATGCCGGACACATCACAATAAACATCAAATGGCTTGGTTGTATCCGGTTGAGCTAGAACCGGAGCTGTTGTGAGGTGTTTCACCAACGCTTGAAAAGCTTCCTCACATGGCTTGCTCCAATCATATTTGACGCCCTTCTTCAGTAGCTCCGTCATAGGTTTGGAGATTTTTGAGAAGCTCGGGATGAACCTCCGGTAATATCCCGCCAAACCCAAGAAGCTACGAACTTCATGGACTGATGTTGGAGACTTCCACTTCAGCACTTGTTCAATCTTGCTTGGATCAACAGCAATGCCTTCCGCTGAAATAATATGTCCAAGAAACGGCACTTGGTTGATCCAGAATTCACATTTACTAAACTTTGCATAGAGCTTGTGATCTCTCAAGCGTTGAAGCACAATATGCAAATGTTTAGCGTATTCCTCTTCAGATTTGGAATAGACCAAGATGTCGTCAATGAATACCACGACGAACTGATCCAGCAAAGGCATGAATACCGAGTTCATAAGGTAAATAAAGTGAGCCGGAGCATTGGTCAACCCAAATGACATGACAAGATACTCATAGAGTCCATATCTTGTCGAGAATGCCGTCTTCGGGATATCTTCCGCTCGAATCTTGATTTGATGATATCCTGACCTTAAGTCCATCTTGGAGAAGACTTTAGCACCCACTAGCTGATCAAAGAGAATATCAATTCTTGGTAGTGGATACTTGTTCTTTATTGTCACAGCATTCAACGGGCGATAATCGACGCATAGCCTCAACGTCTCATCCTTCTTCTTCACAAATAAAGCTGAGCAACCCCATGGTGATGAACTTGGACGAATAAACCCCTTGTCCATCAGATCTTTGAGTTGCTCCTTCAGCTCGGCTAATTCATTCGGAGCCATTTTGTATGGTCTTCGAGAGATTGGCATGGTCCCCGGTATCAACTCTATCTTGAATTCCACCTCGCGCTCAGATGGTAAGCCTGGAAGATCTTCAGGAAACACGTCCGGATATTCACGGACTACCGGAATGTCTTCTAACTTGCAAGCCTCGGCATTACATACTTCCGGTTCTTCAGAAACCGCTTTGTCGAGGTACAACGTTTGACGCCCGTGAAGTGGAGAGTCCAAGTGAACACTCCTGTTCTCGATGTCCAGGACCGCCTTATGGAAGGTCAGCCATGATATTCCCAATATGGCATTGATCCCTTGGTCTTCGAGAATGATGAGGGTAGTGGGATAAATTTTTCCCCCCAAGCAGAGTGGTGCTCGAGAGACGACTTCATTAGTTGATATATCTCCACCTGGCGAATGAATAAGGTATGAACCTTTTGTGATAGTGGTGGAGATCTGATCCTGGATTACCGTTGCCCGGCTAATGAAGTTATGTGTTGCACCAGAGTCGAATAAAATGACAACCGGCTTGTCATTTAAAGTGAACCTGCCGGCAAGAACAGGTCCTCCCTTTGGCAATCATCGACTGACACATAATTAACTGTCCCCACTTTGGACATAGCTTTTCTTTGCTGCCCAAGATCGCTCTGTGGAACTGGACCCACAGACACATTGTTGCTGCTCGGTTCAGTTGCTTCATTGACATTGAGCTCATTGTCAACATGAAGTGGGACAACACTTGGTTCAGCTGAGAAATCATCTTGTTCCTCTTCAGCCTCTTGAGGGAAGTAGTATTCTAGTGCACCTTGTTGATACTGAGGTGCATAAGAAATAACTTGCTGCTGCGGTGGAGGTGAATAAGACCTCTGTGGAGTAGAAGAGTCGTCACACTCCCAGAATGATTGCACTTCTTGTGGAGTCTCTCGACCGGAAGGTGAACGGATTACCAACCGATACTTCTGAGGCAGACGATTGTCTTCATCCTATGATGAGTCCCTGTCCCTCTTTTCTTTGAGGTAGAGGTTGGAATAATATTCTTGAGCGACAGCACAGCTCACAAACTCATCAAAATTCTCTTGGCTAACTTGAGCCAATTCACATCGCAGCCTAGCAGTCAGCCCTCGATAAAAATGATAACCCCTCATGGATGGTGATTTCACATAGTCAGGGACATATTGAGCTAAGCGATTGAATTCCTAGAACACCCTAAGAGTTCCAATTAAGGTCAAGGACATAATTAATTGTGGAGGGCTCAAATGAGCTTTGCTGCAACTAAAACTTGACCAAGTCTCTGTTTAGGTTGTAACCAAGCCACAGTAAAAATTTCAGGGTCAGTGGGGCTGTCTAGTGAGACTTGTAAGGTTCACAAGTTTAATTCAAATCAAATGCATTTAAATTAACACATATACTAGTATCTCATGTAGTCGCTAAGGTCGAGGAGGAACCCGAAGTCCTAGACTTCGTTACTCCGGAAGAGCAGCTAGCCTACGACCAAGAGCAGCAAGGCAAGCTCCGGTTTACATTCCCCTGTTTATAAAGTTTTATTGTTTTGAGCACTTACTTGAGTATCACTATTTCTGGCATTGGAGTCTTGTTTGAAAACCCAATTGCATAGCCAAGAAAACCATGGGTTGGGATTATGATTGAAAACCCCATTTAGCTACTGCAATGCTAAGATAGTGTAGGATTCGGTACAAGTCGAGTAGTTGGAACTACTCGTGAGCATAGGCTAGAGGCACTCGACTTGGGTAGAGATAGCACATGGTACACATGGCAAGAAAAATGAGACCGAGCGGAGAGTAAGGGCAGCAGGACTTTGGGGGCTGTGTGCTATAGCTCCGCTTGTGTCGATTGAGGACCGATCCGTGTGTGGGCCTGTTGAGCAAGCTAGAACAGTACCGAAGACCTACCGGCTATATGGGAACCGGGAAACCGATGTAACTCGGGTAGCTGAGTATTGAGGCATTGCCCGTCGTTCAGAGGGTAGGTTGAGAGCTTGAGGTGTAAATCGGCTGGCGGCACTGAGATGTGCGTGTAGAGACCTCTTGCTCGGGACGATGGGACCGGTTCAATATTTGGCTAACGGGCGAAAGGTGGTTGCGTACGGCGTCCGTGATGGTTGCTGTAGGCAACATCGAGTACGGACGTACGTGACGGGTTATTCGGGTAACCCTGCAGGTGTAAATCGATTATAATCGCCGTCCCTCACGGTCAGTGATTACCACTTGTTCATTGTACCATGACGTAGAAAGAACAGGCTAGTTACATGTTAAAATGTTGCTGATTGAAAGATGGACTTTGTTTGCTAATGATTTGCTGTAGTTTAGAGCTAATTAAAGTTCCTTTCAACTTTGGGCAAAGTACATGAGAGAAATGTGTTTATTGTTTGATTGCGGCTCTCTCATGTACCTTAGCGTAAGGTTCTCCACCACCTGTTGCTAAAACTTGAAAGTAAGGTTCCAATAATTAGGCGAGTCCTTGCAACTTGTTTTATCTCATGTACCTATCACCCCTCATGTAGAAGTTCCATGTTTAGGAGAGAGACGGGTCAGTCTTGCTGAGCCTTCGTGCTCACTGCTTGTGTTTGAAGCTTTTGCAGGGTTCTATGAGAAAGGGGCTCCCGAGGAGGAGACGGAACCCCAGGAGGGGAACCCCGTCGAGCGAGAGTCGTGCACGCCACCGTGTTAGTGTGCGTGTGTGCTAGCAAGGGCACGTTCACGGGCTGAACATGAACTTGATGCGTAGTCTACGCCTGTGAGTGTAGACTGAACATATTTTTTTGTACAAATGTTCATAAACCTATTTATGTAATAAAACTTGTTTCCGCTTTGTACCTTTGATGTGTGTTATCCGGTGCTGTGCAACGCAGCACCCCTCAGCGTGATCCTGGCTCGACAAGACCGTGGGGTCGTGTCATCAATATACTATTGATTAATTTGATAAAAATATAAATTTTGTAACATAATTGAAACAAGAAATAACACAATAAGTCTTAAATTAAATAAATTACAGCATAAAAATTCCAAATATAATACTGATATTCAAATATATATGCATAATTTTTAATCAAAGATGGGGCAGGATTTGAAGTAGCAGTGGCTGCCTTCTTGGTCGCATGTTTTTGAAAAACAGATGCAATATATCCGCTTCTTTTATAATCGAACAATTATTTATATAAATACAATAGTTGATAGTGAGTACAACAAGTGTAATAAAACTCACGTGCCACAATGAAAACTCACTATGTTATGAATATGTGATATTAATGTTTATATTGTACAAACTGATCTCTAATCTAGTGATCTCGATAGCGTCTCTCTTCCTGATACACAAACAAATATAGATAAAAATGTGCATAATGAAAAGAACATAAACAATTTATCCAATCACAACAAAGAAAAAAATCCGTAGAGTAAGAAAAAGAACACAAACAATTCTACTCTTATTTCGCAAGATAAGATGTTACGACGGTGAGATATAGAAGTTGACAAGACCACCATGAGTCTGCGTATTGCGATCTGTATAGAATCAATCCACACGATTAGGATCTAATCTCACCCGTCACGCTGAGGCAGTGTTGTAATCATCTAGTAGCTGACTAGCGGCTTTAGATCTATCCTCCCACTCTCATAGGCGCCGTTGGATCTTCTCTTGGATTCATGGGCATAGGTGCATGGGCTTACGGAGTCACTAGCATAGCTATATATGAGCTTAGCTGGATCGTATTTATCGCGGTTGCAGGCGTAGATGGGTCATAACCAGCCTTTTGTCACTGACTTTTATTCGCTCGAACTGTTCACTGAATTTTGAGCACAGAACCTCGCTAAACTTTGACGTGCTGAGCTTGGGCTCAGGGTATGCCAGGGCCCACCCGGCACACCCCTTGGGTCCACCCATGCATTACACTTCCCCCTTTTCTGATACTGCTAGATGTAAAGGTGTAACACCCTACTAATATAACCCTAACCCACCCTAGTCCCCCCTGCCGCCTCGCCTCCTCCCTGAACGCCGACCCTCCCCCCTGACCCGGCTCCACCAACCTCCACCCCACTGCGCCCGCTCTCCTTCCTCCATCCGCCGATCCCGCCCGCAGCGCCTACCGCTCGGCCCCCCTGCCGGCACGCCCGCTCGCCCTCGTCCCCATCACTATTCCCCCGCCGCACCCCTCCCACCGCCTCCTCCGTCCCGGTGCTGAGCATCGTGCGCCACCTCTCCCGCTCTCCTCGCCCACCCCCGCTCCCGCTCCTCAGCGCCGCCGCCCCTCTCGGTACGGCCTCGCCACAGCCGTGCCCCGCGCCCTCGTCTCTCTCCTCCCCGGTCATGGAGATGGTGCATGAGGTTGCCTTCCACCGCGAGGACCTACGCCCAGGCTGACGTCGAGGTGCCCGAGGCCTGGCGCAAGGCCGTCAACTACCACGCCAGTCTCCTTCTCCACCCACTTCATCTTCCGCATCACGCGTGCACCTGCTCTCGGCCTCACCAAGCCTAACTCCGTCAAGCCACCTCAGGTTACTTTCTCCACTAAAGATGTCGAATTCTCTAAGTGGAAGGGAGACATACTCGCTGTCGCCATCACGGAGAAAGATCTGTCAAAGGACTCCGGCTCCAAATTCGACAATGTTGTCCTGAAGAAATTGGACGACCAGCTCAACGGTCTCTTGTCAGAAGCCGTGACAGAGGAAGATTTCACTTGGAAAGTTGGATCTTCGTTGGTCCTCCACCTGCCGGGGTAGGGTTTCAAGAGGGTGGGTCTCCTTGGTCTTGGCCAGAACGCTCCCTCCACTGCAGCAGATTGCCGGGGCCTTGGTGAATCCGTCGCAACGGGTGCCAAATCTGCTCAAGCTAGAAGCGCTGCTATTGTCCTTGCCTCTTCCAGTGGGGTCCAGGAAGAGTTCAAGCTAAATGCTGTGGCAGCAGTTGCTTCAGGAATTGTGCTCGGATTGTATGAGGACAGCAGGTACAAATCTGAATCTAAGAAGGTGCATCTGAGTCAAGTAGATCATAATGGGTTGGGTTCTGGACCAGAGGTGGATAAGAATCTAAAGTATGCTAAGGATCTTTCCTAGGGCGTGATATTTGGGAGAGAGTTTGTCAACTCTCCTGCCAAGGTCCTTACCCCTGCTGTGCTTGTGGAGTTGGCTTCAAAGATTGCTTCTACATACAGTGATGTGTTCACTGCTGCGATTTTAGATGTCGAGAAATGCAAAGAGTTAAAGATGGGTTCCTACTTGGCAGTTGCTGCGGCTTCTGCTAACCCTCCTCACTTTATCCACTTGTGTTACAAATCCACTGGTTGAAAAATGTCAAGAGAAAGCTGGATATTGGTGGGAAGAGTTTAACTTGACAAGTCACTGATCCGATGTCCGACCTGCAAGCTCAATGCTTTGACGTTTCCGAGCAGCAGCACTTCTTGAGAGGCAAGTGCCCTAGACCATATTTCTCCTACTTAAGGAATTTAGCTAGAGTAGTTGCATGCATGTCTTTAAATTTGAATCCCATGCTAGGAAGTTTACTAGATTTTCCTTATTATTCCTTGAAGCCTGGTTATGGGATGGTTGGGATTTACTCATGGGAAAGGAGTAACATACATTTAATATTCTATTATTATGATCATTGTGGATTTGGTTGTGGACATATACATGTGGTATTGGACTATGGTGATGTAGTTAGGAATCTAGCAGGCCGGTTGTTTTGGTGGGTACGGTATGCACGAGACTCGGGTTTGTGTTGGTGCCTGTGTAGATTGTAAGGACCGGTTTGTGGGATCTTGTGATCTAGCTTACATAGTGCCACCACAAGACTGGTATGGAACAGTTTGGTCAAGTAATTAGGTGTATTCCCGATGTAGTGTGAGTGTTTGGAAGGTGCGGGGAATAGGAGTCAGCTGGACTACCTTGGGAACCTCAAGGCTCAAGGGGGGGCCACTGCGGCGAAGGTTGGAGCCTCCTGGATGCTATTAGGGGTGAAACCTCAGTGGGCTCATACTCGTCAGGAATCCCTTTGTAAAGGCCTCATAGTGATCTCCTGGCCGCACAACATAGAAAGTGTAAAATGTGACGGGCTATCACGGGCAAAATGGAGGATTTAGTCCACCTGGCGACATGGGACAAAATCACGACTTATGGGTAAAGCGGCACAAACTCTGCAGCGTATTAAACTATCTAGACAGCCGTGCCCATGGTCAAGAGCGGGCTAGTAACTCTCATGATTAGTTGGTTCGGTTGGTCCTTGGTAGCCGGGTGGAGGGAACCCGGTGAGGTGGTGTACATGTGGGTGGAACCTGGACGATATTGTTGGTCAGGTGGTTAACCTGACGGTATATATTTATGTAGTATTGGGTATCGGGATGATTCACCTAGTAACACAGGATGCTAAGATGAACTAAGGATAGGTTGCTAAGTGCTTAAACCCATGTCTAGCCTTCCTTGTTAAATGCCTACATGTCATCAATTTCCCACACTTGCTAAGTACTTTATGTACTCATTCGCTTTCCTTTTTCCTTTATTATAAATGTTGCTCATTGAAAAGAAGATCAAATGAATACGGTGTGAAGGTCATGTTGCTGCCAGTCGATTTGCCCTGTGGACGGCCCTACAAGTTTTTCCTCTTTCACTGCTATTCGGAACTCATTTAAGGTATAAATGGCATTTATATTCGGTATAGATTTGTTTATCACTAATTGTTCTACATGTATGATTAAATTGATCCTGGCATACATGTAGATTGTGGCCGGTTTTACTTTATATAATAATGGGTGTGACAGAGTGGTATCAGAGCTATATATCGACTCTAGGCATGTGACCTTAGTTAGAATGGACTCGTAAGACTTCCTATTGACCTCGCTGATGAAGACGAAGACTCAACTCAACCGACGGGAGCTTAAAGATCAACGTGTGAAGATAACTCGAAGCGAGGAGAAGATTGCTTGAAGAGTCGTATATGACACTCGCTTAGGTTCCAGAATTATTCAGCGAGTGAAGCACATGCCTTTGCTAATAACGAATTAGAAGCACGTTGTTTGAAAACAAAAAAACTAATACTAGTAACATTTTTCTATTTAAGTGGGGTAGCACATCACGTTCCAACACCTCCGTTAGGATCCGATCGATAAACACCAGGCCGAGAAAGTTAGTAAAGAATGAAGAATTACCAAGAAGATGCTCGACAAACGAAACAACAAGCTTTGAAGATTTTTATGGGGCCAACGACTTTGTGTTAGGTGCATTTTAGGTTATTAGAATCTAAATTCCCTTAATCATATCTAAATCATCGGTTGACTTGCCTATTATCATACCACGCGTATTACTCCGTATAAGACTTTGTCCCGACAAAATAAGTCTTCTCTCAATATTGTCAAGTAAAAACTTCTCCCGTCAACGAAACTCCTGAATCCTAGCTCACTAGAATCTTGGGGCGAGATTCCATTTAAGGGGGGTAGTGTTGTAACACCCTACTAATCTAACCCTAATCCACCCCAGCCCCCCCCCCGCCGCCTCACCTCCTCCCTAAACGCCGCCCCTCTCCCCTGACCTAGCTCCACCAACCTCTACCCCGCCCGCGCTCTCCTTCCTCCACCCGCCGATCCCGCCCACGCCGCCTACCGCTCGCCCCCCTGCCAGCGCACCTGCTCGTCCTCGCCCCAATCACTCTTCCCCCGCTGCACCCCTCCCGCCGCCCTCTCCCCGCTCGAGCCCTCGCCCCGCCGGTATCCGCCCGCACATCCTCCATCCTGGCGCTGAGCGTCGCACGCCGCCTCTCCCGCTTGCCTCGCCCATCCCCGCTCTCGCTCCTCAGCGCCACCGCCCCTCTCGGTCCCGCCTCACCATAGCTGCGCCCCGAGCCCCCGTCTCCCTCCTCCCCGGTAATGGACATGGTGCACGAGGTGGCCTTCCACCGCAAGGACCTACGTCCAGGCCGACATCGAGGTGCCCAAGGCCTGGCGCAAGGCCGTCAACTACCACATCGGCCTCCTTCTCCACCTGCTCCACCTTATGCATCACGCTCGCGCCCGGTCTTGGCCTAACCAAGCCTAACGCCGTCGAGCCGCCTCAGGTTACTTTCTCCGCTAAAGATGTCAAGTTATCTGAGTGGAAGGGAGACATACTCGCTGTCGCCATCACGGAGAAAGATCTATCAAAGGACTCGTGCTCCAAATTCGAGAATGTCGTCCTGAAGAAGCTGGACGACCAGCTTGACGGTCTCCTATCAGAGGCCACGGCAGAGGAAGATTTCACTGGGAAATTCGGACCTTCGTTGGGCCTCCGCCTGCTGGGGCAGGGTTTCAAGAGGGTGGGTCTCATTGGTCTTGGCCAGAACGCTCCCTCCACTGCAGCAGGTTGCCGGGGCCTTGGTGAATCCGTCGCAACGGGTGCCAAAGCTGCTCAAGCTAGCAGCGCTGCTATTGTCCTTGCCTCTCCCAGTGGGGTCCAGGAAGAGTTCAAGCTAAATGCTGTGGCAGCAGTTGCTTCAGGAATTGTGCTCGGATTGTATGAGGACAGCGGGTACAAATCTGAATCTAAGAAGGTGCATCTGAATCAAGTAGATCATATTGGGTTGGGTTCTGTACCGGAGGTCGATCAGAATCTAAAGTATGCTAAGGATCTTTCCTAGGGCGTGATATTTGGGAGAGAGTTTGTCAACTCTCCTGCCAAGGTCCTTACCCCTGCTGTGCTTGTGGAGGAGGCATCAAAGATTGCTTCTACATACAGTGATGTGTTCAATGCTGCGATTTTAGATGTCGAGAAATGCAAAGAGTGGAAGATGGGTTCGTACTTGGCAGTTGCTGTGGCTTCTGCTAACACTCCTCACTTTATCCACTTGTGTTACAAATCCACTGGTGGAAATATCAAGAGAAAGCTGGCTATTGTGGGGAAGAGTTTAACTTGACAAGTCACTGATCCGACGTTCGACCTACAAGCTCAATGATTTGACGTTTCCGAGCAGCAGCACTTCTTGAGAGGCAAGTGCCCTAGACCATATTGCTCCTACTTAAGGAATTTAGCTAGAGTAGTTGCATGCATGTCTTTAAATTTGAATCCCATGCTAGGAAGTTTACTAGATTTTCCTTATTATTCCTTGAAGCCTGGTTATGGGATGGTTGGGATTTACTCTTTATTGTTTTTCATGCTTAGCCCTGCTTAGTAGATGGGAAGGGAGTAACATACATAATATTCTATTATTATGATCATTGTGGATTTTGTTGTGGACATATACATGTGGTATTGGACTATGGTGATGTAGTTAGGAATCTAGCAGGCCGGTTGTTTTGGTGGGGTGCGGTATGCACGAGACTCGGGTTTGTGTTGGTGCCTGTGTAGATTGTAAGGACCGGTTTGTGGGATCTTGTGATCTAGCTTACACCGTGCCACCAAAAGACTTGTATGGAACAGTTTGGCCAAGTAATTAGGTGTATTCCCGATGTAGTGTGAGTGTTTGGAAGGTGCGGGGAATAGGAGTCAGCTGGACTACCTTGGGAACCGCAAGGCTCAAGGGGGGCCACTACGGCGAAGGTTGGAGCCTCCTGGATGTTGTTAGGGGTGAAACCCTAGTGGGCTCATACTCGTTGGGAATCCCTTTGTAAAGGCCTCATAGTGATATCCTGGCCGTACACCATAGGAAGTGTGAAATGTGACTGGCTATCACGGGCAAAAGGGAGGATTTATTCCATCTGACGATAGGGGACGAAATCACGACTTGTGGGTAAAGTGGTACAAACTCTGCAGAGTATTAAACTGTCTAGACAGCCGTGCTCACAGTCAAGAGCAGGCTAGTAACCCCCATGATTAGTTGGTTCGGTTGGTCCTCGGTAGCCGGGTGGAGGGAACCCAGTGAGGTGGTGTCCAGGTGGATGCAACCTGGACGGTATTGTTGGTCAGGTGGTTAACCTGACGGTATATATTTTTGTAGTATTGGGTATCGGGATGATTCACCTAGTAACACAGGATGCTAAGATGAACAAAGGATAGGTTACTTACTGCTTAAACTCGTGTCTAGCCTTCCTTGTTAAATGCCTGCATGTCATCAATTTCCCACACTTGCTGAGTACTTTATGTACTCATGCGCTTTCCTTTTTTCCTTTATTATACATGTTGCTCAGTGAAAAGAAGATCAAATGAAGATGGTGTGAAGGTCATGTTGCTGCTAGTCGATTTGTCCTGTGGACGGCCCTACAAGTTTTTCCTCATTCGCTGCTATTCGAAACTTATTTAAGTTATAAATGGCATTTATATTCAATATAGAACTGATTATCACTAATTGTCCTACATGTTAAATTAAACCGATTCTGGTATACATATAGATTGCGGTCGGTTTTACTTTATATAAAACCTGGAGTGACAAAAGGCCCAAAGTTTTTCACTTGCTAAAGTGTTCATCACATCACACACACCTCACCTCATTTGTGGTAATCTCATGAACGCATTTGAAGAGCAAGTAACCACCATCAAAAGAAGGATTAGAGGAAGAACTCACAATATCTAAAAGTATAATTTCTAACATGTAAGCATGAGAGGCTGAGCTCACAATTAGGTCCTAAACATTCTTAGAAATGCTCATGCTAATTTTCATGCAAATCCAAACATGTGTTGAGGTACTTTTGGATACAATTATTAAAAGGGTTAGTTTGAATGTGAATTCAAATTCAAACTACTTTCATCACATGAATTCAAAATAGGGATTCATATTCACACACAGCACATTTTTATGAACTATTCCACCAAGTTTCGCCCCATTTAGGATTGATCTTGACATGAGTTAGTGGGGCAAATTCAAACTGAATTTGAAATTCAGATTTCACATTTGATGCAATTTCATTCAAACCACTCCACATTTTGAATTATTCAAAATCAATTGGTCATTTTGTGGTTTGATCAAACAGCAAAGGCAGGAGGATCTCAAAGTTTATACAACAGTAAAAATTGAATTTTTGTGGACAAAAATATGGAGGTGGGAACCACTGTCAGCCACACAAGCCAATTGAACCGACTCCGAGTGCTCGGTTTCTTGCGCGCTCTCACGCGGGTGCCATGGCGCTCATTTCATCACCACCAGCTGCTTCGGAATTCCATCGCCGATCAGTTGCCCCAGCTTCTTATCCACGAGCCCTAAGAGCCAAAGAACCATTTCGCTCGTCGTCCTCGCTCAACCGCACAGAAAACATGCGCCACAGACGCCGCACGCTCGAGCTCACAACCTCCACCGTTGACCGGCCATCTTCGAAGGTTTCACGGTGAGATAAGGCTGCAAACGGGATTTCCTGACTTCCCTCTACGTCCTCGACGCCTTGGCACAGGGTTCCCGGCCTCCTCTCAGCCATGCCACGACGATCTTCCTCCCCGACTCCGAGCAAAAAAGTCGCCGGTGGGAATTCTCGATGCCCGGCCGAACCACAGCCTCTCCGGCTCAGACAAAAGGTCACAGAGGTTAGCAACCGACCCTAGTTCGTCCTCCTAGACCCAGCTAAGCTGCCTCAATGCCGGTGAGCCAGAATTCTAGTTTTTACTGCGGCCGCCGTGTAGAACCGCTAGAACCAAAACGGAAATTCACCCCAACCACTTGATCATCGGATTTTCTGGTTTAGCTAGAGCTAGAATAGCACCTAACAATCATCCAGGCCCAATCTTGGCCGAGTTCATCCAGCCGGTGAGCGTAGCACCATGTTTTCGCCACCGCCGGTGAAAAAAGCCTCGGGTCACCGGTGAAGTCTATCTTCTTGGCGATCTCCGGCCAAGAGGGGGGAACGGTTAGCTTTCCCATGAACCAGTGGTGCTGTACAAGCCCTCGGTTGGTCGTGTTTGCCACCGAGTCATGTGATCACCATCAGACCCGAGCTTAGCTCCGCCGCCGCTGTCGCCGATGAGTTTTCCAGCGGTGCCGAGGTGCGAGATGGTGTCCGGCGTGTGTACCACGATCCAAGGAGCATGTAGTAAGAAGCTGTTTCGAAAAGTATGGAGAAATGGCTGAGAACAGCTCGTGCCATTGCCGCTGTTCGGCGCGCGCTCGGGAGCCGGAGGGAAGTAGAAGACGCTACTGTACCGTGGGCCCCAGGTGTCAGCAGTTTAAACATTTAGAATTTCTTTTTCGGTTTTCCCTCCAAAACTTCAAACACCCATAACTTTTGCTAGGAATGTCCAAATTTAGTGAACCAAATTTTGTTGGATTCCTCTCTCTGAGTACTTTCCAGCAAAACAAGTTTCATCCCTTGAAAGTCTTTCTTTTCCAGAATTAATTCCCTAAAATTTAAAATGTTCAGAATTTTAATTGTATATCCACTTTGTGGAAAATTCTCAAATTTGGCCAGGATGTTCATTTTAATATCCTTGAGTCTCATGCCAAATTTCAGATCCATCCGAGTTCATTAAGTCCACTTGTGTGATTAAGTGAACTGCCCTAAGAAAATAGAAAAACATACAGAAACATTTTTCAGAATTTTCTCAAACTTGTTTAGCTTACAACTTTCTCTAAGTCCTTCAAATTACATGAAACCAATTCCATTAGAACCATCATAAACTCTAGTTTTCAGAAAGTGATGGCTTGCTCCATGAAAATCTCTAGAAATCCTTAGAAGCTCTAATAATGGCCATTTATACATTTATTTGTGCAGGGCTCAAATGAGCTTGATTCAAATAAAATTTGGCCAAGTCTCTGTTTAGATTGTCACCAAGCCACAGTAAAAATTTCAGAGTCAGAAGTGATGTCTAGCTTGAGCTATAGCCTTCACATTCTAAATCCAACACAATTGCATTTGAATTTGACATGCATTGTATTTCTATTACGTGTAGTCACCGAAGTCGAAGAAGCCCCGGAGATATTGGATTGTATCCCTCCGGAGGAAGTTTTAGTCGACGACCAGCAGCAAGGCAAGCTCCGGTTTGCATTAAACTTATTTAGCAAGTTTTATCTTTATCACTTACATTATGAGTTAAATGATTTGTGCATTAGGGTCTTGATTGCAAACCCAGTTGCATAGCCAAGAGAACCATGGGGTTTGAGTCTAAGTTTTGAACCTCGAGTAGCCACAACAATGCTCCAAATGGTATAGGATTCGGTACAAGCCGAGTAGATGGAACGACTCGCGAGAATAGGCTTAGAGGCACATCACTCGGTTAGTGAGATAGACAATGAACCACATGACATGAAAATAAGACCGAGCAGAGGGTAGGAGCAGCAGAACTTTGGGGTCTGTGTTGCCGTAGTTCTGCTTGTGTCGGTTGAGGACAGAGTCGTGTGCAGGCCTGTTGAACAAGCTAGAATTGTACCGAAGACATACCGGCTATATGGGAACCAGGAAATCGATGTAATTCGGGTAGCTTGATGTTGAGGCATTGCTTGTCATCCAAAGGGGATGGTTGAGAGCAGCAAGGTGTAAATCTGCTAGCGGGCACATAGGATGCTCCACGTAGGGACCTCCTGCTCGGGACGATAGGACCAGTTCAACACTTGGCTAACGAGTGAAAGGTGGTTATGTACGACGTCCGTGATGGTTGTTGTAAGCAACATCGAGTACGAGCATATGTGACGTGTTATTTGGGTAACCCTGCAGGTGTAAATTAATTATAATCGTCGTCCCTCACGATCAGTGAGTACCACTTGTTGTGAAGTAATGTTGTTATTGTGAAGTAATACTTGGAATGTTAATGATGTGCTCTGGTTAGATCAAACCAAAGTTCTTTTCAACCTTAGGAGATGAACATAAGAGGAATGTGTTTCTTGTTTGATTGTGGACTTCCTATGTTGTTCAGCACAAGGTTACCACTTACATGAGGCTAAAACCTGAAAGTAGGATCCAACTAATTAGACGAGTCGTTATGCAAATTGCCTTCCTACAGTACACCTAAATTCCAACATGTAGAGTTTCATGTTTAGCGGCGTCGAGTCAGTCTTGCTGAGCCTTCGTGCTCACTGCTTGTTGTTGAAGTCTATGCAGAGGACACATTCACAGGGTGAACGTGAACGCTTTTGTATGAAGAGGAGGAGGCTCCCGAGGAGGAAACGGGTCCCCCAGAGGGAACCACCGTCGAGTGGGAGCCGTGCATGCCGCCGTGTTAGTTGGGTTGTGTGCGTGCTAGCGAGGACACATTCACAGGCTGAACGTGAACGATTTTGCTTAGCCTACACCCGTGAGAGTAGGCTATAACTGTATTTTGTTGTAAAATATGTTGATACAAGTTTCAGTAATAAACTTACCTTCCGCTGTATGTCTTTGATGTGTATTATCCAGTATTGTCTATCGCAACATCCCTCAGCGAGATCCTGGAATGTCGGGACAATCGGGTCCTCACATCGTGGTATCAGAGCTCCGTTGAGGTTTAGCACACTAAGGGTATGTTTGGTTCAGCTGTGGATTCTTGAAAATCTGATTCTAGCTGTGAGCTGTGAGAAAACTGCTGTGAGTTGGGAGCTGCGGTGAAGCTGAAATCTGTTTGGCTGGAAACAACTATCAACTATAGATTTTGAATGAAGAGGAGGAGGCTGTGGTGAACGCCCGTGTGACTGACGACAGACAGGTGTATGAAACTGTTTATAGAGCTGGGTTCAGCGTGCAACTGAACCTGATGATTGTGTGATTTTCCGCAGAAATTCTAACCACGATTTAGTATCTGAGTAAAACACGTGTGCGAGAGTCTCTTAGTGCCACTTAATTACGCAGCCGACTAAATCTGGTAGAGTTTTCTTTGTGAGGAACGTAGTACCGGCATATTTGGTGACGCTTCGATGTCACACCCCACTAAATTATCAACGTCATTGTAAAAGTTGAAATTTTTTTATCTAGAGAACTAAAAGATTGATTAAACTTCTTCTCTTGATCTGGATTTCAAAAGTAAGCAAGTTTTAACTTATGTAAGACTAGGAACAGAGTCCTCTGTTTTCTGCTGAAATAATGCTGAAGTTATACAGAGTGTAGAGGTCGACTTCTTATGACATTGGGGTGGTATGATACATTTCTGGAAAGCTTTGGAAGAGTTTTACAACTTTTATTTTGATATCCAGAGATGTTTCATCCATTAACTTGTCGAAATCTTCAGTAGAGTTGAACCTATCTAGAAAACAGGGCAGAATAAAAACTCTTTGGAAATATCTGTAAATTGACCATAACTTCCTGCACAAAAATCCAAAAATAGTAAATGAGACATTTATGAAAAGTTCATGAGATATGTTACAACTTTGTAACAGAAAGTTTTATCAAATTATACGCAAAATTCACTGATATTCTTGGATCAAGTCAGTACCTCAAGCAGGGAGGTGCTGCCCAATTTTCTCCAGAAATTTTGTTAACTTTGACATCTCATAACTTTTGAACCAGAGCAGATCTGAGGGCATACAAATACATTCTGGAAAACTATTGAAGTTAATGTTAACTTGGATTTTGAATTCCAGAACTGATTTTGCACTTAGCATAGTCTAAATCTGGCAAGAATGGAAACTAGTCAGCACTGTCAATTTTGGGCAGTGCAGTGGCAATCAACTTGTTGATAAGTTTGATTCATGTTTCCAAATTTTCTGAGTTCAATGACATGTTTTATGTTATAACTTGCTGTTTTACTGTTGAAATAAATATTTGCCCTTTTTAAATATTTTTCTACAGATGGAAGCCGATAAACAACTGGAGAACGGATGGGTGTTATCCCACTGTTCTCAACACCGTGGGTATCCGGATCTGTTGAAGCTTATGCTTCAATATTTCGGATATACGGAGATGCCGCGCTTTCTTGCCAAGGAAGAAGGCGAGAAGGAGAACACGACATGGATCATACATGTTGATGTTCCGGTAGGACCGACTCCACCGAGATGAGCACCGTTCACCGTCACGGTGAAAGGGAGACAACCGGAGGACATGTGGCAATTGGCAGCCCGCGATGCCATGTCACGCTTTTGCCAGCTACACGTGCGAGATATGGAGGGCACCCCATATGCGCTTGCTCCAGTGGAGGGACGAGCAAATCGCGTGTGGTGGGAACGGTGCTTTGCGGCAACTGATCCAAACTGCCCAAGGTACAATCCAGAGGAGGTGAATCTTAGCCTCAATCTCATGGCGGGAGGGAATGTGATGGACAGCCAAGCTGTCCATATGGATCGTCTTGCCATGGAGATAAAGGAGAGCACCAGCCGCCCTGATCATTACGAGAGTACCCATAACGCACTCCGTAATGTACTTCTACCGACGATACAGCGACTGAATCAACAACATAATCAGTTGCGTCGGTTGAGGAAGGCGGGGAAGAAAAGGCATATAGACATCACGGCTTTGCAGCAGCAAGTCCAGGTATTGACCCAGCAGAACGAAGTCCCCACTCAAGAACGCGATGAAGCGATCGAGGTGGGACAGAACTGGGAGATGGACTACAATCAGGCCATGGACTAGGTGAATGCTTTGCAGGACCTTGTTTCTCAGGTAGTGGGCCTACAGTTGGTAGGTGCAGTACCCATGGTTCTCGGCATTCCGGTGATACCGGAACCTGAACCCAAAGATGAGGTCATGGATCCTGAGCCACCAGAAGAACCAGCGGAGGAGGTAGATCCATAGGAGGCCGACTTCCACTCCGACTAGGGAGTTTTGCGTTGCCAAGTAGGGCAGCGAGGATGGTCATGTGTAATAGCTTTTGTAGCCGCGACATGTCATAGAAAACAGTAGTGTGTGAGTATGTAGTGACGACATGAGCACGACTTCTCGGATGTTCAAAAGTGCTGTAATTTTGATCCAAGAATAATGTTTCTTGCATAAAGTTTGTGCTTTATCAATATATGTGAATGTTGTGCAAGTTTCTCATTCATCACTACCATACGTACTGTTCTTCATGGATTTTAAAGTAAGACATGTGCTGACCATCGCTGCATTGAATTTCAGAATGACTCGCACTCGCACCAACCCGGATGTTGGGGGTTCTGGTCAGGGGGGAGATGCCTCCCAACAGCCTCCCGAGACATCCTCGGGACAGCACCACAACCACCACCACCGCCAACGGTCACATTGGCAGATATTATTGCGGTCATGGCGGACTCGCACCAGCAGCACACCTAGTTTCTATGCACATTGATCGAGAATACGTCTCTCCCGAAGAGACGTCAAGACCGAGAAGAACGCCAACAGAGTTCTTACTCAGATTTTCTTGCGGTGCATCCCCCGGTATTCTTGCGGGCGGATGAACCCATTGATGCGGACAACTGGCTCGGCACAATAGAGATGAAGTTTGAGCTGCTCCGAGTGAGTGAGCAGCAGAAGACTCGATTCGTGGCCCAGCAACTTATGGGGTCCGCGAGCACTTGGTGGGCCAACTTTTGTGCCTCCCAACCCACCAAGCGAGTTCTAACCTGGACAGAGTTCAGGACGGCCTTCAGGGCCTATAACATTCCGCTGGGTCTTATGCAGCGGAAGACGCAGGAGTTCTTACACCTGCAGCAAGGAAGCCGAAACGCACTGGAATATGCCCGTGCATTCAATTATCTCGCTCTATATGCGTCGTATCACGCTGATACGGACGAGAAGAGACGGGGCCACTTTTACCAGGGGCTGAATCCACTCCTGAAGGACAAATTGGCGATGTTGAATCGCGGCGGGCTCAATGAAATGATTGATGCTGCGATTGTTCAGGAGGACTCTGTCAAGGAGTTGGCTGCGGCAGAGAAAAAGCGAAGCATGCCGTAGAGCAGACAAGGGGGAGGTGGTCCTCCCTGAAAATATCAGATGGTGTATCAAACACCATCGGGTCAACGCTGGCAGCCACCATCGCGACCGATGCAATTCTGCAATCAGCCATATCCACAGCCGGCGTTCCGACTAGCATTACCAGCACCTCCGCAGCAACAACAGCAGAAGCGGGCTATACTGCGTGTGTTTGCACCTCAGCAATGCATGTCGGGCTTTCATACACAAGGCAGCGGACAACCACCGTATGCATGCTACACGTGCGGTCGTCCGAGGCACTTTTCGAAGGATTGCCCCGAGAAGCAAGCCAGCAGAGCGGCACAACCATTCCAGGGGAGAAATCAGCCCCGCAACAATAATGCACGCTGTGCGAACCCCAAACCCGGCAATGTCCACAAACTCGCCATTGAGGATGTGCCGGAGGGAGAACCCATCCTGGAGGGTATGTTCAAGCTCCACCAATACCCCACCATAGTTTTGTTTGACTCGGGTGCCATGCATAACTTCATTAGCACTGCTTATGGTGCTAAGCATAGTTTGCAAATACTACCCACCGAGATTCCATTCTTAATTTGTTCACCGGGTGGGAAGATTTTAGCAAGCATGATGGTTCCAAAAGCATCAATATGCCTAGGGGGAAGAGTATACCCCACGTCTCTCATAGTCCTAGAGAGACAAAAGGTCGACATCATCCTAGGGATGTCATGGCTAAACCACCACGGTGCTGTTCTAGACGTCGTCCTTCGAGACGTGCATTTGCACCCAGCGGTGCACGAGTCTCATTCTTTATTCCTGGACAGTCCAGAAATAAAACTTCCAGCCATATATCATTCCACCACCATCAGCCTGGAAGACATTCCAGTAGTCCATGAGTTCCCCGATGTATTCCCGGATGATCTACCAGGTATGCCGCCCGACCGGGAGGTGGAGGTCAAAATCGAACTTGCACCGGGAACAATGCCAATATCCCGAAGACCGTACAAGATGACACCGAAGGAGTTGGCAGAACTAAAAACACAATTGACGGATCTGCTGGAGAAGGGTTTTACTAGGCCGAGCTCCTCGCCATGGGGCTGTTCGGCATTATTTGTCAAGAAGAAGGATGAAATGTTGCGGATTTGCATGGACTATCGTCCACTAAACACCGTTGTGATCAAGAACAAGTACTCATTGCCCCGCATCTGTTATTTGATAAATTGGTCGAGGCAAAGATCTTTTCCAAGATAGATCTAAGATCAGGGTACCATCAGATTAAGATCAGGGCTAAGGACATACCGAAGACGGCTTTCTTGACGAGGTACGGGCTCTATGAGTACCTTGTCATGTCCCTCGGCCTCACCAATGCTCCAGCTCATTTCATATACTTGATGAACTCGGTATTCATGATGGAGCTGGACAAGTTTATCGTGGTCTTCATCGACGACATATTGGTATACTCCAAGTCGGAGGAAGAGCACGCAAATCACTTGCGTATAGTCTTGCAACAGCTGCGAGATCACAAGCTATACGCTAAATTCAGCAAGTGCAAATTCTGTATATCGCAAGTACCATTCCTCGGGCATATTATCTCAGCGGAGGGGATCACTGTAGACCCGAGCTAAATTGTACAAGTGATGAATTGGAAATCCCCGAGGTCTGTCCACGAGCTGCGGAGTTTCCTCGGACTCGCGGGATATTATCAGAGGTTCATTCCGAACTTCTCAAAAATTTCAAAGCCAATGACCGAACTTCTGAAGAAGGCTACCAAATATATCTGGAGCTCAGCATGTGAAGCGGCATTCAAGGTTTTGGTGAAACACCTAACATCGGCACTGGTTTTTGTGCAGCCGGACACAACAAAGCCGTTCGATGTGTATTCCGATGCATCCGGCATTGGGCTCGGATGTGTGCTGATGCAAGATCAAAGAGTAGTCGCGTATGGATCACAGCAGCCCCAGAATCATGAGCAAAACTATCCAACTCATGACTTAGAGATAGCTGCAGTGGTTCTCGATCTCAAGATGTGGAGGCATTATCTGCTGGGAAACCTCGTACATCTGTATACCGACCACAAGAGTCTCAAATATACATTCACTCAGAAGGAGTTGAACATGCGGCAGAGAAGATGGTTAGAGTTGATAAACGATTACGAAATAGAGATCCATTATCATCCTGGCAAGGTGAACTTGGTGGCCGATGCGCTGAGTCGCAAGTCACACGTCCATAACCCGACCATCACCCCGGTTGAAGAGAGTGAACCAAATCTGTATTTGGTTCCACATGGAGCTCTCTACAACTTAGCTCTCATCCCCACCATCCGTGAAGATATAGCGGCAGCCCAGAAACATGACAAGGGTATGTCGCATTTGCGGAGAAGAGTAGATAGTGGGGAGCTGAATTGTTTCCAGAAAGACGGAGAGGGTGTTCTGTGGTTTAAAAATAGAATAGTCGTACCCCGTAACCCGGAACTGACAAATAAAATCTTTGATGAGGCTCACTTGTCAAAGTTTTCAATTCACCCCGGCAGCAACAAAATGTATCAGGAGCTCAAGAGCAAATTTTGGTGGACATGAATGAATCGGGAGATTGCTAAATATGTGTCCGAGTGCGATAAATGTCGTAGGGTGAAAGCTGACCAGATGAAGAAACCGGGACTGTTGCAACCACTAGGCATTCCTGCCTGGAAATGGGAGGACGTGAGCATGGATTTCATTGTCAGTTTACCCACAACATTTCAGAAACATGATTCAGTTTGGGTAATCGTAGACCGGCTCACGAAGTCTGCCCATTTTATCCCAGTCAACACAAATTACAATACCAAGAAGTATGTTGAGCTATAAATCTCACGGATCTTATGTTTACATGGCGTACCCTGCACCATCATCTCGGATCGGGGCACTTTGTTTGTGCCTAGTTTTTGGGAGCAATTACATGCAGCGTTGGGTACAAAACTGATCCGTAGTTCAGCATACCACCCGCAGACGGATGGTCAAACCGAGCGGATAAACCAAATCTTGGAAGACATGCTACGAGCTTGTGCTATTAATCACGGTAAGAATTGGGATGATCACTTACAGTTAGCCGAGTTTTCATACGACAATGGGTACCAGGACAGCATCAAGATGACACCCTACGAGGCGCTATACGGGAGGAAAAGCCGCACACCGCTGAATTGGTGTGAGTCCGGCGAGAGGGTCACCTTCGGGATTGATCTTGTCAACAATGTGGAAAAGAAAGTTGAGATTATTCAATCAAACTGGAAAGCTACCCAATCCCAACAAAAGCATTATGCGGACCGGAGAAGACGCCCTCTACAATTTGAAGTCGGTGATCACGTGTATCTACGTGTGTCTCCGATGAAGGGTGTGAACAGATTTGGGGTCAGAGGAAAGTTGGCACCCCGATTCATCGGTCCCTTCAAGGTTTTGGAAAGGTGTGGATCTAGTGCATAGCGGCTGAAATTACCAATGACACTCTCTGGTGTGCACGACATCTTCCAAATATCTAGGCTGAGGAAGTGCCTCAAGTTTTCAACCATAGTCCAGCTGGGAGACATCGAAGAACTTAAACCGGATCTCACATATCGGGAGGAACCGATTCGGATCGTTGATGAAAAGGCCCGAACCACACGTAACCGGAAGTTGTGGTTCTATAAAGTATTGTGGAGAAATCACTCCGAGGATGAAGCGACGTCAGAAAGTGAGGAGTTTCTTCACACCAATTATCTGGAATTTTTAACGTCGCATATTCGGTAATTCTCCACCATCTTCTCTATCATTTTCACCATATAATCTCGGGACGAGATTCTTTTAAGGGGTGAGGAATGTAAAGGCCCAAGTTTTTCACTTGCTAAAGTGTTCGTGATCACACACACTTCAACTCATTTGTGGTAATCTCATGAACACATTTGAAGATCAAGTAACCACCATCAAAAGAAGGATTAGAGGAAGAACTCACAAAATCCAAAAGTAGGATTCTAACAAGTAAGCATGAGAGGCTGAGCTCACAATTAGGTCCTAAAAATTTTTAGGAATTCTCATGCCAATTTTCATGCAAATCCAAACATGTTTGAGGTACTTTTGGATACAATTATTAAAAGGGTTAGTTTGAATGTGAATTCAAATTCAAACTACTTTCATCACATGAATTCAAAAGAAGGATTCATATTCACACTCAGCACATTTTTATGAACTACTCCACCAAGTTTCATCCCATTTGGGATTGATCTTGACATGATTTAGTGGGACAAATTCAAAC
The DNA here is from genome assembly GCA_030760725.1 of Neostapfia colusana. Classification (NCBI taxonomy): domain Eukaryota; kingdom Viridiplantae; phylum Streptophyta; class Magnoliopsida; order Poales; family Poaceae; genus Neostapfia; species Neostapfia colusana. Next base: position 19,148,377 of record JASWHV010000002.1, read on the forward strand.
TGAATTTGAAATTCAGATTTTACATTTGATGCAATTTCATTCAACCCACTCCACACTTTGAATTATTCAAAATCAATTGATCATTTTGTGGTTTGATCAAACTTCAAATGGCAGGAGGGTCTCAAAGTTTATACAACAGTAAAATTTGAATTTTTGAGGACAAAAATATGGAGGTGGGACCCACTGTCAGCCACACAAGCCAATTGAACCGACTCCAACCGAGTGCTCGGTTTCTTGCGCGCTCTCACGCGGGCACCACGGCGCTCGACCCATCGCCACCAGCTGATTCCGAATTCCATCGCCGATCAGTCGCCCCAGCTTCTTATCCGCAAGCCTTGAGCGCCAAAGAACCATTTCGCTCGTCGTCCTCGCTCAACTGCACAAAAACACGCGCCACAATCGCCGCTCGCTCGAGCTCGCAACCTCCACCGTCGACCGGCCAGCTTTGAAGGTTTCACGGCTAGCTAAGGCTGCAAACGGAATCGCCTGACTTACCTTATGTCCTCGACACCTTGGCACAGGGTTCCCGGCCTCCTCTGAGCCGTGCCACGACGATCTTCCTCCTCGACTCCGAGCAAAGTCGCCGGTGGGAATTCTCGACGCCCGGCCGAACCACAGCCTCTACGGCTCAGACAAAAGGTTACAGAGGTTAGCAACCGACCCTAGTTCATCGTCCTAGACCCGGTTAAGCTGCATCAACACCTGTGAGCCGGAATTCCAGTTTTTACTGCAGCCACCGTGTAGAACCGCTAGAACCAAAATGGGAAATTCATCCCGACCACTTGATCATCGGATTTCTGAGTTTAGCTAGAGCTAGGATAGCACCTAACAATCATCCAGGCCCAATATTGGCTGAGTTTATCCATCCGGTGAGCGTAGCACCGTGTTTTTGCCACCGCCGTTGAAAAAGCCTCGGGTCACCGGTGAAGTCTATCTTCCCGGCAATCTCCGACCAAGAGGGGGGGAACGGTTAGCTTTCCCATGAACCAGTGGTGCTGTACAACCCCTCGGTTGGTCATGTTCCCTGCTGAGTTGTGTGATCACCATCGGACCCGAGCTTAGCTTGCCGCCATTGCCGATGAGTTTTCCGGCGGTGTCGAGGTGCGAGATGGTGTCCGACGTGTGTACCACGATCCAAGGAGCATGTAGGAAGAAACTATTTCAAAAATTATGGAGAAACGGCCGAGAACAGCTCGTGCCATTGCCGCTGTTCGTCGCACGCTCGGGAGCCGGCGGGAGGTAGAAGATGCTACTGTACCATGGGCCCCGGGTGTCAGCAGTTTAAACATTTCGAATTTATTTTTCAGTTTTCCCTCCAAAACTTCAAACACCCATAACTTTTGGTAGGAATGTCCAAATTTAATGAACCAAATTTTGTTGGATTCCTCTCTCTAAGTACTTTCCAGCAAAACAAGTTTCATCCCTTGAAAGTCTTTATTTTTCCAGAATTAATTCCCTAAATTTAAACTGTTGGGAACTTTAACTGAATATCCACTTTGTGGAAAATTATTAAATTTTGCCAGGATGTTCATTTTAATAACCTTGAGACTCATGCCAAATTTCAGATCCATCCGAGTTCATTAAGTCCACTTAATTGTGTGATTAAGTGAACTGCCCTGAGAAAATAGAAAAATATAAAGAAACATTTTTCAGAATTTTCTCAAAGTTGTTTAGCTTACAACTTTCTCTAAGATTCTTCAAATTACATGAAACCAATTCCATTAGAACCATCATAAACTCTAATTTCCAGAAAGGAATGGCTTGCTCCATGAAAATCACTAAAAATCCTTAGAAGCTCTAATAATGGCCATTTATATATTTATTGGTGCAGGGCTCAAATGAGCTTTGATTCAAATAAAATTTGGCCATGTCTTTGTTTAGGTTGTCACCGAGCCACAATAAAAATTTCAGAGTTAGAAGTGATGTCTAGCTAAAGTCATATCCTTCACAATCTAAATCCAACACAATTGCATTTGAATTTGACATGCATTGTATTTCTATTACGTGTAGTCACTGAAGTCGAAGAAGCCCCAGAGATATTGGATTGTATTCCTCCAGAGGAAGTTTTAGTCGACAACCAGCAGCAAGGTAAGCTCCGGTTTGCATTAAACTTATTTACCAAGTTTTATCGTTATCACTTACATTATGAGTTAAATGGTTTGTGCATTATGGTCTTGATTGCAAAACCAGTTGCATAGCCAAGAGAACCAGAGGGTTTGAGTCTAAGTTTTGAACCTCGAGTAGCCACAACAATGCTCCAAATGGTATAGGATTCGGGACAAGTCGAGTAGTTGGAACTACTTGCGAGAGTAGGCTTACAGGCACACCACTCGGTTAGTTAGATAGACAATGAACCACATGACATGAAAATGAGACCGCGCAGAGGGTAGGAGCAGTAGGACTTTGGGGGGCCTGTGTTGCCGTAGCTCTGCTTGTGTCGATTGAGGACCGAGCCGTGTGCGGGCCTGTTGAACAAGCTAGAATTGTACCGAAGACATACCGGCTATATGGGAACCGGGAAACCGATGTAATTCGGGTAGCGATCTGTTGAGGCATTGCTTGTCGTCCAAAGGGGTTGGTTGAGAGCAACAAGGTGTAAATCCGCTAGCGGGCACGTAGGTTGCTTTGCGTAGGGACCACCTGCTCAGGACGATAGGACTGGTTCAACCACTTGGCTAACGAGTGAAAGGTGGTTACATATGATGTCCGTGATGGTTGTTGTAGGCAACATCGAGTACGGCGTACTTGAGGTGTTATTCGGGTAACCCTGTACGTGTAAATCGATTATAATCGCCATCCCTCACGGTCAGTGAGTACCACTTGTTCACTGTACCGTGACGTAGAGAGAACAGGATAGATGTCATGAATTAATGTTGTTGCTGTGAAGTAATATTTGGAATGTTAATTATGTGCTTTAGATTAGAGGAAATCAAAGTTCTTTTTAATCTTAGGCAAGGAACATAGGAGGAATGCATTTCTTGTTGTATTGCGGACTTCCTATTTTGTTTAGCACAAGGTTACCACTTACATGAGGCTAAAACCTGAAAGTAGGATCCAACTAATTAGGCGAGTCGTTATGCAAATTGCCTTCCTACAGTACACCTAAATTCCAACATGTAGAGTTTCATGTTTAGTGGCGTCGGGTCAGTCTTGCTGAGCCTTCGTTCTCACTGCTTGCTGTTGAAGTCTATGCAGGGGAGTATGAAGAGGAGGAGGCTCCCGAGGAGGAGATGGGTCCCCCAGAGGGAACCACCATCGAGTAGGAGCCGTGCACGCCGTCGTGTTAGTTGGGTTGTGTGTGTGCTAGCGAGGACACGTTCATGGGCTGAACGTGAACTCTCTTCCTTAGCCTACGCCTGTGAGAGTAGGCTGTAACTGTATTCTGTTGTAAAGTATGTTGATACAAGTTTCTGTAGTAAAACTTAGCTTCCGTTGTATGTCTTTGATGTGTGTTATCTGGTGTTGTCTATCACAACACCCCTCAGCGAGATCCTGGAATGTCGGGACCATCGGGTCCTCACACTAGATGTTGTGTACGGGTGGGAAATCTCTCTAGGATTTGGTTTGCAAATATCTTGTAAGCCAAATTCTGTTATATCTCTTGTTGTTGGAGTTTTGTTGGTCATGAGAAATAAAAAGGGTGTTAAATTATTGTTGTGGTGAAGTACTTATCCCTATTACCTTGCATCTAGGTTGACTATGGTTTGAGCCTAAAAGTCAATATAATATTTCTCTTGTTTCTATCACGGGGATACTCTTGTCCTGCTGAGGCCACTGGTATTATCTTTGCGGCCACATAAATAATTGTCTCATAAAAAAATTAGATAAACACTATTTGCTGTTAGTATTGTAAAAGATTGGGATATAATTTGTTGACAACATTGTTGGGTAGTTATCATTTGGTATTAGAGGCAATTTTTATAGAAGAACCATTTGGATGCTTGAAAGTCGTTCAAGGGCTAACCTCGTGAATATTTAGACCTGAAATAAGCACCTAGTAATGGCATGAGGAGTTCGATAAAACTATAACTTTTGCGAGCTTTGTCAATAATAGACTGATAGATGCATTCACTATCACTATGATGGACAAAAATATTATATTATATTTGTATTAGGGTGATATACCTATTTTTGCACAATCATTAAGATGATCAATGATATCAAGTCTTTACTATCAAAAAACTTTAATATGAAAGATCTAAAATAAATTAATGTTATTCTAAACATCAAGTTCAATGAGTATGAGAGTGATATTAGTTTATTGCAGTCTCACTGTGTTTAGAAGATTTTGATCCAGTTTGGCTTTATGGATAACATGTCTTCTTTAACATCTTATGATCTTAGTGTACCCCTTTGAAAGAAACAGAAAGAATTGAGAGAACAAATAAGATACACTTAAATTATTGGTTCGCTCATGTACATAGCAAGCGCGGCACAATCTAATACATATTTTGTTGTGAGGAAATTTAGTAGATTCATGTCAAACCTAGGTATTGATCGTTACATACACTTAAAAAGGGTCATGTGCTATATGAGAGATAAAATGAGTTATCGGATTTACTACTTAGGACACTCTATCCTGCCTAAAATATAGTGACTCGAACTAGATCACGGATGTTGATGAAATATATGCCACAAATGGGTGTGTGTTTATCATTAGGTGACACGATGTCATGAAAGTGTTGTAAATAGAACATATTGACAAGGTCCAGAAGGTAAACAGAACTTACTGCTTTAGAGACAGTCACTGCAAATGCAAAACGACCGTGAGAGCTTTTGATAGATTTGTCTGTGGTTGAGATCATTATCGACATTTTTTATGAATTGTGACAGTCAAAATCTGTTACAAAGTGGAAAATTTTAAGCACAATGTTATGCATTAAGACACGTGAAGAGAAGTCTAAAATCTATCATGAAAATGAGAAACTCTAGAGTATAACTGTTCTGTATATTCAAACACACAAAAACATAGCAGATCACTTTACAAAGAGACTATCGTGGAATGTGACAGATAATGTATCGAGAAAGATAGGTAGGAGACTCATGAGAGTGAAACCATAGTGATAACCCGGCCTTTATAATAGGAGGTCTCATGAATTAGGACATGAGAAAAATAAGTCATTGGCTAACAGACGAGAGTATTATATAACCCTCTCTATGTGAAGATGCAAAACTCTCAAAACTGTAAGGTTGGTTGACACTATGCCTTAATTTATTTCTATTGGCTATGCTTAGCAATATGTTTTCTGATAGAGCATTTTTGAAAGAAGACACCTATATAAGCTTCGGCCGTTATATTTTGCAATTTATGAGACTTGAGTGATCTTTAGTAAGCTCATGAATTGACTAGAGAGTATAATGTATATACTCCACTTCTGGGTAGGCTACTAATAGTTAGGTAGTGGTTATGATCTTTGAGTGAAACAAGTTCTCATAAAACTTAAAATTGAAGACATAATCTATTATTCAAGTGTGAACATATGTAGCTTAAAGATATAGGTAGAAGTCCAACTTAACAATCTCTACTGAAACACTGGTATATAAAATAAGTAACGAGAATATGCAAATCTCTAAATGACCATTTGAGATCTGGTTGGGGGTGTTAGAGTTTTCGGCTCAATTAGTTAGCTTAAAAATAAACTTCTAAAAAATTCAAAGGCTCATGTATGGTAAAAGGTGGGTTATATCTGGACCACGGGTTGTTGTAAATCGGCTCGAACGTGCGACATTGTCACACCCGGTTTTTCCGAAGAAACAACCAAGTGAATGTCACATGTATGCCAGGATCATTTGCTCATACATGTGATGACAAATAGTGAAGCATCATTTATTACAAGCCAGGTGTCGAATATAAGTAAGTCTTACATAGTAAATGTCTCGATGGACAATAATAAGTTCATCACAAGGGAATAAACTAGCAGCGGAATATTATTCTTTAGGGCTCTATCACAGGCGTTGCCCGGGGCTTCCATGAACCTAGAAACCTTCTTCGGGTCCAAAGTCTTGGTCATTATACACCACCTCATTATCTTGACCTGAGCAGCAATATAAACCAACAAATATGCAAGGTTGAGTACCAATGGTACTCAGCAAGTGTGGGAAAATTATATCATGCATGGCTAGAACAAGGAGAGGTTGAACTCATGGTTAAAGCACTACGCAATTAATACCTATCACCTTAGCTTATTAAGCACCTACATTACTACACAGGTGAAATGGTCCCAATCTCCCATCCCATCATCATAACCAAATAACCATAACATCATTTCCAATGTTAAGCTCCCCGCTTAACTTCCAAAACCATCAATCCTCTAATCATGAATAAGTCCAGGCCGCTCTTAACCGTGAGCACGGCTGTCAAGACAGTTTTGACTCTGCAGAGTTTGTACCACTGTACCCACAAGTAGTGATTTCATCCCCCGTTGCCGGGTGGACTAAAAGAACCTCCATTATGCCAGTGGCTACGTTCCACATTCACACTTCCCAGGTGTGCGGCCAAGAGATCACTACAAAGCCTTTACAAAGGGATTCCCGATGAGCGTGGGCCCACCGAGGTTTCACCCCTAACAGCATACAAGAGGCTCCAACCCCGCTGCAGTGGCCCCCTCTTGAGCCTTGCGGTTCATATGGTAGTCCAGCTGACACCTACTCCCCGCACCATCCAACACACCCATACTACGCCGGGGATACACCTAATTAATTGGCTAAGCTGCCCCATCTCAGCATGTGGTTGGCACTGTAAAGCCGGGTTACATGCTCCATGAACCGGTCCTTAGGATCCAGGCAAGTACTAAACACAAACCCAAGTCTCGTGCACCCAGCACACAACCAAAACATCCAACTTGCCTTGATCCCTACCTCTACATAACTCCCAATAGCTCATTCAAGAGTATGGTATAATAAACTGATGATCTCATGTCCCAAATATCCCATTCTAAACATGGCTAAGCATATGCATGTAAATAAATGACATGACAAAATAAATCCCAACCCAAGCTACAAGGAAACAAGGTAATGCAATTCTAGCGAAACTTTCCTAGCATGGGTTTCATATTTCATTTGACAATGCAAATAATTCTATCTACACATCCTAGCATAGGATCAAAGTGGTCAAGGACACTTGCCTCCTTCTTGCTGCTCTTGGAATGGGTAGTCCTGATCTTGGAAAGAAATAACTTGCTCTTGAACATGTTCTACTTCATACCATCACACATAGCAAAAGAAAAACAACAATCATAAGACATAGTTCACACTTCTACTTCATACAAACCACACATTTCATATTTATGAAATTCATTCACCCTTATATGTGTTGTGGTTACTTTATAGGTGTTAAGTTGTGGCTTGCATGCACTTTTAACCATGTATATATGATTCCTACTTTTGTGTCCATATTTATACTTGCCTACAATGTGCCTTCACAACTTCTATCAACCCTAAACTGAATTCTTTGTATTTTAGAAACTCCATTTATCATTTACTAGTTTCTATATGTTCAGATTTATATTCCTATGCATAATTGTGTATTTTATTATTAAATTAGTAATACACATCACCTAAACAGATTAGGTTCTGGTCCTAAATAATTTAAAATCATATTTTGACCATGGCTTATGTTGTATACTATTTCATAATTATTTTTCCCTATTTTTCTATAACTATTCTTTACTTTAAAAATGTGTCCCTAATCTAAATAATGTGATTAATGAAACAGATTCATATCAGCCCAAAAATATATTTTTATCTCACTCCAAAGTTTTCTAAGTACTGAGAAAGTTTTTAATAAATTTTGACAATTATGTTTGTCCCACTTTTAATTTTTAAACACTAGTTACATATTCAATTTTCTAATTTAAATACTAAACAGGGTTAAAAAGTAAACTCACCCATCCCAGGGTCTATAATATTATTTTCATAATTTCCAGGGGTCTAGCTACACTTAACCGAGGTGTTTTTCTTAATTTCTATTAAGTCCAGGGGCTAAAACTGATTTTTAAATGAATTTACATGATTTTCTGAAGTTCCAGGGGCTAGATCTGAAGTTTCCGGGGCTAGCTCTCAATTCCAGAGAACCCCAGGGGGTAGCACGTAAGACTCCAGCCTTTATAACGCGGGGTCGACGTGGACCGTCCGATTTTAAACCGACGGCTGAGATTATAACATCGAACCGGTACGCGGGGATTTAAAGTCTACCGTGCGATTTAAAATAAGCGGCGCACAAGCGGCCACGTCGCTCTGATCGAGAGCGGGCGGCGCTGCCGGCGGCGCACGGCGGCGAGAAGCGGCGATCTCGCCGGAAACTTTCGGATCCTCGAGAATTCTGCCTAGAACTGTGATCTTAGGGCCTAGATCGGTAGAGGGGAGGTCAGGGATCTCACCTCGGGGGTTTTCTCGAGCTCGGGGGTCCTGGAAAGTGCTCGGCGGCGAGGTCCGAGGCAAAACCACGGCGAAGCTCGTCGGCGCTGAGTTTACACCGTAAGTCTTCGGGTTTTCTGCACCTGCAAAGTTCCCCGGAGGCGGTGGATCAAAACCAGCGAGTTAGATCAGAGTTTCCGAGCTTAGATCGGCCAGAATTCACGGCGAAGTCTCGGTGCTCACCGGAGTGAAAATCGGCGATCGCGTGAGGAAAACTGATCGGATCGGTGGTTTTTATAGCCGGGGGAGTGCGGTGGGTCTGTTGTGATCGAGTTGGAGTCCGCTGGGACCGAAATTCGGCTGCGGGACGCGATTTCCCGATCGGTTGCGATCGCGCGCGCGGGAGAGAGTCCGGGGTCGCGGGGTTAGGGATGACATGTGGGTCCCACCCGTCAGCGAGGGGCAGCGCGGCGCACGCGGGGGCGGGCTGGCGCGGGGTTTGCTGGGCCGGCTGGCTGTTTCGGCCCACTGGCCAGTTTTTTTCCCGATTTCCTTTTTCTTTTTCCATTTCTTTTCTGTTTTGGGTATAATTTGAATTCCAGTTTGAATTTGAATTTTTGCAAAACATGCAACACGTCCAAAAATTTCTAAATTCCCCTCTGAACATGGTTTAGGGTTTTGAATCCAAATTTGAGTTTTGACTAAAAATTTGGGGTGTTACAAACATGGACTTGAAGTCCACATGGCACCCGATCTGTTTCCCGAGCCGTTCTCACTACGTGAGAAAGGCTTATTCGAGAATTGTCCACAGCAAGAACGGAGACGCACAGACCGCACCTCTCCGTCATTGCGTCTCGTATTACAGAGTCATCAGAATCGGCCTTTTGGGCGCGTCGCCGATTAGTACACATGGAGACAAGCTTTAAGATCGTGTGTATCCTTTATGTAACAAATCTGAGACGGGCGTTAAGGCGGCGCGTCTCTTTTCATAATAAATCTGAGATGAGCTTTAAGGCTGCCTGTCTCATTTATGTAAAAAAATCCGAGACGTGCATTAAGGTTGCCCGTCTCCATTTTGTAAGATATTTGAGACGGTCTTTATGTCAGCTCGTTGTGGATTTAACGACTAATCTGAGATGGGATTTTAGGCTGCGCGTCTCCTTTTTGTAAGAAATAGGAAACTAATCCGAGACGAGCTTTAAGTCTGCTCGTCTCCTTTATGTAAGAAATTCGAGACGTTCTTTATGTTAGCTCGTCGAAGACTCAGAGGAAGACTCAGAGGACGAATATGGGAGCCCAGGGGAAGATTCTATCTTATAAAAAGAGGATTTTATTGAACATCGAGGAACAAAAGAATTTAGTCTAAAATACCAAAAAGAAGTAGATCGGTTTTTGCGCCTCTAGAAGCCTCATCGCTTTTTCACGGTCAAAGTTCAAGAAATAGGGTTTCTGATCAGCAGAAAAATGAACTGTAGACCCGCTAAACAGCTGCACCAAGAAAAATGGCTCTTTCGGCACCCTCAAGAATAGCTTGTGCGTTGGCCCAGAGAAGCCCTAGGTAAAGCTCGATTAGTACATAAAAAAAGGAAACCTCCCCCTGTAAAATCCCCAAAAAGTGGTAGCAAGAATTTTCAGCTCATGTACACTTAGGAAAATGAGGGGAATTAAAACTTTGAATTATAATGGTGTAAGTTCAAAGTGAGGATTCAAACTTCCCAAAACTTCCAAACATGGAGGTCTAAATTCACAACTTGGGTCTTCATATTTCCAATATTCAACCTTCCAAATTTCAGCTCATTTGGAGGAGTTTTGATATTTGTTTGGGATTAAAAGGAGAAACCCTCTAATCTGAATTTCAAATTCAGTTTCAAATTCCAGTCCCCTCAATTTGCAAATTTGGTTCCACAAATGGGTTCTCCACATTTGAATTAGCAGCCATGCCAAAAATCAGAAACTTTGGACTTGGTTTGCTATGTTTTTAGGGTTTTAGGGTTTAGGGTTTAGGGTTTTAGGTTCTCCACATTTGAATTAGCAGCCATGCCAAAAATCAGAAACTTTGGACTTGGTTTGCTATGTTTTTGGAGCAAGGCAAAAAGCAGAATTCAAATTCTATTTCAAATTCAAATGACCCAAACACAATTCAAACTCCACAACAGAATTCAAATCATTTGAATTCAACCTTTTCACACCTTAACTTTGAGGCCAAGCATAGTCTTAAATTTTGAGTAGCTGTGGTGAAAAGATCTGTGGAAAATTTGATTAAGAATTGAGGTGGTGGGACCCAGTGATCAGCAACACAAATTGCAAACCGACTGTTTTCATCTAGGGCGCCACTGAGCTGTGCTCTGCCTGCCACCGAGCAGCTTGCGAAACTTGCTCCCGAAGTCTGTTTTTCCTACGTGGGTGATCAGTAGAAAGCAGGCACAACTCCACTTCGCTTCTCCACGTTAAACTGAAGTCTTCCCTCAGCCTTTGCCCGAGCACTCACCGAAGAAAACGTTGGATGCCGCTGTGATCGACGTTCAGCACCCTCCAGCCACCCCCAGCACCAGTTGATCGCCCCAGGAGCTGCGCCAGCGACCCCTGAACGTGTTCCACCACTCCTCAGCTCGTCTTCGGCCTCCCCTCGCTGCGCCCGAGCCGTTCTTCGCCGGAAGAAAACAGAGCACCGGCGACCCTCACTGCTCCTCGCGTTCCATCCGCTCCAACGCCTCTCCCGCACGTCCAGCACCTCCCTAAGGTGCGCCAAGGTGTGTAGATCATGCTACCGCAGTCCCCTTGCCCTTCCCCATCGCCGGCTCGCCGGAATTTGGGTTTTGGCGCCGGTACACGTGAAGAAGCGACCCAAACCAAAACTGGAGATTCGTCCAACGTGGTTGATCATCGGTTCTATACTTCAAGCCACATAAACTAGTAACCCTAGCGCCCTCCCACGCCAAAGAACGCATCAAACCGTCCACCACACACCCCGGGCGACGAGAAATCGCCGGCGGCGGCAAAAACGGGTCGGTCCTCCGGTGAACCCTATTTTCCGGCCGTTTGCTGCAAGGTTTAGCATGCGTTCCATGTTCCCCGATCATTGGTGATATTTTAGGGCAAGGTAGCTCGCCGGGAGAAGCTTCGGACACGCCAAAACGCGTTTATGCCGAGCTCCCGAGCCGCCCCGCCGGTGCCGACCTGTTTTCGGCCGTTTTCATACGCGGAAACCTTGCCCAGCAGTTGCGCCATGTTCCAAGGAGCATGTAGGGCGAAACCGGAGCTAATTTGGTGGAGAAATGAGGGAGAACGAGCCATGCCAAGAAAGAACTGACGAGTGGGCCCCCCTTTAAGTCTCTGTGTACATTCCCAACAGAAACTTATTCAAGTTTGAAAATTCCGTAACTTTATGTAGGAAATTCCAAAAAGAGTGAGACCAATTTTGTTGGAATACTCATGAGGACTACTTCACAAAGGAACAAATTGCTTGCTATGAAAATGCCCAGGAATTTCTGTAGAATTGTTTTTATTAAATCCTTTAGGGATTTATTACAGGAGCAATTCTTTATGAAATATTCCCAAATTTGGGCATCAAATCTTTTTCATAGTGAATGATATCCAGTAAAAATTTGAGCTTCATTGGAGTTCATTTGGTAGGCCAAATTGCCTTCCAAAGTTCAGCCTTTATTTGGAAATTCAAATTTAAACAGAAACTTTTCAGAACTCCTGCCCAGCTTCAAAAATTCATATCTCTCTGATGGTAGCTCCAAAAATGGTGAAACAAATTTTGTTAGAACCATGGAGACTTACCCTAATCAGATCTTCCATTGTTATCTATGTCAAAGCTCCTGATTTGGGCTCAAAATTCAGAGAAGCCTTGTGCTTGTGGGAAGTTTGGAGACCACAATGTGCAATGACATTTCTCCAAATTTTGCTCAGATCATCCTTAGAGGGTCTAGTATCCACTGTAAAAATCCCAAAGCCAATTAAGGATCCTAAATAGCAGTAGCTATGAATAGAAGTTCAATTCTTATAAATCCTTAATACTTATACATATATTTTGCTACATTTTATTTAGTGACCGAAGTTGAGGATGCACCGGAGCACTTGCACGTCCTTCCACCAGAAGCTGACTTCCCCTTTAACTCGCAACCAGGCAAGCGCCATTTTGCGCTTAAGTACCTTTTATGAAATTCTTTATTTGTATCACTTATGTCTAGGGTGAATATTTGCATTAGAGTTAAGTTGATTGAAACCCCACTTGCATAACCTTTCAAATCCTATGAAGGGTTGGGTAGCTTACAGAGCCGACGAGTAGACAAGGCCCCGCTAATATGCTTAGGACCTCGGTAGAAGTCGAGTAGTTGGAATCTACTCGCGAGGTAAGGTTTGTCACACGGTTTGGTCAGAATAGAAAATGGCTTAAGAGTGGTGAAAATGAGACCCAACAGGGGGGATAGGAAGCAGTGAGCGGAGGTCTCACGTGCGTAGCCCTGTTGGTGTCGATTGAGGACCGATTCGTGTGCGGGCCTGCTGAACATGTATCAAACAGTACCGGATGGCATACTGACATAAGCAGGAAACCGATGTAAATGGTTAACCTGGGTGCCGAGGCTTACCCAACCGTAAATAGGAGTGGGTTGAGGGTAGCAAGGTGTAAATCTGCCGGTGGGCATAGTCACGCTCCACGCAGGGACCTCCTGCCCGTTACGGATGGACCGGTTCGGTATTTGGGTTGCCTTTGAAAGGTTGTTACATACAACAGAGTAGGAAGGGGTTTGGAATCACGCAAGTGAAAGTGGGTGTATGCAACGTGTTGTCCGGGTGTCTCCTGATTGCAATCACCGTCCCTCGCGGTTATTTGAGTACCGCTTGTTCACTGTTTCGTGACGTAGTAAGAAGTGAAGTAAGCCAGTTGAATGATAATATGTTGTGATGATAGAGTAATATTTTGGAAACCATGTATGCTGTAGATGTAGAGCTAACTAAGTTTACTTTCCGCTTTGGGCATCACCACATCGGAGGAAAGCGTTTCTTGTTTGATTGTGGACTTCTGATGTGAGGGCTGCCTAAGGCACATGAATTTGCTGCTATAAAACTGAAAGTAAGGATCAACTTATAGGTGTGTCTTTATTGCAAAGTCCATTCTCCTATTTTACACATCTCTGCATGTAGAGTTCCATGCCTAGGCTAGTCGGTTAAGCCTTGCTGAGCCATAGTGCTCACGGTTGCAATATTTGAGCTGTATGCAGGTGAGAACTATGAGGAGGGGTCCGATGACGAGGCGATGCCCCCGTCGGGGTACACGGACGAGATGGAGCCCTGCACGCCGCCGTAATTCTCTGGTTCCTTGCTGCTAGTGTGTAGCGTCCCCGAGCTGGACGGCTGCACTTTTGCATAGTTAGGATGAGAGGCCATATATGTATAATACTTCCGCTGTTACTTAAGTTTTTGTAAAAGACTTCCGCTGTTTTATATCAAATAAAAGTTGTATGTTGTTCTTAATTCTTTTCGTGTGTGCTGTTGGATGCCGCATCGTACGGCACCACCCTATGCGATCCTGGAGTGGGTGAACCACCGGGTGGTCCCCACACCCCCCCCCCAAAAGCAAGGAAACAGAGGAAAGTTGAGCATAATATGCAAGCGCCGCTTATGGGAGCGAATTTAACTACTGGTTGGATCACTGTGGCGCTAATAGGAGACGCACCCTATCAAACGCTCGTCTCCTATTAGATGCCCTCCTGTTTATCCTGGTTGCCGACTGCATCCTAGAGCTAGCCAAGATTTGGCAGTCGCATTGCTAGGGTCAGCAACATACACATATAGAAACATATGTATAGCCAAATGGAGATCACATATTAAATTATATTGACCAATCAAATATTAACAAAGTGCCAATCATGGTTACCAAGTAACTATTACACAAAGAATGCCCCCTGTTTGTCCTACTTACCAAGTAACTATTACACAAGAATGCCCCCCCTATTCATCCTGCTTACCAAGTAAC